>CM062929.1:27375791-28820791 GCA_031878705.1 Tapirus indicus | reverse complement strand
CAAAGGTGGTGATCATTCCTTTTGCCCTGAGGTTTTCGTAAAGTCTTTTTGCCAGTGGAATATTTGTAGCTGAAGCCATTTAGGAGACAATGAGGTGCTTAGGGACAGAGTGCTGCTGTTCTACTGATGACACAATGTTTTATGTGCTGCAGTCTTAAAGGGTGCAGGCTCTGTTTCCTCAGGCCCGAGTGATTGAGGGGCTTGAGTGAGAGTAAGCAGATTGCAGTTTAATCTTGGAAAGACGGAGGTAATTTGTACAGACCAGTAAGTATTTAGACTTGGCTAGGAGAAAGGATGTTGCTTGTAGAAAAAGCGGAAAAATATTAAAGTGTATTTTGTGTGCAAAACAAAGGGTGTGTCTGTGAAATCGGTAATGTCCAGGTGATCATTTTCAAAGGAAGGTTATTTCCAAAGTGAGATTTAAGCCATTTAAAGATCTGAAGCGATGGGAGTACTTTTCTTCTTTTTCACTGCTCTCTTCTCACAGTGTGTCAGTAAGGTCAGCCAGTGATTCCTTCTCCGAGTCTGTCAGATTTGACACTTCTCAGATTCACCAGTCACTCCCTTTTTTCCAGGACCTTCTCACATCCCATTTATGTTACAACAGCAGCTTCCAGGCTGGTCTCCCTGCCACTTGTTCCCTCTCCCTCAGTGTGTCCCCTACACTGCTAGATTCAGCACCCCCACTGCCCTCCTGCGGTAGCCAAACTAAACTCATCAACCAGACAGAGCCCCCCAGCAATGACACCCTTTCACCCATGTACTTTCCAACTTTCTTTTTAATGTTCAGTTTGACCTTTATTTATCCACCACTTACTCTACTACTTCCTGGAGTAGGTATGCTACTTTAATTAATACATCAATCTCATTTAAGCCCCACAGTAGCCCAGAGAGATAGATAGAGATTTTTATTCTTTTCTAGATGAGGAAACCAAGAGGCAGAGAGGAGAAAACCACAAAGGAACTGCCATATAGGTGCAAAATAATTATTTGTTAAATGAGTGAATAAATGAAAACCAGTAATTAAGAAAGCTTGTGTAGTACTTGAACCTGGGTCAGTCTGATTCTAGATCTTTTGTCACCCTGCCTCCCAGTATAGCCCCATTTTGCTTATGACCTGACAGTTTTGTTCTCTGACCACAAATGATTTCTAATTTTTTCACACCGTGCTCCAGTCATTTCTTCAGCGTGTACTACATTTAGCCCATTGCCTCATTTTCTTCAGAACACAGGGCAAAACGCACTCTGGTTAGCACTTTGATACTTGAACCACTTTCTGTCTTCCCATTCCCTCTGCACTTCCCATTCCCTCTGCACTTTTGTATCATTAACATTATACTTAATTAGATACTGATTTGTGATGTTTCTAATCAGACCACCTGTGTATGTGTGTCTTCGTGGGCTCTTTGGGCAAGGGGCTGGGTGTGATGGATTAAGTGTCAGACAGTCTTGGGTCCTGGCCACTTATTTTATGTGCAATTTTGGGTAAATAAGGACTTAATTTCTGTTGGACCCCAGTGTCCTCTCCCTCCAGCCTTGCTGATAGGAGTGTGAGACTTATCTGAAGGATCATGCATGAGAAAATGCTGCTGTGGTCATTGGCACATAATAGGTGACCAAGACATGTAGATTCATTTGTTCAATTAATTCATGCCTTTTTAGTTGTAGTTGTCTGGTAACTAGATACAGCAGTACCTCTACCTATGTACAGTGTTTGGTTTAGGATTTTCTCCTTAGGGATGATGACCATTCTGGCAGTGTTAGATCGACTTTCCCAATCTACATATTAGAGACTATGCAGTTATCTGGCAGGTATTACAGTTACAGAGTTGTTAGGTATAGGAGGTTTTGAATTATCTACTTTATTTAATTTGCCTTTATTGTGTCTTTGATATTTGTACATTAACATTTTTTCCATTGTATTTTTTCAAACCAATACTACCGTTAGTGTTTTTTAACTGTTTAGTTTTTTTCCTTCTTTCTATTCAGTTTTTCTTTTGTTCTCATTTATACATCCCTTTCAAGATAACTTTTTTCTTTTCTAGGCATGACACTTATTGGAGAGGTGTTTTCTGCCTTTGCGTGGCCCAGAGTCATGTTCATCTTAGAGCTGACTCCTTTTTTCTGTTGTTCAGAAGCAGTTCCCTAGAGTTCCTTCCCACACAAACCCGTGGGGGAGGAAGACTTGGGAATAGAATGTAGTCTCTGCCCTGGAGCCCTTTGTCTTTTAAGGGAGGGCACCTCAGAGCAGCAGCTGTTCCCGGCACACCAGCCACAGCTGGTGCTTGGAGGTCACACATGTGCCAGACTGAACTGAGCTGCCCTAGGTGGGCCATATTTAAGCCTGCCCCCTAGCAATTTTTATTTCGTTTAATTTAGTGAAACCGTATCGAGCCCCCTACTTTCTAGGCCCTGTGGATACAGATGTAAATAAACTACCATCCCTGCTCTGAAGGAACTTGCAGACTAGTAGGTACACAAACCACAATAAAAAAGCATTTAGGAAATTCTAAATTAAAGACAACTTAAAAGTCAACATTTCACATATCTTGTTGTAAGCAGTACATGCTAAATCAGAATCTTTACATCAGTTAG
Organism: Tapirus indicus; assembly: GCA_031878705.1. Taxonomy (NCBI): domain Eukaryota; kingdom Metazoa; phylum Chordata; class Mammalia; order Perissodactyla; family Tapiridae; genus Tapirus; species Tapirus indicus. The sequence continues at coordinate 28,818,196 of CM062929.1, read as the reverse complement.
TGTAATTTAGTTTTAGTTTATGTGTAATTTCACATTCTGCTTTTCCACCTACTTTTGTAATCGTTGAGTTTTTCTTTTTTTATATATAATGCAAATAAATACTCCTTCTCAGTGACCAGATTATGTTCCTTTGAGCAGATATTCCACAATTTGCGTGCCTCTTTCTTAGGCAGAGGCTGCTTCATGAACAATCTTGTGGAGAAGGCAAAGGTAGGGAGTGTTTAATTAAAGAGTAGAGCAATGATCTTGGTGAAGATGCAGTGGTAGGAGTCAGTTCGGCCTGAACATACACTGAAAAGTAGTTTTCTTGACTTTTTTTTTTTTTTTAATTGAGCAAGAACCTACAGAGAAAAAGATAGTTTGGAAAGTGGGGGGAACTGAGTTGAGTGGTAGTTCATATCTAGGAGTTTTAATTTAGTTTGTGAAGTACTGGGAAACTTCTCTAATCTTCTGAGAATAGGCTTGTGCCACTAATGATGTTTGAGGTGATGGGGCTGTTCTAAGCATCTGGCTGTTGGTGTGAACATTTAAGAACATCTGATAAATAAACATTTAAGAACATCTGATAAATCTGAGGGTAAAACTAGCAGGACTTGGTGTCTTCTGGGCCCTATGGAAACAGTAGGCTTCATGGCGGGAGGGATGGAATTGCAAGAGAACAGTGTGCCACTGATTAAATGGAAAAGAGTAAGGATTAGGGCTGAAAAGAATGAATCCAATGTTAGACTGGTTAGCTCTGTCTGTGGACTAATTAGAGAAGGGGTGACTTTTCCATCCTGTGGATTGTGATGGAGAAAAGCAGAGAACTAGCTGTCAAAGATGTGCTTTCCTGTCCCAAAGTTCTGTCCTTTCCTTGCTGGTAAATCCTTCTGATGAACTCTTTGAGTCTCAGTTTCCTCATGTGAAAAAAAAATGGGGATAATAGTACCAACTGGATGTGGTTATTTTGAAGGTTAAATGGAGACTACTTTGTGAAAGTATTGAGTATTATATTTAAGCATTATGTTTTGAGGTTGTAACCCTTCATTAAGCATTATCAGGATTATATTCCAAGGAGAAAGTTAAACCATGACTAACTTCACCAGTACTCAGTTTGCCCAAAGGAAATGGGCTTGTGAAGCTGTGTAATGTTCTTTTTGCTAGTTAGAAAGGAGGTGAAACTATAATTATTTCCATGGGATTTTTGTCCTCTTCTCCACCTTGTGAAGAGTGTGTTCATATGTTCTGTAAGACTCCCCTACAAGTCTAATTTCGTGACAAGAATCGCCATTATTGCTAAATTTATTATACTTTCACCTCTTTTCCCTGGGTGACTCATTATTGAGTCCTGAAAATGCAACTGTGTTTTTGTTTAGGAGGAGGAAGTGGTGAGGGAGAACTTGAGGATGACTTTGAAATAAGACAACTTTGTATTATATTTATCTGTCTGGAGACAATAAATCTGTTTCAGCAGATTAAATACAGACTTCTTTATAAAGCCCTGTTTTCTCAAACCTCTTATCAGCAGCACTTGGCAGTAATCACACCTACGGAAACTTGTAATTTTCCTCAAGGAGGTGACACTGACAGAATTAAAAATGAAGGAGCCCCCCTGAAAAGCAAGTTCATTACAAATTAACAGTGGTCTTAGCAAAGCAGTGGGCTAAGGCGTGTCAAATAGCGATATGGATAAAGAAACCCAGCATTTTAAACTGTCAGAGCTGGGAGCTGGGCTAGCCTGAGAACAAATTAATCACATATTGTCAAGGCAAAGTTGCATCAAATTAACACATCGGATTCCAGCATATTAATGTTAGAATGCTTTTACCTGATTATTACTGCAAACCATTGCCACTCTTTGAATGCAAAGATATAATTAAATTGCTAAATAGAAAGTGCATATAATATCTCCACATGCATTTAGGATGCATGAGCTGAAAAGTGCACATCCTAGGAAGTGACAGATTCTATTTGTAGGGGGAAAACTTTACTTTTTTTCCCTTTTATTTACTTGGGAGTACTAGAGTATGAAATTAGAAAAGTTAGTTATGTTATTCATATCCTATATGAGTTAGATGAAATACAGGTTTAATTTAACTGATTTGCTACACTGGCTATGAGTACATAATTACCTCTGCATTTTTCTAGAAGAGAAATGGGAAAATGTTGCACAATAGTCCTTTGCCGCAAAATTGCCCATTACACATAATCCTAGTGGTAGATTTGTCCTCAGACGGTGCTTTAGAGAAACTAGACTGGCTATTCTGACAACTGTCTTTTATACAGGGGTTACTTTCCGGCTCTGCTTAATCTAGTATGTGTGTTTTGTGATATTCAAAATGAGAATTCTGGCAGAAGCCCAGCTGTGGTTCACCTTTCTGAGCAAGGAGGCAGCCCAGCGGGAAGAACTTGCTTTTTCATGGTCCCTGCTTGTCCTAGCTTATCCTTGGGCCAGGCCTTCTGGCCTGCTGTCTCCATTGCTCACATTTAGCCTTGCTGTCCCTGTTATTCACACTTAGACTTGACTCCTCTCCCTCTGTCCTCTACCAAGCTCTGTTGGTCCTCTGCTTTAAAATCCTTTTTCATGAAGCCTCCTTCAGCAACCCAGGCATTCACAGGCTTCTCTCTTCAGCTTGGGAATAGAGCAGTCTTGATTTACAAATCTCACTTAGCAGCAGCTTGTAAACCTGAAAAAGGGAAGTAGTGATCACGAGGAGCCAGCGTGGGTTCACTCAGAACCAGGCAGAGCAGGATAACCTCATTTCTTTCTTGGATAGGGTGATTAACTAGAGTACTATGGTCATGGCGTTCTGAATTTCAGGAAAGCATCTAACTATATTAGCAGAATCTTGCTCAGTAGTCTTGTAGGCTGGAGAAATGTCAGCTAGTAACATTGTGGTCAGGTGGACTTGCACCTGGCTGAGTGACTAGGCACAGAGTGGTGATTAATGGATTCATGTCAAACTGGAGAGCTAGCTGTTGTGGCAAGCTGCAGGGCTCTGTGTCTTCATTGCTATCAGGGACTTGAATGAGAATATTGATGATATGCTGATCACATTTGTGGAAGGCAGAAACTGGGAAGAATAGCAGGCATGTACAGTAGCAAAGTCAGGGACCGAAGTAGTCTTGACAAGACAAAATGATATTTACCTTTAGGTCATAAAATGCAATTGTTTGTGTATGGAGTTTGTGGTGGAGAAAGGGAAGGGGAAGACAAGGTTTTACCAAGGAGTACGTAAAAGAAAAGGTTTAGGGTCATGGTTGGTTGTAAGCTCATATTGTTTCAGCAGAGCCAGATAGTTGGAAGAAAAACTCATTCATTCATTCATTTCTCAGATATTTCTTGAGTGCCTGTATGTGCCAGGATATTTGCTAAATGCTGAGGATACAGTGGTGAATGAGATAGACACAGTAGTCCCTAATCTCATGGTTGTGTAATCTTGTAGGAGATCGAGACAGTTGCAATACAGCTTAATAAATGTGATGAGAGGGAAAGTTCAGTAGGCTGAGTTCCTTAGTGGAAGGGTACCTGGCCTGGACTTGGAATAAGAGAGTATTAGGGAAGGCCCCTTAGATGAACTTAAACCAGACCTTGGAGGGTGAGAGGGAGTTAGGCAGCAGGCTTCCAGGTGAGAGAGAAATTCTGGAGAATTCTGGGGAATGAAAGTAGTTGAGTGTGCCTGGAACATAGAGGGTGAGGGTGGAAGAGGCAAAAGATGATGCTTGATCAAGGTTTTGACCTGCTCCTGATAGTCATATTTTGAGCAAGGGATTGACATCCTTAAGTTTGAATAAATCACCATGCCTCTGATTAGCAAAAGTAGAGAGTTTAGTGTGAGGGGGTAGTCAATTCCTATGAGACAGATGTTGGCAACTATGAACAGCCTCTGTTCAGACAAAGGCCACCAGGAGGCGATGGGGATTGGGAACCAGGGCATATGAGTTGAGATTTTACAGAATTCGTCCAGGGAAGAGAAGACCCAGGAAGATCTGAGCGTTGCCTGAAAATAGTAGAAAAGTTCTCAGATAGAAGAGGTCTCTGCATGGCCCTGCCAGGCTGGGTACAGAAAAAGGAGTATTATTCATCTTTCCATGGTTAAGTGTTCAGTGTTGGCTGTTTGTGGGAGGCAGTGTAGTGAAATAGAGCCCTAGTTCTCTAGACTTGCATTGAAATCCCAGGGCTGCTGCACTGCCTTGGGTAAAAGATTTAGTAGCCTTAGTAGCCTTAGTAGCCTTATCTATAAAATAATTAAACCACATAGTGTTTGGAAGGCTGGAGATGGTATGTTACAAAGCACCTGGCACAGACATGGGCACGGTAAGGATTTAGCCCGTTACTGTAGAGTCAGAGTTCCTGCACCCTTGACTGTCTCAGAGGTTACAAAAGTGTAGATATCATTGACTCCTGGCATTGGCTCTTCCATTTCTCCTTCATAGGGGATCTGATCTTAGGCCTTAGTTCACCCCAGGGGCAGTGCCTCCTTCCTCTCAGCACTCTTCCATCCTACTACCCCACATAGTTTCTGAGCTTGAGCCTGCGAACTAATTTTGATATTCATGTCACTTGAATATGTTTATGAATTGTGTTGCAAAAGCCATGTTTATTGTATTCTAAAGACATCTAAAAATGACTTCTGTGTTATCCATGGCCCTGCCTGCCTCTACTAGTATAGAGGTTTGTGAGTGAGCCATGCCTGCGTTTTTAAGTGTACAGTACAGTAGTGCAAACTGTATACACATTGTTGGGCAACAGATCTCTAGAACTTTTTCACCTTACAAAACTGAAACTCTGTATCAATTGAACAACTCCCCTTTTCTCCCTCCCCCCAGCCCCTGGCAACTACCATTCTACTTTCCATTCTAAGAGTTTGACTATTTTAAATACTTCATATAAGTGGAATCATGCAGTATTTGTTTTTTTGTGACTGGCTTATTTCACTTAGCATAATGTCATCAAGGTTCATCCATGTTGTAGCATATGACAGGATTTCCTTCTTTTTTTAGGGTGGAATAATATTCCATTGTTTGTGTATATCATGTTTTCTTTATCCATGCATCTGTTGGTGGACATTTAAGTTTCTTCAACCTCTTGGCTATTGTGAATAATACTGCAGTGAGCATGGGTGTGCAAATATCTCTTCAAGGTCCTATTTTCAATTCTTTTGGATATATACCCAGAAGTGAGATTGCTAGATCATATGATAATTCTTTTTTTTTTTTTTTTGAGGAAGATTGCCCCTGTGCTAACATCTGTTGCCAGTCCTCCTCATTTTCTTTTTTCTCCCCAAAGCCCCAGCACATAGTTGTGTATCATAGTTGTAGAGTTTTAGCTCTTCTATGTGGGATGCTGCCTCAGCATGACTTGATGAGCAGTGAGTAGGTCTGTGCCCAGGATCTGAACCAGAAAACTCCGGGCCACCAAAGCAAAACATACAAACTTAACCGCTACGCCACTGGGTTGGCCCCGATAATTCTATTTTTAATTTTTTGAGGAAATTCCATACAATTTTCCATAGCAGTTGCACCATTTTACATTTCTACCAACAGTGCACAAGGGTTCCAGTCTCTCCACATCCTCGCCGACACTTGTTATTTTCTGGTTTTTTTATGTAATGGCCATCATAACAGATGTAATACCTCATTGTGGTTTTGATTTGCATTTCCCTAATGATTAGTGATGTTGAGCATATTTTCATATGCTTGTTGACCATTTGTGTATCTTTGGAGAAATGTGCTTTGCCGTTTTTTTAGTTGGTTTGTTTTTTTGTTGTTGAGTTGCGTCAGTTCTTTATTATGTTCTGGATATTAACCCCTTATCAGATATATGGTTTGCAAATATTTCCCCCATTCCGCCGGTTGCCTTTTCACTCTGTTAGTTGTTTCCTGTGCTGCACAGAAGTTTTTAAGTTTGATGTAGTCCCATTTGTCTATTTTTCCTTTTGTTGCCTGTTTTTAATGTCATAGCCATGAAATCACTGCCAAAGCGAATGTCATGAAGTTTTTTCCATATGTTTTCTTCTAGGGGTTTTAAAGTTTGAGCTCTTACATTTAGGTCTTTATTCCACTTTGAGTTAATTTTGCATATGGTGTAAGGTAAGGGTACAACTTCATTCTTTAACGTGTGGATATCTAGTTTTCCCAATACCATTTGATGAAGAGACACGTTCTTGTCTTAAGTGACTTCTAATGAAACCACAATTCACAAGTGGAAAGATAATGGTTAGAGTTTTATCCATTTTTATAACTTTTCTTGATAATCTGCATAGTGAAGTATTTTATTTAAAATGCCCTTTTTCTTATTGTGGTAATCATTTCACAATATATACATATATAGAATCATTATGTTGTGCACCTTAAACTAATACAATGTTATATGTCAGTTGTATCTCAATAAAACTGGAAAAAAAAATACCCTTTCCCCCACCTCATCCCCTGTGTTCCGTATTCTGTCATACCATGCATGGTTCTTATTCTGTGTGTGTTCTGTTCTCTCCACCTGGAGTGTCTTCCTTTGTCAGTGAATTCCTGTTTCTCTTTTAAGATTCACCCCACATGTGGCCTCCTCTGACTCCCTCAAGTTCACTCCTGCAAGTTGTACTTATCACACTCCATTGTAATTATGTTTATATATCCTTCGCTCCCACAAGAATGTAAGCTCTGTGTGGACAGGGACCATGTCCAGTTCGTCTTTATAACCCCAGCAACTAGCACAGATCCTGGCACCCAGCAGTCACTTAGCAAAATTAAATGAATGAACAGGTCACCTTTGCCGTAGAGACTGTAACATGGTGAAGTGTAGGTGCCTACATTTTATATATAACTAGCTGAGCTTCTTTCTCCTCAGTTCTAAAATTAGGAGATAGGTTAGTTCTCTGAGGTCCCTTCTGGCCCCAATACTCTATGAAAATTGCATAGAGAATTCTTATCCAAGTATTCCCAGAGCTTCATTCCTACAAATCCCACAAGATCTACCATCAAATAGGATGAAATCTTAACTTTATTTGGTTGAGGGGTGAGAGGCCCTTGGGAATTTTGCCATTCAAGAGTCAGATGAGGGCCAGGCCCCGTGGTTTAGTGGTTAAGTCCGGCACGCTCCGCTTTGGGCGCCCCAGGTTTGTGGGTTTGGATCCTGGTGTGGACCTATACCACTTGGCAAGCCATGCTGAGGCGGCAAGCCACATACAAAATAGAAGATTGGCACAGATGTTAGCTCAGGGCTAATCTTCCTCAAGCAAAAAAAAGAGGAAGATTGTCAAAAGATGTTAGCTCAGAGCGAATCTTCCTCACCAAAAAAAAAAGAAGAATCACTTGAATGGTATGTGGGCTGAGCCTTACCAATGTGTTCTGGTTCCAGCAGCTCTGCTCTTCATTACAGGCAAGGCATTCCCATCTCACCCTCTTGTGGCCTCACTGTTCTCGTTTCTAAAATGGGGACGATTGGACAGAGTCATCAGTGTTTATATAGGTTCAGTATGTGTGTGTTTGAGGGGGAAATGAATGTATTTTGAAAAAGCATATTCGATATTCTAATGTTATGTGAGGAAAATTAAAATATAATTTTTATATAATACAAAAAAGTAAAGCCTCATGAAAATTTGACTGTTGGGAATATGCAGAAGATAGAAGAAATTTTAATGGCTGTGGTGAGGTGCACACCATCTTTAGGGGACTGTGAGATTTTTATAGTCATCAGAAGGGGTCATGGGTTAAAGATGGTCATGAAACACTGCATTAGTTTCTGTTCCTATTCTAATTTTCTGTGATTCTGTAATGATGAAAATTTCACAGAAGGCCTCAGTGGGATGAGCCTTACTTACTTCTGTTGTATGTATGAGCTGCACCTACAGTTTTTGTTTGCTTCTTTGTTTTTCTAAATAGAATCATGACTCGACCACCTACTAGCTATGTGACCCTGGGCAAATCACTTAATTTCTCTAAGCCTTAATTTTTTCATCTCTAAAAGGGATATGATGATAACATCTTTATAAGATTGTAGTGAGAATTAAATTAGGTAATGAAAGCTCTTAGCTTAGTGGCTGGCACATCATAAATGTTCACTTCCTGTTAGTTCTTGTTAGGGATTCGGAGGTGGACGTTAACCACACGTCTCCCTGATCTGACTTTGGAACCTTCAGAGTTAGATGTAGAAATCAGAAAAATCAAATTAAAAATATTCATTTTATTATTGGCAAATCTGGTTAGGATCTGCAGCCCTAATACGTTACCTCCTCCAGTGAGTGTAGACCAGCACTATCCAGTGGAACTTTCTATGATGATGGAAATGTTCTATATCTGTGCTGTCCAATATGGTAGCCACTAGCCACGTGTGACTGACTGTTGAGTACTTGAAATGTGGCTAATGTGATTATGGAATTGAACTTCTAAATCAATTTAAATTAATTTAAATTTAAATAGCTACATGTGGCTGTCAGCTACTATATGGGACAGTGCAGGTCTAGACATTAGGATGACACCCAGGAGAGACTGTACCTGCAGAGGAGACAGACTTATCAGAATTGCTGTCTCAGACCCTTTCCATGCCAGTAATGGGGTCAGAGAGAACTGGGCCCTCAGACCTGCTTCTAGAAGGCTGGCCAGGGCCCTGACCCCAAAATCTGGAACACAGAAGCAGTTGCTGAGCATGCACTCCTGAGAGAGGCTGAAACAGGTGAGGCCAGTGCCAGGTAACTCACTTTTCCTAGTTCAAAGAGAAGGAGCTGCTCTTCCCAGTGTTTCTAAAAGGGCAGAAAGACCTATCTTGTGTCTGAAGTTAGGAAGCCTGGGAATAGAAGGAATAGTTCCCCTTAGAATTACAGTGACTAAATGTTGTGCCGAGCATTTTCTAATAAATTTTAGTCTTTCAATGCCTTAATCATAAAGACTTGTTTATATTTTGCTTCATTCTACACTTTGAATATGACCCCAGTTTTTTTCTTGTGTATTTTTTTACCATGTAATTGAATGATCCAAGTGTAGCTTATCTTTCAGACAGAACAAAGACAGAGGCTTAAAACTACAGTTAAAATAAAATGTTTTTTATTTTATATAAAAAAATATAAAATATTTTTGCCCTGAATTCAATCTTATTTATATTGAACATGACTTTTGGTAAGCTTATGAAAAGTCAGCTGCTTCTTGTAGGTTTTTTCTCTTCTTCATATTCTTTTCATCAGAGTTAAATATTAAAGTACGTCCTTGGTTGTATAGCTTGTTTCTAGAAAGGAGAAAGCTGATGTTGCTTTTGAAATTTTCCCGAAGGAGCATCTTGCTTCTAGCCCAGCAACATGTGTGGTAATTGTGTAGTTTCATGGTGTGGGCCATCCTGTTGTCAATGAGTAACTAAGTGAATTCCAAATGACATTTTGGAATCAGATCTTACATTTGGGAATCTTACATTTGGGATTTAGTCTTGAAGTCACCATCATATGTACAGCCCCCCCTTTATTAAAATAAACAATGGTTATACTTTTAAACTTTTCATTTGATATTCTTCCACAGCAAGTATATTCAGACTATTAAATAGTGGCCTCAAAGACCAATGTATAATTAACGGGATATGAGCAGTTATTTTAATGACCATGTAATGTATATAGTGAGGATATAGCAAATCTAAAGCAGCCTTCAATTAATTAGAAGAGGCTGTTTAAGCTACATGTATAAAAATTTCAATTAAAACATCTTTGCTAAACTTCTTGTCTGATTTTATTATTTAATGTGGTTCAATTGATTGAAACATCTTTGAATATACTTATTGTCTTGGAAAGGTAAAGCATTGATTAGTCATTTACTATGTGTCAGGCGTCGTGCTAAATATTTTATATATGTTATCTCATTTAATCCTCACAACAGCTTGTGAGATGGGTGATATCACTGGTTTATGGATGTGAAAACTTTTCTGGGCCTCAGTTTTCTCTCCTTTATACTGGGGTTAATATTACCTACTTCAGTGTGTTATGAGGATTAAATGAGATAATACATGCCCACCTTGAAGTAAGTACTCAATAAGTGATAGCTGCTATTGTTATTCTTGTCTTATTCTTTTTGATTTCATGTTTTATTTTTATTTTATTTATTTTTTTTTTTACATTTTTTTTTTTTTTTTTTGTGAGGAAGACCAGCCCTGAGCTAACATCCGTTGCTAATCCTCCTCTTTTTGCTGAGGAAGACTGGCCCTGGGCTAACATCTGTGCCCATCTTCCTCTACTTTATATGGGACGCCACCACGGCATGGCTGACAGGCAGTGCGTTGGCGGGCGCCCGGGATCCGAACCGGCGAACCCCGGGCTGCCAAGCGCGGACTAAACCGCTGCGCCACCAGGCGGCCCCTGATTTCATGTTTTAAATAGGTAGTGCTTTTTATGTTTCAAAAATGTAAAAAAGTATTATGTTTTGTACAGTGAAAAAGGTCTCTCCTCCTGCTGTCCCCCAGTCATCTAGTGCCCCTAACCATACCCATTTTACTGTATCTTTTTGTCTGTCGTATATCTTCCAGAGTGTCCATATGCAAATATGATTATATATTCTTATTTTTCTACCCTGTTACATAAAATGTACCATTAATACTGTTCCACATCTTGCTTTCTTTGCTTAAGAATGTAAGTTGGAAATCTATCTATATTAATGCCGGAGAATTTCACATCGCTTCTTATAGCTGCATAATATTCCATTGTTTGGAAATATTATAATTTATTTAGCCAGTTCCCTGTTGATAGGGACTTGAGTTGTGTCTAATCTTTTGCTATTACAAACGATGCAGCAGTGAATAATCTTGTACATATGGCATTTTGCATGTGTGCAATTATATGTGTAGGATAAATTCCAAGAAGCAGAATTTGTGGGGCAAAGGGAATGTGCATTTGTAATTTTTGTAAGTATTGCCAAATTGCCCTCCATCGAGATTGTGCCAATTATGCTGCCACCAGCAATGTACAAGAGTGCCTGTTTCCTCACAGCCTTGCCACAGAATTTATCAAATGTTTGGATTTTTGCCAGTCTAATAGGTGAAAAGTGAATCTGTGTAATTTTAATTTGCATTTCTCTTATGAGTGAGCTTAAGCATTTCATTTGTTTAAGAACCTTGGCAGTTTTGTAAACTTCCCAGGTGTATTGGATTCTTGATCTTTTTCTTATTTTCTAGAAGTTCTTTATATATTAGGGAGATTAGTCCAGTTTATTGTGTATTTTTTGACTTTATTGAGGGATTTTTTTGAACTGTACACAAAATTTTTTTTTAAGTAGTGAAATTTATCATCAGTTTTTTCCTTTATAGCTTCTGGGTTTTGAATTCATTTGCTTGAGGAAGTTTTTTTCATATGTCTTGTAAATTTCTTAAGTTTATTCCTAGATATTTGCAGTTGTTGCTATTATAAATGGGGTCTTATTTTCTGTTATGTTTCTATTTGTATGAAGGCTGCTAATTTCTGTGTTAATTTTGTATTCCTTTACATTTCCAAATTCTTTGTTTATAGTAGTTTTTCATTCGTTCTTGTAGGATTTCCATATATACAAGAAAATTAGTAATACACAATAATATATATATAGAATAATATAGTGATTTTTTTTCTCTTTCATTTCCATTTCTACACCTCTGACTACTTTCTCTTGTCTGGTGTTGTTGCTGTTGTCATTATCACTACCACCACCACAGTACTTAGCATTAAGTAAATGTTAATTCTGTCTTTAAATTGCAAGATATAAATATCTCTAAAATGTAGCTAGCCGGTTTTTATACCAAGCAGAGAATATTGACAAATTTTAATGAGTGGAAAAAGGGATGGGGAGTTGAAAATGTCTGTATTCTAGTGACTCTTCCCTGAAATGCTTATAAGAGTCTATATTAAATAGTGGGATTTGAGGGGGTTTTTTTGCCATTGTTGAAAAATATCATCTTGAGTGACTACGGGTCTTTTCTCCCTTAGAAATAACTTGGTATTCTTTTTTCTTTTGCTCTGGAAAAAAATTAGTACTTGACAATATACCATAAGATTATGTCTTTGTGTTCTATTAGTAATAACCTTGCATTTTATTAAATGTAGACCAGCATTTGAATTAGCAACTGAAATCAGTTTAAGGTTTTCCAGAGCTTCAATTAAACTTAATGGGAAGTTTGGGGGTTTTTTTTCCTGCTAACTTTCTGTTCCTTGACTCATAGTAGTCCTATAATGAGATGTCTCTAGCATTCAACCTTCTGCTCTAAGAGGGTTTTTTTATTTGTAGGGGACCAGAAAAATTTGAAGGAGGAAAGAGTATGAAGAGAAATTAAGATTGTTCTTAGCATATAATGCATTTCTCTTACCCTCCCTCCCTGTGTCCTTAAAGGAGATTGTTGGTTGCTTGGGAATACTTGGTATTTTCCTCTCCACATATGCTGTGAAGTAGAGAAATGGGTTCACTTGTTAATGTCTTAAGTTTTTAAAAATCAAATATTGAGTAGATACAGAAAAACATTTTAAAGATATATACAGGATGTAAATAGTTGTACAGTAATTTCTCCTATACCCATCACCCAGTTTGGGAGGAAGAACACTACTTTTACTTTTGAAGTTCCCTCTGTGTCCTCCTTGTTCTCCTCCCACCCACAGAAGTGTCTTGAATTTCCTTGCTTCTCCTTATAGCTTTATCCCATATATTTGTATTCCCAAGCAATATATTTTCGAACTTTATATAAATGGAATTATGCTTTAAGTAGTCTTCTGTAACTTTTTTCTCTCAATGTTATGTTCCTGAGATTCACTCATGCTGGTACCTGTAGCTGTAATTAATTCATTTTCATTAATGGAGAGACTCCATTGTATGAGTATACTGCAATTTATTTATCCATTCTGTTGATGGACATTTGGGTTGTTTACGGTTTTTGCTATTACGAACCATACTGTTTATAAATGTTTTACTTGTGCAAGAATTATCCCAAGGCAGAGGCTTACAAACATTTTTGACCATGAATCACATATAAAAAGAAATACATTTTACATCCTGACCCAGTACACACACATGTAAGTATGTGTGTACATATAGCTATAAGATAGAAGCAAAATTTTCATGGAAGAATACTTACCCTGACTAAGTGCAAGTGCACTCTGATATTTTTTATTCTAATCTATTCTATTTCACTAAAATTAAATGTTGGTCAAAATTGGTTAATTTGGTTTCCCAACCCTCAGGACCATGGTTTGAAAAATGCTGTTGCAAAATACATACGGATGTGGAATTACAAGGTCACAGGATATGTGTGCAGCTTCAACCTTAATAGATAATACCAAATTGTTTTCCAAAATGGTTATTCCCATTTACGTTCCCTCCACCAGTATATAAGTGTCCCACTTACCCCATCAGACTTAATTTTTTCCAGTCTCGTAGGTGTGAAGTCATATCTGGTTGTGATTTGAGTTTGTATTTCTCAGATTGTAAATGAGATTGAACATCTTTTGTGTGTGTCTTGGTTATTCATGTTTCCTCTTCTGTGACATACTTGTTCAAATCTTTTGCCCATTTTTGTTTATCATTTCTTACTGATTTGAAGGAATTTTTAAAAATGTATTTTGGAAAGTAACCATTTTTATGTATTTTGATACTAACCATTCTGTTGCAAATATGTACTCCTGATTTGAGGCTTGCCTTCGTTGTCTTTATGGTGTTTTTTGATCAACAGAAATTCTTATTTTTAATGTTTTGAATTTATGAGTCTTTTACTTCATTATTTATACTTTTTGTGTCTTGTTTAAGAAGTCTTTCCCTACCCCAAGATCATAAAGATATTTTCCTGTATTGTATTTGAAGTTTTTCTATTTAAATAATCCATCTGGAATTCTTTTTTTTTTTTTTTTCTGATATGTGATGTGAAGTAAAGGTCCAATTTCAGTTCTTTCTGGGTGGTTATTCAGTTGTCTTGGCATTATTTATTGAAGTCTCCCCTTTTCCCACTGATCTGTGGTGCTAGCTCAGTCATATATCAAATTTCCCTATGTGTGTGCTACTGTTTCTGGACTCTGTCCTCTATTCCAATGGTTTATTTGTTTTTCCCCAGGTTAATATCCCACTATCTCAGACTTTAAACAATTTCTGATATCTGGTAAGTCATGCCCCCTCACCCTCTTTTTTCTTACTCATGAGTGTCTGTGTATTCTTGACTCATTGCCCTTCCATATAAATTTTGAAACTGCTTGTCAAGTTTTTAAAAAATTTCTATTGAGACTATGATTAAAATTGGATGGAATTTGTAGATCAATTTGGGAGAATTGACATCTTTACCATTTTGAACATGATGTGTCTCCCCATTTATTGAGGCGATCTAAGATGTCTTTCATAAAATTTCATAATTTTCTCCATAGAAGTCTTATATGTCTTTTGTTGGATTGATTCATATATCTTTTATATTTTTTTATTCTGCTCTCAATATCTTTTAAATCATAGTGTCTCCCTGTTTGTTGCTAGTGTATAGAAATGGCAGTTCATTCTTCTATATCAATTTAATTTTAACAACCTTAATAAACTCTTGTTAATCCTGTTTTATACCTTTTTTGCTTTCCCTTGGAGTCAATCATTTGTAAATGATAGTTTTATTTTCTTTTAATCCTTATACTTTTCTTTCTTTTCCTTGCCTCACTGAGCTGGCTAAGACTTCTAATACCATGCTGAAAAGAAGTAGTCTTGTCTTATTTCTGATATTAAAGGAAATACTTTCAGTATTTCACCATTAAGAATGATGTTTGGGACCCGCCTGGTCGCATAGTGGTTGAGATGGTGCACTCCACTTTGGCAGCCTGGGGTTTGCAGGTTTGGATCCCAGGCATGGATCTACACCACTCATCAAGCCATGCTGTGGGGGTATCCCACATACCAAAATAGAGGAGGATGGGCACAGATGTTTGCTCAGGGCCAATCTTCCTCACCAAAAAAAAAAAAAAATTTTTTTTTTTAAGAATGATATTTGTTGTTTGGTAGATGGCTTATGTTGGATTAAGAAAGGTCTCTTTTATTCTTAGTTTGCTAAGATTATCATGAGTGAATGTTGAATGTACTGAGTGCTCTTTCCATATTTATGTAGATTACTGTATTATTTTTCTCCTTTAGTTTTTTAATCTGATTAATTAGTCACGCACCACATAACAAAATTTCAGTCAACAACAGATCGCATATCATGGTGGTCCTATAAGATTAGTACCATATAGCCTAGGTATGTGGTAGGCTGTACCATCTAGGTTTGTCTATGATGTTTGTACAATGAAATCACCTACTGACACATTTCCTGTTGTTAAGTGATGCACGACTACTTATTTATTTACTTATTTATTTTTAATTTATTTTCTCTGTTTAACCGACCTTGCATTTGATAAGATAAATTTAACTTTGGTCATCAAGTATCTTAGTTTTTATATACTGCTGGATTGGTTTGCTAATATTTTCTTTAGGATTTTTGCATCTTTGTTCACAAGTAAACTTGGCCTGTAATATTCCTATCTCATACTCTCAGGTTTTGATACGGAGATTTGCTAGCCTCATAAAGTGATTTAGGAATTGTTCTTTTTCAGTACCATTGAATAATATGAGTAATATTAGCACTATCTGTTTTTTGAATGTTTGGTAGAACTAGCTAATGAAACTGTTGTTGTCACATGTTAGGTTCCCCTGGGAAGCAGACTCTGAAATGGAGATTAGCATGCAGGAAATTAATTAGAGAGAGCTTTCTAGATCAGTGTCTGTGTGAGAAGAGAAGGAAACAGGCTTGGGTAGAGGGAGGAGTTGGATGGTAGTGCTGACACCATGGGGCACTCTGAGGCTAGGGTGGCCCTAGTTGGGATAAGGGAGCCAGGATGTTATATTCCTGCCTCGGACCTATCCTTGGATGCTGGCTGCCCTGAGAAGGAGGTGTGATCTTGGGCAAGGTGGCTCTATCAGCCAGTTTAATTCCAGGAAAAGACCAGCAGCTGATAGCCAACAGCCTTTCCAGCAGTTGGAGAATACACCCTTCAGTCCTGAGGAGGAGATCTGGGTGGTGCAGTCAGCAACCATGCCAGTCTACCCTTTGTGCTGCTTGGGTTTACTTGCTTCATATAAGTTCTGGGATGTCTATGGTGGGTTTCTTTTCTTTGGAGAGACTTATCCAAGGAAGGTTAGAATAAACTATAGTCTCCATTTCTACAACTGGTCTTGAGGCCACAATGGATACTCATCTCCTTTTTCAAGTATCCATTCCAGTCCCTTCAATCTCCATTAGCATCTCTGCTGGTCTAGGTAGCTTTTATGGTATGATGACTCAGACTCTTATCCCTGAGGGTCCAAGCCCCTGGTTACCTTTCAAAGGCTGCTGCTTTTGTCCATTTATCATCAAAACTGGGCAAAAGAATAATAAAATATTCCCAAATGGATTTAGTGGCCAGACACATTGCTTCCTGCCTCCATTGTGTAATAGCAGCCTTACCCTGAAGTCAATTACTCCTGTCAGGATAGTGATTTTTCTTCTTGCCTGATGATGTCCCTTGGCATAAGGAGCTTGGACAGCATGTACAACAGTTTAATATTTAGTGGGACTTCTGCTATGTCTTCTAGTGGAAATGTTCTCCCTTTGGGAACCAGGTTCTCTAAATCCACAGAGTCCCCATTTGTAGGGATGGGAAGCATAAATTCCCCAAGTGGGTCCCTGGAAGTAATGGTGAATGGGGCCACTCTTGCTTCTTCTCCTTGGTTTCTAGAACCATGTATTTTACCTATTGAGGACATAATACCATATAATGGTTGTTCATTTTTAGTATATGTATTGTATCCTAGAGATGGCATCCCAGCCTCACAGGGTATCATCTCTGAGCCTTATCTGTACCTTTAACAGATTGTTCAATCACTCTGTTAGACTGACAGATTGAACAGATTGTTCAATCACTCTGTTAGACAGACTTTGGGTAGTATGGTGTGTGATATGACCAGAGGATCCCATGGTCATATGCTACTGCCATATTTCCTTTGCTATAAAGTGAGTTCCTCAATCTGGTGCAATATTATGTGGGCTGCCATTTTGGTGGATCAAACACTCTTGAGATAATGGGGCTGGCAGAGACTTTACTGGCAGGAATAGCAGACCCGTACTTGAGTATGTGTTGGTCTATGCCAAAACCATTTTCAGAATGGAAGGGGTCCGGTGCATTCAACTTGCCACCGAAAGGCTGGTTGGTATCCTTAAGGGATGATGCTCTTTTGGGTACTTAGCTTTATTCTCTGTTGCTATCAGGTTGGATATTTGACAATGGGCAGTAGCAATATTAGCTTTGTTGTGTGGGAGATGATGCTGTTGGGCCCGTATATAGCCTCAGTCTCTGCCACCATGGCTACTCTGTTCATGTGTCCATTGTGCCAGCACTGGGGAGACTAATAACAAAGACTAGATGAAGTTAAAGGAAGTCTGTGTTGGGAGTCCCCAAGACAGTGATTCACTAAGAGGACTCATGGGACTCAGCATATAGTTGTACTCATGTCTGTGATTTATTAGAGCGAAAGAATACAAAGCAGAATCAATAAAGGGGAAAAGGTGTATGTGATGAAGTCTAAAGAAAACCAGGTACACACTTCTAAGTGTCTTCTCCCCGTGGCATCACACAGGACATGCTTAATTCCCCCAGCAACAAGTTGTGTCAACATGGGTGAATTACTGTCTACTAGGGAAGTTTATTGGAGACTCAGTGCCCAGGGTTTCTATTGGAGGCTGGTCATATGAGCACTCTCTGCCTAGCATGTACCAAAATTCCAGAATCTTAGAAGGAAGGCAGGTGTTCAGCATAAACCATATTCTTTGCACAAACAGTTTAGGCTCAGTGATCCACTCTTATCAGTTAGGGTAGTGGGAACTCTCCTGAGGTCCAAGTTCCTAAAAGTCTATATATTTTAACCTCCTGACACTTCTCCTTCTGTAAAAAGGAGATGAATAAATACATTGTCCCCAACTCTGGCTGTTGGGAAGATTTCCTATCACTGTTGTCTTTTAAGGCCACTCCTGAGTGGGGCTGTAGTGTAGCCATGGTCCATTTTCAGCTTCAACAGTGTCCAACAGTTCTTGAAGTGTTGGTATTCCCATTTCTCAGTGTATGATTGCCTGACTAAATGGCCCTTTTGGGGAAATCATCACAGTGTTTACTTGCTATGGTGGGCAGATCCTTCTTCCCTTAGCTTTGTCTCATAATCTCACATTTTTCAATATTTTTGCCTCTCAATATTTTTAATTTCTGTTACTTCTTATTTGATACATGAATTATTTATGAGTGTTTTCAAATTTCCAAATGTATAAGATTTTTCCAGTTGATTCTAACTTGATTGCTTTGCTGTTAGAGATACTGCCCTTATGATGCTAATTGGTATTGAAATTTGTTGAGCATGGTTTTAAGCCCACTAACGTAGGTCACTTTTTGTAAAAATAACCTATGAACCTGGAAAGAATGCTGGAACAACTGCTGCTGTTGGTTGTAGTATTCTAAATGTATCCATTAAGTCAAGTTAATTGTGTTAAAATCTGTATCTTTATTGATAGTTTTGTCTGCCTGATGTATCAATTAGGCAAAAATATGATAGAACCTCCCACTATGTTGATAAATTGTCTGTTTTTTCTTATAGTTCTGACAAATTTTCCTTTCTATATTTTGAGGTTATGTTTTTAGATTCATACAATTCAGAATTGTTATTTCTTCCTGGTAAATTGAACCATTTGTCATTTGTGACTCTTATCTCTAGTGCACTCTCCCCCCTCCCTCTTTTATGCTGCATTTGGTTAGTATTTGCCTGGTATATATACAATTTCATTATGTTTTTAGATACAGATTTTTTTTTTTTCCTATTTTTCCTCTTTGAGTTTCATTAGTCTTTCCGAATCTGAGTGTTGTCTTTCATCAGTTCTGGAAAACTCCTAGCCGCTCTCTTTTCAGACATTGCCTCTGAGCCATTTGTTCTTCCCCCGCTTCTGAAATTCTAGTTCAGCTTGTTGGAATATGTTACTTTATCTATATCTTTTAACCTCTTTTTCGTATTTTCTATCCATATGTCTGTTTGGGTTGCAGTCTAGGTAATTTCTTCAACTCTTATCTTCCAATTCACATATTCTCTCTTAAGCTATGGCATCCATACATTGTATTTGCAATTTTAGTCCTTGTATTTTTCATTTCTAGAAGTCCCATTTTGATCTTCTAAAAATCTGGTAATTTTTTTAAACTTTTTATTTGAAACATTTAATAATTTTCTTAGTAATAGTTCGGTGAACTCCCTAATACCTACCACCTATGTTCATTAATTGCTAATGTCTTTCCATATTTGCTTTATTTATATATATTTAACCATTTCAAACTTGCCATTTATTCCTAAATACTTTAGCTTGCATCTCCTAAAGATAGTGACATTCTCTTACTCAATCACAATATCAGATCACATCTCAGATAATATTTTATAGTCTCTTGCTCTTTTCTGTATTTTTAATACTTTAAAATTTTTCTTTAAACATTTATTTTATATTCTGTTTCTGATCATTCTGCTAACTCCAGTCTTGGTGGGTCTTTTATATAATGCCTTCTATGTTTTATGATTTGGGACTGTAACAACTTATTTCTCACAACTTTTTTCTGTTGGAATTATTTGAGTCATGTAGGTTCCTCCTGTGAGGGTTTGTTCCCTTCTGCCTGATACCTGGGGCACTGCCAACCCAGGACAACTTTAAATTCTTGGTTTGAGTCTTTCTGGTCCATCAGGTAATGTGAATTTGGTATGAAAATCTTTTTTTTTAATCGATAATTTTTTTATTGATGTCATAATAGTTTATAATATTGTGAAATTTTAGTTGTACATTATTGTTTGTCAGTCACCATATAAATGCATCACTTCACCCCTGTGCCCACCCCCAAACCCCCTTCCCCCTGGTAACCGCCAAACTGTTCTCTCTGTCCGTGTGTTAGTTTACCTTCCACATATGAGTAAAATCATGTGGTGTTTGTCTTTCTCTGGCTTATTTTGCTTAGCATAATACCCTCCAGGTCCATCCATGTTGTTGCAAATGGGACGATTTTGTCTTTTTTTATGGCCAAGTAGTATTCCATTGTGTCAGTGTGTGTGTGTGTGTGTGTGTGTGTATATACACACATACCGCATCTTCTTTAATCATCAGTCGAGGGACACTTGGGTTACTTCCACATCTTGGCTATAGTGAGTAATGCTGCAATGAACATAGGGGTGCATAAGCCTCTTTGGATTGTTGATTTCAGGTTCTTTGGATAAATACCCACTAGTGGGATAGCTGGCTCATAAGGTATTTCTATTTTTAATTTTTTGAGGAATCTCCATACTGTTTGTTGTCCATAGAGGCTGCACGAGTTTGCATTCCCACCAGCAGTGAATTAGGGTTCCCATTTCTCTGCAACCTCTCCAACATTTGTTATTTTTTGTCTTGGTGATTATACCCATTCTAACGGGTGTAAGGTGATATCTTAGAGTAATTTTGATGGTATGAAAATCTTATATGAAGGTTGGTATGGTTATAGAGTCTCAGGAGGAAGAAAAGAATTTTTTTTTGGGCAAGCAGTTTTCCTTGTTGGGTGGGGGGCCTTAATTCTAGTTTACTCTTACATGTGGTAGGTCCTTGGGGGCCCCAGCTTTATTGTAGATTATGGATGGGCTGTCCCGTGTATTCAGCTGACCAAGAAAGCAGATGTTTAATATCACCTTGTTTGACAAATACCCTTATTAAGGCAAAAGTTGTGTTCTATTTTCCTCTCTGGATTCCCCTTTTCACTTAGTTTTTGGGCCTTTGTGAATTCCTTAAACACTGCCAGCCTATTGAATCAGTTAAAATAAATGTTTTTACATTTTATCAAAATCTTTAGTTGTTTTCTGTTAGACGGTTGGTCAGGGTACATATTTTGCCATGTGGCTGAAATAGAAGTCCTTTAGTAAAATAGGACTTTTTTTTTTAATGTGTTGTCTTAAGTGCTGTATAAAGAATACATATTATAGAAGGAAGAGAAAGATAAAGAGACAATGTATGCATAAATATATCATTGTTCTGGATTTCATTAAATTTTGAGTCAAAATATAATACAAGGCTTTTCCCCCAAAAAGCTTTTAAAATATATTGGTTTTGGGGAGAATTAAAGTAGTAAGATTGTGGTGTTTTGAGTCGGTCAGACCTGGGTTTCCATCTGAGTTCTCTCATTAGCTATGTGACCTTTAACAATTTCTTTAACTTCTTAGCAGTTTATTTATCTGTAAAATGGGTAGATATGTGAGGGCAGTTTTGAGGATCAAAAGAAATAGTATACATAGAGGGCTCAGCCTAGTGCCTGACAGATAGAGTAAATGTTAACTGTTTTTAATTTTAGTCATTCTCTTTCCAGAAGCATTCAAGGTGCTAATACAGAGTGTTAAATGTGAAACATGGCATATTATACATGTAATAGCATTAAATTGAATATGGGTATGTGGGAGACACTACCATAAAGGGAAAAACAAGAAAGGCACTACAGGGTCAGAAGATGAGGAGGAGAGCAGTATGAAGCTTGGCAGGTGACCAAAGGCAAGGAGGCCCTCTGGCTCCCTTCGGCTTTTCCAAGACTTCCTAAGGATATTCTCCACTCTGGCTTTTTCTTTCATGTTATGTTTAGTTAGTTCAGGAGCATATACATCCCTACCCCTTTTGGGTCAAAGAAAGCTCTCACTTCCTATGGCCAAGGGAGCTACCTAGGTTACTTTAGGATAAGGAAGCTTCTATAGGGACCTCAAGGGTAGTTAGGGATTTTCATTCTCACCAGTTCAACAAGTAACCATTTGGCATCCCCAGAGTTCTGGAAGTACTTTATTAGAAAAAAGACATAGTTGCATTCTTCTAAATAGAAAAATTTATAATCAGCAGGAATACAGAAATATATACCATGCAGCATCAGCATATATCAGATAATATGAAGTGTTTAGACTTTTTTCCTCTTCCTTTTGATATGACTCAATCTAATTCTCGTATAAATTTTTCATCAGGCTCCACTGTAAAGCATCAGAAATAAGAGGGAATGTGTAGCCCACCTCCATCTAACCTTTTGCTCTGTATTTTTACATGCCCGAAGACAAGAAAAGTGTGTCTTATTCATTGTCTTTGTATATTTCTCTTGGTATTACTATTGTCACTTTGGTTTTTTAGTAAAGGAAATTGTCTTATTTGAAACGTTTGTCTTAATCCTCTATGGAAATATCAGTTTATGGGAAGGTTAGGGCTGCTTGTTTGGGCTCCTCTCAGAGTCTCTGCTGCAATTGTCGGAGAGGAAACCCCAGGGAAACCCCTGAGCACAGGCTTTGGAAGAGCAGTGGCTGCGTAGAAGACAGCACTCCCGATGCTTTATCAGGGCTGTCTGGAGAGCAGAAATAATGGTCTGAAGTCGGAAATGCTGATGTCTCCACTTTCCCAACTTAGCACAAACATCTTCTTTATCTTTGGTGGATTTTGGTGCCACAGAGGCGGCTCCAAGAAGCCTTGAATGCAAATGTGATTGCTTTTGGAATCCTGGCTTTGAAAGCATGGTGTTTGGGGGTTTCCTTGACTTGAATTCTTTTTTTAAAGGGAGTGGATTCACAGCATCCACTGTCAGTGCCATTTCCTTTTCTGTGATGACTTGTTCACTGTTCACATCAAAGGATTCAGGAAGAGATGTAAACATAAATAGATAAATGAACAAATAAATAAAAAGCTTTGCTGCTTTTGTTACATAGCAAAAAGGTTTGACTTTACCATAATGGAAACACAGCAGCTATTTGATTAAACCTTAAGGAGTTTTCCTGGAAACTTCGAAGCATGTCTGATTTTTTTTCTTTTTTAAATAACACTATGATGTGGGAGAAGTAGTGCTCTGGAATGCCATGGTTGCAGTGCGACTTTTGAATGCATCATGATCCCAGTCACTGCAGGTGCTGGTGTGAAATACTCTCACCACTGGTGCTTGCTTGACCACTGTCATGTTCATTCTTCAGAAGGCCCAGAAGGTGATTTGTAAATTATTTGCTGCTTGTCCCCATGCAATTTTTTTTGTTTCTTTCTTTTTTTACTGTCTTAACCATTTTTAAGTGTATGTAGTTCAGTGGTATTAAATACATTCATAATGTTATATCACCATCACCACCATCTGTCTCCATAACTCTTTTCATTTTGTAAAACTGAAACTCTGTACCTATTAAACACTAACTCCCATTGCCCCTCTACCCCCAGCTCCTGGCAACCACCATTCTACTTTCTGTTTCTATGATTTTGAGTACTCTAAGTATCTCATATGCATGGACTCATACAATATTTTTCTTTTTGTGACTGGCTTATTTCACTTAGTGTAATATCCTCAAGGTTCCTCCATGTTGTAGCATATTGCAGAATTTCCTTCCTTTTTGAGGCTGAATAACATTCCATTATATACATATACCACATTTTGCTTATCTGTTCATCTGTCAGTGGACACTTGGGTTGCTTCCATGTTTTAGCTATTGTGAATAATGCTGCTATGAACATGGATGTACAAATATCTCTTCAAGACCCTGCTTTCAATTTCTTTGGGTATATACCCAGAAGAAGAATTGCTGGATCATTTGGTAATTCTATTTCTAATTTTTGTTTTGGTGAGGGAGATTGGCCTTGAGCTAACATCTGTGCCCATCTTCCTCCATTTTATATATGAGATGCTGCCACAGCATGGCTTGATGAGCGGTGTGTAGGTCTACACCTGGGATCTTAACCTGCAAACCCTGGGCCGCCGGAGCAGAGTATGCAAACTTAGCCACTATGCCAGTGGGCCGGCCCCGCTATTTCTATTTTTTTGAGGGACCTCCATACTGTTTTCCACAGCAGTGGCACCATTTTACATTTCCACCAACAGTGCACAAGGCTTTCAGTTTTTCCACATCCTCACCAACGCTTTCTGTTTTCTGCTTTTTGGTAGTAGCATCTTAATGGGTGTGAGATGATGCCTCATTGTAGTTTTCATTTGCATTTCCCTACTGATTAGTGCTGTTGAGCATCTTTTCATGTGCTTATTGACCATATGTGTATCTTTTTTGGAGAAATGTCTATTCCCACCCTTTGTCTACCTTTTGTTAATAAACAATAAACCTTTGTTTATTAAAAACAAAACAAGCAGCTTTCCAGTGTGGGGAGACAATTTTAAGTGCTGAGTAAGAACTCAGGCTCTGGAGTTAGACAACTCCAGGTTGGCATCCTGGCTTTACCAGCTGTGTGATCTTGGGCAAGTTACTTCATTTCTCCAAGCTTCCATTTCATCTGTAAAATGGGGAGAATAGTTGACTCCGTCTCACTGAGTTGTTTTGGAATTACACAAGCTAATATTATGGACATCAAGTGTATGGGATAGTATTTGACCTATAGTAAGTGTTTGATACATTGGCCACTATATTGTTGGAGTCATGAGCTAGTCTTTTTTTTTTTTTTTTTTTTTGTGGGGAAGACCAGCCCTGAGCTAACATCCGTCGCCAATCCTCCCCTTTTTGCTCAGGAAGACTGGCCCTGGGCTAACATCTGTGCCCATCTTCCTCCACTTTATATGGGACGCCGCCACGGCATGGCCGGCAGGCAGTGCGTCGGCGGGCGCCCGGGATCCGAACTCACAAACCCCGGGCTGCCAAGCGCGGACTAAACCGCTGCGCCACCGGGCGGCCCCATGAGCTAGTCTTAAAAAACACCTTTTCTGTCTTGGTTGTCTTCCTATTTTGATAGGAGTATAATTCATTTCATTTTTGAGAATTTTCTATTGTTTTTCCAGTTTGTCTTACTTATTGTCTCAGTCACTGTAATATTAGGTGAAACCATATAAAATTGCAATTTTGGGGGCTGGTCCAGTGGTGTAGTGGTAAAGTTTGCTTGCTCTGCTTCAGTGGCCCGGGGTTCACAGATTCAAATCCCAGGTGATGCACCGCTCGTCAAGCCATGCTGTGGCAGCATCCACAAACAGAATAGAGGAAAATGGGCACAGATGGTAGCTCAGAGCCAATCTTCCTCAGCAAAAAGAGGAGGATTGGCAATGGATGTTAGCTCAGAGCCAGTCTTCCTCACACACAAAAAAAAGAATTGCAGTTTTTGTGGGTCATAAACAATTGATTATCAGCAGTTTCATGTGATTCAACTTAATGTAATAGAAACTATTTGAGTGTCTAATATATACCAGAGTGCCTACTATGCTATTTCATTCATTCTTCCCAGCTTCCTTATAAAGGGTGTATTATTTTCCCCATTTGGGATTGGGAAACTGAGACTTAGAGAGGTGAACAGACATGCCTGAGTCTACACAACTAGTAAGTAGTGAAGCCAGAATTCAAACCCAGGTCTGTTCAATCCAAAACTCATTTATTTTCTTTCCAATTTCTACCACATGAACAGTCTCAGAAACACCCCTCCCCTATCTCTGTGCCCAGTAAAGATGAAAGTTAGAGAAACTACACGATTTCTTCTGTCGCTGATGATTTGGGTTTTCTTCAGTGCAGTAAGCATAATGTGGTAGTTCTGTGTTCATGAACATTTTGTGCTTTTGTCCCTCTTTTTCATGTTTGAAACACGGCATCTACAGTGTTGGCTGCAGTCACCTGGGCTCTTTCAAAAAGGCACTGTGGAGTGAAAATAACCTAGGCTCTGCCTTCAACCCATTTCTCATGGCCACCATCATCTCCACCGTTTATTGATCGTCTGTTCCACAGTATCTGTATTCCTATCATTATAGTGAATAGGGGCTAAAGTCCTTTACAGGGTGGAAGGAAACTGAGGCTAAATGGGGTTATATGATTTAGCTAAGGGCACAAGACCCTTGATTCTATCTTGCAGGGTCCAGGTTTTTTCTACTAGATCACATTTCCTTCTCCCATTCTTAGAAAAGTTTCTCATAAAAGGGAAACGAGGATAGCCTTTTCTACAGAATAATCTTACTGAATGTTTCCCTCTTTCCTTTTCCACTCCCTTTCCCTTTTGTCCTTTCTTTTTTTTTTTTCCTTCTTCCTTTCCTCCCTCCCTCTCTATCTCCCACCTCTTCTCTGTTTCCCCTCCCTCCCTCCCTTCCTCCCTTCCTTCTTTCCTTTTTTTCTTCCTTCCTTCCTTTAAACATACCTAATGAAGCTTAAATACCAAGATTAGGAAACTACTTAATGTATTTCCTGAAGGAAATTGGATTCTTGAGATATTCCCATTTGATTTTTTTTTCTGGCACTAAAAATTATCTCTAAGTTTAAATTGCTTTCAGAGGAATTATCTTTTAAACTATGCTGCTAAAGCAAGTTAGATTGAATTCCTATCAGTTTCAAAGAGAGTGACCTCAGACTTTGAAATGGAGTCTTTTAAATAATAGAATTTGGGAGTAATTGCTTAATATCTGAGGTCAAGATGTTGACATAACATGTTTTGAGTTCTAAGGAAAGCCCGTTTGACCTAGCCACCCTACTTATTCCTAAACTAGATAACTGGAACCAACTTTCTTATTCACTCCATGGACTGTGTTGGTGAAGCCTCTTCTGTTTGCAGCTGGAGATTCCACTTTATTCCTTCGTTGTTCCATTGTTTCCTTTAGGGTAACAGAGAGTAATTAAGGTGAACATCTTTTCTGAGCAGCTGGAATCAATTCCAGCTGACTGCAGCACCTGCAAAGATGGCGCCTCTGCCTCTGGGTGGCAGGGGGGATGCCAGCCGTGGAGCCTGCAACAGTGGGCTCCAAAGTGCAGAGACGTGGCCACACCGCACCACCCCTGTCCTTCTGTGAGCTTCAGATGGCAGTAATAATAGTGGATGCAAAGTGTCTGTTTTAGACTAATTAGAGGAATGATTTGTGAAACGTTGGCTATTTATTTAATTAATCACCAGCACAAAGCCATAAAACCCATATTTTAAAAATCCCTGTTAGTTTGCCATGTGGTTAATAGATTGGGGCACATTAAAAAGTGACATGGTGATGTATTAAAAATGTTCCATCTAAGGTTCCTTCAGGAAGGAACGGAAGCTTTCTGCTTTCAGATGCTGAAGTGTAACCTGCCAGGATTTGACCTGTCTCAGGTCAAATATTTGTAAAGGCATTTATCTTTTGAATAACGTCTTCATTAGGACATCTCCTCTTGAAATATTTCAAAAACATAAAATGTTTGTAGAATAACTTGAAAAATTACATTTAAGTTAATTTTGTTAATTTCTCTTAACAATGAGGAGCTATATATTTTCCCATTAAATTATACTGTGTTTACTAAGTATAGCAGTATCTCTTATAGGTAATTCTTTTCCATTTTGGGGAAAGGGAGTCATTTAATTAATTAAATAATAAATGCAATAGCATTTTTGGTGCAGCTGTCAGAATTGCATTTTGTTCTACCCTTGTGTTATTTTTTTATCAAATGGGCACAGGGATAATTGCTGTACTTGCTCAGTCTCAGCTCAGGTGAATTTTTATTTTTGGATAGTAAGAATAAAGATAAAATTGATTTGTTCAGGAGATGACACTGGCATTAAAAATGAGAAGACATGGCTTACATTGTAACAAATGATGGTGGTTTTACA
Organism: Tapirus indicus; assembly: GCA_031878705.1. Lineage (NCBI taxonomy): Eukaryota > Metazoa > Chordata > Mammalia > Perissodactyla > Tapiridae > Tapirus > Tapirus indicus. The sequence continues at coordinate 28,790,697 of CM062929.1, read as the reverse complement.
CATACGAAGTTCTAGTTGATTTTCAGTATACATAAACGTGTGTATGTACAGGCCATCTTGCATTTTAATAGTGTTTGAGGCTAAATTTGGTATGTCTTTGATTCACTCTTTTTATTAAAAAAAAAATCATTCTGAATGGTCAGTGTTCCTAATAAGCAGTCCTCCCAAATTTTAAGATCATGTCTGAAAATGTGTTGCTCAGGTGGATGCTTGTAAGGAAATTGTCCAGCTCTTAGGAGTGTGTTTCTCTGCTGTGTTGTGTAATTACCTGCTCTGTTAGAAGGGGAGCTGGAATAAAACATGAGTATGTTAATGCAGCCTGGAGCTGATGTGGTGGTGATGATTGCAATGCAGATAAAGCATTTCTCATAACTGCTGTTGCCTACTGGAGCCTTTGAAACATCTGGACCTTTAATTGAAAAATAGTGTGGTGCTGTGCAAGGCAGACATGCTAAGTGAAGTCACTAATTTAGAATACAAAAATATAATTGATAAAGTGTTTTATTTACATTGTATTTAAATATTCATACTTTGTTATGCTTTGTATAACAGGGAATTACTGGGTTAAATTTTCATGAACATAGACAGTTTAAATGAGATAAATTAAGTGAAAATGTTAATGGAATTTTACACTGGAACCAGAAAACGGTTTGTTCTAGGAGAGTGTATACTTTTGCATCTGGGGCCTCTTAGGGAAACAAATTGGTTAGGTCTTATTTTTTGGATTTTGTGTTTTAAAAGAACTAACCATCACTTGGTAACATCTTTGCATTTCATTCTTGTTATTGCTCTCATATCTTGTTATTTAGTTAAAAAAAATAAAATGTTTCTTGGCATAATGGTAAATGGCTCTAATGGCAACATTATCGCCCAATAAACCAAAGCCTTCCCCACCTCTCCGGGGCAGGTTATCAGAGCCTGCCCAGGAGAGCAGAAGAGCTGGTGAAGGGCGTGCAATTAACCTTTGTCCTGCATTCGCAGCAGGGGAACTGACCTAGCAGCCTTCCGAGGAAATCCAATTTAATTTAAAATGAATTTGAAAAGACAAATTAGCCATATCTATTTTAATAAGATAAAATCCCGACTCTCCCTGTGTCTGGTTTAGTTAGGACCTCAGAGGAGATTAGACTGACTAAGACTCAGGACGAACATGAGGGAAATAATGCCAGGGGGCTGAGGAGAAACCCGGGAGACCCTGGTACCTGAGTGACCTGTCAGTTCCTGCAGGTGAGCAGGTCTTGTGCTGCCCTTTCCACAGAGAATTGCAACCTGAGATGGGCCTTTGTCTCATCAAATCTTTTTCTTGTGTTGGGGCTTGATGCCATGTTGATGTCATACATTGCTTGCCTGTCTCTCCAAGGACCAAATTGTTATTTTCCTCCTTTGTCTTTATCAAAGCACCTTTGGGTCCTGCCACCTGGGTAGCCACATTTAGTAACAGGTATACCTCACAATTACTGATGAGACTCTTAATCCAAGAGTAAGGATTCTCTGGGGCCTGTGAGTTGGTACTTGACCACTGCTTTTTGAAAACTGAAGCAGAGAGTTCTGCCTACTCTTCAAGGAGCTGATGTTCCCTTGTGTTTTTACCTCTGAAACATAATCAGTGAGGATTTATTGAGCCCCTTCTGTGAGCCCAACAACAAGGAAATCTGAAACAGTTTCTGTCTCTGCCTGTACACAGGAGGTAGCTGCTCCTGGGAAGCAGTTACCCCAGTGTCCCTCTCCAGTAGCAGCAGTCTCTGCAGAGCTGCAGGTGCATGTGACAGATGAGGCTGAGGGAAAGGAGCAGCTCAGCCCTTCCCTGTGAGTTTCAGCCAGAGGGATGTTTCCGACCCACCATCCGGGAGTGCCAGTTCTGAAACAGTGGCTGCAACATGAACCACCTTTGTGACCCCACCTAGATACTCAGGCCTACCCAAGAGTTCTTCAGGACTGGGATTCACTGAGAGGGTAGGGTTTTAGAGTTGAACATACTTAGAATCATGATCCCCCCTAGCTGTGGGATTTGGAGCAGGCTACTAAATGAATCTCTCATTCCTCAGCTTTAAAAGAGAGTAAGCAATCCTTATACAACTGTGGGCATATTAAATGAGATAAAGTATGAAAAGTACATGGACCCTGGTAGGTGCCCAATAAATGGCAACCTGCCACTTGCAGAGAGGACTGTGTTGCGAGCACAAAGGGCTGTGTACAGAGGAATGTGCTCTTAGTGCCTTGTCCCACCTCCCACCAGTTTTGTCAGCACTGTAGCTGGCTGGCTTTACTTTGTATTGCTAGGCTGATTACCTAATTGAGCAGAAGGCTTTTTATTTTTTAAAGTACTTAGTATTGACAGTTTTATTCCATAGATCCTGTTGTCCCCTCAGTTTTAAAAATAAAGTTTTCTGTCACTTTCCTTTCATTGTATCTGAGAGACTTATGGGATAAATGCCTGATAGTCAGACTTTTTGGACTGCTTCTCAGTTGTAAATTTGGTGTATAGTTAGAAGGGATTCTTCCCAACAGGAAGTGTTATTCTAGATAAATAATAATTTAGCTCTTCTCTTTCTTGCTGCTAGTTATATTTCAACATGCATTTGCAAACTGTTAAAGGCAAACTGGCTCAATTGGCTCTTTGTGGTTGTATCATTTTCATAATGTAAAAAAACAATGTATTTTCTGCTGCACACAAGCATCTTTCTCTGTCACCAGAGGTGTAGGTTCTTTGTGTGGCCTTTTCCTGTACAGAATAACACCTATCCCAGTTATTTCACATGTGCATTTTGAGGGTGAAAGTGAATGTCGTAATTGGAGAAATGTAAAGCTATTTATTTCCATTTTGTCTGATGTTTTTACATTGTTTGCTAGGAGGTGCGTCAGGGACTTGAATTAATTATAATTACTGAAGAGACATACACTGATTGAGCAAATCAAGTAGTAAGCCCATTTATGCCAAGGCTATCTAATTAAATTCTAACTTTGGATAAGCTAGATGTGCATGAAAGATTAATTTTAAGAGGTTTTTATGACTTACTAAACAATGATTCAGTAAAATTCTTGAATTATATCATTAATAAACATTGAATCTTAAAGTGATAAAACACTTAGTCATGAACCTACTACTGTATAGAAATTTGTGGGGTTTTAAAACTTCAAAATTAAGGACACAATATAATTTTTAAGGTGTATATTGACATTTAACAATTTTGTAATATTTAACCAACCGAAACCCTGCAAGAAATGAATATGATATATGCATCTGAATTGTTTCCTTCAATATGTGTCCAATTTTATGTTCTCAAAATACTTCATTCTCTCTTGAATTAAATTGTCCTTGGGGTAGTTGGAGGGTTGTACCAAATTTTCCATATAATTTAGGAGGATGATAATAGCTGTACTGTAACCTTTTCTAGAGATATATCATCTAGTAATGGAGCCAAGTATACATTCTCCATTGAGTTTTAATTTTAAAAGTTGGTATTAAATCTTAAAAAGACTCATTATATTATGATAATTGGTAGAGTTTAAAACATGTAACTCTTCTTTATGGTTTTAAAAAACCTATTTTTACTTTCAAAGCATATTGATTTTATTATATAAATGATTTAATAATGAAGAAGTCCCTATACTTACCCTAGGTGATGGGGCTTCGTTCATGCAAATTACCTTTCCCTGATATCATCATCGTTATAGAAGCCATTGTTTGTATAATTAAATGCAAAGTGCTATGTAACATTAATGATCTAAAGAATCCCACAATGGCTATGAAAATTGAAAATGGCCACCTTACATTCCATTATGCTTTAAGCTAGCTGGATGTACTTGTATGAGAGGACCTCCCAGTACAAGCTGTAACCATCCTGAGGCTGCATGAGAGGAGAATGCTGTGGCTCTTCTCTCTTAGTGATTGAGAAAGAGACCTTTCCCTACTGCTTCCGCTTCTCAACTTCATGTTTGTTTGAAGGGACATTTTGTCCAAAGATCTGCCTGGTCTGAGCAACAGTTTAAGTAACAATAATAGGGAATAATTGACATTTGTATAACAGTTTGCAGTTCACGGAGCATTTTAACATGCTTTATTTTACTTTTTCCACCCTGCCATTCTTTTGAGGTAGGTGGTGTAATCTCTATTTTATGGCTGAGGAAATTGACTTTCAGAGAGATTATGGGCTTACTCAAGGTTGCACAGCTCAAGGCTGGCAGGGCCAGAGTCCAGACCAGTTCTGTAGACTCTGCAAAGCGGTACCTAGCAAATATAACCCATGATGGTGAAAACAGTATCAGGAACTGCTTTCTGAATTGAAGTCTTCAAGAAGATGGTTGTTATTCCTGATACAGTATGGATAGGCTTTCATTTTTTCCCTTCACTCTTACTTATTGGTAAAATATCTTACTTATATTTGAACATAAATTATTGCTGGTTTTTGGTAAAATTTCTTGCTTGTATTTGAACATGAACGATTGCTGGTTTTTCAGTTGATATCTTGAAACAGAAGAATTATTCAAAGCTATAACTCAAACTTTATTTGATAACAATTAGATCGTTTAAACCAATAGCTCTAGGCCCTTTAATTTTTTCAAAAGTGGAGGAAGACTGTCAGAACATCAAAATATGGAGGATTTATTTTAAATAGAGAAAACCTTTCCTGAGAGCAACAACCTGCTTTCTTGTTTTGGGTCCAGGACTATAAATTTACATTTACCATAGATGTTGTAGAAAGAAAAATTACAAAAATCACTAGCCTGAAAAAAACTAATGGAAATGATATTTTCTATGCTGTGTTGTACCCTTGAAGGATATTGTCTGGCTCATTCCACGGTGCTTAGTAACTGAGTTATTTTGTTTGAGGTTCTCAGATGCATGAAGGGGTGTCTGTGGAAGTGGAGGTGAGTTTGTTCCCATTTCCTGAGGGCTAGAACTAAGATCAGTGGGTAAAGTCTGCAGAGAGTGTACCTCAATGGAAAGAAACACATTTTAGCCGTCCAAACTCTTTGCCCAGAGTCAAAGGCAAGGGATCTGCTTCAGAAGGTGGCAGGGACCTCATCAGAGAAGGTGCTCAGGAGAGGTTGTAGGACAGCCATTTGGCGAAAATGTTTTAAAGGGGACGACCTTTAAAATTCCTTGCAGTTTTAAAAGTATATCAATGAGAATAAAGTTATTTTTTTAAGTCTATTACTTTTAAAGTATTTAAGTCTATTTAAAAGTACTTACATGCCTAGTCTCATTGAATCCTTTCAACAACTCCATGAGGACCTATTTTTATAATCTACTATTTCTCTGTGGAAATAGTGACTCGGAAAGGTTAAACAAAATTGTCCAAGGACACACAGTAAGTGGCATTGCTGAGAATTGAACCCAGGTCCTTCTGACTCCATAACTTAATGCTCTTCCAACCACAACACTGCACTGCCTCACTAGCTCCTATTAATATAATAAGAATTCTGGAGCTACCCAGATCAGAACTTGACCTTGTTAAAGAAAGAGTGACAGTTGGCGTTCTTAATAATAAAAGCTTAATGGAACCAAGGTTGGTGATTCAGAGGAAATTAATGAGATTTTGTCAATTTTATTTTAAACTTAACTTGTCAGAAAATACGGTGTCCAGTGACAAACTGTAGAAATGTTTTTGACAAATTAACTTGACTACAGGTGCCAGATCAGGGAAATGTTAATTTAATAGCCTTTAAGTGTTCCAGATTTATTGAGGGTTAAGATAGCACTACAAAGCCAAGCCCCTCGCTCTGGATGGATTTGTCATAGAATTTTATACAAAATTTATTCATAAGTTCAGTGCTACCATTTTGAATGTAAAAAAGTGGGTTCTTTCTCTGAGCCCATAAAGGCAGCATTTTATTGAGAGCAAAGAGCTACAGTCTGGTGTTTGGGTTTTTTTTCCTTTCCGTGTAGACCTTCTTTATTTCTCATAGCCAATTAAACCTGGCTGAGTCCACATTTAGGCCAGATTTTGTTGGAAATCATTACTCTGATCAAATGAAGGCCCTTAATCATCATCAGAATAATAATAATTTGAGACCCCAGCGCCAAATCTGGATATCATATTATTAAAGAGTAGGCCACTGGTAGAATATAGCAGCCTTTAGTCCTTGTTAGAGGGAGTTGGGGAGGAAGGCACTGGTGGAATGGAACTGTAGCCATTCCTTTAAGAGATTTTTAACTTTTGAAGGCTACAAATAACCCTTTTATCAATTTGCATCATTACGTTGTCTGGATACACTGATGTATTTATTTCTGCATTAAAATTACATATAATGATCTGCTTGTGCAGTTGTGACTAATGGAATAATGTTGCCTGCTTTTTGTCTCTTTAATTGCAGAAGCCAAGCTGTCTATTCTTTTTCTGTTTCTTTCCCTTGACAGAGAAATTGAACACTTAGCAACAGTTTTGAGATCTGATATTCAATTTATTATTGACAAACCTTGATGTTAAATAGCTCTGCTAACTGAACCTTCTGTCCTTAAGACTTAAATCAGCTAACTCACTTGATAAGAATGTTTCTTAATTCAAGATTATTTTGAACTAGATACTATCTATTCTTTCTGCTTCACTTATTTTGGAAACTCAGGTGCATAATTTTAAAATTAATTTTATGATAGGCAGCAAATTGTGTATTATTCTAATTAATGGGACCAGATAGGAAAAATCTGGTATAGATGTAATGTTTTAATTTATCATCATGTTCAAATTCTATATATTTCAGTTCTGTATCTATTCATCTTCTATGTACTAGAAGTCATTTTACATTTTTAAGTTTTTACATTTTATGAGCTAATTATTAATTAGATGACATATGGTTCATAATGTGGATATTTCATGACTGGCATAAATGCACTTTTTAGAGAGAGCTTTTGCAGTATATATCACAAGCCACAAAGCATTCATATTCTTTGACCCAATAATCTACTCCTAGGAATATGCACAAACATTTATGTAAGAGAATGTTTATAAGAATATTATTTATAATAGTGAAATATTAGAAACAGTGTCCATATTTAACAGTGGGAGAACAGATTGACAGTACCTTTGTATGCCAAAATATAATGCAGGTGTTTAAAATCAGGTGTTAAAAGAATATTAATCACTACAAAGCTGTAGTAATCAAAACAGCATGGTACTGTCAGAAAAACATACACACAGATCACTGGAACAAAACTGAGAGCCAAGAAATAAAACCACACATCTAGGGACAGCTAATGTTTGTAGCCAAGAACATACAATGGAAAAAGGAAAGTCTCTTCAATAAATGGTATTGGGAAAACTGGACAACCACAAGCAAAAGAATGAAAGTAGACCATTATCTTACACCAGACACAAAAATTAACTCAAAATGGATTAAAAACTTGAATGTAAGACCTGAAACCATAAAACTCTTAGAAGAAAATATAGGCAGTACACTCTGATATCGGTCTTAGCAGTATCTTTTTGAATACCATGTCTATTCAGGCAAGGGGAACAAAAGAAAAAATAAACAAATGGGACTGCATCAGATGAAAAATCTGCTGAATGGCAAAGGAAACAATCAACAAAATGAAAAGACAGTCCACCAACTGGGAGAAAATATTTGCAAATCGTATATCCAACAAAGTGTTAATCTCCAAAATATGTAAAGAACTCATACAACTCAACAACAAAAAAATAAACAACCTGATCAAAAAATGGGCAGAAGATATGAAGAGACATTTTTCCAAAGAAGATATATAGACGACCAACAGGCACATGAGAAGATGTTCAACATCACTAATTGTTAGGTAAATGCAAATCAAAACTACAATGAGATATCACCTCACACCCGTCATAATGGCTATAATTTAACAAGGCAAGAAATAAGAAGTGTTGGAGAGGATGTGGATAAAAAGGGAACCCTCATACACTGCTGGTGAGAATGCAGACTGGTATAGCCGCTATGGAAAACAGTACAGAGATTTCTCAAAAAATTAAAAATAGAAATACTATATGATCCAGCTATCCCACTACTGGGTGTTTATTCCAAAGACATGAAGTCAACAATGTAAAGAGATTTATGCATCCCTATATTCATCACAGCATTATTCACAATAGTCAAGATGTGGAAGCAACGCAAGTGCCCATCAATGGGTGAATGGATGAAGAAGATGTGACATACACACACACACACACACACACACACAGTAGAATACTACTCAGCCATAAAAAAAGACAAAATCATACCATTTGCAACAACATGGATGGACCTTGAGGGTATTATGCTAAGCAAAATAAGACAGAGAAAGACATATACCCTATGATTTTACTCATGTCTGGAAGATAAACATATGGATAAAGAGAACAGATTAGTGGTTACCAGAGGGGAAGGGGGGTGGGGGAGGGTGAAAGGGGTAAAGGGGCACATATGTAAGGTGACAGATAAAAACTAGACTATTGGTGGGGCCGCCCGGTGGCGCAGCGGTTTAGTCCGCGCTTGGCAGCCCGGGGTTCGCGAGTTCGGATCCCGGGTGCCAGCCGACGCACTGCCTGTCAGCCATGCCGTGGTGGCGTCCCATATAAAGTGGAGGAAGATGGGCACGGATGTTAGCCCAGGGCCAGTCTTCCTCAGCAAAAAGGGGAGGATTGGCAACAGATGTTAGCTCAGGGCTGGTCTTCCCCACAAAAAAAAAAAAAAAAAAAAAAAAACTAGACTATTGGTGGTGAACACAGTGCAGTCTACACAGAAACTGAAATATAATAACGTACACCTGAAACTTACACAATGTTATAAGCCAATATGATCTCAATAAAATAAAAACAGTATGTACAACAGAAGAAAAAAAGAATTTTAATCATTCATTCCATCAATATATGTAAATAACTGCTATATGTCAGGCCCTATGTTAGGTGCTGGGGATATTTTAGAGAAGAAAGAGGGCTCCTGAAGAATACGCACTGGGAAGTAGAAGAGGTCCAGCCAGTTTACCTGGGGTAGAAGTGTTGGGGCTGGTGGGTCCAGATGGATAGTCTCAAGAGTCCCTTGAATTCAGTAAGCTAACACCACACCCCTGCTATATTCTAGGCCCTAGGAGAATACAAATGGGTGAGGCACAGTTTTTCCCTTTACATAATTTACAGTTGCATGAGAAGGTGGGGAAGGAGGTGGTGAGGGTAAGTAGAGAAAAAAGTGAAACCGCAAGGCTGTGCAAATCAAACTGCTAGGGGGGAGAGAAGAGGGAATTAATTTGGACTTCCACCTTCTTGAAAGAGGAGACATTTGAACTGAAGGACAGAAGAAGTACGTTTCTTGATCAGTGACTATGTGCCGGGCGTTCTATATACCTCTTATTTGCTTTTCCAAGTAAGAAAATGAAGTTCTGAGAGGTGCAGTTACTTGCCCAGTGTCTAAGGTCTAGCAGCTAGGGAAGTGGCAGAGCCAGGATTCAAACCTGGATCTGGCTGACCCCAATCTGTGCCCTTAACTACTGTTCAGTATGCTTTAGCAATGATGCATTGGGACCAGATTGTGAGGGGTATTAACTGCCATGCTAAGGAGTTGGAATGCTAACACTGACGAGAGCCATCATATATTTCTGAGCTGGTAACTGGCATGGTCAGCGATTTGAGAAAAATCACACTGATAGCAGTAAGGAGGTAGAGGTTTGGAAAGAGGAGAGATTTTAGAGACAGGGAGATAGTTGGGGGACTGCTGCAGTGGTCTCACTGAGAGAGGAAGCTTGAATTAGGGCAGGGGCAGTGAAGATGGGAAGGAGAAAGATTTGAGAGACATTTCAGAGGCATTTGGATGTAGTTGAGACAGGAAGAGGAGTTAAGGTTCCCAGCTTGAGTTACAGAGTGGGTGGTGAAAGCCTTAACTGAGATGGAATATAGAATGAGAGACAAGCTGATGAAGAAGAAAACAGGTCTTGGATATGTTGAGTTGGAGCTTCTGGCTGCATTTGCAGAGCCATCAAGTCATGGAGAGGCCATGTGATATGAACTGTGGAGTCTAGTTTGTCTTCATGAATTGCATTTGTGTTGAGGAATAGTTGTGCTGCAGGAAGTATTTTTCTTTTTGTTCTAAAACCTGAATTGAGGGCATTCTTTGATTTAGGGGCTGCTCTGGAGAGTATTGTTCAACTCCAAAATTGTCAGCTCATTGTGGGTTTATTACTTTTTATTTTTCTTTGATAAAAATTACTTAACCTGCCATAGGAGGGTGTCTAAGTTATATTTTCAACTTATTTTTTCCAACAGCCTGTCACAGAACCTGGGACATAGGGTGTTCTTAATAAATTTTGCTGGATGCCTTAACATAGGCTACATTTTCAAAATTGATCCTCTCTTTTTCTTACCTATAACTCGTAAGCCCTGTGTGGTATTTTTTTAATCTCCCTTTTTGTTCATAATTATACTATTTACTATTATGTTTCTAATTATAAAAGTGATAGATGCTTATCATAGAAAATGCAGAAAAATGTAAAGCAGAAAATTAAAATCACTCATAATCCTATGTCTCAGCAAGAACTCTTACTCACTTTTTTGGGTATTATAGTAGATATTTAATTAAATACAATAAGCATCTTTTTCTTGGATTAATGATTCTATTGGATGGGAGGGTAAATTTTTTTTTATCTAGGAGGCCTCTGCCAACCCCTTTTAGTCTGAGTTGGTTCTGAGCTCTCATGACAGCCTAAATTTCCCCCTTTTAAAGCTTTTATCACATTGTACAATGTAGACCTTCAGCAGACCGTGAGTTTGGTGAGGATCTGCACTGTGTCTCACTTGGCTTTGTCTTCAGAGCCCTGCATGGTGTTTCAGTGGGTGTTTGTTGGATGCATGAGTGACTAAGCAAGATGGGGCCACCCCAGTTTTCCCTCTTTCTGTGTTGGTCCCTTCCTTGTACTCTAATTATGCCTCCATTTCTCCAAGTCTATATTGGGGAACACATATATTGCCATACAGTGAAAGTGTATGATGTGATTTTTGTTTATTGCTAGTTGCTTTTTAATAGTTAGATATTAGGTCTTTGGAATATTGCTTGCCTTGATGTGTGATGAATACTTTTAATCCTTTGGCCACCTTATTTTTTTTATAAGTTAATTACTTTCTATTATATTGATGGATTGTTTTATGTTTTAGATGATTCCCTCTAAATATTGCAAAACAGGGACTATTAGATAGAGCTAACTGCCACCACCTTGAGTTTTTTCAGAAGAGGCTCCTTATTAAAAAATATATAATTTCAGGGTTTGTGCAAGGCACTTTTCCCCATCATCAGTGCCTCAAGATGGAATTAGAAGATTAAAAAGATAAAGTGCTTCACTCATTTAATAAATATCTACCATATTTATTCTCACAGCTTTCCCCACACTTGCTATTTCACTGTAAAATAGAGGATAAAGGGATTCATAGGAGTACCATGTAACTGTTTGCTCTCATTCCTAAACAACAGTGACTGCCATGCAGTCAACTGATAGTGGCAAAGTTCTCTGGAGTCTCGATCCCCTAACACTTCTCCTTGGGCAGCTCCTCAGAGCTAGCTCTTTTTGTGGGAGACTGCTTAAGGCAGCGCTTTTGGTGTGTTTGTTAGAAGAACGCGGGAGAGATGATTTTCAGGCTTTGGAGAGTGGGAATTGATTACATTTAGAATAACTAGGGAAAGAAGGCACTGGTGTTTAGGGGCTTTGGAGTCAGACAGACATAGGTTTTAGTCCTGGCTCTTCTGTCTTGGTTATGGGATCTTGAGCAGATGATTCATAAGCTTCGGTTTTCTCATCTGTAATGTGAGAGTAATGATAGAACCCTACCTCTTAGAGTGATTGTGAGAATTACATGAGATAGGCAAACATTTAGCAAAGTTTACATTAACAGTTAGCTCTAAATAAATGCTAGTTCTTGTTATAGTAATAAGTATTATGACTAGGGCTCCTATAGTGTCAATCTTTGGCCTAATGTGACCGTGTAGTAGGCTTGAGTAATAGAAATGGTTCTGATTTCAAAACTTAGGCCCTGTCTAGCATACGGCTGTTAATTTCTAAAGCTCTTTACAGTCTGTGAACCACATTCACATTTGTCATCTTATTGAATCTTCATATCTTGAGATCCTGTGATCCCTATTGTCCCTCATCTCCAGTTCTTCAGAAGGAAGAGGAGGAATAAACAGAAATAAGAAGGAAGAGCAATAAGAAATAAGGAGGACAAGCAACTGGGCTGGATTTGAAAAAGAGGTTGAGAAGAGAGTGATAAGAGGCAATAAACCCACCCGAGAAAGATTGCTGCTGTTTTAATTTTAACCCTTTGAATGCCTGAGAAGGTCAAAACACTTGCTGTCTAGAGATGTCTTTGCTAGTCATTAGAATTATTATTTCCAAGCTGGAAAACATGCATGGGTGTGTGTGCGTGCACATGTGTGTGTGCATGAGAGAGAGGATTATGTAGGAGAATTACTTTTTTTTTATTATTTGTTTTGTAACATAGAGACAAAGCTCAGTAAAAAAGCATCAGTGGATCTAATATTAGATACTGGCTTATAAGAGAAGTAGAATTTCTCTAAAAATGTTTTAAAAACTGATTTTATGTACTTCCATACCCTAGTTCTGATCATTTTTTTTCTCCTTAGAATGATAGAATTATAGAGTATTAAAGATAGAACTACTTGTTCGCTCAAGTCCCTCCATCTCCATCTACTACCAGGAAACAGACCCATAGAGGAAGGGCAAGAGGGATGGATGGAAGAAACTAACATTTATTGAGTTCCTACCATGTGTCCTAGTAGACATTTGAGTCATTCATGCATTCATTCTGTAGTTCAAGAGATTTTTTTTTTTGAGAGTCTTCTATGCACCAGGCACAGTGCTAGATTGTGTATAGAGCAGTAAACAAAGCAGACATTATTATGGCTGCCCTCATGGAAGCTCAGAGGCTAGTGAGGAAGCCATACACTGAAGATGTACATAAATAAATACATAATATCAACTTGTTAAGTGTTATGAAGGAAATGAACAGAATATGTGTGAGAGAATAACTATGGAAGGGGCTTCTTTCTATAGGATAATCAGTGAAGGTTTCTCTGTGGAGGTGTCATGAGCTGAGCTTTTAAAAATAATAATAACAATAATAATAATAATCCTCAAGAGTCCTCTGATAGGTAAGTTCTATCATTTTCATCATTTTACATATGAGGAAACAGAAGAACAGAGAGATTAAGTAACCTGCCCAAGGCCACACATTGGAAGATACAAAGATCCTGAGAAAGAGCCTGCTAGATATAATGAATAAAACCCGCTATGGCCTTGAAAGTGGGGAAGCAGGCTAGGTGTACACACACACACACATTCAGCGCACTTCTAGAAAGCTGGTGTCGCTGAAGCACGATGAGCAGGCAGGGGAGTGGCAGGAGATGAAGTTGGAGAAGTAGCCAGGGATCAGATCATGCAGTGCTTTGTTGGACACTGCAAGAAATTTGGATTTTATTCAGAGTATCTTGGGAACCACTTATTGAGGGAATTTAAACAGAAATGTAAACATGATCAAATTTGAGTTTAAAAAAATCTAGCTTGTGTGTCAAGAACAAATTGGAGTAGGCAAGAGTACAGGAGGTCAGTTTGTAATCTATAAGAATAGTCAGGTGAAACCTCATGGTATTTTGGTGGCAGTGGAGATGGAGAGAAGTGGGATGGTTTTGAAATATATATTTTTCAATTTTTTTAATTGCGATAAAGCATAAAATTTACCATTTAAACCATTTTAAAGTATACAATTCTGTGATTTTCTGTATATTCACAATGTTATGCAGCTATTATCACTATCTAATTCCATAACGTTTCCATCATCCCCCAGAGAAGCCTTACACTTCTCAGTTTCCCTTTACCGCTGTGTCCTGGCAACCACTAACCCACTTTCTGTCTCTATGGATTTGCCTGTTCTGGACATTTCATATAAATGGATTCATACAACAGGTGACATTCTACATCTGGCTTCTTTCCCTTAGCGTAATGTTTTCAGGGTTCATCCATGTTGTAGCACGTATCAGTACTTCATTCCTTTTTGTGGCTGAATAATATTCCGTTGGGTGGATTTTGTTTATCTATTAATCAGTCGATTGACATTTGGGTTGTTGTTTCCATTCTTTGGCTATTATGAATAATGCTACTACGAACACTTATGCACAAGTTTTTATGTGAACATATGTTTTCAATTCTCTTGAGTACACCTAGGAATGGAATTGCTGAGTCACATGGTTTACTCTGTTTAATTTTTGAGAAACTGACAAACTGTTTTCCACAATAGCAACCTCATTTTACATTTCCACCAGCAATGTATGAAAGTTCCAGTCTCTCTACATCCTTGCTAACCTTTCTTATATATAGTTATTTAAAAAAGAAATTATAGGAGCCGGCCCCGTGGCTGAGTAAAGTTACGTGCACTCTGTTTTGGCAGCCCAGGGTTCAGAGGTTCCAATCCCGCACGTGGATCTACTCCACTCATAAGCCATGCTGTGGAGGTGACCCACATACAAAATAGAGGAAGATTGGCACAGATGTTAGCTCAGGGCTAATCTTCCTCAAGCAAAAAAAGAAGAGGAAGATTGGCAAAGGATGTTAGCTCAGGACAAATCTTCCTCACCAAAAAAACCAGAAAAATTATAGCCATCCTAGTGGGTGTGAAGTGGTATCTCATTGTAATTTTGATTTGCATTTCCCTAGTGACTGACTAACGATATTCAACATCTTTTCATGTGTGTATTGGCCATTAGTATATTTTCTTTGGAGAAATATCTATTCAAATCCTTTGCCCATTTTTAAATTGGATTATTTGTCTTTTTATTATTGAGTTGTAAGAATTCTTTATATATTCTGGATAATAGATCTTTATCAGATATATGATTTGCAAATATTTTCTCCCATTCTGTGGGTTGTCTTTTCACTTTCTTGATAGTGTCCTTTGAGGCACAAAACTTTTTAATTTTTATAAAGCCCAATTTCTTCTTTTGTTGCTTGTGCTTTTAGTGTCATATTAAAGAAATCATTGCCTAATCCAAGCTTATGAAGAATTTACACCTATGTTTCCTTCTAAGAATTTTATAGTTTTAGCCTTACATTTAGATCTTTAATTGATTTTGAATTAATATTTGTGTATGGTGTGAGGTAGGAGTCCAAATTCTTTCTTTTGCATGTGGCTATCCAGTTGTCCCAGCACCATTTGCTGAAAAGACTTGTTATTTTTCCACTGAAATATATTTTTGAAGTAGACGCACTAGAACTTATTAAGGGAGTAGGTAGACGGTATGAAGGAGAAAGAAGAATCAAGCTGGGTCTTGTGATTTGGGGTGGGAGGGAGTAAGGAATAATCAAAGTTCAGATTTTGAACTTAAGTTTAAGTTGCCTGTGACACTTTTCTGCATATTGTGTAGACAATTCGATGTATGAATTTGGAATTCCATGGAGAAGTTTGAAGTGGAGATAAGATTTGGGTATCAGCAGGATATAGATTGTATTAGAGCTTTGGGACTGGTGAGATCACCTAGGGAAAATGTGTAGAGATAGACAAAAGAGAGCCCAATCCAGAGGCTAAAAGAATGCCAACAAATAGAGACTGTAGAGGAAGAGGAATTGGCAAAGGATACTGAGAAGGAGAGATCAGAGAGGATGGAGAAAAACCAAGAGTGTGTGTCATGGAAGCCAAGAGAGGAAGATGTTGGTAATCCAGGAGAAAGTGAAGATAAGTGAAGGAGGGAAGTCCTTGAGAAGGTGAGAGCCAAAGGGATACAGAACACAAATGGAGAGATTGACCTTTAATGAGATAATGAGATGAGTGAATTCCAGGGCATGGGAGTGGCAGGTAGTGGAGGGAGAAAGGTGATTAAATCCAGGTAAGTTTGTGAATTTAATGATGGAAGGATAAGAGAGTTCCTTTCCAGAAGCTCTTCTTAATAAAGAGTATTTCTCATCTGTTGGCAGTACCTGAGCAAAAGACAGGAGCTGAAGGTAAGGGGGCCTCATGGCAAGTTTGAGAAGAGAAGAAAAATGTGTAGTAGTGGTGTTGGATGGGGTGCAGTTTGGATCAGGAGATGTAATAGACTTGCTATACCATGTTGAGTGTCTATTTGAGGTTTATCATCATGAATTTAAAGTAAAGTCAATCTATACAGTTACATGATTTTTCTCCAGTGACGTTTAGCTGAAGAATGCAAAGGATTGGATTCATCCAAGATTGATGTTCTGCCAGTTGAGTCCAATGGAGGCAGAGAGTGTTAAAGCTATATTTGCAAAGGGATGATTATAATGATAGATCATGTAATCTGAAGGGTGGTGTTGAGAAGTCAGGGTGACTGATAGATAATTAAAAGGTGATGAGTCAGTAGATTGTAGGTTGAAGAATTGAGGGACTACTTGAATGAGTGAGATGAAAGTATATTAAAGTATATTTAGTGAATGGATATTCTAATGTGAGATTTGTGGTTGGTGCAGATCTCTGGCGTACCCACTGCAATAAGTGATTTGAGGTGGAGTGCATGAAAAGGCATTGGGGATGACACGGTCTAGGGATTGAGACACTTGGGTATTGGGTGGATTGTTCCTTTAGATGAAATTGCCAAGAACGATGACAGGAGTGGGGTGGGAAGGAAGACTATGAGCCAAGAGCTCAAGCCTCCTGTGAGACAGGAGAATGACCGGAAGGTTGGTGGATAGCAAAAACAGAAAAGGGGAAGAGGATGGTGTCGGATGGCTTGGATCTTAAAGGAACAGGGATTTTGGAGAAAGGAGAAGTAATAGTTTGGAAGTAGCAGGGACAAGAATACCTACTCCACCTCCTGGCCTTGAGAATTTGGAGGTTAAAAAGAAAAAAGAAAAAATCTTCTGGACAGCAGAGGAAGCAGTATCCTCAATGGCCAGCAGGTTTCAATTAAGGCAAAGAGATAGAGGGAATGTTTTTTTAAAAGTGATGACTTATGGAAGTTTGCTAATTAGTGCCGGAGTTCCAGAGGGGAGTGGAAGGTTCAGGAGGGAGGAGGGGTAGGTGTGTTTGGGTATATATAGGCAGAGAGCAGTGTGGGTATGGTGGTTAGGGCAATAATGGAAAACCATGGACCCTTTCACTTCAGTGCAGATGACTGAAGTGAACAGGAGTACTGCATAATGGAATTAGTCCCCCATAGTGTCTGAGAAGGCAAATCTTTGCTTCCAGTGCTGCAGGCCTGAATGCTTCCTCAGAGAGTATGGTAACTTCCCATGCAGCTTATCCCAAGGTCTCAAGGACTGTTATGGCAGTTTTCAGAGAGGGCAGCTGATGCCAAGGTCTAATGGTGACTTTTCCAAGGTCACACTGAGTAAGTAGCAGAGCAAATCTCCTGACACTAAACATCAGGTCTGCCCACCACTCTGACTTGTTTATTTTAGTTGTAGTGCTCATTTATCTTACTGCTGGCAGAGCTGGATCCGTTAGACCATTAGAAAATGAAAATTAAAGAAAAAAAAAACCCTTAAAACTAGGCAGTGTTTCCACTTTGGGACCATTCCAGGCTCATAAGCAGGTCTGTGCAAAAAGGATGAGAAATGGCTGTGCTGCACACAGGCCCTGGAGAGCATCCTGGTGGCCCAGTAGGAATTGTCTGACTGTGACTGTGTGCTTTACCCTCATGCGTGTGCTCTGTCCACAGGGTCATGTAGGCACAACAGCAACCAAGAAGATCGACGTCTACCTCCCCCTGCACTCGAGCCAGGACAGACTGCTGCCAATGACTGTGGTGACAATGGCCAGCGCCAGGGTACAGGACCTGATCGGGCTCATCTGTTGGCAGTACACAAGTGAAGGACGGGAGCCGAAGCTCAAGTAATCCTTCTTCCTTTTGGCTGCTCTAGTTTCTGCCTGTTTCCTGGCCATCCATTCTGCATTCTGGGCCTGGTCAGTCTAGGCGTTGACCTGAGAACCAGATTTCCACACTGATCCAGGTCAGGTTGCTCACCAGATCTGGGGCCTGTGTACCTCAGTCTTATCTCAGAGAATCTGCTTGCAAAATAGGTTGATAAGTTTGTGAATCCAGACATGAGAAAGTGCGTGGTAGCAGTTCCCCAAACCCTTCTGTGATGCTTGCTGACAAAAGCCGCATGGCAGGTAATAGGAGGGAACCAACGTTTGTTGAAGAACTGCCATGAGTTGGTAATTCTCCCAGCTCCCTGCAAGGTGAGCATTATGCTGCTCGGTCTGCAGAGGAGGAAGTCAGGGTGAGAGAGTTGTTATTTGCTGAAGGTTACACCAGTGGGAGGTGGCAGAGTCAAGCTTTGATTCCCAGTCTGTTTGATGCCGAGGGGTTTGCATTATTTCCTTTTGGTCTGAATAAGTTTTCCTTGTTATCAGTCAGTGGCTCAGTTTTTCTCTCAATCACTAGGCTTTATTCCTCATTAAACAAGTATTTTAAAAATATGGTGCTTGAGTCTCTCTCCCTGTACATCATAATTTGCACTGTAAAGTACTGTGCTGCATTGGTTACCCCATACTTGAATTTCTTAACTTGACAAGCATCCTCTTCTAGTTCGTGTGCTCTTCCCAGCAGTAGGGTTTGGGATACAGCAAAATGGATGCCTTCCATTTGTGGGCGCCTTCATTTTGGAAATGTATTCTCGTGAAGGCTTTCTCTTCTCACATTTTCAGAGTTAGGATAGTTCAGTCTGCTGTTGATGTTTTTCTTTAGGTACATTAAATTTGCACTTAAAATTATTCTTTCAAGTTCTTATTGACGTTGCCCTCCACTTTGCCTGAATAAATTGTGAGTATAAAGATAATCTTTATTGCTCCTGTGGCAATAGAAAGCCTTGTCAACCAGGTTACCACCTAGGCTCAGAAAAGGGTTGAGTCAGCAGCTGTACTCAGATCTGAGCTGTGGTGTTGTGTCTTTTCAGCATGAAGTGGAAGCAAGAAAACAGGAAAGGGAGTCACAGTGCTAGTGACTTTATGCATGTTGTCTGAGTTAATCCTTAAAACATTGCTTAGTGCAGGAACTGAAACCAGGAGAGGCAAGGGAACTTGCCCAGAGTTTCACAGCTACTTAAGTAACAAAGACAAGAGTTGAACTGAGACATACATTTTACAGATGAGGAAACTAAAGCTTAGAGAGGCTAAGTAACTTGCCTAAATCATACAGTAAGTGATAACTGGTATTTAAATCTAGGAATCTCTGACTCCAGAGCCCCAGCTCTTCACTGTTACTTTATACTCCCTTCCATGGAACTCTGTTTTAGGTGATATAGGTGATAAAATATTTATTGAGTCCATAGTTACTACAGGCACTGTGCTAGATCTGGAAATAGAGAAGTGAAAAAGGCAGTTGCCATCAAGGAGCTTATTGTCTAAGATTAATGGACAATAATAATATAACACAATAAAAACACAAAGTAAAATCAGGTTCTGTGAGAAGATCTGACCCCATATTTGGTGGTGAGAGTGGAGTCATGAAAAGCAGCCTTGATTAAGTGACATCTAAACTGTAACCTGAAGGAGGAGTAGGAAAAAGTGATACAGAGAGGTTGAGAGGAGGGTATTCTAAACAGAGGGAAAAGCATGGACTTCTAATTACGGTGGACCTTTACATTCATGCTTCAAAGTCTGTATTCTGCTCCAAATACATAGTAATGATGAATGAAACGTGTTATTGATATACTTGTACTTTAATAACAAGATAAACATCCTCATGGACTGGAAACAGAACCAAGTACAGAAATAGGCAGAGTGTGCTAGGAATCGATTCTTTTAGAGTATTGCTTCCCAGAGAACATGCTGTGAATTAGTTTACCAGTGTGTAAAATACTGATTTTTCTCAGGCTTCAGAGCAGCTAGGCAGGGCCTGGGGTGGTCAGAGCCACCATCCATCATTCCTGGGTAGAGAACAGTCTTATCCATCTACCTGTGTGCCATACACATACTGTTATTTTCTAAGTATACCATGATGTCAAAAAAGAGTGGGGAACATTGCTTGAGGGTATGGGGACCAAAGGAACTTCATACCTGGATGGGGGCAGAGGGAGTCTCACTGCTGGAAACTAGGAGCTGGGGTGGGACTGTTCTACCTATGAAAAGAAACCTAACAAAGCTGCCTGGGTCTGTGGCTTATTTAAAGTTGTGTTTCTGGGGTGGTAGAGGAATAGAGATAGCAGCGTGACCAGGACCTGGCCATAACGTGACTGGGTTTATGATATCCCTGTGTTACCAAAGGATAGGAACCCTGAGCTGCCAATATAATACCTGGCTCTAGACTGGAGGCCTCTGATCAGACAATGATGGAAGATGGTGGCAATATCTATAAAAGCATTAGACAGGGAGGGGTGAGAGGGGGAGAAAGAGAGAGAGAAAAAGAGAGAAAGCATTCCTATTCAAGAAGAGCTAGCAAATAAAATTCCAAAGCAAATGAGTATAACTGGTACTAAGAGAAAAAGACAATAATAAGAATTCATTCCCAACAAAATACAATAAAGCAATCTGAAAATTAATTTCAAGTAAATATGTTTAAAATCATCAAAGAGATGAAGGAATAACATCCATGGTAAACTTCTAGGAAATTGTGAAACAAAACCGAGCAGATGAGAATCAAGAGGTGGATTTAGAAAAGAACCAATTAAAAGCACTAGAAATATAAAATGCAGTTATTAAAGTGAAAAAAAAGATTGTATGGGATAAACTGTAGACTGGGCCAGGTTAAAGAGGGAATGAGTTGAAAGATGGTACTAATGAATTCAACTTAGCAGATGTAACGCAAAGAGATAAAGAGATACAAATAATGAAAGATGAGTAAGTTAAGCAACTTGGAAGAAAGATTGAAAACCTCCCACATGTGCAGCAGAGAATGGAGGGAATAGCAGAGAAACAGTATTTGAAGAGATAATGCCAAGAGAATTTCCCAGAATTGAAAGTAGATATGAAAGAGTCTTTGTATTAAAAGCACATACAAATTAAATGGAGGAAAGATAGCCTTTTCAACAAATGGTACTGGAGCAATTGGACATCCATAAGCCAAAAAGATCAACTACAACCTAAATCTCATACCTCGTATAAAATTAATTCAAAATGAATTGCGACTTAAATGTAAAATGTAAAACTATAAAACTTTTAGAAGAAAATCTTTGGGACTGAGGGCTAGATGACAAGTTCTTATACATGACACTAAAAGCATGATCCATAATAGAAAAAAATGATAAATTGGACTCATTAAAATTAAAAACTTTTGCTCTCTAGAAGACCATTACTTCCTTCCCAGTCCAAAAGCTGTCAGGCAGACATTCTGCCTTCCTTTTTCCCAAGGTCCAGAGTTTTCAGCTCCATCTGGCCAATAGGGATGGAGGTTGGGGGGGTGGGGACGGTGGCAGTGAGTCAAACAGAATTTAAGGCAAAAACATGTCAATAGAAATATTTTGATGAACTGCATAATGAAAACAGGAATAGCCCACCAAGATAATGTAATAATTCTGACTATGTATGCATCTAGCAACATAGTCTCATATTTTAAGGGAATTATAAAGAGGCATTGACTGATCCACAGTCAAAATGGGAAATTTCAATACATTCCTTTCAGAAACTGATAAACAAAGCAGACCAAAAATTAGTAAGGGTAAGGAAGATTCAAACAATTTAATTAGAAATTCTGAACCCCCAAAATAGAGATTATCTTTTGTATTAGTTTGTAAGCTGACATTCAGTACATCTTAAGATTTATATTCCTGAGTGTACCTAGCATGTTGACGTTTTTTAATAGTTGCTCTGTTTGTACTCATGTTGAAATAGATCCTTATTTGATCTTTTCCGGTGGGTTGACCCTGTGGAAGAGCTCTTCATTCACGGGGGACCAAATTGCTAGATGAATGGGAGAGCTTCCCTCCACTTCAGTCTGGTTGTCAAGAAAACCATTTATTTAAGACTATCGTTCTCCTGTCTCTGTGCCTTGAAAATGGTCTGTGGTAGGCTTTGGTCCCAGGGAAAGAATGGAGAATTTGGCTGGAATTCTTGGCTTCCTTTGCTCTTATACCTGTTAATTCTTGAGCAAGATTGGAATGTGGTATTTAAGCTGATTCCCTGCTTATTTTGATGTGCTGATTTTAGGGGAAACATTTGGAAGAAACTAACTGAAATAATTTCAATCTCTAGGTAATTGAATTTTTAAATTTAGACTTTGTTAACTAGATTCATGTTTATTGAATTTTTATCAGAAAATATGACCTATAAAATTTGTACTTAGAGATTTATTTCTATTTGTGGGGCTTACTATACAATGAATTTTTATAAATATTCAATGGATTCTGGAAAAAAATTATTCTCTATAGGTTACAGAATTCAATACATACTTATAAATCACATCTTTAGTTACTATCATGTTCTTACATTTTTGACTGGTCTGTGGATGATTAAGAGAAATGGATGAAAATTTCTGTTTCAGTTTCTGTGTCAGTTTCTCTTGAGATTTCCAGTTTCCACTTTATATATTTTAGTGCACAAAAAGATCATGCATTTCATATCTTTATTGTGAGTTGTACTTTTTTCAATATGAAACAGTCCCATTTGTTTTATTTATGTATTGTGTCCTGCCCTTTTCTCTGCTTTTTCAGTAATAAGAACTTTTTCTTCCCTGTTCTTCTTTGCACTTACCTAATGTATCTTTGTTCAGCCTTTTACCTTTAACTTTTTCTTTTAGATATGTTAAATAATTTTGTGAGGTTTTTCTTTTTTGACCCAATCTAAGTCACTGTGTTTTCATAGGGAAGTTTATCTTACTAACATTTATTGTAACCACTGATATGTTGGTTTCATGTTAGTCAACTTGTTTTAAGCTTTGTTTTTTATACTTTTTTAAAATTTCAATTTATTTTTAATTCTAAGGCTGGTTACTTGTAAGATTTTTAAAAAATTTTCTAATAGACTAATTTTTAGAGTATTTTTAGGTTTACAGAAAAATTGCACAGAAAGTATAGAGATTCCAAAATATCTCCTTCCTGCCCTTCATTTTCCCCTATTATTAGCATCTTGCATTACTGTGGTGTATTTATTACAATTGATAAACCTATGTAGATACATTATTTATTAACTAAAGTCAGTAGTTTTCGTTAGGGTACATTCTTTGTCTTGTACAACTCTAATGATCATATTGTATAGAGTGGTTTCCCCACCCTAAAAATGCCCTGTGCTCCATCTCTTCATCCCTCCCCCCTCACCTCTGGCAATCACTCATCTTTTTATTGTCTCTATAGTTTTCATTTTCCAGAATGTCAACTAGTTGGAATCATACTATATGTAGCCTTTTCAGATGGGCTTCTTTCACTTAGCAATCTGCATTTAAGTTTCCTTCAAGTCTTTTTGTGGCTTGATAGCTCATTTTTCATATTGCTGAATTATATTCCATTCTACGGATGTACCACAGTTTGTTTTTCCATTTACCTGTTGAAGGACAGCTTGGTTGCTTCCAAGTTTTGGCACTTATGAATAAAACTACTATAAACATTCATGTGCAGATTTTCGTATGGACATAAGTTTTCAATTCATTTTGCAGATACCTAGGAGCACAGTTGCTGGATTGTATGGTAAGCCTCTGTTTAGCTTTCTAAGAAAGTGCCAAACTGTCTTCCCAAGGCATCATACCATTTACCATTTCCATCAGCAATGCATAAGAGTTCCTGTTCCACATCCTCACCAGCATTTGGTTTTGTATATGTTTAGGATTTTAGCTATTCTATGTGCATTGGTATCTCATTGTTGTTTTAATTTGCAATTCCCTAATGAGATGATGTTAAACATCTTGTGATATGCTTATTTGACATCTGTTTGTCTTCTTTGGTTAGCTGTCTGTTCAGGTCTTTTGCCTATTTTTTTAATCAGGTTTTTTTTTTATTGTTGAGTTTTAAGAGTTCTTTGTATACTTATCAGATATGTGTTTTATGAAGATTTTCTCCCAATCTGTGGCTTGTCTTTTCATTCTCTTAACAGCATCTTCTGCAGAGCAAAAGGTTTTAATGTTAATGAGCTCCAGCTTATCAATTTTTTCTTTCATAGATTGTGCTTTTGGTGTTATATCTAAAAAGTCATCACCAAACCCAAGGTAACCTAGATTTTCCTGTATTATCTTCTAGAAGCTTTATAGTTTTGTGCTTTACATTTAGGTCTGTGATCCATTTAGAGTTAATTTTTGTGAAAGGTGTAAGGTCTGTGTCTAGATTTCATTTTGTTTTGCTTGTGAATACTCAGTTGAAAAAAAAACCCATCCTTTCTCCATTGAATTGCTCCTTTGTCAAAGATCATATGACTTTATTTGTGTGGGTCTATTTCTGACCTGTAAGATTTTTAAAAACATTCCTTAATTTATATTTCTCCATCAGATTCAAGAGTGAAACAATATCTTTTAGTAACACCCATTTGTAAAGGAAAGAAAAATAAAATTCAGTGAGATTTTACCCTGTCATGAACTTGAGATGGGAGGTATGCACCTGCTCTTTACACAAAACCACATTTACTCTCCTTCATAGATAACTTAAGGGATTTTCAGGGGTAAGTTTGACTAGTCCCAGTTTTTATGCAGAGACTTTAGTCGTATGTTATGACTCCATTGTACACAAGAATGACCATTCCTTGCTTTCTTCTTTTCAGTTGTTCCTTAGACATTCAACATATTTCACTGGTTTCTTATTTACTATTGCTCTTTATCAGGCTACTGACAGGTGAGCTGCTAAAAGCCTGAAGAATTTTGCTGTAGTCTAGCTGGAGTAGTATACTTTGGAGATTATTGCAATGCTCAGTGAGTGGAAATTTCTGGCTATGGAGCAGCGCTGTCCAAAAGAAATATAATGCAATCACCCCACACCTGTTAGAATGGCTATCATCAAAAAGATAGGATGTAACAAGTGTTGGCGAGGATGAGGAGAAAAGGGAACCCTTGTGCACTGTTGGTCGGATGTAAATTGGTGCAAGCACTATGGAAAACAGTATGGAGGTTCCTCAAAAAATTAAAAATAGAACTACTGTATGATCTAACAATTCCACTTCTGGGTATACATCCAAAGGAAATGAAAACAGGATCTCGAAGAGATAATTGCACTCCATGTTCATTGCAACGTTATTCACAGTAATCAAGATACGGAAACAACCTAAGTGTCTGTCTATGGATGAATGGATAAAGAAGTGGTATGTGTATACACACACACATACACACGCACACACACGCACAATGGAATATTATTCAGTCATGAGAAAGAAGGAAATCCTGCCATTTGTGACAATATGGATGGACCTTGAGGACATGATCCTAAGAGAGATAAACCAGACAGAGAAAGACAAATACTATATGATATCACTTATGTGTGGAATCTAAAAAAGCCAAACTCATAGAAACAGAGATTAGAATGGTGATTACCAGGGCTAGGGGAGGGGGGAAATGAGGAGGTGTTGGTCAAAGGGTACCAACTTCCAGTTAGAAGATGAATACGTTCTGGGGATCTAATGTACAGCATAGCAATTATAGTTAACAATACTGTATTATATACTTGAAAGTTGCTGAGAGAACAGATCTTAAATGTTTGTACCACAAAAAAGAAATGATAATTATGTGACATGATGGAGATGTTAGTGCTACTTTGTGGTAAACATTTTGGTTTTTTTTTTGTGGGGAAGACCAGCCCTGAGCTAACATCTGTTGCCACTCCTCCCCTTTTTTTTTGCCGAGGAAGACTGGCCTTGGGCTAACATCCGTGCCCATCTTCCTCTACTTTTATATGGGACGCCGCCACAGCATGGCTGACAGGCAGTGCGTCGGTGGGCGCCCGGGATCTGAACTCGCGAACCCCAGGCTGCCAAGCGCGGACTAAACCGCTGCGCCACTGGGCGGCCCCTGTGGTAAACATTTTGTAACATGTGTATCAAATTAACACATTGTACACCTTAAACTTACATGATGTTCATGTCAATTATATCTCACTAAAGCTGGAAAAATATATAATGCAAGCTGCAAATGTGAGCCACATTTGCAATTTAAAAATTTCTAGTAACCACGTTTTTAAAAGTTGCCCAAAAATGAGTGAAATTAATTTTCATAATATATTTTATTTAACCCGTTGTATCTAAAATATCATTTCAATATGTAATTGATATAAAAAATTATTAGTGAGATATTTAATGGTCTTTTTTTGTCATAAGTTTTCAATATCTGGTATTTATTTGCTATTTATAGCACATCTCAGTTCAGACTAGCGACGTTTCAAGTGCTCAGTTGCTGCATGTTGGAAAGTGCAGCTATAGAGTGTACCAAGACATGGTATAAGCATGCAATGGAGTTCGCTGCGATTCGTGTCATTCTCATGTAACTTCAGCTACCTAGACCGCTTGGGAGACTTGGTGGATTTTGTAGATAGTTGAGGGTTTATCTTATTCAGTACCAAACTTTATTTTAATAATTTTTCATAGAAGCTCTCTATAATGTGTTAACATTTTCCCCTGCCTTCTTTTTTTTTTTTTTTTTGTGGGGAAGACCAGCCCTGAGCTAACATCCGTCGCCACTCCCCCCCCACTTTTTTTTTTTTTTTGCTGAGGAAGACTGGCCCTGGGCTAACATCCGTGCCCATCTTCCTCCACTTTATATGGGACGCCGCCACAGCATGGCTGACAGGCAGTGCGTCGGCGGGCGCCCGGGGTCCGAACTCGCGAACCCTGGGCTGCCAAGCACGAACTAAACCGCTGCGCCACCGGGCGGCCCCTCCCCTGCCTTCTTAATCAGAGCAGTAGCATAGTGGTTAAGAGTATGGGATCCAAAGCCATAGTATGGGTTTGAATTCTAGGGTTAACACTTACCATCAGGGTGATCTTGGAGGAATTTACTTCAGCCCCATGTACTCTAGTTTTCTCATGTGTAAAATGAGGATAGAAACTTTCTAACAAGCTGAAAATAAACAAAATAAAAAAATACATGGCAGGTACTCAGTAAATGTTCATATCTGTTGCTGCTAAATACTTTAACTACAGCCAGCAACTACCACAACCAATACTCATAGTAGTTCAGCAAGAGTAGCATGATTTAGCCCTTTCTTGATCACTCAAGTATTGTACTGTGCTAGGATACACTGATGCCCTTATGGGCTTATGAAAAGATATAGGAATATTTGACCTTACATTATATGTTTTCTGACAACTTTGCAATTTGAATTCTTTATAATTCCGTTTTTTTGCTGTCTGCATGCCCACCTCTATCTATTCTTCTCCCATTGCTGCTTCTAGTGTATATTCCTTAGAGTCATCATGGAGAACCACTTGCCCAAATGATATAGCCTAAGAGGCCCTTCTTATTCTGACCCCCAGCTATGCTCCCGTGAATCCTGACGCATCACATTCTTTAACTGGCGGCTTCTTGACACTGATACCACATCTGCTTTTGCTGTTAACTTAATCAGAAATGCCTTTCTCACTCTTCTCTGGATATCCTGCTTAATCTCAATGGCTTAAGTCCTTCATCATTCCTTCATTCAGCAAATATTTATGGAGTTCCAGGCCCTACGTATTGAGGATAAAATGGAAACCAAGAGAAATGCAATAGCTGCACTCAAAAAATTTACAGTTTGGTGGGGAAGAAGAAATTATCAAATGTAATAGCACTTTGTAACTGGCTCATTTCACTTATCATTTGTATTCATTCATGCATTCAGTAAATATTTATTGAGTGTTTGCTATATACCAGGCATTTTGCTGGGTATACAGTGGCGAGTGGAACCAGACATTGTCTCTCTCTCATGAATTCCACAATCTGGTGAGGGAAATGGACAAATAATTCAAATAATTAAGTCAAATCACGTTTGCTTAAAAACTGAGTTAAGTGCTCTGAAGGAAAGAAATGCCATTTATGAGAACCTAGACTGGGATTCAGGGAGAAATTCCCTGAGAAAGCAATATCAGAGGCATTTGGCAGGAGGAGGTTCCTCGCAGAGGGAACCACGTGGCAGCCATGCTGTGGCAGGAGGAAGCGTGTTGTGGTCAGGAAACTAAAACAGGCCAGTGTGGCTGGAGCACAAAAAAGGGAAGAGAAAGTAGAGTCCAGTGAGACTGAGAGGTGAGCAGGGGCCCTAGTGGAGACTGAGAGAAGTGGACAGTTTCTGGAAATATTTAAGAGGTAAAATTCACAGGACTTAGGGATGGGTTAGATGTGGGGAGTGTGGGAGAGGAGAGGTATCAAAGATTTCTGACTTGCACATTTTTGTGTGGTGCCCTTCACTGAGGTAGGGAGCACTGGAAGACAGTTTTGTTTGGTTTTTGGTGTGTGAAGGGGAGTGGGTAGGGGCAGCCTGAGTTTGGTTTTCTGCCTGTTAATTTGGGATGGCTTTGCTGTAAAAAAAAAAAAGAGAAGTTTTCAAATAATGGTTTATATTTGCATGTTTGGAATTTAGAAGAGAGAAAGATGAGCTAGAAATGTGAATTTAGGAGTCATCTGCATAGAGATATTAATTGAAGCCTCCAGCATGGATGTGTGGAAAGAAATAAAGGCCTAAAACTGGACATTGAAAAACTGTGTGGATGGTGGTGCTGAAATGGGATGTCCTAGAGAATAAATAGGTTCAGAGTGGGGTGAATAAAGTTTTCAGTTTCGGATGTAATGAAGGCTAAGATTACTTGAGAGATACCCAAGTGAAGAAGTCTTATAAGCAGTAGGATGGGTATGAGTTTGGAGCCTGGACCATATCGATTTTATTGGCTTGTATGCCCCAGTGCTTAACACATAGCAAATGCTCAATAAATGATTTGTAGAGTGAATGAGAGAACATAGGAACATTCAAGGATCTGGACTGAAAATTCTCTGCCCTTGCCGTGCCAGGGAGGCCCTTTTCCCAGTGTCTGCTAAGACAAGCTTCTGACTGTATACAAACCTTTACTCATTAAAAATCACTGAGTTTTATGTTCTCAACCTGATGATATATCTATTTACGTTATGAAGTAATTTACATAATGAAAGTAATAATAACTTCATTATCTAAGTAATGAAGATTTGGGAGGAGTTATTACAAACACTTTGTTCATTGAGCTGGACAGAAAGATTGCCCATTGTCAACATTTCCCAAGTGCCAGAGTCACCACAGTACTAGGTCGTGAGTTGGTAGATACAAACACACTGGAATGCCTGCTGTGTGTCATGCCCCATGCCAAGCACTGTAAGAATGTTACCTTGTTCATTATAACAGCTCTATATAAGTCATAGATAGTAACAATAGAGAAACTGAGGATCAGAAAGTTAAGTAACTGTCTGAGACCATATATTTAGCAAGTGGCAGTCAGGATTTGAACCCAAGGTCAGCCATTTCCCTTTCTCTTAACTACCGTGCTACACAAAGAAATGAGGCTCTTCTTGTGGTGATAGCACCAGGGACATTATAATCTAGAGACTTTCCTTTCTTTCTTCCTACTCTCCTTCCTTCCTTCCATCCATCCATCCTTCTATCCATCTTTTTATTCTTAAAATCACTTATTCAGGAAGCATTTACATGTTGTCCACACCATCCCAGGAATTATGCTAGGCACTGGGGATATAGTCATAAAGTAAAGTTATATCCTCAAGATTCAGGCTAGTGAATGAGACAGACACCAAATTACACAATTTCAGCTCTATTGTCATTGAGACTTGCTATAGTAGTGGACATCCAGAGTGCTGTGGAGACATAGAGAAGGGCTTTTCTAATTCCACCTGAAGATGGAGGACTGGGTTGAGTAGGGGTGGGAGGGATGTCAGGGAAGGCTTCCCCGTAGAATGGATGCTTAAATTAAATCTCAAAAAATGACTAGACAGACTCAAAATAGGGAGCCTCTGGGTTGAGAAGCCTGTGTGTACAGTGATGGGAGCTGGCATATGACCTGATCGGGGTACTGCAAGCAGTTGGTGTGACTAGAGCCTAAGATATGTGTCTGGAATGACAGGAGATTGGGTTGGAAAGCAGAGCGAAGTATAATGGAAGGCTTTATGGAAACCAGGTACTTTTAATGGCTCTTTTGTTTTTATTCTAAAGGAAGTGAAGAGTTTTAAGCAAGGGGGTGACAATATCACATTTGTGTTTCTGAAAGATCCCTCTGATAGTGGGGTTGAGGGTGAATGTTTATGGGGTGAATTTGTCACAGACTTCATGAGTTTCTGAAATTTAGAATTCTGCCAACTGAATTTGTCGAAAGAATCTCTCTAGTTCAGGACAATACAAAGGAGGACTTTCCAGAAATGCCAGAAATGATGGAATTAGCAAAGAAGAATGTCAAAACAGCTGCTATAAACATGCTCTATATGTTCAAGATGATAAAGGGAAACATGAACATGAAGAGGAAGAAGGTAGAAGATATTTTTTTTAAAACTAAAATGAAACTTCTTGAGATGAGAACTATAGTATCTGAAATTAAAGCTACACTAGATGAGCTTACCAGCAGAGTAGGCACTGCAAAAGAAAAGAATGAATGAACTTGAAGACATCGCAATAGAAACTGTCCAAAAAGGAGCTCAGACAGAACAATATGAAAGTCTTGCTTCCACTTAGAAATTAGTGGGCATTTTCTTTCTAGAGCTTCTTTACCAGAAAATTTAGATCTAACTGTTGTTGTGTGAGGTTGCTGTGGCTTGACAAACCTTATTATTTATCAGTTTTTACTTTCCATTTATGGAGATTTTATTTTGGAGAAAAGGAAATCTTGACAGTCTTAAAAATCTTTTCTCTGACTTCAAAGAGATGAACTTCTGAGCTGAAACCCTCAGGACCTTTCTTTCTTTTGCTACTGCCTGACACAATCTTAATTTTGATTCTGTCATCAAAATAAACAGCAAAGCCCAAGTAATGAGAGTTCTGGACAGTTCAGAATCATGTGCTCTTTTATTTTTCATTCAAAAAAAACAGTGAACATTCATCTGTTTGGTCATCATACTTAAGTGTGTTTCTCATTTTCCAAAGATAAGAGTGAATTTTTATAAGTATGTAAATTGAACATGTCAGATCACTTTTGGTAGGCATCTGGGATGCTTCCTGGAATGCTCCTGAATTTTCGTACATGAATTAAATACCATCTATATATGCGCTAGGCTTCTGTCTCTTCATAAAAGCCATACTGGCCTTTGACATAAAATGAATATTGGCCAACAATTCAATGAAATAAATTTTTCTAATGAAAAATTTTAGCCTTATTTGATGAAATATGACTAAGTGAAATTCAGTTAGTTGTGCTCCTTAAAGCTTGAGAGATATATATCTCCCCCAAAAGGATCTCTTTTTGGCAATAGGCTTTATTTTGTATCCATTTATCATTCAAACTTCCAGTCTTCTCATGGTCACTGAGGGGACTGCTCCTTCCATGCCAACCCAACTCTAAAATTCAGCCTCTTCCTGTCCTGTACTTGCTTGTTAGTCTTTTGATCATTCTTCCCTCTCTGGTAGCGACTCAGAAACAGGACTTCAGGATTTCTCTATCTCATGCTATCTACCATGCTTCTGTTAGGTAATTAATTCTGCTTCTTTGTAATCAGAAGCTTGAGAGTGGTGGAAGAAATCTTGGTAAAATGAGAATCCTTCTTCATGCCAGGCACTGTGCAATGAATTAAATCATGTAATCCTTACAAGACCCTTATGCAGTAGGTACAGTTATTTCTTATGTAATTCCATAACTTAATAGAGAAAATTACCATACTTCAGAATCGGGGGACGTGGGTGAGGCAGGCGACGCTCAGAGTCTCTGGGACAGGTGATTTTGCATCTTAGGGGAGAGATTTCCTACCCTTCGTTGTACTATTCCTTATTTCTAAATTGTCTGCAATAAGCATGTATTACTCTTATCAAAAATAAAATATTTTATAAAGAAAGGAAAATGAAAGTTATACATACTCATTATGGGATATATGGAAAGTATAGAAATTTAGAAAGAAAAAAGTGCTCATTGCTTAAATGTAAACATAACCTTTGTAAACTTTTTGGTATTTTTCCTTCTAGTCTTTTTATATGTCTATAACTGAACATTTTTACATAGTTGTGATAATTTCTTGGTATAAAAAAGTGAGATTCCAGTACTCATATCGTGATGAACTGCAAAAATGCCTTTTTCATCCTCACCTCTTCCTGTGCCTTTTCCCCTTGTCTTTTTTTTTTTTTTTTTTTGTGGGGAAGACCAGCCCTGAGCTAACATCTGTTGCCGATCTTCCCCTTTTTGCTGAGGAAGACTGGCCCTGGGCTAACATCTGTGCCCATCTTCCTCCACTTTTTTTTTTTTTATATGGGACACCACCACGGCATGGCTGACAGGCAGTGACGTCAGCGGGCGCTCGGGATCCGAACTTGCGAACCCCGGGCTGCCAAGCGCGAACTAAACCGCTGCGCCACCGGGCGGGCCCTTCCCCTTGTCTTGAATTGCAATCTTTGACACATGTGCATTGCCTAGAAAGCCCCATTTGGTTAACAGATATCAGTGTGACAAGCAAGAAAAAGAAAAAGAAAAGCTTATTACTTCTCCTTTTCTCGTTAACACACACATCATTAATAATACCCTTTATGTTTTTTTCATGGGTAGAGTGGTTTAGTCTACACATTCATATATTCATTCATTCAACAAATATTTGTTAAATACCTTCTAAATGCCAGCCATTTTACTCTTCACTGAGGCTGCAAAGACAATAGAAGAATCCTGCTCTTTAGGAGAACGTAGATGCATAAATAAGAAAAAGAGCAATGTGATAAGTTATATGCAGAAATATTAACCAAGTTCTGTAAGACCACAGTGGAGAATCAGTTGGATTCTCCTAGAAATCCAAATGATTCTCCTAGAGAAATCAAGGAAAGCTTTTTACAGGTAAGAAAATGGAGCTCAGAGAGAGATGGTCACACAGCTGGTTAGTGCTTGAGGTAGCATTAAAATCAGATCTGACTGTGAAAACCCTCTCTTCATTCCTCCAAACTATGTCTTAAGGAGGCACCTCTGTTTTCACTGTTTTGTAAGCTCGAGATGTCTATATTTGGGGGATTCCTGAGTCACAGACCACAGCTGCCCCCTTTTTCTCTCTCCGTTTCAAAATGCTACCAGTTTCTGGTTTGATCAAAGAGTAATGGAACAGAAGTAAGATCTGAGTTCTCTAGGACCAGCTTTGCTACAGTTTAACTGGGTTATCGTGAGCACGTTATTCCTCTTTTCTAGGCATCTGTTCCTCATTTGTAAAAGTGAGGAGGTGGAAATAAATCTCTCTGAGCTTCTAATTTTTTATAAGGAATGTGTCGTGGTTTCCTCCTTCTTTTCAAAGTATTTAGCATTTCCATAGGAGTGTGGGTTCCCAAGGGCCTTGGGAAATCTTGACACACCATGGCTTTGGCAGAGGAATAGGTAAGGGTCAAGAGTGGGGGCTCAGGGCTGGCCTGGTGGCGTAGCAGCTAAATTCGCATGCTCTGCTTCGGCGGCCCGGGGTTCGGATCCTGGGCGTGGACAGGTGCACTGCTTGTCAAGCCATCCTGTGGCGGCGTCCCATATAAAGAAGATGGGCACAGATGTTAGCCCAGGGCCAGTCTTCCTCAGCAAAAAAGAGGAGGATTGGCAACAGATGTTAGCTCAGAGCTAGTCTTCCTCACACACACAAAAAAGTGAGGGCTCTTGACGGCCTAGGTTTGAATCTCAGCTCTGTCACTTACATGCTGTTTAATCTTGAGCAAACTGCTTAACCTCACTGAGCCCCAGTTTTCTAATTTGTAAAATAGAAATAATAATAAATGACTTACAGAGTTGATGTGAAGATTCAGTGAGCTTATGTGTCTAAACCACTTTGCACAGTGTCTGGCACATAGCACTCAAAAAATGTAGCTGATGATACTGATGGTTATTGTACTTGTACTGATTTGGAGTCCTGAGGCAGTTTTAGAAGTCAAAATACTACAGTAACTTTTTTTATTAATGATTCTTTTATAAGGCACAAAGGAACCAATATGTCCATGCATAGAATATGGAATTCTAGTCATTTTCCCCTCAGATGTTCAATTTAGGGGTTGTAGGGATTGGAGCACTGTTTGCTGTTAAACTTTACTAATGACCCAGAAAGGACTTCCATTGGTCTTGTATAATATAGGGTGAATCGTTCATTTTTTTCCTTGCTGTGTTCCCAGTGCTTAGGACAGGCTACAGCACAGGGTAGGCACTTTGCAAAGGTTTTTTGAATGAGTAAATGATTTCTCACTTTGTATTTAAGAACCGAGGAGAATAATAGCACTGGGCAGTGAGTCTTTTGGCTCTGGAGTCTTAGCCTGTGACATTTGTTGAGTTTGTTTTGAGGGGATTTGGGGGTGCCCCATGACAATCAAAGCAGAATTCTTGATAACCAATGTTTGGCTTTGATCAATAGACTTATTATTTGCCCTTGAAACCTCTGTGGTGCTGGGGAATCACAGATATTCCTCAGGATGATTTACACGGCAATAAATAATCTGTGCTGTCCATTGCTTGCTTCATCAGCGTCTGCCCTGTTCATAAAACCCCAGAGGCTCAGTGGCCCCAAGGCTGGAGCACAGTGGACACGTTGATTCTGGTTACAGATGTGTGCACATGGAACATGTTGCTCAATTTCACTATTGCTTTGTTGCTCTAATATGTACTCACAATTGATCTTTAAGGATTGACATAACTGTTGAAGTTGTTTTCCATCTGACTTTATTATAGTTACCATACCATTCATTTTTTAACCTCTGTTCTGTGCCAGACACTACATATATTATCTAATCTTCACAGCCACCTCTGAGATAGATGATTGTACCCTTTTTATAGAAGTGGAAACTGAAACTCAAGGAGGTGAAACTTATCCTCTGAAATCACATGGCCCATGAGCAATGGAGCTTAGGTTTCAACTCAAGTCCTTCTGGACATAAAGCTCTTAGCTGC
Organism: Tapirus indicus; assembly: GCA_031878705.1. Classification (NCBI taxonomy): domain Eukaryota; kingdom Metazoa; phylum Chordata; class Mammalia; order Perissodactyla; family Tapiridae; genus Tapirus; species Tapirus indicus. The sequence continues at coordinate 28,755,880 of CM062929.1, read as the reverse complement.
TACACCATGACGTTTTTCTCATCTAAACGGTTTTCTTCTGCTTCTACAAGTGTTTTATGTTTAAGTTAGGTTAGTAACCTCTTTGCAAAGATCCATAAGTTTCCCTTACAATTCAGAGATGAATTTTAAATTTCTTAACAACATTGCAAATATGTGAAATTTATAGTGACAAACCTAGCCAGATTACTTTCTTGTTATCCATCCATTTAACAAATTTACAGTTCCCATTAATTTTAATCTGTCCTTATTACCTGTTTTATATAATAAATATCTCTTAGTCATGACAGACTGAGTATAGATCACCTGAAGTAGGCTCACTCTCAGTAAGCTGAGTTGCAGCTAAAGATTTGTGAATTAATTGGGAAAATTGCAAATCAGGTAGTCAGTGAAATAATTCATTGTCACATCCAATCAATAAACTTTGTAAATCAACTCATTTAATTCAAAAAATGATCTATATAGATCAAGCAACCAATTAAACAATTAGCATACACTTTGCAATTAATTAATTTAAGCATCAATCATATAATTAAAATTCCAAATTTAAGCTGCAGAATTTAGGATCCTATCGCTTTGTGAACTATTAGATTCATGCTTCTGAGTGCTAGCAGATTTGCAGTTTCACAGTTGCACTTTGGAGCAGGGTGTCTTAAAGTATTTAAGTTGACTTCAGTTTTAAATTGTCTTTATGTTGGTATAGTTTCCTACCCTTTTTCAACAAATTGACTTTTTACTTCCCCCAAAGGAGAAGGAGATGTGTGTTGATTCTAAACTGGGCAAGGGTAGAATTTGGGATCACTGACTGGACATTCTAGGAAAGTGAGAAAAGTCCAGAAGTCATTGAGAGGGCCAGATATCTGTGTCAGGATAAATCAGGGCATTTGCTTTTACTCTAAGTATCCTTGGTGTTTGGAATCAGATCCTCCCAAGTGAGTCTGCTTTTCTTCAAAGAAAGGAGAACTGTATGGACTGTCTTAGTTACTATGAGTATTTCTCCTGAGCTAGAGCACAGATATTTTCTTAATCCTGACCATAAATCAGAGGCCTCTGATTCCCCCCAAATAATTTTTTCCTCCCTTCTAGTTTTGTTGGTATCTTTTTTGTGATATTTATTTTATTTACATTTGTATTATAGCTAATGTAGTGCTTACTTTTTCCCCCTGCCCTACTGTAAGCTTCCCTGAGGGCTGATACTAATTCTCTTCTTTGATCTAAGGGGGGAAGTTCTATGTCTTCCTACAACAGGTGCTCAGTCAATATTTGTTGGAAGGATAGAGTAGTAGAGAGGCTCTCCTTTCACATTGTTTTTCTCTCCCTTTGCACTGCTGTGTGTTTTCTCTGTATCAAATGCAGAAGGATTTGGAGGATCTAACTGTCTCCACAGGCTTTGAGGTCAAGAACAGCAGTGTCCGGTTTACCTGCTGTCCACCGTAACTTCTGGTCTCCTCATCCCTCCCTCACCTTCGAATTCACTCACATTTTTGGTTTTTCTTTCAGTGACAATGTCAGTGCCTACTGCCTGCATATCGCTGAGGATGATGGGGAGGTTGACACAGATTTCCCCCCACTGGATTCCAACGAGCCCATTCATAAGTTCGGCTTCAGTACCTTGGCCCTGGTTGAAAAGTATTCATCTCCTGGTCTGACATCCAAAGAGTCACTTTTTGTTCGAATGTGAGTATTGACTCTGTTACTTACCATAGTATCTCATCTCTACCTTCTAGTATTTTGGATTTGATTTTGGTTTTGTTCATCAAGTGAATGATATTTGGTATATGAAGAGTCCACATGTAATGATTACTTCCAGAGAGATGGTAGGGACAACATTTGCATTGTGTTTCATGCCTCTGCACCTAGATTAAATGCAGACTGCTTTGCAGTAGCACACTGTGTTAGGTATACCTCTGAATATTGTTTCTATGAATTGAGGCCTCTGGAAATACAGGACACTTTGGAGCCTGTGAAGCAAAAATTCTGGGTTTCCCACTTTCTCTTCAAGGAATCCAAACTAAATGAAAATGTGCATCACAACCCCTTCTCTGTCGTGACTTAAAATGCTTGTTTTTCTCTCCAACTTGGTTCAGATCAAATTTGATTTTTCCTCTCAGTTGCCATCCTTTAGACTGAACAGAGGTTCTTAAGCTTTCCTGTGCCTTTGTCAGTCTAGTAAAGCCTATAAAAGTCCTTTTCAGGGCCGGCCCAATGGCGCAGTGGGTTAGTTCACGCTTGGCAGCCTGGGGTTCGCGGGTTTGGATCCCGGCGCATGCCGATGCACTGCTTGTCAGCCATCCTGTGGCAGCGTCCCGTATAAAGTAGAGGAAGTTGGGCACAGATGTTAGCCCAGGGCTGGTCTTCCTCACAAAAAAAAAAAAAGTCCTTTTCAGAAAAGTGTTTGTAAATGCAGAAAATAAAATTCACAGGAGTACAAAAGAATTCTGTTATATTTAAATAGTTATCAAGTTATTAAACAAATCCGTGATATAGTAGTATGTATGGCTTTATTGATACATTAAATAACAGGGTCCAGCAGCAGGTCTAACAGTTAATTCCTGAAGTCTCTCATTTCAAAGTAGTGATGAGTATAAATGGTATTTGAGCAGTCTGCAACAACTGTAATGTGCTGTGACAATAGCTGTGATTTCTGTTCATGACAGAGTCCCCCAGGACTGCTAATACTACTGTGATTTCTTGACTACATTTATAATTCAAGGAAATGCTAAATATCAGTTAGAAATTAGTGAGAATAAAAATGTAATTTTTGTCCTTTCAAGTCTGCAGAGCACCTGGGTTTTACCCACAGGTCCCCGTTGTTTGGGGAAAACCTGTGGCACCCTCTAAGCACAGCTTAAGCTTTTCTAACAAGGCCGCAGCAGCCCTTCTGACCATCTCCTGGGAACAGTAGTGATCCCTTTGGCACCCCCTGCTGTTAGTAACCAGCAAATTCACTATCCAAAAGAGGAATTGCTCTAAAGGACTTCTTCCCTGTCTCTTGAAAACATATTGCCTTTGTTTCAGATTTTTACTAAAAATAGACTTATGCTACCTATGATATATGAGTATTTTGGGGTTTTCTACCCTTAAGCAAAGAAAGAATACCTGAGTGCCTGTGGGTGAGCTGGGGGGTGGCTCCTCAAGCTTTTTAATTGCCTTTTCATCCCTCCTATGGTGTGTTTGGGGTATATAAGAGCAAATATTTTCCCTTTTTTTTACATTTCAGAGGCACTAAAACAATAACTTTAAAGAATATTTAAAGTAATTTAAAAGTTATCCAATGATTCCTCCATCCTAATATAACTTTTCATTTTTGTATAATCATTTCCATGAGTGTGTATCTTACACAGTTTCAATTCTAGCATACATATTCTGTTATTTTCATTTAACATATTTCAAATATTTCAATATCTGTTCTTAATTCCTACAATCTACATTTATTGTGTGCCAAGGATCTAGACGAGATAACCCCTGTGCTCATGGAGCTTACTATCCATTGGGAAGACAGTTGTTAAACACATCATTAAAATGTGATGAGCAATACCACAGAAAAATGTACAAGGTGCGTCAGATGCCTATCACAGGATGTTTAGATTGTTTCCTTATTTTTGGTTTTAATAAGGGATTCTATAATGATAGTCCTTGTCTATGTACCTTTTACTTCTGTTGAATAACTTCCTTAGGATAATTTCTTGTTAGTAGATTATTGGACAGAGTAGAAACATCTTGACACTCTTGCTTTATATTGACATGTAGCCTTCTGAAAGATGTACCAATTCACAGAGCTACCAATAGAATTCGTAAAACGATCTTTGCAGTCTTACCATTACAAGGTATCATTAGAAGTTTTTTCTTTTTACTTTAGAATATGTACACAGTGGTATTTCAGTCGTTTCCACTTGCATTTTTATTGTTTGTTAATACGTGACTAGAAGACTTGTTCTCGTTAGCACATGATTTTTACCGTGTAATTATTAACATATGATCACGGCATTCTTTTGAGCTGAAAGTCTTTTTTAAAACAAGAGCTTTTAAATCAGTGATTTTCAATAGAGTGAAATTGGGGGTGGGATGGACATACCTTCCCAGGAGGAGCATCTAAGACAACACAGTTTCTCTCTATGAACCTCACCTTCTGGAAAATAGGAGGAGGGGGGAAGGCAGAGAGTAACAACAATTGCTTTAAACTGAATACTCTTATTTTTTTTTTCCTGAATTACTCCCATCCCTGCACTCCCACTCCCAACCACACATACCCCAGTCAGTTCTTTTCTATTTTGAAGTTCAAGAGAGTTTATTCAACATGTCTGGAGTGTTTCTGAAAACACAAGGTAAAGTAAAATCTTTATATGTGAGCATTTAGAACAAAAGTGTTAATAAATCTTCTGTTTCTTCTTTTTCTCAGTTGTCTGATGAAATAGTACAGATTAATGACCATTTGCCCTGTGTGTATTTTCTCGGTTCAGCAACCTCCCATTCACCTTTCTGGACTATATTCTAAGTTGGAAAAGCATCTCCTGCAAATGCAGGACAGATCAGACCTTCAGGAGTTTCCAGGGATGTGTCCAAAGTTTCAGAGAGTGAAATCTCAGCAAAATAAGTAAATCCATAACTCCTTCTCTTCCATTTCCTCCTTGCATCTCTCTCCCAGTTGAGAAATGGGCAGGAAGTGGCTGGGAAGACACTGAACTAAACCAGGAAGAGGGAGCTAGGTTTGACAATAGGAAGTGAATTAGCATTTACTAAGGGCCAACTATGTATATGTTATTTCATTTAATGTGAACAGTAGTCCAGTTTTTATTATGACCGTTTTAGAGACATGAAAACTGAGTCTGAGCAGTATTGCTCTCAGGCTTGGATTTGACCCCATACTGACTTCAAAGTCCATGCTCTTTCTGACACCCTGCTGAGATGGGGGTCGGGGAATCTAGAGTTGGTCTAGTCGTTCTGGTGGATCTCACTGTCTTAAGGCCGACATGCAGCCACTACTGTAGTGTAATAGGTAAAAGCGTGGTAACTTCTGGAACCAGACTGCTTGGGTGCCGATCCTGACCTTACCCTTACTAGTGTGTGTGATCTTGGATGAATTACTTAACTTCTCTGTGGCTCAGTTAAGTGAGGGTAATAATAATACCTACCTCATAGAGCTGTCGTGAGGATTGAATGAGTTTATATATATAAAGCACTTAGAACAGTGCCTGGCTGATGTAAGCATTGTCTAAGTCTTTGCTGCAGTTATTGTTATTAATAAAACCCCTTTGAGCGCAAGAATTTGGGTCATTTGTGCCCCACAGTGCCCAGCATAGCTCCATTACTATAGCAGGTATGCCACAAATATTTCTTGAATGGGTAACTGAATAGATCTCTTTGCTGCTTTTCCATTTTTCTTCTTCCCCTACTTTTTGTTGGCTAGCACGGGAGGGGCAGAGTTTGGGTGGACATTGCTCAGCTGGACTGAAAAGGCTGAGTTGGAATAACTTTTGCTGAACATGGGCAGGAATAGACGTTGGAGATCTGCAGACTTTCAAATTAGTCCTCTTATGGGCAGACATCCTTTAAGATAGTAGCAAGACCATGAAGTCCTTAAAGACAGGGAGGGCACAGTCTTTTTATCTCTGTATCCTTAGCACCCAGCACAGGGCTTCATAGAGAAGGAATGAATAAATCTTCAGGTGTCTGTGGGCTACTCGGAGGGCCTTTGGCCGAGCTTTCTGCCACACCTCGCTTTCTGAGCCCACTTAACCTCTTCTACAGCCCTGTTCCTGCCTTTTGAATACCAGGGAGCCCCAGGTTGCCTTGTGGCTTTCAGAGGCCCTCACACCACCCAACCAGGAGGCTCTAGTAGGCCGTCTTCCCCTACTCTAAATGAGGCAGCACAGGCTTTAAACTTAGGCTAACCTGGGTTCAAGTTTCAGCTTCACTAGTGACTTGCTTCACAACTGTATTCTTAGTTTCTTTATCTATGGATGAAGAAATGAGGATCATAGTAACTACCTCATGGACTTGGTTTTTTTTTTTTTTTTTTTTTAACTATTTTATTTATTTATTTATTTATTTTTGTGGGGGAAGACCAGCCCTGAGCTAACATCCGTTGCCAATCCTCCCCTTTTTGCTGAGGAAGACTGGCCCTGGGCTAACATCCGTGCTCATCTTCCTCCACTTTATATGGGACGCCGCCACGGCATGGCTGACAGGCAGTTCGTCGGCGGGCGCCCAGGATCCGAACTCGCGAACCCCAGGCTGCCAAGCGCGAACTAAACCTGTGCGCCACCGGGCAGCCCCTCCTTATGGACTTGTTGTGAGGAATTTTCTTAAATGTAAGTAATATACAAACTTCTTTCAAAGGAAAATTAATTCTCCTGAAGCCTCAGTGTTGGCCCAAATTAATTTTATTGTAATGTTACTCCAATACATACAAATATAAAGTCCTCGCTATAAATTCCATGTCTTGATGCAACCCAAACAAAATTACAGATTAAATGCAAACAAAACTATAACGTTAATAAAATACAAATTAACAAGTTTAGTGCAACAGATGATGTTTTGCTGAAACTAAATCACTGACATTGGGTTTAGTGGATGTTAAAAGGTTTTACTTGTCAATTTGAGTCTTTTGATTTTCATATGCAACATCAGATTACTATATTATTATTTGTCCTTTAAACAGTGAATGTATTTTTAGCTACTAGTCCATTATTTTAATGGGCCCAATTGATTTATGGTGACCCCCCCCCCCCAAATTTTAAATCTTCTTTACTGGCAAAGTAAAGAACATTTCTGCTAGGATGACCGATTTATGCCAGTTTGCCCAGGACTTTTCCTGTTTCAGAATTGCAAGTTCTACATCCAAGAGCATCCCCCTTAGTTCTGGGTGAGCCAGGATGATTGGTCACCTTGCTTTTTCTGCTGTTGTTGATTGGCCTAAACATAGGTAGGCTCTCTGCCTGCTTTATACCTCTGCACAATGTTACTTGGGCACCACAGAGCGTGAATTCTTCAGAGATCAGCAAGCCTTTTCCATGGAGAGCCTTGTGCCCGCTTCTCCCATCGCTTTTCTCTATTCAGCAAACTGTTTTGCATGCAACTTGCAGTGATGCCATTTGGCCTTTACTAAGTCTGTTAGTGACATTAAAGAACTCTAGCTGCTGGAACACACAACCCCCCAAATCTCACCAGCTTAATCCCACAGGTTGACAGACTTTTTCTCTATTTTAGGCTTCTGGGCTGTAAATCTCTGTAACTCAACTCTGCCCATGGTAGCATGAAACTAGCCATAGATAGTACATAAATGAATGGACATGGGCTAGATTTGTCGACTGTGGCTTATCCTAATAGCTTTATTCCTTGTTCATATCTGTCTAATGAGGGTCAGGTGGCTCTCCTGTGTACCTGGATAGTTCCCCTCTAAGCGTTGACTCAGGGCTTCCCCAGCTGAGTGGAAAATGGGGAGCAAAGAAGACTGAAAGTGGCCTACATCTAAATCTATATCTATCACTTATATAAGTCACTATATATAAATCAATATATATACAATTGTGCTTTTGAACTAAACATATATCATGTATATGATACACATATATGTATATGTGTGTGTACATATATATATATGTATGTGTGTATGTATATGATTTTCATTGAACTAAAAGCAAAATTTTTAAATTCTGAAACTTAGAGAGCCTGTGAATTCATCTGTTGACCCTAGGGGCCATTGAACCTCAGGTAGGAAATGCTGCTGTGAGGAAATTAGTTCAGACTGTGGTATGTAGGAAATATTACATACTTGCTATTTTATTTCTGTCAGAGATTAGCTGTCTGAATAATTCACACTAAGTGTGTATGATGTTGAACCTTTCTTTGGGTTATTTTTTATTACACATCAATACATGTCCATTATAGAAAAATTAGAAAATAGAGCTATGTTTCTTCATATAAAAGAAAATTTAAACTTTCCCTTTGTTCCATTATGCAAAGATAATGACTTATTATATAATTATTTACATTTTAAAAAAGGAGCTAGTTAACTTAAATGAATCCCTAATTGGAAACGTGTTCTGTGGAAAAGAATGTGGATCTGGATGCCTTTTGATGTTCTTACTGAGTCAGGGTTAGACCCGCCTTCCCCTCCTAGGCCTTTAGGCCCCAGGAAACCCCTGGAAATAGAGTTGTTGTTTGGGGAAGGAGACTGGATTACTCTAACAACTTGCAAATTAGGAGCCTTCTAATGGAAACTGCCTCCTTTAGGAGATCCACAAGTGGATTTCTAAGATATCCTTTGTTCTTGATTGATTTGGGACAGAGCAAATGTGTATGTAAACAGGAGTCCCTAATTTGCTGACTCTTAGCTACTCTGAGCCTAAGCATTGAGGTTGTCTGGGTATCAGGAGTGTGAGAGGGGAGAACTAGGTGGCAGAGTTCTGGGGGTTTTCTAGTTGGCCCCCAAATCTAGATAAAGAGCTGGATCTCAGCTGGTTCCCAACATCTGGAGAGGTGTTCCCTGCTAGCAAGACCAAACCAAGGCCTCTGGGCCTTTAGACGTAGCAGGACAAAGGAGAACCAGATCTTGATGTGGACAGGGGAGGAACCTGCTTTGTCCATCTCCTCCCATCCCCCAGCCTAGGACTGATTCAGTCAGAATTTGTGAAACAGATTTGAGTTAAAAAATGACAATGACAAAAGCAGCTGTGATGGTGTCATTCATTGTATGTGTTGACATTAATGTTTCATACCAGGATCTTATTCTGGAGTGGGGAAGAAGGGCTTTAAGGGAAGAAAAGTCAAAACCAATAAAATGGACCAAATGCCTCTAGATCAGAAGTCAGTAAGAACAATTAAACTGCCTTCCTATATGTATGTTTTACTTAAAATGTTTAATATATCAGGTGAACATGGGAAAGGAACCATTCTAACCAAGGGCTGCAGAACAAATAGAATCCAGTTAGGATTTTGCTGTTTGGGAAAGATACCATTGGGTGGACTGTAGGTGGTCTCACACCAGAAGGTGGGCTGCCTTGGGCATGGTGCCCCAGAGGGCTCCCAGATACTGCTGGGCTTCTCTTGGCTCTGCATAAAGGGAAAGGTTAGCTGCTTTTTTAAGAGGCATGCCGTAGATCCATTGCTCTTTCCTGTATGAGGGCTTTTCAAAAGGATCGGTAGTTTTAGTATACTTTCTTGGTGAGGTCTGCACAGTACACTCCCAAGTGACCAGACCTTTATGAAAGGATATCCTTAGTTTGAAGCCTCTCCTCCTGCTATGTGATATTGCCTTGTGGTCTGGAGAGGAGAAAAGAAGGAAAAAGAAAGAAGGAAATGAGCATTTTTGCACAATCGTTCAGTTTGGTACCCCGGTAGCCATTGTCTCATTTATTCCTTAAAAGCAACTCATTTTTTTAATATATAAGCTGAGGATCAGAGACAGGTAGTAACTTACCCAAGGTCATACAGTTTGGTAAGGGACAGAGCAAAAATAGGATAAGGAATGAAAAAAAGATGCCTGTGTTGTTTGTAACCAGGCCTGACAATATTGGTTTAAATTATCCTAGTTATTTATTGTTTGTTCGAGTCATAGAGGACCAACTGTGTGTTGTTTCTTTTCATTCTGTTGTATTAGCAAACATTTTCATTGTCCAGATTGTCCTCGTGCATGTAAATGTAACATATGCAGCCTGTTTAATTTTGTATTTGTAAATCTGACTTGATTTCCTTTTTGGCAACAGCTACTGTCTAGAGAAAAGAAAAGATTTTTCTTTGTCTCTTTAAAGTGACAGAAATATTGGAGCAAGTAATAAAGATGGAAAGTATTAATTACATACTTCTAAGAATTTAAAGGTCAGACAAGCTAAATATGTATGTTTTGCTCACTGGAATGTCTGTTGAAATTGTGCCAGGAACTTTGTTCCTACAATAAAAGCACACATTTTAGATAGCCATCAACTACTTTGGTATCCAAAAATTATACCAGATTGTTACTTTAGTTGCTATATATCTTAAAGTTTAGGATTAACATTTCTGACATTAATGTGATTTGTTTCATGATCCACCCCCTCTGGCCATGTTTAGTTACTATGTCTCATTTTGATTTCCTCTGTTCTTCCCTCAGCTTATGTTGGAATCTGTCAGCTGCTGCTATGTACATGTCAGGCTAGTGACTTGTAATGTTTATTAATACAATGTCAGTCTTGCTGTTGGAAAAACTGTGATGCTTCTCAGAAGCTTGCGATAGAACGAAGCGTTTGATTTCCAGATCCTGTCTGCACTGCACGGTGAATACATTCTCAGATGTTATGCAGTTCACTGACCTGACAGTTATGGAACCCCGCCTGGGACCCCATTTCAGCAGGACATATTTGAACAGAAACAGTTTGCAAAACTTTACACACTTAAACTCCTGCCAAGGCAAACTGTTAGCCACTTGAGTTTGTTATAAATACCCAGTGGCAGTGGTTGGAAGTAGCCCACGGTGTGTTTTATATTCTGAACTGAATGTGAATGTCTTTGCGGTTATATAGAGTAGTAAATAATTGAGTTTGATTAGGGAGAGGGACCTCATTATCCCCCACCTGTGCCCAGCTGGAAGGGGAGGGTCGAAATGAAGCCATTAGCTGTCTCTCTTACTGGCATCTCAAAGAGCTCAAATACATCTGTGTCTTATTTTCTTTTCTGGCACAATCAGTCGAGCAAGCTAAGCAGGCATGACCGGATTTGGCAAGTCCCAAGGACTCTGGCAAAGATACACAAGGAGAAGGCGGAGGGCAGTCATTTTGGCTTCTCACTGCCCATTAGTCTAGCGAGTTATGTTTTTGGAAAATGTCTGTTTTGAAAAAGAGCACTTTGTCCAATGTCAAACATCACATACTCACACAATATGCTTTGATCCTTTAAAAAAAATTTTGTCGGTGCAAGGGGAAACAAAATGTGGCATTCACACTAGTGTAAACTCTCTTTATGGATAAAGTAATACTCGAAGGACTTGCTTTAAAGCAGGCATGCTACAGTTATTACAAGGCTTTCTCTTGCTCATATATTTTCATTTTCCACCTTGAAGTGTAAGAGAGTAAACATGCATGGAATTGGGACCAGAGCAGGTTGGGAATGAGAGGATTGTGTCTTCAGTGTTATGAACTGGTCAGGACTGGAGGATCGAGTGCTACTCTTGGCAGCCTTTTCCCATTTCCACAGACTGAGACTGTGGCTTGTGAAATCATGACGTTCTCCAAGGGCTTTTAAAAAGCAACCTTGTAGATCATGTGGTTAGGCCAAGAGTTGGGACATTTATAATCAAACTGAACTTGTTACAGTGGAAGTTGAACCTTCTCCACAGATTGGTCAGTGGTTCCAATCTGGAGGATGTGCTCTCTGGAAATCTCTTCTTCACCTGCGTTCAAGTCTTGGCCCCTCCACTTATTAGCTGTGTAACTCGAGGCAAGTGTCCTAACCTTGCCAAACCTCAGTTTCCTCCATTATAAAATGGGACTGATTATAGCACCTGCCTTTTCTGGGAGGATTAAATGAACAAAGTAAGTGCTCAAGAAATGTTGACTATTATCGTTGTCTCATCATTATATATCACTTCTTTGTACATATAAAGCAAAGCCCATAGTTATTATGTTAACCATTGCTTATTAAGCTTTTATTATATGACAGGTATTATGTTAACTACTTTAGAAGTATTTAGCCCTCACGACAATCTTATAAGCTAAGAATTATCCCCATTTTGTAGATGAAAATGGATGTAGATGTAGATGGAAGTTAGAGAGATTTTATCATTTACCCAAAGAAGGCAGAGCTGGGACTCCAAAGCAGGCTCTATTCTAGAGCTTGCTGTGCTCTGCTGCCTTCTGGTGTAACCACCATCTTTCTTAACATGGTATAGAGCTGAAAGACAACTATGTTTTGAGACATCTCCACTAAGAAGCTTCTCTGATCCCCTCACCCCTACCCAGCTGGGTTAAGTGCCCCTGTGTTGGCAGAACTCTGAGCTTGCCTCCGTCTTCATGCTTATCACACAGAACTATAGTTCTTTGTTTGCCTCTTTGTCTTTCTCTCCCATTGGACTGTGGTACTCTGGTTAGAGACCATATTGTTGATTTCTAAAACCAAAATAGGATCTTAATAGATGAGTGACTTCAGGTAAATTCCTCAATGCCTCCAGCCTCAGTTTCTGTAAAACGGGTATAATAATAGTACCTGTTTTAGGATTGAATGAGTTAATACAGATTTTAAAAGCTTAACAGCATCTGGCACATAGTAGGTGTTCAGTAGATAGTAGTTGCTGTTATTATTGTTAAAATTGTCAAATAATAACATCTTGTACTGCATAGATCAAAAAGCTCTTAATAAGTCTCATGAAATTTCTCTGCAACACCACTATGGTTTTTGACTTGCAACATCCCCATCTAGAGCCAGTGAGTTAAGCTGAGGGGGGAACATACCTACTTCTCTGGTTTACTCTCTCAAAAAGGAAAGCCTTGAAAACCGAGCCCAGGTTGCTCTCCTTTGAGCTTAGAGGGGCTTTGATGCCTGAGCCAGAGCCTACCTGCCAACAGCTCCCCTGAATGTTGCCACCACACCCAGCAAATTGCACATTTTAGTGGCCCTATGTTACCAATTATGAGCAATCAGGGTTGAGATCCATTCACCCAAATAAGCAGTCTCTGCTGCAGGGGGAAGGGGAGAGGGGATGAATGGGGCCTCTTCTCTTGGGGTAATGACTTGGGACAAGGGGAACACAAGAGAACTAACATTTGTAAACTCCTTTTACTGTTTGCCAGCCTTAGTGCCAGGTGCTTGGCATTCACTGTCTGTTTTATCCTCCTGACAGTTCTGTAGGGAGGTGGTCTGCGCATTTCATGGATGCAGCTGAGGTTCCCATGTGTTATGGCAACATTTCGGTTAGTGGTGGCACCAGGATTTGAACCAAAGGGTAACTCCCAGCCCATGAGTTTTCCTCTCCGATATGTTGCCTTCCAACTTGGGTTCTGATTCCAGCTCTGTCCCTATAAATAGAATCTAAGCTTTTCAGATGAAGACCTGTGCCATTTCCTTCCTGTCCCTGGTCACCTCTAGTTTAATACTTAGTAAAGAAATGCTCGTTGTGTTAGGTTAATGCTGGTATAAAAACTTCCCTGTGGTAACTGAGTGGCTTTGAACTGGGACAGAGCTGAATTCCTCGAGTGAGTAATCTCTTTTTAAAATGCCTGTATGTTTTTCAGTGGTTACGAGACTTGACAGGACCTAGCTTTGAATTGAGTGGAGCACTCCTGACAGCATTTAGTCAGCTCCCTGAAGTAGCGCTTCATCCTAGACCCAGCACAACTGGCCCATGGAGCTGTGGAAGGGCAGCTGCTTCTGCTCAGTGCCACTAGAGTGCCCTACACTGGTGGAAAACCAGCTGCTATCCACGAGGGGAGCAGGAGAGGAGCCGAGACTCTGGATTTATAGCCCCTCTGTCCATCTGCGAGCTAGTCACGCCCACCACAGGTCACAGCTCAGACACTAGAATGCAATGCCACAAGGAAGGGAGGCAGGACTGGCACCCTGCCCGTATGCTGCCAGCATTTCCCCCAAGATCATTGTCTTCTCAATCTTCAACCCAATGCCCAGTATTAAATAAAAGTGGCTTTAAAAGACATGTTTCAATAGACTTTTTAGAAAGCCCATAAAAATTCCCGGATATGAAGAAATGATGCATAAAACCCAGAATGTTTGGAAGTCAAGCTGAAAATTGTGGTGGCAAGTCTCCATATCCATTTATGAAATGGGAGCATAACTTAACAGCTGCACCTAGATCGATTCTGAGAACCACTTATATTCTGTACTCTTGTGTTTTAGAAACGTTTTACCCCCTTGAGTGCTGTAGACTTGGAACAAGATCCCAAGTTCGCGTTTGTCCGGCGGGAGAGGAGTGAGTGAGTGCGAGACTGACCTGAGGAAGCTTTCATTAGGTCTGCCTGAGTGCACAGTACGCAGGTCACGACCTCTTTCTCCCTTTAATGTGCACGTTTTTACCGAAATGGAGCCCCAGAGTAAGATCCTGCACACTCGTGAAGGCACCTTCCCTTCACTGTTGTTTTCATTTTCCCCTCATGAACCTTGCAACTCTGGCTTCAGCAAGGAGGCTGTAAAGGAAGATGGAGAGCCGAGTTACCTCAGAATGATCACTATCGTTAACATTCACGGGTGGTTCACTTATCATTCCTGACTGCACAGACATGGCAGCCGCTCGGAAGCGTCCGCAGGTGTAGCATGGTGATACATATTACATTGTGCCACAATGGATTTATGTATTCTGTAACAAAAGAAAAGTGTAATGAAAAAATACAGAAGGTAATCCTTTATTCCTCCACCACACAATTTATCAGTAATGCCTGTGGATGATAAGTGCCAGGGATTTCCTCTGCTTGCTTTAACCTTGTCACCCAGGTACGTTTTGGTAAAATGACAGAAAAATACAGACTAGGGATTTTCCTCTGTTCAAAAATCTTTTAAAAGGACATTTTTAATTTATGGAAGTTAGTCCAAACACAAGGCTTTGTTTTGAGCTTTTAGTCTGCCTTTGCTAAAAAAGATAAACGTATTGGTTTGAAATAATGCTATCAGCCAGCAGCAGATTAGGAGAGAATGTAAGCAATTTATAAGCAGACCCAAATCTAAAATAGTTCAGGTGGAACTCAAGCGGATCGAAGTTCGTGAGATCTAGCCCAGGACTAGTTTGTGAGTACCCGAGAACTTGTGTTCCCTTTTAGGCCCTACTCATCCATCGCCCAACATATTGTCACAGATGGAGCGCATACTGACTTCCGAGGAGAAAGCAGGGGAAGGCAAGTCTGAACGAGGATGATTGGCATTTGTTCCAAACACACACTGGACTAGCGCCAGAGCAAATACCCCCAAGTTTATAAATGCGCAAGGCACTTTACATTTCAGTACTCTTGCCAAAGTATCACTTACTGCATCGCTCCCTAAATATAGTTTTAAAAAGGAGCTATTTCTTATTTTGCTTTGATCAGTAAAATAAACTTTTAAAGATTGTTCTGGGATGGGGTCCAGCTTCTGAGGTAAAGAATGGCCAGGGCTCAGGCATGATTCAGTAACAGAGTGTTCAGTAAAATTAGCTTGACAGTTCTCAGGCCTGCTGTTCGATAGCAAGAACTTGACCAAGTTAAAATGGATGATCGTGCTGGCTAGACCAGCGTCAGCTTTTGCTTTTGAACAAATGGAATGTCAAGGATTAAACAGCAAGCCGTATGGAGAGGAGGGGTGTGGAGATGTCTTTGTATTAGGGAAGCAAATTGGGTCCTTGGTTTTGATATCGGCCCCCAGACCCTGTGGAAAGCCAGCCACTTGACCTGGTTGGGTCTAAGCTAGGTGTAAGGCCCCTTCCCAGCCTGTCCTACCATTGGGAAGCTTTTCCATAGCTTAGCTTGGGGCTTGGCTTTTCTTTCAGATTTCTTGTCACTATGAAGTTCTGCCATGTTTTTTGGCCGTGTTTCCCTTTGAGATTCTTGTGGGGAAATGGGAAAGCAACCAAACTCCTTGTGGCAATTCCCATGTTCCATAGTTGGAAACTTGGGTCCCATTTGTTACATGAGTTGCTTGGAATTGGCCTGTTTTGTTCCAGTGCCCAAGCATAGTGAGTAGTATTTGTGATACTTGCTATTGCAATTAACAGTCTTAGTAAAGTTATACCTCACCCAGGGATGGGCTTCTGTTTTTAGGGTACGTGTTCCTTACCAGTTTTTTCCTATCTAGATGAACCTTGCCCCCCTGCCCAGTTCAATTGGCTAGAAGCTTACAAGTAGTGTTAGTATTTGTCTTGTAATTATTTATGCTTCAGCTAATACTTTGTTTGACCTTCTAGGACTAGGTATTTTAAAATATTCCTACTGAAGTGTACAGAGACTGTATATTTAAAAAGTATATTTAAAAGCTAGTTAGAGGGGCCGCCCGGTGGTGCAGCGGTTTAGTTCGCGCTTGGCAGCCCCGGGTTCACGAGTTCGGATCCCGGGTGCCCGCGGATGCACTGCTTGTCAGCCACGCTGTGGCAGCGTCCCATATAAAGTGGAGGAAGATGGGCATGGATGTTAAGCCCAGGGCCAGTCTTCCTCAGCAAAAAGGGGAGGATTGGCAACGGATGTTAGCTCAGGGCTGCTCTTCCCCACAAAAAATAAATTAATTAATTAATTTAAAAAAAAAAAAAGCTAGTTAGAAAGAGCCTTTCTTTTCCTTATTCTAAATTGCTTTGGGCTATCTTTTCCCCCCACCCCACCCCATGATATTTTTTCTCCAGGGCTCCTTGAGCTTTTATATGATGGTAGTGACATCTACTGACACAAGCCAAGTTTATCGTTTGTCAATCCTTGCTGCAGGATTTGGCTTGGGAGCCAACACTAGGGGCCCATGGTACTAGTGACCCACACAGACCATTAGACTTAATTTGAGATAAATTAGAAAAACCTTCCCTAACTCTGACCTCTCTATTACTTGGAACTCTTCCTGCTAGAATACTTCCCCATGCACACACACTAGAAATAGGTTTATTTAACCTATTTTCAAATAATTGGCATTTCAATGTACACTTATTAAAAATTTTTTAAACACAATGAAGACCACATTAATATCCCTCTGATTGAATGTTGGTGGTGATTTAATATTTGTCTTTTCCTACAGAAATGCTGCTCATGGATTCTCCCTTATTCAGGTGGACAACACAAAGGTCACCATGAAAGAAATCTTGCTAAAGGCAGTGAAGCGAAGAAAAGGATCCCAGAAAATTTCAGGTGGGACAGTTAAATCATACCCCAGCCATAGAAGCTTTAACCCTTAGTTAAAAGGACTTGGTGTGTGCATGCGTGTATGTGTGTGAATGTTTGATGGCTGGCTAGATTGTTTCAGATATCATTGCTAGAAGGTTTGATTAGCAGGTCTACAGCAAAAAAGTGATTTTTTTTGGTGAGGAAAACCAGCCCTGAGCTAACATCCATTGCCAATCCTCCTTTTTTTTGCTGAGGAAGACTGGCCCTGGGCTAACATCTGTGCCCATCTTCCTCCACTTTATATGGGATGCCGCCATGGCATGATTGATGAGCAGTGCGTCGGCCGGCGCCCGGGATCCGAACCCGTGAACCCCGGGCTGCCAAAGCACGAACTAAACCTCTGTGCCACCAGGCCAGCCCAAAAAAGTGATTTTTAAGCTGCTCCTGGGCCCAAGGAAGGGATTGGGTCAGTGGCATATGTGAGAAGAATGTGTTCATATCAGTTATGGAAGCTCCATCATTAATAATTTGTAATAGATTAAGACAAAGCTACTTAAGCTGTTAGTTGGTGTAAAACTGTCTTGAAAATCGAATCAATCCTAAATTTGAAGCACTGCTTTTAATTTCGTGTTTTAACATAATTTTCCATGGGGGAAACTTAGTTGCTAGTGTTTGGGGTGTAAAATAAAAGAAAAAATTTCATTTTTACTAAATGAGGGCAACTGTAAAAAAAAAACTTTAAAAAGATAAATCACTTGATGCACACAAATACCAGTTCATCTCTAATTCCTCATTACACAACTTTATACAGAAAATAAGCTTACGGTATTAGCTGTGATATGTAAAGGATATGAGAAAAAAAATATTACCAATATTGAGGAATAATTATTTTGAGAAATGGCTCAAAGATTTGTCATACCGCAGACAACTTGAGTATAAATCAACCTATATATGACATGTCAAATATCTTTGTAAATAAATGAGACTTCTTAAACACCTTTGGTTTCATCTTTTGGAAAGGAAAAAAGCATTACTCAGGCTGAAGAAAATAGTTTTGTGTTCTTTTTAAGGGGAGGCATATAATCTGTTCCAGATTTAATTAGCTATCTTCAGATGAAAGCTGAAGTTTTAATAAAAGTTAGAAGAGATAACACAGTGAAGGACACGGATGAGCTGTCTCAAGGCCATATTCCAGGGGAACGATAAGAGCTGTAAAAAATGGCAGAGGAGAGCAATTGAATGGAGCAATGAAAATCTGATTCTCATAAAAAAAGAGAGAGAGAGAGATGCTGGTAGGGGCGGTTGTAGATGAGACCTGCTAGCGTCTGCAAGCAATTTGGATGCTTGCCAGGAGTCATTGTTCACCCTCGGCTGTGGCGGCTCTGTCCAGATGTGCCAACTGCACGTTTCGGCTTTTGCCAGCTGACTGCGCCGTTTGATAACCAGCTCTCTGGATGCCCATCACTGGCCGCAGAGATAGAATTAAATGATGATGATCTTCCCACAAGTTGGGAGAGGAAACAATGCATATAAATCTTGATTTCATCTCAGCATGAGAAGTCTTTATCCATCATCACTCATAATGAACAAGTCGTTAGCTGGGATGAATGGTGTTCTGGTTTTTCCAAACACCTCTTTTGTTCATTTTTTGGGTGACTTTTATCCATTGCATGGGGGTCAAACCTCTGTGCATTTAGGGAATGATTGAAGAGGCATAGCTTCTCCTTCCCAGGGGATAGTAGATATTTTGGGGTTCTAGGTGCCAATTTAATAGCATTTAAACAGCTTTAGATATTTAAAAATATTTAATAAGCATTCATCTTCCTTTAGGATCCTGCTTTTTTCTCTTGTTTTGTCCCTAAATGTTTTACATAACAGTGTATTTGATGACATATTTATTATATTCTTAAGATAGCATTATTCTAAATTGTCCAAGAGGAGGTGGAACTAACTTTTTTAACCTTCTTAATAGAAATTCTGTTGTCTCAGATTTTTTTAGACCGTGAAACCTCTGTGAACTTACTGGGATACAGCTGAACCGAGGTCTTTCCCTCTGTCTCCAGCCACCTCTGTCCAGTTGCGTACATATTTATCTATGTCCATCTCCAGCAACCACATTTATCATACACACATTTATTTGTGAGCACCTTTGTGTAACATCTCTGCCAGTTCCGTCAGAGTCTTTGCCATATCCATGGCAGAGTTAGGCCTCGTTTTCCAAAAAACGGTGATCTGCATTATTTCTTTCTTTTCATACTAGAGAAGTCAATTGAGATTGATGTATTTACATAAATTACTGTCTGTTTTCTTAATCCAAAAAGCTTTTTAAAATAAGAAGCTCTTTCTGTTGTTTTATTAAGTCTGGTCTCATGAAATAGAAGGATCTCCAGTTTGACAAAGATGTTTGTTTAAGGTTAGCTTGGTAAAGGCAGGGTGTATTTTGTGTTTTTGAACTTTGTATTGTGGAATGGACTTGTTTTGGAGGGTGATTAATGAAAAGAGGAGTATCCTCTTGTCACAGAGGGAAACACAAGTACATTTACTAAAAAAAAAAAAGTCTGTTAGTGCCCACAGTTGGCTATGAAATACTTATTACTTACCCATTATGACACGTGAACTTAGTCATGAACTTGGTGGCAGGAGATGCCAGGTTAGAGACATTCATCCTGCAGTTCCTGAGCCTCTGCCACGATGACTGCTCAGTCTTTGCAAGAAGGTGCCTGCCACAGCTGGTGTCTGGGACAGAATTAGAGTGCTCAGCCCTCTCTTCAAACAGCTTTCACCTGATTGAGTGCAGAACACTTGTCTCTTCGCTACTCTTATTTAACTTAAGTGAGTGGGGAGAAATACCACTTGAGATTAAACACCATGTGCCCTGTGGAATCAAGAGTTCTCACACTATTTGTACTAGAACGAGATTTCAGAAATCCTTTGCTAGGCTGACATTGAACTTCTGTTACTTACCCGCAAACCTTTTTAACTTCTCTCATCTTTTCTCCAGACTGACCATATATAACTCTCCGTTTAATAATAATAATAATAAATTGAGAACTTAAACTATTTTGTTATTAAATCAAGATGTGGGCTTAATGAGTGTCCCAATGTTTAAATACTCTGTTGCCCTTCCCTCTGGCACTTCCTCCCTAATTTTAATTTGTAAAAAATCAGAAGGTGGTAGATACTTGAGCAAAAGAATTCTTTGTTTAGGTAAATAGCTTTGTCAGTGGAAACCCTTAGAGATTTAAAATATTTTTGCTTTTTATGGATAGAATAGCATTACAGACACTTATAACTGATCTAAAATTTAACTTACATTATTTGTAATTATTTCATCGTCATAACTATTTATGAACACTGCAGGGTTTTTTCTATTAATATTCATCTACTGAACTATAATAATCTTTTCACAGTGTGTTCCAGTCAGTTCTCTGCTAAGACCCATTTTTTTAAGGCCATTTTAAAATGTCTCTTTTAAAGTTTCTCTCCAGCATTTCATTTTATTACTGACCTCCTTGACATTTGGCGTCTACCTGCGTTGGCAGAAAGTCTCTCTGTTTAAGAAAATTATAAATGGAGAATCCAGTTTTAGAAGAATTAGCTGAAACCTCTTTACTAATTTTAACAGTTGGGTGGGTGTGTTTTTGACATAATGAAGAGTAGCCTGTCAAGGTCCCTTGATTTAGCCGGTGAAACATACTAACCGTTATTTAGTGAGTAAACGCCTTAGTTTATCAAGTTCTCCTTTTGTCAAGTTCACCCTCACAGCCAGTGACCTTCTGAGCTTCTGAGTATTTTGTTGTTGTTTAAAAATGTGATTACCCACCAACCTTTACCAGCTTCCTGAAACACAGTGTTGGGTGTGCCAGGGACACCTGAGAAATGGAGGCAGGTATAATTTCAGTTTTACCATTGATGCAGAAGTATAGGTATCTCTTGATCTACAAAAGAGAGAAGGCTTTGAAGTGGGATTTTCCACGCAGAATAGTTTTCTACATGGCTCTATTTCAGTATTTGTTGTCATTATGAAATGGAGGTGTTTTTCTTTATCATGTGCTGAAAGATTGAAACAAAAGCATATTAACTTTTTCTTACCCCTGTTCATTCTTGCTTTTTGATGTGAAAGACAAATTTTTATTAGTCTGAAGATTGTTTTGAAAAGTTCTTAGAATATTGTTAGTAAGACTTAGGACATTCGTTCCTACTTTTCCCTTACAAAATTTCACTTTGAATTAGAAAGGTGTTAGCTTTGCCAAGTGGACTCCCTCTTAACATCTCTGTTTAGAGTCACAAACCACCTTATTGCTTGCTAATTTACTGTATTTTCACAAGACCCCTAGAATGTCACCAATGGGATAGTCTAGTCAGGATTTCTCAAACATTGTTCCCTAAAGTACTGCTGGAAGCAGAGAAGGGAAGTGAACATCTACCACGGAACATCAACCCCATTCTAACTGGAGGGACAGCTAATCAAGTTTTATCTTAAAAATTCATGTAAAATGTAAATTTTGACCCCTAATATATTTGTCACTCTGTTGTACATCCACTCATCACGTGCTCTCCTGTGTTCTGTGCTGAGTGCAAGGAGACAGTAGTGATGCAGATCTGCAAGGCCCTTGCTGAGGAGGGCCTTACGTTCTAGAGGGAGAGTAAATGTAAAGGGCTGAGAGAGGGAAGGATAAGAAGCAGGGGAGCTCACTGATTGCACAGGATGGTCAGGGAGAAATTGACTTGTAAATTGTGACTTTCACATTTACACTGTGAAGAGTTGGAGAGGGGCAGTGTCATTCAAAGCAGTGGTTTTAGAGGCTTTCTATACTTTAATATAAAAAGAATATTTCAGAGTACTTTGCAGTTAATTGACTTAACTCTCTTCCCCCACCACCACACACACACACAAAAAATGACCCTTGAATTCTTCCCTGTGCTAACTCCCCACATCTTATCCATTAGCAAGTCCTCTCAGTTTTACATCCAGAATATCTCCTGAATCCATTCAGTCTTTTCCATCTCCATTGGGTGAGTCTAAATCACCATGACTCCACCTAGACAGTTGAAATGCACCCTGGCTGGTTTTCCTGCCTTTGCTCTTGGCTCCCTCCAGTCTCTTGTCTACACAGCAGCAGAGAGACCTTTTAAAATATAAATCAGATCATTTCTGCTCCAAACCCTTCAATGACTTCCAGTTGCATTCAGAATAAAATCCAAACTTCTAATCACTATGAAATACTCTGAGACCCAAAGAAGACAAGGAACCTACAGAGAATCTGAACACAAAGCAAGAAAAGAATTGGAAAGAAGTGCAGAGTTGATGGTTGCAGTATGGCAGAGGAAGCCAGACCAGGCCAAGAACCTGGAAAGCCAGGGTCAGGATTCGGAGCCTCTAACCTAATGTGGACCTGCCGTCACAGGCTGGCAGCAACAGGGTCAGTTTCTGGCTCACGCCCTGCAACACCTCGCACAGGAGGCCTTGCTTTCATGCTGGAGAGACCTAGAAAGTTGTATACAAATTATTATCATTTATCAGTAATGTTTTAAAGGGAGTTTGTGTGTCAGGGGAGGATTGGTCTTCCCCCAAAATCTATTCCAATGGGGTAAGAGCTGATTTATTGAGTGCCTTCATGTACTTACAGATATTATCTCATTTAATCTGCACAATGCCCCTAGACAGTAGATTTTATTATGCCTATTTTACAGATGAGACTTTAAAAATATTAAAAAGTGGGGGGAAAATGTGCATCTTAGAATTAAGGAGCAATGATAACTGTATGTGTAATCATATACTTACCTCTCTGAGCCTCCCTGTCCTCAGCTCTGAGAAGTTAGTTACCCAAATTTCCACAGTAAGTAAATGGCAGAATCTAAATTTGAGCCCAGGCTTTTTTGACCTCAAAGCCCATACTCTTTTTATTGTACCATGTTGCTTATTAGAACCCTAATGGGAGAACAAATTTAAAATTCTGTAAACAGAAATGTTCATTGATTCTAAGATGTAATGCACTAGGGAAGTGCGGCATTTAAAGGAACCCTGTGGTGAGTCTGGATATAAAGCCAGGAATTCTTTTTGTAATTGCACAGTTTGTCTGTATTGGTGTCAGTTTTAATGTTTTATGTCTAGCTTTCTTAAAGCAACATACACCTGTCCTGAGCTGCCCTATGGAAAAGAAAGCCCATATGTTTTAGTGGAAATAGGGTTTTTAACACTCTTCGAATCTGAAATACTCTCCAAGGGGCTAAAGTAAACTAAAGAATCTTATAGCTGTAGGGTTGAACAGAGTCCTACTTCATGTATAATTGTAAAGACAGAAAGTCCAGTAACCTTTCTTCTCTGAAAGTAGTTTGCAGGCCAGAGACACAGACATGTGGTTTCCTTATGCTGTAGCAGGTAATCCTTTAAAAAAGAAGAAGAAGAAAAGGTAAATAGAACTATTTAAATGTTCTTTGTCAAAAACGCAGTAATTTCTGCAGAAAACTGCTCCTCCTCATGAAAGAATAAATAATCGTGCTGATGCCCCTCATGCATGGAGGCTGGATAAGAAGTAAAGACCTGATACTCTGTATCCAGTGACCCAGTGGGAAAATGCTCCAGCAAATTAGGACTGCTAAAATGTTTAAATGTGTGACTCAGAACCCCAGGCAAGAAGCTCCAAGTTAAATGTTCCTCCTCTCCCTCTCCCTGCCGCTTTATCTTGTTGTTTCATCTCACCTGAGCCTCCCCCGACTGGGGCGCTCAGGAGGCTCCTGACGGATCTTCTTGAGTATAGAGCAGAGCACGTTCAAGATGGCATTGCAGTCAACTATTTTATCCAGAAAGCCTGGAAATTTAGAGAATTTATGTCAAGCAAAAATCTTTTGGAACCACTTTAGAGACCCAATTATTTTAGAAGGGTGTTATGAGCTCTCGCAACCACCACATCAGAAAAACTTGAAATATATCATTCGCCGAAACTGCATTTGACCAGTATTACTCTTCCTGCTAGTCGCTAATCTTTCAGAAGTTCCTTTTCCATCACAAAATCTATTCATTCACTCTGTCTGGGGTAGTCACCAGCATGAATTAGATTAAATAAGAAGCAGAATGAAAGGAAGAGAAAAGAAATATACTTCCTAGAGGCTCTGTGGTGGTACGGGAGGCACACACGTTTTAGAATCAGAAGACCTTTCTCTGGGTCCACTAGGGACTAATTCTAGAGCACCACTAATTTAATAATAGCTTTTCAGGGGAAAAAAAAGAAATACTACTACATTAAATGTACATATTGATTGTAAGCTATATATGATTTTAGACGTTAAAAAATGAAACAAAACGCATCTTAGAATTAAGAAACTGAATGATCATGTTCTTACCTCTCTGAGCCTCCCTGTCCTCAGCTGTAACATGGGAGAGGTTGAGGGAAGATTAGTCAAGGGCACTGTGTGAGAGGACCAAGCAGGCCTAAAGCTCTGTATGGCTCTCACATACTCTCTTTAGTTCAGCAGTCACCATCTAATGCTGCCTGCTCTGTGCCAGCCGCTGTACTAGAAGTCAGTGGAAAACCCAAGAGAAAGCAAACTCAGAGAAAGAGGCAGTAAAATAAGGTCAGTTTACAAGCAGAAGCATATGAGCCACTAAAGCCACATAGATAAGGGAATGCTTAAAACTACTGGGTGAGGCAGGGGGCTGAGAAAAGATCCTCTGGAGTAAGGGATTTCTTTGACCGCTTTTTGAAGATTAATTAGAATTTTGCCAGATGGGTAAGTGAGAAGAACATTCCAGGCAGAGATGTTTTGAGATGTAGTCACAAAACACAGATGTTCCAAATGACTGGAGCAGGAACAGGGCAGAGGATAAGCTGCTGAAGCTAGGCAGGGGCCAGCTCTGATCAGGCCAGGCCTGATAGTGCACTCAAAAATAGAAGAGTTGCATTCATTTATGGGGCTTATTATGCAGCAGACACTATGTAGGCGCTAGGGATTTTGTAGAAGCCAAGAAATGGTCCTTACCCTCAAGGAGCGTACTGTTTAGTTGGGGAGACAGACAAATAAACGGGCAGTTACAATACCATGCACATGATAAATGGAAGTAAGTAGGGAGCCTGGGTGCACATTGTGGGAGGGGAGCCCTAATCCAGTCCTCAGGAGTCAGGGAGGACTATCCTGAGCAAATTCTCCAGCTGACGCAGAGATGGGTAGAAACTGGCCAGGTGAACAGGAATGGGAGAGAGTGTTCAGGGTGGTGGAACAAAGTGAGAGAGCTTTGATGCCTCTGGAAACCACACGTCGTTCAGTAGCTCAGTGTAATAAAGCAGTAGAGTGGGAGTTGGGAGGGTGGGAAACAATGAGACTGAAGTGGTCATTTGGGACCAGATCATGTTTGTCAACTGTGTTGAATTTTAATTTTATTCTGATGGCAGAGGGGAACCATTGAAAGGAGAGCAATATAGTCAGAATTTCTTTTAGAAAACACACCATCTGTATTATAAAAATGGGTCAGAGAACAAAACAGAAGGCAGAGACACCTGTGAGGAGGCTCTTGAGGGCTCCGTCCAACAGTTGATGAGCCTGAACTAAGACATGGAGAGGAGTGGGTGTGCTCAGTTCAGGACGCAGAGGGATGAACGCCGTGGTAAAGTCTGATTTCTTTTGTTAGATTTGAATGCACAGTTTGGGGAGAATTGAAATAGCTTGGGGCTGCCTTCAGTTCTCCTGGTATTAATATTAAAACAAGGTAGTGGTAAAAGATAGGCTTTTAAAGATTTTTTTTAAACAAAATTAAATACTTGTTTTAAAAGATGAAACATTTTGGAGGTGTGTGAAGTAAAAAGTGAAGTTTTCCTGTAACTTTATTTGGTGTGAATCCTTGGCTTTTTATTCAGTTCACATGCAGATATACATATAGGCTATAAGTTTCGTGGGTTTTGGCTTTTTAAATCGCTATATGCCCAACACCTAGCCAAGTGCCTGTCAAATAGAGGACACTTAATAAATGTTTGTTAAATGAACTCATGAAAAATGTGTCCATGTGAAGATTTTTTAAAATGTTACCGTATAATATATATGATTTTGTGGGGTTTTTTTCACTCAATATTATGGTATAAGCATTCTTTTATATTAGAGTGACCACTGCATTCCTATCTTTCTAGTTAAGTTTATTTAACTTAGCTCTCTGTTGTTGGACATGTAGGTTATTTCCAATTTTCACTAGTACACAAACATACTGTGAACAATCTTGTGTGAATATTCATTGCACATTTGTGCTAGATTTTAAATATGGGATTGCTTATCAAAGGTTTACTTATTTAAAATGTTGAGAAAAACAAATTGTCCTTCAAAAGTTTCTACCCATTCTTGACACTCCAAGAGGATATGAGAGCGCCTCTTTCCCCACCTCCTTACTAACTGGATGTTATCGATCTTTTTTCTTTTGGTGAGGAAGATTGTCCCTGAGCTAACATCTGTGCCAACCTTCCTCTATTTTGTATGTGGGTCACTGCCACAGCGTGGCTTGATGAGAGGTGTGTAGGTCCACACCCAGGATCCAAACCCGTGAACCCCGTGCTTCTGAAGCGGAGCATGCAAACTTAACCACTACACCACCGGGCCAGCCCCTCAATCTTTAATTTTTGCCAAACTATGGTTAGCAGTTAATATCTCATTTTAATTTGCATTTCTGGGTTTTTAGTGGAGTTAAGCATTTTTAAATGTTTTTATTAGCCGTTTATCTGTCTGATGGATGGTTCTTAAGTTAGTTGTTTTAGTGGAAAGAGGAGGTGAGAGGAAGTCTAATTTCAGAAAACTATTTTTAAAATGTACCCTGTAGTTTAGAATACAGTTGTCCCCACCCCAACTCCCTCTTGCCTGCCTAAGCAGTGTGTATACACACACATCCCACCCCACCCCACCCCACCCCCCAGTATGTAGAGAAAGGCACGCGTCCCCAGGCCAGGCTGTTTCACTTGTTTGCCTTCTGGTCCTTCGTTCACCAGCAAAGCTTTTGTTTATGTGTTTGGAGAGAGCTAGCTGGTAATTCACTAGATTTCAATTCACCTTATTTGAGACCTTATGTTGTTACCTGCTTCCTTTGTCACCAAAACTAGTTTAAAAAACAGATTCTCTGTTAAGTAGTTTATTTCAGTCTGGTACATGTATATAGCACTTAGAAAATGCATCATAATCTGGAAATCAGAAATGTAGACAAAAAAGTTGTCACCCTGTAATGGTTTATTTGGGGGAGGCACATCTAAGGACATGTCTGGCAGCATTATGAACAGCAGTGGCACCAAGGGCAACTGTAGGGGGTTAATGGGGACCCTGCATCATTCCTTGCCATGTGCCTGGTGAGTAAACTCCTAGAAGTTTCTGCGAATGATAGCAAGTGGGGAGAAGTCTGCAACCAACAATCAGTGTCACAAAGTGGGGATGACTGATTTGCTGAGGAGACAGTTGAGACAGATGTTTAATTAGCTGAAGTCAGAGTGGATAAATTGGGAGAGGACTGCCTATGCAGAGATGCCTTTTCCCCTCATCTCTCATTTAACTGGGCTTTTTTTTTTTTTTTTTTTTGGCCTTACTGTTTTCTTTTTGAAGGCGACATCCTCACACTGGGGGGAGCTGGGAGGGGAGTAGAGAGAAAGTACTCTTTGTTTACATCTACTGAACACTTAGGGTATTCCAGGTATTTTTGTCTAACCTTTACAAAGACCTTGTGAGATGGGCATTATCTCTTCTTTATGGTTGAGAAATCTGAGGTTGTGTATGTGTATTGTGTATGTGTGTGTCTACGCTTGTGTTGCTAGTGAGTAATGCAGATGAGATTTGAACTTAGACCTCTCAATTCTTGAGCCCAGTGTTTTTTCCTGTACTACAGCTTCCCCACTTAAAATGGAATGCAGATGAGGAAACTTTCTGGAGTAAAGCTAATAGTCTATATATTGACAGGATCTGATGTCATACAGGTTATATACCTTTGTCAGAACTATCAAATGGTACTTGTGAGATCTGTGCATATCCTTGTATGTAAATTTTACCAAAAAATAAAAAGAAAATCGTAAATAAATACTGAGCATCAGTTATTGTTAAGCACATTGAAGTGTTTAGGGGTGAATGTACTGATGTCTGCTACTTTGAAATGCATTTTTTTTTAGAAAAAAGATGGATTGATGGATAGATGTGTGATAAAACAAATATAATAAAATGTTAATTGTAGGATCTAGGTTGTGGGTATGTAGATTTTCAGTTACTTGTTTCAGCTTTTCTGTGGTTTAAAAATGTACATAAACTAGGGAAGAACTCAAAAATTAAAAATATATAATTTAGATTCTGCTTTTATTGATATAAATTTCTGAACTTACAGATATATGTCTTTGTGGCATAAAAAACACTAATCTTTACTTTTTTTGTGTGAAGATTAGCCCTGAGCTAACATCCATTGCCAATTCTCTTTTTGCTGAGGAAGATTGGCCCTGGGCTAACATCCATGCCCATCTTCCTCTACTTTATATGTGGGAGGCCTGCCACAGCATGGCTTGATAAGCTGTGTGTAGGTCTGCACCCAGGATCCCAACCTGCAAACCCTGGGCCGCCAAAGCAGAATGCGTGAACTTAACCATTATGCCACCAGGCCGGCCCCTTTACTTCTTTTTGTAGGATATTTTACCTTTCATTACTTCATATGTTAAATGACATCTTTGAGGTCGCAGTTTCTTCCATTGACCTGTGGTTTTAAATAGCATGTAGAGTTATGAATATAATAATAATTGTTACCACTTACTGAATATTCAAAATTTGCTAGGCAATCTGCCAAACACTTTTTAAAATTATCTCATTTAATCCTTAAAACAACTATTTGAATTGGTTGATATTTTTGTTTTATAAAGCTCAAAGAGGATGCAGGACTTGTCCAAGGTCACACAGCTAGTAAGTTGGGGAGCTATGACTCAAACCCAGATGTATCATGCCAAAGTTTGAACTTCAAACCACTGTGCTGTACTTCCTTCCACTGGCTAAGGTTGCAGGGTCCACAGCTCAGTGGAGGCTGGTACACTTTTCTTCCTAGGAAGACCAAGTACACCTGCTTCAGTTGGACGTGGCAGCATGATTCAGTGGAAAGAGCCATAGTCCCCACCCAAGCTGTACCTTTCACACAAACTGTAAAGTTAGGCAAGTCGTCAAACCTTTCTAACCAGTTATCTTTCCTGTCAATAGGAGTGATAAACCTACCTTGCAGGATTGTTGTTCTGACTGAATGCATGTAAAACAATCCATAGTAAGCATTCAGTAGATGTCAGCTGCCTTTATCCCTGTTGCCACTACCACACCAGGTACACCATAAAACCTGGCTTTTTAGGATTTGATTTATGTCTTTTTCTACCCCTATGACTTGGCTGTTGCCTGCACCTTTTGTTTCCAATGGATTAAGTCTATAGAAAGCTTATACCCTGGGATAGAACCAGCCTTTGAATTGTATTTGGCGGTGAATCTGCTGGAAGCACCCTTTACTTTGAACAAGTAGAAAACTAGATCCAGAGAGGCAATCTAATGATTTTTGACTAACAAGAAACCCATCCCATATGTGTAGGGGTGGGTTAGTGACCACGAGGCTCGTTCATCATCTAGCGTACATCCGCAGAGGTAATGTGCTGCCAAAGATTCCGGAGATAAAGTGAACAAACTACAATTGCCTGTAACAACACATTTACAAGGGATTTTAAAAGCCTTTGTATGAACAGCTGAGTAGCTTACAGAGCCTATTGCTGCTTCTCAGAAAACGCTTAGAAGAGGAAACGTAATTAAACACCAGTATGATTTTTGAGTGAATGATTACAGAAGTTACAGGCAGAGAGGTTTGGAGTGCTGCGTCTGCCCCTTACATCCCTCCATGAAGAGTCTCCATCTCCCCCTGAGGAAGCAGAAGGCCCTTTTTCTTCAGGCAGCCCATTCGTGTGTTTATCCTGTTAATAGCTGTAAGGAAAACTTCCTCTATCAAGACTGAGTTTAGCCAGTTTCTGCGAAAACCCAGAGCTCTGGAAGAGTTATCCCACCACAGAAGACTTCTCCAAGACCAGCCCAGGGACCTGAGACACCTAGCTGCTATCTCCCTGCTTTCTGAGGCCTGACACTGGAGCCGATCTTCCCCCATAAGCAATTTAAAAGGCATTTTTAACAATTGCAGTACCAACTTTCCATGACAAGTTTTTCCTTTTTGAGTGAGTTACAAATACTGGTACTTTCTGCAACAGCT
This sequence comes from Tapirus indicus, assembly GCA_031878705.1. Classification (NCBI taxonomy): domain Eukaryota; kingdom Metazoa; phylum Chordata; class Mammalia; order Perissodactyla; family Tapiridae; genus Tapirus; species Tapirus indicus. Next base: position 28,725,922 of record CM062929.1, on the reverse strand, counting down.
TTAAATGCATTAAGAAAAAAAAGAAGGAAAACAGCTTGTCAGTGAGGGTGTTTCTTTTTCTGCCTTACAATGACAGTAATACCCAGAGACAAAGATGACTTAAAGTTGGGAAACGGCGTTGGGGTGGTGCTGTGAGGCAGGTCTGGGGACTTCTCCGTTACCAAGCACGGATCGTGGTAGGGAGTCAGCAAGGTGTGTAGACTCTACTGTGCCGGCAAACCAGTTTTTCAAAGGGAAAGTCAGTGAGATTGGTTAAAGCCCAGGTGCTGTGGAAGACGCGAGGAGGTCTGTTGGAACTCCTCACTCTTCCCCAAAACTGCCACCACACAGTCATGGAAATATCGTAACAAGACCCCAGCTTTCCTTTTCTTTTCTTTTGTTTTTGCATGCTACATTTAATAGAACAATTGGAATTAAAATAAAATGTTAAGACAAAGTATGATTTATATCTAAAAAATCCTAGAGTCGTGCAGGTCTCTCAAGCACAGCATCCAAAACCAAACTCATCACTGAATACATATTTATGGAGTCTCTACTACGTTCTAGGCAGTGAGTAAGGATGACAGGGCCTGTTCCCAGAGAGCTCTCATTCTAGTGGGGGAGATGGCCGATAAAAGGAAACAAACCAACAAGATACATTTGGTAGGGATTCTCACTTCCAGCTTTTAGTCTGTTCATCTTCTGACAAAAAGGACTTCTTTGAGTCCCCTGTTTTGTGGGTTCCCCTCCTGAAGGGAGTCCTTCTTGCCCCAGTCTTCCCACTTCAGCAGGTTGTTTGCACACACCTCCTCACTGGCTCCCACCACTGCTTCCTGATGCCGGGAGAGGTGGACAGGGCAGCAGACTGGATGCATTTGTGAGCAGTGAGGGACTCCATCTGGATCAAGAGTGGAGGAGGCCATCTCTCAGCCTTGGAAGCTGCTAAAGAGAACTCTGTCCCTTTCTCAGCCACTTGGCCTTGCATCAGAGGTGCCATGGGCCTGCCCCGATAAGTTCCTAATACATTGATCTTGCCAAATGTTGGTGAGTACCTTACCAAGGAAAAGAATGAGAACTCTCCCTTTCCTTTGGGAGAGGGCTTGGAATAGGGGTATTGAGCTCTCATTTGAGTGAAATGAAAGCCGCTGGTGGAAGAGGATTCTTTCCCTCTTGTTTGTCAGGCCCAGAGTTGGTGGCTGACACATTTTGTGGAATGAACTAAGGAGAAGAAGTGAAAGCCAGTCTGCGGCCCACAGCTGTTTCGCTCCCTCACTCCCTCCAGCCCAGGCCCAAGTCCGCCCACTTTCTATTTAGGATTAGATTCACTGCACTTTGATTATTGGAGATCAAACTGCCTGCGAGAATTAAATCACTGAATGAAAGTGTAAATGTCTTAAAAATGAAACGCAGTGCACATCAGTTGAAATTAGTGTTGCCTCCCCGGTTCCCTTAATGACATGAATCTCTAATGAGTCCTTGGGGAGCCAGAGGAGTATACCAAAAACAGGTATTTTAAGCATTGATAAGTCAGGGTGCCCAGAAGGAGGAAGCTACTGCACACACTGTATTCCAGAAAAAGACAATTAAAGCAAACTCACTTTCCACAGGGGGGATCTGTGTGTGTGAAAGAGGACACACTGAATCCTCATCTTCCATAGTGGAAGTTAACAGAGACTGTCTGATGTTTGTAATAAATTTTAAAATAGCTGAGTGGGAGTACTAATAAAAAATATGAAGGTGAGTACCAGAAGAAATAGCCAAAAAAGTTTAAACTAATTGCCTTTAAGAAGGGATTCAGTGATGGGCAGGGAATTAACTTTTTTCATTATAGGACTTGCAAGTATTATTTACTTGTAAAACTATGTGTACATGTTACTTTGATAAAAGTAAAAGTAGTTTTTAAACTTTGTAAAAAGAAGACAGCTTACTTTCAAATTCTAGAGCTTAGAAAGATTTCTCTTTCTTTCCATTACTTACATGGACTTCCTCTATTTGGAAACTTCCTTTCTCCTAAAAGCCACAATCCATTTCATTGTGTTGTATGTCAGTTTTCTATGAGAACATCATTATTAAATAGTTGCTTCCCATTATAAACATTTCCAAACCTTTTAAGACGAAAATGTTAGATGAGTATAACTGTTAAGTTGTGATTTTGCCAACATTTTGTCTCTGACCTGTATTTTCCATAGGTTAAAAGCACAAGCTATTAGCTGAGTACTCTGTCCCATTCTAAGAATGACTAATATCTCAAATATAAATGAAAACAGCTGCTTTTCCATAACATTAGAGTCCCAAACAGCTGTCACATGTACATTTTGACATTCTTTTTTCTTTTTTTTTTTTTAAATTGGGATAAAAATTAGGTTAGTGAATCTACTAATCTGGTTAAGTATATCATCTAACTTCTGTGAAGAGGTGGAGAAGAGGTCATAGAAGAGCCCATTGAGCTAGAATGTTGCTGTCCCAAAAGGCTTGAACTTACTTAGAATGAAAACCCTATGATGAGACCACTCTCCTGTGCCAAGAACATACGGTCTGTAAGGGCCTGGCGGTGGCTGCTGCACCACTGCCGGCTCTGCCAGCGAGCCCGAGCCTCAGCCGACAGCCGTTGTTCTCTCTCTAGCTGAAGAGATCGTGGAGTGCCGCCTCACTGTCCCCGAAAGCCTGAAGCACTGCTCTCTCCTGCAGCCCTGGGAGGAATATTTCAGGGATGGCTGCCGTGGATCAGAAGATCACGCTTCCTCTATTGGCTTAAAGCTGGTCCTACCACTGCTAGCTCGGTGACCTTGGTCAGGTCATCCTCCCTCTCTGAGTTCTTGCTTTAGTTTGCTGTTAAGTAAAATAAGGTCACAAGTAGATCACAGGCTGCTGGTGGGAAGTCTTAACTGTGGAGCTTATTCCTGGGTTCCAGAAACATCTCCTTGGTTCCGGTCTTGCTCTTGTTACTCTTTCTAGCTCTTTGGTGAGTTTCTTAGCCTGTTTGAACTTCATTTTCCTCATCTGTAAGTGAGAAGAAGAATAATATCTTTTTCATAGCATTGTTGTGAGAATTAGAGATCTATGTCAAACCCTAAGCACTTAGCTGTTATTATTTTATTACTCAGTAAATGTTAGTCCTGTCCCCTCCCTTCAATTTCACTGTTATGAGACCCAGTCATACTCACAATTTTGTGTTGTGATATAACACTGTTTTTTATGAGTATGACTGCTTTGAGGCGTGATTCAACAGAGACTAGCTGCTAAGGAACCCTGCTCAATTTTAGTCCACATTAGGTACAGCCCAGAATGTGTGCATCTGTCTGCCCAGCTGCTCATTTGAGCTTTTCCAAGGGTCTGAGGCCCCTTGTCAGAGCAGCAAAAGCATGGGTGAGAACATAGGTGTGCACATGTAGGAATGACCCGGCATTCCTCTGGAGCACTCTGCATCTGGGGCTGGATGTGCAGAAGGGTTAAAAGCTGGAGAAACTTTTGTCATAAATTTTCTCTTCAGGAGGACTTCCCGGGAAACATCTGACATTAGCAGAGAGGAAATGCTGATTGGCCTCGGAGTCAGCTGAAGGAGACAGAAGCTGCAGTGGAAGCTGCTGGATTTACTGTTATTAGCAAGGCAAATGGAAAGCTAGCAGGGCAGCCCAGCTCCTAGATGATAGATCTCACAAGAAGGACAACTCCCAGAAAGGAAAATGGCGGGCAGCCTCAACTCCCCGACCTCCTCTACCACCATTTTTTCCATTGCTTGTACGTGTTTTGGTTTGTGTGTTTAGCACAAGGAAAAGGATATTTTAATATCTTAGGTTATAAGTCACAATTGGCCTAAAATAAAACAAGATATATAATTCAGCTTCTTGTCAGAGTTGAACATGGTAAATGTGCAAAATTGTATTGATACAGTAATAAATAGTTGCCATTTATTGAGCACTTATTATGTGCCAGACTAGGTGTTTTACATGTGTTATTATCTCATTTAATCTATAAAACAGCCTCATGATTTAGAAATTGTCATCATTTCCAGTTTAGAGATGAGGAAACGATGCTTAGAGCACTTAGGTAATTTCCCAAGGTATTTAAACTTGATGGAGCTGGGATTTGAACTCTGCCATTAAAATCCTACCAATCTAGTGGAAGGTACTGAGGCAGAACCAAAATGCCTATTATGGGGCCAGACAGGGTTCGGCACTAAGAAAAGCCCTGACTGAGGCTTGTGTCCTGACTTGAAACACAGCCTTAGTTGGTACAGTGGTGGTTAGAAGGAAGGTGGGCAGGCAGAGAGAAGCCAAGTTGGCAAGAGGAGCCCATCTCTGAAGGATCTGACCCCTCCCAAAACAGGGAGCAGGGCAGTTGATATCCGAGGACCATAAGGACCGAGGGGGGAACTGCAGGTCCTGGCAGCAAGGACCAGGAAGGCAGATGATGCTCAGCATCCAGGGATGGCAATACAGAGAGCTATGTCCTGTACAGAGTCAGGTCACAAAGGCAACAAGTGAGCAAATATCCTATTGTCAGGTTACCTCTAGAAAAAAATGTCTGTCAGAGGGCAACATACTGTAGTTTTTCTCATTAAATCCAACATAGCTAGCTTTTCTTCTAGCATTAGAACAGATGAAAACTAAAAATACATATCTTTAAATGCTAAAATCAAACTTGGCACAGAAAGACATTCACACTGTAAGAGGAGCTAGAAAACAGATACCACCATCCACCCAATTAATTCAGTTAGTCATTCATCAGACCTTTACCAAGTTCTGTATTTGCAAAGATGAATAAGACTCCTGCCTCACACTCACTCTCTTGGGTTCACTGAATCACTCAGAGTCATGGCAAGTTGGAATTCTCCAAACTATTGAAATTGTTTTCTTGGTCATGTCTCTCCCTTTCTTTTCCCTCATTTATATCAAACAAGTATAGTTGAATTCAGGTAAATTAAATGTTTAATTTATGCACAGAGAAATTCAGGCAGGTAGATGGCATCAGGGGGCAGGCAGAATTTTCAGAGGCGCACCGAGAACCTAGCAGGGCGCCAGGCCCGGAGGCAGGGTTCAGGGCAGGGTTCTGGGCAGGGCTGGCCAGGGGCAAGGGCAGTTACCTGAATGAAACACGAAGGCCAAGGACAGATTAAAAGAAAGGAAGCCTTGTTTCAGTTGGCCTAAAATTGCAGAAATCCTCTTTCCTTGGAGCAGAGCCCACAGGTGAGCGGAATAAGTGGTGCAACTTTCCCTGTTATAGGGAAAGGAAGTAGGCCTGTCTGGGAATTTGGTGGGGCCTGATGTTCATGGGGTCCGTAGGAGAAAAGCATGTGCAAAGAGTCATGGAGGCCAGGTAAGACTTAGGGAATAACCCTAAAGGAGGGATATGATTTTGACAGACTGGAGGAGCAGGCAGTATGGGGGAAGGGAACGGCACAGCAGTGGCATGGGTGCAGGAAACCATGAAGTGTATGTACTGAAGAGTGAGGAGACCAGATTCTCTGGACCATGGAGGCATAGATGGACAAGAAATGAGGATGGATAGAAGGTCTAGAGAGTAGGGTAAAGAGCTGGCCGTGGGGAAGTTATGAAAGGATTTTAAGCATGGAAGTGATAACCTTCAGAGTTTGACTCCGGTGTGCACCCTCTGACAACAGGGTGAAGAATGGATGGCTGGAGTCCGGGAGGCTAATTGGGAGACCATTACTATGGATGATAAGCAGTGCCAGGGAGACGTGTTAAGTGGGTAGAGTCTGCAAACTCGGGAATTGACTTAATGTCATCAGCAAAGAGGAGGGCTGAGTAGCAAGTATTCCAAATTTGTGAGGGCCTCTTCACTACACTGGGTCCTTAGCAGCCAGAGTCCATCTTAAGTGTATTTGTATCTCCAGTGCCTAGGTCAGGGCATGACACAAGGTGGGTTCAGTAAATGTTTGCTGAACAACTGAGTTAATTCACTGGGAGACTTGTGGTGTCATCACTGGAAACCCAATTACAAGGAAAAAGAGCTGGTTTGAGAAGGGAATGTTAATATGTTTATAATTGATGGTCCTGTAAAATTAGACGCAAATAAGTACTTGGAGTTCTCTCCGTTCTTGTAAAGGTGGGCCCAAGCCATTCACTGTCAATGATGTTTCCTTGGAGAGTTGGTGGAAGCCCCTAAGAGGACCTGCAACCTACTATCCCACCCAGGGCTAGAACCCCTTCCGCCAGGCCACTGACACCCAGCTGTTTGTAGAACACTGTCACTCCTGGGGCCTCACTGAATCTGCTCGACAACCTGTCAGGTACATCAACTATTATCCTCATTTTACGGAGAAGGAGACTGAGGTTCAGAGAGGATGTGGTTTCCCCAAGCCAGTCTCTGGCATAAGCAGATTTGAATGGAGGTCTTCCAAGTCTGCTGTATCATTACAAAGTTTGATGACTGAAAGCAGTTGGCCCTAAGCTTGCTCTCCATTGACTCGGGTTGGTGTCGCCACTTTTATATAGCTCAGGAAAGGCTGCAGACAAATGAAGTCTCCTTTTTGTTTGTTTCTTTTGTTTTTGTCCTTAGGTGCTTGTGACTAAATTCACTAATTTCGCTGGCTGTCAAAGCTGTGTTAAGGAAAATGGGTTTGAACGGCTGTGGTTTTTGAGTACTGGACTGGATGTCAGAAACCTTTGCCATCACGGGAAATTCTGTCCCTCTGGATTTACTGTCTGCTCCCCACAGCTGAATTCCTCAGCACCGTGATTTAGCAGCCTGGCTCCCCATCAGCCGGTTTTGGCATTTATTTGAATGCATTACCCCACTGGTTTCCATAAACTATTTTACAATTGTTTGAAATAAATGACTGTTTATTTCCACAAGAACCATCTGTATTTCTTTACAGAGCAACAGATAACTGTGTGTAAAATTTGGTAATGTCATAGTGATTCAAGTTAAGAGAAACAGATTAGGTTGAAAAATTGGATGCTAAGGGACAGTGTTAAAGGTTTCCATCCTCTCTAACAAGTGATATCTGGATTTGAAGGAGGAAAAAATTCTTTTTCACAAGTAATATCAGGCCTCCTTTTCCAAAGAGAAGTGCATTCGCGCCAGCTGGATAGTGACAAGATGTGGACTATTAGTATTCCTTGTGGGAGTGAGTGTCTGCCCCTTTCAGCACTCTCTCTGCCTGGGATGGTGTATAGGAGCCTCCTGCCCAATGGCCTCCAGCCTTCTCCAAGTTTTGGAGTTTGGGGCTGTCCGTGCGTTACCTCTTCTTGTTCTGATGTTGAGTGGGTTCCATTTAGGCCTGTGTGTTGTAGCTCAGAGAACTCTGGTGGGAAGCACGTTGGGACAGGTTGCTATAGCTAGAGAAGGTGGGCCTGGGTGAAGGAACTAGACTGCTCGGGAGGCGGGACTGGTCCCTGATAGTAGTGGTCTTCCTTTCTCCAGCCAGTGTCCAAAGCAGCAGAGTGAATCAGCTTGATCCACACTTGCTCCCTCTGTCCCAAGGAAACCCATTCAGAGCTGGGGCACTATTGGGAGTCTCCAAACGGTGGGGACATTGGGAGTCAGAGGGAGTTGGAGCTTCAAGTCTGCTTTGGAGGGAGAGGTAGTCAGGGTGGTAGCCAAGCAGGCTGGGCTTCCATTTAGTCACCAAATATTCACTAAGCACACCTTGTTCTCTGGCTGTCCTAGGAATGCAGAGATACTAAGATATGCTCGCCATCCTCCACTTGCACACAGCTGGTACAAGAGACAGGCCCATCCAGAGATCTTTTTAGTATGGGTTGCACAGAGAAGTCCAGAGACATGGCACCTAAGCAGAGTTTTGACTGAGTAGGAGAGAATAAGTACTAGAGAAGTGAAGTAGAGAGATTATTCCAGACAGAGGGACTAGTGTGAACAAAGGCACAGAGGGTTGAAACAGCATAGTTTGGAGACTATTTCTGGATTACTGTGTCATTAGGTGGGAGGTGGAAGGGGGAAAAGGAGATGAGACCAGTGTGGCAAACCTCTAGAGCTTCCAGGCTCTGCTGAAAACTAGAAACCCCCTCCTGTTTCTGAGAGTGCTGCTTGGAAAGCAGAAGCAGCAACCTAGGCTATGACTTATTGAATGCTTGGAACAACTCTAAGAAGTAGGTGCTTTTATTATCCCTCTTTTACAGATGGGAGAGTAAGGCACAGCAAGGTTAAGTAACTTGCCCAGGAGCACACAGCTAGTGTGGAGCTGGGAATTGAAACACAAGCAGTCTGATTTATAACCATTGTACCATACCCTTAAATGTGTTGGGGTCATCAGAGGTTGCAGGGCACTTCGTAGAACACACACACGCACACAATATTGAGTTTAGGGCAGGGATCAAATCCAGACCTCCCCACCCCCAAGCTCAGGAATGGACTCCTGATACACCAACTCTTGTCTCAAAGCCTGAGCGGAGGTGTCAGGACTGCCCTACAGGGAGGTTGAGTAGGCCAGACAGAGACAATATGGAGTCACTGTTTGTTTTCCACAGCCCATCTAGAATCCACGGGGAGGACAGGACAGGGCACACACAGTCGTCCAGACTGGGTGGTACACTAGCAGGTGGCGATCTGACTGCAGTCTGCAGTTGTGGTCTCTTTGTGAACAGCCTCTGGGCACCAGCAGCCCAGCCTGATGCTCAGTCCTCTTCACCTTTGCTGCCCAGCTCCTTTGAGCAGCTCTGGAAGCGTCTGTGGTGCACCCCTTGGCTTGACTCTGGACCGTGGGAACCCTGAACAGGCTCTGTGCCGTTTTGGTTCCTGGTTCTCCAAGTGCTTAGGTGTCTCCCCAGCAGCCGTTGGGCCCATGTGATCTGTGAGGAGCCAGACAGTAGCGGGGGGCTCCAGAGGCCACAGGCCCTGGTCAGATCTGGCTGGAATCACCTCTAAGATTGTTTAACCTTATTTTTTTTAATTGGATTTTTAATGACAAAAGTAACACCAATATATGCCCACTGTCAAAAATCCAAACAAGATAGAAATCTATAAAGTAAAAACCAGAAGCCTTCATCTTTGCTACTACCTCATCGTACACCCAGAGGTAATTCTAGTTAACAGAATAACTGTGCTAACAGTTTGCTTCATATCCTTCCAGATTGTGTGTGTATTTTCAACAAATATGCACTCACACACACACATAAATGCACAAACTAGCTGGGGCTTGACTTTATTAAAATGGAGCATACTCTGTACACTCTATATCTTTTTAAATTTAATAACATATCATAGAAATTTTCTCATGTCTTATTAACTTATTTTTTTTAACAGCTACATGACATCCCAATGTACAGATATACTATATTTAATAGTTTCCTACTGGAGACTATTTAGATTGTGTGCAGTTTTTGATATTGAAAAGTACTGCAGTGAACATCTTTGAACATACATCATTGTGTACTTGGAGTAACATTTCTCAGGATAGATTCCTTTGTCGGGTCAAGGTTGTTCAATTTTAAATGCTACCTTGCTGAAGTCATTCTACTTAATAAAGAATGTTGAGCACCTACAAAGAGCCTGTTGCTGTGCTGAAGCTCCGGGAATACAGAGCTGGGTTTTTTAAAAAACCCCTCCACCCTCATCTTCAAAAAGTGCCACGATTGGGGTGGGAAGGTGGGGGAGAACAACGACAAATAAACAAAAATGCTTCCAGTCCAGCATGCTCATGCCCTGAGGGAAGCAAGGCCCCAAGGAGCTGGGACGGAAGAGCTCCTGATTCTGACGGGTTCAGGCGAGGCTGCAGAGGAGGGGAGATGCCGAAAGGTGTGCCTCCCTGCTGCTCCTAGGAGCCCGTCCGTGAGGCTGGGTGTTCAAGAAGAAATTTGTTCTAAAGAATTATGATGCTCCTGCATTTTCTCCTCCGCAAAGAAGGAAATCTCGGCTGCACGCCCTTTCCTTTCCTCCTCTTGGCACTTCCTGATTGATGATTGGAAATGATGGCAATACATAAACTATTTTTCTTTTTATTTTATGACCTGGTAATAGCAGTAACATATTTCCAGTAAATGTTTTCTATCGCAATAAAAAAGTTGTAACAAAACTAGAAATGGGTATAGTTAAACCCTAAAGAAACCACACTTTGAGAACTGTGGATTCAGGCAGTAACTCTGTAAATCATTTAACTTAGAAAAAGGTCCCCCTCCCCCTGAGAAATCAAGGCAAGCAGCTGGTGTTCACTTTAAGTGCTGGTCAGATAGGTGCCTCCTGTGATGGCTGAGGGGGCCCCTCAATTTTGACACTTTTAAGACCAACTTCCCCCTCTCTTTTCCTTCCTGGTCTCCCACCCAACTTCTTTACTCCTTTCTGAACTGATAAATCATCTCAACCTTACAATTCTTTTTTTAACCCAAAGGTCAAGAAGATTCTCGAATGCTCTTTCTGGAATGCAGCGTAGTAGTGTGGTTAAGAGCCCAGGCTCTGGAATCACACACACGGATTCTTCTGCTGGCCTCACCGTGGGCACATGACTTAACCACTCCGCATTTTTTTGTCCTCTGTAGAATAGGGATTATAATAAGGCCTACTTCGTAGAGTTTTATGATTCAGAGAGCTAATGCACTTTGTTAAGGGCCAGGAAAGTCCTCAATGTCAGTCACTGTTGTTTTCAATAAGGGCAAATTGATGACTTTGTTAAATTTGCATAGCAATGTAATAACTGACATTTATTGAGTGCTTATTAGATTGTAGGCATTGTGTTACACACAGCCTTTGCAATTACTCCCATGAAGGTTTGGATCAACTAACTTGCCCATTGTCACGTAGCTTGTAAAAGAACCAAGATTTTGATTCAAGTCTTTCTGACTCTAAAACCTACACTCTAACCACCACATGCCCGCCTTCTAAGATTAGATACTCAGCAGGATCAGAGATGGTAAAACTTCGAGTGGTTCTGCCTCACGTCAGACATGGCCTCCTTTGGCTGGTGAAGATTTGGAGCAGGTAATGTTGAGAGCCCATGCTCTTGGAACTCCAGGGCCAGGCAAAAGAAGCATTTCCTTTCCCAAATCGCAGGTAGAGCAGCCTGCTCCTCAGCTGGTCCTTGTTTAGGCCCTGTTACTCTTAAGAGGATGAATGGCTGCTGCTTCTGTGTGTCTGGTGTCCTTAAGGGTGCTCTAAAAGTTAGGCCTTTCCCAGCCTTTGTCTTTAATTTCTAATTCTCGCTGACACCTTCATTAATGGTCCAGTGCAAGCTTTCTGTCGACTTGAAGACTACTGTGTAAAAGTGGTTTTGCTGTCCTGTCAATAACGGTCATAATTTCCCCAATACTCACATCAGCAGTGAATTGAGTCTTGCAGCAAAGAAATGGAAACCCCAGTGCAGTGGTTTTAAAGTGATTTGTCTTGTAGACGGCGTCTCATTTCAGTAAAATCAGGTCAGTGCGGCACCGCTGGGTCACATGTAAGTCTGATACAAATTAGTTGGAGAAAATTGATCATTTGAACCTTAGGTTATTTTTAGCTACAGTAGCTTTTTAATATCTCCTTTTTTCTTTATTTACATTCGTTTTAATAAACTTTGATCATTGTCATCAGGCAAATTAAATGTCTTCTCAGTTTCAGCCAGGCCTTTGATAAGAGGAAAGAATGGTCTCTCCCCACCCCACAGTAGTGGCCTTCCCTTCACAGTTTTGGGGATGCTACCGTTATGGCATTGTTTAAACGCTTAAACCCACTGCTCCTCACCCTCCGGCCAGCCCCCTCTCTGGGGTTTGTTTATTGCACAGACTGGCCCCTTGACCAGTCTGTTCTTCATTGATATTGAAACTTAATGGGGGCAAAATTGCATTCCCAAACATTTGAACCTGAAGTGGCCAGGGCCGAACTTAGTTGATCTCTGGTGATCGGTTCAATTTAGTTACGATTTTTTGCCATTAGGCTGGGGCTGAATGATGGTGATTTGGTTGAGGCCAAATGTCTGAAGAAAATTGGCTCTGTGATAAGACTGCTGTTATCAGAGGGGGCTACCTTCTCATTTACATTTAGATGAGTATTGATTATTTATTTACTCAGAGAAGTGAGATTCGTTTCCAATCTTATCTTTCTCGTCTCTGCTTGTCAGCAGAAAGAGAGATAGAGCTCCTGACATCGGGCCAAGATAACAGCACTTTGTAGTAAAGATAAAAGTTGGAATGGGCCTTTTTCTAGTCTTGACTGAAAGGATAAGTTTTAAAAATTAGAACTGATGGGTCATGCTTTCAAAACCTTTCCTGAAGGTTTTGCAGCTTAACTAGGCAGGAGAATTGGTTTATTGGAACAGCCTTGGTCTTTCTTCTTTTGTAATAGGAATTGTATTTAATTTGATTATATTCGGCTGTTTCACTAAAAGCAAATTGTGTATTGGCTCAGAAGAGGCTAAAGTGTGACCTTATTGTCATGTCCGCTTATTCCTTTTTTATTATTTAAATTCCAAATTATCCAATCTGAGCCTCAGAGGGGGTATAAGCTACAGTGGTTATCACTTGAATATAATTCACTGCTTATATTAAGATCAAGCAGGAAATGATTATAGTCGCCCCTAGAGGAAGAGTTATAAGCGATGGAGCTGACACTAAGTGCAGACATTTTAGAACAGCCGATGTTGGGTCTGAGCTCTGATATTGACCGCGTCAGCTTGTCAGTGATGGCTTTGGCTCAGTGAGGAGCTCGGGGTTCAGCCGGCCTCTGCCATAGAGCAGACAAGGCTTGGCACGGTTTGCCTGGAACGGGCCTCTCTGCCACCGGTCTCCTCCAACCCATTATCGACAGTGCCACCAGAAGAATCTTCCAAAATATAAAGCTGATTATGTCCCTCCCCTGCTCTGTTAGCATCTGTTGCTTATAAGAGAGAATTCAAACCTTGACCAACAGTCCAGGCCAAGCATCTCAGCCCCAGCTTCCCCTCGAACCTACACAGAGCCTAGGCCTTTTCCACGCTGCATTTCCCTTGGTCCGTGTGGGCTCTTCAGTACCTTCTTGCCTTTGCACATGCTGCTCCCTCTGTAGGAATGTGCTACTCCCCCGTCTTCACCTGGCTCTGAGTCCTTCAAGACTCAGTTCAGATGTTTCCGCCTCAGCGAAGGGGCAGGGAAGTTCATTGTCCCCTCTCTGTGCTCCCACAGTGCCTTGTCCTCACCTGGGGAAGAGCACTGATTGGGCTCCTTGATAATTTGTCTGCTCGTGCATGTCCTGCCACCTCCCCCAGCCTGCTTGAGGGCAGGAATCATGATTATTCATCTCTGTGTCTGGGACACTATTGATGCTCAAAAAATGTTTGTTAAATGGATGTATGGACGGCATTGTAACATCACGTACCCTTTGAAATCTGTGCTGTCATGGTTTGTTCTGGGGTTCTGACACTGACTCATCATTTTTAGGCTATATTTGTAGGACTTGAGAAACTAGGGAACTTGAGGAGTCCTGGCTGCTGAACAAGTCTCTGATCTTAAATGCGGCCTGTAGCTTAAATGCAAGTTTGTTTAAATAAATACGCACCCTCTCCCACCCCATGCTCCTACCTTGGACACAGGTGAGAAAGGATGTGGATATCTGCTTTAAGGCTAGCATTCCCTGCCACCGTGTATCTTCCCTTAAGGGGGCTCTTAGCTTCTTGTGACTCTTAGGCTAGGGATCTGCCTAAACCTCATGGCACTGGTTTCTGTTCCAGCCTGTACTAGCAATCTTAGCAGCCTTCACTGAGCACTTTGCTAAGGGAGTCAAGGACTGTCTCACCTAATGCTCACAGCAGCCTTCTGAGAGAAGAGAAACTACACAGAGATTCAGTAACTTCCCCAGGGTGCATAGCTGGCAGTGTTACTCCCAGAGAGGGTACAGACACCAGGAGTTTTCTGCTCAGAATCCAGCCTCTCCTCTTATTTGCTCACACTTATTTTTCTGGCCACAGGAAGCTCTTTCAGATTAAAGTGGCTCTCTAAGCTGGCAAATGGAAAAGAGTTGCCGTGAAGACCTGGTCATGAACATGTTCAGCTTCGACTCTATCATTTTTCCTCAGGTGGTCCTCAGACTCGTTCTGATGCTCAGCAATAGTAATGATGAGTTAATCCATTTATATCCCACTTCAATCCACAAAGCAGTTGGAATACATACGTTATGACAGGAAGATAAAAAAACAGATGAATTGAAAAACTACATGCAAGGAAAAGGAAAATAAAGGTCCAGAGGATTAACTGACACAGAAATGCGTGTCCAGTCATCACAGTCAGGTCATACATTTAGTGCTGAACTTCCTAATGGGCAAAGGAGAGAGGGACGCAATATCAGTTAGTTACAAGATTTATGTTAATCTGTCCAAAGATACAAAAAAACAGGCCAGTTGCTCCGAGGAAGTACAGATTTTCCCTGTGCCGAGGTCTGAAGGAAGTTTCTCCCATGGTCTTCAGATATGAGATGCAGAGTGAGGCAGTGGTATGGCTTCTCTCTCCTCAGCCTTCTGCACTTGCTTCCCATTGGATTTCAACTCTCAGCTAGCTCTCAGCTGGTAAGGAATCCAGCTGAGCTAAATCCTTTTATGTTTCAGTCAAGGATTAAAGGGATCAAGGAAGCTGGACTAAGCGTGTCTGTATCTGCCACCCAAAAGATACTGCAGATTTTCTTTGAAACTTATGTGCTGAGATGTTTGCCTCAGGTTTACAAAATCCCATAAAAATCCTGCTTGGGTATTATAACTTGGAACCTGCCCAAAGTGCCTAAAGCAGTATTTTGTTCCTAGACCATTCAGTGACATGGTATTACTGCAGTAAATAGATCACTGGAATGCCCAGGCAGGTTTTCTTGTCGCTGCAGAGTAACTGCTTCCCAGAATCTTCCTTTTGTGTTCCCCTCTTCTGTGAAGGAGAGGGCATGTTGCTTCGTGCGCAGCTGTGACATTTTAAAACCTCTCTCCAAAGGGTGGATGTTGCCTTGAGAACTATGTCCTGTTCAGTGTGAAAGAGCCTGTAATATTTTATATAATCATTTCTTTGGTAAAAGTATATTAATAGAAACTGACCTCACAGCCTGTCTTTTCAAAATGGCCTTTGGCTGCTATTTTTTCTTACCTCCCATGTCAGCTGCCTAAAAATTAAACAAGCATTTGATAGAAACTATAGTTTGATATATAGTAGGTCTGGGTTGTCATAATCTTGATTATCATCAACAGACATTTATTAAGAACTTGTTGTGAATGAGGCTCTGTGGTTCATATGTAACAGAGAGAGTGCAGACCTGGGCAGGCCTGGGTATGAATCCTAGCTCCACCACTTCCCGTGGGACACTGAGCAAGTTATCAGTCTCTGCGAGTGACAGTTTCTTCCTCTGTAAAATGGAATTCTTACTCTTTACGGCCTAGGGTGGTGACGAGTAAATGAGATGATCTCTATAAAAGGGCTCGCACAGTACTTGGCACATAGTAGGCCCTGTTCTGTTCTGATCTCTTATTATAGTCCGTTGATGTGGAGGAGGAGGATGAGAGCTGACACTTCAGTGACACTATTCATGTGTCAGACACTGTTCTCACTGCTTTACAACTACTAACTTAGCAACTTCTCAGGCCTATAAAGTAGGTGCTATTATGATCCCCATTTTATAGATGAAGAAACAGAGAGGTTAAGTAAGTTGGCCCAAAGTCATACAGCTAAGTTACTTAGCCAGGACTAGACCAAGGCGGTCTGTCTACAAATCCATGCCTTTAATCACCAGGCTACATTGCTTCTCATATATACCCTGCCTCTTATTGCACAGTAATAGCCTAACGTTATCAATCTGCCTTTTCTGGAGGAAAACATGTGAAATAGTCTTTCTCTGTGAGCTAGCTTATCCACTATTCAGGTGAGAATTAGGAGAGAAATTGAGATTTGTAAGAGGCAGTTTCCATTTGGGTTTAGATCTCCAGTTTCATCTACAGCTTAACCACCCTTCCTTCCCCAAAGTCAAGACCCATCAGTTCTTTGCTAAGTTCAGAAGGGGTTTCCAAGTTGCTCTTTAGCTTTTATGGAAGAGCAGGGAGTACCCAAAGCAGAAGATGGCGCTCAAAATTTCAGTTACTGACAAAACTGGGCATACATAGGAGTATTCTTAAGGAAAGATGGGGAGAGAGTCTTCCTGGATGGATGGAAAGATAAGGTCATCCTGTCTTCATAAGGACCCAGGACACAGCCGTAGCATGGGTTATTTAGTGTGTGTGGATTTCATTAAAATAAATTATTTCAGATCATTTTCATTATGAATTTATGGAAACCACAAGTTAAGTGATTCAGAACCCAAATGAATCCACAAATCTACAAAAATCTATACTTAATGGTATAAACTATAGCCTCTTTATAATTGGTCAGTGATTTATAGTTTGCAAGAGGAAGAAAGGTTTAAAACACACAGGCTTTTGAGCCAAAGACCCCTGGGTTTCATTTTCCCCTTCCTACTTCCTACCTTTGTGATTTAGGGCAAGTTACTTCACCCTACCAACCTTCAGGGTCCCAGTCTGTCAAATGGGGATAATATCTGCCTCTCAGAGTTGCTGTGAGGATTCAGTAAGGTAACATATATAGCGTGCTTTTCATATAATGGTCATACGGTAAATGAGAGTCATCATGATACTAGGCTTCAAGGAGAAAGTCTTAAAGCTACTTTTAGGAAACAAACTGTTTTAAAAGAAATATCTGCAGGACCCAAGAAACAAGAAAGTAAATGTCGAATGATGGCATTTATGGCTTTGAGAGTGGTGCAGGACTTGTGTTTAGGGATAAGGGACCCTTCTTAGTACTCCCTGCCTTCGCTGGTTTCCGTCATCCATGGTTCCCAGCTACAGAGACCAGAAGAAAAGGTGTGTAAAGGAGAACAGCCTGAAATACACCCTGATGCAGCCAGGCCTTGACTGCCAGTGATCAAGAAAGGGGTGGCTTCCTTACAATCCCACTGTCAGGTAGGCAGTCAGCTCCAGAAGCCCAAAACCTCCGTACGCTGCACTCAAAGTCAGAGTAAGCATGTGAGGCTGCGAGGTTACAAGGTTACTTAAGATGAAAATATCGATCTACATAAACAGATAATGTCTAGTTTTTAAATTATTGCATATGAAAGACCCATTGGAGATGCCGTAATGTGTGGTAATTACAGTATCCTCAGAAAAATGGCATAGTAAGAAATTGGAGGACTTGTAAGTATATATAATGTTTTTTAAATTATAAAAATAGCCTTTATTTATTATAGGAAATTTGAAAAATACAGAAAAACACTAAGGAAAAATAAAAGTACTCATTATCCCACTATCCAGTACAACCAGTATTCACATTTTGGAAATAATCTTACAGTCTTTTTTTTTCCCTATGACTTTACATATATTTTTCCTAATTATAATCATCTTGCACATATTGTTATAATTTGCTGTTTTCATAAAATAATATATCATAAACATGTTTTATAAAATTAAATACTTTTGCAACATCACTTTTAATATCTTCCTGATATTTCACAATATTTTGTTTAACCAGTTCCCCCATTGTTGGATCTAAATTTTGGCTATCATAAAAAAATGAATTATTATAACTAAACTATGTGCCCAGATTTCACTGTAAATTCGTAGAAGTGGATGTCAGTACCTGTACACTGTGTTGCTGGGAGATGGTGGTGGTGAGTCAGTTGGAGATTGTTTAACAGGCCAGTGTTTTAGAAGGCAGCCCTCCAGGTGCAGGGGTGACTCCCTTCCCTCTAATGGGCTGAAGAGGCTGGTGTCAGCGAGTAGGGAGGGAAGAAAGGAGAGGGTGCACGGGAATCTCTCACCAGTTAAGTTATCTTAAAGTTCAGCTGGGCATGATTTTCCTGTGATTACTTCCACCAGTGAATGTGAAAGCATCCAGTGATCAGCAGCAGACATGCCTGTAATGGACAAATGTGGGCACTGACAGGTGACAAGTAGTGGAGACTAAGAATTACCTGTATTTCCATACCTTTATTTGCTTAATATTTTTGAAATTAAAATTGAACTATGTATAATGTTTAAATACAATACCCTCTTGACCTGAACACGGTGGTTTTGAGTTTATAAGAATCAGGTAGACTTCTGAGCATGTATTTGCTTAAATAGTTGTGTGTGTCTTGAGCGTTGTTTACTTAGTGAAGGTTTAAAAGCTGTAAGTAGTGTAAAAAGGACTGAATGTATGTAAGAACTTTGAGTATTGGCAGAAATACTAATGAAATGCCAATTAGAGAAAAGATCTAACGTACCATGAAGCTGAAATGAAACCGCAGAGCTGCAGGTGAACGTAGAACATGGCGGGAGAATGACCTGAGATGAGTGAAACGCCTCAGACTGATGAAGGAGAAGGACTGACGTGAACACTCAACAAGCTGACAACAGCTGAAGAACGTATCTAAAAATACGTATTCCACCTGGGAACCTGGCAAGGCCTCTGATACTTTCCTCAGATCCCTTATACCTCTCCTCCTGTCTGGCCAAACACGCCTTTTATAGTCAAAATAATAAGACAGTTTCGTACGGCTCTCATCTTTCAATAACCATTAACAACAGGAGCAGTCTTTTGCATCTGATCATTGGACCTGTTAGGTGTTATCTGAGAACAAGATTGTCGTTTGGCTTGACAAAGAAATACATGAATAAATGTATAAAATGCCCCCGTGTTTTATTAAGATCTGCCAGAACCCACTGTGTGACGCAGGGTAGCTAATATTCCTGGTTTTCAGTATTATTGAACCGGTGTCTCTTGTGTGTTCATAAATGTTTCAACAAAAACATGAATCAGCAGCCACTGTCGTTCTATCACTGTGACCCAAAAATCTGAGATTTATTTTTTTAACTTCATCTGCTTTTTAAAAAATGTTTTTAACTTTTTGGGCTGTCATCATATTAGAGTTCTAAACATATCTTATTCCTGCTTATAATTGATTATTCATTATTACACAGTGGTTATTAATATTAAGTACTTTTGTAGGAGTGCCTCCGAGGAGGCAGGTACATTCCTAAGTAAGTATTTTTCCTATATCATCTCTAATCCTCACAGTAATCCTTCAAGATAGAAGTATTTCCACGTTACGTATTAGGAGACAGGTTCAGAGAGGGAAGGTTACCTGCTCGTATCTGAGAAACCCTGTAGCTGTGTTGTGACTCCAGGTCAGTCTGACTCAAAAGCCACCTAGCTCTCACCTTGTTTTGGGAAGAACTGAGCGAAAACAGACCTGATAATAGAACAGACAAGTGTGTGAAACCTTGTGGGGAAAAAAAAAACCCCAAAATCTTCCATCTTGGATAGCTAGATCCTCAAGACAGACTCCAGTTTTCCTATGCTTTCTCAGCTTTTTGTCAGTATGTGGTGTTTTTGCCATGTTAAATTCACTGTTTCAGACTTGCTCCCCTCCTCCTGCCCCTTTGATCTTCCAGGCCCTCAGTACCGCCTGGAGAAGCAGAGTGAGCCCAATGTCGCCGTGGACCTGGAGAGCACTTTGGAGAGCCAGAGCGCCTGGGAGTTCTGCCTGGTCCGCGAGAACAGTACGTTGGCCTCCTCGCTCCGTGCCTGCTTTGTCCGTTGCAAACATGCTTCAGGTTGTATGTTTGGGAACATTCACTGGTCTGGCTCCCTAGGCAGATTTGAAGGGACTTTGTTTTCCAAGGCAGCCTTCATGCCAAAAGTGTATCTCAAAGTGAAATGATTGATTTCATGCTTTTTGGTAAAGAGTCTGCATCCTGTTTAGCACTCTGTGATTCATATTTTTCTGTTAAACAGTGTCTTCCTAAGTTAGGAGCAGCCCTGGAAACAGCTTAGAAATGTGAGGCCTTTCTGAGACAAAGCCTGTTTTGTAATAAAGCAACTGGCCCTGTCAGTGTCACTGTTGAGAGATCAAGTTTTAGAAAATTCTGACCATTTGTATACTCTGAGCAGGAGGCAATGACGGCCTCCTTAGAACTTCAGTTAATTTCTTTCATTCTCTCTCTCGAGTTCCCTAGTTGTGAACTTGTGCCATTTCCCTCCTCTATACTACCATGGACTTAAGGGGCAAGTGACGTGAGAAAACTGTGGTTCTGACAGCTGACTCCATGTCACTCCTGCCTCGGGGCTTTCACACAAGCTATTTCTTCCGCGTGGAACACTCTTTCCCCCAGTCTTGTTAACTCGCTCATCCTTCTTCTCAGTTTAAATGTGACATCTAAAAAGAGGCCACCTGTGCTCTCTCTGTCCCCCGTTGCCTAAACTTGATCCTTCCCTCATCTGGGTCCCCTCTTGTATTCCGTCATAGAGCATACTACGTTTTCTTCATTGCATATGTTTCTGTTTATAATTATTTATTTTGCTCAATGATTGTTTGATGTCCATCTTCCCTACTAGATTGTCAGGTCTGTGAGTGTCCCTGGCCCATACCAGGTTGCCGTTTGTTAATTCAGCAAATGCTCACTCATCACCCACTGTAGGTCATGTCCTGCATGTAGGAACTCTGTAATGGATTCTGTTTCAAAATGTTGACTCCTGTTATACAAATAAGATAAAATGTTATTTATTAGGGTCTTGGTAAATATTTTGGATATGTAACACACATGTTAAAAAAAATTTCTGGTAACCAAGTGTTTATAGTGAAAAATTAGCCTCTCTTCTCTCCCATAATTCCCAGAGACAACAGTTGTTCCCAGTTTCCTCAGCATCTTTCTAGGGATCATCTATGCATATGCAAGCATATTCTGTATAGTATGTGAATATATCCACACATATACATATATATACATTCGTATATTTATACACACACATTTGTATTCCCCCCCTTTTAAAAAACAAATGATAGGGGCCGACCAGTGGCACAGCTGTTAAGTTGGCGGGCTCTGCTTCAGCGGCCTGGGCTTTGCGGGTTCAGATCCCTGGCAAGGACAGACGCACTACTTGTCAAGCCATACTGTGGCGGCATCCCACATAAAGTAGAGGAAGATGGGCGTGGATGTTAGCCCAGGGCCAGTCTTCCTCAGCAAAAAAGAGGAGGATTGGCAACAGATGTTAGCTCAGGGCTAATCTTCCTCATAAAAAACAAAAAAAAGGATAGCAAACTATCATCTGTGTTCTACATTTTTCTTTTATCATTTTAACAATATGTCATAGAGATTAATCCACATATTATTCCACATATAAATTCACCTCTTTCTTTTTAACTGCTGCATAGCATTCCACAGTATACTGTGATTTCAAATTAGGTTTTGGGTTTTTTCCCGGAAAGATAAGGCCCATTTTTCTTACATTAGGAAAGAGAAGCTGTGAGGATTCAAAGCTGAGAAGCTTTGAAATCTGGGCTTTTGTCCTCATTCCGCTTCTAGGCGTGAGCAGTCTTAGTTAAGTTGTGTGACCTCTGTGAGCCTCAGCATCCCCATCTTAAAGGCTTTGCAAGAAGCTTCTGGTACTTGCATTCTGAGTCAAAATCACTGTGTTAGCGAAAGAAGCCCTTACCAGCATTTACAAAGGGTGCAAGGCAGTCATTGGTGTGGAATCAGTGGAATATTATAACTAGTCTTTGTAAAATGGAAGTAAATTATAAAAACAATTCTTTTTATAGAAAAGGTTTAAAAAAGTTTTTTAATAGAAATTCCAATCAAGAACCAAGTATTGTTCCTCAGTAGCTACCTATTAAGAAGTTGGATTGAGACAAAGAAAAGTATTTCAAAAATAGAATTTTTTCCACTTTTGTTGGTATATTTGATCAGGACAGGCTTACTATCCTTAAAGCCATGTTAGAAGTGAACTAAATTATGGGCATTTCTTATGCAGCATTTAAGACAATATGCTATCAAGCCAGACGGCCTCTGTTCACATTCTGGCTCTGCCACTTAGGGCTGTGTGACCTTGGACAATTTACTTAACCTCTCTTGGGTAGTTTTTCTTTGCTCATAAGGTTGATAGGAGGATTCAGTGAGTTTTAACAATCATAAAGCTCTTAGAATGGTACTTGGCACATAATAAACACTGAATAAATGTTAACTGTAATTAATAAATAATAGAAGGGTAGCATTCTGTGGCTGATCAAGCAGATGGGGCACAGACGTGGAGGTCTGGAATCATCTCACTGTCACGGCCTTCAAGGAGGTGTGTGATAGGGGAGGGAGTGAAGCGGAGTGGAGGGGGAAAGAGAGTTGGGGGCAGAACAAGTCTGTAAGTCTGTGTCATAGGACCAGAGAACTTAGAAGCAGGGTACTTTCCAGCAAATGTGCTTTGGTGTCCCAGAAGGGATGTGTACCGTATAAGTAAAACTGTTTGACTGAGAAGACTGCCATAAGGGTGGATATAAGCCTTTCAGTTTTCTTCCAAGGAGGGACAGGGCATAACTTTTTGTATCAACCACATCAAAAGATGTTTTTTAAATTATTTATTCAGGCTTTCTATTGTAAGGCATGTGCCAGACATTTTGCAAATGCTCTCGTAATTTTCACCACTATTCTACAAGATATCATTCTAATTGTGGAGAGAGGTCGTGACTTGCCCAAAGTTAGCTAGCCAGTAAGTGATAGGACCAGAGTTCTAGGTCGGCTGATTCCAAAGCCCACTCTGAGATAGTTGTTAAAACAACCTAAATTTTCAATTTTAAGAATGGTGATGACAATTATCTTTATACACTATGAGAGAGAAGCTTTTAAATGAAGCTGATATGACAAGAGTTTCTGCCTAGGGACTGAGAGCTAACATTTATGCTTGGATCTTGGCCTAAATGAGAAAATGACAAGCCAAAGTCCTTGAGCGTTCCAGTTTGGATTCTTGTCTGACAATCTACTACATCCTTCAGCCAACTGTCTGCTAGAAGCTGGAATCAGACCAGAAGGAAGCACAAGTACATTATGGAGAGGATGTAATGTTAGAAGACTTCCATTCTTGTCCAAGCGTCTATATAAATCCTGGCACCAAACTAAGCCTCAATTTCCTTTTCTTCCAGATGTGGCCAGTGCCCTTTTCTCTTACCCACTGATCACATGTGGGTAGACCATCCAGGTCCTTAGAAGAAAGATGCGGCATAAACCAATTTATTCTTTCCACAGCTTTAAGAGAGAAACTCAGGAATTTCCCATTGTCAGGGCTAAAATAGGCCCCAAATTAAACTGGCTTTATGGAGTTTCAATGAAGTATCAGACACTGTGTCTTCCCTTTTTTATCAGTCACTCGTCTGTCCTTACAGTAGTTCAGCATGGTACTTAAACCATAGTCTTTAGAATCATTGCATTAGCCATTGCAGCCTCTGACATTGGACAAGTCATGTCACCTCTCTGAGCATAGTTTCCTGTGTATTTGGAGGTGGTTGAATCTATTTCACAAGATTTTTTTGAAGATGAAATTAGATACAAGTGCTGTCACTATAACAACCTTTTAGGCCAGTATGGTCATCCTCTTCATTTTATAGAAGAAGGTGAGGCCTGGAGGGGTGATTTGCTCGTGGTCACATGTGTAATAATCAGGAGGCCTGGAAAACTGTGTCTTCTGTCCATTAAGTCTAGTGAAAGAGCTGAATCTGATTATTTTATTTCCTCATTAGAAGTTGCTGTAGAGAGAGGCTTCAGTTGTTCTTTAAACATTTTCAGCACCTTATTGAAATTCTTAATTTCCTTAATTTAAAGCTATACTGAAGAAGGTGAGCAGTCACCCAGATAGGTGGACTGTGGCAAGGGACAGTATCTCTGGGTCTCAGTCTGGGGAGCCCTCTTTCACCTTCTTTAGTTTTCCTTGAGGACCCAGGAGAGGAGGCAACTCCTCCTAGAAGCCTCCCCAGACTACCTGGCTGTCACTCCCTGGGCTCAAGTAGAGACCCTGTCTTTACACCTCTCTAATCCCTGATTCCACTGGATGGATTTGCCCACGCCCACACTGGACTGTGACCACCACACCACACCCCTGCCCCCCAGAGCAGAGACCAAGTCTGAGTTCCCTCTGCATCCCAGTGCCTGTGGCCAGGTGTGGTTCGTTCGCCTGGATAGGTGAGCCTCCAGAGTCCCTGGCATCACCGGGCTTCTCACTAGGGCTCCAAGGGGCAAGTACGTGATGGCTTTAAAGAGAACATGGGGTATATGTGAGCATCTTAATGTATAGGAGTTTCTTCCTGGTGGTACTTGGGCTTCCCACCACCACCAATACTGTTAAAGAAGCAAGGAGAGGGGTGTGAAAGCAACTCTAGACAGTGAATGACTGTTTGCTTTATCCTGGTGTGTTTCCAGCTCCCCTTGATGGTGCTTATTCACAGTAGGCTGATGCCTCCTCCCGTGTGCTGTGCCAGCCCTGGAGACTCCCTGGTGGTTCCATTTGGTTTCTGGAGGCTTTGCCCTCTTCAGTTACAAATTACTAATCTCTCCAATTTTTATCATGTGACTTTAAGCCTCTTTTATTATACCACAACAGCAGTCTTCAAATGCAAAAGAAAATGGGATACTGCAAATAAACTTTATTTACAAATGGAAATGACTTGTGGTGTTCGTGGTACATATTTTAGGTTGAGTTACTGCTGAAAGCCAGTTACATGTCTGGCTTTGGCGGGGGAGACGTGTTCACTGTAAGGAATTTTCTAAATGGGTGAGAGTTTTTCAAGTAGATATTGGATAATAGCTCCCTGCTTACTGCGTGCTAACAGAATTCAAATGAAACAGAAACGTTATCCCCATGTAAGAATAGCTGTGTGCCTCCGCCTCTTGCTGTTTGCTTAATGTGGGCTGGTTGGCAGTGTGTTGCAAGGGGAAAGGCAAGATGTTTGGAGCCACTTTGTGATCTTGGGCAAGTCCTTCTCTTGAGCTTCATTTCCCCATCTATAAAATGTGATGACAATCCCTACCCTGTAAGGCTGTTATGAGGATTGAATGAGATTGTGGACATTAAAAGCACTAGTAAAGCACAGTGCACAATGCAAGTGCTGGCCGTTCTCAGTGTTTGTCTGCGTGACTGAAACACGGGGCACGTGTCTTTGCCAGACACCATGGCTGGTCTCCACTTGTGTGTGGTGGCCTTTTCTGTCCCTGGTATTCCTGTCTTCCCTCTAGCCTCTCAGACTTCCCACAGGCCCCTGTGGGCAGTGGGCAGCACCAAGGGTAGGTGATACCTAGGGCAAAAAACAGTGCTAACCTGTGTAGAAGCAAACTTATACCCCGCCCACACCTACTTCTTCAGTAGTGAGTGTCTGAATTGCACTACGTGGGCTGAGAAAGTCCACATGAATTGCATTTTTCACTCTCCCCCTTTCTTGAAAGTTCCCCTCTTTTCATTTTATCATTAGGTAGTAATTAGTATTCAAGGGAAATTGGTCTTAATATATTAAAATTGGTTAAGTGCATTTAGACCTGTACCACAGCCAATGTCTTATTGGAAAATGTAATTGGGGACTCTGTGTATGTAATTAATTGAATTACAATTAAGAACTTTCATTAAGCGATATACTGGGACATTAGAGCAGTAAGGAAACATGTTTGACGAGCCACAAACCCTGTATGGCTCTAAGTGAGGGCACTTTTGTGCATCCCTCTGGTAGCTGCTGGCCCCAGAATCTGCCCTGCAGCCCCTGACTGATGGTTTGTTGATGCATCAGGTGACATTTCTGCAGTGACTTCCCTGGTGGGAGGTGGGGTTCTTCCAGCACGTTTGCCCTCATTCTCTAACTCGAGTCAGGGAGAGACATGCCTCGGTGTTGATCAGACATTACAGTTATTAGATATTTTGTCATGTAAATTGTCAAAAATGCCCAGGCTCCTTAGAAGACCCTATTTTCCTGTGTTTTGAACAGTAGGAAAGACACATTGGAGGAAGAAGAAGTGAGGGGAATTCTGTCATCAGCCTAACTTCCAAGCAAACCTATAATGAACAATGGTCCAGACCCTTGAATGGTCATGCTCCATCCTCTGAAGGATGTTTGGCTTCACTCTAGGCACGTATTTGTTCATTCATCCCCCAGACATTGATGGCATCCTCTTCTGGGCCAGCCACTGTGCTGGGGTGCTGGAGAGGAGCCCCCACATCACCACTGGAGCCACAGTTGTGATAAGTACTATGAAGGGTAGAAAAGAGTGTATAGCAGGGTACTGGAGCTGGTGAGAAGAGGAGGAGAAAGCTTCCCTGAGGAAGAATAAAAAGGAGTTAGATAATGAGTAAGAGAAGAATGTTCCAGGCCAAGGGACTGCTCGTCTGAAGGCCTTGAGAAGGAGGTTGGCATATTTGGGAACGAATGAATGGAGAGGAATGAAATGAGCAAGGGAGAGAGTGCTGAAGGATGAGACTGAGGGATGGGCAGGGTCTCAAATGCAGAGCCAAAAGCCCTCCCTTCCATGATCTGCTCTTTTTAGAAATTCTACAGACCCAAAACGATTTCTTTCTGATCATCTCATAAAACAAGATTAGCCTCAAATCTCCCTTTGGAAAGGCTCTGACTCCAAGAGTTTAATCAATTAGACACTGACAGCAAGGATCCCTACCCTGGTTGTAGCATGGCAGAGTCAGTGAAGGGTGTATCCTACTGTGTGATCCTGATGGCTTTGAGGAGATTACTGCAGAGGGGCATGTGTGTGTGCATGTGTGTGTGTTATAGTATATCACCTATTGATTATTTTTTAGAGACCAGCAAAAATGACTAGTAGCTGAAGGGAAGTATTTAATAGAAGAGAAATTTGGGACTTATGAGGCTTTGGGGACTTAAAAGACCTTTGGGAAAAAAACGTGATGGTTGTAGAAAGCTAAGGGAGAGTTTTTCTCCATGACTCACTTATGCACCCAGCTTTGAGTCTTACAGAAGGAGTGGAGAGAGTTATGTTTTATCCCTCATTCTTTGTTCTGGCAAGGCCAGGCGTGATTGTGTTCTCCTTAGATACTGTTATGGCCCATGGATTTATACATTCCCAGCCCATCCAAGGAACATTTTTACCCAAGGGGTTATGTGGTGGTTAAGGGCACATTTTTGGAATTAGACAGACCTGGGTTCAGTTCCTAGCTCCAGCTTATACTAGTTGTATGGTTATACAAGCAGGATGACATTCTGAGCCTCATTTTTCTCACCTGTGAAAAGAGGATAATAATACACAACTTAAAAGGGCATTGAGAAAATTAAATGAGAGAATGTATTTAAAGTGCTGAGCATGCCGTAGTTTACGGGCATATAGTAAACACTCAGTAAATCTTAACTGCTATTATAGTTGTTGTGGAGGCAGGGTCCCAGTCTGATGGGGTGTCTGATGGAAATTAGGAATGGTGTGTTAGGTTCTATTAACCAAAGTAAATACAAGGAATGGGGTACAAACTCAGGTACTATTATGGTTATACAGGTTGTATGTATGTACGGGTGTACAGGTTGACTTGTTATCATATTAAACTTCGTTCATGCCACCAACAGCATTTATTAAACATCTGCTGTGTGCTCTATAGGATAGAATGTTCCTGCCCTCTAAGAAGTTCATTGTCCAGAAGGGGCTTACAGGTGCTTATCATGTAAGAGACTTACCATAAGAGCCTTCAGGGCTGCAGGGTTTCAGGAGAGGGATCAGGGAGGATTCTAGACTAGAGCTTGAAGTGTATAAATTTTAAAGAGCAGAAAGGACATTCTGGCCAGATGGTATAACCTGAGCAAAATCCAGTTTAGCTGAAGCAAGGATTGTTCTATGTGGAGAGTGGCAATAAGGCTTGGAGATAGAGTGGGGTAGAAGATGGTTTATTTTCTCTTCATTGTCAGTTATTTGCACAGCAGTATTTTGCTGTGTGCCAGGTCCTGAGATGGATACTGCCTTTGCCTCTGAAGAAAACTTCCACCCCTTCGTCCCCTCCACCCCCCACCATTTTATTTTCCATTACTCACCTTCATACGCTCTTTACTCCAGCCAAATGCAAGCACTTGCCGTTCCCTCTGTATGTGCTCACACTTTGTGGACTTCATGTTTTTTGCACACTGTTCCCTCTGTGGATTGCCTGTCCCCTTCCCATGGTCTGGGAATCCTGCCATCCTCCTGTGTTCCTGAAGCACTAGCCCTGCCCCCGGCATGTGGGTGGTGCTGAGTGGTTATTTGTGAACTTGGGAGGAATAGTCAACAGTGTTGTGCTACAGAGAGTTTAAAGGTGAGGCTGTTAAAGGCCGTTGATCTTCTGTTTGAGTTCTAGAGTTGGCATAGATTTTTTTGGAGAAGAAAGATTGAAGTTGCTTTAACTTATAACTAGATTAGAGCTTTTAGACTTGGTCTAAGACTCATTGAACCACAAAATGAAGTTTCAAGTCCCATGTAGTTTGTATCTATGAGCACAAGACATCTGCCAGTAGCATACAGTGAGTTCATCTGAGCTTTGATTTAATGATTAGCGCCCATTTCTCTGAAAGAAAGTCATGTATGTACCTCAAAGTGTCTCCCTCAGTTCCAATTAAATCACATACATGAAAACACTTTTTAAACTGTTAAAATGATACTAGTTATAATTAGCCTTGATCTGATCACCTGACAGCAAGCCCGTTACTCTTATAATGTGTGTACAAGCTTACTGTCTGTTCGTTGCTGGGTATATAATAAATACACAGCTGTAACTGCACTTTTATGTCTCATCGTTGTTGTCCAAATGGACATCCAGGAAAAATGAAAACATGGCATAAGAACCAATAAAGGGAATGGTTCTCAAACTTTTTGGTCTTAGGACTTCTTTTCACTCTTAAAAATTATTGAGCACCCAAAGAGTTTTTGTAAGGGTTACATCAATTTATTAGGAATGAAAACTGAGAAATTTTTAAATATTTATGAATTCATTAAAAAAACAATAATAAATCCATTACATGTTAACATAACAATTGAAATGAAAAATAACTTTTTAGGGGCCGCCCGGTGGCGCAGCAGTTTAGTCCGCGCTTGGCAGCCCAGGGTTCGCGAGTTCGGATCCCGAGCGCCCGCCGACGCACTGCCTGTCAGCCATGCCGTGGTGGCGTCCCATATAAAAAAAAAAAAATGGAGGAAGATGGGCACGGATGTTAACCCAGGGCCAGTCTTCCTCAGCAAAAAGGGGAGGATTGGCAACAGATGTTAGCTCAGGGCTGGTCTTCCCCACAAAAAAAGAAAAATAACTTTTTAATTTCATGAGAAGAATAGCACTATTTTGTTTTCTCTTTTCTTTCTCTGAAGAAAAAAGAAATTTTTGTTTCATCAGGAAGATAAGTTACTAACTAATCATCTGAACTAGTGGACACTGTTATATATTTTTACAAATTTCTGTTGTGTCTGGCTTTATAGAAGGCACCTAGATTTTCATACCTACTTCTGCATTTAGTCTGTTGCAATACATTGTTTCAGCTGAAGTATATGATGAAAATTTGGCTTAACACAGATATGTTGTTGGAAAAGGGAGGAGTATTTCAATAGCCTATTCAGATAATAGTGGATATTAATTTTCATTACCATACCAAAACTCAAGAGAGAGTTTCTTCAAGGTTAGTTGCAATGTGGAATCAGAACCATATCAATGAACTTGTTATTACTTTGTGCACTTGTAAGATAATAGGCATGAAAAAGGCAAATAATGTCTTACTGTTATTATTATTATGAAAATAGCGTTAAGATTGTGGATCCCCGAAGGGTCCTTGGGATCCTCCCTCTGGTGGGTCCTGGACTGCACTTTGAGAACCACTGATTTAGGGTTTACAGTTACCCACACAGTCTCTGTCCTTGCTGCTGCTTGTAGGAATGTGGTGGGGTGGGAGGAGAAGGAAAACGACAGCAGAAGTAACATGGACTCCAGAGTCCAATAGATCTGTCCCAGCTCTGCCTCTTACAGTGGAATCTTGGGCAAAGTTTTTCCCACTCTTGACCCTTGGTCAGAGTTAGGATTTGAATCTACATCTCTGAACTCCATGTTCCGGGTTCTTTCCAGTGTTATTAAGCCCAAGGCCACTTCCCAGCCCTTGGCTCTCTCTCAGCACCTCTTTCTTTCTTTGCTGCAGGTCCCAGCCTCTGCCTGCCCCCTTCTTCACCTCCTCTCTACTTCCCCTTGCCCTCTCCTGCCCTGGCCGGGTTTTGCCATCAAGACTGGTGCCATTTCTAGCATCCTCCTTCCTGATTTCCTTACTCGAGATAGTCAAGCTCCTTCCTCTCTAGGATTTTCTGCTTGTCCCTCAAACCTTTCCACATTACGAATGTACACTCTGTCATTCTTCCAGAGCCTGTTGTCAGTCCATTTGAGCTCTGGTGCTCAAGTCACTTCTAGGCCCCACCCCAAAATTTGATCTATCACAATACATCTTTGAGTTATTGCAGCTCGAGCGTTTTGACACGATACATTATGGTAATCCATGGCACATAGAGACATTAACACTCTTGACTTTGACAAAATACATTGTGAAGTCTTTGAAGGCACCATTACAATTTATCTTGTCATTCACAAGGAGACCCAGTTCAGCATTAATGTAGATGAACACAGTGTGGCTTTTGTTTCATTTAATCACTTGTGACCTTTTTAATTGCTAATTTAACAAAATACCAAAGAGTTATATTTCAATTAAATTAACAGTTTGGGGAGGTTTTTTTTATATGTTTATTTTTAAGACATTTTGGTTCTCTCTGCTTTTTACTTTGAGTAGATAAAATGTCTTCTCTCAACAGAAGTGGGTTTTTTAATGTGAAGTTGATAGTACAGTAATAATTTTCATATGCAAATGGTGCAGTGCCAAGCATCTTTCATGTGTGTTGGATTCACCCCTTTCCAGAAGGGTACAAACAGTAAAGGTGTACGTGCAAAGTCATAGAACTTTTCTGGTCCAAAAAAATGCTTTTGGTGTGATGTTTCGCTAAAGATATTTGTCTTTAGACAAAGCGTCTGTTGCATGCACCATTTATTGGGTACTTCTCTCTGCTTTGGACTGTGTTCTTTGTGTTCTGTAGTGAATTTGTAAGCTCCTGAGGATCAGGGACCTTGCCTCATCCTCACCAATGTCCATCAACAGTCCAGCATACTGCTGGCACAGGGAGAGTAGTTGCAGGTTGCATGGCTGGCTGATCTGTGCACACAGACGTGCCACCTCCTGGCAGCGGCCCTCCTGAAATGGCATAGGAACTCCGAGACCAGAAGTTGTTCCCATTCAGCAGATAACCTGCCTTGGGGTGAGCAGCAGGTACTGGAAGCGAGTGCAGCACTGTGCCTTCCTTCTCTGCTCCCCCAGGTGCTGTTGCCCTTCTGATCATAAAAGCAAACACGCCCCTTGTCAGCTGGGGCAAGGCCCAGAACTCACTCAAGTATCAGGGGGACTTAAATCCTCAAATGGGATATGAATTTACACTGTCAGAGAGTAGAAGGTCAATGCAAGAAGCATTAGTGTGTTGAGCCAGCTCCAGCTATATAAGTCTCGAACAAAATTAATATAAGGAAATTGACAAGCCTTGCTGGTTATTCCATAGCTTTAAGACCTCTACTAAAATCCTATCATCTCATCTGCCCATTATTAACATTTCAGCAAAATATAAAGTTTTCATTAATCTCCCACAGCAAATTTAGGAGTGAAAACTGGCACTTGTTTGAGCTTTTAGGACTACATTAGCTGGTGTATTAAACAAAATATGTCATTCTTCAGTAGCTTCTGTAAGAAGCTAAATCAATTTCCAGCCATATTTATGCACCACTTTATCTAAAAGCATCTGAATTATCATTTACAGCTAAGATGCTTTATTAGCAGCTGGCATTGAAATTGCTCAGTAAAAAATTATATGTCACGTTATAGTAATTTTTAAATTGGTTTTAATCCAACGTCATAAAATGTAAAACTCTTAAGTGTGGGTTTTTTTTTTTTTTTAGTAATTTGCATTTTAGCATAATGAGCTGCTACCTGTTTCCAAATCAAATACCGGCAATATTTAGAAAATACTAATTAGTAAAGAAAACAGAAGTTCTTGAGCTAAGTTGTATCTAATAATGGCATTTTCTCAGAAAAGGTGACTTTAGTGATTTTTAAAATGTGAAAGGATTTTAATATTTCACCAAAATTCTCCACAATTCTCATGTATATAAAAGGTTCTACAATAGAAATAAACACATCTTGGCAGCTCTGTTTCGGTAAAATTAGAGAACGTGAATGATTATCCAAAACTCTAAATTCTAGCCAGCCTCTTGGTTTGGGATGTGGTCATTACCCCAGGACACAGTGGTGATCACCCCAGGACACAGTGGTGATCATGACAACAGCATCTCTGTCCAAAATCACAGGCATTCCAAAGAAAGGAAACAGAATTGCCCAATGGCCCTTGCCGACGTTGGTGCAACTCTGCTTCGTCCTAGGGATGTGATGTTAAGTCACTTCGCATCTCTGCTCCTCACCTTCTTATGGACGTGGCACCTGCTGGTCATCCAGTACCTTGTCGCTGAGCTCTTGCTTTATCCTGTGTGTGGTAGCACTGGCAGGGTCTGAGTTCCAGTGGGGAGTACAGCAGTCACCGTGCCTGCCCTCTTGGGGTTTGCAGTCTGATGGCAGAGACAGATAATTGCTGTCTGCGATAGGTATTCTGAAGGAAAACACAGGGTGCGGTGTAGAGGCCTAGTGTCAGGGAAGGTTTCCCTGGAGTGTCACTTGAGCTAAGCTCTTCAGGAAGAATAGGGAGGAGGCCAGAAGGGAGTGAAATGGGGAGAAGGGTGACCTGGGCAGAGAGGACAACATGTGCAAACACTCTAAGATGGTACTGTGTCCCAGGCATTCAGTGAAGGGCACACTAAGGGCGAGGCTGCATCCTGATTGAGGGGAAAGCATTATTGTAGGGATTAGAATGGTCTAAGCTGGAATTAATTGTAGTGTTTGGAAACAGACTGTACAGTCCTAATAAATGAGTTAAATGTGAAGGCATCAGAAACCAATTTTGACTTAAAAGCTTGCCCTGTAAGCAATAACTGTGGGAAGGAAAGCATGTAGTGGTCAGGCTACCAGTTATGTAACAGAATTTTCCAGTTTTATACCAAATCTAGAGTTTCCTACTCCTTCAACTCTGTTCCAAGGAGTTCTCTCTGGGTCTCCCTGTAGAAACGTCTCTGGGTGCTCAGCACAAGGCCTAGGGCACCCTGCTCTGGTTGGCCTCTGCTGGGCGGGAGCTCCCCTCCCACTGGTGAATGGCACCAGCAGCTGCACATTCAGAAGACCACATGTCACACTCGGGGGGAGGGGGAGGGGAGCAAGAGATAGTTTAGCTTTGCTTAGTGTGACCTTGGACATGTGACTTGGCCTCCCAAAACCTGGGAGTCCCCATCTGCATAATACAGAAAATTATAGGGCCTACCAGGTCATCATGAGGCTTAAATGCGTGCGTAAAGTGCTTAGCACTGTGCCTGATGTGTAGTAAGCACTCATACATATAGCTATTATTATTATTACTTTTATTTAGCAAAATTTAGTGAGAGCATGCCAGTTGCCTGTACTGCTTGCTGGAGAAGATATAGAAATGAGTAAGAAACTTTGCTGACCCCCTCAAATCTTCCAAATTAGGACAGGGCAACCAGTCAACAATTCTTATGCAAAGCTAAATGTGACTCACAGTAGAATAGTAAGATAAAACACAC
Source organism: Tapirus indicus (assembly GCA_031878705.1). Classification (NCBI taxonomy): domain Eukaryota; kingdom Metazoa; phylum Chordata; class Mammalia; order Perissodactyla; family Tapiridae; genus Tapirus; species Tapirus indicus. The sequence goes on along the minus strand of CM062929.1, from coordinate 28,692,533 downwards.
TGCTGTTTATTAAGTGTATTGTGTGTAGTCTTTAAATGCTTTTTGATAGTCTGTGGATTGCAAAAACTGGGGTTCAGAGAGATCAAGTCACTTGCCCAAGATCACACAGCAAGTTAGAGGCAGATCTAGGAATTGAGCTCAGGAAGACCTGGCTCCAGAGTCCAGTGTAAACCAGCTGCTATGGAATTCAGAAGGAGGTGGATTTGAGCTAGCCTGGGTGGGGTTTGACAGGTCCAGGGTAAGGGTGGAAGGGGCCAAGGGTACCGCGTGAGCAAAACCAGCAAAACCAGGACCTGTGCGCAGTCAGAGGAGTTTGGGAGGAGCTGAGAGAAGTTACATGTGAGACGTGACAAGTAAAATTGCAAAATTATGTTTCAGCCAGATTAGGGACAGCCTGGATTGCTTGGCTGAAGAAAGTGTGCTTCATTCAGGAGGCCGCGGGAAGCCAGGGAAGATTTTTGAGCACCAGTCTTCTTATTGTCCCCGGTATCGTATATCAGAGTACTTAACAAGCACAAAGCTCTCACTAAGCATTTGATGAGTGAATAAATGATCAAGGCTCTAGAAAGATGCATCAGAAAGTCCTGTGGTGGCTGGATTGCAGAGGGAGCCTGGTGGCCAGAAGCCCAGTGAGGAGACTGTTAAAGCCACCCAAGGAGCAGGCTTGTGCCTGAACCAGTGGAGACTGTGGGGTGCAGGCAGGAAGCTGGTGAACAGACAGTTTGAGAATCTTGGAAAGGACAGGGATTCTTTAAGGAACGTGGATTACTTTTATGATCAGGAAAATTATTATTAGAAAAAGAAACAAGAAGTGTGACCACCCATGCTTTTGTGATTTTGACTTACTCTTGTGGAGACTGAGAGCTTCTGGCAAGCAGGAGTGTTTCTATCCTTCTGTATCCCTACTGCCCCGCCAAGGGCCTGCCGTAGAATAGGCAGTGTTTGTGGAATTAATTGTTGAATGATTAATATGTTACCATTCTCTGTTTACTGGAATGGCATTATTAAGTCATCGCTCAGCCTTTTCTTCTCCAAATTAAATAGCCCATATTATTTTAATTTATCCCAAAGCATTTTAAGCAGACACCATTTGCCAAGCCTCATGTATCTTTATGTGTTAAACTGCTTTTTCCTCCCCAGGTTCAAGGGCAGACGGGGTTTTTGAGGAGGATTCACAAATTGACATAGCTACAGTACAGGATATGCTTAGCAGCCACCATTACAAGTCATTCAAAGTCAGCATGATCCACAGACTACGATTCACAACCGATGTTCAGTTAGGTAAGTGCACGAGCAGATGATGAACGGAACTCTTTATATCAGTGGTCAGTATAGAAATAGGGAAAGAAACAACGTACACCTTTTATGTGACCTGAATGACTAACGGTAATTTGTTTTCAGAGAAAATGTTTAAACAGTGAAATTTTAGGTACATCCTTTTTCCTACCTGAGTGCTGTCTTGTATTCTTTTTTATGAAGCAGAAGATTAGAAAGAGAACTAACTTGAGACACTTTTCAGACTGATTGACTTCTGTGAAGTTCCATAATTCTTTTCATTCTGCGATTCCCTTACACACTCCTTGGAACTGTAGTTCCAAGGCATCACCACTTGCCTTTTCTTGCTCAGTGCATTCACTGCTTATTCATTTGTGCGTTTGTGCAGGAAGCTTTTTCACGATCTCAGAAGTTATATTTGGATCCTCACCAGATAATCCGGAACTAACTTTCAACTAATATTTGGGGTTAATTTGTTCCAATTAAGTGTTAAATATCTGTTTTAACTTATACCTAACAGGAGTAGAAAAGCATCTTAGTAGTCAGCGTAACATGGTACATTGTCATCATATCATCATCATCATCATCATCATGGCTGTCATTTATAGATAGATAGCCACTGTGCGTTAGGTGTTGTGCTGAGTGCTTCACATGCACCACTTAACTTCCTAAGAGGTATTTACTGTCCCCATCCAACAGAGCAAGTGAGGAGCAGAGAGGTGCAGTCTCATGCCCAAGCTCACTCGGCAGGTGTCAGGAGCAGACTCCTGGTCTGGCCAACTAGAATGCACCTGCTCCCTAACAAAGGATGGGGCCGGGGGGAGCAGGTACGGATGCCAGGCTTACTCAGTCAGGGAGCTAACCTGTACCCTGGCTCTCCCCTGACCTCTGCCACACTGCCCCTTCCTGAGGCCTCATTTGCTTCATGCATAAAGGGAGGAAGTTTGAATTCTAACTCTAAGGCTCCCTAATTTTGTTTCACAAATGCTCTGTATATGCTCCTAATAAAATCTTTTCTAATGTTGGCATTAGTCTGGCTAATTTAAAATAAGCTTCAAAAATCTCCTTAAATATTCCTTCCCAACTTGACTGACAAGAGCTTGAAATATGCTGACAGTACAGCTTAGTAATTGAGAGATGGGCATCGGAATCATAACTAGTTTAAATTGTGGCTCCTTCAATAATCAGCCATACTAGGCAAATATCTTAATCTTTCTGAGCTTCAATTCCATTCTGTTTAAGTGGGAATATCAGTATAACTTCTTAGGATTGCTGTGGGGAACAAGTCAGATACTCCAGGTAAAGCACTTAGCACAAGGCCCACAGTTGGTAAACTTTCTGTTAGTGGAAAGGCGATATACTGGACCGCTTAGAGGACAGGCTCAGGAGTTAGAAGCCTGGGTACAAACCTGGGCTCATTTATTAGCTGTATCACCACAGGCAAATGATTCAGAACCTCAGTTTCCTCACTTGTAAACTGAAGGTAATGGTCCCTATCTCAAAGATGGGGTAATTATGGAGATGAGATGTTAGGACACATGCAGACTACTTACAGAGGCACCTGGCACACGACAAGTGCTCAGTGAACATCAGCCGCCAAAATGATGGTGATGCTAACGGGCTACATAAATGAATTAGCACTCGGGAACTTTGAACCCAAACACAGGACCCACCTTTTTTCCCTCTCTAGACCTGTTCTCCCCTCCTCACAAAAAAACGCTACATATCTAAAATGATAAAAATTGCTTATTTAATGTTGATTCTTAAAATAAAATTTCTTCAATGTTCTTCCTCCTGGGGATGCTTTTCCTGGTATCTCTCATAGAAATAAAAATAATAAGGCTGCTCAAAAAGAAGCCAGATCCAAAAAAAAGTACATACTGTATGATTTCATGTATATAACATTCAAAAAGAATGTACTGCGTAGGAAGTAATGATGGTGGTTATCCTGGAGGGGCGAGGAGGCTGTGGTGACTGGAGGAGGAGCATCTGGAATGCTGGTAAGATTCCGTTTCTTGATCTGGGTACTGATTTCATAACTATGTAGACTTTGTGGAAAAGTCGATTTATATATACTCTGTGATTTGTGCACTTCCTGTCGGTGTATTTTCAATTAAAAGTTTACTAAAATAAGAATGCCACTCAGACATCCAGTTTGTGTTTGCCTTCAATCGTTCTCAGTAACAAAGGGTCTGCTTTTCCGAGTGGGTCTAGTTTTAAGAAGCCCAGTAAGTAGCCTGACTGCAGTCCAGGGGTCCAGGGTACAAGGTGGGGTTTTCCCAGGTGAGCATAATCAGCAGATCCATCTCTACTTTGTCCCCAGGGTGAAAACCAATGCCTTGGACAGATAACCAAGATCATGGGCTTCTTTCCCCCACTTTTTTCCAAAGGCAAAAAGCCAAACTTTAATTCATCCAGGTCTGACCTTTATATTCATTTAAAGGAAAAGGTCCCCCGAAGGATCTGTGGGAAGAGCCCGAGCTCTGCGGTCAGGACTAGGTTCAAATCCCAGGTTCACCACCTGCCTGCAGTGTCAACCTTAGACAGGTCTCTTCCCTGTTCACTTAGTGTTTGTCATTTATTGGATGGGAATCATAATGTTTACCTTTCAAGATTGGATGGGAATGTCTGGCCCACAGAAGCTGTATTCCGAATGGTAGCTTATCTCAGTGTTGTTGTTATCATTGTCAGTATTACTTATTTTGCCTATTGCCTTTTCTCCTAGTCCATCTTAAAAGTATGGAACCAGGTCACTCAGATTAGATGGTGGCTCTATTGGCCGAGTTTCACTTGTAGCCACAATGGAGACTTGTCAGGTAGAAATGGATGATGACAGCGGTGCTCTCTCTCCCTAGAGCAGTGGTTCTCCGAAGTGAGGTGATTGGAAGCCGGGTCCCAGTCACCTCTAGATGCTTCCAGTGCTACACATGGTGCCCTCTGGTGGAGAGTCATAGCTCTGAGGAGCTTCTAAAACAGATGTTACCAGAACATTTGTTTCTATTACGAATTTAAGTTCATCTTTAGCATTATGGGCAGAAACTTCATTAAGTAGTCCTGAGGAATTTTGTGACAACCAGATAAACTGTGCCCATGAGTACTGTATCATGCAGTGAAAAAATAAGCTCATTTCCTATTCCCATGTAGGTAAGTTCAGGTATGTAATTTGAGACCCTCTCCCCCTCCTTGCTAAGCAGACAACACCCTTTCATTATAACAACAACAAAACCCCACACACAGCAATCCAGAAGTTATTTCTTTCTGAAACAGGATCCACTGCAAAGTGCAGGGCAGCAAACAGCACACCCTTTATGAGCATTCAAGTGAGCAGCTGGATTCTGAGATCAGTAAATAATTTATTTTATTTCAACTGACTAGCCAGGTGCTTCAGATCTTTCCTGACACTGATGGATGGTCTCCCCTGCTCGTCCATCCTGTGTCAGTCAGAGCAGAGATTTCCCCTGCCCCCTGTGGCAAGTTCTCCTAAGTGGGAAGTGTCCGTGTGTGGCATTTACCCAGCAGCCCTGCTGATTCCACAGAAAACCGCCCGTCCACTCTGAGTCAGTGGGACATGGAGCACACAGCTGAGGACCAGGGCTCCCAGCTCTGTCTCACTGCCATCACGGCTGCTTGTCTTCTGATCGGGTCGTAGTGGCCGATGCTCCACTTTTACCATCTGCCATTTGTTTCTGGGAAAGTCAGGGGGTGAGAGACTCAAACTTTGATCTGCAAGACCTAAACTTAAACTGATCTTCCACCAGACTTTTCTGATTGAAAAACTTTATAGGAGTCTATTAATGGCAAAGAGCTGATCTTCTTAAGTAATATTAACAAGAAAAATTATAATTTTTAAAGGCAGTTATCACTTATCAAGTGTTTACTATGTGCCAAGCACTTTGCTGATCACTCTTTTACATGCATTGTCACCTGTAATCATATCACTATTATTAGATGATATTATCTCCATTTTTTATATAAGGAAACTGGGGTATAAGGAAAAATCTAGTTAAGTAATGAAGCTGGAATCAGAACCCAGGACTGTCTGAGGCTGAGTCCGGTGCCTAACTATTATATTATGCCTTGAATGCAAATTGTCATTGCATTAAAACTCTATAGTTCTAGAACAATTTATAGTATACAGTGAACTTTCACCCCTATTACCTTATTTAACCCACACAGCACATTGATGATGTTATTCCCATTTCATGACTGAGAAAACTGAGGCTTGGAGTAAATGAAACAATATGATGTCTGTACAGCACTTCGTGTTCCCTGGCACATAGCTGTTACTTAATCAGTACCACCTCCCTCTCAGCCATCAGGATATGCAGTGGGATATCCAGTCCCAGTAGCAGAACTGGGAATGAAACCCAGTCCCATAAGCCAAACCCAATCCATCATGCCACAGATGCCTCAGTCGTTAATAACTTGCTTCACAAAGGAGGTGATTACTTCTGGTTGGCCACTTCTAGAAATTCTGCGCCTCCCTCCCCCTTCTCCCTCCCCTAGCATCTGGAGATCAGTGTCAGCGGAGCATGCATGCTGCTGCTCCATCCTCCATTCACATTCTTAATCGCTGCGCTGCTTCCCTCTGGGCCCAGACCTGACCTCAGAATCCTTTCCAACACTGCCCTGTAAGCAACCCTACCAATCAATGGGAGTAGGTTCTTAAGTTGAAATCTATTTGCCATCCCTGCTTTACCAGCCTGGAAAGTTCACCAAACAAAGCCGTCATGCCTAACCATTCCTGTATCTCCTGCAAACGTTCTTGGAATATTTCATCATGTCTGCTTCCTCTCTGTGTTGGGTCTAAAAGTACAGATGCCCTTAAGTGTAGACCTTGCTTGAGCTTATACCAAATTGAAGTTATTTCCACTAACTTGATCTTCCATATCCCTGATCCTATGTGCCTGACCACAGGATCAGGCACCAAGACGTGTGGGCCACCCAAACATGCCAAGGCTGGCAGAGTGAAATAGGTTTGGGAAAAATCAAAACTAGAAGGGTCTGGTGGTACATGCCAGCGTGATCTAGGAGGCCCATATATACTGTCAATAAGTATTTGTTGGCTGGCTGGCAGAAGCTGAATTTCAGTGTCTCAGCCAGGGGACTGCATAGAAACCACTATAAGAAACAAGGCAGAGAGGGCAAGACATCACCCTAGTGTACCTCTCTTTTACATTGTACCTACCAGCAGTGGTTTTGACCCTGACCTCACAGCAGAATCACCAAGTCCCTGGCCTCATCCCACACCTGCTGGCTCAGAATCTCCCCTTAATTGTGGGGTTTGGGAACTGCAACTTAACAATATTCAAAGGACTTTCTTGCCCCTTATCTCTTTGTCAAAGGCTTGCTTTGACTGACTGGGCAGATCAGCCTGGTTTTCCCAGCATGAGGTCTCAGGCTGAGAAGTGCTGAGATGGTTGTGCCACTTATGCTAACTTGATTCCTTCACCTTATCATTTGTCAATAGAGACTGTCCCCAAGGCACCAAAGGGATGTGTGCCTGAATTCCATCTGTGTCATATTGAATATGTAACCTAACATAATTCTGTATAGGATATACAAATTCTGTATGCGATTTACAGATGAAGACTGTATTATAAACTCTACCAAAAGGTTCCATGGTTACCTCCATTATCTCTTTATAAAACAATCCATATGTACAATCGTAACTTATCAAAAGTATCAAGTACAATAGCACATATCATAGAGAAGGCAAAGAGGTTTTATCTCATAAACTGACTCTGATCAAGTTTGTAATGGCTGCCCAGAGCGTTATGCTGAGGCAGCATCTTGAGCTGCGTCTGAGGGCAACATAAAGAAACTCTGTGATTGATTAAAAATGTCTGCCCTGGGCCTGAGCATGATGAGAGGCTGCATATTTGCCATCTGTTATCTTCACTGGTTTATCTGTCCTATTGCCGTTATTATTTAACCCCCTAGTCAATATCTGCAAGCCAGCATTCAAGGAAGACTTGATTACAGTGCTGTTTTTTAATATACAATATACAAATTTAAGAAACACATTAACAACACAAGACTGAGTGAAAGCAAACAGCTGTGGCCCCGGAGTTTATCCTCAGGCTCACTCTGACAGTAGAAGTAGTTCTGTAAGGCTGTATGAATAAAATATTTGCCCCTGTTACTTTCTGATGGGGTACTTACAGAGCACAGTTCGAGTAATTACATAATCTGGAAGCGCATGTTCTTAAGAAGTAGATTGATCTTCCTTCCACATTTCCACTTCATTTTCTCATTGAATACTAAAGAGATACCATCCTCCATTCAAAGATCCTAAAATGATCATGAGGAGACATGTGTCAAGCTTAACTCCAAAATCCCTGGGTCCAGAGTAATTTGAGGATAGCAATTCTAGAATTAAATGATTGTTCTTTCTCTATCGTGACAACATTTTCTGAACCAAAATTTGCAGTAGAGTTTAACGAATACCAATGAACTTATGAAACAGCAGGGCAAATACTATCAAGACTGCCTCCAGAAAATTCCTTTACTATTAGTGCTTTTACTGCAGTGATCGGGTTGAGGGGATATCCCCTGATGGGGAACGTCAGAAACACTTGGGAGTTTTTCTAGCTGTATACCTTTCTAACCATATACCTCCTCTAATTCCCTGTTCCCAGATCTACCCTTCTGAGAATTCCTGATAAGTAATCTGAGGTTACTAATGACAATGTGTCAGGTTCCTCATATGGCTGAGAACAAATTGAGAATGGTAAAAAAGTTGAGAACCACTGGCATGACAGAATTAATGGGAGTAGGGTATATGAGAGTTCCTCAGGGTTTTGTGTTCTTTTCACCGTGTCCTCAGCCTGGGTACTTGAGCTCCAGCAGTGTACCAAGGCTGAACGTGGGGACATCTGATTTTTCCCCACTCTACAGGTGATATTGTAAATTCTCTTAGGAAACAGCATTACCGCTTCCTAACTGACATTGTAAGCTCACCTGACTTATCTATTTACCGGGAGAATATCTCATTTGGGAATCTGACTCCCCCAGTACAAAATCTCTGCAGAGACAACTGAGCCCTCTTCTGAGGACAGCGTTTCTGGGGTTAAACAGTCCCAGGTCTCATTGGTAAGCCCTGCCGTGGTGCCGAGCGCGGTGCTGAGTGCTACTGCACATCCACGGTCTCGTGCATGTCCAGGCCACCCCGTAGTTTGCAATCCAAGAATAGTGGTCTAGTCAGGTGCAGTCAGACTTGTCGTGGCATCTCCACTGACCACACATTGGAATTGGCAGCTTTGAGCTGTGGTTCCCAGATGTTTCCAGATGGTTAGCCTCTTGAATGGAACCAGGGATCCTGGGGCCCAACACCCCACTTGATCTCAAGAATGTAAGCTCTACTGGGTCTCATTTTAGTTGTGACCCAAAATATGATTTTGTCATCTGTTTTTGGTTCCTTACCATATTGCTGGCGACAGTGCTTTTTATCCTGTCGTGCAATTGATCACTGTGTGAATATTACTCACTGTGTAAACATAATGCATAATGAGACAAGAGAGCTAGTCTGTTTAAGCCCCAGCCTGGTAGTATGGGGATGTGAATTATGGCTACAGCTCTGTTATTAATGAGTGACATCAGACAAGTCACATCCCCACCCTGAGCCTCAATTTCTTTATATGGAGAATGAAAGCCCCAGACTAGGTGATCTCTGAGGTCTCATTAAGCCTGAACAGCCTGTGTGTCTGATCTTGTGTGTAAATTCAGACAAGTTTCAAAGACTTCCCTGACTGCTCTGTGGATGCTATCGATTGGCCGTGTAGATTCAGCAAAATCCACTCTGGTGAAGAGTTGTTCAGTGACGCTCCCGGGGGGCTTTTCCAGGCTTTCATAGGCTCTAGGTAATCTGAAGACAAGAGGATTGTAGAATTGTATAAAAAGCTACTCCAGGATTTAACAACAGTGGGGCTTTTGTAGTCTTAAATTCACAGCTGTAGGGAATTGATGAATGAACCACAGCTCATGATATCTGAGCAAATAAACAATAACTTAGTAAATACACTGAGGCATGGAATATTAAATGCCCTAATTTTTGTCAATCTGGTGTTTCAGCTTCCCCGAAGGGCATTCTAAGTGTGCCTTAGGAGGGTTGCACCTCCTGAGAGTCAAGCATGCTCCTCTGGGACAGTACGAAACAGCTGACGGGTCGGAACATGCTAGACTTAGAGAGACTTGGGCTTCAACCCCAGCTTTGCCTTTTACTAACTTGATTCACCCTGGGCAAGTACATCATTTCACCTTTCTGAGGTTCATCTTTAGTAATAATTTTAGTAATAATTGATTGAGCCCTTATTATGTGGCAGGCACTCTGCTAGTTTTTTATGTGCTTATGCCATTCCATCTTTATGACACCCCAGGAGTTGGTATGGTTGTTGCCCCCATTTTAGAAGGAGGAAGCTCAGGCTCACCGAGGGAGAAGTAACTGCCCAGGATAACACCAGTGGGAATGTGCCGGCGAAATAGTGACCTGGAGATCTTGTAGGATGGGGTTCCCTAGCACAAATGTTTCCACTGCTCCCGGTGTGAGGATGCTCTTCCTGATGTTAACTTGAACCCTTGGATGTTGCAGGGAAGAGGTTTGCCCGACAACACTTGGTGATGGGAGGTTATGAAAGGATTCACAGCATTGGTCTCCCCAGCTGGACAGTTGTTCTGGATCCTGGTGCTTCCAAGACTGGGGAGTAGAACAGGTCCCAGAGAGAATTCTCCACTCTCACCCCCAGACTAGGGCCAGGCAGGTCCTTGGTGACATCCCTCCTGTGGCTCCGTGAGCTCCCCCATCCTGACCTTCATCGCTGGGTCTGTGTCACATCCCTTAGCCCAGTGCTTGACTCCTGATAATAATAGTCATGAGAAGTATTGGGATGGGTCACTAGCTATGTTTTAAGCAAGTTTTATTTCACTTAATCCTCACAACAAGCCCGTGAGGTGGACAATATTATCATCACCGCTTTATAGCAGCTTGCTTCACGTGATTAGGAAGGAGGAAAGCTGATTTTCGAACTCAGGACTCTGACTCCAAAGTCCCTCTCCTTACCTTCTGTGCACTGCTGCCTTTAAATACGAAATGGGCTCCAGCTGCCTTTGTGACAGAGGTGTGGTAAGTCTCAGTAAGTTGTTGTACACAAAAGGACCCAGCGTAGGGGCTGCCCAAAGTGGGTACCCAGTCTGTGTTAGCAGAAGACGATATATGGTGCTGATTTCCTTTTATGGAAACCGTATGGTTAGTTAAAACAGACAAGGGTCTCCCTGTGATAACTCCAAAGCCTTGAACAAATAGTTTCCCCCGGAGAGTTGTATATACATTAGAGTTGCATTTTTGTTTATTTTGAGCTGTCTTGTTAAGGAAGGATTTATATGCTGGCGTTGATGTAGGACAGCAATCAGGCAATGTTTTCTGCCTTTGACAGTTGGTGTGATAGTTTGCTTCCAGTGAAGTTTGACTCACTGTATCCGGAAGCTGTCAAAAGTGGGAGCATGAAAAGGTCATGACAGATGGCAATGGATAAGTGGGTAGGAGAGGAGAGCTGGTAAAGAAGACAAATGGCCTCCCTTGTTTCCGAGGGAAGGGCCTGACCCTGGCCGCTTCGGGCCAGCCCCCATGCCCTCTTCTTCCTTACCTGCCATAGCTGGTGGGGTGGAGCCTGCCAGGCACCATTTGTGAGGGTGGCACCAGGCTGGGCATAATGCAGCCCATGGGAGCCCTTCTCAGCAACCCAGCCCTTGGGTACTTGAGAACTGCTAGATGGAAGTAGTCTTCAGTTTAGGATCACTTTTCATGATTGTCAATTAGAGAATTCAACATACTCTTTCCCCACATTTTAAAAGTTGGAAAAGGGTACTGAATTCTGAAGCAGAAACCCAAAAAATGTCAACTTTTAAAATGATGTTTTTATTTTTAGTGAAATTTTTATTTTGGAAAAATATAGAAAAGGAAAAGACGTAATCCCAGTAGGCAGAGTTGACCACTGTTATCAGTTTGGAGCATATCCTTTTGATCTCTTTTTTATAAATATTTTTCCTGTCTTTTTCACTTAGTATCATAAGAATTTTTCCAAGTCAAAGCTTTTCTTAAACATAATTTTTCAGTGTTGTGTTGTATTCCGTCATGGTTGGGTGAACTATTCCTCTATTGTTGGCCATTTAAGTTGGAGAAATGTAAACTTAAAAACCAGCTTCCCTTGTTTTCTTGGATATATGTTTATAATTTGAATTACTTAAAAATAGTGCATATAAACCATTGTTACCAGAATAAAAATAAAATTAATTAAAATAACGTATAAGTGACACTTTAAGGAGTGCATCTGCCTTTCCTTCAGTGACTTTACACAAAAACTTTAGCAAAGGAAGGGCCGGCCCGGTGGCGCAGCGGTTTAGTTCACACTTTGGCTGCCCGGGGTTCGCAAGTTCGGATCCCAGGCACCCGCCGACACACTGCTTGTCAGCCATGCCGTGGTGGCGTCCCATATAAAGTAGAGGAAGATGGGCACGGATGTTAGCTCAGGGCTGATCTTCCTCACAAAAATACCCCACAAAACTTGAGCAAAGGAAATCAAAACCATGCTCAGTGATCAAAAAGAAGAGCATTGATTGGATTTCATGCTCCAGTTTGCCATATATGAACAAAAATAGGTGTGCATTTATTGGCACATTTGAATATTGATTTGTTCCTTGGTGAAAATTGAGAGAAGAGACTGAAGACTTAGTTGGGCAGAGTTCCTTATTGCATCTCCACAGAATGAGGCCGTGTGGAGGGGGGGAAGTACCATACCAGGAAGCGGATAGCTCAGGGCTGGGAATGGCTTTTCCACTATAAAGCTCCCAACCTTAGATAAGCACCTTCACCTCTCCTGGGGTGTGTTATGTAAACACCTAGCGCAGTTCTTGCAGGAATGTGTAGTGGCTGAGAGGACAGACTCTGGAACCAGATTTCCTAGCTTTCTTTGAATTCCAGCTCTGCCACTTTTCAACTGTATGATCTTAGACAAGTTTCTTGACCTCCCTGTGTTGTAGTTTCCTCATGTACGAAATAGGGATGAACATAGTAACCACCTTCTTGCCTCGTTGTGAGATTTGAATCAACGCACACAAAGGATTTCTAACCTTGCTGGTGCCAGATAGTGTTCACCCGTCTTTGCCCCTGGCCTGGACTGTGGCACCAGCCTCCTAACTGCTCTCCTCTCCACTAGGCTGCCTCCTCCTTCCAGCCAAGAAGGAGACCTCAGACTACCAGGCCAGGGCCAGAAGAGGTCTCTCTTTGCTTCCAGGCTGAATTCTACGGACTGTCTTCTCAGCAGTGGAGTCTGGGTGCTCAGGAAAATGGGCTCTGACCATGGACTGCCTCAGGCCCTCCGGGACTGGAAGCAGAGGGCTGCCGCCTGTCCAGCAAGGACAAATAGGGTCCTGTGGGGCCCTGCTTTAAGAAACTGACTCACACACATCTCAAGTAGAGTGAGATTATTTAATGTACAAAAGGATTTTTCCTATCAGGAAAAATTCCCCTACAGGTTCCTTTGAACAGTGACTCCTCTAGGCAGGCAAGTGTTTTTACAGATCGTTAACTACTTGACTGAAAGCCTGCAGGGCAGAGAAACTTTAAAGTGTTGGGATCACCTGCCAATTACAGATCATTCCAAAATGAAAATAAACTAACTCTAGAACTAGAAGTCATTGGGAAAATGTGATTTAATTCAGAAAAAAATCTGATCACATGCAACTCTTTTTGGAACGCACGAGTTGTTTAAATAGTGTTCCACCTGCCTGCCCATGTTGAACCTAATGCATTCATCTCCCACATCTTCATCCCCAAACCCCAGACTTGGGGTTCCCCCCTGTGAACAGTGACTGCACAATAACCCCAGGAAAGGGTGTCATTGGAAAAGTGTTCTTGTGGCCGTGCAGAGCATAGGCAGTTGATGCAGAGATACTGCCCGTAATGGATGAACTATACAGTAACAATTTGCAGATAAAAATAATAGAAGTTAAAGTGTACTTTATATGATAAAAGAAAGATGAAAGAGGATGAGAGTCTGTTACATCTGAGATGGTTACAAAAGTCCTGCTATGTGAAGTAGGCTCTGTTGAAAAGATTGATGCAATGGGGAGTGACCTTGGCTTGGAGCAGGAGCTGGTGATGTATGTATGAGCATCCCTCTGCTAAATGGACCCAGATTTGTAGCACTAATATACATGGGAGCCCAGAACCAAACTCAGTACGGCAATAAATCAACAGCCACTTTGGGTGTCATTTCTGGTTTATATTCCACTATTGTTCTATCACTTTAATTCATGTCACTATCATCTTTTCATCTGGAACAGTTTTATATAATTTTCCAGTGGAGTTACCTGACAAATCCTATCAAATTAACAAGGTACATTAACAATATTGACTGACTACAGCTTCAGGAGTTGTAGGGCCGTAGAACAAAATTTTAAAGCCGTGTCTCTCTGGTGACAATTTTTTCCCCTCTCTTTCTGAGAAAGGAATATGGGGCAGGGTTTATTCCACAGAAGAGATATGCACATTTATTTTACTCTGCTCTTTTTGACTTTTATAAATGTCAAAATAAGAAGCAGAAGAAGGAGGGGAAAAAAAAAACACTTGCTACCAGCAACCATAGCTTAAGTCCTTTTCTTCTTTCAGGGAACTGTAGAAATGTCCAGATCTTTAACAATTAATGACCAAATTGGAGGGAAGAGTGTAACTGGGTAGTCGTAATCTATTTTAAGTGAAATGTAATAAAATTGGTCTCCTGATACATTCTTGCCCTCCTGAAATCATCTAGACCTGAACGTCCAGAGTCAATTGGACTTATGACATTATGCCTAATTGAAATATGGTGTTCCTGAAATATGTCTAATGACAAATTCCAGCATTCAATTAATAAAAAAATACCAATTGTTCGTCTTTTCCAAAGACCACACAGTAATGACCAGGGTTAAGCAACTGTACTGCATTGTCTCCTCGGAAGACAGCAGATGAGACTCTGCTGTAGTCTGTACAGTCTCCTGCCTTTGTCTCACGGCTAGTTGGGATTTCTTTATTTATAGAATAAAATGAATGGAGTGTGTGGCAGACCTCATCACTAGAAATTTGTTTGTATTTATTTTCTGTTTTCATTTTAAATTTGCTCTCAGACTATAGTCATTGTGTGTTTTGTTTTTTTGGTGTCTTTTCTTAATTGAGCTGTCTCTTTTATATGCTTTTTTTTTTGGCCTACTAGATTTTCTTACACTGTATTGAAAAATTTCTGAGTATGATCCTTAGGATGAAATATGTTAACTCAGGTAGTCTTTTCGGTTGCAGTATGTACATTTGATTGTTTTAATTATTTCTTATATCTTTACCTCATTTTGCTTTTTTCACTTTGACCCTGACCTTTAAACTATGGCCTAAAAGTTAATTACTTTCAAGATTCCATCTGGGGCCCACTCTGGAAGGCATATTGAAGGTTTTTGTCTCACTTCAGAAACAGATTCCTCAATTTTCAGCGAAAGAGGAGAAAGAGAGCATCTAGCCTAGATCGCCTGTGTCAGGCTGAGCACATGGTGCCCAGGAACACTGGGAGAGCAACTGCTATGCATTTCCCGGTCATCCCAGGACACCTTCCCTCGCTGGCGTTACCTTTGTTCTCCTAACACCTTTGCTCCCAGTCACTGTGAGGTGTGTTATGTCTGTCACAGCTCTGAAAATGAAACCTGAAGTGCCAGTATTTAACATTCTGGATTCCTGTTACAAAGTCTTTGTTGCGTAAAGCTCACACCCAGTGCTGTCCCTCCCTCAGCAGAGCAGCAGTGACCTCCACAGCCTGAAGCCAGGCTCTACGACTTGAACTATGTAAAGGACACTTTGATCCTCCTGAGACTTCCTTTAAATATAGCTTGGATAATTATTTGGTGTCAGAGAATGGAAGAGAGAGATTTTTCCTATTTTTAGTGGGTAAATCAGAAACTCTTCATTGGTAGCTTAGCTATTTAGATATAGGTGAGATTACAAATTTAACCATCCAACCCAGATCTTCTAAAAAAACAAAAAGGACCACTGATCAAAATTGGTTTTTAAATGACCTTATATTATAGTATTATAGTTTATTTCATTATAATATAGAGGTAATGTAGGGCTAACAGTATGTAGGTGAACTCCATACTGTTTCTGTGGTACATCTATGTTTCTTAATACCTTTTTATATAGTTTTTGATTACCCCCCCCCCACTGACCCACCCAGGAAACCAGACATGCAACTTCTCTGTGCCATTTGGAGTCTCCTTATGTCCGTCTGAAGCCCAAGGCATTCCCCAAAGCCCTAAGAAATTGCTCATGTCCATCCAGTTTAGGATTTATAAAACAGGTCAAATGATGACACTGAAATCACTTACACCTTGCACTTCTTGTGGCTTCTTTTTTGTCCTCCCCTTGGCCTTACAGGTATCTCTGGAGACAAAGTAGAGATAGACCCTGTTACGAATCAGAAAGCCAGCACTAAGTTTTGGATTAAGCAGAAACCCATCTCAATCGATTCTGACCTGCTCTGTGCCTGTGACCTTGCTGAAGAAAAAAGCCCCAGTGAGTAGTCCCTTTTATTTATGTCTCCTTTCTCTCTTCCCCCCTTCCCTCTGTGTGCTGGGTGCCAGGAGAATATATTGCCACCGTGTCCTTTTTTCCTTGGGTCTGTTTAATTCATTACCAGAAATTTCTTTTAATCAAACAGGATTGTATTACAGTGCCCAGAGCCTGACACAGGTCCCCATCCTGTTCGGTCTTGATGGCGGCAGAGCAGCTCACAGCCAGGCTCCTGACCTTAGTGCCCCACCCTGGGGGCCAGGGGTGTGAGCGGCACATTCCTGCTGAGAATTTGCACCCACCAGAGCCCTCATTTCACGTTGTGCTCCCTTCCTCTTCTCGTTTGGGGGACTTGACCACTCAGACCTGGACCTGCCTCCCTTCCTTGCCAGATCGAGGGAAGCTGGGGGATTTCCTGTGGCAGCTGAAGACTAGATTTAGATATCCATCATGCCGGAAGTGTCAGCACCCTCCAGATTATTGACAGCTGCATGACCTACCAGCTCGTGATTACACTTCTGCCTGATCCTGCAGAAGAGATCGCTGCCGGGTTGGCACTCCTTTGCTTAAATTATCAAAGTAGATACAGTCTGGTTGATTATTCTGGCATATTATATTTTTGCAGTTAAGTAATTGAGTGGAGTATTTAGATTAATCATTTTTAGGACTTTAATCCCATCAAGGAGCAGAAAGGACCCAGATCACACTGAAATTCCTCCACGAAAGAAACAAGTTTAAACTATTTAAGGATTTGTTAGTTGCCTGGAGAAGGCTAGAAGACAGTGCTTCTCAAAGTCTGGTTCATCTCAGCATTGCCGGCGGACCTGTTTAAAATGCAGTTACCCAGGGCCCACCCCAGTCAGTTCTGGTTCAGTAACTTGGAGTACAACCTGAACATCTATTTTTGTTAATCCTCTTTTTTTGCAGTGTCCACTAAATTGGAGAACAAATGCTTTAAGGAATGACATACTCAGAAGGAACAATAGGAATTGTAAAGGCCAGCAACTGTTTATAATATTCTCAAGTTTTTGCAGTAATACTATACTGGGGCCTAAAGAGCACAGAGTCTCTGAAGGGGGCCTACGGACTGGGCACGTGCCACATTGCCTCATTTATGAGTGGGTGTTTGTCACAATCGTTTTGTCAAATTCAGCTATGCTGGGCTACGTGGTCTCCTCCTTCAGCTCATTAACCTAGCTTGGCAAGAAGGGAGAACTTAGTGGTACAGGGGAAAGGAGTAAGGCCCTGCCACCCCGCTTCCCACCATTCCTGTCACCCCAGTGAGCCCTCAGTTCTGCAAGATGGCTGCTGGAAGGGGCTGGTGAGAAAAGTGCCTGCTGCTCTGGGACCCTTGCCCCAAGGCTGCCAGATTCCTTCTGTCTTTAGATAAACATCTCTCTAATCCCTCTCACTCCAGCTTGTTGGCCAATAAAGATGTCATTGTTCTAGCATCTTTCTTCCCAAGAATTCAGTATGCTTTGAAAAGTAACATTTTATAAATTCTCCATGTCTCTGAGAAATGAAAGGCAATCACTTACTTGTTGCATTGAGTGATATAAGCTGGAATGGAAAGGTTAGGAAAAGAGCTAGAAACAGGATTCAGGTTTCCCTTACACTCACACCAAGACACTCACTGTGTCAAGGAGGGCTGGGATTCAGACTCTGAAAGGCAAAGGATGTAACACATCTGGCCTAGTAGGGAATGAAGAAAAGATGCACAGCTACCAACTCCCAGTTGTCTCTTGGGATCAGTCAGTCAAGAAGTAATTATTGCACATCTCTCTGAGTGGGGCCAAGTTCCAAGCACTGGAGATAGAGAGCAGATGTGGGCCCCACCATTTCAGTATTGACAATCCAGCAAGAGAGTCTTTTGTCTTATTTTCAGGCCTACTGGATGGTTCTGTGTAAAAACTGCACATGTGGGTCTTATAGAGGTTTCCTCCTCTCACTCTGGCTCCAGAGATCTAGAAATTGTGACACTTTCCAGAACAAAGAGGCGCACTGCCCCCGTAAAACATTTCCTTAGTCCCTGTCCCTACCACGGTGCTTTTCAAACCAGCTTCCTCAGAGCGTGAGGTTCTTGGGGGACCTCAGGGGCGTGTGTGTGTACGCTCAGTTGGGCATGAGGCCTCCCTTCAACCAAAGGTGCTCTACTTTTTTCTTTTCTATTTTGGGATTCTGCACTTAAAGAGTCAACTGATAAAAAAGGATTTTGCTGCTTAAAAAAAAAAATGATTTGAAAGTTATAGGCTAAAATCAGACCCCTCAGCATAGCCTTTAGAAACATTGACCACCAACTGACCACTCCAGGCTCATAGCCCATAATTTCCCATCCTGAACTTGGGCTGTGGTCATTGTGAACTACTTGCACACAAACACACCTTGAATTCTGTGCTTCTGCTATTCTCACTGCCTGGAATACACCTCCGCCCTGACCCTCCCTCTCCTTTACAGACACCTCCGTTTCCCCAAGCCAGCCCACTCGTTTTTCAATATCCAGCTCCAAGGCCAGGCTCTCTCTTTAACTTTGCCCCCAGGAGTTTGCAGATACCTCTGGTAAAGCATCTCACACCTGTGCTGTAGTTATCTATTTGAGGCCTGCCCTTCTATCCCACCCTCATCTCCATGCTAAACGCATTGACCCAGGGACTGGATTCCGTGTCCTCAATCCCTACATGCCTGCAGAGTTGTCCTCAATGAATGTCTGTTGTCTTGATTGAATTTAATGAGGCCAGAATTTAGAAACCAAAAGTTATTCAACATAATTTATGTTGCAAAGTGCCCAAAGATATATTAAATGAATCGGCTTGATGCTGTGTTGTTTTTTGTTTTATGATTTCCAGTATGTTCATCAAATTAATTCAGTGACTTAATCTAAAAAGTTCATCTTCAAGACCATCGTCAGACCACAGAATTAATCTACGGGCTTCTTCTTCTTTTTTTTTTTTATAAAGGATTAATGGTAACCCTTTTTATCTTTTGTGTCTGTTGAACCTTAGAAAAAAGTTATTTTAACAGCACTAAAGAAATGAAAGTCACTATATTTCATAAGTTTAGCCTGTGATTTTTATCAGCATAGTGATGTATGTTTGTAGCTGAGTTTACATCAAAAATTATTCTTGGGGCCTTCTTGAATGAATTATGGCAAAGAGAGAGAGTCTAGAAGTAGATAAGGTTTTTGATTTCTGCAATATATTTCCTTTTTCATGTTTTTATCTCTCCTAACACAAGTGTCTTGCTGAAGACTGGAACGTGTGACCAACTGGAATAATTTAGTTGTGGAAACAGAGCAGACGTGTTATTAAACAGCCTTCTTTACAAAAAGGCATTAAGTGTTGGGAGGATAATGAAGTTGTTCCCGGTCTTACTTGAGACATGTTTGTCAGAATTTTGAACAGAAAAGAAATGGTTTTTAAAACCTTCGAATATGGCCAGCTTGCAGTGTTTATTGAGAGAGCCGCCGTCAAACCATTAATTTGGTCGTCATAAGGAACACAACTCAAGTTTAATTGATGCCGTATCCAAAAAGTATGTGAATAGCTGACTTGGCAGAGGGACCGAGCCTCAGAGCCCTGGCGGTGAAACACATAATTACATGTTTGTGGAATCAGAAAGACCCAGACTCTGAAGCCATCCGCCGTAAATAGCACTTCTGTGGCTCTCTTTCCTTTCCCTACTTCTCCCTCTTAGGCCGTGTTCTCAGAGGGAAAATTTATTGCTCTGTCCCTGCTAGTGTTTAAGGACCTGGAACTTAATGACTAAATAGATACATGCCTTAAAAAAACTTGTACATATAAATATGGACTCTTAAACGGGTTAGTTGAGAAAGTCTGTGTATCAAAGCCCTGAGAAATTAAGAATAAATTCTGCCTTTCCAGATTACAAAAAAAAAAGCAGCATACTGCCATTATTATTCAAATCAGTGATTTCGCAGTCTGGTTTTGCCACTCCTTAGGATATCTTTTGCTGTTTTGAAGGATGTCACAAACATCTAAAAGATGAATTAATTTTAATTCATTTTAACTGAACAAAGATGTATGCGGCACATAGGAAAGGAGAATGTTTTCATATCAGAAACTACCATGGCTAAATTGTCTCAGAGAAATAATTCTCCATCCTTGTCCAGGTCTAGACATAGGCTTTGAATGCATGGGCTCTCTTTCTAGTGCTAGCCTTGAATGCCAACACTGAAACAAAAACAAGGGACCTTTCTGTGAAGCTAGCACCCATCACAGATTCTCGGGCTGGATTTAAAGTACCAGACTCACCCATGCCAGGTCTGGTTTTATCATAAGAAGATTGTGCAGGTTTAGAGTCTTTAAAGGAAGCAGCCTATCATTAAGAAATCAGATTTAAACCTTAATAAAGTAGCTGTCGTCTTTATAGCTGAAAAGAGCTCTGTATCTCAATTAAGTATAGATAATATAAAATCTTAAGGAAGCAACATAATAGAGGTAACCTGATTACGTTCTCTTGCAATAGTACAATTTAAAGGAAATCTGATTCTGTTGATGCTGGTTATGTTGGTGGGGGATTGTTTGTTTGGTTTTTTTTGTCCGAAACACTGTTTGGATACAGGACAGGACTCCTTGGGTTTATGAGTTAACCACAACTGCAGGAGACTGTTCAACCCTCGTGAATAGAAGCTGCTGGATATTTACGATGAGATTCAGTTAAGGTTATGAGTTACATTAGCTGGGCTTATTGGTGACCTCCCGCTTAAATGAATCTTTCTTTTCATAAGTACTTGACAAGATCTGTAAAGTAGTGTATTTAATTTACTAATTAAATTAAAGCTACTGAATAATGATTTGTCCACATTGATTTAGCTTAAACAGAAAAGATCAGCATTGTTGTGATCTTCAGCAACCTTAATGGCCGAGCCAGTTAGACACAAAGGCCTCTTGTGTTTTATAGGTCAGAAGTACATAGGTAAGCCCAGGCTGTAATTGAATTGCCTGCGCTGCACCCTGCAGTTGCCGATTTCCTTTGCCTTCCCGTTCCATTGTTGCACTGGGGTTTAAGAGAATGTTAACGCGGTAATAGGCACAGGGCCTTCCCCATTATACGTCTTGCTATCGAGCGGTTCTGCATGACTAGTTAAAGAAGATGGCAAGAAGATTAATGAAAGCAAGGCTAATACAGAAGGGGGTACTTTTGCAAGACTTCTACTGAGGAGATATTAGAGCTGAACCAGGGCTTGGCTTTTTCTTTATCCTGTGACCTTTGAACCTGCCTTACTGTTGAGAGCTGCCAGGGAAGTCGACATTTTGATTGATGTTGGTACACGAGTCAGTCTTTCCCATTGAATTCCACATCTGCACAAAAATAGCTTTTCCAGCAGAATTCATACTGGCTAGAAGTGATAGCCAAATTGATGGCTGAAATGCTTTTATGTAGTTTTCATTTAAACCAAAAGGTATTTGATGGTTTAATTCAGTATCCAGTTTTCATAGATTATAAGCATTCTCTTATAGGTCCTTAATGGGTTCATCAGCTCATAGTGAAGGACCAGTATTAAGAGTGTTCAAAGGTTTGCAGACAGAGCTCCAAGCAGGCTCTATGGGGGAGTACAAGCAGTCATCAAACAAATTTTCGCCATCATTAAGAAAGAAAAATCAGTCTGAGAGCCCAGGCAAACTGACTTTGAGATTTTTGTAAATAAAGCAAAGCATCTGTTTTTGGAAAGCTATGGATGGGGAAATCCGAAATCTCACCTCTGTACCCCACCTGAGCCCCAGCTCAGTCTTATCCACCCAGATGCTGAGTTCCCTGACCTTGTCCTTGGACACTAGCATTCCAGCTGAAAAGGATTGTTATGGTCTTCTTGTAAGGCAGCCCGGTACAGATGCAAACCTCTTCGTGTGTTCTCACTAATTCTCTTACTTTGCTTGTGGAGCTGCAGGCCTCCAGTGTGTGTGTATGTCTCTGAATGTGCCTGTGTGTGCATCCCCCCGCCCCTCTCCCAACAGAGGAGGGCAGAGAGAGTGGCAGAGGGACTCAGGCTTTGTTACTAAAATCGACTTGGGCACACCCCAACCCATACATTGAATCCTCTGACTGCCCGATTTCTTTTCTCCCTATTTGACAGGAGTAGTCCTAGCAGATAAAACACACACACACACATGCTGATGTGACAGGTATTGCAGTTCCTACAGGAGGAGGTACCCAGGAATTTTGTCATATTCTTTAGAGGCTCATGAGAATGTGTGAAAGGAAGATGAGGATGACATTAGCCACTGCCGGATGAAAGAGCTCCACCCTGAGGTGGGTGGGTGGATGTCCATGGCTATGCCGGTGCACTGTAGGTCCCAATAAGTAAGGCACTGCACTGATGCTCAGATGGACCTGTGGCCAGGAGGTCTAGGCACTTCACACATTAGGTGAGCAAGCCATGTCGTGTTTTTATTCTCTGATGAGGACTTATTTCTTAAGTTCCAGATCAAATACGGTAAGTACCGCTCGATTACAGAACACAACGGACTCTAACATATTAAGTGCCCCAGTTATTGAATTGCCTTTTCATAAGAGTACTCTGGAGCACAATCAGGAGCAGGCAGTGCCTCATCCTTTTAACAGATATGTTTCCTAGCCCTATTAAAAGGGGTCTTCATCTATCCTGTCAGAGGGAGTCTGCTGGGGTTTTTTAGTTTAATTACACTATCCAATTAAAACTCCTTGCTGCATTTGGATGCGCCTCTCCTTGGGCCTGAGTGGATATGACATTTACAAGCTCGCCTTTCAAGCAGACAATAGTGTGATTGATGAGGTGCACATTCAGGGAAGGGGGCGAGTGCCTGCGGAAGTGCTGCTCAGTGCGTTTTGATTCATTTATCATCTCCTTCCAAAACAAGGGGGCTGCCGGGGAGATGAGTTTAGGCAACCAGGGGGACCACCTCAATTTTTCCAAGTGTGTGGGAGGGAGAGACCTGGAGTGTGCCATAGGATAAAGGTGGAGAAAAACTATAAGCATGGGGCCAGCTTGCATCATCTAAGGCTGGGCTGCATTCTTAAGTTCTTTGACCCAGTTTGGTTTCCAGTAACCTCAGGCCACAAGCTGCTGTTAAATAGAGCATCACTGTCTTTCATGGAACCGTTTGCTGGGGCTGGATAACATTGGCCAGGCCCCTGCGAACTCAGCTGGTGGGAGCCAACCCAACATGTGTCCCATTGACCAACTTGGTCGTTATTAACTGACACGTGAGGTTTGCACTAGGCATGCCTATTTATGCTCCCAGCTGCATCCTCCAGAAGTCCAGCAGCTTCTGTCCAGGGGCTACAGTCAGTGCTTGATGACACTTTCTATAACTCTGCCTGGGCATGTTGAGCATTTAAAAGTTGCTTCTGGAATTTGAAATTGGTCAAGAGCAAGTGTGGCTCTTCAACAAAGAGACATGGAGGCACAATGGAGAGCTTCTCAGGTTGTAGTGAAAAGGCAAACCCAGCATCTTGTTCTTAACCTGCTGTTGCTGCTTCCCCTCAGCATATGATGAATGGGGCCAGTGTGCTTGTCTCTGTAGGTCCTTGAAAAGAGGTGCTTCAGTACAGAGTGTGGTCTCTGGAAGGGTCAAGAAGTCTCATGAATTTAGGAGGCACGAGATTCTACACTGAGCCCCAGACAGATGAAAGCAGCACACCTCCCATATTCATTATCAGGTACTACGGTTGCTCACAGGGGCTGTGCTGTCAGGGGCGTGTTTGTAAGCATGCAACACGTAAAAATGTCTGTTTGTGAGGAAGATTGGCTGGTGCTGATACACTCGGGTTTTCTTACGTTCTCTGTAAGTTTTCTTCATTTTTCCCTAGGACTTATGAATAAATAAGAAAGAACTTGCTTGCATTGGTTGGAATATTGATATTCGTTAGAGTAGAAAACATTTTGGGGGTATCAACTTTTTTTCCTCCTGGAAGAAGCCTTCTTTTTGCTAAGTTTTCGCTTAATTGTTGACTTGGGCTTTATGGATCCTTAATAACAAAACAGTTATCTAGATATAATGAGAAATTTGCATACATTTACATTTTCCTAGATTTTTTATTACCATTTCCTCAAATTCTTTCTTTCTTGATTTTAACATCAGAAGAGATCCTAATTGAGAAGAGGGTAAGGGCAGGGACTGTTCTCTACTGAAAAACTCTGGGTGAGAGATTTCTCAGCTGGATAAATGATGGGGAAAATCTGTTTCCCTTGCCTCCTGCCAAGCTTCAAATTGTGTTTTCATAGTAAATAAATGGGGTGTTTAGGTTTTAAGTTATTCTTGTAGATGTGGAAAAAGTAAGCCATTCTTTCATTAAAATCACAATGTGTATTGCTTACAAGACTCCCATAGGCAACTTCCAAAACAGGATAACTGCTACCAGATTAGCCCTGCTATCATAAATGACTGGAAAACTACACAAGATATAAGAAACTGTTTTCAGACATTGGAAAACAGGCAGTACAGGACGATGAGCCCTGAGAGAAGGGAAGCAAATGAGGTGAAACCTACTATCACTTCAGCTTTTTTCCAGGGTTTCCCAAGGAGAGTATAGCAATCTCACTGAGCTGGGAGACAGAGATCAGAGTTGGGGAGGCTGAAGCAACTGAAATTTGCAAAATAAAGTATGGAGAGGAGGGAGCTACACTGAGAGGCCCCAAATCTTTTGCCATCTACTAAGCTGTGCATGCCTACAGTGGGACCTCACAAGGCTGGTCAGAGAACAACTACTGGGGAGCTATAAACTAGAGTTCTGGCCAACCAGAGTGGAGCATCTAGGGTGTTTAACAGGGACTCCGGAAAGGCCCTATCTTAGGAGTAAGGCTAAACTAGCCCTAGATTAAAGACTGCTCCAATCCTTGCCTAACAAAGCTTTAAAAAGGAGTCTTGAAAGGATCAAACTGATCTGCAAGTGAATTAACTAACTGCCTGCCAGAACAAAGCCCAGTACTCTAAAAGATGACAACAAAATGCAGACACCCCACAGTGAACATTTACAGTGTCTAGCATTCAGTCAAAAATTACTAGACATGCAAAGAAGCAGTAAAATGTGTCCTATAACCAGGAGAAAAATCAGTCAATAGAAACAGACCCAGAAGTGGCAGGAATGATAGAATTCACAGACAAGTACATTTTTTGGTTTTGGGGGTTTTTTTGTTTTGTTTTTTGCTGAGGAAGATTGGTCCTGAGCTAATATCTGCCACCAATCTTCCTCTTTTTTCTGAGGAAGATTCACCCTGAGCTAACATCTGTTGCCAGTCTTCCTCTATTTTTTATGTGGGTCGCCGCCACAGCATGGCCACTGACAGACAAGTGGTGTAGGTCCGTGCCCGGAAACCAAACCCGGGCTGCTGAAGTGGAATGTGCCAAACTTAACTACTAGGCCACTGGGGCTGGCCCAGACAAGTATTTTAAAATAGCTGTTACAAATATGTTCAAAGACTTAAAGGAAAACAAGAACTCAAAAAGAAGAGAAATGGAAACTATTAAAAAAGAACCAAATGAAAATTCTAGAGCTGAGGAATATAATACCTGAATCAAAAAATTCACTGATGGAGCAGATTAGGGAAAGAGGTCAGAGTGTTAGTTATCTAATTTGCCACACAACAAATTACCTCAAAACTTGGTGACTTAAAACAACATGACTCATTGTCGCACAGTTCTCTGGGTCAGGAATCCAGCACGACATAGCTGGGCCTCTAGCTAGGGTCTCACAAGATGCAGTCGCAGTGTCAGCCAGGCCACAACCATCACAGAGTCCAGTTAGGGCAGGACCTGCTGCCGAGCTCACTGACTGGTTGCCGGCAGAGTTCACTGTCTTGTGAGCACCCCCAGCTCCTTGCCACATGGGCCCTGCAAGCTCACAGGACCGCAGCTGGCTTCATCAGTCACCAAGAGCAAGAGAATACTAGCAAGAAAGAAGTTATAGTCTTTTATAACCTGATCTCAGAAATGGTGTCCCAAAACTTGTGCTGTATTTTATTCATCAGAAACAAGTCTCTAGGTCTAGCCCACAAACAAGACAGGGAGATTACACAGGGTTGTGAAAAGCGGGAGACAGGATCATTGGGAGCCATTTCAGAATCTGCCTACCACTATCAATGAACTTTAAGATGGGACAATAAAAACTATTCAAACTGAAGCACAGAGAGAAAAAAAATAGATGAAAAGAACAGAGCCTGTGGAATATTATCAGATATTCTAACACATATGTAATTAGAGTCTCAGGGATGGAGGAGAAAACTACTCCAGATTTAATTAAAAATGTCAATCCACCAATCTTGGAAGCCCAACGAAGGCCAAACAGGATAAAACAGAGAAAACCACATCAAGGTACATTGTAATTAATTTGTGAAAACCAATGATAAAGAGAAAATCTTAAAAGCAGCCAGAGAAACCAAGATAAGAATGGTTGCTGACTTCTCATCTGAAATAGTGCGTTGCAGAAGACAATGGAGTGACGTCTCTAAAGTGCTCAGAGAAAATCCGTCAACATAGACTTCTATATTCAGTGAAAGCATCCTTCCAAAATGAAGGTAAAATGAAGCTATTTTCAGGCATTCAGAAGATGAAAGAATTTGTTGCCATTAAACCTTCACTCTAAGAAATATTAAAGGCTGGAGGAAAAAAAGTACCAGATAGAAACCCATATCTACACAAAGAAATTAAGAGTACTCAAAATGTCACCATTAGCAGCTGTATGGAATGAACCAAGAAAAAGGAAATAAGCAAGAGAGACCTCTTTGAGGAGGGATTGGCAAACTATGGCCCCTTGGCAAAATCTAGCCCACCACCTGTTTTTGTGTGATCTGTGAGCTAAAAATGGTTTTTACAGGTGGACATTTGCAATTGATTTGACAATAGGGAACAGTACGTTTGAACTCCATTTAAGTAAAATATTATCCCCCCATCAAAAAAAAATTCTATCCTTCCCATTAGTATACCTGTATTACCCAAAAAATGTATTTGATTATTATATTTTGAATTTTGCCAATACAAAATGTGGAAATTTTTTTCTCTTGTTATATAAATATCTACAAAATATCTTTAATTTTGCCTCTTCGTCCACAAATCCTAAAATTTACTGTCTGGTCCTTTACAGGAAAAGTTTGCTTGTCTTAGAGAGTGAAGGTAAAAAGACAACAGGAACTTACCACTTGCCAGGCAGTGTCCCAAGTGCTTTATATGCACTACTTAATTCTTGCAGCAGCTCTATGAAGTTTATATACATTATAGGATTCTAGGATTGTTGATTTATCCTGGGATTATTTCATTTTATCCTAGGATTATTTAATTCTAGAATTATTTAATCCTATTGATAACCCTAGGATTTTTATTTAAACTCTGTGAGGCAGATATTATTTCTGTTTTATAAATGGGGCTCAAAGAAGTTACATAACTAGTCCAAAGTTATATGTAAATGGTAACAGAGTTTTGTGTTCTTCCCTCTGCCACTGACACAAAGCCAAAGCACTGAAACTTCTGTGCTTTTTTGATGGAAGAGTGTCCCTAGCCCTGACTCAGAGTTTATAAAGCCTCATTTTTAACAAATTTCAACCATGCTTGGTTATCTGGTTTCTCTTCCTAAAGGATATTAAATGCAGAAAATGAGAAGAGTAGAGAAAGAATGACAGAACTTAATAAAGACAGTGGGAAGTGAAAACTGGCAACAGGTGACCAAAAGTGAAAGAAAACAAAACAAAAACTATTAAAAGGCTCTTCAAAAATTCAGTAAGCACAGGAGTATGACAGTGTGCATCTATTTTGTGGCAAGACACAGAGCCTTGGGGCCGGCCCAGTGGCGTGGTGGTTAAGTTCTCATGCTCCAGTTCCATGGCCCAAGGTTCACAGGTTCGGATCCCGGGCACGGAGCAGTGCACCGCTTGTCATGCCATACTGTGGCAGCGTCCCATATAAAGCAGAGGAAGATGGGCATGAATGCTAGCCCAGGGCCAATCTTCCTCAGCAAAAAGAGGAGGATTGGCAACGGATGCTAGCTCAGGGCTAATCTTCCTCACCAAAAAAAAAAAAAAAAAAGACAGAGCCTTTGCAACCCTGAGGAAATCGTGACATTCAGGACTTATAAAGATAAACGTGATAACACAGTAATTGATTTTCCTTACACTCTAATACAGGAGGAAAGTTTGTAATATGAAATTTTAATGCTTAAAATGGAAAAAGGTTTCTTTGCACAAAGGTCACCCTGGCTCTCCGCTCTAAAGATTCTGGATAGATGAGGTTTCATGTGTTATAATTTCACCTCCCAAGGGTACTTGCGAACTCAAGCTTGTCCTAAACCAAAGACGAAATTTCCAGATATAGAATTTGTTTCTTACTTGTCTACCTCTCCAAAAGCTAAAGAATAAAACTCAGCCAATATTTGGTTACTGAAATGCCATAACGATATTTTGTTAGAACAACTTACACATGAAGCATCAAAAGACCTCATCAACCATTGTTCTGAGTTCATTTCCTGAAGTACACAGAAGCATTTCTGCTGTATATGGGAATAGAATGCTTGTCTCAAGGAAAAGCACTTGTACAGTTGTTTGAGTTGCAAGCTGAACTAGCCATTTATTTCATGGAATGCCATTTTTACTTGCAAGAATGACTGACAAACTATGGTTATTCAAACTTGAGCATTTAGGAGACACATCTTGAAAATGAAGGGAGTGAGCCTGTCACTTCAGGGAAAACAAGTGATAATATTTGATGCCAATGATGAAATTCAAGCTTTCAGGTGAAAATTAGAATTTTGGAAAACTTGTACCATCACTGTGAGCTTGGCTTCTCATTGCTTAAAGACTTTTCTGATGAGATCAGTGGTGATATTAATGAATGTGATTTTTTTCATATTGTATAATGAAATGTGTCAACAGTTGGAAGATCTGTATAACTCAGTGAACCCTTCTTTTCCAGACTACTGCATGATGTCACAAAATCATGCAAGGGTAAAAGATGCATTCAAAGTGCAAGACCAATGGATTTTAATATAACAGAATACTATTAGTGTGGTTTTAGAGCCTACATTGCAACTAATATTTAAGAGACTACCATTTATCAAGTTTGGTATAGTATCAAAGAAGAATATTTGTAAAGAATATTAAAATATGCCTCCCTTTTCCAAAAATGTATCTGTGTGAGGCCGGCTTTTCTACATATGCTTCAACCAAAACTATGTATCACAACAGATCAAATGCAGAAGCAGATTGGATAATCCAGCTGTTTTCCGTTAAACCAAATATTAGATTTCAAAAATATAAAATAATATCACTCTTCTCATTAAACCTTTTTTGTTTGGGGAGATATAAGGGTTTTTCCATTTAAAAATATGTTGTTGATGTTAACTTATGTAATGGGTTTATTATGTTTTATGAATTAAATATTTTTAAAATTTCTCAGTTTTAATTTCTAATACAATAAATATTGATAGATATAATCCACATAAACAAAAGCTTTGTGGACTCCTCAATAATGTTGAAGAGTGTAAAGGGATTCTAAGACCAGAAAGTTTTAGAACTGCTGATCTAGTGTCTTGAAAATTGTCGTAAGAAGCTTGGACTTTATTCTGAGGACAAGAGGAAAAGAAGCACTGCAGAGTTTTAAGTAGGGAAGTGATGTGTGTTATAAAATGATGACTCCTGTGGGTAGATGTTTAGATCTGAAGAAGATATGATCAAAAGTAGGAAAACCAGAGAGGAGGCAATAGATGGTCAGGACCTGGGTGAGGGCTGTGGTCACAGGATAGAAAGGGATGGAAGATGAATATGTGAAAACTATTTAGGTCACCAAATGCCTGGAACTTGATTTGGTGATTAGTGAGGCCTCCAATTCAGCTAGCAAAGCTTTTGACTTACGGGAAGATGTTGACGTCGATTCTGGACATGCTGCGCTGCAGGCCGTGTGAAGATGGTGGCTGTACTCACTGGGTGGCTCTGAAACTCCAGAGAAAGGTCTAGGCCAGATATCTGCTTTGGGATCATCACTGTATGAGTAGTAATTAAAACCTAAGAGGCAAACCTGACAAAGGAGAACTGCAGAGTTAGAAGAGATGAGGGTCAAGAATAGGACATTGGGGAAGACCATCATTTAAGGGACAAATGGACAAGAAGGTCACAAAGGAAATATAAGAAACAGATTGACTAGAGAAGTTGACTGAAGAATCAGGTGACTGTGGCTCCATGTGAACCCAGGGAAGAGAGGACTTCAAGGAGAACTATCAGTGCAGCTGAGAAGCCAAGGAAAATAAAAGCCGAGAACTATCTACTGATCTCAACATAGAGGTCGTAGTGACCTTAGCAAGAGTGTTTTCAATAAATTAGATAGAGGAAGGAGGGAAATCACATTGCCTTGGGAGTATTTATAATCAGAGAACCTTAATTATGTTTATAGGAAGGAGCCAAAGAGAGAGGGGGTTGAAAGATGCAGGCAGAGTATGGATCAGACTCGGTCCCTGCTCCAGAGGTTGAAGAGGTCATTTCAGTTTCCTGGGCCTCTGCCACTGTAGGGGTGATTGAGGAGGAGCACCAGGCTTTGCCAGCTGAACTATACATTGAACCGAAGCTCCTGCGGGCAGCTCAGAACTGCTGCTTACAGTGGAGACCAGATCCAGAGGGGTTTTTAGCCCAGAGACCAGAGAATCCCAGCCTTTCCTCCAGGGCCTACAGAAAGTTATGGCTTTCCTAAAAGAACGTGTTCCCATCTGTTACCCACCAAGAAATCCAGCGAGAACTTTCCACTCCCTTCCTAGCCAGAGGGAGCAGAAAAGTTCAGACCCTGGAAACCCAGCTTTAGAAAGTATCCATACCTGATGTAACAGAATTGAGAAATCCTCAAAGAAGTTCTTCATAGCCTTAGTTATAATACTGGCAGTTTTATAAGTAACTTAAATGCCCCACAGAGATAGGTATTGTGAACACGGCACACATCTGTTTATTGAAATAAAATGCAGCCATTGAAAAAGAGGGTTTTGGAGAGTGCGTAGCATCAGGGAAAGGGCTGTGGTAAAATGTTAACTAAAATTTAGCCCCAAATTTTAGTATACAATCTGATTACAACTGTGTGACAGCAGACGTGTGAGAATGACTAGAAGAGAGATCATGGATGTCGTTGGGCCAGAGTGTTGGTATTACAGGGGTAGAGTGTAAAGGTGTTTCCTCTGTCTTTTAAATTCCTAGTAATTTAAAAATATATTTTATAATTTTTTAATTGAAACAGAAAAAAACTCGTTTATTTTTGGCTTTCCTCGGGAGTGGTGACACCTGGGGGGTTTTAGACAAACGTGGACCGCAGGCTCGATTTGGAAGGCCCAGCTCTGAGCAGTCATTGCCCACCACGGTCAGTGCCGGCGGCTTGTGTTAGAAAGGACAGTCGCCTCTGTTCCATGCACAGTGGGAATCTGGCAGCGCTTCTAGCAGTAGTGCATGAGCTTCTGTCCCTCTCTGCTTACGCTGTCCCACTTTGTGATAATGGCCGCTCTCCTGAATTGACCAGAGGAACCTGTGTTTTCAGCACAGCTTGTTTAAGCTAAAATTCATAATGCGGAAGATAAATTAGAACACAAAAGCTCAAACATCTCCACTTCTGACATTTGTGCTGCTAATTAGTTTCTGCTCAGTGTTACGTTCCATCTTCTGTTTTACTTTGGAAAAAAATACATAAATGTAAATACATTTTTACACATCCAGATTTCCATTCAGTATTCAGAAGCAGGTGTATAGTTTCAAGGTCTGCCCTGAGCATGTGACCAGTGCTCAGATGCCATGTTTTTTCCCCATGATATTGCCTTTTATTCCTACAGCTCTGTAAACGCAAGTCTGCTCAAAGAGGACCTGACTAGGGGGCCGCCCGGTGGCGCAGCGGTTTAGCCCATGATTTGGCAGCCCGGGGTTCGCGGGTTCGGATCCCAGGCGCCCACCGACGCACTGCTTGTCAGCCACGCCGTGGCGGCGTCCCATATAAAGTAGAGGAAGATGGGCACGATGTTAGCCCAGGGCCAGTCTTCCTCAGAAAAACAAATAAATAAATGAAAAAAAAAAAAAGAGGACCTGACTAAAAACAAAATCTTCAAAATAATGAGGATTTTATCTTCAAATATCGGTTCCATCACAGTTCTAAGAGTGATCACTACATCCAGGCGCTGTGTGAGACGCGTGGCAGATGCTGTCTCCTCCTTTACGGCTGGGCAGACCTGGGCTCCAGGAGGGACAGAGCCTTGCCGAGGTCCCAGCGCAAGAACACGGCAGAGCTGGGATTTCATCCTAAGTCCTGACTCCAGAGCTCTCACGCTTTTCCCCTCTGCAGCCCAGGCTGTTGTCATGCCTTAATTTCCATACAGAATTTAACAGTCCGAGCAAAATAATTTGAACTAGTTGGAATATTACAATTTGCATTTTCTTTTAAATCACACTGACATAATTTTTTCTCAGCTGACATTTTTACAAAGACAGTTTGCCGCTATGGTTACCCCTTCCCTATGAAAGCTGCTGATGTACTTTGAATTTCAAGGGTAACCTGCGCACCCCTGATTCCCTCAAACACCCCAGGACAGATGCCCTGGTCGCTGCTGCTGAGGAGGTCGTTCGGCCCCTCCTCCTCCCTTACCTGAGGTGAGCCGTGAGGTGCCTGAGGCTGATAAAGTGTTTGATAACAGTCGTTTCTTATTCCGAGTTCTTACTCTGTTCAGTCGGTGTTGAAGTGGAGGTGGTTCCTTCTTCCCAGACACCTCTAGTGGAAATTTACCGTGTAGCATAAATTACTCATGCTTATTGATAGATTCGTTTCCAGCAAGAGGTCAGTCAACTTGTTACACTTTAATATATAGGTTTTGGACAGGGTGAAATTATACAAATGTGAATTCTGCTTAGGAACTGTTACTCTCTTGTAAAAGAATCCCCAAGTCCTGCCAACATTGCCTTCTCCATAGGTCTCAAGTCACTCCCTTTCTCAGCAGCCTTTCTTCCCCCATCTAGCTCAGAATTGCACACATTCCCACCTGGGTGACTGTGGAGGTTGGTCTCCCCACCTCCGGGCCCCAGGGAACCAGGGTGAACGCCCAAAAGCACAATTTGACCAGTTACTTCACTGCCCAGCTTACAACCCACTAGTGGCCCCCCTCAGCTGGTGAATCCGGCATTCCTGTCCCCTTGTGCCTGCCCCTTGTCCCCTCCTGTCTACCCACTACGTGACCCTGTCTGCCCGGAGCACCCAGAGACATGCTGCCTCTTGCCCCTTAGGTTTGTCCACGCTCTGTTTGACCCTGTTGCATCCTTCTCCACCCGTACCTTTACCCAGCCGACTCCCCTTCCTCCTCTAAGACTGCTCAGGTGTCGGCTCCTCCGAGAAGCTCTCTGATGACCTTCCCCGTCTAGGCCAGCCACCTCCTTCTGGGGTCTCCACAACAGCTCCCTGCGATTACCTTCCTCTTGACACTCATCATGCTTGACTCTCAGTGTTCATTTCTGTGGCCCTCGCACTAGCCTGAGTTCCTGCAGGGCCTAAACTGAGTAAAACTGCCCTTCTGGCCATCTAGAAAAACAGAGGGACCCCTGGAGTGAGGGAAAAACTCCTCAGAGCAAAAACTCCCGTGGAGTGAGTGGACCCTGTGTCCATGGCTCCAGCGTGGGTGAAAACAGCTACCGACGTGAACCTGAACTTACACGGTAGAGCTCCCCTTGTCGTTCCTCCCACAGAGCAAGAAGGGGCTATCTGCTGTGGCTGTCCCCCCACACCCTAACCCCATTATTAACGTGGCTCAGTAATTTTCCTTGAGGGCTGATGTGTTGAAATTCAAATTCGAGTCTCCAGAGAACATTCTCCGTGTTCTGTCAGTGATGGGAATGCTTTCACTGGAAAGGACAAACAAATGAGAGGCTTCAGCGAGATAGTGAGGTGTGGGACTCTTCATCATTCCTTCTGCTTCACTCTTCCTCGGGGCTCTGGGGACAGGCAAGGGACACAGAAGGTGGGGTGTTTGTGGTCACCTGGCCCAAATATGCAGGCTTCCATGAGACCTGACTTGGGAAGTTTCCTTTTTGTTTTTCTGTGTGACTGTCGTGCACATGAACTGCAGGCCACCCTCTGTGTGCCCACAGTTGATATGCTCCACAGGCGCCGCCATCCCAAGGGGGATTCCTTCCAGGGGCTCCCGGCCCGTGCACACTGCATCTCACAGATGCCAAGTATAGATTCAGCTGTACCTAAAGAGCACAGGACAGGTTTTTAATGGTGTCTCGGTTGTTAAGGCGAAACATGCTCTAGCATCTTGAGGTTTGGTTTGGTTTTGTCAGTGATGAGCGGGAGCAGGTGGTGTAGACAGTCCGTGAGATCACTAATCAAAGTGGTCAGTGAACCCCGAAGCTTCAGGCCTCCCTCAGACCTTCTGGTCTTTTTTAGCCCCAGGCCCTGGTGTCTGTGTC
This sequence comes from Tapirus indicus, assembly GCA_031878705.1. NCBI lineage: Eukaryota > Metazoa > Chordata > Mammalia > Perissodactyla > Tapiridae > Tapirus > Tapirus indicus. Next base: position 28,658,286 of record CM062929.1, on the reverse strand, counting down.
TGCCATGGCCAGGTGTCGGCAGTAAGGCCTCCTGGAGGGGGTGTCTCTTTGTCCTTCACAGCCCTGTGACCTTCATAGATGGCTCTACTTGGTCACAGCATGGCCAACAAAGGCATCCGCATTGTTCTTCCACACAGTGACACCCCCAAGACTTATTCCAGGATGGATCCTGTGAAAATAAAGGAATACACACACATACATACGTACATAAATATAGTTACATCTATTTATGTGAGACTCACTCTTATCAGAAATAAGTAATTTATATATTAATAGAATGATTAGCTTCCAGCTAAGAATTCTAACAATTTAATACCATGATTTAGAAGCAGGCTAAACTTGTCAAGTGACTGAAAGTGAGGTTTTTCAGAAATTATTAGCTAATTTTTTCAATATAGAATTTATAGTCACAATTAGTATATCATAATGATATTTCCAGGATAAAATACCAGCAGCTCAACTTTTCTGGTCACAAATGTACAGCATATATCAGTTTATTTTTGGAGATCTGAAGAATTAGCTACTGTAAATAAAGTCCCCAAGAAGATTTCTCCGGGAAAGAGGTGAACTTACAGTAATATGGGTGATATATTATTAATTAATAACTGTGACCAGCCACTGCTTCAATTAAAAGGACAACGGATGAGAAGGCCTTATAGAAAGGATATGCTGAATTTTAATCTCACCAGCACCAAGGCCTGCAGAGTGGCTCGTTCTGAGACTGTTTGCAGGGGGCCTCTGGGTTGCAGATGTCTCCAGCTGCAACTTGGTCTGGGAATGTTTGCTGAGCACTGACTACATGTCTCTTGGGAGCAGTGCTCCTTTGGTTGCCTGTAATGGAAATCATTTACAAAATAGCTTAAGGAGAAAGAGGACTTTCTTGGAGGGCCACAGGAGTCTCCCAGACCCAAGGACAGCGTGAGCTGATGGGTCAGGGAGAGCTTCACATGGCACTGAGACAGGCTGGCATCTATGTTTCCATCTAGGGGAAGGAATCTGATTGGTTTGTCTGGCCCAAAGGACAGGATGGAATGTAGACACGGCTGCAGATGTCCTAATACAGTCAGCAGGTTTCTTGGACGGGCCACGTACAGTGTGGGAGGCCACGCGAGAAGGGTGCCTAGAAGTAGAGATATGAAGACTCGCCCAAGGAGGGGCTGGTTGAGCCGAGTCCCCGAGGATCAGCAGGTCTTTTCCAGATAGGTCACTGAGAAAGGACATCCCAGATGTGGGCAGGTGGGAGTGTGCAGTGTTGAGGGCTGGCCCGTGACATGTGAGGGCGGTGGAGTGAGATGAGGCTAGACCAGGAAGCAGTCCCGGAAGTGACAAAGTCACTCTGAAGGTGGTGAGAAAGGGGTGTAAAGGATTTGGATCTGGGTGGGATTTGTGTGTTCAGAGGATATCACCCCGTGAGGCCCGTCTGCTTTGTGAAGTGCCAGCTTTCCATGGCAGCCTTTAGAGCAGTCCCCCCGCCCGTCCACCCATCCTTCCAGGGTAGAGATGACTGGAGGCCTTGGGAGCAGCTTCCACGCTGGGTCACAAGACCAGGACTCCCCCTCCCGGCAGGAGCCAGAGCTATGGAGAAACCTCGTAATAGCATTACTATTGGCCTTTCTCCTTCCTGTTGCTCATTTATTTGACTTTAAGCACGGTTATTTTATTTTTAAAGTAATAATTTGGAGTTAATGGGCCTTCTACCTTAAAACTACCACCTTTTCCGTGTACTTATTGTGTAGAAGTAGTTCTGTAAAGCCTTCCTAATGTGGCGCTACCCTGAACACGCTAAGAGGGGATGGGACCTACCTCGCCCTTGGATATTCTTCTTTTTCACTGTCCGTTTTCTCCTCAGCCTGTGATGAGAAGGATGCACTACTCCTGGAAGAGTAGTTGTCACATAGCCTCCACTGCTCTCGCTGGGACTGGAATGATAAGGGGAGAGAAGGTGGAGATCCTCCCCTAGGTAATCCACCAGAACCCCCTCAACACTGCCTTTCCTCTCTCTCTCTCTCCAGGTCACGCCATATTTAAACTCACATATCTAAGCAATCACGACTATAAACACCTCTACTTTGAATCTGACGCTGCTACCGTCAATGAAATTGTGCTCAAGGTGAGTGTTGCTGGGGGCCGCCCGGTGGCGCAGCGGTTTAGTCCGCGCTTGGCAGCCAAGGTTCACCGGTTCGGATCCCGGGCTCCCGCCGACGCACTGCCTGTCAGCCACGCTGTGGCGGCGTTCCCATATAGAGTGGAGGAAGATGGGCACGGATGTTAGCCCAGGGCCAGTCTTCCTCAGTGAAAAGGGGAGGATTGGAGATGGATGTTAGCTCAGGGCTGGTCTTCCCCACAAAAAAAAAAAAAGGTGAGTGTTCCTTCTCGGCCCAGGCACAGGTGTGTCGGGCTGGCGTCTGCCCAGCCGGGTCTCAGGCCTGGCAGCCCCTCCTCCTTCTAGCACTGGACAAGGCCCCCAGGCCCGCGTTTGCAGAGGAGGAACTCGCTGCCCACCGGTCACCCAGCTGGTGAGCACCCACACCCGGAGTCCACCAAAGGTCAGCTGCTCTGCACCCGTTTGAGCCAAAGCAGGACCCCTTTCTCCTTTCTCTCAGCCCCTTAATAGTCCTGGTTCTTCATGTGTTTATTTATCCTTTTTTGCACCATTTATTTCCTTCCATCCATTGTCGGGAGGTCCTTGAGGCTCCTGGAACAGACCCTGAGGAAGTTATTATTACTGTTTGAAGATACCTTAGTGTGCTCAAGATAATTCGAGCAGCCTGTTCTAACGTACCCAGCTTCACGGTAGAATTGTACGTCACCAAGTGTCAGCAGTGCTCACTGAGCACCTTCTGGGTGCCAGGCCAGTCCTGCAGTGACAGGCCCAGTCCCTGCACTCAGAGAACTTTTCCCCTGTCAGAGGAGACAGACATTAAACATTAAAATTACGGAGAGACTGTTAAAGTCTCCAAGGTGCCATGCGGGTGTGTAAAGGGTAAAATGATTTGGTGTGGGGGGTGGGGAGGCAGGGAGAGGTGAACCCTGAAGGATGGATGAAAAGCACAGATTTTACCAGATGAGGAGAGAGAGAAGGCATTTCAGAGGGAGCAGCCTGTGGAGGGGCAGAGAGGTAGGATAAGCATCGTGTGCCTGCAAGGCTGCTCTAGGACCGTGTGGCTGGAGCAGAAGGAGGTTGGAGGGGCCACACACAACCTTGCAAAGTGGAGTTGGGCTGAGAGGAACTCCCCTGGGGGTTTGGTGGTTCGGGCCATCTGGGGTAGGGCCTGAGATTGTATGTTTCTAAGAAGGTCCCAGGTGCTGCCCAGGCTGCTGGTCTGGGCTACACGAGTAACCCCAGACTGGTGGTTTTCAGACTCTTCCAAACTGAATCGTTTCTTCAAGCCGACTCATATGTAGATTGAGCAGATAGAAAAAACAGAGCTGCTTTGGCAGAGCAGGGCTTAAAGCCCGAGGGGACTCCCCTACCCCTAGTTGTGTGACTCTGGCAGCTCACATCACCTCTCAGGGCCTCAGTTTCTCTGTCTATAAAATGGGGGTCATGGAAGCAACACTGCCCCACCCCACCAGCTGGCTGTTGGCACACAAATCAGGTGAGAGATGGTAAACCTACCTAGATTATTGTTCCTTCTCTTCTGAAGAGTAGACGTCATCAGGTAATAATGATAATAGTAGCTGAGCTGTCCCAAGGGATTGCAGAGTACAAGACCTGGGCTAAGCACTTTACATCCCCCATTTCAGGAAGCTTCACAACTCTGAGGGAGTGACGTAAAATCGTTTCCATTTCCTAGATGAAAGCTGAGGCTCAGAAAAAAAGTAACTCAACCAGGACTGTGACTGGCAGAACCAGACCTTGACCTCAGAATCCAGAAGTTGTGCTCCTAACCCCCCAGATGTGTGTAGCCTTAAGGAGTTGAATGGGAGATTACAGCAAAATGAAATTGTTTTACAGAAACATTTTGAGGCAAAGTCCTCATGGCTGCAAAAGATTTTTGAAAGTAGCAGGTGAGAACAAAAAGGATAAAGCTGCTGGGAGGACAGTTTGGAACCGAGGCGGAGTAGCCTGGACAGTTGGATGGAAGGTAGATCAGAGTCCCCGTGGACCAGGCGGTGGGGACAGAGTGCCTGGCCGGAGTGCTGGAACCGGTGAGCCAAGAGTTACTTCTAGGTTGTCACCTGACAGCACAGAGAACTTGTGCAGAGTTCAGGGACTCAGGAAAGAAACATGCCATTACCCCGTCAGGGGCTGGGCCTTTTTTATAGCCAGCATTAAAATATTCAAGACTTGAGAAGGATTCTAGTAAAATTATAATCCTGTGTTTGACATCAAAATAATTTTCACAACAGCAGATTGATGACAGAAACACAGGTTTATGACTTCAGTATGAGAGTGTGGAAGAGCAAGCGCAGAGAAATCATTTTACAAGACCAAATGCTCCCTCGAAGCAGATGCTTTTCTGCAAAATCCCTGAGGCCTATCACCTCCCTTAAAATGTCTGTTTTCATATCAAAATGTTTGTAGAAATATTGCATGATGCACTAGACTCCGGGAGAGTCACAGCGTGCCCAGGCCTGATTTACTTAGAGAGCTAATGATCGTGATCCTGACGGAAGATTACATTTCACTTCTCCTATCTCTGATTTTTATAGCAATTTCAACGCTTAGCCTTGTCTGCCATTCCCACAGTGTCTTTGTGAGCTTTGCACCAGCACCGAGTGACTGAGGCCCCAGCCCCGTGTCCAGGAATTTGGCAGAAATGTTTCCATCGGAGCCTCTTCTGGGGTCAGACCTAGACTCAAGTAATGCATGTGGTGGTTCTAGAATTCAGGAGTTTTACGTAAAATGAGAGCTTTAGACTGAAACTGAAGGGAGGAAGTAAGGGCCAGATGCTGATGTCAAAGAAACTGATGAACAGGGAACTCTCCATCAAGTCATTTTATCTCATCGTTTTCCCCCGTGTAGAAATATTAATGTCTCCCATTTATTGAGCACCGACTGCATGCAGGAGACGTCATGTACATTGTCTCGTTTAGTCTCCACCACTGCCTTGCAGAGTGTAGACTTTATTATCCCCATTTTGTAGATGAGGTGATAGAGGCCGACGGCCAGACAGCGCATGAGGGTGGAGCCTCAGCTGGAACGCAGCCCCGAGGAGCTCCAGACCTACCCCTTGCCAGCCCGGATGGAACTGAGCTCGGCCGTGTGTGGTCCCTAATTCTGCAGGCTCTGTGATGACTCCCGGAGGAGTCGCTGGTCTCTTCAGATCGGGCTCGTCTCGTGATCGAGTGATGGAGACTGTAGCTTTATTGACCATGAAAACTCCCTAGATTTTTATGCCTTAAGCTGTAAAATGCATTGAAAGTGAAACACTCTATAGTGCATAAAATTGTGCAAGTTTTAAGCCACAGCGTATTAACCAGCTAATGGCAGACCAAAGGGCGTTTTTACCTTTTGATTATTACATTAATCTTCCATTAAAATTATCTATGTGATTATCACAGAGCACTGAAGATAATAAATTTAGGCAATAGTTGGCTTGTTAAGGGTCATTTTTAAATGCTTTTGTTAAGTTATATCTGCCAAAAATACACTGAAAACACTAGGCTGGCTGCGTGTGCAAACAATGTAATCCAAAGATGGCTCTTACTAAGAACGATCAAACCGCCCATTTCCATACATTGTCTGTGCTGTCCCAAACCGTCAGCGGCCCGCGGTCTCATGATTTATTGCTCTCAGCTGGTCACTTGGCGAGGCAGTGGGCCGAGCGTGTCAGGCCTTCTGTCCTCACACGCCAGCCTTTAACGCCTGCTGCTGGCGACCATCAGAGCAGAAAGTTCGGAGGGGACACAGTGTCGGAGCCTCGGCCCCTGTCAGGCGTCCGTCCATCCCACACTGCCTGCCCGAGCGCCCCGGGCTCTTTCTCATCAGTGGAGGCCTCTCCGCTCCAGGCGCGGACATGTGGCCCACAGAGTAGAACCAGCAGAGGGGGTAGCTGGTTTCTCTAGCCAAAAGTTTTGAGGTTTCTGGTCATAACTTTTACATATTTGAGAGTGAAGAGAAATGGTGTTTGTTCACAAAAAGCCCAGCCAGAGGATGGCGGGGGCCTGGAGACTGGAAGGTATGTTGACCAAGGCCTGACCCCCTGGTCCAGATCGTGGCCCAGACACTTATTAGCTTTGTGACCTTGAGTAAACGACATTACCATTCTGTGCCTCGACTTTCTTCTCTGTACAATGGGGATGATAGTGGTGTCCATCTCATGAGGCTGCTGTGAAGGTTGAATGAGTCCATGCTTAAAAAGCATGTCAGCACTGCTGCCGCCGCCACTGCTGCCCAGCCAGGGGCCCGTCCTCAACGCCAGAGTGCAGGTCTGAGCACAGCACCGCTGCCCTGCCCTGGCCCTTAGGCGTTTGCAGTTCCATGGGCACCCCCTTGCTGTGTTCCACTGCCATGCCTTGATGCAAGCTGCTTCTCCCCTGCCCCTTGGACACCCAAAACTCCTATTTCTCTCTAAAAACCCAGCCCCTTCATGCCCTCTGCAAGCCCGCCTGCCCCCCACCTCCCTGATACTCACCCATTCCTTTGTGCTCCTTCTGCTTCCACTGTCACACTTGTCATGCTGTTTGACACTCACTAGGCTGTGAGCTCCTCAGGGCAGGAACCAAGTCTTACTTTTCTCTGCTTCTTGAACCAAGCATGGGGCCAGGCTCAGACATGCCAGGTGCTCAGTGCCAGAGGTGCTGGTGGCAATGACTGTATGTGCAGCTGCCACCCAGCACGTGGCCGGTCCACACGGGATATGATAAGACCCCAAGAGACTTACGGGAGCAGCAGCGTGCGGCCAAGTTTCTCCTCATCTGAGTGGTAACCTGGGAGGCAGCCAGGTTGGACACTTTTCCCACAGGGCTTTCACAGCCCCTTTCCCAGCTTTGACCCTGACCTCTGGGTGATCCTGGTCAGCTCGGCCCCCTTCCCTAAGCTTCACTTTTTCTCACATGAGCCCTGGCTGGTGGGGGCTTGTGAGCGTTAAGTGAAATACCATGGTTGGACGCTCTGCAGCTGCTGGTGGCGGGCTGGATATAGAGCCTTGTTTTGGTTTGTTTTTCATCCCTACGATGTTCTTATCTTTCTGACGAGGAAAGTGGGGCCCAGGGAAGTTAAGTGCAAGCCCAGGGCAGCACAGCAGGTGGGGAGCAGAACCAGGAAGCCCAATGCACAGCCTCTGGGAGGCAGCACGTGCTGAGGAGGGAATGCAGGCTCTGGAATCAGAAAAGCTCCACCACTGACTCCAAGACCCACGTCAGTCGCTTGTCTTCCCCAGGCCTCTGTCTCCCGTCGCAAAGCGGGCTCCAGCCCCAGGCTGCCAGGTGGCAGTGAGGACTGGACTCCATGCAAAGGAGAGCACCAGCCCATTCTGGGCCCTTCCCTTCCTTGCCTGGGCAAGTGGAGTGGCTGGGAGTGACTGGGCTGTGTCCTCTTGCTTTCTAGGTTAACTACATCCTGGAATCACGAGCAAGCACTGCCCGGGCTGACTATTTTGCTCAAAAACAAAGAAAACTGAACAGACGTACAAGCTTCAGCTTCCAGAAGGAGAAGAAATCAGGGCAGCAATGACACTGGCCTCCAGCCTCAATCTGTGGCCATAGCTCAGAGCCTGCCTGCCAGGGTCAGGTGGCTGTAGAGCCCACCCTGTGTCCTGCAGTCCTCGAGGGGAGGCCAGCCCCCTGCTCACGGGCCCGGGGCCGGTGGGCTCTTGGGAAAGGGGGGTCACCCCCTAGAACAGAGCTGGGAACATTTCCACGGGACCGAAGCCTGAGTGGCAACAGCTTTGATGAGCAGTGCCCGGGGGCCAGACAACACCCAGAGGAGCCACGTGCTGTCCAGCCATCTTCACTGCCCGACAGCCCTGCCCGAGATGTACATAGCTGTGCCCAGACATCTCCTTGCAACTTGATCAAATTTCTTAAAACAAATGAACAAAAATGTACATTTCTTTTTTTCCTTTTAATAAACAGGTGTACTCTTTATCATGGTTGGTATGGTGGACCATTCTTTGGGGCAGAGGATGGATTATGTTATTCTCTTTAAAATCTGTTCCCATATTGAACAGGCAGATTGGAAAAGCTATGGCTCGATTTCTCAGAAGAAATGTTTAGGGCTTAGTCAATAGTTTTAACTATGCTATTTGTTTAAATGAGCACATTGCTTTGAGGATAGTATCCTATAAAGTTAGGAAGGGGACCTAATGATGTGTGTCCAACGCTGCACCATTCTCCCCTTCAGGAGCCTTCTCTCCTCAGCCCGTCCCAGCACCTGTGACCTTGGAGACGCGGGACTGCGCGGAAAGCATGGGTGCTGGGAGGACAGGGCGACAGTGGGTCTTCAGGTCACATGGAGCTCGCGGCCAGAGGGGTCTTTTCCCCTCAAACAGCTAGAGTATGTTTCAGCTAGCAATTATCCTGCATGTGGATTTTCCCTGGAATCGGAAGTCTCAGCTCCCTCGTTCCTCTCCTCACAGCGCCTCCTCCTCACCTGTGCAGGCCAGAGGCTGCCGCTCTTCACTGTACCGGGGAGCCCAGTGAGCAGAGATGGGGGCAGAGGGAACCTGCCGCCACGGGGTCCCCTTCCCGTGGGGGAAGGCAAGGGATTGGGCGTCCACTGACACCACACTTCTGGCCTCACCGGATGCCTCTGCGGTCCTCGCCAGCCTCTCTGTGTCCCTGCCAGGGTGACATCCTCTCACACTGTCCCCGGCCAGGGTCAAGGACCGGATGTTTCACTGAGGACCTGCATTTCACACAGTTTTTTAAATTGTCGTACAGGAAGAGATGTGATGAAAACAGCATCTCAAAGCCGAGGGTGTTTCTTTACACAGGGGTCATTTTAATGAATTCCTCTTTCATTCTGATCTTTGTTCAGCCAACAGAAGTATCCTTTTCTAATGTCTTCCATTCCTACCCCCCCAGAAACAAAAGAAATATTATTTGTAGCTTGCTACCTGTATTTGAACTTTTAGCAATTTTATATTTAGATATCTTTGAAAAATGTAAATGACTAATTTGGTCATTAAATCTTGTGACATATTCAATATTAAAATGATATTAAAATAAAAGTCATATAAATACCTTCTTTTGCATATTGCTTTGAATTCTTGAAGTCTTGACTCCATTATCCGGAAGACAGTGACTCTACAGTGAATCACCCTGGGTGGTGACATTTGCCAGCAGTTGACGTGGTACCGAATGTCTCTGAGATGCACGTGGGCCTCTCTAATGAGCAAGACAGGATGACCCTGTGCACTCGAGGGCGACTTTGAGACCATCACCTCCTTCACTTACAAAATCAACACCATTCTCGTATTGTGAAATACGGCACACACGCAGTTTACATGCGACACGTGTCCACTTGACGGAATAATTTAACAAGAACACAGTCACCACCACCCAGGTCAACCAAATATCAAGACGATTTAAAATCAGATTTTCCTCAGCCCCTCTCACACCCCACACGGGGATTTTAAGATAAGACCGTGAGCTCCCCAAGGACAGGCTTTATACAGCAGGAGCTCAGCATGCCGAGTTACGCTGAAGTGACCCTACGGCCACACTCCCTTTCAAGCAGCGTCTCCTGACCTGGCTCCAGTGTGGCCCCCGCCCGACGTGATGATAACTCATGACTGGGACCTCACCAAGTGCGGGAGGCCTGGCAGGCCTGGGCGCTGAGCCCTGGAGCCCACTGCAGGCCAGGCAGGCTTTATGAATATGCATGAGCCTATTGACTCCTGCAGCCAACCTCTGGCCCGTCCTGTCCTTACCTCCAGTCCAGAGGTGAGGACTCGGGGCTTGGAAGGGTCTCACCTTTTGTGCAGGACACCATCACTGACACCACAGGGTGCTCCTAACCACGGGGCTCTGCCCTCCACAGCTAGTGGCTGTGTGGCCCTGAGCCAAGCACTGCCTCCGGGCCTCAGTTTCCTCATCTATAAATGAAGCTGCTGGATGAGGTGACCTCTGCAGACCTTTCTAGAAAATGTCTTAAATGTTTCAGAATCACAGTGAGCCCAATCTTCTTCCTTCCAGTGGTTTCTGTTTGGCAAAACTTGCAGGAGCTTCTCTGCTTCTGAACAAGAATTCTGGGAATTGAGAAATACTGTGAGGTCATTTACTCCAACCTCCTCTCTTGGGGCAGTGAGTGCAAGTTCCTTCCCAGAGTCTTTAAGCCTCTGCTTGCGTGACTCTAGTGACGGGGTGCTCACTGCCATTCAGGTCAGTGCTTTTCCTTGTTGGCCCATTTGGTCACCCTTGGCTGACCTTTGCTGACGGCCTGCCAGAACTCTCTCACCACTGTGCTGCCGTCCTCTGCATATTGGATCCCTCTTTCCACTCTGAGCAGCAGCTGCCTCTTAACACCCCTCCTACCTGGGCCCCCAGGACGAGTGTCCCCTGGAAGGCCCATCAGCTGTCTGGAGACCACAGTGACATTCCTCTGAGTCCTCTCTTCATGGATAAAAAGCTGGAAGGTGATCCCCACCCCTGTCATCTCCCTGAAAACTGGCCAGCTGCTTCTTCGGGGTCCCCATTCCCCAGGTCAAGGGTTGCAAAACAGCAGGGAAGAGAGGGGAGCATCAGGACGCTCACAGTCTGGTGAGGCCGGAGAGTGGGCAAGTGATCCACCGGTCACAGCACAGTGAATGCCATGGAGCGCTGTGGGGACCAGCGGGGCCTGGAAGGTGCCAGGCAGAGAAGACAGGAAGTAGGAGAGAGCAGCAGGGGCAAAGGCCTGGAGCCGGAGCTGTGTGGTGCAGCAGCGAGCCCTGGGCTGGGGGTGGGGCTGTCACGTCAGGCCCTTAGCCCTGCTGGAGTGGGACAGCTGCAGCTTCTTGTACCCCGCACAGCGTGACCTTCCCCTTGTGGAACTCTAGGACACCTGTGACAAGGTGGGGCACGGATTCAAGGCCAGGAGGATGGGGCCAGTTGGGGCTGCAGCCTCCCAGGGGAGAATAAAGCCCCCGCTCCAACTCGCCCAGGAGGGAGGTGCCGTGGTTTCTCCACGACCCGGGCACAGCATCAACAGCTTTCATTTCCCGGCGGGCCAAGGATGGAGGCTGCAGTGCGGGCTGGGGAAGGGGCCCGAGCCTGGGAGGAGCCGGAAGGGGGGAGAAGGGGCTTGTGCCTCTGTCCGAGTCAGCCCTGCCCAGCCTCCCACGCCCTGCACACCAGTGCCCACATCAGCATGAGGGCTGCCAGGCTCTCCATGGGGGCTGCCCTGGCAGGACCGGCCCCCAGCTCCTGGCCCAGGCTCTTGCCACCTGACTTGCTGTGCTGCCCTGGGTGCTTTTCTCCCAGCAGTGAGGGAGGAACAGGAAGAAGAAAAGGGAAAAGCAAGGGCTCCCCACAGCTTGAGGTCGGAGGCCCAGGGTGCAGACCTGGGCTCAGATCCCGGCTCCCCATGCCTGCTCTGTGAGCTGGAGCACATCACGGTACGTTCCTGCCTCTGAACTGGGGATAAGCAACGGGATCCATCCCAGAGCTCCCCACAGGGGTCAGTCGGTCCCAGGGTGGCTAGGCCCCTCCCGGGGCTCAGGGCCCTGGTGTGCCCATGCTTAGTGACTTTTTATTAACCAACTTCTTGGTCCACCCTCCTGCCCACCTAACCCTCATCTTACAGATGAGGAAACTGGGGCAGAGGAGCACAGTCCCTCATCTGAGGTCGTGCAGTGGGCAAGTGGGAGAGTCCCTGGCCCCGCTGGGCCTCCGTCCTGGCTGATGGGGCCCAAACGCCCCAGATCCTGAAGGCTCCACCGAGGCCCCAGCGGGCGGACCCAGCTACCTGGGAAGCTGCCCAGGGGAGGGCAAGGGTTAAGCCTGTCATGTCGTGTTCCCACCAAACACCTCTGCTTAAGTGCAAAGTCCCAACAGGGTGGTGTTTGCTGTAAAAGCCCTGAGAGTGATTTGTGGAGTCTCGAAGGCCCGGAATCTCGTCCGCGTAATGGGATTATATTTCAGATCACCACGGCCTGTTCATTACCCATGTAAACTCCTCTGACAGAGGAAAACTTGCATAAACCATGCACGCGGCCCCTGCCGACTTCCCCACTCTCCCTCCTGATTAGACAAACAGATGCTGAGGTCTGGAATGAAAAAATCATGTGCCCATTTATTCATTTTTCTGACAAGTTGCCATAGATTTTTAACTGCCAATGAGTGACCTCCCGGAGGGGCAGCAGGAGGTGCCCGCCAGGCGGCCAGTGGTCATTTCCGCCCGTGCGGGCCCCCTGCCTGGTCTGGGGTTTCTCCTGGGACCAGGGCTGGCTGCCAGGCGGAGCCGCGCTCCTCACTCTCTGGCCTGGCCGGGGCTGCCACCCGAAGAGTGGGGGGCTGTCTGCTGGGGCTCTTGGCTGTAGAGGGGTCCAGGGGGCCTCCTCAGGGTGACCAGGACACAGCCATGGCCAGAAGTCACAAAGCCCGACCCTTCTCCAGCCAGGTGATGGAGGACACCTTTATCTCTCTGAGCCTCAGTTTCCCTGTCTGTAATGGAGGCAGTAAGTGCTCATCTCGGTGGTGAGGGTCCAGTGGCTGCGGTGCACTCAGCTCCCACTTGGGGTCCCTGGGGTGGCCGACCCCAGTCAGCACCCCTGGCTGTGTGGGGGAGGGAACAGGCCACCAAGGGGCAAGTCCTCCCTCGACCGTGACCTGTGGTACTACAGGGCTTTGCAGACAGATCTGCCTGCTTGCTGGGTCACAGGGTCACAGAGCTGGCAGGCAGAGGAGGCTCTCGCTCTCTGCCCTGTGACCATAGCTGGAGCAGAGGTGGATTGGGAGAGGGGCAGCTGGGTCAAGGACCCCCGCTCTGCCTGCCCCGGGGCCCCTCCTAATTCAGAACCAGGCAGCCACCAGCTAGAGGGAGCCCTGTGGCAGTGAGTGAAAAAGCACATCTCCCCTTTGATATGCCATTCAGGGCCCCCACCCTCTCCCAGGGACGGGAGCTCAGCGTCACTGATGCCCAAATCACTTCAGGTCTGGTCACCTGGTGCCCGCCCCCTCCACCCCCCAAGTCCTCCTAGAGGCAGATCCCCCGACCCCGGAGACAGGCAGGGAGGGTGCTGGCATCAGGTCAGTAATGCACCAGTGCCGGGGTTCCAGCCCTGGAGCCGGCACACGTGTCACGTGTAGCAGTCACCGCCCCCTCTGCACGCCCCTCCTGTGACCCTGGAAAGGACACAGACTTCCTGAAGGCAAACCCCGCTACTGGGGGCTGGGCAGGTCTGAGTTATCTTCAGATGCCCAGCACCCAGCCCAGGGCCTAGCGTGGGGATGGTGGCAGAGAGCACTAGCTGCATAAACTCACCCCTTCGGCCCACAGACCCCTGAGCACGTCCTCTGGGCTGGGCCTGTTCTAGACCCTCGGGCTGCAGCGGGACACAGACGTGGTGCCCTCCGGGCCCCTCACCTCCAGAGAAGGCCACCTTGCCTGAGCAGCCCAGGAGAGAGGAGAACGGGAGTGGGGATGGGGGTCAGGCCAGAGCTAGGACCCAGGGAAGCCCTGCTCCGGCCACAGGGAACCAGCGAGGGAGGAGGCGGCCTGGTGGGTGAATGTTCAAACAGCCTCAAGACTGAGCTGAGAATCTGCAGAAGGAATAAAAATCTGCCTCCCTGCTGTGTGACGCCAGACCCATGACTCGACCTCGCTGAGCCATTTTCTCATCTGCACAACTGGGAAAAAAATCCCACCTTCTTCACGGAGTTGCGTGAAGAGTAAATAAGACAACGTCACAGGCCTGGCACACAGGAGGGCATCAGTAACAGGTAGCCATGGAGACGAGGGTGCCCAGTCACATACTCACTCCAGCCAGGGGCCTGCGCCCTCCCTCCCAGCACCCCCACCCCACACCCGCCTTCCTCGGCTGGGTAGCCCCAGGCAGGGTTCACTTCTTCATGCATTAACTCTGAATACATAAGAAACACTGTGAGGCTAATTCTTTTTAAAATGATAAAATCTGTCTATATTATAGCATTCCAGCCCCCAGCTTCCTGAAAGCTAAAAATATTTTAATGTCATATTTCCATGTAAATTTTAGTTTAGAATTTAATACCCTTTTAACATACATTAAATTTTTAGCATTCTTCAAGCGCTGGACTCCTTTAAGGGCTTAGCTGATGTGCATTGGAGAAAAGGGCTGGGGGAGGGTGTAAATTAGGAGAGAAAGTTCTAGAAGCAAGGTTACCCCCAAACCTCTGTGCCCCGCCTCATCTTAGGAGATACTCCTCTGGGCTGGGGAGCATCTGAGCCAAACCCTGGCATCCCGGGGAGATGTCGGAAGTCTCGGTTTCCCTACTGGGAAGAGTGGCTGTGACTGGTGGCTTTACTGGGGTACCAGGATTGACCACCCAGGTTAGGGGAGCCAGAGTGGCCTGGGAGCTGCGAGCATGGGCTCTGCAGTAGGGAGGGTCAGGCCCTAGTTCTGTCACTTGCCGGCAGGTGACCTTCGCGTGCTTTCTGTGTCTGTTTTCTTGCCCCAAAACGGGGCCAAGGTCAGAGTTCATGACAGGTGATGTTTGAGCAAACACATGAGACAGGGGCGGTATCAGCTCCACAGAGGAGATAACCTCCAGGGGGAATTGGCTGGCCTAGCTAAGAGGTCAAGGGTGATGACGTGTGGTGAGCTCGAGCAGGTGGTTTTGACTGATCCGCACCCCTGCTCCACCTCCTGGGATGAGACCTCAATCACACAGCAATGCAGGGTCCCCTATGGTGTCTTTGCAAAGCCCCATGATTGACCCCTGGGCTGCAGCCTCTCATTACTTCTCCTCCTGGGGCTGGGCCACAAAAAGCCAGGGGAAGGCTCTGAAAATGGCAGAGAGGGGTGTTCATGGCTGCCTTTGGGGGAAAGTGGTGTGGGGACTTCCTGACCCCCTGGGCTCCTGAGGCCAAGGTCTGGGGCCTCCGTGGGGCACTTGGCTCACCAGCCTCGCACTCTGGGGTGTGGGGCTGCACTGACTTGGGCCCACACCCCCTGCCGTGAGTCACCACGCCAGGGTCCTTGAGTGAATCCCTCCCTCTCTGGGGACCCATCTGTGAAATGGGGCAGAAATAATACAACCTCCTTCGCGAGGCTGCTGAGAGGACCTGGCAAGATCATGCACGGGGAGGGACTCGGCGCAGTAGGAGCCGTCACGAACAACGCCCTGTGTAGTGAAGGGCTCGCTTGGCCGTCTGTCCAAGCAATCATTAACCAGAATAAGAAATTTATAGTGTGGAGACGTGAAATCCGGTAAGATGGATTTCTAATCACGTTCAGGGGTGATGCAAGGCGTTGATCAACAGAGATGAGCCACAATTTGGGCTCCGACTAGTGTCTGCAACTACAGCAGCAGGCTTGTTACAAAGAGTGTCTCCATTCTGGCCAGAGGAAGGCATCGGTGGGAGGGAGCTGCTGCTGGTTTGGGATGCGGGGGGGACCCGGGAGCCAGGTAGGGACCCCCCTCAGCCTGTCCCAGAAGAAGCCCAAGGAATCCTTCCAAGGCAACCACTAATAAGATGAGAACTGTTTCCGGAGGGGGAGTGAGTTCCCCAACTCTGGAGGAATGTAAGCACTCAGCATTCATTCAACAAGTGTCCGCTAATACCTTTCCTGTGCCGTGCCCAGCATGGGTCCTGAAGGTACAGAAATGATGACACAGAGCCTGTCCTTGGGAACTCATGGTCCATGGAGCCGCGACCCATTCTCTAGAGCTTGGGTGACCAGCTGTCTGTAGCAGGAGCCGCTGGGCCTGGGGAGTGGAAGGAGACACATCCTTCTCCCCATGTGCCCGTTTCTAGACAGAGGCTGGGAACACCGTGTAAAGGCCCCACCTGGCTCTAACAGATCTACCTAGAGGATGACAAACCGATGGACGCCTGGGGAGGACAGCTTCTAAGACAAAGAACCCCAAGAGGAACTCGCCAAGCAGGAGGAAGGAGAGTGCCCGGTGAGTCCCACCCCGTCCACGGGGAGGTGTGAGCAAGAGATGGCTCCTCGGCCTCCCTCTGGGCTTGGGCGGCCTCGCTGTGGGGCTCATGGCTGCAGGGCCTCAGGGGGCCGAGAGCTCGGCATGCACCAGGACCCCTGCCAAACGGTCATCTTCATCGTCGCCCAATCAATCCTCCACCTGCTAAGGAACGAGGGCCTCCTGGCGGCTACTCCTGGATCACTGGTGTCTCCCATGTTGGAAAAGGAGGTCTTTGGGTCTGGGACAGGACTTACCATGTCCCTGCCTAGGATGCTGTGAGGGGCCCTCGAGGACAGGACCCGGATGTCCTAGGCTATCACAGAGCAGCTCCCAGCAGACCCCACACCTCCCAACACTGGAGAGCAGCCTGTCATCAGTGTGTGTGTCACCAGAGGACAGGAATGCCATCACCCTGACTGCTCTCAGCTCTGCTGTCCCATTTCTGGGCCTCTTTCTCTCCTCCTGAGATGGGCGTCCTCCACGTGGCGACAGGGACCTGGGCAAGGCTTCAGAGCCTCGAAGGAGGGACGTCTCTCCCAAATACCATGCACACATCCTAGGCCAGGTCTCTGATTGGCCTGGCAGGGGTCACGTGTCCACCCCCGGGCCCTTCCCTGTGGCTGAGGGGTGGGCTACTGTGATTGGCAGCCCCTCCAGGACCACAGGGCTCCCCGGGGTGTGGGGGGGGGGGTGGGGGGGGTGCCCAGGGACTAGAGCGGAGGAAAGGAGGGGACGGATGAAATCCGTGGCCTCTTCAGCAGTTAGTTTGTGCCAACCACGCTGCTAAATACCATTTTTTAAAATTTTCTCAAAATCACTAAGAAGCAGGAGCCGATAACATCAGTCCACGATAACCAGGCCGAAAGGGGGAAGGAGCTTTGCCCAGCGAGGAAGGGGCATCTGTGGGACCTGGGCCTGCTTCTGACCCCAATCCCGAATGTCTCCACCGTCTGGGGCCACCTCCTGCAAATGGGCACAAAGGCGGTAGAGGCCTCGCGTCAACCGCAGCGGCCCTCGCGGACAGAGGCGTGAGTGTGTGTGCACGTGTGTGTGTGCGCGTGTGCGCACGCGTGTGCAGTCTCATCCACGAGCGCCCGCTGACTCTCCCTCGCCCGGGCAGGGCGCCCGCCCTCACACACCTGTGCTCCGGGCACGGCGAGGCGGCCGGCGTCTTCTCTCCGAGGACTCTGAGCAGCCCCTTCCCCACAGCCGAACAGCTGGCCACCATCTTGGCACATGTTTCCCTGTCACATCTCATTTGCAAAGTTAGACCCACAGGGGTGGCCAGTTGGGGCTTTTTCGGGTCAAGGAGTATTTTCCAGAGAGTCTCCAGGTCTTCAGAGGAGAAAAAGCCTGTGAACAGCCCTCCTGCCTCCGTTGCCAGGCCGACACCGTCACCAGTGGAATCTTCCTCTGGGCCACCATGAGGTGGCTCACCCTGAGGTCCTGTCATTATCCCATTCTACAGATGAGGAAATCGAGGCTCACAGGAGTCGGGTCGTCTTCCTAAGGTCACACAGCAGCTAAGCGCAGAGCTCGGATTTGAACAAGGCCTCTCTGGCCCCCCAAGCCCTTGCTCGTCCCCATCACATCCACAGCCTCCCTGCGGATGCCCAGCTGGGCTGTCTCTGCAGGCCTGACTCCAGGACCTCCTCCTCCAGGAAGCCTGCCTTGGCCCCTCGGGCTCTTACCTGCTGCTGACCAGAGTTTCTGGTTTCCGGAATATCTGGGGGAGGGCCCCGCCAGAGCGGGGTGGCTTTGACACCCTGACCTCATCATCTTAGCCAAGGCACCTTGACCACACAGAGTGGAGGCCCACAATGGATGCAGCCCTCGGCACAGCAGGCACAGCAGGCACAGCAGGAACTGAGCCGGGCGCTAGAGGACCAAGCCACACTGCCCTCCTCTGAGGGCTGGGTTGTCGGTCACCTCTCCTTCTCTGTCTCCTTTTGGTCACCCCAGTAGTGAGGATGCCTATGACTACCATGCCCCCCAGGTTCACCCCCTCCACCCTGACTGTCCCTGCTGCACCTTTGAGCACTAACTCCCAGAGGGCGGCTATGGGGGCGCTGGAGGGCTGCAGTGGGACCAGCAATAGCAGCCCTGACTGGGCCAGGGAGGGGTCCATCGTCCACAGGACGTCAGGAGTGGAGGTGGGTGACCATTCCACCTCCTCCACCCCCCTCCTGCCCAGATGCTCTCTCTTAGGGTGAGGGCCCAGGGAAGTGACCTACGCCGACTGTCCACTCCCTGTGGGCAGGGACCAGACCTGCTCTGCTCCATCAGTGCCTGGTACCTAGTACAAGCTGAACAAATACTTGTGAATGGACAGAATGAATGTCAGAAGGTGTCCTGGTCCCCCAAAAAGTTCCATGGACACAGACGTTTGGGAAACACTGTGTGAACATGGCTAAGCAGGTTCCTCTCCTGCAGGACCCCTCAGAGCGTTTAATGGGCCACTGTGCTCTGTGCTCCAGGAAGGAGGTGACATATGCAGCATTTCCTGCACACCCTGTGGAAACGTGTCTACACATTTCTAGAACTGGGGTAGTTCAGAACTCAGGGTGCCGATACTGTGTCAGGCTACCCAAGGGAAGCCATGTCAGTTACTGGCTGAGAGCACGTGGTCTCTGGAATCAGGCAAGCCAGCTCTGCCACCTACTAACTGTGTGACCTTGGGCAAGTCACTTTACCTCTCTGAGCCTGAGTTAGCCCATACACTTCCATGAGGATTATCAGGGCCTCTCCATCTTTATCCAGGCTGCCATCGTCACCCTCCGGGAGGACACAGCAAAGGCCTCCTCTCTGGCATCTCCGGCTCCCATCTGCCTCCCCGCCCCCGGATATGAGCTCTGGGCCCGGAGGACTCAAGTCTATCTTGTTCCCCACTCACTAAATCCCCAGCACCCAGAGCAGGCCTGGCACAAAATAATATTTGTTGAATGAATGAATGTGTATTCCTATCTGAACACTGTTTAGTCTGGGGCAGGCATGGCCTGGCCAAGCAGCCCATAGTCACCCCCCTCCAACCCTGATCCCCCTCCCTACCCCTCTCCTACACCTCAGTCTGGATTGAACCTAAAGGAAGTGCAAATCTCACGCAACAAACATTTATTCAACTTGGATAATTATATCCTGATGGCAGCTGGCAGAGGGTGAAAGATGATTGGGAGAAACTCCTAGTACAAACATACATATAAACAACAGCCCCCACCACCAGAGGGCGCTAGAGCCTCCGGGCCTGGGCTCAGTGCCCAGGGTGCGTGAGCTCCTTGACTCCACACCACACTCCTGTGGCAGGACTCTAGCACTGTGCCCATCGCCCAGATGAGGAGAGTGAGGCTCAGAGTGCTCGGGGACTTGCCCAAGGTCACACAGCTAGGTGGAAGCAGGGCAGAAATTCCAACCCAGGTTTTCTCAGACTCCAGACCCTGCAATTTTAACCCTTTGTTGTTCTTGACTGAGAGAGACACTGGGAAGAACACAGTTCTGGAGTCTGGGTTGAAATCCCAGCTCTGCCTCACCCCCTTTTGTGTGACACCAGGCCAGACACTTCACCTCTTGAGCCTCAGCTTCCTCATCTGTTAAGTGGGCTAATAATCCCTCCCCTCCAGGGTCATGAGAATTAAATGAGCTAGTAGACCAGAGAGAGATTTCTGAGGAAGAGCCAATTTTGTGGCTGTGGATGTTCGGAGGGACAGAGAAACCTAGGAAACGGTTGCCTCAGAGACGAAGCCCTTAGCTGAGCATATAACAAGTGCTCAATCAGCTTTTGTAGAAGGAAGGATTACCTTCTGCAGGTGCTGTCAACCATCCCAGAACACAGACAGAGACATGGAGGCACAGAGCTGGAACCAGGGTCCCCCTGGACAGACAACGGGAAAACAGGGGATGCAATGGAGCAGTAAGCATGAGGCCAGGCACAGCCTAGACCCATTCTCCAGCTTCAGGAGCTCTGTGTGGGCGCATGAGCTTTGGTACACTTTGCCCAAGACCACTGCCGCATCAGTCAAGATGGCTGCCTCGATGGGGCCGCCCGGTGGCGCAGCGGTTTAGTTCGTGCTTGGCAGCCCGGGGTTCGCGGGTTCGGATCCCGGGCGCCTGCCGACACACTGCTTGTCAGCCACGCCATGGCGGCATCCCATATAAAGTGGAGGAAGATGGGCACAGATGTTAGCCCAGGGCCAGTCTTCCTCAGCAAAAAGAGGAAGATTAGCAACGGATGTTAGCTCAGGGCTGGTCTTCCTCACAAAAAAAAAAAAAAAAAAAAAAAAAAAATGGCTGCCTCGATAGTCAAGATGGGCACTTCGACCATCAAGATGGCCACCTCAACAGTCAAGATGGCCGTCACAGAGCTGCCACATCTGCACCAAAAAGCAGGGTCCACTGGGTGCCAAGAGCCCCACTGTGCCTGGATTCAGAACAGAACAAATTAATTATTAAACTGTGAGCAGACTCCAAATGGAGAAGTCAAAACCCAGGGCAGCCTGAACTCTCCAAGGAATAAGAAGAATCAGCCCATCCCTGTGCCCTTGAGAATGCTGATTCCTTTTCTCCCTTTGTCTTTTTGTTTTCTTTTAGCAGAAGTGGCCACAAAAATCAGTTAAAGCTTCCAAAGAGCTCCTTTCCCCAGAAATCTTTTATAAAAGGTGATTTACAAGACCTGAAGAGCAAAGCAAAGCAGGATAATTGTTTTTGGAATGACCCCAATATTTTCACCCCAGCGACCCCAGCTGGGCATCCTGCCCCATATTTATGATTCCTGGTCCTCCGCGCGCCGCTCGGCGACCTTTCTGAGCCCCTCTGCGAGCCCCCGTCCCTTATCAGGCCTGTAACTCACCCTGACGTTATCTCTCCGGAGGGTTTTATGCACTTTAATTTAACTCCCCTCATCATTATTTCCCGGACTTCAAGGTTTCCTCTTTCGAGCTGCCCTTCCCAGGACAAGCATAATCTGTTTGCCATCAAGCCCAATAAATATGTTTGTGCGTTTGGAGAGAGTGGCTCAGGCCTGGGAAGCAGCCCCCGGCTCTCACCCCTTCTGGGCAGCAAGGGCCGGTCTGGGTGTCCTTGAACTGCTGTCCTGGTGGGAGCCACTGCCTGAGTTCTCCCACCGGTGGCCAGATCTCACAGATGAAAATACAGGACATCCAGTTAAATCTGAATTTCAGATAAACAATGAATTTCTTTTAGTATAAGTATGTCTCATTCAATATATGCTAAAAAATTATTCATCGTCTATCTGAAAATCAAATTTAACTGGGTGTCTCGTGTTTTATCTGGTATCAGCTCCTGGGGGCTGTCCCACTCATCCCCCCTCCCCCCAAGGCAGGTTAATAGATTGGAGGGTGTATTCGTTTACTAGGGCCTTCATAACAAAGTGCTATGGACTGGGTGCTTTAAACAAAACAAATTTATTGTCTCACAGTTCTGGAGGCTAGAAGTCCAAGATCGAGGTGTCAGCAGGGTTGGTTTCTTCTGAGGCCTCTCTCCTTGGCTGGCAGGTGGTGACCTTCTCCCTGTGTCGTCCCATGGTCATCCCGCTGTGCGTGTCCTAATTTCCTCTTCTCATAAAGACACCAGTCATACTGGATCAGGGCCCACCCTAATTGACCTCATTTTAACTTAATTACCTCTGTGAAGGCCCTGTCTCCAAATACAGTCACCTTCTTAAGTTCAGGGGTTAGGACTCCAATATATGAATTTGAGGGGGACACATTTTAGCCCATAGCAAGGGATGTTGAACCACCTCCCACCAGAAAGTCTCCGAGTCTGGGGCTTACTCGAGGGCAACCCCGTGAAGACAAGGACCTTGCCTCTCTGGCCACCATTGTCCCCGGCACCTGCCCAGTGCCTGGCTCAGAGCAGGCCCACAGTGAATGCAGTCAGGGCCCTGTCAGATGTCACCCACGCTATCTCTTGACCTCACCATTGTGTGTGGCGATGCTGAGGGTCCCCCAACCCTGCAAGGCAGGTACGATTAGTCAAGGAATACAGATCAGAGATGAGCCACTTGAATAATTATAATAATTATATATAAATATATAATATATAATAATTATAATAAAATAAAGCCTACTTGAAAAATTTCAAACTATCCAATCCTCTACTTGCCCACATTTGCCTACCCTGTCTTGCCCATTTCTTCCCAAAACAGAGCCCATACATATGTGAGTGAATGGAATGAACACAGATTCCTAACTGTGGTCAGTGCCGGCCATGAAATAACCACATCATACCCCTGACAGGTGTCCACGAGAACGTCCCAGGCTTCACCCTCCAAAAGAAGCAGGCTCAGGACAGCACAAACCATTATGTGAAGTTCGAGAACAGGCAGACCACGCCATGCCGCCAGACTTCAGAGTGGCCGTGCCATCTGGGGAATGGTCACACGTGTACACTTAAGCCCTGCTCACCTCACACCATCAAAGTTATACCTCCACTCAAAAGTCAGGGAAAATAAAAATTGTGAAATGCATCTGAGTCACACAAATCTATACATAGAATCAGTATAGAGGGTCAAACTGCACAGAAACACAGAAATGAGAGCATGTAAGACGTGTTGAAATCTGAGTGTTCCCTAACAGGACTGTACGAATGGCATTTCCTGGTGCTGATACTGGATTGTAGCTATGCAAGATACACCCCTGGGGGAAGCTGGGGGAAGGGGACCCTGGACTCTCCCTGCTCTTTTTGCAGCTTCCTGTAAGTCTAGAATTAACTTCAAAATAAAACGTTCTTTAGAAAATTTAAAAATGAGAAAAGTGTTGAAGAAATCAGAACCAAATCTTTATTTACCTAACATTTATTAAGCCCTAGTGAATACAAAATATTCTAGTGACCCAGGTTGAACTAGGAAAGATACAATTTATGAACTCAAAGAACCTAGTGTGTGTGGGGAAGTTATTAATACATAACAAGTCTACCTGATACTAGAGTAAAGAGGCACCTGAAAGGAATAATAGGAAAAAAAAATCATAAACATGGATGAAGGAGTAATGTCTTAATGCTGTCTGATTTACTCTCCTGACCCCAAGATTGACGGATTTTCAGTATCATTATCCGACCCTGTGCCTCTTTCATGTGAAGACTTGTTTTTACTTATTTGTAGAATACTCTATCAGCTTCTAATATTTCTAAACATTATTAATTAATATCGTGGCTTCTGTATTTGATAATCCATATGAAATAAAAACCAAACAAAAAAAGAAATTGCTTGAGTCGGTCCAAGAACAGATGAGTTTGGTAAAACAAAGGAGGAAAGTCTTTAACTCCAGGAGGGCAGGAAGCTGTCTGTCTGTCTGTCTGTCTGTCTTTCTCGTTGCCCCGTATTCCCAGAGTCTGGCACAGAGAAGGCACACAATATATAATTGCTGAGTGAGTGAATGAATGAATGATACCTCTATTGGACTTCTGCCCACAGCCTCTCTGGGTAGGGTCCCCAAAGCCTGGCACCCAGAAGGCAAAGTGCCACCATTCCACCCCCACAGAGGCCCCGCCTGTCCCTCCCTGATGCCCTGGCACTGAGAACCCGCCTTTCTGGGTAACTGGCATTGCCACCTGCAGCCAGGGAGAACCCTTGGGAGAGCAGGAGAGCCTGTGCTTCTCCCAGGGGGCCTGTCCCAGGGCTTGGGGGGGGCCTCAGGCCTGTAAAGACACGGTCCTTCCACGAGGGTCTCCTGATACAATAAAACGTTATCAGCTAAATAAAACAAGGAGTGACTGGGGCCACTAGGCCCTGCTGGATTGGAATGGTGTGGGCAAAGTGGCTTTCTCTGAGAGATTTATCTCCTGCGCTGGCTTCAGGCAGCCGGCCCAGCCAGAAAGAACGGGGCTGCTCTCCCTCCACTCGGGGGGCGGGGGCGGCGGGTTTTTATTTAATCTTCCAATGAGCTGGAACCGTGAAGACGGCGTGAATGGACATTAATCCTGAAAGAAATTATTAAAGCGCGATCTGGGATTCCGGGAAAACCATCTACCCCCCGCCTGTCTGCCACTTCCCCTCACCGAGACCATAAAATCCCTCTTCTCCACTCAAAACTCAACACCAGGCCGACTGGGTCTCCCATTCGGGCTGAGGAGAAAGGCCTGGAATTGCCCCGAGCCCAGGGCCAACGGAGCAGCAGGCCTGGCTGCACCGCCCGTACCCTCGGGCCCAGGTCATCTGCCTGCCGGGGCCTGGGCCTCTGATGGGGACTCCACCTCTCTTGTTCCCTCGTTTCCTGTATTTGTGCTCGAGGAAGCCCTCGGCAAAGATGGCCGCCGCCTGTCACCTGGGGTCAACCTCCATCTGCCCCCACCACAGGTACCTCAGCCCACCTTGGGCCTCCCAGGCCCCCTTCTTCACACCTCGCCCAGCCCAGGCCAGGGCGGATCTGGCTGCCCCTCTAAGCTCTCTGGCGCTGAAGGATGAGGAGTACACCCAGTGGACCAGGACATTCTGAGTGGAAGAAACAGCATTTGCAAAAGCCTGGAGGTGGAACACTGACTGGTGCAACCAAGACTTATAATAATAATAATAGTTAAAATTCATTGAGGACTTACTGTGTGCTGTGCCACATACTTCACACATTCTCTGATTTCAATCTTTCCAACAACCCTACAAGGAGGTAGGGATTTTCATTATTCCCATTTTTCAGATGAGGAGACTGAGACTCAGAGAGGCCGTTGCCCAACATACAGCCAGTATGTGGGCGAGTCAGAATTGGAACCCAGGTCTCTCTGACTCCAGAGACAATGCCCTTTGCCCCACCACACTCTGCCTCCTCCAGACCAGATCCAGGCTTTTGGCCCATGATGTGGGGGACCAGCAGGCTTTGAATCCAGGTCCATTCCCCTGATCAAGACACCAGGGAGCCTGGGGAAACCCACCTGGCCCGGCCCTCCCTCCTTCCCTAGTGCCTACCTCTTCCTCTAACAACAGGACCTGTGTCCCTGGGTGACAGGGGCTGGGGCCAGGGCAAGACGGGAGTGAGAGACCCCAAGGCAGGTAAGCCCTCCTAGTGGAGCAGCCCACCACGCCTAAGTCCATGGGCACCCCTGCCCAGGACTCACATTCCTCAATGATCAGAAAACACCTTGGGGCGCACATGGCTCGATGTCTGAGGTAGACGGCTGCTCGGGCCTCCGATTCCCAGAGCCTGGCCTGGATCAGGGCCGAAGGTCCACCAGGGCTCCCATTGGGCCAGCTGGGGGCCCCCAACCTGCTCCTGCTCCCAGCAGTGGCACCTCCAACCACCCAGCTTACAAGCCAGAAACCTGGGAGGGCCCTTGCTCCTCCTGCCCACCGCTCCACATCCAACCCCTCAGCAAGTTCTGTCGCCCCCATCCCAAAACGCACCCCTAATCTGACCCCCTCTCCCCACTCCACCACCTCCTCCTTGGGCCCAGCACCCCCATCTCTCGCCCCTCCATGACTCCCAACCATCCTCCCCTCAATAGCCAGGGGGTCCTTTAGAAACCCAGATCTCATCAGGCCTCTCCTCTCCCCCCACTCCACTATGCTTAAAACCCTCCAGCGGTTGCTCCCCCAGGCGGAGGACAAAGTGCCAAGTCCTCCCCATGGCCCGGCTCCAAGGCTTGCCTTCCTGTCCTCGAAAAATGACATCCTCGGGGCCGGCCCGGTGGCATAGTGGTTGAGTTCACATGCTGTGCTTCAGCAGCCTGGGGTGCGCAGGTTCAGATCCTGGGCGTGGACCTATGCACCGCTTGTCAGCCATGCCGTGGCGGCGTCCCACATATGAAGTAGAGGAAGATGGGCACGGATGTTAGCCCAGGGCCAGTCTTCCTCAGCAAAAAAAAAAACCCCAGAAAAATGACATCCTTCCCACTTCAGGACCTGTACCCGCCTGGCTGGTCCCTCTGTCTAAACTGTCCCTTTGGGCCCCTCATCCAATCACCCTTGAGGTCTCAGCTCCTGGCATCCCCTGTGGAGCCCAGGCCCTGCTCTGAGCTCTTGTCCTCCTGGAAATCAAATAGTGCATAATTAGTGTCCAGCCCTTGCAGACTTGGGGCTCCATGAAGACACAGACTTCAGTGCTCAGCCTGGGCCCTGGCAAACAGCGGGTGCTCAATAATTTTTATTCATACACTAGGGGAGGATTTTTTTTTTCTGCTTTTTTCTCCCCGGAGCCCCAGTAGATAGTTGCATGTCATAGTTGTGCGTCCTTCTAGTTGCTCTCTGTGGGACGCCGCCTCGGCATGGCTTGATGAGCGGTGAGTAGGTCCACGCCCAGGATCCGAACCGGCGAACCCTGGGCCGCCAAAGTGGAGCACGGGAACTTAACCACTACGCCACCGGGCCGGCCCCATAAATGACTATTGTTGCATAAAGAAAAGCACTGACCCCCAGCCCATCAGCATCCCTCAAACCCTCCCCACTGCCCGTCCGCTGTGCCCCGCCCCGCTGGGGGTCAGGGGCCAGGGGAAGACCCAGACGGATCTGCCCCCAAGGAACTCAGATCTGGTGGAGGGTGGGGTGAGGCAGGCTGGAAGCAGGGCAGCCTCAGAGGAAGGGGGCGGGGGCTCATGGTCCCCCCACCACGTCCCTCCATAACTCCCCGGAAGCAGAAACACCTGACAGTTGTCAGTGACGGGATCGCAGGCAGGATGCAAAAGCAGGTGCATGGTAAACAGACGTCATCATTCTCTTGTTCTCTGGTGATGAGAAAAGAGTACGTCTTTCATCAACCTAGACAACAGAAACAATGAAAAACCAAGGGTTTGTAAAGAATTTAGTTAAGAGTGGCCCTTTAATCTTGTCACCTCTCTCCTGCTGGCCTCGTGCTCACCTCCCTGCCCGAGCTGGTTTGCTCAGGTCAAATGTCCTCACTCAGGACTCAAATGTCTTGCTCCCTCTGTCCAGGATGGAATGTGCAGTCTTTCTTGATAGCTGCGATTATTTGAAAATGATGTCAAAACCCCAGTGTCCCTACAGTCTCCAGCTCCCTCTCAGGGCTCTCTGCCCCGCCGTGGCCAGGTGTCCGACCCTCCCTGTCTGGGTCAGAGTTCCTGGGAAGGGCAGCTGGAGACACAAGCAGCCCCAGTGGGTGATGGCGGCCCACCCCAAAGGCTTCAGTCCTTCCACCTTATGGGAACGAAGCCTTGAGCGACGAGAGAAGAGGGGTGGCCAGTCTTGGTGGGGCTGGTGGCAGGGGGGAGCTTCCTGGAGAGCTGGGTTGAGAGGCCGGATGGGACTTCCTGGTACAGGCGCTGACGATAACAACATCATAGCTCACACAGGTCTGGCCCTTTCTGGGTGCCAGGCCCTGTGCTGAGCGCTTTGCCAGCCCCCGACTCCCCGGTGAGGTGGGCACTTATCCTGGAGATGCAGAAGCTGGGACGCAGAGAGGGTGGGATTTGCCCGTGGTCCACGGCCAGGGGACAGGAGAGTCCTGACCCCAGCTCCATCACCCCTCTGCTCCAGGCGTGGTGTTCAGGGGTGGGGAGGCCCCGGAGAACCCAGTTCACCCAGCACATGAGGATGGGGAGCAGGAGAGGGACGGCGAGGGGCAGGCAGGGCCCTGAAGGTGGGGGAGGGGCGCAGGACTCGGTCCCGGGGCAACAGGGAGTCACGTTCGGGTTCTAAGCTGAGGAGGCTCATGGTCATGCTTGGGTTCAAGAGCCACCTGGCTGTCCTGTGGTGAGAGGATACGACAGAAAGAGACTGGAGGCTGTGAGGACAGGAAGGGGCAGTGGGTGGCCAGAGACAGAAGGGCTGAGGACAGAGGGATGGGCAGGGGACCTCACAGAGGTGACCAGCACAGTCCCCGGTGGGCTTGGTGATCTGCGTGCTGGCAGGGGCTCTGGCGTCTGGGGCTCGGAGCCGTCCTGCCGCTGTCACAGCATCTGCCCCTCCCCTGGGTCCAGCCCCGCTGTTATTCTGCCTCCTCCCTCTCTCCTGCTGGCTCCTCCTGGGTCCTGTCCCCTGGCTGCAGGCGGGTACTCCGAGCCCAGCAGGGAAATCACAGCCCCCACCCTTGATCTGGGTAAGGCAAGAATGGGGACCCCGGGCCTCCACCAGTGCCTCCCCCACTCCCGCAGCCCCTCACTGTGGCCACACTGACCCAGGCCCCAGCCCTCCTCAGTCAGGGACGGCCCTTCTCCCCCACAGTGCCCCCATTCTGAACCCTCCTGGTGCTCCTGGGACAGCCATTCCTACCCCTCCAGCTGGGCTGCCATTGCCATGACTCAGTCCTTTCAGCTGTCCTAAGAGAAGAGCTACGTGCCCCATTTTACACACCAGGAAACTAAGGCTCAGAGAGGGGCGGTGACTTGTCCAGGGTCACTCAGGGAGGAGCTGCAGAGATGGGGCCCCGAGGTCTGTCTGATTCCCCACCTCAGCTCTTTCCCCCACCCGCAGCAGCTCCCTCTGGGAATGGCACTACACACACACACGCACTGAACCTCCCACACATGGAAGCACGTTATTATTCTAACTGCTCAGGACTTGCCCAATTGCAGAACAGAGAAAATGCAAACCAGGTAAAGTCAGGAAGAGATTTATGGCTCAAAAGCCAAGGAAAGAATGGGGTAGTGATGGTTCCGGCAGTCCCTCCAGCAGGAAAGCCTCTGGCCAGGAGGTGAGGGGTCACATGCCTGTCTCTGAACCAATCACAGCATTAGGAGGGGGGAACTCTGGTTGGCCAGGCCTGGGTCACACCCCCTTTCCCTGTCCCCAGTGGTGGGCACTGGGTTTGCTACCAGAAGAGAAGGGAGAAAATACTGTGGGACCACAAAATCAAATTACCATAAAGCCTGCTTTATAAACAACTCAGAGAGGTTAAGCAACCCTCCCAGATCACACAGCATGTCCCTCCCTTCTCCGAACCCTTGTGTGTGTGTGTTGGGGTGCTGTGGTGGGGGGAGGGTCTTCTGGCCCCTATGGGAGAAAAGTCCAAGTTTCCTTTTTTCTGGCACGGAGATCCTCGAAGCCCTGGCTCCTGTGGGGCCATCCCCCTCCGCACCCCTTCTCTGGTCACATCCCTCCCCACCCCCAACCCCACCATGTGCAGCCACGGAAGACGTGTCCTACCTGCTCTGCTGGACGGGGCATACCTGAGCAGGGTGGGGCCTCACTCCTCCCTAACCACCCCCCTACCCCACAGAGCCTAGCTCAGGGCAACTGCCTGTGAGATGTGTGGATTCTGGAATGAGCTGGAAAGGACCTGAAAGTGCTGGGACTCAGAAACCTCCACACGGACAGCTCACCATCTCCAAGGCCCCCCCTTCTTCTGCTGCTGGTTTGGGGGAAGTCAATCCCCCTCCACCCTCAAGTCGCCCCAGAGCTCAGTGTGTTGAGGCTTCTCCCAGGGCCTGGAGTCAGGGAGGCCGGGGTTTCTCCAGGCCCAGTCTCTCTGCCTCTCTGTCTCTCTCTCTGTCACACACACACTCTCTCACACACACACATGCTCCCACACATGGCTCCATTTCCTTCAAACAGGGATGTGACCATCTCCCATTCCAGTCTTCCAGGAGAAAGAGCCCAGGGGACCCAGAGGTGGGAAGTTGTGTGGGGAGGAAGCGACACCCCGTATCTCTGCCTGCCCTCCCACGTCCCCATGCCAGCAGCTCCGGGCCTGGGACCTCCCCTGTCACCCCCACCAGCCTGTGACAGAGGAGGGCAGAAACAAAGGGAGAATCCCCAGCCCGCCCCCATGCACTCACACCCGTGCACTCACACTCTCACACCCATACACACCACACCACACACTCACACTTGTGCACTCACACTCGCACACACACCACACATTGCACTCAGTAGCGCTCACACCCGTGCAGACCACACCACACACTCACACGGTGCACTCACACCATGCTTTCACACCCGTGCACTCACACTCGCACACACACCTCTGCACACTACACATTGCACTCTCGCGCTCACACCCGTGCACACCACACGGCGCACTCACACCCGCGCGCACACACCCGTGCACACCACACATTGCACTCACACTTGCGCACTCGCACATGCACACACCCGTGCACACCACACGCAGGTCTCCCCACGGACACACGAGCCCGGAACACGTGCCTGTTCCCACCGTGGCCCCTCTCACGACCCGGGTGGACCCGCACTCGTGGACACACGGCCACGCGGACTCCCGTGCACACGCGCTGCGACAGGGACGGGGACACGCCCGGCGGCCTCCCCCCGCGGGCTCGGGGCCGTTTCTGGAGCCGTCGTCGCCGAGGCCCTGCTGGGACAGCTGCAGGGACGGTGTGGCGGGGACTCCGGCGCTCGAGGGTCCGCCTGTCCCATGGCCGCGCCTCCGTGGGCCTTGGCCTGGACCTCGGCCTCGGCCGGCGGGCGGACCCCCGGCGCCGCACACACTCGCGGGGGCTCCGCGCACCGGCGGCCGAGGGACCGAGAGCGGCCGAGCCCAAGGCAGCGGCGCGCGCCCCGCGTCCCCTCCGGGCAGCGCGTCCGCGAGGGACGCCAACCGCGGCCTCGGGGCGCCCCCTGCGGGCCACTGCGGGCGCTCCCGGCCCGGCGCCGCGGGCTCCGCGCCGGGGCTTCCTCCGACTGTCCCACCCCAGTCGCCACGGCAGACAGCCCTCGAGGGGCCGCCCCCCGACTCCGCCTCGTGGAGGACCTGTCACCACGTCCAGGTCCGGAGAGCCGGGCTTATCTGCGCCACTGCCCTGCCCACCCTCCCTCCCTGCCATAGGCGGGGACCTTCCTCAGTTTACAGAGGGAGAAACTGAGGCTTGGCCCACACCTGGAAGCGGGGAAACCAAGCCAGGACCTTGACTCTGGGCCCTGTGGGATTGGGGCAGCTGAAGCTGGCTGCCACCTCCTGGGCCATGGACCATGCAGGTATCCTCCCTGTACCGCCTGCCCTGTCCGGGAAGCTTGGCCCCTCCAGCCCTCCTCTGAGCCCCCACCCACACTCTGCCCTCTGGCCTCAGGAACTGCTCCCACCTATCTGCCACCATCCTGGAGTCCTAGAAAAATCACACCCGGAGAAAAGACCCCTGGAGACCCAGCCTCACTGCCCACCTGGAAACCAAGATGCCCGCAGGCCCCTTGGCTCTGGCCTGGTCTCTGAGTGTTCTGGTTATCTGCCTAGACTGAGACCCTTCATGCTGTGCCCAGCAGGGACATGGCACCCACGTTTTCTGGAGCACATGTTTCGGGCCCGGCCCTGTGCACCTCTCCTGTATCCTCACAGCAAATCACCCTGCGGGGGGTATTGTCATTGTTCCCTTCTGAGGCTCACCCCAGCAGGTGAGTGGCAGAGCTGAGATGCCAGCCCTGATTTGAAACTCACTTCAGAGTTCTGCCAGGGCCTCACAGCCCAGTCTGTGGCCACCACATGGAACCCAGGCTGAGCCGGGCAGCGGCCCTGGCGTTGTGACATGACCCACCCCAGCGTGGGCAGGGGCCACCTACCCACACTTCCATCATGAGAGTCACCATCACATTGGTCACATGGTGTGACCATGCCTGGCCAAGCCTGGCCCTCAGAGTCCCCAAGCATCAGATGCCTCCAGGCTGAGCGTCCCATTTTGCAGATGGGTAAACCAAGTCCACAGAGACACGGGGCCTCGCTCAGGACCACAGCTGTGGTCTAGGATGCTCGATGTCTCAGACAAGACAAGAGACCAGGTCCCAAGATCTTTGACCCATCTGAGCTTCCAGGACTGCAATCCCCACTCTGTCGGACCGAGAGTTCAGCTCTCAATCTGGGGGGAGGGATGCAGTGGAGAAGACAGGGACTGACAGACCCAGAGGTCGGAGCTGAGACGAGGGCTCAGCTGGGGCTTGAGGAAGCCCAAAGGAGGGACTGGAGGTGGGAGGGGTCAGTCAGGCAACGATTCCCAAGGAAGCGACACCAAGTGAGCTTTAAAGGATGAGGAGGAGTTTGCCAGTGGAAGAATGCAGGCAGGGGTATTTCAGGGGAAGACATGGGGCTTAGGCGACTGAGGGAGCTTAGCTAGTTCCATCTACCCCTCAGTAGTTAAGAATGTGGGCTCGGGCACAAGATAGGCCTGGGCTGAAGTCCCAGCCCTGCTGTGTGACCTCTGGCAGGTGACTTAACCTCTCTGAGCCTCCAGTTCCTCATCTGTAAAATGAGAGTAATGATGATTTCCTCAGTCACAGAGCAGTCGCAGGGTTAGCTCAGGGTGGGACACACAGGATGGGACACACGGGTACCCGGTAGGGAAGACTAGAGACTATTGTAGGGAGCTGGTGGGGACTGGATGACATGGCCAGGGAGGTCATCAGAGGTCAGACAGACCGTGAGGGGCCCTGTGTCAAGCTAGGAACTTGGCTTCATTCTGAGGGCAGTGGGGAGACATGGAAGGGCCTTGAGCCAAGGAGTTAGAAGTGTGATTTGTGTTTTGGAAGGTGCGGATACGAAGCCCCTGATCTCTGACCCCAGCCGTGTCCTCGCCCTGGGCCCCTCGGTCCCACCCCTTCTCTCTCTCGGCTCTGTGGGGCTAAGTTGCCCTCCCTGAGTCTGAGGCTGAGCCAGGGCTGGGGAGGGGGCCGGCCTGCAGCCCCCACTCCCCCTGCCCTGTGGCCAGGCCCAAGCCCGCGCACCCCCCGAGGAAGACCCGGGGTTCCCTGGAACCAGGCCTCTGCTTTCCTCAGAGCCGCCCTGCCCCCACCACACACACCCGCTGTCCCCATTACAGAGAAAGGATGGGCGGCCCCGCCATCATTTCTATTTCCCTCTAAATAGATGCTTCCAGACCTGCTCCCACAAAACCAATTAAAGCACCTGCCGGGGCTTTGTCAGCAAATTATTTCCAACCTCCGAGGCCCGGGAATCAATCTCCGAAGGATGAAGTGGATGGGATGAGGAGGGGAGCTAGAGACGGGGGCCTGAGCAGGCCAGGGGAGGAGGGTCACTTTGGGTCCAGGCAGCTGCAGGCGGGGTCTTCGCTCCGGCCCCCAGACCCCAGCTCCTGCCCTCTCCAGTTCTGCCAGAGGATGGGTCTCGAGGAGTCGGACATCCCGGCTCCATGTTGGGAACTCCCCCAGAAAGTTGCTTGGAAATGACTTCCAGGGCCATGGGGGGAGCGGTGGCCTGGGTCTCTCCACGTCCTTGTCCCCATTGCCAGCCTGTCCTGCATCCCTTGGCTGCTTCCCCACCGTGCAGTGGGAGGCAGGTGCAAACAGCCTCAGTGGGGAATCAGGAGGCCGGGGCTCCTAACTCACTGTAGGACCTTGGGCCTGTCCCTCCCTGCTCTGGGCCTCAGTGTTTCTATCTGTAAAATGGGGGTGGATGGAAGTTCGGCCAGCCCTCCCAGCTCCAACTTTTTAGGCACCTATGAAACTCCACATGGCCTCCAGCTCAGGCCCAGGCTGGCCTTCTGGGATGCAAAGGGAGGCAAAGGCCAGGGGGCGTGTCCAGTGCAGCTGTCACTGCACCCAGGAGCCCACTGCCTGGCAGAGGGGAGGAAGGGGCTGAGGGAGCCCGGGGTGGGGAAGTGGGCAGTGACTCCTACACAGAGGGTAGAGGCTTCCCCGGGAAGGATCATTGGAACTGGGCTTTGAAGGATGAATGGGAGTTCACTGGGTTGAGGTGTCATTTTCCCAAAGTAGAAATGATTCTAGTTCACGTGGCATCTCCTACTTCCACTCTACTCCCATCCTTCAGAAATCTGTCCTAACTTTAGAAAGTCTGCCATATTTATGATATGAACGACCCCCAGGATCGTGCAGTGTACAACTCTGACAATTGCACTGCAGCTCAAGCCAGAAGGGGCAAGGAGCTGCCCGTCCCACCAGCCTTTGCAGGGACTGAGGCAGGACAAAGGGGACTCCTGCCAGCAGAGGGGTGCGAGGGGACTGCCCCGAGGGGTGACATCAGATGTACTCCATCCCCAAACTTTGTAGATTCAGAACTTTCAAAGGCACTGAAGGGGGTCCCCCCTCAAGGAGTGACTGACACCAACGTAAATCCTCACCCAACCCCTCAACAGGGCACAGTGGCAGGAACCGAGGCAGCCGGAGACCAGGTCACAGAGGGACTACGTGCCCGTGCTAGAGGCAGCTCAGCCTGGGTTCGAATCCCTGCCTGGCCACTGACAGATGTGAGCTCTGATGCGGGGCGGTCACGGTGCCTGCCCCGCAGGCGCTCACTGTTATCACAGCAGCTCTCCCATCTCCCTTCTGCCAGCTTCCTCTGCTGCGGGCTGCATCCCCCTCGCCTCACCACCACCCACCTTGGCCCAGCCCGGGGCTCAGACTTGCTGCACGGCTGAGCCCTCAAGGTAGACATCATCATCATCATCACCCTCTTCCGTCTTCCAGACTGAGGCTCAGAGAGGTTAAGCAAGATGCTCAGAGTCACACAAGGAGGCAGGATTTGTACTCAGGTCCCTCTAATGCCGGAACCCAAGCTCAAGCCAA
Source organism: Tapirus indicus (assembly GCA_031878705.1). Classification (NCBI taxonomy): domain Eukaryota; kingdom Metazoa; phylum Chordata; class Mammalia; order Perissodactyla; family Tapiridae; genus Tapirus; species Tapirus indicus. The sequence continues at coordinate 28,623,920 of CM062929.1, read as the reverse complement.
TTCCCTACGTGCCCCAAAGGGGGAGTCTGCGTTGGATGCACAGAGGGTCAGGCATGGGCGGGGGAGCTGCCAGGAGCCAGAGACAGAAGGTCACCAGGGAGTCAGGAGCCTCTCGGCTTCCTCAGACCAGAGGTCATTCGGGAAGAGCTGCAAAGTGCCCATCTGCAGGCCTACCAATCCCGGCCTCCCGCTGTCCATCCCTCAGCACTTGTGGCGGCAGCTCCACAGCAGCAGGGAGAGAGCCTGCCTCCACCCCAGCGCCCGGCCAGGGCCATCCGCGCAGCCCCGGACTCCGGTGCTGGGTCCACAGCGATGCTTCTCTTAGATCACAAGGGACCCGCTCAGGCCACCGATGCTGCTGGTGACCATAACAAAACAATAACAAGATAATAAACAAACAAACAAAAATAACAACAAAGACTGCAGGTGGCACCCCCTCCTCCAGGCCCCTGAACCGGCTGACAGAAGCCTGGCCCTGAGGCAGCGGCCATGATTGTCCCATTTTACAGGTGAGAAAACTGGGACCCAGAGCGGAGAAGTCGCTTGTCCAGAGTCACGCAGCTAACAGAGGAGGAGGCCCAGTCTGGCCAGCCCTACTGTTAGTGCCTGGGTGGGAGGGGCAGCTTCTCATGGTCTCCTGGGAGCATTTTCTCTTTAGTAGTCACATATTTAATTTTATCTGTGTCAGAAAAAAATACAACCAGCCCTTCAAGTGCAACATTTCATGAACAGTAAAAGTGAACTTTTTTCTTTCTTTCTTTTTTTTTTTTTTTTTTGCTGAGGAAGATTAGCCCTGAGCTAACATCTGTGCCAATCTTCCTCTATTTTTGTATGTGGGTCGCGGCCACAGCATGGCTGACGAGTGGTGTAGGTCCGTGCCCAGGATCTGAACCTGCGAACTGGGGCCGCCTAAGCGGAGTCTGCCAAACCCAATCACTACATCACAGGGCCAGCCCCTGAACACTTTTTTTTGAAGCAAGAAAAGTCATAAGTAAATGAGGACAGGTGGAACTGGTCGTGGACCTCAGAGGGACTGGGGCTGGTAAATGCAGAGACGCAGCATCCACTTCCCTCCTCTCCGTCTACGCACAGTGACTGCCGGCCCCAGGCCAGGGGATGCTGGCAAAAGCCCTGAGCCGGCCTCTTGGGTGTGACTCCACACCGGGCTGGTGTGGGCACTTTCATCACTGTGCAGTCACTCAAACTTGGGTGCCTGAGGCGTGTTCCCGCCAGGCTCTGTGGGAGCCATGGACACACTCAAGGAGCCCAACTTCTCGACACAACTCATCACTCCTGATAGAGGAGACACGAGATCAGGGAGGTGAGGCCACACGCCAAGGGCTCTCAGCTAATTCCAGGACGGGCCTTGCACTGTTCTGGGGAGGCTGGACTTGCCCGAGGAAGTTCCCCAAGCCTGTGGGGCCCCCGAGAGCCTTCTGATCAGTCCTGTGCTTGCCTGGCTGGGCAGGGCTGGAAGGGTCTGGAGGACAGGATTTATTTTTTGTTTTTAATAACTTTTCTTCTAACTATAGAGGTGACTATAAAAAGCAGTACAGTACAACATGGTAATAAGAGCTCAAAGCGCTTCTGAGCTTTGTGACAAGCTATGTGGCTTTGGGGCACGTTATTTAGCTTCTCTGGCACCAGCTTCTTCATCTGCAAAGTGGGGGATCCTAACACCTCCCTCAGGGGGCATTTTGAGGATGAATTGCAATAATGTACAGGGGGAATTTGATCCAGGAAATTAACGACACAGGTGACAGAGAGGCTGAGAAGCCAAACAGGATGGGGCAGCGACCCAGAGATTATTGTAGCAGGAAGCCACTTTCCCCCGGGCCAGGGAGCACACTGGGAGGAGATGGGGTTCTCAGGGACCACCTGGTGGAAGCTGGAACCAGGGAGGACCCATCTGGGAGAAGCTGGAGCTTCAGAGGAAACACAGCCACTGTCAGAGGCTGCCCACGGCACAGTGATGGGGGAATACTCTGGTTTCTCCCTCCTCCCACCCTCTTGTCTCCCCCAGTGCCTCCCACTGGCCATTTGAAGGGCCTGGGACACTCAGCTGCAGGGCGGGGAGAACCAGGAATGGATCTCAGGGCGTTTGCACAGGCCCAGGGGTGACACAGCACAGAGTGCCCAGCCCAGTCAGTAAATGGCTGTGATTCCTGGTTTTTTCCTTCATATTATTAAAATAATACATGCTTGCTGTGTTAGGACTATTTTGGTGGGAATAGAAACCCACTCAAGCCAGATCAAACATGAAAAAGAGAATTTAATAAAATACTACAGGGGAGGCTCGTGAAATCCAAGGGCAGAACCACAGCCTGGAACAGGATCAGGAAAGGTTGTCAGGTCTCCCCAGTGCTCTCCCGCCGTCTCCCGCTTCTCTCTGTGTGTCTGCTCCATAATTTTCACCTCACACAGGCTCCTCTCCCCACGTGACAGAAGGTGGCCCCCAACAGCTCCCAGATTCAGACTGAGTCTGGGGTTCCTCTGTCCGGTTTCCAAATTGCTAGGGAGGGCATTCTGATTGGCCCAGCTTGGGTACAAGGCCTGTCCTGATCCAATCAGCCAAGGGCGTGGAGTCACATGGCTGCCAGCAGCCTCCCCCCCGTGGGTGGGGAGCACAACCCGTGGACTTGTGATCTGGGCAGTTCCTGCAAATCCTGTGTAGAAATACAGAAAGTCCTGGGCCCACCCCGGTGGCCTGGTGGTTAAGTTCGGCATGCTTCGCTTCGGTGGCCGGGGCTCGGTTCCCAGGCGTGGACCTACACCAGTCTGTTAGCGGCTGTGCTGTGCTGGTGGCCCACGTACTAAAACATAGAGAAGATTGGCATGGATGTTAGCTCAAGGCGAAACGTCCTCAGGAAAAAAAAAAGTCTTAAAATGCACTTTATTGTTTGAATTGTAATGTTCTACATTTCTATTCAGATGTTTCTATTTCGGGTGTCCCTACTGTTATTTGTAACGTAAGTGATGCTGCAACAAGCAGTCCTCCCCTGGGGTTCCTGCGGATGATGTCAGCCAGGGCTGACAGCGCCCCGTTACTGCCCCCTTGTCGTCCATGGGCAATAGCTGTGGGATTTACTGAAAAGATTGTTCTTTACAACAGGAGCCGGAATTGAGGGTTTCAGAAGCAAAAGGCAACTGGGCCCCACCATGGGCCACCCCCTTGGTGGCTTTATTTTATTGCTTTTTATGTATTAATTTGATTAATTATTACTTGGTTATCTGATCAATTATTGTTCCAGACTCCAGTAATCCATAATGCAAAATCATACAAAGGCTGGACTTAATTAAATGGGCCATTGACCTCAACTGGGAGAAAAGGAGTTTATTTAAAAGAAAAGAAGGTAAAACAGTGGAAAGCCAGTGGGGACGATGTTTTTTCTTCCCAATTTTTATTATAAGATTTTTCAAAACAGGAAATTTGAAAGAATTGCACAATGAACACTCATACACCCTCCATTTACATTCAACAGTGATTCATACTTTGCCCATTTATCTCTTTGTCTCTCTCTCTTTCTCTGTCTCTCTGTCTCTGTGACTCTATTTGTCTCTCCCTCTCTGTCCCTGTGTGTGTATGTGTGTCTGTCTCTCTCTGCTCTTGCTCTCTCTCTATATATATATATATGTAAATAAATATATACATAATATTTTTTCCTGAGCCATTTGGAAGTGAGTGGCAGATATCATGACCCTTGACCCCAAAACTTCTTTTGTTCTCCTAAGCATAAAGACATTCTTCACATAACTGCAATATCATTATTAAACCTAGAAAAATTAACAATGATTCCATAGTTCCATTAAACATTTTAGAGGGACTAATTCAAATTTCAGGAAGACAAATTGCCATTGATAAGCAATTTCAAAGAATAAATAGTAATATGTAAAATACCCAGCATAGTGCCCTGGCACACAGTAGGAACTTAGTAAATGCAGCATCCCTCCCACCGACTTCCATCACCACCACTTTTTAAAACCCTGAGTAATCCCAGCCGGCTTGGCTCGAAGTGAGGCCAGGTCCGAGAAGGATGTCAGGGCGCCAGTGCCCCAGATGGGGCTCCCCCAGCCCTCCCCGGCAGCCACAAGAGCAGACACTGAAGACAAGAGGAACAATGCTCGAAACAAAAAACAGAGTCACAGGGCCCTGAACTTGGCCTCGCCAGCCTCCCAGCAATGGCGCCAGGGAGGGGATCGTGCCAGCCAATGCTGCTCAGCCACAACGGGGCAGACAGAGCTGGGCTTCTGGCCGGGGTCCCTCCACTTACCAGGGCAAGAGCGGGTTTTTTTGTTTTTAATTGTTTTCAAAACAGATTTCATGTGGTCCCAAAATGAGACCATGATTGTAAATTAAAGTGTAATTAGCCTTTACGCTTTTATATTCATTAACTCGTCTCTGTTAATGATGCTAGGCTGGAGCAGAAACCCTGCATTATGAAACCACATCCAGGAAATAAAATAGTGATTTAGATAATGGCCACAATGTATTGCTACTTACACATAATTAAACAAATGCTCCATTTAAACTTGGAAACATGACTGAATGTTGATTAACCCTCGCCCAGCAATTCTGCTCGGAACTGAGGAGAGGGAGGCGCCGTGAGCTGGTCCGTAACGAAGTATCTGGGCCAGCCACGTCAGGCCAGCCTCATTTGCCCGCCACGGTCGCCAGCCATGTCCACCAGCCACATTGGGCAGGGCAGGGACAGGTCTTGTGCCAGGGAGCGTGGCCACGGATGGCAGTGACCATGGAGTTATCCTGGGACCACTTAAGAAACCACCACACCAAGTGAGGTAAGCCAGACACAAAAAGATAAACGTTGTATGATTCCACTTGTATGAGGTATCTAGAGTGGTCAAACTCATAGAGACAAAAAGGAGAATGGTGGCTGCCAGGTGCTAGGGGAGGAGGGATAATGGGGAGTTAGTCTTTAATGGGGACAAGGTTTCAGCTTGGGATGATGAAAAAGTTCTGGAGATGGATGGTGGTGATGGTTGCACAACAACGTGAATCTACTTAATGTCACTTAATTGTACGGTTAAAACGGTAACTTTTATGTATATTTTACCACAATTTTTTTAGTTTATTTAAAGCATAAAAAAAAAAAGGAGTCACCACCCCCAGATCAGCTGCCAGCCGGGTATGAAAAGTCTAAAGTTCACTTTCTCAGAAATCAACCCACTCGGTCCAGCACTGGGCCTAATGAGACCTGACTCAAGGTTTTATGGAAAATGTTTATATTTTTAAAAATTATAATGAAGAGTTGTTTAAAATGTAAATAATTCAGACATGTATTGAATACAAAGTAAACTTGCTGGTTCTCAAACCCATTCCCAAAGAAGCACTCAATAATTTTCCATTTGTCATTTTTCTACATATATCTTTTCCAAATAATGTGTTGCCTGCTGGGGTTCCCCCAGAAGCAGACCCTGAGGTGAGAACCGAGTGCAGATGAGTGATCCAGGAGGTGAGCCAATAAAAACTAGAAGGGGAGTAGAAAATAAGTCGAGGAAAGGGAGGCCACGAATAAAGAGTGCACCACTGTATCGGTTCTTTATTGCTGCGTAACAAGTTACTCCAAACTATAGTAGGTTAAAACAACAATAATTGTTACCTCTCGTGATTTCTGTGGGTCAGGAATGTAGACGGGGGGATGAATTGTCTCTGCTCCACAATGTCAGGGCCTCGGCTGGAAAACAAAGTCTGGGGCTGGAATCATCTGAAGGTCGCTCATTCACGCATCTGACAGTTGATGCTGGCCGTCCACTGGGGCCTTGCTGGGGCTGTCAGCTGAAACCTCCAAGTGTAGCCTCTCCAGGGGGCCTGGGTTCCTGAAATGTGGTGGCTAGTTTCCAACAGCAAGCACAGAGAGAGAAAGAGCGAGAGAGAGAGAACACTGGGTGGAAACCATGTTGCCCGTTCTGACCAGCCTCAGAAGTCATGCAGTATCACTTCCGCCACCAGCAGTGAAGGTCAGCCCAAGTTGAAGGATGGAGGCATGTCAATGACCCATTATCAAGAGCATATGGGGAAATACAATCTGCCAGTTACCAGGCAGTGGGAACTCAGTCCCACTAGGGAGCTCTGGAAGGTAGCCTGCCACACTAATATTCATTGAGCATTCACTACAGGCCAAGGGCGGTGCTAAGTGCACAGATATTATGCCATCTACTGTGCAGTAGCTACTGTTATTGCCCCCATTCTAAAGATGAGGAAACTGAGGCTTAGAGAGTCCTGGGGCAGAGACAGCTCATCCATCCACCAAAACCCACCCTCCCCTCTTCCCATGCACCCAGCTAGACCACATTTCCCAGCCTTCTTGCAGTCAGGAGTGGTCACATGACTACATTCTCTGCAGTGGAATGTGAGCCGAAGTAAGGGGTGCCCCTTTCAGGCGTAGGCCGTACAACCTCCCATGTGCTCCTTCTCCCTCTGGCCAGCTGGAACGGGGGGAAACACAACAGCCTTGGAAAAACGCCTGTTGGAGATGGCAGCCTCTTCCTCAGCCTGGGTCCCTGAATCACCTCGTGGAAGAGAGCCCCCTCCCCTTCATTTGTCTCACCCCCCAACCTGCAACTGTTACTTCAACAACAAACAAACTTCCATTGTGTTTATCCATTACATGTTTGGGTCTGTTTGTGACCACAGCTCAATCTGCTCTAATACAAGTGCATGGTATTAGACTGAATCATCCGAAATTGCCATTTTACCACTCTGTACGTCAAAAACAGGCAAATGTTAGCAATTTCAGATGACTCAGCCTCATGCACCTAACTCACTCTCTTCACCCCTGGAGAGGGTTCCACTTGTGGATGCTCCATAACTTACTTAACCACTCCCTTTCGATGAACATCTGTGTTGTTTCCAATTTTTTGTGCTTACAAATAATGCTGCAATGAACCTTCTTAGATATTTATCGTTATGAATTTTTATGAGTGTGTCTATCACAAGGTGGGATTGCTGAATCGGTCCTGCATGTTTAAAAATTTGATACGTGCTACTCAAGTTACTCTCAAACATTTTCTAGTAGTTATATGTGTGTGTGTGTGTGTGTGTTTAAACAAATGCTGATATAGGACGTACTATGTGCCAGGCACTGTTCTATGTTCTTTACAAATATTACTTTATTTAATCCTCACAACAACCTTGAAGGAAGTACTATTACTGTCCCCATTTTACAGATGGGGAAACTGAGGTCAAGAGAGGTAACTGGCCCAGGGTCAGGCCGCTAGTAAGTTGTGGAGGGTGGAGCTGGGGTTTGATCCCCGGTTCGCTGGCTCCAGAGCCCCCTTCATAACCAGCAGGCCCTGCTGCATGTGAGAGACAGGCCTGCCCCAGAGAGGCCCCCTCAGACCAAAATGTGGCAGCTGAGCTGGGCCCCCAGAACCTGCCCTCTTCCCTTTCAGAAAAGTGAACCAATGGCAGCAGAGTCACTGTCATGTGGGCACCGAGCCTGCCCTGGGGAAGGGCTGCCCGTGCTTAATAAAAGGTCAGTAAAAAGGAGTAACTCGCAGGAATCATCCTCCTAACTTCCTTTATTCTTACTCAGATGGCTGCCTTACTTGCTTGTTGGTCGCTGGAGTTGGACGACCTGAGCATGAATTCTGGCCCTGCCGCCAGTGGCCACGTGCTCTCCTCCCAGCTTTTGTTCTTTCACCTGAAAAGTAGGGGTGACCACAGGAGTCGCCTCAAAAGTGGCGAGGACAACACGAGGGTGAAGGAAAAGCCCCACAATTTCAGTCATTTACTCAAGAATCTCTAGAGTCCCTACTATGTGCCCTTCACTCTTCTAGTCCTGCTGATGGTCATTGTGGCAATTTCCAGTTCTTATTTATAAACGCCGCCCACCCCAACACCACACGAACAGCCTGTTGCACGTTTCTGTATGTTTGTCAGATTATTTCTAGGGGTACATTTCTAGTTGCAGAATTGCTGGGTCAAAGGGCAGGGTAATTTTTAAGGCCTTCGATGAGCATGAGAAGGGCCACATGTGCTGCTTCAGGCCCGCCACGGGCTCTGAGAAAGCAGGACGTGGTGACTTCTCTTCTCCCTCCCGCTGGGCACACAAGATGGGAGCCTGTGACGGTAACTATCCTCACCAGCCAGGTTCCAAACTGGGTCTATCACACAAGAACTGTTCGCAAAGCAGAGCCAAGGAAACCCCTAATCAGGAGCAGTCTGGAAGGAGGGCTTGGCCCCCAGAGGCAGCCCCCACCTCTCCCTCCTCATCCATGCATGACTGTGGGTCCCCCTCCCCCGCAGTATAAAGCCCCCCACCCAGAGTCCAGCAGGCTACTGGCCCCAACAAAGGCCGATGAGTGGTAAGTTGGGAGTCTAGGGGACCCCTGACTCAGGTCAGGGGCAGGAGAGGCTGCTCTGAGGAGGCACCCCTTGAGGGGTGAGGGGTGAGGAGTGTTCTGGGCAGAGGCCTGAGGGAAGACCCAGAGGTGAGACAGGAGAGCACCGAGGACCTTGCAGTCATATGAAGGAGGTTGGACCATAACCCAAGGGCAATGGGGAGTCATGGAGGGATTTACAGGTATGCCTCTGGCTTCCTTGTGGAGAATGGACCAGAGGGGCTGAGCCTGGAGGCAGGAGTGAACTCAGGAACTAGGTTTCTGTTTGCACCTGACCACCTGACCATCTTGACAAGACCATCCTCCTTAGTAGTAGGAATCATCCTAGAAATCAAAACCTGGGCAAGCCCACAGCCTGAAGCGAGGGAAAATAAAAATCTCACCATTTCATGGGCAAAAGATCTGAACAGACATTTTTTCAAAGAAGATATACAGATGGTCAACAGGCACATGAAAAGATGTTCAACATCACTAATTATCAAGGAAATGCAAATCAAAACTACAGTGAGATATCACCTCATGCCCTTCAGAATGGCCATAGTTAACAAGACAGGAAACAACAAGTGTTGGAGAGGGTGTGGAGAGAAGGGCACTCTCATACACTGCTGGTGGGAGTGCAAACTGGTGCAGCCACTATGGAAAACAGTATGGAGATTCCTCAAAAAATTAAGACTAGAACTACCATATGATCCAGCTATTCCACTGCTGGGGATTTATCCAAAGAACACGAAAACACAAATGCGTAAAGATACATGCACCTGTGTGTTCATTGCAGTATTATGCACAATAACCAAGCCTTGGAAGCAACCTAGGCGCCCTTTAAGGGACAAATGGATAAAGAAGATGTTGTATATATACACAATGGAATACTACTCAGCCATAAGAAACAATGAAATCTGGCCATTTGTGACAACATGGATGGACCGTGAGGGTATTATGCTAAGCAAAATAAGTCAGAGGGAGAATGTCAAATACCGTATGATCTCATTCATAATTAGAAGATAAAAACAACAACAAATAATCACATAGAGACAGAGACTGGATTGGTGGTTACCAGAGGGGAAGGGGGGAGGGAGGAAGGCGAAAGGGTGATTAGGCACATGTGTGTGGTGATGGATTGTAATTTGTCTTTGGGTGGTGAACATGATGTAATCTACACAGAAATCGAAATAATGTTATAAACCAATGTTACCACAATACAGAAAAAAAAAAAAGAAAATCCAAAAAAACCCCCACAACTCACCATTACAGGTGTGTGCCCTGGGCTTGCATCTGCAAAGCCATTCTCTCTGTCTGGAAGGCACCCATCCCACCCAAACTCCACCTGTTTCAGTCCTCCCCACGTGGGACCGCCTTCAAGAAGTCCTCCATGATTCACTGGCTGGTCCTAGCCTCACTTCCTCTGAGCTCCCGGCCAAGTCTCACTGGGTTCATCCGAGGGCCCTGACACATCCACCCAAGCGTGTTACACTCATTCATGGATCAGCTCATCTCTGCCTCCCTCCTCCACCGCCAGCCTCTAGCCCAGGGCCCTGCAGAGAATAAGTGCTCAATAACTGTGGCAGCAGCCAGCCTCTGCTCTGTCTGATTTTTCTCTCTGTGTTCCTAGCTTCCAGCACAGGGCTCAGCATCATTCTTTCATTCTTTCATCCATTTGCCAAACACATATTGAGTGCTGCTCTGTTCCAAGCTTGTGCCACGTGCTGGTCACCCCCGTGATGAAAAGGACAGACCCAGCCCAGCATCTCCGTGCTCACAGTCCACTGGGGGAGGTGGAGCAGCCATCAGGCAGGCCTGGGGGAGGCGCTGGATGGAGAAGACCCAGCTGGGAGGAAGAGGGGGGATTCAGGAAGGGAGATGTGCCAATGGTGCCAGAGTCCATTTCCCACAGTGCCTTCTCGCATGGCTCCTGTACGTGAGATTTGGAAAGCAGGAGGAAGCTCTACTCTCCGAGGGTCACAGCAGTCAGACATGGAGAGGGGCAGGCTCAGGGTGCCCCGTGGGTGCAGCGTGTCCTCGCTCTCCTCGGCTCTGCACCCAGCTCTACATCCGCCTGCTGGCCCTGCTGACCAACCCAAAGCACCCCCCAGAGGCTTGGCCAAGACCCCACAGAGGCAGTAGCTCCCCAGAGGCAATCGCTCACACAGGCCCCTCCAGAGTGCCCCTCACATCCCTTTCAGCCGCTGGACGTGCCTGGCTTCTCACATTGCCCGGTGGAGGCTCTTCCTCTGGCCCTCCAACTCCCCCTCTGGACCTTCACCTCCCCAGCTCCTCCCTCTGTCATGTCGAGCCTAATCCCCATAATAAATCCACATCCCATAATGCTCACAGTGGCCCTGCTTCCTGACCGAACCCTGCCTGCTACAGTCATTGGTGACGGCGATGCTCCCAGGGGAACAGAGCCTTGGAGGTGGGAATCCGCCATTGGTGTTCCAACCTGAGTAGATTTAGAGGCATCAGGGACCCTGTTGCCGGGGCGAAGGGGCCGCTAGTGGTCTATGGCACACAATAGTGAAGGAGTCACACAAGTGATCACCTCGAGACCCCTGGAGTCACAGCCTATTGAAGGCTGTGGGTGACCAAGCAGCTGCCGGCATAGAAGGAAACTGGAAATAAAGGGTAAAGGACTGTGGAGCTGCTTGGTTGCTTCTAAACTCACTGGAAAACTTAGAAAAAAACATGAGCTTGGGGCTTTGAATTCCCAGATCAAGGTCTGAGTGGGGACGGTGGAACAGAATTAATTAATTAATTGATTGATCAATCAATCATGGTGCTTGCTCCCAAAACCGAAATAAGTGGGCAGCCTAATAAAATCTTGATTTGTAAAGCAGAAAAGCTCTAGGTCTGGTAAACAGAAGTCTGAACTGAAACAAGATAATAGAGAATTGTGGCCCCTCCACCAGTTCCCAGGCTGGGCAGTTCACAGCCGCAGAGCCCCTTGAATGAAAGGGGAGGCTGGATCCCCTTGAGGAAGGACCCTGCTACACAGCCAAAAGTGTATACTGTAAATTTCCCTCCTGGATTTCCCCCACAGGGACCTGAGGCCATTTACCAGAGTGACAGTGTGTTGGAGAAGGGGAAATACCAGATATTTTAGGGTTTATTGGATGGTGACTCTGAGCTGACACTAATTCCGGGAGACCCAAAATGCCACTGTGGTCCAGTCAGAGTCAGGGCTCCCGGGGTATTCTGGATTTCTATTGCTGTGTAACCAGCTGCAAGCATTTTCTCATGTCTCATTATCTTGTGGGTCAGAAGTCTATGCAAGGCTCAGCAGGAGATTCTCTGTTCCTTGTGGTGTCCACTGAGATCACTCAGTGGTACTCAGCTGGTGTCGGGCTGCTCTGGAGGGTCTGAGACAGCTTCTCTCACATATCTGGTGCTCGGCGGGGATGGCTGGTAGGGAGGCTCAGCTGGAACTGTTGACCAGCGCGCCTGGCATGGCGGTCTCGGAGTAGTCAGGCTTCTCACACGGCGTCTCAGGGTTCCTTGTCCAAGTGTACCAGCAAACAAGGTGGGAAGTCCATCACCTTGTGTGACCTGGCCTCAGAGGTTACATAGCGTCACTTCCTTTATATTCCATTGGTTGAAGCAGTCACAAGCCCACCGAGATTCAAGACGAGGGGACATAGACCCCCACCTCTTGATGGGACAAATGTCAAGAATGTATGGCCATGTTTTAAAATATTGCAGGAAATCAAATCAGGTAATTAGGAGAGTTTTGGTCAGGTCCAGCTCACATGAACCCAGTAGGTCCCTGAACACAGCTAGGGGTTATTTTCCCAGTTTTGGAATGCACAGTTCCCCAATCTGTGCAGTGAGGGTTGTTACAGGAGGAAAGGCCAAATGGAAGCCCCATACCTAAATGGTAAACCAGAAGCAAATCACATTCCTGGAGGGGTTGCAGAGACTGGTGCCCCCATCCAGGACTTGCAGGACGCAGAGGTGGGGATTCCCACCACATCCCCATTCAAGTCACCTGTTGGGTCTGTACGGAGGACAGACGGATCCTGGAGAATGGCGGTAGGTTATCGTAAACTTATTCAGGTGGTGATTCCAGCTGCAGCCGCTGTTCCAGATGTGGTCCCTTTGCTGGAGCTCATCAGTACATCTGGTGCCTCTCCTCGTATCAGAAGCAGTTTACTTTCAGTTGGCAGGGCCAGGAGTATACCTTCACTGTCCTACTTCAGGGTTAAATCAACCATCCATCCCTCTTTCATCATCTAGACCACAGGCACCTGGATTGCCTTCCTCTTCCGCAGGCCATCACCCTGGTCCCCTGAGCCCCCTGTATGGCCCCACTCCCCAGGGAGACCAGACAGCCGCCTGGTAACGGGTGGATTACAGTACACCACTTCCAACAGAGAAGGGGCAGCCCTTTGTTCTCGTTGGCATAGACACTTATTCTGAATACGGATTTGCTTTCCCTGCCCAAAATGTTTCTGCTTAAACCACCGTCCACGGACTTACGGAACACCTTCTCCACCATCACACTATTCCACGAAGCATTGCTTCTGACCAGGGAACTCACTCTCCAGCAAATTAAGTGTGGCGATGGGCCTGTGGAATTCACTGATTCACCCTGGATTTTCCCATCACCCTGAAACAGCTGGCTTTATAGGATGGTGGAATGTCCTTTTGAAGACTCCATTACGGCACAGCGAGGGGGCAACACCTTGCAGGGCTAAGGCAGTAACCTCCAGGATGGAGCCCTGATCTGAATCAGCATGTAACATGTGGTGCTGTTTCTCCTACAGCCAGAATTCGCCAGTCCAAGAGTCAGAGGTCAGAAATGGGAGTAGCTCTTCTCACTAGTACCCTAGTGACCCACTAGCAAAATTTTTGTTTCCCATCCCTGTAACTTTGAGTTCCCAAGGGAGGAATCTTCCAACCAGGGGACACACTAAACCGGAAGGTGAGAGGCCATCTGGCCACATTGGGTTCTTTATGCTGCTGAACCAACAGCAACAAAGGGGGTGATTTGTCCTGACTCTCCAGGGAAATAGGGCTGCTACGTATGAGGGAATGGAAATTACAACAACTCAGTTTAGGCAGGAACATTAATGACATAGACCCTTCAGGACTGAAGGGTTGGGTTGTCCCACCAGACAGGGAACTACAAGCAGCTGGGTGCTGGATGCTCACAAAGGGAACAGGGAATGGGTGACGGAAGAGGAATTAATTCCAGTTCCAGCCACGTGGCCTGTTGCAGAAACAAGGACAAGGGTCGTCACTAGTATTTCTCCCTTGTTTACATACAAATGTATTTGTCTATGTAATCAATTCCTTCTCTTTTTCTCCCTCTCTCATCTCCCTTATTATAGAATTCAAAATGCACCAGCAGGGCCGGCCCGGTGGCTCAGCAGTTTAGTTCATGCTTGGCAGCCCGGGGTTCGCTGGTTCGGATCCCGGGCGCCTGCTGACGCACTGCCTGTCAGCCACGCCGTGGCGGTGTCCCATATAAAGTGGAGGAAGATGGGTACGGATGTTAGCCCAGGGCCAGTCTTCCTCAGCAAAAAAGAGGAAGATTAGCAATGGGTGTTAGCTCAGGCCTGGTCTTCCTCACAAAACGAACAAACAAACAAAAAAAACAAAATGCACCAGCAGCACTTAAACTTGTATCAGAGCTTAAGTTCTGGGATATCAGAGGGGGAGTGTGACACGGCTGGAGAAGGAATAAACACCACCCCCAGATGGATAAAGGGGCCCTTGTGTGCCTCATGTATCCCGTGGCTGCAGACCCACAGTGGCCGCAGCTGCTCATCCACACCAGCTCCCCGTAGACTTCTCCCCGGGTGCCCCCTTCACAGTCAATGGTGGGACAGTTGGACAGTGGACAGTTGGATGGGCCTCCATCCTCAGGGTGGCTGGTTGGTGATTCTTCCCCAACCCTCCAGTTTCTCCTTCCAGATCCTCACTTTCCTGGGTCCTTCCACAACCGTGTCAGGCCTAACCCTACAAACTCCGTATCCCACAGCCCTCTTGGTGGCTCTGGATGGACCCTGCCTGGCACAGGGAACACCTGTACAGGGACTTGGAGGTGAGAGAACAGGAGGGCAAGTTCTGTCTGGTCCTAGACGAAGGGAGGCAGGAGGGAGCAGCTCTGGAGGAGGCTGTGGAGAGGAGGGTCTTGGTCCCTCCACGCCTCAGAGTCCATGCCAGTCAGCATTTGCCATGTGAGGGAGCCAGTGAGACACAGCCCCACACCACCAAGGCCCACTGGCACCCACCATGGGCACAGAGCCCTCCCCACCCTGCCGGCCCGGGGCGACCACTACCTCTGCCTCTCTGTGTGGCCATGGACCAGGCTCTGCCCCTCTCTGTGTCTGGTTCCCCAACTCTACACAATGAGGGAAGACACATCTATGAAGCTCTTCTGGCTTCCAAACTTACCTAGTCTCTTGTGGGAAGTGTCTGGGTTGGGAGAACACAGCCCCTCAACAAAAAAACAAAAACAACAAAGTAGGTGTTTCTGCCCCAGCCATATCTGACTCAAATCTTGGAGGGCATGGCCCCAGCTCTGGGCCAGCCTTGCAGCGGGCCCTGGGCCCTGGGCCATGTCTGAGGCCTGGGAGGGGGAAAACAGTGGTGTCTGGCGATCCATGCCTCTGCCTGATGGCTGGTGAACAGCAGCCCCAAGATGAGCAGAAGAGGGGACCCTTCCCCTTCAAACTTCAGGGCATGTGGCCCAGTGACATTGGAAACTCCCTGGTGGGGTGGCCGGACAGAGACTGTCATCCCCCTGCACAGATGTGGACAGCCAGGCCCAGAGAGGCAAGTAACCTGTCCAAGGTGCCCAGGAAGTAAGATTGGAGGAGCCGGGGTCTGTCTGGCTCCCTAGCCCTCCCCAGTGAAGGCAGTGTGGTTTAGTGGCTGTATTCGTTTTGTGGGGGATCAGAATTGGCTACCCCAAAATGTGCCTCTTTGGCATGAAGATTATTTGGGGCTGCTTACTTTTAAGAAACTGCAGACAGGGGAGAAGCTCTGAAAACCAAGTAGAAATTACCCTTTGTAAGAGACATTTACATTTGTAAGGGAAATTTCTAAAGAAATCTCCTTCTCTGTACCAGGAAGAGGGGGGATGACCTCATTTCTAGAAACTCGTATCAGTGCGGAAGGCAAGGACTTAAATCTGCATAACCACCTTACTCTTGTTTACTGTGCTTTTCTGGTAATCTCCCATAACTGACCCACCCCCAACAGCCCCCGTTGTCTTTCTACTTAAGAGGAGAACCTCTGCCATGTTGTCGAGAGATACTCAGTTTCCCCAGGTCGCTCCCATGTATACATGTTATAAAGCTTTGTTTGATTTTCTCCTGCTATTCAGTCTCACGTCAATTTAATTTGCAGCCCAGCCAGAGAGGACCAGAGTGGGTAGAGGACAGTCTTCCTCCCCTCAGTTTCCTAGCACCACCGGAACAAAGTAACACCAACTGAGTGGCTTAAACAACTGAAACTTACTGTCTCCCAGTTCTGGAGGCCAAAGTCTGAGATCGAGGTGTCAGCAGGATGGTTCCTTCTGAGGCTGTGAGAGAGACTCTGTCCCGGCTTCTGGTGGTTCGGGGTCAATCTCTGCGTCCCTCAGCTTGTAGACACCCCGATCTCCATCGTCATCTTCACGTGGTGTTCCCCCTGTGTGCTCTGTGTCCAAATTTCTCCTCTTTATAAGGACACCAGTCCCCACCAATCGTACTGGGTTAGGGCCCACCCTAATGACTTCCTTATTTGAAGACAGGGTCTTTACAGGAGCAATCAAGTATTTTAACTGGGGGTGAGGTGACACTGCGCTGTGACTCTGGGGGGAGGGGAGGCATCAATGAGGATTGGGGTTTGCATGATAGGTGGTGTAAGTCAGACTCCTGCGGGACGAGTCCAGGACAAGGAGCCTCCGGCACGGGGCTCCCATGGTTTCTCATCCCAGGACTCCCCTGCTGGCCCTGTAGATCATCCGAGATCCCGCGAGATCAGGCTTCCTCTGGGAGGAGTGGTCGTGGCTGCAGCACCTCAGGCCTGTTTCCTCCATTCTCTGAGCTGCCCCTGACGCTCAGCCCATCTCCCCGCCCCTCCATCAGGACCAGTGCTTACTTTCCTCCCAACAAAAAAAGTAAGTTAAAGTATTTTAACTTGATTACCACTGTAAAAACCCTGTCTCCAAATAAGGTCACATTCTGAGGTGCTGGAGGTTAGGACTTCAACATGTGGGTACCCCCTGGGGGGCCTGGTACTCAGCACAGCAGCTTCTGGGCAAAGCAGCCTCCTCTCCAGGAGCCTGGCACTGTGGGCACCTCACATATTCCCTCATTTGATCCTCACAGCCAGCCGCAAGTTTGGGAAAAACAATTCCCCTTTTACAGAAGAGGACACAGAGACTCAGAGGAGGGAATTCACCTGCCCAGAGTGTCACAGCTGTAAGTGACAGAGCCAGGATTCAAAGCCTGGCAACCTGGCCCCCGAGCCTGGACTCTCCCCACTCACACCCGGCTGCAGCAATGGATGACAGGGCCCAGTCTACCTCCTGCAGGGCTGCAGGCGTGGATTGGTGAGCAGCATTGCAAGGGAGGAGGAGGCCAGGTCCAGCGACTGCAGCCCCAACACCAGCCCCAGGCAGGGCTCAGCTGCCAGCTGGACCTGGGGAGGAGTTGGGCCAGGGCCAGAACTGCCTCCCCAGCTGGATGGGCTGGGTTTCCCCCCCAAGTCTCAGTCTTCCTACTGTCCGGTAGGGACAGTAATTCCCAGCGGTTCCGGCTGCTGGAAGGCTCCAACAAGATCCACCAGGACAGCCATGGGTCCCATGAGGGCAGGGCCTGCAGTGTGTTGTCCCCTTCTGGGCCCAGCAGAGCCTGCACACTGAAGGCACTGGGTAAAAACAGAATACCAGACTTGTGGCTTCTATAAAGGTGGATAATTAGCAAAATCGCAACTTTTCTGAGCTGAGGTTATTACCGCGCGAAGGGCATGATCTGCTTGCCACAAGACAAAAGCCAATTGTCAAGAGGCAAGATGGTGGCAGAGAAAGGGCATTTATTAAGCAGTAAGCTAGCAAATCGGAAGATGGGGGACTGGCATCCTTAAGAACCATCTTAAGGGGGGGACAGAATCTTGAAGCAGTTATATAAGCCAGTGGGTTATAGGGGAAGGGGTTAGGAATGTTGACCCTCTGGTGTTACAGACTGGGAGTGGCCACACCAGATAGACTGTCTATCTGGGAGTCATCACATTCCTAAGGAACTCAAAAGAACACAGTTCTCGTCTTATCACAGCTGGGATGTACATACACAAGCAGGAGTCATAAAATCTACAGAGCAGTTAGATCTGGAGGGTGCATATCCAGCTGGGTTAGTTAGTCAGAGGTTATCCAAAGTTACAATAGGGTTTCTGTTCTACAATATGGCTTCCCTTATGTCAGCCTTGTGTTGAGCTGGTATCAAGGTCATAGGGCAACTAACTAACCTCCACGGAGAGATGGGACCCGACGGCTGTGAAAGATGACGTGAGTGGAGCCATATTAAAATAGAGCCAGAGCAGCCATTTCAGAGGGATTGCCTTGCACATCTTGTTTTCTTTATCTTCCAAACTGGACCAAACTGCCAACATTCCAAGAAGTCAGTAAGGACAAGAATATCCTGTTTGTAGGGACTGGTGGAACTGAACTTTGCTGATGACCAGATCGCTAACCAATCAATAAAATGCAAGTCTAGCCTTTTGCCTGATGACTGAATCTCAAGCCAGTCAATGAAGTACAAACCTAGTCTTACCTCCTCTAGCACCAATGAACTCTTCTTTAATACAACTCACCTCATCTTCCCTTTTTCCCATGAAAAAGCTAAGACCCTATCTGTAATTGGGACACTATTTGGGTTTCTACCTGAATCTGTACTCCTCAAATTGCAGTTCTGTTTTTGTGTGTGTGTGTGTGTGTGTGTGTGAGGAAGATTAGCCCTGAGCTAACATCTGTTGCCAATCCTCTTCTTTTTGCTGATTCTTCCTCTACTTTATGTGCAAGACACCTGCCACAGCATGGCTTGATAAGTGGTGCATATGTCCGTGCCCAGGATCTGAACCTGTGAACTCTGGGCTGCTGAAGCAGAGTGCGCAAACTTAACCACTGTGCCACCAGGCCAGCCCCCAATTAATCTTCCTCTTTGTTTTGCTTGAGGAAGATTAGCCCTGAGCTAACATCTGTGCCATTCTTCCTCTATTTCATATGTGGGTTGCCACCACAGCATGGCTGATGAGTGGTGTAGGTCCTCACCCAGGATCTGAATCCGCAAACCCAGGCCACCAAGGCCGAGCACACTGAATTCAACTACTAGGCCATGGGACCGGCTCCCGAATTGCAATTCTCTGATCCCAAATAAATGCTTTGCCTCTTAAACTGGCTTCTGTTTTTGTACATTGACATGGCAGAGACATTGGACACTATACAGCTGATAAGAATTCAGCTAAAAAAATGTTAGCAGCTTGCTAAAGGCAAAGTGTGAGCTAGTGTGAGGTATAGAGTCCCCAGGAGCTGTAGACACAAGGGGATTTGCCCCCCATTCTCAAGCTCTTCTCCATTGACCTCACCCCATGCTCTTAGGAAAGATTGTTGGGGGGGGACCAGCCCAGTGGTGTAGTGGTTAAGTTCATGCACTCCGCTATGGCAGCCTGGGGTTCACAGGTTCAGATCCTGGGTGCGGACCTATGCACCACTTATCAAGCCATGCTGTGGCAGCATCCTACATATAAAGTAGAGGAAGATGGGCACAGATGTTAGCTCATGGCCAATCTCCCTCACCAAAAAAAAAAAAGAAAAGAAAGATTGGAGGCAGGACAGGAGGCCCCAGAAGGCCTCCTGCAGTTGGTGAAGGGAAGATATGAAGCCTCACCCACTACCTTCTTTTCCACTCTCTCCTCCGTGGATCAAGAGCCTGAAGCATCTGAGAGCAGGGCAGGAAAGGCCCTCAGGGTTCAGGTGAAAACCCATCGCCACTGAGGGAATCAAACAGAAGAAACTTCTGACTCTGGGGGAGGAGTAGAACTACATCCTGGGCCCAGAACTTTAGATCTCACCTACCACGGAGGGCGGGGCAGGATCACTGAGACCGAGCTCCTGCCTAAAACCTAAGCTGAACCAGAACAACAGAGGACACCCCTCCCCCAGCCAAGCTTACTAGCACTGAGTGACGAGTAACAGTGGTCTGCTGCTGAGGGAGGGGCAAGAACATGGAGAGAGTCTCTCTCTGAGGAGCAAGTGATACCAGTTCAACACAAGGTCGACATAAGAGAAACCATATTGTAGAAAAGAAACCCTATTGTAACTTTGAATGACCTCTGACTAACTAACCCAGCTGGATAAGCACCCTCCAGGAGATCTACCTGGTCTGTAGATTTTATGACTCCTGCTTGTGTATGTACCTCCCAGCTGTGATAAGATGATAACTTTGCTCTTTTGAGTTCCTTAGGAATGTGATGACCCCTGGACAGAGAGTCTATCTGGTGTGGCCACTGCCAGTCTGTAACACCAGAGGGTCAACATTCCTAACTCCCACCCCTGTAATCCAGTGGCCTATAACTGCTTCAAGATTCTGTGCCCCCCTTAAGATGGTTCTTTAGGATGCTAGTCCCCCATCTTCCGATTTGCTAGCTTATTGCTTAAGCTAGCTAACCTTCCTCTGCCACCATCTTGCCTCTTAACAATTGGCTTCTGTATCACGGTGAGCAGATTGTGCCCTTTCTACAGTAACACAAGTGCAAAGGGAAGACCTAAAGCTAAGGGTGGAGCAGACATTTTAGAAAAATCCTCTGGCAAATCAGGTCCAACCCTAAACACATGAAAATGCTGGAGGAATGCAAAGCAATTCAACAACAAAAAAAATGGGCAAACAATTTGAATAGACACAAGAGGATGTCAGCATCACAGTGGAGTGAGCTTTCCCCTTTAAACTCTCCCCCTGCTAAGATACAACAAAAAAAGACACTTGCATACCAACAAAGGACACTCCCAAAACACAAAAGACGTCTGAGAGACCCACACAGCCGTACATCTGAAGGTGGAGGTGCTGGAACCCCTGGAGGAAGTAGGGAGAGGTAAGGAGAAATCCTCCCCCTTCCCATTCGATTAGGGACTCCAAGACCACGTGGCTCCCAGAGAGGGGGAAGGGGCAGCCCTCTGAGGGAAAACCATCGCTGTCAAAGAGCTGTCACAGCCTGTGGGGAATTCCCACACAGAGGAGACTGAACTGTTGTGGGGGTGCAGCCCACATCCAAGCACCCCAGGAGAGCACATAGGGAAGAACGAGAAGCCCCCAGGATCAAGCAGGCGAAAGAGAGAGCCCCTCCCCCAGCATGCCCAGCTCTCCAGCACAACCTGTCCTGGATCACAGCAGGGACAGAATACTCAGTGCTTGACCCCCACCCAGTGGCAGCAAGTGGAAACTGCGACCAGATATCTTGAGTGTGAGAAAAAATAAGCCAACATCGGCAGGCACTATGCAAAAATATGTTAAATCTTCAGACCAGAAGGAAAATGACAAGCACCAAGAAATCAATTCTGAAGGCACAGAAATATATAATCTAAATGACAGAGAATTAAAATAGCTATCATAAAAAAGCTCAACGAATTACTAGAAAATACAGATAGACAATTCAGTGATATTAGGAATTTCTTCACAAAAGAGATTGAAACCATAAAGAAAAGCCAATTAGAAATATTGGAGATGAAAAACACAATGGAGAGATAAAGGAAAATCTGGAATCTTTAAAGAACAGAGCTGACAATATGGAAGAAAGAATTAGCATTATTGAGGGTAGGAATGCAGAAATGCTCCAGATAGAGGAGGAGAGAGAACTAAGACTAAAAAGAAATGAAGAAATTCTCCAAGAAATGTCAGACTCATTTAGGAAATGCAACATAAGGATTATAGGTATTCCAGAAGGAGAAGAAAGGGGAAAAGGAGCAGAGAGCTTGTTCAAAGAAATAATAGCTGAGAACTTCCCAAACCTGGGGAAGGAGCTGGAAACAACAGTGAATGAAGTCAATAGATCTCCTAAATATATCAACATGAAAAGACCTTCTCCAAGGCATGTAGTAATAAAACTGGCAAAGTCAATGACAAAGAAAAAATATTAAGGGCAGCTAGACAAAAAAAATAAAATAATGTACAAGGGAATTCCCATCAGGCTTTCAGCAGATTTCTAGACAGAAACTCTACAGGCTAGGAGAGACTGGAATGATATATTCAAAATTCTGAAAGACAAAAACCTTCAGCCAAGAATACTCTATCCAGTGAAAATGTCCTTCAAATATGATGGAGAAATAATAACTTTCCCAGATAAACAAAAGCTAAGGGAGTTCATTGCCACAAGACCCCCACTACAAGAAATGCTCAAGAAGGCCCTCATGCCTGAAAAAAAGAGAAAGAGAGAGAGAGAGAGAAAGGGGATACAAAGCTTTGAGCAAAGAGAAACATAGGTAGACAAAACCAGAAAAATTGCAGCTCTCTATCAGAATAGGTTAGCAAACACTTAATTACAAACATCAAGATTAAAGGAAGGAAAACACCAAAAATAAATAGAACCCCATCACTTTAAACACACACTCACAATACAAGATGGAATAAGTTGTGACAATAATAACTTAGAAGGGGAAGAGGAAAGGGATCGAATCAACTTAGTCTAAGGAAATAAGAGACCATCAGAAAATGGACTATCTCATCCATGAGATTTTTTATACAAACCTCATGGTAACCACTAAACAAATAATCAGAACAGAGTTACATATGAAAAATAAGGAGAAAACTAAAAGAATCATCACAAAAAACTACCAAACTGTATTGAAAGTCTGAAACACACAGGACGAGAAACAAAGGAAATGCAAAAGAACCAGAAAATGAACGATAAAACAGCAACATTAAGCCCTCATCTATCAATAATCACTCTAAATGTAAACGGATTGAATTCTCCAACCAAAAGACACAGAGTAGTGGGATGGATTAAAAACCAAGACCCAACAATATGCTGCCTCCAGGAAACACATCTCAGCTCTAAAGACACACACAGACTCAAAGTGAAAGGATGGAAGACAATACACCAAGCTAATGGCAAACAAAAGAAAGCATATTTTGCCATACTTATATCAGACAAAGTAGACTTCAAGATAAAAAGTGTAATGAGAGACAAAGAGGGGCAATATATAATGATAAAAGGGACACTCCACCAAGAAGACATAACTCTTATAAATATATATGCACCCAACACAGGAGCACCAAAGTACATGAAGCAACTATTAACAAACCTAAAAGGAGATATTAACAACAACACAGTAATAGTATGGGATCTTAACACCCCACTTACATCAATGGATAGAACATCCAGACAAAAAGCCAATAATGAAATAGTGGACTTAAACGAAAAGCTAGATGAGATGGACTTAATAGATATATACAGAGCACTCCACCCAAAAACAGCAGATTACACATTCTTCTCAAGCACTCATGGAACATTCTCAAGGATAGACCATATATTGGGAAACAAGGCAAGCCTCTATAAATTTAAGAAGATTGAAATCATAACAAGCATCTTCTCTGACCATAACGCTATGAAACTAGAAATCAACTACAAGAAAAAAACTAGGAAAGTGACAAAGATGTGGAGACTAAACAACATGCTACTGAACAACCAATGGATCATTGATGAAATTAATGGAGAAGTCAAAAAATATCTGGAGACAAACAAAAATGAAAATACACCATACCAACTCATATGGGATGCAGCAAAAACAGTCCTGAGAGGGAAATTCATAGCAATACAGGCCCACCTTAACAAACAAGAAAAATCCCAAAAAAGCAATCTTAAACTACATCCAACAGAACTAGAAAACAGCAACAACAACAAACAAAGCCCAAAGTCAGCAGGAGGGAAATAATAAAAATTAGAGCAGAAATAAATGGAATTGAAACCAAAAAAACAGTAGAAAGGATCAGTGAAACAAAGAGTTGTTCTTTGAGAAGATAAACAAAATTGACAAACCCTTAGCCAGACTCACTAAGAAAAAGACAGAGAAGTCTCAAATAAATAAATTAGAAATGAAAGAGGAGAAATTATAAAAGATACCATAGAAATACAAAGGATTATAAGAGAAAACTATGAAAAACTATATGCCAACAAATTGGACAATCTAGAAGAAATGGATAAATTCTTAGACTCATACAACCTCCCAAAACTGAATCAAGAGGAAACAGAGAATCTGAATAGACCCATTACAAGTAAAGAGATTGAAGCAGTAATCAAAAACCTCCCAAAAAATAAAAGTCCAGGACCAGATGGCTTCTCCAGAGAATTTTACCAAACATTCAAAGAAGATTTAATACCGATCCTTCTCAAAATTTTCCAAAAAATAAAGGAAGATGGAACACTTCCTAACACATTCTACGAGGCCAACATCACCCTGATACCAAAGCCAGACAAGGACAATACAAAGAAGGGAAACTACAGGCCAATATCACTGGTGAACATAGGTGTAAAAATGCCCAACAAAATATTGGCAAATCTAATACAGCAATATGTTAAAAAGATCATATACCATGACCAAGTGGGATTTATACCAGGGACAACAGGGATGGTTCAGCATCTACAAATCAATCAACGTGATACACCACATTAACAAAATGAAGAATAAAAACCACATGATCATCTCAAGTGATGCAGAGAAGGCATTTGACAAGATCCAACATCCATTTATGATTAAAAACTCTCAACAAAATGGGTAAGAAAGAAAGTACCTGAACATAATAAAGGCCATATATGACAAACCTACAGCCAACATCATATTCAATGGGGAAAAGCTGAAAGCCATTCCTTTGAGGACAGGAACAAGACAAGGATGCCCACTCTCCCCACTCTTATTCAACTTAGTACTAGAGGTTTTGGCCAGAGCAATTAGGCAAGAAAAAGGAATCCAAATAGGTAATGAAGAAGTGAAATTCTCACTATTCACAGAGGATATGATTTTATATATAGAAAACCCTAAAGAATCCATTGGAAAACAATTAGAAATCATCAACAACTATAGAAAAGTTGCAGGGTACAAAATCAACTTACAAAAATCAGTTGCATTTCTATATGCTAATAATGAACTAACAGAGAACTCGAAAAGATAATCCCATTTACAATAGCAACAAAAAGAATAAAATATCTAGGAATAAATTTAACCAAGGAGGTGAAAGACTTATACAATGAAAACTATAAGACATTTTTGAAAGAAATTGATGAAGACATAAAGAAATGGAAAAATATCTCATGAACATGGATTGGAAGAATAAACATAGTTAAAATGTCCATACTACCTAAAACAATCTACAGATTCAATGCAATACCAATCAGAATCCCAATGTCATTCTTCACGGAAATAGAGCAAAGAGTACTAAAATTCATATGGGGCAACAAAAGACCCTGAATAGCTAAAGCAATCCTGAAAAAAAGAACAAAGCTGGAGGCATCACAATCCCTGATTTCAAAATATACTACAAAGCTATAGTAATCAAAACAGCATGGTACTGGTACAAAAACAGACACACAGATCAATGGAACAGAATTGAAAGCCCAGAAACAAAACCACACACCTATGGACAGCTAATCTTTGACAAAGGAGCTAAGAACATACAATGGAGAAAGGAAAGTCTCTTCAATAAATGGTGCTGGGAGAACTGGACAGCCATGTGCAAAAGAATGAAAGTAGACCATCTTCTTTCACCATATACAAAAATTAACTCAAAATGGATCAAAGACCTGAAAGTGAGACCTGAAACTATAAAACCTTCAAAGAAAATATAGGCAGTACACTATTTGACATCGGTCATAAAGGGATCTTTTCAAATTCCACGTCTACTCGGACAAGGGAAACGAAAGAAAAAATAAACAAGTGGGACCTCATCAGACTAAAGAGCTTCTACAAGGCAAATGAAACCAGGATCAAAATGAATAGACAACCCACCAGCTCAAAGAAAATATTTACAAATCATATATCCAACAAGGGGTTAATCTCCATAAAATATAAAGAACTCACACAACTGAACAACAAAAAAACAAACAACCCTATCAAAAAATGGGCAGAGGAAATGAACAGACATTTTTCCAAGGAAGATATACAAATGGCCAATAGGCACATGAAAAGGTATTCAATGTTGCTAATCATCAGGGAAATGCAAATCAAAACTACACTAAGATATCACCTTACACCCATTAGAATGGCTATAATCACCAAGACAAAAATCAACAAGTGTTGGAGAGGTTGTGGAGAAAAGGGAACCTTAATTCACTGCTGGTGGGAATGCAAATGGGTGCAGCCTCTATGGAAAACAGTATGGAGATTCCTCAAAAAATTAAAAATAGAAATTCCTTATGACCCAGATATCACAGTACTGGGTATCTACCCAAAGAACTTGAAATCAACAATCCATAGAGGCTTATGCACCCCTATGTTCATTGCAGCATTATTCACTATAGCCAAGAAGTGGAAGCAACCCATGTGTCCCTCAACTGATGATTGGATAAAGAAGATGTGGTATATATACACAATGGAATACTACTCAGCCATAAAAAAGGACAAAATCATCCCATTTGCAACAACATGGATGGACCTGGAGGGTATTATGTTAAGCAAAGTAAGCCAGAGAGAGAAAAACAGACACCACATGATTTCATTCATATGTGGAATATAAACGAACACTCAGACAGAGAGAAATGTTGGTGGTTACCAGGGGCAAGGAGGTTGGGGGGTGGGCACAAGGGGTGAAGGGATGCATCTATATGATGACTGGCAAACAATAATGTACAACTAAAATTTCACAATGGTATAAACTATTAAGACATCAACAAAAGAGAAAAAAAAGAATCAGTACAAGAAACTCAGTTATTGAGTTCTCCAGGAATTTTGGACTGCATGGATATTTTTCCTCTCATTTAAAAAAAAAAAGGATTGGAATAGACACTTATCAAAGATATATGTATGGCAAATAAGCACATGAAGTGATGCTCAATACTATTAGTCAAGCAAGATCATCCTAGAGGAATATGAAGCACTGAGGGTAACCATAACAACAGACCCAAACTCAGCTCAGCTCCTGACTAGATTGACTCAACTTCCCAAAGCCTAGCAAAGGAAGAAGTGTACCCATTTCCAGGTATAAATACTGTTTACCAGCTCAACGTCAGTAGAGGACAATGGAGCAGAACCCTCAAAATTATCTGGGAATATGATTCCCACCTAGAATATCATACCCAGGCAAACTATCACTCACACATGGGCATAGAATAAAGTTATTTTCAGACTTGCAAGATCTCTCTTATGCAAGCTTCTCAGGAGGCTCCTGAGGATGTGATCTGCCAAAATGGGACAGAATAGCAAGAAAGAGGAAGACATAGGATCCAAAGAGCAGGAGGTCCAATCCGGGAGAGAAGTGAGGGGAGGCTGGGGTGACAGCTGTGCAGAGGGTCCCAAAAGTGATCACCCCCGACTGGAGCAGGACAGAGGGTTTAGGAGAAAGTCTCTCAGGGGGCAATCTACAAGGTATTATTAGACTATGTGGAGAACAGACCTCAGAGGGGTTCTACGGTTCTGTTGGAGAGTTGGGGAAGAATTAACAGTTGGGACATAGAAAACCAGTACAGAAGTACCTGTAAATTGTTTAAAGTAATTGCCTTTGGGGAAAGGGACTCAGGAAGGAGGTAGGGATGGGTCAAGGGACAGCTGGCTTTTGTTAAGAGCTCTTAGTACTATTTGACTTTTTTAAACTATATTATTTTGGGGAAAAAATCAAAGTAATTAAAATGCAACAAAGAAAATGATGAGGTTGAACTGGTTGGTCTCAGGAAGTCTTTCTGATTCTGCCAATCTGTGGTTCTACCACTGCCGTAGGAAATGGGACAGTGAGGGCCATCTAATCTGGGCCAGCCCTAGACACCTCATTACAGTGTGGCTCACACTTCAACATTGTGAACCCACTCACAGATCTTGTCAGTTTTATTGGTGTCTGCCTAATATTATCATTCATATTTTAGTCACATGGATATATTTCAGAAGGTGTTATGGGTTTTATTGTGTCCCCTAAAAAGATATGTTGAACTCCTAACCCCCAGTAACTCTGAATGTGGCCTTATTTGGAAATAGGGTCTTTGCTGATGGAACCAAGTTAAGATGAGGTCATCAGGGTGGGCCCTAATCCAATATGACTGGTGTCCTTAGAAGAAGAGGAGAGAGACACACAGAGAAGATGGCCATGTGACAACAGAGGCCGAGATTGGAGCGGTGCAAGCCAAGGACTGCCAAGGATTGATGGCCACCAGCAGAAGCTGAGTCAAGGAAGGATTCTACCCAGAGTCTCACAGGGAGCATGACCCACTGACACCTTGGTTTCAAACTTCTAGCCTCCAGAGCTGTGAGAAACTAAATTTCTGTTGTTGTAAGCCCCACGTTTGTGGTAATTTGTTATGGCAGCCCTAGGAAACCAACACAAAAGGCAAGTGGAAAACGAGCACTAGTTTGCCAGAAAAGCTGAGATAACTGCAGAAAGATGGCCTTGTTCTAAGGATGTGCATGACATCTGTGCACCACTGAGCCCCCATCCAGCAGTCAGGCTGCCCTTCCCATCTGTGGAAGTGGGTCAGCTTCCTGCCTTCCGAGCCGGGTCTGGCCTCAGGAACGGGGCCCGCTGACAGGCTGTGTGTCCAGCCACAGGCCCTCTGCCACTGACAGCCACGATCCTTCTGGCTACTTCCAAATCCCCGCAGAGGCTTTGGAAATGCGCTTTGTGCCTGTGGGATTGGGAGCTGGCTCTCGGAGCAGAGGGGCAGGATTAAGGCCAAGAGGGAGCCTGTCCCTTCTACTGACCAGGTGACCCCACTCTGGGGAATTTCCTGGTGACATGAAGAGCTCAGTGCACTCTGAGCATGACAGCTGGTGGCAGTTGTTACCGGCACATTCTCAGGGGACCTCCCGCCCTGACAGATGGAGGGAGCTGACCTGAAGCCGACCAGCACATTTGGGGTCTGGGGATGCCGTGGTGGGAGCACCCCTCACAGAGGGTCCTGCACAGGCTCTCCCTTGAAGGGACCCCTTGTCCCACTGTCTCTATCCCTCCCTCCCCTGCCCCTCACTGTCTTCTGGCTCTGTGCCTCTGATGCTTTGTCAAATGAGTTCATCAGTCTGGAAGGCAGGTTCACGGAGAGCTCCAGAGCTAGGAACAGTCTGGAAGGGAGTCCAAGCCAGGAAGAAAATAGAGGATGAGGTCGAGAGGCTGGGCTCTCTTGAACTTAGAATGCGGGACTGTGTGTGTGCGTCTTGTGTGCACATGTGTGAGTGGTTATGTGTGTGAGTGTGCCCATGTGCATGCCTGTGTGTGTGTGCGCACGTGTGTGTCCATGTGCATGTGTGTGAGTGTATATTGGACTGGAGCAGAGGAGTTCTATAAATCCAACTAGGCCCACCCCAGATGGCTTTCCACCCCTAAATTTTTGCCCAGGAAACGCATTTAAACTCTTCCACCTCCTTTTTTTCCCCCAGTCACTACTGATCACTATGATCCCAGCCTCCCATCCTCTGGAAAGTCTTTTTCAGCCTGTGACCAGCTTGTGACCAACTTCCAGGTAGAGTAAAGGATTAAATGGAAGGCACAATAAGAAGTGAAACAATTAGAATTTCTGCCTCATTATCATGGTAATCTTATCAGTCGGATAATGAGGTATTAATGGAGATTTAATGTGCATCTCATAACAGAATCCCTTGGAGAAAACACACAGGGAAATTGCTGTAAATCCACTTAATGATGGAGAAGTCCCAAAACACCATATTCCAAAGGATGAAAAATGCAGGATGCAAATGAGAAAGAATCAAGGTCAATAACACCGCGGGGACGGGCCTAATGGCAGATTTGGCGATATATGTAATAAAAATTGCATGTTGCTTTTAAACCTCACCCTCTGTTGTTTTCAAATGTGCATTCCTAGTAATGAAACACAGAAGTGCAGCCAGAATGATTTGTATGTTTTAGAAACCATAGGGGGTATGGAAACATGTCTTGCAACCCATCAGGCCCCCCGCGGGGAGCCATGGGATACAGGGTGTTTTACAGAGAGGCCTCCAAGGAAAGAGGGGCAGAGGAAGAGCCCCTCGGTGGGCGGAGGGGGAGGCAGCCTATCGGAGATCAAGGTCATTTGGGAAACACCAGCAGGAGGGAGACGCATGCATTTACTTCCGCTCTCATTCAACCACCATTCATCGGGCGCCTGCTGCGTGGCTGACCACAGCATCTCAGAAAGATGAAGGACGGACACAAGCCTACAGTAAAAACTCTATCCAGAGAGCACTGCTGTGTGCTAGGCAGTACTGAAATGCCGTCCATGGACCGTCTCATTTAATCCCAACAGCAACACCGGGACGCAGAAACTATTAAGATCCCCATTTTTCAGATGAGAAACTGAGGCCCAGAGAAAATAAGTTGTCTCAAGTTTCATCGCAGCCTGGACTTCACCACTACTGTGTTAGGTTGAACAATGTGAAATTGCTATTTGGCTGAGATCCACAAAAAGAATAATTTCATATGGTTCAGGCTAATATTTTACTTCCTAGCTAGGGACCCTTTCTGGAAGCCTCTAACAGAGGCAGGAAAGAGGGGTGGAAATGGCGCACTGAGCTGAGGTGTTGCAGAATCAAAGGACCTGCCAGCTCTGCGGCCTCACAGGGAACAAGGGACAATAGCCCTGTGCTTCTGCCACAGCCACTGAAGTCCTATTTCCCACTTCAGCTCTGGGGGCTCCATCAGTGGGTGATGAGTAAATGGAAAGGAAGCCCCAAAACACTCATGCTGTAAATTAAAAGCACTTTGTGAAACGGGAAATGCTAAGCAACTGTTGGCTGTTTGGTTCTGATGATTTATTGACGATAATAAATAACCTTTGGGCATCCCAGACGTTTGCAAGGATTGAAGGTAAAGTTAGCTCTGTTTTAGTTTATTTTAGGGAACTTGGAAAAGGAGAGTTTTGTGGGGCTCTGTGAGCACAGTGACTAACTGTCCTGGTTTTAGTCCTGAAAACCCCACCTCCTGGGAAACCCTTCAGTCCTGGGCAAACTGAGATGGTGGGTCACCCTGTCTGAGAGGGAGACCTGGACTCCCAGGGTCACGGATGGGAGACACAGGCCAGTTGCATCCAGCTCTGGGCAAGCAGGCCCTGCGTGCAAGGCTCTGTGCTGGTCTCCCCGGGGCAGCATAGGCACAGCTTTTCCTTGTCAAGGGCTCTCTGGGGGACCCTGGGGCCTCCATCTTAGTGACAGCCCATGAGTGCATCAGGGCAGAGGAAGAGGGCAGGGAAGAAACCTTCACCACCCAGTGACTGGCCAGCTTCTGGAACAGCCACAGAACATCCATCACCTCCCTTACTCCTCTCAAGAATCCCAACAGCCAGAGGGTCATGAATCCACTTTACAGATGAGGAAACTGAGATATGGGCTGGTAGAAGGAATTGCCCAAGGTCACAAGCAGCCAGTGAGCATCTGAAAAGCTGAAGAAGGATGACAAGATCCCCCCTTGAGGGTGGAAATGGCCCCAGAGAAGAGGTCAGTCTGAACCACAGAAAAGGCGGGTCTGAGGCAACATTGCTGGAGTCTTGCAGCTGTGTTCCGTTTAATCACAGACTGCAAATTGAATGAAGTTAAGACAGTCTTGCCTCTTTGAATTTCCCCCAGGCCCTGTTTAATGAATAAATAGGCATGATTTGTAATTAGCTTATCCATTGTGTGAATGCTTCTAGAGCACCTGAAGTGAGTTAAACATGCCCCCCTGCAATCTTGTCGACAATATTAATTCGCTCAGCAAACCTTTCTTCCTGGTCCATGGTGCATGAGACCGGGTGATCACATATTGGTCTGCAGTGGACGTATTGAGAAAAATCGGGTTTTTTAGCCTGGAAAGATGAAGACACAGTGTCCTCATCAGTCCTGCCTCTCAGTGTGGAATTTGGAAGCTACGAATTCGGTTTGTTTTCATCAGCAAATGCTAGAAAACCCACATAACAATTTCTTGTCTTCCCTTTCAACCAGCCCTTAAAAATCCCACAGCCTCCTGCACGAAAGGCTTCTGGTCATTACTGCCACTTCACTGAGGGGTCTGAGGCTGGGGCCGGGGGTCCTCACCAATCTGGGCTGCCTTTCTTTTGTGTAAGCTGTCATCTGTTTACAGGAGCTGCCTAGTACTCGCCCGCAGCCACCATTTGAGTCCACTAATTCCTGCCAAGCTAACAGGTCTCCTGTATCATTTATCCTGTAATTGGGGCTGCTTATCACACGTTTTGCCTGGTTTTCGTGCTAACCATGTGGCTGCTGATGACATTCTGAATCCTAACATTTCCCTGCTTGCTGGTGGGAGGGCCCCTCGGCACAGGTAGCCGTCTTGATTGCCTCCACATTTTCCAGCAAAGGGGTTTCCATTCATCTTCATCATGGGCTCAATCTGTGCACAGAGAGGAGGCGGCTGCCCCAGTGGGTCCTCTCCACCCAGTCACCTGGAGGCTCTCTCATCTGTTCCTCTGTGTTCACAGCCGCATTTATATTCCGCCCGCCCTGCTGCTCTCTCTGGGGTCTGCTAGGAATCTTCAGCAAGCAGGTCCTCTCCTCCTGGGCCCCGCATGGGAGTCCAGGTGCCAGCCCGTTACAACAAAGGAGGAAGCGAAGGTCATCCCTTCTTCTGAACGAGGCCAGTCAGGAGGTGGAGACTGTCAGTCTATCCTTGTCGTGACCCTGACACTAGGAAGTGGACCTAGGCCATGTGTTGGGGTGGGGAAGTGCATCTTCCCTGCTCCAGAGACTCAAATTCAGTTCAATCTGCTGATGCCCACTGGGTGCCAGGCTCCACGTTGGGAGTGCACACCAGGATCAGGATGATAATGAACCATCATGGGTACTGTCCTCTACAGTTACAAAGCTCCTTCCACTCCTACCTCACACAATCCCCCACCAGCCTGTGGGGCTGCCATTTTGCAGAGGAGCAGACAGGACCCCATCGTGGCTAAAAATAAGGACTTGGGATCCTCTAGACCTGGATCAGATCCCGGCTCTGCCATTTA
Organism: Tapirus indicus; assembly: GCA_031878705.1. NCBI lineage: Eukaryota > Metazoa > Chordata > Mammalia > Perissodactyla > Tapiridae > Tapirus > Tapirus indicus. The sequence goes on along the minus strand of CM062929.1, from coordinate 28,591,466 downwards.
TTTTCTCTGTGGCTTTGGATAAGCCCCTTCACCCCTCTGAGCCTCAGATTCCTCATCTGTAAAATGGGGCTCATAATGGTACCCAGCTCACAGGAGAGGCTGCTGTGAGGTAATGTGTGTAAAGCGCTCAGCTCTGTGCCTGGCACGTGAAAATGGCCAGACCTCAAGTAGGCCTCAGTAGGCCAGACCTACTGTGACTAACAATACCTTCCCCCTCGGTAGCACCTCCCTGGGGAATGGGGCACTGGGGCTCTCACAGTCCTCAGCACTGTGTCCGGCCAGCACTGGAGCCTGTCAGAGCTGGGCTCACCTTCTGACTCGGTTACTCATTGACTCTGTGACTTGGGGCTGCTGCCTTATCTAAGAATTGGAAATAATAACCTGTCATTGAAAAGCTTTATATATTGGGAATGATTGTGATTTGCCACAACACACAGTGGGCCAAGAGGAACCTGGTGTATTTATGTGTCTAGCGCAGGGGACGTGGACAGGTTTTGGGCTTCATCCAGAACTGTCCTCATAAAGAGTTCAGTGAAAGCCCCAATTAAGGGGGGCTTGTTGGTGCATCTGTGTCCAGGAGGCTCCCTACCCTCCTGGGCATCCTGACCCCTCCTCCTCCAGAGAGGCCAAAGAGGAGTCGTCCCTCCGCAGCCTTCCAGCCAATGTTTTGTACCTGTCCTTGGCCACAAGATGTCACCCAAGGAACAGCATAGCAGGTGCCTGGGCGGAAACTGGCAAGGCCACAAGTCAACCCAGGGAACACCAAATTCCAGCCACAGCCGGTCTCACACCACCCGGCCCCTCAGGGAAGCCTCAGGGGAAGAGTCTGAAGAGGCAGGCCTGTGGAGGTGGGTTCAGATCCCAGCGTTTCCTGGAGAACATGGCACTGTTGCCCCCAGAGGACCCTGGTTTGTAGATCTCGCCTAAATTAATAAATAAATAGGGGTAGTAGTCCCTATTTCACAGAGTGGGATTAAACCGTGCGCGTGGAACCACGGCCGTGGGGAGGCAGTGCACACAGACAACCACACTAGGGTGTGATTCAGGGCTGCAAACAAGGCAGGCGCTCAGGAGGGTACCTGGGATCCCCCATCTTTGCCCTGTGCCTGATAAGGGGTGGGGAGTAGTCACCGGAGAGGCGACACTGTGGCATATCCTCTGCCTCTGGAGCGGCCCCAGATGGCCCAGCGGGGCCCGTACCAATTCTTTGCGCGGCGCGCATAGCTGGAGCGGAGCCGAGAGACCCGCAGTCGGGAGTCCGGGGACCCCGCGCCCGGGCCCAGGGCGCAGCGGAGCCATCGAGGCCAGGCCAAGTGCCCTGGTGTCTTCAGACCAGGACCGGATGGAGCCGGAGAACCCGGGAGTCCTGGGCCCCGAGCCCGACCATCCGGCAGACCCGCGCCGGAGCCCTGGAGCGCGCAGCCAAGCTCCTCGCGCACCGGGACCAGGCGCGGCTGCGCCGGCACTTCGGTGGGTGCCGGGCTGCTCATCCGTCCCTCCAGCAGCTCCGGCTTGGCTCGGAGGGGCGACCCCAGTGACCCGGCCTCTCCCGCCCCGGGCACGCGGAGAGCGGCGGGGCTGGGGCTGCAAGGAGCCTCCACCCACCTCCGTCTGCCCGGTGGAGACCAAGGGCTTGGGGCGCGGTGTCTTCCCAGGGGACGAGATGAGCCACCGGCCCTGCCCGCTTGAAGGCGGGGAAGGCAGAGCCCCTGTCCAGGTAGGGGCCGCATTTGGGAGGAAAAGACAGTGGAATCTCTGCACTGGGGGCTACTGTCTGGCCTCTCATCCACCCTCAGTGCGGACATTTGGGGACGCCTGACATTTGGGGTCGGGAGGTGCCCAAGGAGAGCACAGGTTGCAGGGAGCCCACTACTTTGTAGGAAGTGTCCGGGGGATGAGGCCTTGCTGGAGGGGTAGGGGAGGATGGGGGCATCTGGGCAGTCTTCCTCCCGGAAGGGCCATTTGAGACTGGAGGAGTGGTGAGGGTGAGGCGCTGGTACCAGAGGGGTCAGCAAGGGAAAAAGCTTAGAGGTAGGCAAAGCACACTTCAGGGGGTAAAGGGGAGAGTTTTGAGGGGCAGAGTGGAGCTGGAGGGGAAGGAGAAGAAGACAGAGGTATAAGGCTGAAAAGCAGGTTGGAACCAAAATAGAAAAGAGAAGATTTCAGGCAGAAGAGATATCTGATCAGACTTGATTAATCCTAGGGGCATCTAGAAGGGGCAAGAGGGAGGCATGGAAACCAGTCAGGAGCAGTTGTGAGAACAGAGGTGGGAAAAAGCCGGTCGTGGAGGCACATTCAAGAGCTGTTTCTTCAGGAGGTTTGGGTGATCCAGGGATTGGGGGCAGCGAGGAACACGAGAGGCAGGATGGCATGGGGCATTTAGGGATTGAGACGTCCAAATCCAGGAGGGCATAAAGGAAGTGTCAGCAGTCGTTCCACTGTAGTTGGTATTCACGACCACAGCAGACTGGGACTCAAGCTCAAAAGAGAGCCCGTTAGTTAGAGTGGGTTGAGTGATTTCTCTGCTCACGGGTTTTCACATGCTCCTGGAACCTCTAGAAGCACAGCTGGTGCTGCCCCTCTTCCGGTGACCCCTCTGTGGGCTGATGTCAGAGACGAGTGTCCCCCAGGATTACCTGGCCTGTCCTCTCACTCACAGTATATCAGGCCTGATTCAAGTTCATTAAAGTAGGTTAGAAAGCTCAGTGCCTACATTTGTGTCCACGTGTTCTCAGCTCCTCCCTTGAGTCAGGTCAGTGGGCAGCCTCTTCCATCAGGGATTCCAAACACCTGTGGTACTTCTGGCAGCCTCCAGGGTCACCGCTCTGTAGCTACATCCCTCAGTTACATGCTCGCACGGGAAAAGTATTTCAAGATTTCATATGTATATGTTTATATATATAACATAACCAGAGACTGGATGTCCAGGATCATTGAGGTAATACACCCAACTCAGGGAAAGCCCTTCAAAGAAGTTGTCACTTGCCTCAGTTCTGGTTAGTGGCAGAGCTAGGATTAGAACAGTCTGCAGGCTCCCAGACCTGGCACTACAACCATACACCACTCAAAACCCAGGGCTTCTCAGGAAGTGGAAAGATCCGGGAAGGGAAAAACTTCTTTAGGCTCGTTGGTGTGGTCCAGCTCTGCTGTGGAGGAGGTGCTGGTGGGCATCACTGATGACTAGCAGGATGCCCTCAGCACCTTCCCTTCCTGTCATCTGCTACTTTCTTATGCACTCACCTCCTTCTGCTGTCCTCCCCACCGGGCTGGCTCATTCCCAGCTTGCTACCCCCAAGCTGCGCAGCGCAGCCTCACCTGTTACCATCACAGCCACAAGAGAAGGAAAACAAGGTTGTTGGTGATCAAGTGAGGTGGGCCAGAGGGAGGTAAATAAATCCAGGAGATGGAATCCACATATCGACTGGGGACCAGAAATACGTGACGGGAAGGTTCTCCCTTCAGCAGGGGCGGACCAGGCTGCCCTGCAGGAGAAGTCAAGTTGGAGGCCAGGGGCTGCTGGAACCAATGCTGTTGTTTTACAGGAGACACCGGTTACGAATGGAAACAAAACACAACAGAAATGAAACAGCCATTTTAAAAGCTAAAGCAAGGAGGAAGATTAGACAAAGAATTTTCCATACAGAAATTTGAATACCATGATCATCTGGAGATGTTTGGCAAAGAGACAGCTTTTACAGAATCAGATTATGAGTAAAGAAAACACGTGGATTCAAGCAAATAAAAAAAGCTATCATTAAAGGATAAATTGGACTGGTGGTCAGCAAGAGTTCTTATCCTTCAAAAGGGCCTTCCCCACTCACCTGTCATCCTTCCGGACGTGGAGCCAAGCCGTGAAGAACTGAACACCTTCCGCAAATTTTAGTGAGCATCTGAGTCAGATGGGGAGCTTGCTGGGAATGCAGATTCCGGGCTCTTCTCCAAAAATTCTGATTCAACATGTACGGGGTGGGACCACGAGCCTGCAGTTTATCAACATCCCCAGGTGGACGGTGCAGGTGGTCCACTGGTTCATACTTGGTGAAATGCTGGCTCTCGTGGTGCTTCTCAAAATTCCAAGAGAATGAGTCAACTGCAGGACTTGTTTCAAGATTCCTGGTTCCATCCCCTAGGATTCTGATTTACCAACAGGAGTACCAGGTGACTCTCAACAGGGAAGTTTGGAAAACAATGGTTTATAGAATTCCAAAGGACACTTAAAAATGGACCAGTTTGGGGAAGCACCCCCAGAGATTATAATTCATTTGGTCAGAGTGAGTCAGAGCAGATCCCTTGACTGAATTCACCAGGAATTATTGATATGAAACATCAGCAGCTGTGTACATGAATCAACAGCCCTGGTTACAGAAGTTTTGTCAAAACTTTAACTTAGGAGGGCTAAGGAAAGCTGAAGTGAAAGTGTCCTTTTTAAAAAAAATCACATTGGAAACCTTTTCATGGGAGCATAAAATTTAATGTTTTTGGCCAGCACTCTGCTGAATTCCTAGTTCACAGAAGTAAGATTACCATGGTTTTCATGTTCATTGTCTACATCAGGTTCAATGAGTTGAACTGAGAGCTATTTCTATTTTAGCACAAAATGTGGAAGATTTTTTCTGGATCCCCATCACCAGAGTTGCCAGCCTTTTTGGTTAATTTTTTAAGTCTACATACTGCATTTTGGTACCCTAAGAAGATGGAAAAGGGTTCTTCTGGAATGAAATAACTGAAGCAAAAAGCTCTTCAATGAATACTTAAATCCCTAGACATGTTTACAGCCAAGAGGAGCTTCTGACCTGATCTCACTTTTCAGGATCATGACATGGTTACAGTCAGCACTGCAGGAGGCCCAGCTAAACACTGGCACTAACTCCGCGCCCTCTGGGAAAAGCTACCGAGCCACCGACTCAGAGAGGGCTGAGTGGGTACAAACGTAACAGAGTCCAAGAGACATAAGTAGTCCAAGTTGGCAAGAAAAGTTGAATTCCATTTTCAGTTCTAGGCAAGTCACAGCATTAATTTTGATACTGAACAGATTGGCTGAAAACTGAGCTCTAATCGAATTTTTAAATGTTTCCTCCTAAATGAAGGGCAATCAAAATAGGGAAAGCACCTTCCACCAGTGAGGGAAGCCTGAAGAGTGAGCTTGCCTCTTCGACAAGGGCTCCTTGTCAAATAGCAACTCTCCTCAACTGAGAAGATTAACAAAGTCTTCAGTGAATACCGTGATTAGGACTTCTGCTCTCAGAACTAAGGCTGATGAATAGCTACCAGATACAGGGGTCAATAGGAACTGTGTTAAAACAGTAAATGTTCACCACCTCGTTAGTAACTGCTGGATGACTCTAATTCCTTCCTGGACCACACTTAACAAATGTCCTTAGATGTTCAGATGAAACAGACAGGTGTGAATTCATGGAGATTAGTAATATTTGAGAAGTCAAAGAAATTTTCAGAAATGCTTCTGCATACAAAACAGATGATGGAAACATAAAACCCAGTGAATTCAACTGCTCTCCCTTTTTAATCAGTTTTACAGAATGGTATCATACATTAGTAATCACATTAGGAGACAGGGTGGGTTTCCTGTACATATACAAGATTGTGCAAGCTCATCAACTGAGGCTTATATAAGGTTTTATCAGTTTCAAGAGGAGAGGCAGTACAAAGCTTTTCAATACAGGTGAAGCACAAGAATACGGTTGACAAGACAGAATATCAACCCAGCAGAGGTGAGTTCTTAAGGCTTGTGGCCCCTGCCCACACTGTTTGCCACTAACCAAGTGGAGAGGACTTGCTCTCCCGTGGAGTTAACCCTTGCTGAGCACAGGCATGTGGGACACAGTGCTCCACGGCGACTCCATGGCTCAACACACCAACCTTGACACTGACGCAAACTCTATCTTCCTTTCTCCAAGTGTTCTCAAGAGTAATAAAGCTATTTCCTGGTCATCCTACTTCTTGGGTAACCTACATTTAAAATATATTAAGTAATTATTAATCTGGCAAAGTTCTCAAGCATTTTGGCATTCAAAATATCTCAAATATCTCATCACTGTTAATCTACTCAGTAAAAATGCTTTGAGCTTCAAGAAGATTGTTTCTGATTTTCTCCCCCCAAATTATGGCAATTCCATATAGAATAAAATCACTAGACTTAAAAGAACTAAAAAGAGGGCAAATATAGACTTTTCCCTAAAGAAACAAGGCAGAAATAGGCAGAAAGAGAAGGTCTAGGACACACACGGAGGAAGCTAAGTCCACTACATGTCTGTCATTCTATGCAATCCACTGATCATTTTGAGCAAATGTGTTCCTACTTTCCTTTTTCGTACCCAATCACATCAGAGAAAGGAGTTTTTAAAACCGCACCCATTTAAAACATCCAGTAGACCTTTACTTGGCCCAAACTGGAATTAATTCCCATGGCAGGAAACAGGAAAGTGGTGCCGGAGGGGCACGCACAGTCAGCTACAGATTCTTACGGCAGGAACACGGCCTCCTTCCTGTTCGGGCTGGTTCCCATGCTTATGCACCTCAGGAACATGTACATTGAAAGTCCACATTAAACAGGCTTCCAGGACACGACGGGAAAAGAAAAACCATGCATCACATTTTCAATCCCTCACAAAGCCCAATTCTCTTACTATAGCGATTTAATACATAGCTGTATAAAAAAGGCTTTCATAAGCAGGTTTTTAAAAAGAAAAGGCAGAAGAAAACAATAACTGTGGCTGAGATTTCACCTCAAGTGGAAAAGAAAACGTTTATGAGGTTTAAAAAATAATTTTACAAGGAAAGACAATCTTCAGTCTGTATTTCTATTACTTAACTGCCTCAAAATCAGACTATTAATGCCAAATACAAACTGATTTTTCATTAGAGAAGTTAATTCTACAAGATTTCAGTGAACTAAGCCACTGTCTCCCCATTTAACATTCATTCTCTTTGTAAATTCCATGTAATCGATGGCTACCGAATGTTTCCTAGGGGTGATTTTGTACTTTAACACTAATCCTTCATGTAAAACAGGTACTGGAAGGAAGTATAGTAAGAAATATTCAAAGAACAACTATTCCTCTTTCCTGAAAGAGCAAAATCAAATTACTCCCTATTCACACCCCACCATTGCCATGCAGATGGTTACCAATTACTAAATTCAGAAATCGACACTGTAATAAATCCTGCTATAAAATCAAGCCAGTGATGGTTAATGCTGAAGTAGTCCTTACTCCTGACAGGGCTTCCAGAAGGAAACAGCGGGGCTGTGCTTCTCCACCAGCACCTGAGTCAAGAGCCGAGCACTCGCCCACGTCTCAGAGGTGTACCTCTGATGCCAATTCTCTGGGGTTCTACCCTCACCACTGGTTCAAGCACTGCAGAACCCTAACTCCTGCCTCCAGTGTAGCCCTACACCCCAACTCACCACCTTCTCCTCCACAGAAAAGCGCCCTGTGCAGCGTCCACATCTTCATATTTATTTCCGTAGTGATAACGTGTAAGATTTAGCAACCACCGTGGAGAAAAAAAGTCTCATTGACTTACAAGTTAAATCCCTTAACAATGGATTTCAACTATTCCAAGTCTTCTATTGACTTAACATTTATTGAATCAAATGCTGAAGTAAACGGACTCCCTCTAGGTCTCAGAAACCGTGTTAGACAGTTTATCTTGTGAAGTATTTAGGATGGGATTTGACTTCTAACACCTAGGTAAGTTTGACAGTTACAGCCCAGGAAGCACATGACTCTGTACACAGATTTCTTGACCTAATGTTCAAAGGACATTTTGTAGTACTAGTTTAATTCTGATCTCTCCCTAAAAGGCAGAAACCATATCCCACACTCCTATGCAATTTGTTATTTTGGTATTTTAAAATAAATGAATGAGAAGAGGTGGAGGCATTAAGAAAATCCAGCTTCTTTAGGCACAGTGAAACACAGAGATCTTGGAGAGAGGGAGAAGATAGCCTCTGTATTCATCTCCTCAAAGCTGTTTGTCACAGTTCCCTTAAAAATGCCTGGAAACGCTGCCAGCAACAAGGGACTCAAAGTATGGGACCAAGTTTGTTAAAAAAGAAGTTAAACACGTTTAGGAAACACACAAAGTGAAACCAGTCAGTGACGACCTATGTCCAAGACTTGTGCTTGAAGCTTTGGTGTGCCTCCTTGGCCAATTTCTCACACACCAGAACCCATTCCTGATTAATTATCAATATACAATCAAACCAAAATACTGATACACGTACTTTTGTTCAGAAGAGGGAAATAAAGGCACAGAAACCCGCCAAAATAGATCTTTTTTCCATAAGAAGAGAATGGCTGATTAAAATAGTTTATCACTAGTAAAACTTGTATCACTAGAGCAGACAATACAAATTAGTTTAAAAAAAAATGACATTCACTGAATTCCTGTTCCGTGCATTCAATGTGAATAATCATCAAAATATATTACAATTGAAGGTTTGGAAGGAGTTCTGTTTGGGGTTTCTACACTATACTTAGTATTTCAGATGAGAGGTACCACAAGAGCACATCAGAGAGCCACTGTCCCATTGTATGCAATGGCTGGCGATTGGAGTCTATCTCCTACTGCAGGCTCAAAGACACCCACGGTGACAGGTCTCAGTGACTTAGTGATTTCCACGCCCCTCATCAAAGGCAGCCCTGCACATAGAACTCCACACCTAGACAGCTCAGTAAACTGTATTACACTTTAATAAATATTTCTGTGTATGTTTTTTGCTTTTAAGCTCAGCTTAAATTTTGTCAAGGAAACCATTTCACAAGAGGGTACGTTACAACCTACTATCAGCAATATTCCTCGTTTATTAGAATCTGAAGATGTCCATATTACATCAAATATAAATATATATTATATTTACATTTCCTTCTTAGCTTTTCAATTTAGGTGAGTGTATTTATAGGTAATGCCACTAATGTCACCACTTTCCTCAGTGCAACTGGCATTTTCCTTCCATTAGATGCATATAAGATTAAACAGCATCTTAAAAGAGGTGTACTCTTCTTTTTTTTAAATAAAAGGTAAGAATGGGTATCCGTGAATGGAGATCTAGGAATTTTCTAGGAGATTTCATTTTGTTTTTTCAATATTTCAAAATACCTTAAAAATGTGGTCCCTTTTTGCAGTACTATTCTCTATTTGGGGACAAGAAAATAACAAAATATGCAACTCAGAAAAAAAAAGAGCCCAGAGAAAAGAGAACCTGCTTGTTAGCTCATTAATCTGTTTAGTAAAGATCTGTTTTAAAATGTCTGAATGCTGTACAATATTATACAAAAACAATCTTCAGCCTTCAAAGCAGCTGGCACATTTTTTAAGAGCTCTGTTTGCCCGCCTAACAGTCTGCTGCCTCGGTGGGCCTTGGTCTTGGTCACTTTCGGTCATCAATAGTTTTAATGAATTCCACTGCTGCTGTGAACTGCATCCACCAATAGGACTCCTCTCCAGACAGACAGTTGGCATAAAAGCTACTGATATACTGAACAGTGGACAGCAAACAGGGTGGATTTGCCTAGAGGAGTGAAAAATAAAGAGAGTCAGTTACTCTGATACATAGCTTTGCAAAAAATCATTTAACAACTTCAAATGTTTTTCTGTGAAAGAGATACCAGTCCTTTTGAAAATAACCCCCAAATTCTTTTTTGGAAGTAGTTTGTAAACCGTAGCTACTGACAGTAGCAACAGTACATTGGAAAGGCAACTTGGACTCTAACCCTAGCTGAACTATCTAGAGCTTTCTATTCTTGCAAGTCACTTAACCTCACTGGTCCTTAAGCAGGCTGAACTAATCCCAGTGGATTTACTCAACATCCCAGGATTCCAAAACATTAGATAAGAAAATAAATGCCGGAGGCAAATTGAGCTATCTCTGGCTAGCAAGTCTAGATAGAATCAGCTGAGAAAGAAAAAACTAAAAAAGGTAACATGCCCTCTGTTGCAAGAGGTAACAGAGAACATCTGCTTTTTTACCTTCTTCCTGTGGAGAGAAAGGACACAGGTGTGTTAAGTGGTTAGGAGGACAAACTAAGGCCTTTCCTTAAAATGAGCTGAAACTGGCTCTGGGTAGGCACTGGGTACATCACATGTGGAAAAGAGAACAATGGCCAACGTGACAACTCATGAAGGCTGATCACACCCTGATCCCATGGGTTCTGACTGAGCTAAGAGTTCAGGTTGCAGAAATATTGCAAACATTAAGAATTAGTAAGAGGGGCCGGCCCAGTGGCGCAGCAGTTTAGTTTGCGCTTGGCAGCCCAGGGTTCGCTGGTTCGGATCCCAGGCGCCTGCCGACCCACTGCCTGTCAGCCATGCCGTGGCGGCGTCCCATATAAAGTAGAGGACGATGGGCATGGATGTTAGCCCAGGGCCAGTCTTCCTCAGCAAAAAGAGGAAGATTAGCAATGGATGTTAGCTCAGGGCTGGTCTTCCTCACACACACACACACACACACAAAAAGGAATTAGTAAGATTTATGTCAAATATACTTTGGACATCAACAGATGGGCTGAGCTGACTGCAATACATGAGGGATGCTGTTACTTGGTGGCTATGCACACCTAAACTGCGTGGTCCCCTGAAAATGTCCAAAATAAACCATTTAAATGATGAAACTTTAAAGTCAAAGAAGGACATGAGATGCCAGTTCTTTTACAAAACAATATGGTACAATTACAAAATAAGAGGCTAGAAGAGGAGAGAGATGTTGGGTAAATCTGGTAGTTTATGTGACAAACACTATGAAGAATTCAAAGTGAAATAAGACGGTAAAAGCACAATAAAAGAACTTGCCCTCATTCATCCATTCAATAATTATATACTGAGCCCTAACCGAGAACTTCAGGCACTGCTTTAAAAGCTGAAAATGTTCATCTAGGAATCCAGCCCCCCCACCCTTTTTTTGAAAATCCTAACTTCTGAACAGAACAAAACTCGACATTAGGCACTTTCTTTCTGGATAACAAAGAGCTTGAGACCTGTTAAAGAGCTGAGGTCTCTAACATCGTGTGAAGCCCTGCACCACGCTGCTCGGAATGCCAAATAAACTCTCTTCACTAATAGTAGTGAGGGGCCCACCTTGATCAACACAAACACTAACACCGGGACAAAGTCATCTGCGCCTGGGACGGAGTCCTCATTGGCCAGGCTCAGGAGGTTCATGATGGTGGAGCACATTCTCAGGATGCACTGCACTTTGTCTCGGGGGGTCTTGTAAGCACTTATTGTCCTGATTTCTGACTGTGCAGATGGCCACGGTGCCTCCCGAAGATAAACCTAAGTGAGACCACAGACACACAGACAGACCTTGAATCTAACGGCAACGACAGTTATGACTTCAGCACCTCCGCGTTAGGAGGCAGAAGGGTAAGGTTGTGGCCCTTCCTCCTCCGGTAAAACCAGATTGTGGTTTCTTCTCCATTCCACTTAAGACTGAAGCTTAGCTTCTAAATAATTTGCTTTGCATTTTAAAATAAAGCAACTCAGGTATCTATTAACAGAGGAAAGAGCATACAATAACACAGAACCTAGAATTCATAAAATTTCAAACAATTATCCTTCTTAAACAGCTAGATGGAACTTCTCTACATGTAGTAGCTGATTCCAAAAGCACAAACAAGCTACTTTCAGAAGAAAATAATTTTAAAAACACATACCTTTGTTGCAGTAGTTCTAGAAATAGATTCAAAAATCGAAGACAATTAAAAATTTTATGCTAATTAACAGTCCACTAGTGGGGATTTTAATAAAACAATCAGAAAGCTCAAATATTTGGAATTTCCCTATTTTCTTATTTGTAAGAGTTGTATGCAGGTAAAAATGCTAATACCAATAACTACAAGGTAATTCTGAGGTCACGTTCAGATTCAGTTCCCTCTCCTGGAACAGCAGTCTTCACACTCTTTGGAGGACCACCAGATCCCTTCTCCAAATGGAACGTTTCTGCAGAAACCTGACTATGAAAGCATCAACGGAGGGCACTGCTGCCCCAGGTGGAGCAGGGCTGCGGACCCGCCTGCGCACTGCGGGGGTCAGGGCAGGGGCTCAAGGCTGGCTCTCCCTCCTCTGCACTACTGACATCCCTTTCCATGCCACAGAATCTTTGTCCTCAGAAGGACCTTTGAGAACTTTACAGTCAGAATGAATTACATCTAGTGCAAACGGCATTTTATAATTTATTATCTTCTGTTTCCTTGAAAAACTGGTAACATGCACACGGTACACTGAGCACGTTAACCTACCACCCAAGCGATGTCAACTTTATTACCTCTGGGATCTGAAGAGCTCTGTGATTTGCAGTCACTACTTTGGACAATCTCTGAATATGCTCATGAAGAACCCTGAAAATGGCCAAAAACACATACATAAATATATATTTCAGAAAATAAGGTACACAAATAGTCATAATTGCTTTCTTCAAAACATTTAAAACGTTTCAGACTTATTTCTAGATATAGATTACAATTACAGTTGAGACTATCTCCTAGCTGTAAGTATTCTGTCTTGTCTCAAATTTCAAATCTCAAAGTCTTAAATTTAGGATCTGCTTAGAAACGCTGAGTGAGCTGAGGGGATGCAGGGAGAGTAGGGAAATCCTTCTTTCCTGGACTAGGACAGCCTTCCAAGGGACAAAGGAGAGGAACTGTTAGCCCGGAAGCTACCTGGACACACTAACGAGTAAACAGGCTGGGAGTAGAGGGATCAAAGCCAGAAACCGAAGACCACCAAGGCTCAGACGCAGAAGGGACTCTGACCACGCAACCTCTCATTTCACAGCGGAAAATAATTAGGCTTAAAAAGGTGAAGGATTTGCCTAAGGTCACACAGGGGTTAGCACCGGGGGCTAATCCCAGCTTTCTTGGCTGGAGGGGTCTTTCCAGAACACTGTTCACTCTCCGCTCTACGAAACCTGCGGAAACGCCAGGGAGGAGGGGACAGGAACAATCCGCTTCAAAGTTGCTCTTTGCAGTAAATACAGTTTGAAGATGCCCACTGCTTACTGAGCTCTGAAAGTCAAAAACTGGTGCTCTGGAGAGAACACAGGTCCCCTGTGGTGAACGAAGTAGAGAAGCCCGGGCTGGGCTAACAGCCTCTGACACCATGAACAAGTGCGAGCAGCAGGCTGGAACGATCCTAACCTAGTCACAGAAAAGTGAACTTCTCTCAAATGTACAAGCAGGGTCTTATAATTTCCATGAAAAAAACCTTAGATAAACCACTAATGACCCACCCTGAGGTCCTATTACAGGGACCCCTTGAGAGTCGCTGGCCCAGTAAGCTACCGTTACTGCTGGGGGCAGAGTGCACCTCAGCAAGCTTGGGGCAGAAACAGGATTGTCAAGCAGTGCTCCAGAAAATGCAGAAGAGGAAAAATAAAAATGCTAAATCACCCACAGTCTCACTACCCAAAAATGACCATGTTACCATTCCAGATATTTTTTTTCATGATTAATTTTTTTAGGCTTACTTTTTAATAACAGCTTTATTGAGATAGAATTCACAGACAATTCCAGATATCTTTTGACATTCAAATATATAACTTTTCATTCCTAATAACTAGATAATGAGCATATATCTGAAGTCAAGCACCGTGCTTGATGCTGTGACAGAGTGGTGAATCAAAGCCCTATGCTCCTGCTCTCATGGAGGGAACAATCCAGACAGGGGAGACGCATTCATCAAATGATCACACAAACCAGTGATCAAGAACAAGGGGCGATTTTGCCCCTCAAGAGACACTGGGCAATGTCTGCAGACATTTTTGGTTCTCGCACCTGGAGGCGTACCACTGGCATCTAGTGTGTAGAGGGATGTTGCTGAACATCCTGCAGGGCACACAGTAGCCTCCCACATTAAAGAATTATCTGGCCCCAAATGTCAGAAGCACCAGGCTGAGAAATTATGACTCTAACAAATGTAAAACTGCCAACTGTGGCAAGTGCTAAAGAAAGGTACACGGGAGGCCGGCCTGGTGGCATAGTGGTTAAGTTCGTGTGCTCCACTTTGGTGGCCCAGGGTTTGTGGGTTCAGATCCTGGGCATGGACCTACGTACCGCTTATCAAGCCATGCTGTGGCAGGCGTCCCACATGTAAAGTAGAGGAAGATGGGCACAGATGTTAGCCCAGGGCCAATCTTCCTCAGCAAAAAGAGGAGGATTGGCAATAGATGTTAGCTCAGGGCTGATCTTCCTCACCAAAAAAAGAAAAAGAGGGGGCTGGCCCGGTGGCGCAGTGGTTTAGTTCACGCTTGGCAGCCCGGGGTTCGCAAGTTCGGATCCCGAGCGCCTGCGGACGCACTGCTTGTCAGCCATGCCGTGGCAGCGTCCCATATAAAGTGGAGGAAGATGGGCACGGAGGTTAGCCCAGGGCCAGTCTTCCTCAGCAAAAAAAAGAGGAGGATTGGCAATGGATGTTAGCTCAGGGCTGGTCTTCCTCACAAAAAAAAAAGAAATAGAAACGTACATGGGCCTGAGAGAGCCCTGACAGGGGATTTCACCTGGTCAGAAAAGTCAGCAAAGGTTTCCCCGAGGAAGTAGTGCTTGAGTCAAGATCTGAAGGATAAGTATGAGTAGGAAGAAGAAAGAAGGGAAGAAGCATTGAGGCAGAGTAAACGGCAGTGCTTTCCACAACAGCCACACCCATTTATACATCCTCCAGCCTGATTCCCCACACCCCTGAAAATGGAGTGTTGTCATTCTTTTTGATGGTGTAACTCTGATGGGTAAAAAATGATAACCTGCATTTCCTTTACTATCAGATACTAAGTCACATATACAGCTTGTCTAAAATACGAGGCTAGCTGATGCATCCCTACGTATCCAACACAGGCACTAACACAGATGCACTCACTGGTCACGAAGTATGTCCCCATCCTGGTTAGGGTAGAAAGCAAGCTTGAAAATCCGGTTCATCACACTCCGTTCGATGGCCAGCTGAGCGTCCTGCAGCTGCTCCTCACTCGCGTTCTGCCATATGACGTCCTGGGCCATCGCACCATAAAGGAACTGCAGAAAATCTTCTACCTGAGCAGTTTTATCATCAGCTGCTGTGAGTTTCTGAAAGTCTCCAATGCAAAATAATAACTTTTTAAATACACTATCTGAATAATATTAAAAAGGAAATTATAGACATCATTTTAATCACTAGCTATGCAGATACTCCACTCTTAAAGCCAAAAGCATCTGGGCGTGGCTTACTTTAGGAGAATATGCAGCCAAATCATTAAAATCAGGAGAAAGGTAAGAAATGTGTATAAGTTTAAGAGCAAGGAGTTTGTTATAAAAATGACATGCTTTGTTTTGAAAAACAGGAAAAACTGTATGGATCCAAAGCTTCACCAATTTTCCAGGATAAAAATGAAATTTATTGGTTTGACATCAAGGTTTAATTATTAAGAATCCATAAAAGAACTGGGAATTTACGGAACTGCTCTTAGACATGTAGGTACTCAAACTAGCAAAACAGACATTTCCAAATCTGCCCAATAACATATGTCTGAAATGATAGTTCGCCGAAAGGTCTTCAGTTACCGTGAATGAACTCCCGGATCTTCTTTTCTTTGCTCTCAAGCAGCAGCCTCACACAGACGGTGGTAAAGTACCGATTGGCCACCTCTTTGTCCCGCAAAACCCTCTGCAGCAGCCTTTCCAGGTGAGCCTGCGTGGTCTGTAGTCCTTGTCGACAGCGGGTGAGGTAAGCAATATAGGGGGCCCTTTTCCTAAAAGGAAATATGCTTTGCAGGACATCAGATATATATGGTGCACACTTCTTTGGAGACTAAGAGTCCTAATTTTTCTTTAAGAAAAAAATTACTTCATAGACTTTGGTTTTACAAATTAGCATGTCAGGCTGCAGACAACTGTCTTGAGGACTAATTATGCTGCCAGCTTAAGAAACAGAACCATTCTGCATGTTTGTGAAGAGTATCACCTACTGGGCTGAAAACTTAGCTACCTAACTCACTAAATGTTACTAAGTTCCTTCAAATCACTGGTCTATTTTATATCGGAGCATGGTTTCCACGCTGGTAGGACTGCATACTCAACAGGAAAGTGACCGCTACAGAAGACTAAAAGAACAACAAGATACAGGTGAATAGACCACTAGGTCATTAAACATACCACCAATTATTTGCCTGTAGTCTAAATGTAACAATCATTAGAGCACCTGTTCCCCAAGGGTGGAAGCCTCTTTGCTTCCTAAGCATCTTAATTACATTTTTCTCCTTACTGTCAGCAAGGAACAGCAACAGACAAAGTGTAGCAATTCCTAGGCCTACTCCTGTTTCCCCAGTCCAGGGAAGTTAGTCTTTCCTATCACCCCTAAAAAAAAGGAAAATGACACCCTAGTTATCCTGGCCTCGCCTCTGCAAAAGCTGCTTTTGTGCAAAGCTTAAGTAAACTGCACTTCTCTGTTAGTAAGAGTTGCTCATTTATAACTACATTTCCAGACTAAATATCTAAACGTGTTCCTCAGAAACCTACATCCAGGTAAACATAGTACTTTGTAGTAAGCCTCGATTCATTTTTGAAACAAGAACCAAGAAGAAGCTCTCAGCTGATTTCTCGACAGAAACTCTACAGGCTAGGAGAGACTGGAATGATATATTCAAAATCATGAAAGACAAAAACCTTCAGCCAAGAATACTTTATCCAGCAAAAATATCCTTCAAATACGATGGAGAAACAATAACTCTCCCTGATAAACAAAAGCTAAGAGAGTTCGTCACCACAAGACCCCCACTACAAGAAATGCTCAAGAAGGCCCTTAGGCCTGAAAAAAAAACAAATGAGAAAGGGGATACAAAGATTTCAGCAAGGAGAAAAGCAAGGAGACTAAACCAGAACAAAATACAGTTGGAAAACATCAAAAATTAATTCAAGCTCATCACTGGAAACACACATTCATGACACAATCTGGAATAAAGAGATAACAAATAAGGAGGGGAAGAGGTAAGGGATTGAACTGACCCAGCCTCAGGAAAAAGGAGGCATCTGAAAATGTACTTTCTTATCCAGGAGATCGCTTATATAAACCGCACGGTAACCACTAAACAAACAACCAGAAGAGAACCACACATGACAAATAAAGAGAAAACCAAGAGAATGAGCATGCAGAAATACCAAATTGAATTTGCAGTCCGAAACACAAGGGACAAGAAACGAAGGAAATGCAAAAGAACCAGAAGATGAACAATAAAATAGCAACATTAAACCCTCATATATCAATAATCACTCTAAATGTAAATGGATTGAATTCTCCAATCAAAAGACATAGAGTGGCAGGATGGATTAAAAACCAAGATCCAACAATCTGCTGCCTCCAGGAAACACATCTCAGCTCTAAAGACAAACACAGACTCAAAATAAAAGGATGGAACACAATACACCAAGCTAATGGCAAACAAAAGAAAGCAGGAGTAGCCATATTTATATGAGACAAAGTAGACTTCAAGATAAAAAAGGTAATGAGAGACAAAGAAGGGCAATATATAATGATAAAAGGGATACTTCACCAAGAAGACATAACACTTATAAATATCTATGCCCCCAACACAGGAGCACCAAAGTACATAAAACAACTGCTAAAAAACCTTAAAGGAGATATTAACAATAACACATAATAGTAGGGGATCTTAATACCCCCCTTACATCAATAGATAGATCATCCAGACAAAAAGTCAATAAGGAAATAATGGACTTAAACGAGAAACTAGACGCAATGGATTTAATAGATATATACAGAGCACTCCACCCAAAAAAAGCAGAGTACACATTCTTCTCAAGTGCACATGGAACATTCTCAAGGATAGACCATATATTAGGAAACAAGGCAAACCTCTATAAATTTAAGAAGATTGAAATCATTACAAGCATCTTTTCTGATCATAATGCTGTGAAACTAGAAATCAACTGCAAGGGAAAAACTAGGAAAGGGACAAAGATGTGGAGACTAAACAACATGTTACTGAACAACCAATGGGTCGTTGATGAAATTAAAGGAGAAATCAGAAGCTATCTGGAGACAAATGAAAAGGAAAATACACCATACCAACTCATATGGGATGCAGCAAAAGCAGTCCTGAGAGGGAAATTCATAGCAATACAAGCTCACCTTAACAAACAAGAAAAATCCCAAATAAATAACCTTAAATTGCACCTAACAGAGTTGGAAAAAGAAGAACAGACAAAGCCCCGAATCAGCAGAAGGAGGGAAATAATAAAAATCAGAGCAGAAATAAATGAAATTGAAACCAAAAAAACAGTAGAAAGGATCAATGAAACAAAGAGCTGGTTCTTTGAGAAGATAAATAAAATTGACAAACCCTTAGCCAGACTCACTAAGAAAAAAAGGGAGAAGACTCAAATAAATAAAATTAGAAAGGAAAGAGAAGAAATTACAACAGACACCACAGAAATACAAGAGATTATTAGGGAATACTATGAAAAACTTTACGCCAACAAATTGGACAACCTAGAGGAAATGGACAAATTCTTGGATGTGTACAACCTCCCAAAACTGAATCAAGAAGAAACAGAGAATCTGAACAGACCAATCACAAGTAAAGAGATTGAAACAGTAATCAAAAACCTCCCAAAAAATAAAAGCCCAGGACCAGATGGCTTCCCTGGAGAATTTTATCAAACGTTCAAAGAAGATTTAGCACCTATCCTTCTCAAACTATTCCAAAAAATAGAGGAAGATGGAATACTTCCCAACACATTCTATGAGGCCAACATCATGCTGATACCAAAGCCAGACAAGGACAATACAAAGAAGGAAAACTACAGGCCAATATCGCTGATGAACACAGACGCAAAAATCCTCAACAAAATATTGGCAAACCGAATACAGCAATACATCAAAAAGATCATACACCACGATCAAGTGGGATTTATACCAGGGACACAGGGATGGTTCAACATCCGCAAATCAATCAACGTGATACACCACATTAACAAAATGAAGAATAAAAACCACATGATCATCTCAATCAATGCAGAGAAGGCATTCAACAAGATCCAGCATCCATTTATGATAAAAACTCTCAACAAAATGGGTATAGAAGGAAAGTACCTCAACATAATAAGGGCCACATATGACAAACCTACAGCAAACATCCTACTCAACAGGGAAAAACTGAAAGCCATTCCTTTGAGGACAGGAACAAGACAAGGGTGCCCACTCTCACCGCTCTTATTCAACATAGTACTGGAAGTTCTGGCCAGAGCAATTAGGCAAGAAAAAGGAATAAAAGGACTCCAAATAGGCAATGAAGAAGTGAAACTCTCACTATTTGCAGACGACATGATCCTATACATAGAAAACCCAAAAAATTCCATCGGAAAACTACTAGAAACAATCAACAACTACAGTAAAGTGGCAGGGTATAAAATCAACTTACAAAAATCAATTGCATTTCTATACACTAACGATGAAACAACAGAAAGAGAACTCAAAAAGACAATCCCATTCACAATTGCAACAGAGAATAAAATATCTGGGAATAAATTTAACCAAGGAGGTGAAAGACCTATACAATGAAAACTATAAGACACTATTGAAAGAAATCGAGGAGGACATAAAGAAATGGAAAAATATTCCATGCACATGGATTGGAAGAATAAATATAGTTAAAATGTCCATTCTACCTAAAGCAATCTACAGATTCAATGCAATCCCAATCAGAATCCCAATGTCATTCTTCACGGTAATAGAACAAAAACTACTGAAATTCGTATGGGGCAACAAAAGAGCCCGAATAGCTAAAGCAATTCTGAAAAAAAAGAACAAAGCTGGAGGCATCACAATCCCTGATTTCAAAATATACTATAAAGCTACAGTAATCAAAACAGCACGGTACTGGTACAAGAATAGACACACAGATCAATGGAACAGAATTGAAAGCCCAGAAATAAAACCACACACCTATGGACAGCTAATCTTCGACAAAGGAGCAAAGAACATACAATGGAGAGAGGGAAGTCTCTTCAATAAATGGTGCTGGGAAAATTGGACAGCAACATGCAAAAGAATGAAAGTAGACCATCTCCTATCGCCATATACAAAAATCAATTCAAAATGGATCAAAGACCTGAAAGTGAGACCTGAAACTATAAAACTCCTGGAATAAAATATAGGCAGTACACTAATTGACATTGGACATAAAGGGATCCTTTCAGATTCCATGTCTACCCAGACAAGGGAAACAAAAGAAAAAATAAACAAGTGGGACCTCATCAGTCTAAAGAGCTTCTACAAGGCAAATGAAACCAGGATCAAAATGAATAAACAACCCACCAGCTGGGAGAAAATATTTGCAAATCGTTTGTCCGACAAGGGATTAATCTCAGTAATATATAAAGATCTCATACAACTGAGCAACAAAAAAACAAACAACCCAATCAAAAAATTGGCAGAGGATAGGAACAGACATTTTTCCAAGGAAGAGATACAGATGGCCAATAGACACATGAAAAGATGTTCAACATCACTAATCATCAGGGAAATGCAAATCAAAACTACACTGAGATATCACCTTACACCGGTTAGAATGGCTATAATCACAAAGACAAATAACAACAAATGCTGGAGAGGTTGTGGAGAAACGGGGACCCTCATTCACTGCTGGTGGGAATGCAAACTGGTGCAGCCTCTATGGAAAACAGTATGGAGAGTCCTCAAAAAATTAAAAATAGAAATACCGTATGATCCAGCAATACCACTCTTGGGCATCTACCCAATGGACGTGAAATCAACCATCACAAGAGGCGTATGCACCCCTATGTTCATTGCAGCATTATTCACTATAGCCAAGAAGTGGAAGCAACCCAAGTGTCCCTCGACTGATGACTGGTTAAAGAAGATGTGGTATATACATACAATGGAATACTACTCAGCCATAAGAAAAGACACAATTGTCCCATTTGCAACAACATGGAAGGACCTAGAGGGTATTATGTTAAGTGAAATAAGCCAGAGAGAGAAGGACAGACACTGCATGAACTCACTCATATATGGAATATAAGTGAACACACGGACAGAGAGAACTGATTGGTGGTTACCAAGGGGAAGGGGGGTGGGCGGGGCACAAGGGGTGAAGGGTTACATCCACAAGGTGACGGACAAACAAAAATGTACAACTAAAACCCCACAGTGTTATAAACTAAGACATCAATAAAAAAAAAAAAAGAAAAAAAAAAAAGAACCAAGAAGAAACTACCTACAGCTGCAAATAGGTCTAATGGCGAAAGCGGATGGGAACATTACCTGTAGTCCTCGGCGATCGATGCCAGCAGTTTCCTACAGGTCCTGTTATCAAAGCGGCACACACAGCGCATTGTTTCTTGAAGTTGAGCCATTAAGTTCTTGTCTTGTAAATTAATTGCTTCAGCTATTTGAACTTTTAAGAAGCATACAATTTCATTATCTAAACAAAAAAATAAGAATTCTGTCATTGTTGAGAATTTCCTTGGGCTTACAGAAGCTGTAAGTCATCTCTCAGCCTTTGGGATGTCAATTCTGTTTTACCATGTATCAGCAGAACTAAGCTGTATTGCCACTCTCAATCAGAGAACACTTTAATGAATCATCGGTAACCGAAGTGCCCTTAACTGATGCTAATATGAATGTATTAAGTTGAACCATATGAAATTACTGCATAGCGTAAATATAGCTGAATACTAGCAATTCCATAAGGTTCAACCTATAAATTAGGAAAAAATAAACTATCACACAGCAACCTACCTTCTGGGTCTGTATGATCTGGTAAACCATTCCTTGTTGAATGGGATAGCACTGGGAAAGCAACAGAATCCGCAGAGCAAAGAGCAAGCCTCAGTTTCTTTTTCGCATCTCTGAAGAACGAGTCGAAAATACATTAATTTTTTTATCCAGATATGGTCACAGTTTACGAACACTCACTATATATGTCACCTCAGGACTCAAATGTTTCAAGCGGTCATAAATAAAAGATAATTTTTAATTTACTGACACCTCACTTAAAGGAACAGGCTTTCTAGATACCCGAGGAGCAACGTTGTTCGTAAAAGTGCCGTGGGCAAGGACCATTCTGTAAAGTCACCAGAATCAGTCAGACAACAAACCTTTTTAACCTTCTATCATACGCTGAGTTCTATGAGGAGAGTCAGAAAGGCACATTATGCCAGAGTTGGGAGGGACCACAGAAGTCATCAGAACCATCTCACCACCCAAACTAAGAATGCCTTCCACCATATCTCTTGAGAAAGGTTGATCCTGCCAGAAGACAAGCTCACCACCTGACAAACCCCTTCCATTGGTCTCTTGCTTGAAACTTTTTTGAGGAAGATTGGCCCTGAGCTAACATCTGTTGCCAATCTTCCTCCTTTTTTGCTTTTTTTCTCCCCAAAGCCCCAGTAGATAGTTGTATGTCATAGTTGTGCATCCTTCTAGTTGCTCTATGTGGGACGCCCCCTCAGCATGGCTTGATGAGCGGTGCATCAGTCCACGTCCAGGATCCGAACTGGCGAACCGGCGAACCCTGGGCCACCGATGCGGAGCATGCGAACTTAACTGCTATGCCACTGGGCCAGCCCCTGCTTGAAACTTTTTTGTGTTGAGTCAAAACCTGCTTCCTCTCAGCTCCCAATTACATAACCACCTACTAGCAACTGAGGCAGAACACCCTTCAGCAAGGTGTCACCCTCCACAACAATGCAGCTCTTCACACTGGGAGATGCCATCAAGATTCTTTTATCTGCTGGTGCCTGTGGCCCTTTCTGGTCCTGTAGGATATAGACCAGAGCTTCTTCAGAACATCCAAAGCTGCCATCCACAGAAAGGAGTCAAACACCTCAGAGAACAGGCCAGAGTTTGCTCCTCCTGCAGGATCATCACTTGTTCACCTCATCTGACTAACTTTGAGTCTTTCCCTATCGGTTTGCTTCCTATAAAACAAGTAATTTACGAATCAAGCCAATCAAATGTAACATTTGCCCACTTTGCAAAGACTTATAAAACATACAACGGTAAAGTCATGGCTGGAAAATAAAAATTCTGTCTGCCACTCCCCCAGTTTTACTGTTGGAAAAAAATATAAAGTTTCATAGTATATATCAATAAAATGAGATGCTGTTTAGAGTTTGCTTTAAACTAATTGTGGGGGGAGATGTAAATATGAAACAATATTGGCTATGTATCAGTAACTGTTGAATCAGGGTAATGAGCATATCACTGTACTCTTCCATTTTTGTACAAGTTTGAAATTTTCTATAGTAACACGTTAAGAGAAAGAGACAGAGATAGAGATAGAGACAGAGATGGATGGATGGATGACCAGTGCTTTAAAACTGATAATCCTTGTCTGGGGAAGCAGAGACTCCCTATGAAACAAAGACAAACTTTTCAGGCTATTACATTTTCTTTCTCAAGCACCATTAGAAATAGAGAGACCTGCCCAGAGAATGAGGAGGATAACAAACTGAGAGGCTCCAGTAGGTTTACTGGGGACAGTGGGTTATTCAACAACTCCACAGCTGATCCCACCTCCTACCTCAGTCCTCCCCCAACATTTCTCACATGGGCTGGGGCCTTTGCATGGGCAGATGCACTGCACCTTGTTTCATTTAAATTACTTATGTGAGGGGCCACCAGTGGCGCAGTGGCTTAGTTCACGCTTTGGCAGCCCGGGGTTCGTGGGTTCAGATCCTGGGCGCTGGCCAACGCACTGCTTGCCAACCATGCTGTGGCGGCGTCCCATATCAAGTAGGGGAAGATGGGCATGGATGTTAGTCCAGGGCCAGTCTTCCTCAGCAAAAAAGAGGATTGGCAATGGATGTTAGCTCAGGGCTGGTCTTCCTCACACACACAAAAAAAATTACTTATGTGGCCTCCCTGAGCATATGAGGTTTTTTCTTTATCCCTGCATTAAAGCCTTTGATATATGACATCCACAAGTGAGGCAAAGTCCTCTCAGTAAATAGCATTTCATTCCTACCTCTCTGTTTTATATTTATGCATTTATTAAGTGACTCAATGAATCACTTGACTTGAAGTGACTGCAGTGGTAATGAAAAGTCCAAATCCCAAAGTCCTAAATCCTATAAAAGAAATACCTGTAAGAGAAAGCTGAATCCTGTGGGTGGGCAGCTTGGCTCGCGGAGTCTGGGAGATCATCAGCTGAGATGTTCTGCAGTGCTTCATCACGAGGAGAATCATGTGCACTTTCACCATCACCCATAACCTCTAAACAAAACCCACCCCCCAAAAAAGGATAAGCAGGTTAATCTGGAATGTTCTGGCACTAGTAAGTATTCCGAGCAACTCAACAATAAATTGGTTCTTTGGAAGAGAAAGAAAGAAGAAAAACTTCAAACACTTAAATAAGTTATTGATAGCAATGATAATGTATCAGGAGAGTAGTTGTTGAAAAGAGAATCGTTTTGTTTCTTATACCAATCCTAATCCAAAATAACTAAAGTCTTTATTAATTTAATAAAGATAATACTCTGCAATCAGAATCACTGAACTACAGAACTAAGAGGGGCCTCAAAAATCATTTGACAGGGGTCAGTCAGGTGGCATGGTGGTTAAGTTTGCGCGCTCCACTTCAGCGGCCCAGGGTTCACAGATTTGAATCCCGGGAGTGGACCTATGCACTGCTCATCAAGCCATGTGTGGTGGTGTCCCACACACAACAGAGGAAGATGGGCACAGACGTTAGTTCAGGGCTAATCTTCCTCACCAAAAAAAAAAAAAAAAATCATTCAATATAACACTCTCATTTTATAGCCATGGACTCCTGCCCAATTAGAAAATGACCCTTGGCTAGCCAGTGGCTGAAGTGGACCATGCACTCAGGTCTCCCATTCTCCTTATTAGGGCTTCTCCCACTGCCCAAGAATGAGCCGGGGACGAACTCATAAATGCAGCCAGGCCAGACCTGTGGTTCCCACAGTTGTTTTTATGTTATCAATTTACATAATACATGCATGTATAAAGTCAAAAGGAACAAAAAGTTCCTGAGTGTAATAAAGATACTGTGTTTATGTATGAACAATATCCTTATTCTTAGGAGATAATTTCAAATGCTTAGAAAAAATAGAGAAAATGTGGCAAAATGTTAGTAACTGATAAGTCTAGGTATAGGGAATATGGACCTTCATTGTACTAACTAGTCTTTCAACTTTTCTATTTTAAAACTTTACAAAATAAAAAGTATGGGAAGTTCTCCTCTCCCCTAGCCCCCCTCTCCCCTCGCTCCCTATGGTCATGCCTGAGCCAACTCATATTACCAGTTTGTCAGAGATGCCTCCAGAGACACTCTGTACACATACAAGCATAAATACATGCAGCATATGATTTCTGCTTTTATATACTTTTGTTTCCTCTTAATTTTGGAGATTGTACCATATTTTTCTGACAGATATTCAAAAATAGCTATAAAAAGGCTACTTTTAACTCAGATCACCTTTATCGCTGTGATATACACGTTACTATTCAATCTTTATCATGATTATCACCTGTACTTTCATAGTTTGCCATTGCTCCTTCACTGGGGCTGGTTCTTTTGATGGCATTCCTGTATTTGTCCAGAATATCCTCAGCGACCTGAGCCTGTGCACTGAGCCTAGGGCTGGGATCATCTGCAGGGGAAAGGAGAGTGAGAGAATTAGCTCCCCTTGGTTTGTACCAACTCTGATGTTAGTACGACACCAGGAGCATAATTCCAAAGGCGGATTAGGAGGTAAGACTTAAAAAGAGCACATATCTCAATGTTAAGAGGCACCATGCATCTGCCTACTCATCTCGCTTCTAGTTCTGAGAGCCTTGCCAAAGCACGAAATTGGGAGGATTAGCTTCACTTCCTCATCATCAGCAGAATTCTGCATGACAGTGACAAAAAGTTCAGTGCAGACTGAATGAATGATGGGTTTCTAAAGTGCTTACACTCAGATCACTATTAGCAATTCATGCTAAGAGAACCTCCAACAATGCATTTTTATATGCAGACTTCATTTATTCAGACATCTCCATGCCGAAGGAGGAAAAAAAGTATTCAAACTTAGAATTAAACCCTTGTAAATAATAATAAAAAATGCCTTCCTCCATTCTTCCTTCATGAATTTCTCTCTCTACACTACATTTGAAAACTTGAGATATTCATATGCTATCTCACTAAATCTCACCATGACAGTGCAGCTGCTGGAACAGAGCACTTTTGTGCATGCAATGGTGTCAGAGGCACTGCTACAGAATCTAGACACTGTGGGGAGTGCTGGAACTGTACCTGGGGTGCACAGAGAAAAAGCTTATCACCATCACAGATGCAGCACTGTTTACTGACAGGACCATTATCCTGTCAGCAAAATCAGCACATCAAAATGTTTTCCTGGAGTCTAAGATGGCAGAGTCATTAATTAACAGTTGTCAAAGCAAAGAACTGCTACAGATCTACGGGACAAAATTAAGTTCCATGGTGAAATGCAAATTCCTGAAATAGATCTAGGCCAAGCAGGTAACCGTAAATGTCTACATTCTGGTAGAATCCCACTTTTTAAAAAGTCTAAAATTACATAAAAATCATTAGATTTTATACGTGTGTGTATTAATAGCAGCTAATATTAATAGCAGCTAAGATTTACTGAACAACTTGCCACATGCCAGGAACTGTGCTAAGCATCTTATATGAATGATCTCAATTAATCATCACAACCATACTGGGAGGTACTATTATCACCCCAATGTATAGAAGAGAAAAATCAAGGTATAGAGAGGTTAAGCAGTATGCTCACAGCCTCTTCTCTGGCTCCCATGAAAAAAAATATTTAGTATTCGTGTCTCTATAAAATTGCAGTATACTGTAAAGAGAAACGATTTCCAAAGTAATTTAATCTTTCTGCTATAGTGGTATTCAAATGCATGTTAAGAGAGTCCTAATAAAATCTGATCTTCAAAATGTAAACTGATAAAACCTTTATCATTACAAAATCTTTTTTGGAGGGGGAGTACTTTTTTGCTATTGGTTTTGAGTGCTGTTGAGGGCTCTGAAAAGGGGACAATAAAATTTGGCTCAGGGGTTTGGCCCAGTGGTGTAGCAGTTAAGTTCGTGCGCTCTGCTTCTGGCGGCCTGTGGTTCACAGGTTAGGAGCCCGGGCACAGACCGACACACCACTTGTCAAGCCATGCCGTGGCAGTGTCCCATATAAAGTAGAGGAAGATGGGCATGGATGTTAGCCCAGGGCCAGTCTTCCTCAGCAAAAAGAGGAGGATTGGCAACAGACGTTAGCTCACGGCTAATCTTCCTCACACACACACACACACAAAATTTGGCTCGGGGGCCGCCCGGTGGCGTAGCGGTTTCGTCTGCGCTTGGCAGCCCGGGGTTCGCCGGTCCGGATCCCGGGCGCCCGCCGACGCACTGCTTGTCAGCCATGCCGTGGCGGCGTCCCATATAAAGTGGAGGAAGATGGGCACGGATGTTAGCCCAGGGCAAGTCTTCCTCAGCAAAAAGAGGAGGATTGGCAACGGATGTTAGCTCAGGGCTGGTCTTCCTCACAAAAAAAAAAAAAAAAAAATTTGGCTCAACATAGTGAAAGCCATAATGTTGCTTATAACATTTATTTCTATAACACCATTCTTTTATCCCAGGAAAATAATGAAAACAAACAAAAAATGCTATACATACAAAGCTGTGAGCAATATTTTCATAGTAAAATACTGGATACAATTTAAATATCCAAAAGCAAGAGACCATTCACACTGCAGTAAAATCATGATAGATTATCTTCGAGCCAATAAGAATTATTAAAAAGCCAACTATGTCTAGTAGAAATTGGGACAGTGTTCATGAAATAACATGTGGTAAAAGAAGAATACAAAGTTACAAACATACTCTGATTCAATCATGAAAAAGCCATGTACAAATATGGAAAGACTGGGAGAGAACATGAAAAAAAGAATACTTAGGGTGGTGGGACTATGAACAGACCTTAAGAAATTTCATTTCATAGCATTTTAAATTGATTTAACGATAATTTTCAATGGGTCATTAATTAGAACTGGGTAGAAATTTCTGCACCAGTATGCAAGCTAAATTGCTTGAATCAAACACAAAGAAAATGAAATATTTTATGAAAAAACTTACTCTACTCAGCTTTTAGTTTGGGCACCAAGAACCAAGAAAAATGTATTGTCCAAAGACACAAGTAGAAAATAATTCACAACTTCTCCAAAGTTATTAATTCAACATTTTAAAAACATGAGATTTCATTAAGAGTATCTCACTCTGTGAACGGTGGTGGTGTTCTAACACCAGGAACACAAGGAGGAAACAAGTATCTTGCCAAAAGGACACCTTTCCAACTCTTCTCAATAGACTGTAAGTTCCTGAAGAACAGGGGTCACGTGTGATTTGACTGAATACTCACAACACTTAGCGCAGTGCTGGCATGAGTCAGATGTTCAGCAAGAACTTGCTGATTGAATAAGATAGGCTTGACTGCTCTCGGCAGGGAACCGTGGCCTGGAAGCACAGCTCCTGCTGTTCAAAACCCTTTATTCCAGGAAAGTCACCACATCAAATAAACAGGGATATATGCTAGGACATGGAAACATCTGAATATACAGAACTAGGCATTAGAATAATATGGGTTAAAATGGGATTCTACCTGTACTATGCTGAGCTCTTTGAGGAGGATGTTCTTTTGAAACCTATCCCATTTTTTAATTTAAAAATCTTCATTTTAACTTAGTAGCATAACAAAATTTAAAATTCAAGATAAAAAAGAGGTGAGAAATTAATTTCCTTCTAGATGCTCTATAGTCATTGGAAACAGTACACTACACAGCTATCAAACTCAAGGTTGGGTCATTAACACTACTTCTCAAATTCTTTCCTTTTAGGGTGCTCATTCGTAACGTGTCAAAAAGAAGCTGCAAAAATACAAATGTTGAATAAGGTAAGAACCCAACCCCTCGTTATATTTTCCTTGGGTCAGATAGCAATGTTAAAATGATTCAAGCTGTAAAAAAATCGGTAAAGTTTATAAATTTAAGATATGTTTGAACAAACACCTTATCACAAAAAAAAGCAAATGATTAGGTAAAATAGAATTTCACTGTGATCCTGAATAATCAAGAAGTACAGATGGAAATAAATTTAGAATTCTACAGTCAACATTAGAGAAAACTACTCAATGATCCAAAGATATGGCATGCATAGCACTAAAACCATCACCACGCTTTCCTAAAAGGCACTGTGGGTCATCATCCCACTAAAATGTAGAGTTGGAGGATACGCCTAGAGGCTAAGCATCAGGGGCATCCTCATAAACAAAGTTATGATCATGAGGATGATGATGGTGGTGGCGGTCTGCAGGAAGAGCACACTGACATTCACTGTGGCCGCCAACTGGAAACCACAGAGCTATGAAGAACATACTCCCCATGTACACACACAGACACACTCTTCTAAAAAGGCAACGCTTATGGCACCCAAGAAAAAGTGTTATGAAATATGTGCTCTGGGAATGAAGGAGCCAGGAAGTCCATGGGTCTACAAACCTGTGAGTGTTGAGAATCTGTCAGGCCCCAGATCATCTTTGTCTTTTTCTTGTTTTTCTTTCTTTCTAAATGGTATAGGAGCTGGAAATTAAATAAAGTCAGTAGTGTGACATATAACATACTGCACTACTTGGAAGACAGCAGTCATTTTGGAGTTAACTGGTGTGCCAACATTTCTAAGTGAAAGGAAGGTGAAAAGTTTAAAAGCTAAGAGATCCCAAGTGTCAACTGATAATTGTTCTTAAAATAGCATCGAAGGTTCTTAAAGAAACTTTCAGAATCTGCTTTGGGGTCATCTGCCACAGGAAGAATGATTTAACGGAATCTATTGGGACTGAATCAAAACCATTGCCTCTTAACCTCTTCTCAAAACAACACATTCAAAGCTCTGCACCTCCTTCTCTCCTCCTCATCAAGTGGGCTTGAGCATGAGAGAAAGCAGAGCTCCTCAGCTCCTGAGTGAAACAGTGCACAGAAGAGCCCTTCAGAAGAAGTCCCCGGCTTTACTCCTGGACCATCTCTCCTTTCACGAAGAGGTGCTTTTGCCAACTCAACTCTCAGTACCTATAGGTACGATGCCAGGCTATTCACAAAAAAAGCAAACAATTTTATACAACTGCCTTCCAAAATAAACACGCACTAACATTCACGATATAAACATTCTCAATGAACATAAACATAAAAAGCTTAAGTTTATTCCAGGAATGTAAAGGATGACTTTTCAATGTTTAATTACCAATAACATCCCTTTTTCCTGAAATAATTATTAGCAACGCATCTGTCAAAGTCCTATATGTTTAACTTCAATGGTATATGATATTTAAACAACTGTGACCTGCATGACTTCCATTTATGAAAACACTACCACTTCCTGCAAAGAACAAGAACTGTCATTTCTGAAGCTCTGCCTCAGTATTCACCTGAGCGAAACCATTTCCTATACCCTCGAAACAGCTAGAAACTTAGGCCCAGCAAGCCTCACAGAGTTGAGACTGGCTCTCCGAAAGAGATTTTGGGGCTTTGCTTCTTGTTGCTAATATAGCATTCTAATGTTTTATAAAATTACCTTTAGGCATGGCAGAAACAAAACGTTTTCTCCACCAAGGTCTGTTCCTGTCTGATTTCTCATCATCGCTATCCTTGCGTTCTTCGGTCTGTAGAAAAAGTTTGACATTTTATTTGGAGTTGGACAACAGGATAAATTACTATGAAAACAATTTCAGTTAGTCTGTGAAATACAAAAACTACTCGATTGTCTTAAAAGCAAAACTGTTCTTACTGCTGAATAGGCAATTTCTGGAACATGTAAGTACACCTTTTAAGCACCAGACTATGATCTGCTTGAGGGTAGCCCTATCCCATTACTGTTACTAAACCGAAAGCTTAATACAGAGCCAAGCGTAGAGTCGGGACTCAAGGAAACGAGTAAATGCAACGTAAATACAGTCGAGAAGGGTAGTAGAGATGGTAGCAGTAGTGCTGATAATAAAACTGAGCATGTACTGTGTGCCAAACACCGAGTGTAAGGACATATATTATCACATTTAAACTTCACAATAGCCTTAGGAGATAAATACTACTATGAAGCCCTTTTTATAGATGAGAAATATCAGGCTAAAAAAGGTCATCTCCCCATCTTCCCCAAAGTTATACAGCCTGTGTGTGGCACAGTGGGACTCAAACTTGGATCTGACCAATGTCAAAGTTCATGTTTAGATCCCAATTATAATGGGTTATCATTAAGACCACATGTCAAAGGGCAGGGACTGTAATTTCTTTACTAGCCTATCATGTGACCTTAGACGAATCACTTGTTATTTTCATCTCCAAAACCAGAACTAAAAACACCTTCTCTAAGGGCCTCCATATGAATAGGATATCAGAACCCAAGCAGAGAGATGAGGGCATCCGTGCCAGGGAGGGTTTGGCAGTGGGGATGGTATATTGATTCCATACAGGAGGACTGATGGAATAAGTACATACATGAAGAATAATGAAAGCATGTTTCTCACTGTTGAAGAAGGGAGTTATAATATGGAAAGGGAGAAAGATGAAATGAAATGTGTTGTTTTCAGATTGGAATGGGATATATCAGTGTGAGCGCATGGTTCTCGACATATAAAGAAAAATACAGATATAGAAATAAATACACATGTAACTGTGTGTGTACCCCCCACACACACACACACACTCCCCCCAGCTCTGTCTACTGAGAGGTCCTGGGAACAGCAACATCCCTACAGCAATGAGCACACCTAGTATCCAGATTTTGACTTCTAAAAACCATTTTCTACTAAAAGCAACAAGGGCTCCCTGAAATCAGCTCCGCAAAGCATCAGTGGCTGATTTCAGGACTAGGGCAAACACAGTATAATATAGGCTGATAACATTTTGTGCCAGAAAGCAAAGAAATACTCAAAGAATGATAGCAGCATGTTAAAAGAAGCCAGGAGTCAGCTTGAAGGGACTCCCACTGGCCAAATCAGGGACAAGTGGGCTTCAAAATATATGATAGTAACAAACCCAATGACTAAAAGAGAAAACCATAAGCCCATGGATACAATTAATAAGTGGATAAATTTAAAATTTGATAAAGAATAAGATATTTGCATATTTTCAGTCTCCCCTCCCCCTAACGTTACTTATTAGTTACAAAGGGGAAAAGAGCAACTTTACAGTGGTGAAGCCTGGCAGACAACATCTTCATCAAATGATCCAAATGACCACCACAGTGGTGGAACAAATTAAAATTGTGTGCTAATAGGATGCAATGAAAAGAACAGTGCTACTTTAGTGATAATCCTGCCAAAGATGAATAACCTGAATATAATCACGAGAAAACATCAAACAAACCTAAACTGAGGGACATTCTAGAAAACAAGTGGCCTGCAATTTTCAAGAGTGTGAAGGTCATGAAAGCCAAGGAAAAACTGAGGAAATGTTCTAGCCTGAAAGAGACATGACAACTAAATACAAGATGTGATTCTGAATGGGATCCTTTTACTATAAAGAACGTTACTGGGACAACTGGAGACGCATGAGTGGGTGTGAGAAGTAGATGGTAGTAATGTATCGATTTTAATTTCCTGACGGTGATGGTTGTACTATGATGTGTAGGAGAAGGTGCTTGTTTGTAGGAAATTTACACTAAAGTATTCATAGGTGACGCAGCATCGGAGCATCAGGATGGCAACTTACTCTCACAAGGTTGGGAGAGAGTTCTTTGTATCTACTTCCAACTTTTTTGTAACTTTGTGATTGTTCCAAAATAAAAAATAATACCTCCTTGCAAAAAAAAAAAGGAAAACAAATAATACCTCATCTAACCATCTCAGAAGGAAACTGTGAGGTTTAAATGAAATTAGATACAAAATTGCTTGGACAAAAGTTAAAACATTAGTGCAAAACCAGAATTGTAGAGGTTTCCTATGGGTTATGGTCATGGGCATACTCGATTGACAAATCATCTTTAATCATGACTACTGTCCATCCGTAACCTTAGATTTATATATGCCATGCTAATTTCAGATATCAAGAGAACCAGGCAGACAGAACACTACAGCTGACCACAATCAGCAAATTCTTCTACATGGCTTGTGTCCCATACCTCTCCTCTTGAGGAATCCTTACTCGGGGATGAAGATGATGAATGAGGTGCAGCCACCAAAGAAGTAGCACCAATGGCTGCGGCTGGAGGCAGTTCTCGCTCTTCATTCCCTGGACGTCGATTCCAGCTGGGGTCACTCATGGGTCGCCGGACAGAAGATACTATATCAGAGCTCCTGCTGCGAACTAATCTCTCAGGGTAAGAATGCCTTTGCTTGAACGCCTCCATTTCAGCTGGAGTTAAAACATGGGAACCAAAGTTTGGCAACCTGGCCTCATTTCCTCCCACAGCTCCTTCCAGGATTGGGGGATCTGGTGGTGGATGCGATGGCCTGGCATAGTGAACCTTTGGCCTTACCACAGCAGAAGCCCCTGGAACACAGGAAAAGTTTGCAACTGAGACACAACTGATCCAACAAAGGCATTAATAAAGGGTTTTGGTTTTGTTCTTCTGTCCGTGATAAGACAAGAGTTACAAAGTTCATTTGACTAGTTTACCTTCATGTGAAGACAGCGGATCAAACATGGCAAGCAGAGACTCCGTCTGAGAAGGAGGAGAGGTCAGCTGGTGGGCACCTAAAACAGACCCGCAAACTGTGAGACCGAGTCAGAACTCACGACTCAGCGAGTTTCAACACAGAGAAAAAGGTTCTAGGACTCTTTTGGTTCTCCTTTTTTGATCAATTAGAATTTGAGGGGCATATCAGAAAAAAAAATCCAATAAATATCAAACTCTGGTTTCCTCAAATTCATCTGATGTTTTTATCTACATACATGGATTTTCATTACATTTAAGTGGTCTAGCATCCATATGCCTATCACTTCTAATGGCCAAAATGTACCATAGTTAATGCAAAGAGCACAGAGCCAAATGATGGAAATCATCATTCAGAATGTCACAACTTCCCTGAGCCTCATCTTCCCTCCACCTATAAAAATAGGTGCAACACTACCTACAGGAGCATAAATTAAAAGTTGTAAAATTTGAAATTCTAATACTGCTCTCGGCAAATGACAATTTATAAAAGAATGCATATTAAAATGGATACTATATTACACTACAAAACAAACTTGAACTTCTACAGTGCACTATTTTAAGCTAGAGTAACAGATGACTCCTTAAGTATATGTCTAACCAACCAAAATCAGAAATATTAAATTAGACAAGTGTGCAGAGGCTAATACTTTCAAATATATAAAAGAAATTGTTACTCTAAACTTTTTGAGTCTGAGTTATTTAATTTTTCCTTTTGTTCTATATCTTATATTTGCCTTCCTTTTTTTAAAATTATAGAAATAGTATATCATTATGAAAAACAGGTTAGAACATGAGTTCTCAAAATTTTGGTCTTAGGACACCTTTACATTCTTAAAAATTACTGACCCTAAGAGCTTTTGTTTATGTTGGTTGTTATCTATTGATATTTACCACATTAGAAGTTAAAATTGAAAAGAAATACATACATATTTATATATTAATCTATTTAAACATACCCATTAAATGGTAACACAAATAACCCCTTTTAATGAAAAATAACTATATTTTCCAAAATAACAAATAACAAGAAAAGTTACGCTGTTTTACAATTTTGCAAATTCCTTTAATGTATGGCTTAATAGAACACAGCTGGACTTTCATATCTGCTTCTGTTTTCAATCTGTTGCAATATGTTGTTTTGGTTGAATGAAGTATATAAAGAAAAGCTGGCCTCACACATATGTAGTTGGAAAGGGGATGATATTTTAATAGCCTTTTCAGATAATTATGGATATTCTTCAATACTACACCAAATCTTGACAAGTAGTAGTTTTTTAAAGGTTAGATACAATGTGGAATCTGAAACCAAATCAATGAACATTTTGCACTCTGTTAACGTTAAAATTAATTGGTCTTGCACTTTGAATGGATCTTTTACCCGTGCATGATTTTGTAACATCATGCATTGATCATGTGGAAAATATTGGTTGAATTAGATATGCTGATCTTCCAAATGTTGACACATTTCAACATATAATATCGAAAAATCACATTCTTAACATCACCACCAATCTCAGCAGAAAAGTCTTTAAATAGTGGGAAGCTGTTAAGCTTGTGGAGGTGGATACAAGTTTTCCAAAATTCTAATTTTTATCTGAAAGCTAAATTTTATCTGAAAGCAATTTTATCATTGGCAACAAACTCTCCTCTGTCAGTTGTTTTCCTTGAAGTGACAGGCTCACTTTGTTAATTTTCAAGAAATGTCTGCCAAATACCCAAGTATGAATAACTGCAGTTTGTCTGTAAT
Source organism: Tapirus indicus (assembly GCA_031878705.1). NCBI lineage: Eukaryota > Metazoa > Chordata > Mammalia > Perissodactyla > Tapiridae > Tapirus > Tapirus indicus. The sequence goes on along the minus strand of CM062929.1, from coordinate 28,556,016 downwards.
TCTTTCAAGTAAAAATGGTGTTTCATGGGGCCGGCCCAGTGGCGTAGTGGTTAAGTTCACGTGCTCTGCTTCGGTGACCCAGGGTTCACAGGTTCGGATCCCAGGTGCAGACCTATGTACCGCTTATCAAGCCATGCTGTGGCAGGCAGGCATCCCACATATAAAGTAGAGGAAGATGGGCATGGATGTTAGCCCAGGACCAATCTTCTTCAGCAAAAAGAGGAGGACTGGCAACAGACATTAGCTCAAGGCTGATCTTCCTCACCAAAAAAAGAAAAATGGTGTTTCGTGAAAAACAAACAAGAAAAAAACAGCTAGTTAAACTCACAATTCAAATGATCATATAAGTGCTTCTTGAGACACTTCACCATATTTCAAAATACAGCAGAAATATGTTATTTCTATTTCTTCAACAGAGTATTAAAAAGATGTGTACTCACAAGTTGAGATGTAATTAAATAATTTCTACTGCTTCATCAAAGAGATTCATAAGTAAACCTTCTTTTTTAACTGTGAGAGAATACAAAGACTACTAGCTAGCACGATCTGGTGCCACTGTCTTGCTTCATGCTAAAGGCCCCAGCAAATTTACCCACCTTTACCTGTGCACCATCAGTGCAAATGTCAACAAAGGGAAAAGGACAATAACCTTTTATTATTATGAAAATAGTTTTGACCTCATAGCCCTGACTCCCTCAAAAGGGTCTTTAGGGCCCTCAGTGGTCCACAGAGACTCCACTTTGAAAACTGCTGGTTTAGAACAGTGGTTCTCAATTATTTTGCCCCCAAGGGATCATTTGGCAATGTCTGGAGACATTTTTGGTTGTCACAATTGCAGGGGGAGAAGGGGGTGGTGTGCTCCTGGTAGAGGCCAAAGATGCTGCTAAACATCCTACCATGCACAGGACAGGCCCCCACAGCAAAGAATTACCTGGCCCAAAACATCAATAACGTTGAGGATGAGAAATCCTGGTTTAAAACAACAAAAATGTAAAAGAAAAAAAAAAGGTCCCTCAAAACCCAGTACCCAATATATAAAACCACTGCTGGCTTTTTGTTATTCTTTCCAGTGCTTCCTCTATGATACGTTTTGTAATATTTTATTATCTTATATACAAAATTCCTTAAAATAAATTTTCCAAGTGATATTATGTTCTAGGTATTTCTCCAAGTTACTTCATATTCTTTAAAAGCATTTAAAAAATAGCTGCATAAATTCTAATAAGTGTAGATGGCTAATTCCCTTAGCCATTTTATTTTTCAATCTTAGGTTGTTTCTAATTTTCTGCCAATATAAATGTTATGAAGAACATCTCTGTGCATAAGACCTTCTCCATACATGGAACTGTTTCCTTATAACGGATTCCTAAAGTGGACTAACTTGACCAAATTTAGTATGTGAACTTTTAAGGCTTTCTATAAGTATTGCCAAATTATGCCCCAAAGTGCTCTAACAATTGATATTATCACCAGCAGTGTGTGAGATTGCCAGTTTCTCCTATGAATGTGATTGTTTTTAAAAGTCATTCTCATTTCCCCTTCTTACCATGAGTTACTTCATCCATGTCTGGACTAGTGACAGAATCTTTACCTCCAAAATCAGAGCTGCACTCAGATCTCAGGTCTTCAATCTTATTGGGAATATCCTCAGAGGTTGCACTTATGCCTAAAAAAAAAAAAGTAAAAAATAAACAGAAAGAAGAACAAAATAACCACACAGAAAGTATATGAAGTATATGGAGAAACGTAAATATTCCCAAATTTCTTGTGTCCCAGTTTTATACACGTCAGTTGTTTTGTATTATATCCTTTATTATACTATAGCTTAAATATATTTACCTTGATTTGTAAAACATAATCAGAATTATCATGTGATAAATAAATATAGTAGCAGAGGCTACCAAGAACAGATAAGAGTTATGGAAGGAGTACACACAGACTATCTGCCAATTACTTCAACAGGCTCCATAAAGCCACACATTAAGTTCTCATAGATTTAAGGTCCCACAGATATAATTTTGTTTCCTGGAAATTACTCAGTTCTTAAATAAAACATATCTCTTTGCCACCAACTTTATAAATGGGGAGGTGGGAACACACCTTGAAATCCTTATTCCTTAAAACAAGACAGACATACCCGACACAACACTGAGGCCTGGTGTGCTGGGGCGGGAACTGACCTCCCTGACATCCGTATCATCAGATGTGCTACCCAGTCCAGAACAGCTCTCCAGCTCCTGTAGACGCTCCTCTTGCTTTAGATCTGGGGCCTCTAAATAGAAGATGCAAGGTGTCACGTTAGTGATTCTGTTAGCATGCCACAGTTTCAGCTTTTGTGACCCAGGTGAAGAAAGCTACTGGGGCATGAATGAAATCCATGTAAATAGATTCCTAAGTCTGGGCCAGTTAGCAAAGTTAGTTAGATCAAGTGTTAAAGAACTCAAAGATGTGATTTTCAGCCCAACATAGCCTAGTTTGTTGTAAAGATGAAAACTCCACCTCCAGATTACTAATCTCATAGGGAATGCTGTTGGTTAACAAGTGCACTGAACAAGAGAAGACAGAACAGCTTAGCATTAAATCAACCACTTTCTAAAAAATAACTCCTATGGATGCTCAATAGATAGCAAGCTAATCTTACTGTCTCCCTGTGTAAAGGTTAGCATGTCTGAATGCTTTAACATCATAAAACACATATCAGGATCACTTAATTATTGTTGAGCCAAGTAGATCAGATAAAATGTAATTCAGACATATAGTTACTTATATTTGTGCTCTGGTCGTTGACATTTAGTTGAAGGTAAAGATTTATCCTCATAATCAGAAAAAAAAGTAGAAACGCAATATATAAGAAAAGGGAAATTACAAAACACTTTATGTACATTTATAACAATCCTGCATCAAATAATTCTTAGGACTCCAGAGTCTCAATTTCAATGCATTTCAAAAATACATTAGATGTCTTTCAAAGGGTCAGTTCTCCCCTGGGATAAAACTAAACATGCTTTACCAGGCATCCAGCTACTCAGGGTTCAAGCTGCGTTGTGATTCCTATTTTGAGTTAGTGGGAGATACTGATCTCAGGAGATACTGAACATCCCACACAGAACCCTGATGAGTTACTAACAATTGCTTCCAAAATAACAGAACACAGCGTCAGAAAGCACCTGCCATCTTAGCCTATGCCATCCAACGCAGCATTTTTTTCTTGACGAACAGAAAATGCCCTAAACTAATTTTCCATTTGAAATTCCTAACATTGTGACTGCTCTGCACTTGTCAAATGTATATTTGACAAAATATAGAAATTTGGACATAATATATACATAATATAGAAATTTGGACACCTTACATTTAAAACTTCTGGGTAAATCAAAAAGCAAACAATGACAGCATACTAACCTGAGTCACTTGGCAATACCTCTACACTCCAAGCTTCGCTCGTTGTCTCTGATATGGTAGAACCAGTGCAGGGGTCAAGAAGCACTGACCCTGAACCTGGCAGGCACAGTAAACTGCCTAACATGTTCTCTGCTGCTGCACCTGTATAACCAGTGGGGAGCACAGGGTTAACAAAGATCCTGATGGAAAGGGGCAGTGATAATGAAGAAAGGCCAGAGACTAAGCTAACAAAATCTCTCTACTCTACCCATGAGAAAGAAGCCAAGATAAGAGTAATTTCAATCAATAACACCACTAAAAATATGAATTTCCCACTTTGATCACAATGGCACAAGCTCCTTTTCATCAGTTTCTTCCTGTTCACCTTGGACTCGCCATAAAGAAAACATACATCATTAGGTCAAGTCATTTCGATTAGCTTTTGCCTTGGTTTTTCAGCAAATTTTACGTGTGTCCCTAATATCTTTCTAAAAGGTATACTCGTACAGGGATTAAAAACACTCAAACAGAGACATTTAACTACAGAAAGTTATACTGGCCAAATATGTTTTCTTCTGGCACATTAGTCACATATTCAGAGCAATAAAACATATTTGCAGGAAAATACACATCTCCTCTGTAGCACTCATTCAACTGCAAATACAGCTTACTGCTCGGGTGCCGCCCAGTGGCGCAGCGGTTTAGCTCGCGCTTGGCAGCCCGGGGTTCGCAGGCTCGCATCCCGGGTGCCGGGCGACGCACCGCTTGTCAGCCATGCTGTGGCGGCGTCCCATATAAAGTGGAGGAAGATGGGCACGGATGTTAGCCCAGGCCAGTCTTCCTCAGCAAAAAGAGGAGGATTAGCAACAGATGTTAGCTCAGGGCTGGTCTTCCTCACAAAAAAAGAAGAAGAAGAAAAAAAAAAAATACAGCTTACTGCTCAAATACAGCTTACTGCCAGGAAAAATACTACTTTGGCATCTGGAACAAAGTAATACAAAACCAATTAAGACATCTATTTACACTACTTAAAAATACAAATAGCAAGGATTAAATGTTATTGTACACCTGTGTTAAAAATACTCAAGTTCAGAATGCTCCACTACTTCTGATCAAACCCAATAAAAGAATAATTCTACTTCAGTGCATGAAAAATCTTTTGCAAAAAGGTTATTGGTAAAAGTTACCTTTTAAAGATATGTCATGAAATAATTACAAATAAAATAATGTCTGGAACTTGCCTATACATAATGGGGGGATGGAATAAAAGGGTGGAGCTGGGAGAAGAGATGAAATAAAACCAGCTCTGTGTGTACGTATAATTGTTGAAGCTGAGGGATGGGTACACAGAGCTCATTATACTATTCTCTCTTATATTTGTTTGAAAGTTTCATGACTTACACGGAAAATGCAGATGGTGGTTATAAGACTGTATGAATCTTTGAGAACTCAAAGAACAGTATCCCAAAAAGGGTGAATTTTAAGGTATATAAATTGTACCTCAGTAAACTTGACATAAAAAAAGAAAAACAAACTGGTTACTCTTTGGAACTAAATTAATCCTTCCAGAAGTAAATTCAATTGTTAGAGAATCTCAGTATTGATGTTATTCAGAAAGATTTTATGGATATAATCTATAAGAGTTTTCATCTTAAGGTGTTTAGTCTCAAAAGAAGAATATCCCAATCATAGACTAAGAACACATACTACGCCCTGCCAACAAGACTGGCAAGAAGGTAATTCAAAAGATTGGTTTTTCTTTTTTTTGGGGGGAGGGGGGTTAAATGTAGACAGGGAAAATGCTATCTATATTTAAGTAAAGAAAAAAAATCACAAATGCCTTGTTATATACAGTTATCTCAGTTTCCTCATCAGTGCTCACACACACTTCATGCTTGCCAGAGCACTGAAGTTTCCTCCCATGAAGGGTGAGTGGATATGAATAACTAAACAGCAATCTCCCAGAGACATTAAACAGCAGTTACCTGCAATTTCTTGCAAGCGATCTTCATCAATGTTGGGGTCAAAGTCACTTCCTAAGACATCTGTGCTCCAGGTCTCACTCACTGTTTCTGATATATCCCTATCATCTGTCAGTCCCATCATGTCACGAATTTCAAACTTCCTTAGCTTATCGTCAAGGTTATCTTGTGTTGTAGCTATCAAAAACAAAATTAAGCACTTAAAATATGGTAGCACAGCTTTGATTTTTTAATCAACTTTAAAGAACTCTATCTTTGAAATTCAAATTACATATTTTATCATAAACACTGAGCACAAAGTACCAAAACACTGAACCATTCCCTCACAATGTACTCTTTCCCTCTCTGAACTGAGCTCAGCATACCTACTCCCCCTCCTAGTAGATTAACTAAGGCCATGGATGCAATCAATTGTCACCCTGTGTTGACATCCTCTGCAGTCTGACTTTGATCAAGAATTGGGATTATACTCCCCTCACTTTGAACTTGCACAAGCCTTGTTACTTGCTTTGGCCAAAAGGATAAGGAGGAAGTGTGCCAGTTGTGAGGCTAGGCCTCAAGAGACCTCACTAACTTCTGCTTCTCTCAACCCTTGCTTCTCCCATGAGAACAAGCTTAAGTTATCCTGCTAGACGATGAGGGACCACACGGAACAAAGCAAAGGTCATGCTAGACCAGCCAACGCCTCCCTGACCAACTGACCCCCAGCTAAGATTAGCAGAACTCCCTACTCGACCACTGGTGACCTGAGACACATGACTGAGCCCAGTCCGAATCAGAAGAACCACCCAGCTGACCCACAGGCTTGAAAGCAAAAATAAATGTTAATTGTTTTAAGTCACTAAGTTTTGGGGTGATTTGTTAGATAGCATTATTGTGGCAATAATTAACTGATAAAGCCATACTAAAAAAAAATTTTTTTCCCTTGACTTGGATACATCCTCCCAATTCTAGAGTTTTCTCTTCCCTTCACCAATGAAAAGCAGTCTGCAATTTACAAAAGTTTAATTTACAATTTACAGTTCACAAAATGTAGACTGCCAACCACCTACATCAGAATCACCTAGAGGGCTTGTTAAAGAAGTGATATTCTTTCAACTTCTGTCTTAAGCTAATATTATTTTAGGTTTCTGTTATGTGCAGAAAATTTAATCCTAACTGATACAATGACAAACTGATCCAGTAAAAGATAGCATTACTATTATTCAAGCCACACACACCCCAATTGGCAATACTCTTTTCCTTTCTGAAAATGGCCTGAACCAGGATTTCTAGAAATGAGACATGGAAAACGGCTTTTTTTTTTTAACTCCCCAGATGATTTTTACGCACGCTAAAGTCTAAGAATCATTGCCTCAAACCCAGTTAAGGGTATCTGCCCTCAACACTCCCTTGAGGGCCACCAGTGATCTTTTTTTTCTTTTTGGTGAGGAAGATTAGCCCTGAGCTAACATCTGTTGCTAATCCTCCTCTTTTTTTGCTGAGGAAGATTGGCCCTGGGCTAACATCCACACCCATCTTCCTCTACTTTATATGTGGGATGCCTGCCACAGCACGGCTTGATAAACAGCATTAGCCTGCATCTGAGATCCAAACCCAAGAACCCCTGGCCACTGAAGCAGAGTGAGAACTTAATACTACGCCACTGGGCCAGCCCCACCAATGATCTTTAAATGAACAAATCCAAAGAACTTTTTCAAATTAGTCTTCCTAAAGCACAACAGGGATCCATCTACTTGTCAGTCCTTACCTCCCACTATTCCCCTACTCAATTGTTCCTGCATAAGTACCATAGCTTCCCACCTCTCTGACTTGCTTACATTATTCCTTCACCTAGAATGACGTATCTCCAGTTCCTGCCAATGCAATGCTAGCCAGGCTTTAAGGCTAGTTATTTTCTTCCGATAAGCTTTTCCCTACACCTTCAACCACGTGTGTCTCTCACTCAGGACTGCCAAAGCACTTTTATGATACTTTTAATCATTTGCGTACCATTCTCTTCCTATTCTAAGTGACTTGAGCCCTGAGTATTTACCTTTGTATCCCTTAAAATTTTAATATTACAGAATTAAAATACCAAATATTACAGAATTCAAGCAATTCATTCTACGTAATTTAAGCCTGAACAATTCACTTACCCACTAAACACATTTTCAAGAACTAAAGGAACTATGAATAAACGCAAGCTTAATGGTCATTATATAATCAACTAAAATTTATTCTCTTACTGAACACAGCCAGCTTACATGGAAACACACTGTTCATCTTGCAACTAGGTAAATTCTCTGCTACTTTAGCAACTGTGTTCAACCTCACTTTACCTTGTTCATGCTCTAAGAGCTGCAGAGCTTCAACTCCATTACTCCCAGAAGGCCCTGCTCCAAGTTCTGATACAGACTCTCCTTCCAGGTCTAGAGAGGATACTGAATTGGAGCGATTTGAAGGACCTAGAGAAATGTTTATACTGTGAGTGAGCTTTTTAAAACAGTCAAGAGCCACCATGCAATTTTTCATGCCTTGATAAAAGACTAAAGACTGATTAAAGTGCTTTTAACACTGCATTTATACCTTAAAAATATACATGCCCTTTAAGCCAGCAATTCTGTATCTAGGAATTTATCCTAAGGAACTAATCAAAAATTCTTCTAAGGTTGCTTGTTGCAGGGCTTCTTATAATGTCTGAAAGGTGGATGCAATCTGCATGTTTAGTCATAGAAGAATGCTTACATAAATTATGACATGCCCATTTGAAGCTAAACAAAACAGCCCTGAAAATCCATGTTATTTAAGAATGTTAAATTACAAAGGGAAACATTACTGTTAAACAAAAAAAGGTTACAAAACAGTATAAACCTAATTTTGCTACAAATAAACCAAAATGTTAACTGTTATCATAAAATGGTGAGATTACAGATGATTCAATTTCTTTTCTGCATTTTCTAGAATGAACATACATTGTGTTTTGAAGTTAGAAAAAAGGAAGTTATTACATTTTATGTTTATTTTACAATGTTAATAAACTTGACTTTTTTCATTAAAAAGTTGTCCTAGTACACGGAATGACATACTCTCACTTCACAATCTTGCTTTTATTTTATTTTTTATTCCTATTTTCACTGTATCTTTCTGCTTCATAAAGATGTGAGTGTGTGAATAAGGAAATACAGAACATTAAAAGTATGTACAACATCCTGAAATACTAGCGAGTCCATTTTACTCCATTTAGGCATGCATTATATCCCTCTAAAGGAGCTCTATAAGCTTTGGTATATATTAATACTAGAGAAACAAAACTTGGTATTATTCAAGTCTCAACAAAGAGTTATATCTTCTCCATTTTGTATGACCAAAGGTCTCTTGTAATCTTAGTTTTATTCAAGAAACAATCTTCACAGCCAACTGTTCAAGATCATTAGAGGAAAACTTCATTACTCTCCTCAGTGAGTGGCACAGATGGTATATGATAATTTATAAGGCTCCTTTAAAGAACACAAAATAAAATATTACTTGAATCACACAACTCCTTGAATGAAGTAACCCTTCACCTTCAGATATTCCTTCCAGATTATCACTGCAGAGGGAAAAGCGCAAGGTTTTATCAGGTTTACCGTGGAGTTTGTTTTCATCAACAGGGACATCTCCTTGTCCTCCATCCGAAAGTTGCATGTTTAGGACCTGAAAAATAAAATGCCACTGGTTTATCACAAAGGAAAGATTACTGACAAGAAAACAAACCACGGCAAATGCATATTTAAGTTCTTCTTAATCTTAAATTATCATTTTTAACAAAAACCCATTTACAAGGTTCTGATCAGGCTTTTAAGTACCCCTGGAATGAAAGTATTATCAGTTAAAAGAACTCAACCTATGCCTTTCCACCACCCTACTGTTGTCAGAGATTGAACAGACAATCAGACATCAGATGAGCAGTGTGGTTAGGAATGTAGGAATCAGAAGGCTTTGGAGTCAACCGGTTAGTCCTTCTAGTTCTGCCATCAGCCAACTCTGCAACCTTGGACAATTTAGTTAAGCTCCCTAAGCCTCAGTTTCTTCATCTATAAAATGGTGATAGTAACAGTATGTATGCCATGGAGTCATTGAGGATTAAACAGATGTACATAAAGCATTTGGCAAGGTAAAATGACATATTAAACTTGCAGTACATTTTTTCAGAAGTTAATAAACAAATTCAACAGGAAGAAAACATGTAAACGAATTGTCTTATAGGTATTAGAATTTAACCAGTCTAGTCTGAACCTCCACTTAATCACCATACACACAACCACCAGTCTACACCAGAAGTGAGAGTGTGACTTCACAGCCACATCTAGCTTAGAGCTGATGGCCTTTTTATAATGTTTTCTACTTGTTAGACAATTTCCAGATAACATATTTACTTCTCACTCCCCATAAGCCTCATAACTCAGCTTTGGATGTTTATCTCCAACTTAACAAAGAATAGAGTGCTTTGCTGGAAGTCACACAGCATGTTTTAAGCACCCCTGGAACTTGAACTCACAGCTGCTAAGTTTCTAAACTGTTGCTGGAATATAAAGGAGAAACAGTATCCTCACTTAGAAAGAAAAAAGAAAAAAACAAAACAAAACAAACTCTTCTAGGTGCTGTTTTGACCCTGCATTTGAGTAAATTAAAAGTTTTTTTAATGGCTCTACATATTTACTCATGTGATACTTTTAAAAAGTCACTTAAAAGTAGAATTGTTTTCCTATTTGCTTGAAATTAAGTGCAGACATAAAAATTTTACATTTTGTGTTTTTAAGATAATTTGGACCTTTAAACTCATCACAATGAGTGATGTGCAACGAACCTTCAGGAAAAATACATCTAAAGGTATAGAGAGCAGAATGAACTAACAGAAAACAAAAGGATCACACCACAAGGAAGATATTTCCCTGCAGAGAGATGCAGGCTGCTGTCTTCAAGGCTGCCACTGAGCTGGGGATTGGCGGAAGGTAACAGGATGAAGTAAAATGCCACAGAGCTCTCTGACTGAAATTCAGCAGTTTTTTTTTTTCTCAACAAGCATTTCCCTGGTTGTTTTAAGTTTTTTATTACATTCCAGAGTTCCTTAAAAAGTTGATTCTGACAATTCTTGCCACTTTATTCATTTTTATGTGTGTGTGGAGGATAGTGTTTTGGAGTTTGACAGTCCTCTTTGCTATGAGTCACGCCACAGTCCAAACACAGCTTTACAGGTCACCATCATCACTTTATCACCCACTATAACTGGTCCCTTCTTCCCAGGTCACGAATAGGTTTTCTTGCAGAATTGTTGAATGTAAGATGCTGTTTCTTTTTCAGGAGGTCACAATCTATGAGAAGAGGCTCCTACCTTTACAGTCAAGATTTCTTCTTTCCTTTTGCCTCTGTCCCAACCCCTTCTGATTACAAATATCTTGAAGTTGATTCCCATACCCCCAACCTCATTTCTTCAAAATATTTTACTTTCTTAGTTTTCTCTTCCATTTCTTCCTAACCAGCCAAAGAATAGAAAATATTTCTACAGAATGTTTGGCTCTTTAAAGCAGGAATACCCCTAGTATATCATTAGAAAGAAAAGAATCATAAAACATTTCCTACAGATCACTAGAAAAATCTTTTTAATTCCCATACTGTAATTTCCTGGCTTCCTGTCTCTTCTACCACTATTAGGAAAATTCCCTTTGGTGTGGACTTGGTCACCAACTACAGTGCCACAGATACATTAATGTGAAGGGCCTCCAGAACTGTCCACAGGGAGGTTAGCATTTGATGACGTGTTATGGTAAGCCCACTGAAGATAATGAAAAATATTCATTAAATGCATATTGATTTATAGAAGCAAGTGACCATTAAGTGAAAGAAAAAAATCTAAATTTTGTAATATTGATGGCTATAAGTTCAATGTAACAATACATTCGTACCTCATTTTCTGACATCATCCCTGGAGTAAGCTGGGGACCTGTCCCTAACGAAATGACCAACACCTCTTCTGGCTGTACCTCCTGGATGGTTTCTTGAGATGATCCTTCATGGTCCATATGTAAGTCCATTAGCACATTGGTGCGGCTTCTGCTCCGAGTTGCTAATAAAAAAATTTCAAATAAGATAATTTAGAGAAAAAGAAAAAATGAAGAAAATGGCACACTAAATATAAAAATATATTTTCTATTAATGTAGAACATCTACACATGCACAAAAAGAGAGTGGGGAGAATAAAAATAATAAAAAAAAGACCTGTATCTTCCCAGTTACTCTACTGAAGACTAATACAGATTCTCTTTCAAAACTGATAATCAGAAACAACGATGCATGTCCACCTGACACAGGTGGTCACACCTGCAAAACAGCACACACGTCCCAGTAAATTTAAGACTTGGGGGGACAAGGAAAGCATTACCTTATTTCTTATCTTTCCAAGATGCCTTCAACTGTTTCTCCCATAAAATCATTTAACTGCCACAGATCTCCCATACTAATAACTCACAAGTATGAGAAAATTTCACATAAAAATCTGATAGCCATATAAACTACTATACCCTAATTAGGCAACTCATGACAAAATCAGAATCAGTTTTTGAAAATACATTGTTTTTCCTGAAATGTATTAACCTCTTTCCAAAGGTGCAGGAGAGAAGATTTCCCTTCTGCTTTATGGAAACATTCTAAACTAATAAAGGATCTAATTATTTTGGGGTGTTTTTTTCCCCTACCTATAAGTAAACAAGTTATTTTTTCTAAAATAATTCATCCTATAGATCTTATAAGAACTTTCAGACACTAAAAGATTTAGATAGCTTGTGACAATTTCTCAATGAGTTTTAGTCTTCTGTGACAAGTTTCAGTTGTCTTCCAGAGGGCAATAAAATTCAATACAACCAGAACACTAAATAGAAATTCTCTTTCAGTGCAAAATAATCAAAAGTACAGACATAAAGCAAAAACACTCTATCGTAACAAAAGTCTTTCAGCTTCACTTTGAGTGAAAGCTGACCTACTTGAAGACAGAAATATAAACAATCATTTTCTCTCCACAATGGTGTAGATCTGCTCATTAATCACTCTCACTTTCAAAATTCAGAGCACACATCGACTTCCAAAAGTCTCAAACAGGTGTGCTCACACCTTTATTTGCTGACCCTCACTATCTTCTACTGAATTGTGAACTTAAATTCAACTTCAGGAACAACTACATGAACCTTAAGTAACAAACTTCATACTTTATGCAAATGCAAGTAATCAAAATTCATGTAGCAATTTACAAAAAGCAAAAGCAACATGCACATGGAGCACACTTTTATCAACTACTTCTTAAATAAAAGTTACATAAGAAGAGGAAGAACAGCCTATTACCCACCAAACGGGGTTACTAGAGTAATATGAGCAGTGAGATTGGTGGCTGAGGAACCCCAGGCAGTGATGGCTGCTAACTGTTGTCCTGGGTTGCGAAAGCATTAAACAGAAAGAAAATCAACCCTCTGAATAATGGGCATATTTTTTAAAATATGAAACAAATTCAATGACCAGGTCACATGACTATACAAAAGAATACTGGGAAACATTTGAAATTTACTTTCCATTATACTCATATTTAATGACACTTCTGGATGACAAGAAATGAAAGAACAGTACAGAAGTGAATAATGGAGAAAAAAATTCTCTGATTTGTCAAAAATCATTTCTTCATGTTAACAAAGTGCAAATAGCCTACAACATTAAGAAATCACTGACTGTCAAACTTCGGTTTTTTTCTATTTTTAATTCTGAAAATTGACAGTTTGGGATGATGAAAAACAAAGACCTGAAGAATATGATGCCACATTCCTGTTGCCATTATTCCATATTATGTTAAATGTGAAGTAGATTAATTTTAAGAAGCTGAAAGTTCTTAGCAAATCAGCCCATGGAAATTTTAAAATGAAATCCCATTCTTCAAAATGTGTAAAATACAATAACTATTCATGTGCATTAACTATTATGGAGCTCCTTATTATCATTAAAAAATTGGCCCTGGGGCTGGCCCGGGCTGATGTAGTAGTTAAGTTCACACGTTCCGCTTCAGCAGCCCAGGGTTCACTGGTTCGGATCCTGGGCACAGACCTATGCACCACATATCAAGCCATGAGGTGGCGTCCCACATAGAAGAGTTACAACTCTACAATTATGATATACAACTATGTACTGGGGCTTTGGGGAGAAAAAAGTAAAAAAAAAAAGGAGGGAGATTGGCAGCAGATGTTAGCACAGGGCCAATCTTCCTCCAAAAAAAGAAAAAAAATTGGCCCTACTGGTCCCGTGGCCTAGTGGTTAAGTTCACTGCACTCCGCTTAAGTGGCCTGGGTTCAGTTCCCAGGTGTGGACCTACACCACTCATCAGCAGCCATGCTGTGGTGGCAAGCCACATACAAGACAGAGGAAGATGGGCACAGATGCTAGCTCAGGGTGAATCTTCCTCAAGCAAAAAGAGGAAGATTGGCAAAAAATGGTAGCTCAGGGCAAATCATCCTCAGCAAAAAAAAAAAAAAAGACGTCCTAAATTGGCCCTAAAACACTCTGCTCCCTTGGCCTAGATATTCCTTTCATGTCTTGTTTACGTTGTCTAACTCTCATTCATCCTTCAAGAGAATGTGCAGACTTCACCTGCTCCAGGATCTTCTCCTGATACTATCACTACCTGGGGCTAAGTTAGGTGTCCCCACAACCCTCTGTGCTTATCTCCACCAGACACTTAGTGGGCTGAAGGGTACCGGTCTCTTCTTGTTCTCCCCAACTAGACAATCAGCAACTAATTTGACAGTAAGGGCATGTCCTAATGGTCTTTGTATCTCCAGTATCTAACATAATGCCCCACTTGCAGGATAGTGATTATACCTACTATTTTGCATGGATTAAATAAAACAACATTTATGAAGTGCTTACCTAGCATCTGGCACACGGTATATGCTCAATTAATTTTTTTGTCTATATATATTTACACAAATAATAGAGGTTTACTAAGTGAATAAAGCTTAATTAAACCTAATTCTTAGTAAATAAACAAAATAAAATGGAACTTTTAAGATATCTTAGCTCAGTTGATAAAAGACTGATTATTAATAATAACAATAATGGAAAAATAGTAACTACATATTTTCAACTTTACTGATAGAAACTTCTAAAATAACATTTTATTACTTATAACTTTGTAGAAAGGACAGGGCTACATAATTCAAATAATGACTATTTATAACAAATGACACTTCTAAGATTTTCCAAGACAAGACACTGAAATATAAACAAAGTACATAGTAGGCGATATGATTTCAATTAATTATGAAAAGTATGTCTAAAGCTAAGGCCTACTGATAAACCTTAACTAATCTGGTGCAACTTTTTAAAAAATTGAATTACTATCAGTAAACATGAAGAGAAACACTTTTCCAAATTATTTAAAACTATATTCCAAAACAGTGAGCAATAACAAAGGCTAATAAAGGAATAATTAATTTTAATTAAACCCAACAATTTAATTTAAAATTATTTTAAATTTATTTTTAAAAATAATTTAGTTTAAAAAATTAAAATAATTAAATTTAAGGGAAAGCCCTAATATGAGAAAGCCTCTTTACCTATAGGCAATCGATTCTTTTTATTTGCTGGAGTGGTTGCTGGAGACAGCTGAGGAGTATTGTAGGGAGTCATTTCCAAACTGCTGCTTTTTCCTGGCTTTGCCTGGGGTAGGTTTGCCAATAAATTGTCAAGAGCCATTCTATCTTCTCTCAGTTGATCTCCAGACATCACACTCTTCATAAAATTCACCTGGCAAAAGTAAAAGGACATTCACTAGTGAAATCAATTTTTCAAACACAATATATATTTCTCACACGATGTACTCATCTATGACTCTGCCTGTGCTTAGATAAATGACTTTTGAGAAAATCCTATTAAAGAATAAAGCCATTACCAGAGTAATAAGCTGACTGTAGGTTATATAAACCACAGTTCTGCTCAACCCTTCCAGAAGATTAACAGAGGACATTGGTGGCGTCTCCACTGCCCGGCCCCCAATCACAACATCAAGGAAAGCAGCAACACAGCTCTGTTAAAACAGAAAACAATCACAGTGAAATACTTCCCCTTTAAAATAAAGGAACAAAATTTCTGATTAAGGTGGACAAGCATGCAAAAAGTTTTTCTTCTTGAAAATTATATTAAACTCAATGCTTATAAAAATTAAACTCTTTATGAATTGATACAGGATAATCTCCAGGATATTCCAGTAAATGAAACAAATATGATGCAGAACCAGTGTATACTACCCTAACATTTGTGAAAAGGGAGGGAGGGGGTGATTGGGAAAATATATGTAGGAATTTGCCTGTATACATATAGACTTCTTGAAGGATACACAAAAGATTGATAATATCAAGAACCCTTGGGGGAGGAAATGAAGGCTAGAGAGCAGAGGTGGAAGGGAAATTTCACTGTATAACCTTTGAATTTTAACCTAGATTGAATGTACAGCCCACTCAAACATGATTAAAGTTTTATTTAATTAAACTAACTGAACAATGCCACGGATATTAACTTATGAAATACATTTAAAATTATACGATTATTGATTTGATTTAGTGACAATTTTTTTAAACTAAACTTTCTAAAATGAGATAATCTTAACAGCTCTTTGGTTTTCATTACAATGGCATCTCCTCAACACTTCTATAAGTGAGAATTAGTAATCTTTAGTGACATCTTCCTTTAAATGCTGCTCATCCAACACTGTATCCTCTACAGCTATACCAAGGGTAATTAAAAAGAATATTTAATTTACACATCACCGAAGGACAAGATTTGATAAAGAGAATAGTTAGGTTTGCTAATACTTTGGCAGAATTTTCTATATACAGATTTCACACGACATAGTATTCGTTCTTACTTTGTCAAATTTTCCAAGGCTGCTCTTGGTCCGGGGATCTCCTTCCTCAGAGCCAGTCATTGCCAACTGCTGTAACAGGCGGCCAACCTGCAACCCAAAGCAGTGGTAGGAGACAAAGGCTAGAGACACTCACAAAGTCCTCTCCGTGAAAGCTCTCCCATTCTAGTCTAAAAACCTATTTCATAACAATATTCACACCACCTGACCAGGCACACAAAATAGGGTCCCAAATAAAATGTTTATCTTGTCTCTATCAGCTTTTACTATATTCAGATTAAGAGTTACACAGAATAAGTAGAAAATTTTGCTTTAATTTCTATTTAGCACATATTATATCAACATTAGGAAATAAAAGCACAATACCTTTGTTTCTAATATTGTACTTTTCATGTGTTTAGAAATTTTAAAACTAATTCATAAAAGCTGACTCAAACTATTTCAAGTTAATATTAAGTACTTTTCCCTACATAGTTCACTAAGTAGTCAAGGTAGAGTCTTTTTTTTCTAAATTTAAAAGCAAACAATCCCTCTTCAACATAAGCTGTTTGGAAAGTAAATATTAATTCACAGAGCAAGTTCCTTACTGCCAAAAGTGAACTGTTAATTCACTCTCTCTAAAGACACTGCTGAAAGTTAACATCATACAGCACCATCTTCTAAATATCTGGGGCAATCCCCCTTTTGAATATATGTGATTCAATCTCTACTGGAATAAACTACAACTACATTATCATCAGAACAAATTTAGTGTCTCGCAGAAGATAAAAAATTTAAAATTTTATTTCAGGGATTTCCATACAGTTAATTGCTAAACACTCCAACGTGACAGAACTGATCATGAAAAAAAGCTTATCATTAAAATAAAATCATCCAAAGATATATTCTATTCTAAATAAACCCAGACACTTCTTCACAGTATTCCTGGGCGATAAGATATGATTAAAAGATTCCCTTAAGGGGGCCACCCGGTGGCACAGCGGTCTAGTTCGCGCTTGAGAGCCGGGGTTCGCGAGTTCGGATCCTGGGCGCCCGCCGACGCACTGCATGTCAGCCATGCCGTGGCGGCGTCCCATATAAAGTGGAGGAAGATGGGCACGGATGTTAGCCCAGGGCCAGTCTTCCTCAGCAAAAAGGGGAGGATTAGCGACGGATGTTAGCCCAGGGCCAGTCTTCCTCAGCAAAAAGGGGAGGATTGGCAACAGATGTTAGCTCAGGGCTGGTCTTCCCCACAAAAAAAAAAAAAGATTCCCTTAAGAAATAACAACATGATTTCAGTAGTTCAGATGATTAGAAAAAAAAAAACGGCTAACATAGATCCAAAATCCTCTTTCTGAAACTATTAGGTCCAAAGGAGTTTCAGATTTCAAAATTTGGAGATTTTAGAAAGTTTGGTTAGTGCATATATGTAACATGTCCAATATGTAGGGTGGCATCCTGTAATCATACACATTAATATTTCTGCAGCAAAACATGAGTATTCATTAGCACTAAATGGAACAACTAACAATTATAAATAGCCTTATGTTAGTTGAGGTTAGGTTTTGCTACCAAATGAAGTATAAAAGATACTCTCAGTTTTCAATCATTCTGGATTTTGAAATTATGGGAAAGGAATAGTGGACTTGTTCTACAAAATCTAATCAACTACACAGTCAAGTGTGTGAGGACTCCATTTAAAAACCAACACAGAATATTTTATGACTAAAATATTTTTAAATCCCAATGACCGCCTTTATTTCTTAAGAAGCAAATATTTAGGGGCCTGCCCGGTGGCGCAGCGGTTTAGTCCGCGCTTGGCAGCCCGGGGTTCGCGGGTTCGGATCCCGGGCGCCCGTCGACACACTGCCTGTCAGCCATGCCGTGGCGGCGTCCCATATAAAGTGGAGGAAGATGGGCACGGATGTTAGCCCAGGGCCGGTCTTCCTCAGCAAAAAGAGGAGGATTGGACGGATGTTAGCTCAGGGCTGGTCTTCCTCACAAAAAAAAAAAAAAAAAAAAAGAAGCAAATATTTAGGACAGTTTGAGGAAAAGGAATGATAAGAATATATGAATATTGTCATCACATTTTCTGTTCCCATCCCCACTGCCCACAACTGATTTTAAACTCAATGCCACATTAATAATAATACCAAGCATACCTGCATCAGATTAAATCTTGCCACCTCATTAATAGGAGCATCAGAAATTATTCCATACTGTTCTGGATTGACCACTGCCGGACAAATGAAGCAAGCCAATAGGAGATCAGTACACATTGCCCTGACCTCCCCAATTTCCAGTCTGTCTACACAGGAGAGGGTTTTGTACATCTGTGACACGATCCACCTCAAACTATGTGGAAAGCAATATGTGTTCTGTTTGAGATAACCAATAAATTTGTTCACCAAAGCCACCAGTTTGGCCTCATTGGATTCCACCATCTCTTGAACCTTTTGCCTGAATCTATCTGAGCCTTTCTCTCCAAAGAGTTTTTCCTGTTGAGATGGGGAGAACCTCTCAATTAGCTTGTTTGGATCTGTTTCCAGGTGATCTTCATCTTCGACAAGCAGTTGCATGATTGGTTCATGTAAAGTAGCTGTGAGGAAAAGTTTGGCAGAAAACAGTCCTTCAGAAAAAAGTTTAAATAAGATACTGAAGGCACAAGTTCCTCTCCTCAAAAGTCGCCTGGGGTTGTCACTTTCTTTAAGTTCAAATTCAATCAAGTATCTCAAAACCTGAAGGAGGTAGCTTTCATCTTCTTGCATAATGCAGTTGCCATAGAGGGAGGTAAAAACTGTGTAAATAACACTTTGTGTGTTCTCCTGATTAAGTTTCTCTCCAGCAACCAAAGAGGAGGCAATAAGACGAGGATTTTCCCTTAATCGACTCAAGAATTCTCCATAAGCAGTCTCCTGAAAACCCAATTGCTTATATCCATCAACAAACTGTGTATCTTCCAAAATCTTGGCATGTTGGCAACATTCGGCAGGAGAAGCTTCGGCACTAAAAAAATAGGCAAACAAGCAAAATAATAAAATCAACAATAATATAACATATATTATACCGAAATATGGAAATGTGAGTTGATTACGGTCCTAGCAATGAGATCATTCTGACGCCAAAATCTTTTAGACCACCAGCATCAGAATGTATAAAGAAAGGCAAAACCAAAAAGTACAAAGGAGGATAAATTCCTCACATTAAATCAGGTTCAGTGAAAAGTATCAAGAAGTACCATTATTCTGATTTCTATCATCAAAGATTAGTCCTGCCTCTTTTTGAACTTCACACAAACGGAATCACACAGTATGTACTCCTCTGTGTCTGGCTTTTCTCAACATTATACATCACACCACTATTTCTAGAGTTAAAAACTGCTTCTTGGAACAATGAGGTATTAATACAGTGAAAATTGAGGTTTCTAAAACTGGTAAGTAGACATGCAATAGTAAAACTTAGAAATGTATACATTAAATATTAGGAGAAAAGTAGAACACAAGACAATTTATTCTCTATAACAAAAAATTATATATACAAAGATACAAAATTAATTGGTGTGGAATAAAATATTAATGCTTAAGTTAATAAGTACAGACTCACCTTGATGTTGATTTAAACTCTTAAACCACAGACTTTGTTGGAAATAGGTTCACTTATTTACAGTTGGCACAGAATTATATTTAAGACCTGAAAACCTTTTCTTTACCTGGTTATGATAAGCCGATCCAAATTAATTCTCTGTTGCTTAGCAATCCAGGCTGTACGATACAACTTTTCGGCTGTCTTAAGTACATCTGCATTGAGCCTCTGAATGAGCTGTTTCTCGGAGTTTACATATAAGCGTTCCTGCTTAAGGTGATGGGCCAGAGTATGAATATCTAGCTTCACCATCTTCAAATGTGGAAAAGGTACAAAGGCTAAGAGTAAAAAGACAAATTAAAAAATTTTATGTCACTTAAATTGTTTTCCAAAATCAAAAGGGAGAGAACACTTTGAGAATTAGGCTATGTTCAGTAATACTGTTAACTCTAATTTTAAAATAATCTGTATCTTTTTTATTATAGAAGCATTACAGGTTCAGTCGAGAAAAACTGGTAAATACAGATAAGCAAAAAGATAAAAAGAAAAGCTCCTAATAAGACCACTGCTCAGAGACAGCCACTGTAAAACCTTGTGTATACCTTTCCAGTCCAGTGTCTATTTATTAATACCCGAGTTTCCTCGACTGCTCTCTTCACATTGCAATCAGTCAACATATCCTGTTGACTCTATCTTGAAAATACATCTCAAATCTGCCTACCTCTCATCACCTCCATCACCATCATCTCTCACCCGAAGGTCTATAACCACCAATTCTTAACTGATCTCCCTGCTTCCTTTCTTGTACTACTAGAGTCTGTTCTCTACATAGCATAGCGTATCCTCTAAACTTAAGTCAGATCCCTTTACTCCCCTACTAGAAATCGTAATGAAATCCAAAGGTCCTACATGATCTACCCCTGGCTACTTCTCCAACCTCATCTCCTACCATTCTGCCCTTGCTCACACAGCTCCAGGCACAATGGCCTTCTTGCTTGAACAGGGCAAGCATGTCCCTTCCTCAAAGCCTCTACATTTGCTTATCCCTCTGTCTGGAAGGCTATTCCTCCAGATTTCTTTACAAGGCTAGTGCCTTTACTTCATTCAGGTCTCTCTGCTCAAATGTCTATTCAGAAAGACATTCTCAGACAACTCTCCCTAAAATAGAAAATATCACTTCCTATTCCATCTTCCCGCCTTTTTTTAAAGCACTTGCCCCTATCTAGCATTATATTACAGATAACTACTTGCATATTCATCATGCTTGACATATGGCTCCCCCACTAAAAGGTAAGGACCACCAGGGCCAAGCTTGTCTGTTTTGTTCACTCACAGTGTAATTTCAGAGCTGAGGAGAGGGCCTGGTTCACAGCAGGAGTTGAATGAATATTTGCCAAATGAGTGAATGAAATCACACAATTCTCGTTTATCTAGTAGCTAAACAAACTGATACAAATAGCACACATATTTTAAAGCATTATTATTTAAGCTGTACCCTTGAATCCAGAATGCCTGCCAGACCACGTTTCATATCAACAACAGAAGTGCCTGTGGCCCAGATGACAGAATACAACGCTGTGTCCAGACAGCAGACAGTCATTAAGTTAGAAAAATATTTCTCATTAAGAATTAAACATGATTGTACACTTGAAAGTTGCTATGAGAGTAGAGCTTTAATGTTCTCACCATAACAACAACAACAAGAAAATGTTAATTATGTAAGGTGAAGGATGTGCTAACTAATCTTACTGTGGTAAACATTTTGCAATATATACATGTATCAAATCATCACATTATATGCCTTAAACTTACACAATGTTTTATGTCAATTATATCTCAATAAAGCTGGGGAAAAGA
The DNA here is from genome assembly GCA_031878705.1 of Tapirus indicus. Taxonomy (NCBI): domain Eukaryota; kingdom Metazoa; phylum Chordata; class Mammalia; order Perissodactyla; family Tapiridae; genus Tapirus; species Tapirus indicus. The sequence goes on along the minus strand of CM062929.1, from coordinate 28,534,323 downwards.
AGTTCCAGCCAATCAGATTCATAAATGACCTTAATGGATCTATTTGGAATTGATAAAATACAATTTGTGTGAATTCAGATTCTAAGAGAGATGACAAACTAGACCACAGAACTCTCAATATGTTTAGAGATCCAGTGAAAACGTTTATATGAAATAAGTATTTTTGGTGCTAAGACAAAAAAAAGAATTACACATGATGGCAGCAGCTAGAAATATATTTAAAACTACCTTATTTAAAGAAATACATTTAACAACTTTTAATTGTTTGATTTCAGAAATTTTTAAACTTTCTTTTATTTTAATGAACTACTGATGACTAGGAAAATTTCAGATATTACCATCGAACCTGAATTTAATTGCTTTCAAAAAACACTTTCTTGTACCTTATCAATTCTGTAGCAAACTATGCAAAGCGATTATTCCAAATCTCCTGCATCATTAAGGCTCTCATATTGCTTTCCTCTCAAAAGATATAAGTATGTTTACTTCCCCAAGATGATTTGCTATTAGTCACAAAAGTATCTGTGTATATTAAAAAAAGTGGTGACATACATACATATACATATATAATTTTATTAACTCAGTCTACAGAAAACGCATACAGTATATGACTTTGTAGACTTCCATGTGGCAACTCCAACATCCTCTAGGGGGCTCTAAGTCCATAAACTAAGAACAGAATCACTGAACAAATGGTTGTAATAATGAGAAGTATCACAGTTAATGAAAACAGTACTGAAATGAACTCTTAAAGATCTGTATGCTTCATTAATTAGTTCTGTTACTTTAGGCACAAAATGCATATTCTCTGAACCTGTTTTTTTCCATCCACAAAATGTGGACACAATATCTACAGTTATTTTGTGCAGGGTATAAGCAACATATTAGGTACTAGGGATAAAAAAGGATAAAACCTAGTCGTGCCCTCAAGGACTTTCTAATCTACTAGAATGAGGCAGACTTGCAAGCAAACAGCTGCCCCAAAAATGTCTTGGGTGTTATGCTAGAAGACTGTACAATGTAGAGTAAGGACAAAAGAGAAGGAGTAATTGAGGAGTTAGATACCTGCACCTAGTCTTAAAAGACAAGATTTGCCAGACATAAAGAGGATGGTGGGTGGGAGCAGAATTCCAGACAGAGGGAGCCAACCAAGCAAAGGCACAGAGGTATGAAACACAGAGTATATTTTAGAGAACTACACATGGTTTACTACAGTTTGGGGACATGTGTGTTTGTGTGTGTTAAGAGTGAGGCTGGGGGTAGGGAAGGAGTGTATAATGAAAGATAAGGCTACAGAGACAGAATGTACACAGAAGCCAGAGTTAAGAAACTGGACTTTGCACTGTAGGTGATGGGAAAATAGTTTTAAACAGAAGATTAACATAATTAAATTTATATTTGAGAATGTAAACTCTGGCAATAAGGAAAAGGATGAGGAAATGGGGATGCAACTAGATGAAGAGAGACTAAGAAATAGTTGACAGGCAAGAAACATTGCAGTGGCAATGGAAAGAACAGGACAAATTTGAGAGATGTTAAGGTAGAAAATACAAGATTTGTTGACACCTACATATGGGAAGGTGAGGCAGAAGTTTCCAACTCTGGTGACAAGGGTGGGTGTCGTGTTATTCACCACAATTGAGTATCATATGAGAAAACATTTTATAAACTGAAATTGTGCCTGATATGGTTCTAAGAACTTTACACAATCTTCATAATACTATAATGCAATGAGCTTAAAACTAGCTATATAATCTCTAGTAATTTATCTAACCTTTCTAGAATTCAGTTTTTCAACTGAAAAAAAAGGAACTAGATGATATGGGCACTATCCCTTTCCATAATTAACACTCTATGAATCTTCAAATAGATCCTAGTTCCCCAACTGGTTCCAGAACATCATGGTCACCTTGCTCGCTTTCTCTATGCAGCTAACTGAGATTTTCTGTGGGCAGGTGAGCCCAGATAGCAACTGATGTCATCAGAGTAATTTGTGCTCTTAGCATAACATCTGCCTTCTTCTAGTCTGGGAGCATAAGATAAAAATAGCTCTCTATTAGAAAAGGTTACGGAATATTCAAGATTATCATCTTCCTCCCAGCCACTCCTTTCCACTACATCACCACAGTCTCCTTCCTGGTCTCTCCGTGCTGCTGCTGAAGCAATCTTTCTAAAGCACAAACCCTGTCATGCTCCTCTCCACTGCCCACAGGATCATGTCCACAAGCTGCTCCATGGCATCAAGCTCTCAACCATAAATCCCTCTTTTTACATCTCCAACCTCATCTCCCACCACTTCTCCACCTCCCCAAACCAGATGTTGCTGCCATACTATATCCTAAAGTCTCCAATTTGCATAGGCCTAAGAGGCCCATATCCTCCTTATTTTCAAGTGAACTCCGATTTCCCTTTTAAGGCCCAGCCCCCAAATCTCTTCTCTCTGTGAAGCTCTGGAGGAACTGCTCCCCATCAACAGAGTGCATCCCTTCCTCCCTCATGACACTAAATAACACTGAATCACTAAGTGGGAAAGTTACTCCATTTTCAAGTTTCTTTTAGTCTTTCTGTTTACATCACGGAGAAAATCTTAAGCAAGGTGCCCATTTGTCTTCAACACTTAGCTCTAACACTTGACAATCTCTCCTTTTTTTTTTTTTTGTAAGGAAGACCAGCCTGAGCTAACATCCGTTGCTAATCTTCCCCTTTTTGCTGAGGAAGACTGGCCCTGGGCTAACATCCGTGCCCATCTTCCTCTACTTTATATGGGACGCCGCCACGGCATGGCTGACAGGCAGTGCGTCGGCAGGCGCCCGGGATCCGAACCGGCAAACCCCGGGCTGCCAAGCGCAGATTAAACCGCTGCGCCACCGGGCCGGCCCCACTCTCTCCTTTTAATTAAAGGACAGCAGGCCTCAAACTCAGCACCTTCTGGAAACTAGCTAGCTAGGTTTTAAACACTGTTTCATTGTTACTATATTTAAGTTGCCTTCTATTTAAGGTAAGAGATGTTAGCCTTTCATTATGGTAGTAACATAAAGCTTCTCTAAAAGTATTTTTAAAGTGTGTCCATAAAAAAAGACAGTAAATAAATAAAAGTACCAGTAGTATGCAGATTTGGGAAAAATCATAATGTTACTCAAGGATTAAGCATGGAAAACATTTTTATATACTGATGCCTACACCTTGACGGAACTGTCACTTTTTTTTATTATATAGGTACTTTTCCTCACAGTATATATGTAATATTAATATTAGTGTGATAGGGCAAAAAAGGACATAACTGTAGAGAGAACTGGTTGGTGGTTACCAGGGGGAAGGGCGGTGGGGGGTGGGCACAAGGGGTGAAGAGATGTATTCATATGGTGATGGACAAATAATAATGTACAATTAAAACCCTACAATGTTATAAACTATTAAGACATCAATAAAAATTTTTTTTAAAAGGGCATAACTGACTTTTTAAAATGACCTACTACAAGTTTAGCTCCTGTATTTTATCATTCAAATAATTTTAATTTGAGGATTTATTTTAAATTACCCACTACTTTTCATGGATCAAACCAATCCATAAAAGAGATGGGTGGCCCTGGCAAGTTTTTCGGGTTTTTTTTGCTGGGAAAGATTCACTCTAAGCTAACATCTGTTGCCAATCTTCCTCCCCCCCCCCCACAAAGCCCCAGTACACAGTTGTAAATTTTAGTTGTGAGTCCTTCTAGTTCTTCCATGTGAGCCACTGCCACTCAGACAGAGTGCATAGACCATCAGAACAGATTAGTGGTTACCAGAGGGGAAGGGGATTGGGGGGTGGGCATAATGGGTAAAGGGGCACATATATATGGTGACTGACAAATAATAATATACAACTGAAATTTCATAATGTTATAAACTATTATGACCTCAATAAAATAAAAATTTTAAAAAACAAAAAAATTGTCAGGTATTAAAAATAATGAGCTCGGGGGCCTCCCGGTGGCGCAGCAGTTTAGTTTGTGCTTGGCAGCCCGGAGTTCACGGGTTCGGATCCCGGGCGCCTGCCAACGCACTGCTTGTCAGCCATGCCGTGGCGGCGTCCCATATAAAGTAGAGGAAGATGGGCACGGATGTTAGCCCAGGGCCAGTCTTCCTCAGCAAAAAGGGGAGGATTGGCAACAGATGTTAGCTCAGGGCTGGTCTTCCTCACAAAAAAAAAAAAAGAATAATGAGCTCGTCTCTTTCAAATAAATGGATAGACAAGCACAGTAAGCTTTATTTAACACACTTCCTTCCTTCATTCAACAGGTATTTATTAAACACCTACGATGTGCTAGGCGCAGATAACAAGATAGGAAAGGTTTGCTCTTGAGGGGCCCACATTCTCATAGGGATACATGGCATTCTAATGACAATTTCAAGTGGTTTTCACAGACTAGATTTCTATATATTCTCTATTTAGGACCCTCTGCCCACTTCTTTCAATGGCCACTTAAATCCCACTTAGGCATCATGGCCCAGCTCAAACAGAGGAGCATTTACTGGCCATTCTCTTGACTCGGATACTTTTTCATTTGGGCTCCTCTCTACCATAGCATTTTATACTATTTGCAACAAAATGCTGTTTTTCAACAAAATTCCACGTTCCCTGAAGTAGGGACATAGTCATCTTGGTATCACCATTACTTAGAGGGACTGGCATTTAGCAGGTGCTAAATACAAGTTTTAATTCATAAAAAATCAATAAATAAGTGACTGAATGATGAAGAGCAATGATCCAGTTAGGAATCAGCCAAGCTGCTGCTAACTCAGTTCCAAAATGATTAAAGAATGGTAAATTTAAGTTAAAAATATCTACTAACTTTCCAATGAGCATATTTGAAATAATTATTAATGTACTAGAAAAGATATTTCCTCACAATTAAGAAATGCATATCAATGAGGAAAAAATGTGATGCATTTTATCTTTAGTTGGTATATCTGAAACAAAAGTAAAACATTGTAGAAAAAAGAATGCACTTAGTACCAACTATTCCTGGCACAAGTACAGGGAACGGAAAGGCACACCACTTTGAAGATGTAAGTAATATAAGGCCAGATATTATTCAGAATTCAAGTTAACACTGCAATAGACTTCTTGTTATGACACCAAAATTCCAGACACTACCAAAAGTAAATAAAATCCAAACAGATGTCGATTTGTTTTCCAATACGCTACTAGTTTTCCAGAGCTACAGAAGACAGACTAACCACAAAAATGAAATTCATGCATAACAAATGGCTTATGGGTTAAGCTCAGAGTTTATTATACAACTAAACTGAGAGAATATCAATACACCTGGACGGCTAATATGCATTACTTAATAAATACTAAGATATCCTCACTATTCTAGTTCAAAAACCTTGACTTTTTAAAATATTACTTTAAATCATTACTAATGAGATTGGCAATATTAAAAAAGATCAAGTTTGAAAGACATTAAGTAAGTTATAGTACACCCCTACCCTGAAATACTACATAATTATTAAGAAGGGGATAGAGGGACTCAGAAAGATATCCATCATGTATCATTAAGAAAGCAAACTGCAGGGGCCAGCACAGTGCCATAGAGGTTAAGTCCACATGCTCTGCTTCAGCAGCCCAGGGTTTGCAGCTTTGGATCCCAGGCACAGACCTACACACCGCTCATTAAGCCATGCTGTGGCAGGGTCCCACATACAAAACAGAGGAAGACTGGCATAGATGTTAACTCAGGGACAATCTTCCTCACACACAAAAAAAGCAAGCAAGCAAGCAAACTGCAGAATGATATGCATGGTAAGATCCCAGAGGCAATACAGGGGTTAAAACACAAACCCTGGAGCAAGATGACCTGGGCTCAACTCAGTGTTGCCACTTACTGGCTGTGCAATCTTTGGCCTGTTACTTCTCCTTGCCTCAGTTCCTTCAGCTGCAAATGGATATAAAATAGAACCTACTTCACAGGGTGTGTTCACAGGGTTGTGAGAGTTTAATGGGTTAATATATGTAATGCATTTAGCAAGCACAAGTGTTAACCATAATATTTTGGGAAAAAAGAAAAAATCAAAATCATATGGCATCTGCATATATATGTGGGCAAGAAAAGCTTTCATTGTTCTGCATTGTTTTAGGGCTTTTTTTTTTTTTTTTTTTTTGCTGAGGAAGATTCACCCTGAGCTAACATCTGTGACAATCTTCCTCTATTTTTCAGCATGTGGGCCACCAGCACAGCATGGCCACTAACAGAGCAGTGTAGGTCCACACCCAGGGAACCAAACCTGGGCTGCCAAACCGGAGCACACTGAACTTAAACACTAGGCCACTGGGGCTGGCCCATTTAGAGTTTTTTTTCTTTTTTTAACAACGAACATTTATTACTAGGAAAACACAATAAACCTTGGCACTAAGATCTACCCTACTGAAAGATCTGCTAGTGCAATTACTTAAACACTCAGGACCAGACAAATTCTGTAAACAATAATATATTAAGAATATGAAAATTTTCAAAGCAACAAGAAGAAAACAGTACTTAATTTCTAGACATAGTTCAACAATAACAAGCTACACACCAATAAGTAGAACTGCAATGGCATTAAAATTATATTTCTTTATTTCCCAGAGGTAATAAATGATATAAAAATAGTCTTCCAGTCTAGAAATGGGTGAGTATAAGGAACTTTCACAATTAGATAAACCTCCATTCATTTTATTAGTCTGAAATTAAATGCCACCAAATCTAATTTCTCCCTATTTAACAATCTCTAATGACAACTCACTAAGACATATAAATCTGGAGACAAAGACAAACCAGATAACTGAAGAAAAATCTAAAATCCTTAGAACCCCTCTGTGAACTTTTGAGAGGAAGATTTCACCACCCGCATGCTTTGAGGAAGCTTTGGTCTCCTGCATAAACTTAGCTTCTTTCATAAATACAGTGGGTGTACAAAACCACCAAATAGAAGAACAGAAAGAGAACTTTGAGTTTCAGCTGCATTTCTGCTGAGTTGTAATACTGGTAAAGCCTGTTTCTAGATCCAAGAGTCCACCCTCAAAATTAAGGAAAGCATGTAAACAGCAGGCTGTCATGTCCATTTCATCACATTTATCAGAATGGTATTTCACAAAATTATAAATATTTATTATCAAACTTCAAACAGTATTATTATCGTTGACTGTGTTCTACCTAAAAGGAACCTCTTGGACCACAAAAAAAATTAGCTAGCTAGCTAAAATAGCTTTTCAAAAAGAAATCAACCACTAAGATGCCTCCAAAGAATTAGGGAATTCATTATTTTAAATAGTTTACATAATGCCTAGAAAAAAAGAAAGAACTCAATAAATGTTAGCTGTTATTATGACAATGTTTTGAAACGATGGAACAGAAACTTACTCATAGAGAGGCGTCACTTTCCATCAAAATCCATGTTGGCTCATCAAAACTTTGAATAGCTAGATATTTTAAAACGCACTTTTGTTGTAGAGGAGTCAAAGTTAGATTCCTTGGATTCTAAAGGAGGTAGTAAAGATGAAGTACATTCTGCAAAAAGAATTCATCTGTTTTTTCCTAAGCTTTTCTTACAGAAACCTGTATTTATAAAGATTTTTACATTTCTGCCTTAAGTGTAGACTTTTAGACCTAACATATTTTTGTTAGGTAGTCAGGATTTATAAATAACAGAAGTAAAAACAAGAGATGGGTCAGAGTTCTGCATTAGAAAGTAAAAGGAGACAGTTCAGAGTGAGCTGAAAATAAATGAGTTTAGCCTAAGTCTTAAAAACTTGTTTCTAACATGTGTCTGGATAAAATTAAGACGGCTTGGGAAGATAATTTGACTCCGATTCTAACAAAAGGGAAACAGGCTAATATCCCTTGACTAATTTTTCTGTCTTTTACATTTTTCAATTTTAATCCTTTCAAAAATTCACAGAAAATAAATTGAAAACACAAATTGGTAAGAAAAAAAAGGAAGAACAACTGCACGTTTTTGACGACGTGCTTTCCACTCGTCTCCAGCATGGGTGTACTGGCACGACACGGGAGCAAGACCAAGCAAGCACCTTTTCAGACAGACATCTTAGATTAGTGAGCAGACATCTTACCTGTTTTTACAGTTACAACAGTATGCTTAAACCTTATATTAAAAAAATAGCTTGCAAAAAAGGAGTATACAAAGATAATTTTGGTTTGGTATATATATATAATTACAGTGTTAGCATTAGTTATACTTTCCTTTCAGATATAAATACTTAGGTATCTGGTTCGTCTTCAAACTTCAGGGGAAAAAAAAGACATTATAGAGATCCCTAGAAAGTCTGTAAGTTTTTTTTTAAACATTCGCTCAATCATTCATTTATATATATTAAATATGAGAACTTGTATCAACAGATATTCACCACTTCTGACCCTTGCACTGCAAAGTTCAAAACTGGGTTTCAGCTTAAGAACAATGAAGACTTGCCCTTCTGAAAATGTTTTTACTAAATCATAATACAAACTGAAATACATTCCAAAGAAATCAGAAAATATAGGTAAGGATAAAGAAGGAAATTTTAATTAACTATAACTTTAAAAACCAGAAATCAAACAGCTCGGTGCCTAAAGCTTCTTCTAAAATGTGTACATGATACAGAAATTATTTGCCCTAGTTCCTTTACAAATGAAAATACCTTGATTAGGATTACTTAAGGAGTTAAAGCTGCAAATAATTCTATGCAAATACAAGTTTAGGCAGTTCAAATGTAAAAAGAAATACATAACTGAAATCTTTCTTGCCTAAGAAAAAATTAACTCCAGAGAAGGAAATATGTGAGTGAAAGACAGAAAGTTGAAGGGGAAAAAAATGTAATTAACCATTTGAAAAATTTTTTTCAAGTACAATCTTTCCAAAGCAAGATTCCAAAGGATGCCACTTATATCAGGCTTTTACAAAAAAATAAATAGATAAATCATACTTTACCGTGGAGAATCCTAGAGCAATGTAGATCCAACTCTTCCCAATACACTCACTCCTAAAAAAATAAAAAAATAAATAATAAAGTGAAATATCTTACCATTGGGAATATATCCACCTCCCTCTTCAATTTTCTACAAATATTAGGGGTAACTTTTCCAAATAAACCAATTTAAACTGAAGCACATCACATTTACAGAGTGACAAATTTTGTATTGTTAGTTGCACCAAAAAAAAGATTGACACATATTGTTGCAATTTCAAGAATGCCATTACCAGGACCTAATCACAGACCTAAGTCAGGGATCTGGTACGAAGTAGAAAAGAGTGAAAGGAGACTGAGAGCTGGAGCACCAAAAGATAACTAGCAATTACTGAGTGGAAGCCACGTTCCTGATGCTTTTCATTTATTATTATTATTATATTTAATCCTATGTGATAAGTATTTATCACCTTCATCTTACAGATGAGGAAACAGGTTTAGAAAAGTCAAATAACTTACTGCCTAATCATTCAGCTATTATGCAGCAGAGAAGGATTTCAAAACTAGGATTTGTTTGACTCCACAGCCCATGCTCTTTTCATTTCCCCCCGCTCCCTCTCTGGTTCTTCTTCAGTATACTGACTTCAGGTTCCCTGTGAGCAATTTTATCAGGGGCTCTAGGAAAGGGGCGACCCACCTGGAGGCAAATGATCACATACTATCACCTAGGCAGCCTAGATTTTTTTCAGCCTTTCTTCATCCCAAGCCACCTTTATAATCTTTTCTCCCATTTTTCCCTTTCACAGACCTAACACACTAGCCAAAAAGAAAGAAAGACCTGGATGTTCTCCTATTCGATTTACAAATTCCTCTGTCTTCATCTTTGTTCAAGTAGTTCGCTTCACCTAGAGCCCTTCTCCACTATCCCCATAGCCAATTACATCGACCATTTAAGATGCCATCTCCTCCACTCAGCGTTCCTTGATCTCCCTCTCTCCCATTTAGCAGTGGTATCTCCAATCTAAACTTTCTTGACCCTTTATACTGGTACCTGTTAACAACTCATGACTTTGAGGAAGTTTTAAAAAGTATAAATCTAGTAGACATTACTCCATTCAAATGATCAAATTTACATCAATAATGAAACAGACATCTCATGCCTCTGATGTGATACATTGAAAGAGACCTAAAATCATCTACTTAGCAATGCATCCAAAAATGTTTAACCCGAATCTGATCATAAAGGAACATTCAGACAAACCCAAATTGAGGGGCATCCTACAAAACAACTGGTCTGGCTGCTTCCTGTCATGAGAGATAAAAAAAGGGCTGGAAAACCATTCTAGATTCAAGCAGGCAACTAACTGCAATGCAAGATCCCTAATTGAATCTTGGGTCAAAACCAAAAAACTAAGGACAGTATTGGGCAACCGGGGAAATTTGGGTATGCACTATACATTAAATAATAACATTGCATTCATGTTAAATTTCTTGATGGGGACAACTGAATGTAGATACGCAGAAGAAAGTCTCTGCTCTTGGGAAATACATGCTAAAGTATTTGCGGGTAAAGCGTCCTGATGGTATCTATACCTAACCAGCAAGTGGTTCAGCAAAAAACGTGTCTACCTGGACGTAAAGCAAACACAGCAAAATGTTAACAATCATCAAATCTAGGTAAGAGGAGACGGATGTTTACTGTACTACTCTGGCAACTCTTCTGCAGGCTTATACAATTTTTCAGAGTTGGGAAACAATATTTAAAAGTTATGGATTCAAAAAACAAAATCAACAGAAAATAGGGAAAGATGCAAAGAACGATTTAGCATTTGTATTCTGCCTCCCAGAATTACTGGTTAACACTGTCGTAGTTGCTTCTAGTCTTTAAAAAAAAATTACAGATTTCATTCCCTTTGCTACTACCACCCATTCTTCCAGCAGTTGTGAACTGACGGGGTAGGGTATGCCCATTTTCAGCTTTAAGTACTGCAAATATTATCTCTCAAGGCAGCTGTACCAAGTTAAACTCCACCAGCAGTTTCTAAATTATCATTTTCAACCACATCTTCACTAACATTTGATACTGTCAGACATTAAAATTTTTTATCAATTGGATGTGAAAAATTTGATGTCATTTATACCAACCTAAGATGACACAGTAAAAGAGCCTTAGCAAAAGAACTTCACCCACAAGCCGTTCTTTTATTACATCGTGACAGAAAGTTAAGGATAATCAAATCTACATGGCAGCATGTACCAAGAATGATCAGTCCCACATGAACCAAATGCCCACAAAAGCACCATAGTGTTTGAGAAATAATTTCCTGACTTTTAAAAAATATAAGATGAAAAGGTTCAAATTCAACCCAGCATGCATAATACTATTTGCAAAATTTTTTTAAATGGATGTGTTTTATTTCTAGAAACAAAAAAACCTCGCTCTTATAAATCAACTCATTCATTTACTTATTCAACAAAAATTTACTGAGTACCTATTTTGTGCCAGCCACTACTCCAGCACAGTGGTGAAGACAAAGTCCCTGTTCTCACAGAACTGACATTCTAGTGCGGAGACAAAGATTAAAACACTACATAAATATACAAATAATATGATACCGGGGGATATGTGCTATCAGGAAAATAAAGGGGCAGGGGACACAAAATGACAAAGGGGGCAGTGTAAGGACACAAAAAGTACCAGGCAAGACCTCTCCAAGGCAGTGATTTGTAATATGGGGTGTTCAATTCAACATAAACTAGGTCAGCACCAACATCTGTTTCATAAAATATTCTTCTTCACCTTTCCGTACCCCACTCCCCTTTATTTTTTCTACAAAAAGTTTGCTGCAGTGGTTTTCCATTATTGCTATTATTTTAGAGGGAAAAATCTCACACAAGATGACGACAGGGTGCTTTACCAACAGGTGCAAATTTCCAGTCACACACATTCTGAAAAAATGTTAAGAGTGATTTGTCAGTGAGAAGTCTGATGCCAAAATGAAGATGAACTGCAAGAATTTAAAATGGAATTTCAAGAGAATGACTTACCAACTCTCCAACTCTACAAACTGCACATTTACATTCTATCATATATGAAAAGAATAATAGCAATAGGAAAATGTATTTGAAGAGAGATCCTGCTGTTTTTCATTTAAGGATAGAAAAATGAGAACACCTCCCTCTTACAAGCCACACTACCTACATGATTTACACTACAGCACACGCTACAATTTCCTTTCACAGGTTTACACAAGAGCTTGGAGAGCTTCAATCACTTGGAACAAGGAGGTGCCTTAATACATAAATCTAAGGGCCAAAGTATTCACTTCCCTTTCTTCCTCAGATAATTTTGCTGATTCCCTAGTATCCTAAATGAAACACCTGTGGTCTAGTCTCTCTTTCAAAACTATTACTCTGATCCCAACCAAATCTTTTCTTTTTCTTCGCTGATTACAAAATTCCCTCTTTCATCTATACTATCATCCTATCTGCCTTGCCTTTTTTCTTATCTAATGATTCAAGTTTCCTTACAGGCAACTTATCGATTCCAAAAAACTACTTCCAGAAATATCTACTTCAGGAGTGCTTAATCTTTTTGTGTCATGGACCTCTCTGGTAGTCTGGTGAAGCCCATGGAACCCTTCTCAGATTGTTTTTAAATGAATAATTTCATACATGAGATTACAAAGGAAACCAATTACACTAAACTATTAGCAAGACAATCTTAAAAATCTGATATGGTAATATATGTACAGCTTTATTATCACATTAAATAACAAGATCCAACAGTGGGTCTAAATACACCATAAATTCAAAGAAATGATAAGCATAAATGATATTTTGAGATATCTGCAACAACTATAAACACAATACAAAAATATTTTTATTGGTGACAAAGTCACAGGCATTGCTAATTCTACTGTGGTTTGTTTACATTCATAATGGTAGGAAATGATAAATTACAGTTATCAGATGGTAAAAATAAACATGTAATTTTATTCCCATTATAATTCAAGGACCCCCTGAATCCTATCCACCAACCAGTGAATCGCAGGCTAAAACCTCTTTCTAGTTCATAGCCTTGATCAAACTGATTTCTGCCACAAATTTTAAAATAAAAACACTGATTACTCCTTTGACCTAGGTCTCATCCGAATACATCACCTGGCCTCCCCCTTTTCATGCAGATTTATACACAGAACCCTGTTTATTTCTACGGTTTGCCTAGCCAGCACCCATTTAATTTTGCCAGTCAGTAAGAGGTGAAGTTGAAGGAAAGGAGATGGAAACAACCAACAGGCCCTCGCGTCCAGACCTCCAACAGCAAGTGGAAAGATGCCAAGTGCGGTGTGTTTATGGGAGTGGGCTACCCCCAAGACCCGTGAGTCCGGCGTGTCAAGAGTCCCCGAAGCACGACATCTTCACCAGCAGCACTCAGAAGACACCCCGCCCCTACCCTCAGTTCCCCACCCGCCAGGTCTCTCGCCTCTGGCTCCCACCCGAAGCTGCCCGGCGGTACTCCTGTCCCTTCCCACCCACCCCCACGCGTCCCTCCCTGTCGCACGCCCCAGGCCGCCCTGGCCCCTGCGTGCCGTCACCTCTCTCCCCTGGGCCTAACCGTGTCCCCTCCCCCCACCGTCACTCCTCCCGACACGGGAGGGAAGGGCCCAGGGCCCAGGGGTCAGCTGGACCGGGCGGCCCGGCCGTCAGGCGCAGGCTGCGGCCTTAGGCCGGAGCAGCTCCGCCGCCAGGCAGGGAGCCGCGCACTCCCCGCGGGTTAACCGGGGACGCGCACTCACCGAGAGGATCACGCGGTGGAGGGCACCGAGGTCTCCGCCGGACCGCCACTCGGCCTCGAGGCCGTCGCCCTCGCCGCGAACTGCCACCGCCGCCGCCGCCGCCACTGCCACTCGCTACTTGGCTTCCCTGCGTCCTGCGGCGGCGCTGCCGCCACGCCATCGCGCGTGCGCGGCGCCGCGGGGCCCCCTGGGACTGGTAGTTCGGGCGGGGCGGCTGGCGGCGCGTCTTCCGCTTCAGCCGGCCGGGTCGGCTACCGGCTTGAGCAGTCGAGCGTGCCCGGGGTACCGCGACGGGCCTTCTGGAGGACTGTTCTTCACCAAACACGCGCCCTTGCTTCCGCGTACGGTACTACTGAATGTGAGAAATACGCTTGAGCAAGTACGTGTAAAGGAAAACAATTTGGAGCATTTACGTTTTCGATGACACTGTCACCTGCTCAGAACACGTCAGCCGAATCACACACGCACATCCGTGCTCTCCCTTCCTGTTAAAAAGTGTCGCTAATTGCCTTTAGTGGTATGTGGATTTTTCAGCTTTAAACCTGATTTCTCACTTCTCATTTTATCAATTTTTACTTATTGTAAACTTGACCATACAGTTTAAGTCGATTGACAATTTATCTAATAAAAGACTTTTTTACAAAAACAATTCAGATATCTTCAAATGTTAAGTTAACCGAGCTGAACAGTCATAGAAATCTTAGAATTGGAAGACACCTTAAAGGTCATTAGTCCAACTCCCGCCGGAGCTGGAATTCCCTCTTGCACATTCCAGCCAGATGCTCATCCAACTTCTATTTCAACAGTTCAAATTTCAGGGAGCTCACTACCTTAAGTAAGGCAGCCTGCTCCACTGTTGGACAGTTCTAAATGTTAGAAAATTCTGCCTCCTGCTGAACCGAAATCTCCTCCCCTTTTACTTCCTTCCATTGCTAGTAGTTATGCTACCTGGAGCAATATAGAAGGTTTTCCATTTGACCTTTCAAAAAATTGAAAACAATGATTATATCTTCCAACACTAGGAGTGTCCAGGCAAAAAAAAAAAAGAAAAAGAAAAAAGTAATAATTGTTTTCCAACTATTTCAAATGTATTGACTCAGCTCCCAGACTGCTTTCCATTTAGTCATCCTCCTTGATGTATTACCTTTAAAAATTCTCAAAGTCTGCCTTCATATTTATTGTCTCATTTTATTACCACAATAACATTCTATGGTAAATTGGTCAGGTATTATTGGTATCATATTGCCATTCAGCTGATTCAAGAATTCAATTTCATCAAAGATTATTGATCACCTCTGTTATAAAGCATTGCCCAAAGCACCAAGGGAATGAAAAAGGCAACAGGATACAGCGTACAATCTAGGGTGAAAGAACACCTTGCACAGATTAAGGATCATGATAATAAGCTAAGGTACGAAGTGCTATGAGATTCCCTGAGAAAGACTTCATCAAGTTGAGAGGCCATGACCTTAAGAAGGAGGTGACACTTGGGAGTTACCAGATGGTGAGATTTCAAGAAGGGAAGTGCCACATGAGGACTGCTAAGGAAGAACCCAGCCTAAGCAAAATGAATGCATAAATGAATGAGGTCACAGCTTGTTCTTACTTAACACTGAGTACTCTAGGTGGCCTGGAGTGCACAGCCGTGGGAGGAGGGTAAAGCAAGAACCCCAGAAGTTGCAAAAAGTTCCTGAGGGTGGTGAAGAAACTGCACTGTGTGTGGTAAGTAAAAAGAACACTGGGATGGTCAATTAATCATTCTGAGCCCTACTCTGTCACCTACAAATGAAGAGCTTGACCTAGAATAAGCAGTTTTCAATCTTTTTTTCCACTTAGCACATCCAAGGAATACAACCCCACACATTAGAACAATGGATCACAGCAACAGTAATTCTTGCGGAATATGGAGTAGGTATTATTCTCAACACTTTTACACATGGGAAAGTGAACTCAAGAGGTGAAAAGGTGATCAAAACCAATAAACAGTTCTCCCTGAGGACAGAGAACCCCATCTTATCCACCACTGTCTCTCTCAAACCTAGCATACTGCCTGATTTGTAATACCTATTCGGGGTTTTTTTGTTGTTGTTAAAAAATGAATGGTATGAATAGACAGTGAACTCGGCCAAAGCCCTTTTCTTTCCGCTATACCACTCAGCCTTCCCTGACATACAGGGATATGCGGTTACTTGTCCTTAGTCACAAAATTCATACTGGATCTTGATTAGAGCTCAGTTCTTCAGACTCCCAACTCCATACTCTCCATCAGACTACTCTGCTGCAGAATCGGAGAGCAGTGACAAACTCAGAATTCTAAGAAAATGTTCTCTTTCCTTCTGTTTGTGCACAGCCAGTTTTAGAGGTAAGCCAAGAAAGCAGGTGCTGTGCCAGGTGATTTGAGGGGCCTTTGGCAAGTATTTCTGGACAGAAATATTTTATCCTCTGAAAGGTCTCTGAAAGGCCCCAGAAATATCATTAGTGATAGATACATTGAATCATGGAAGTGAGAGCTGAGTCTCAGATCATCTAGTCCAACACCCTCATTCGTTTGAATTTGGAGCCTGTGGTTCTTCAAGAGTTCCTAATTTAAAAGTAAATACCCCTGGGAAAGTAACATTTTAGGTTATTATGCATCTATACTTAGGAAAGTAATATGACAGTTAAGTGAGGGCAAACCATTCCAGAAAGAAAAAGAGGGCCATATCCAGAAAGAAATAAAGGTTAGAAAGATCGAGAACAAGATGAAAGGGAAGAAACAAGGACTTCACCAATGGCACAATTTTATCTATTTGGCAAGCAGTTTGAGAAATAAATTGCTCTGAAGTGGTAGTACACACTTGGCTGTGCAAAGCAACAGCATGTGGAAAGATTAATCTTAGTATCTCATCTGAAAGAGTCAATTAAATTATAAACTAGGTGCTAAGTAAATACAGCAATAACATGAATAGAAACCAATACAGCAGAGTATTCATAATTTTACTATAAATGAACTCTGAGACTGTATTTTCAACAGTAAAACAGAGATGTCACCTATCGTATCTATCCCATCCAATTGTTATAAGGAAAAAGACAAAGGATGCAGGTCAAAGGTTTGTTTACCATAAAGCAAAACACAAATGTAAGCTGTTACACTATGACATAGTTTAAACTCAAAAAGCAGGTAATCATTTTAAACATTCAATGCTAAGGGCTAACTTAGTCATTTTTAGTTCACATTTCTTTTCTAAAATTTATTTTCAATCAAACAAGTAATACAAGAATTCATTCTTGTTCTTAAAAAATGTATACAACACAAATAAGTCAAAAATTCTTGACTCCCATCCAGTTCCACCTAGAGGGAGCCACTCTTTTCAGTTTAAGGTATCTGTCCAGATTTGGTGTGTGTGTTTAACACAAATCACATTGTATATAAGGTTCTGTGTTCTGGAACTTGCTTTTTTTCATTTAATAATAAGTCCTGGGCATCTTTCCATGTCAATACATAAAAAGCTACCTCCTTGTTCTGAAACTTTGCATAATATTTCCGTAGTATAATCTATTATAGTTTATTTAGCATCCTCTATTGGTGGACATTTAGATTGACTCATTACATGTTGAGTAACAAAAAATACATGTGAATTAACTATATTATTTTTTAATGGGAAAAATTTCCTAAAGCTCTGGGAGTCTGTATACAATAAAATCCAGAAAGAAATATATGGACGCTGTCCTATACACAAGTGACAAAAGTCTTCCCTCATAAAATCTTCTTTGCACTTTGGAAAAATCCATTTGAAAGTAAAAGACTCTGGTTATAGCCTTACTCCATGTTCTGGGCTCTTTGTTGTCCTGTACTGGCCCCCACTGGTAGACTCAGAAATAGTACTCAGAGGTCAATTTACTATGAAGCTGATGGAACTTATGATTTAGGGCCCCTCACTTGCCTGGAGACCCTTCCAATGCCCGAGCAATATATTCAGATGGTCAAATGGTTTTGTAACAATTGCCAAGGAATTTAAAATTATTGGCTAAATTGAGGACAATAGATAAAAGCCTAAAACTTGAGAATACTGAAAATGAGGAAAGTGACTCCTGTAGAACAGAGTCATAAATCATGCAACTCACACTTGAGCCCAGTGAAATCTAGTCTAAATCCCAGTACCAGGGATATCCATACTGATAGGAGCTGTCATGTTAATGCAACATAAAACTTTGATGCATCACCTGTATTTGAATTTAACCCATGACTAATTATATAATGTATGAAATAGCTTTAACGTAATTATATCTTACATACCTTTCAACCATATGTGACAACTTTTTTTGTTCTCTTGCATTACTTTTAGTTTTAAGTTCTTAAAGATTTTCAAGCTTGGTAAGTTCCTGATAAACAGAGTTGTTTTTTTTTAAATAACAAGAAAATGTAGACAAAAAAGGAACATACTTACAATTTACTCTTTGAAAAACGTAGATCAACAATTTTAATGCCTACCTACTATTTCATGATGCTGATGTATCATAATTTATTTCAAAATAGAAATTGTTTATTTCTGATGAATTTTTTTAAATGCTAAAGTCACGCAAATTTTTTAAAAATTCTAGAATTCAGAAATAAATTAAGTAGAAATTTAAGACTTTGTAAAGCTTATTTTAAAAATAAATAGTATAGTACTATTACACTGTTGAGTAACCTGCTTTTTTAAAATATTGTTACTTAACAATGTATAACAGGTTTGTTTTGCTATCTTAACAAGCTAATTCTAAAATGTATATGGAACTACAAAGTGCCAAGAATAGCCAAAGACACTTCTGAAGAAGAAGAGCAATGTGGAAGGACTTGTTCTACTGGATATCAAGACTTATTACATAGCTATGGTAATTAAGACAGAGGCTAACAAATATACTAATATGAAAAATGGTGCTAGGACAATTGAGTATCCATGTAGAAAAACTTAATTTGACTCACACCATATATAATTCACATATATACAAAATCAATTCCAGGTGAATTACATAGATCTAAAAGAGACATGTAAGAAAATGTTTTTAGCAGAATATCTTCTTTTGTGTGTGTGTGAGGAAGACCAGCCCTAGGCTAACATCCATGCCCATCTTCCTCTGCTTTTCTTTTTTCTATGGGACCCCGCCACTGCATGGCTGACAAGCAGTGCATCTGCGGACGCCCGGGATGCGGGCCCACTAACCCGGGGCTGCCAATACGCAAACTAAACCACTGAGCCACCAGGCCGGCCCCAAGAATGTCTTCTTGCTCTCAGGATGAGGAAAAATTTCTTCAACAAGACATAAAAAGCACAACCATAGGAGAAAAAATTGATAAGTTTCTCTTTGTCAAAATATCTGTTCATCAAAAAAGAGCATAAGTTCTTGTGTGTGTGTGTGTGTGAGGAAGACTAGCCCTGAGCTAACATCCATTGCCAATTCTCCTCTTCTTGCTGAGGAAGATTGGCCCTGGGCTAACATCCGTGCCCATCTTCCTCTACTTTATATGGGATGCTGCCACAGCATGGCTTGACAAGCGGTGCATAGGTCCACATCCGGGATCTGAACCTGCAAACCCCAGTGTGCCGAAGTAGAGCTCATGAACTTAACCACTATGCCACCAAGCCAGCCCCATAAGTTCTATAACTTGATTTTGGTGATGGTTATATGACTCTATACATAAGATAAAACTGTATAGAACTATATGCAAACACATACACACACAAATGCAGGCTAAAATAATGGTGAAAACGGAATAAGCTGTGTAATCTAGTTAAAAGTAGTGTACTAATGACTATATCCTAGTTTTCCCGGCTATATAAGATGCCGCCGTTGGAGGAAGCTGAGTGAAGAGTACATGGGATTCTACTATTTCTGCAACTTTCTGCAAGTCTGTACTGCTTCCAAAATTAAAAATTTTTAAAAACACCAGTAAGGGAATAAAAACACATGCCACAGAGTGGGAAACGATACTTGCTACACATATAACTGAAAAAAATGCTAATATCTGGAATATAAATGATTAATTACAAAATAAGAAACTCAAAAGAGAAATGGGCAACTTCAGAAAAGAACTCGAAATGACCAATAAAAACGTAAAAAGTACACAACCTCATTTGTGATCAGAGAAATTAAAATTAAAACCACAATGAGATGCCAGTCCACATGCCCCAGACTGTCAAATAAAGAGTTTGCATCAGCTCGGCTTTGGCAACCCAGGTTCAGTTCCCAGGCGCAGACCTGTACCACTTGTCAGTGGCCATGCTATGGCAGGGACCCACATAGAAAATAGAGGAAGATTGGCACTGATGGTAGCTCAGGGTGAATCTTCCTCAAATAAAAAAAAAAAAAGAGGAAGATTGGCAACAGCTGTTAGCTCAGGACGAATCTTCCTCAACAACAAAAATAAACAAATAAATAAATAAAATGTTTGGTTAAGAAAATGTTTGCATCAAGTGTTGACAATGATGTGAACATCTGGAACTCATACACTTCTGGTGAGAGTGTACATTTGTACAACCACTTTGGAAAGCAGTGTGCCATGATCTACTAAAGTTGAAGATATTTAAACCTTTTGATCCATAAATTCTAATCCTAGTCATATGCCCTAGAGAAATTCATGCATGTGTGAACCAAGAAACACATAGAAAAATGTTCATACAGCATTGTTCATAATAACCAAAATATAAATACAACGTACATGGTGATATATTGGAATACTATACAGGAATGAAAATAAATGAATTAGAGTCACATATTTAACAACAAGCATAAAACTTAAAAACAATGTTGAGTGAAAGAAGCCAGACACAATAGAATATACACTCTCTGATTCCATTTACATCAAGTAAAAAAACAGGTGAAACTAAACCACGATGTTTGAGGAAATATATTTAAATGGTAAAATTCTAAAGACTGTAATGATAAAGAAAAATAACGTTGTATGGAGCAGGGGATTGTGATCAGCTAGGGGGAAAAAACAAGGACTTCTGGGTGCTGACAACATTGTTTCTTGACTTGGATATTGAATACCTGGGGATTCACTTTATGATTATTCATTAAACTGTACATTTATATTTTATGTACTCTTCTGCATTCACATTGTAATTTATAATAAAAAAGTTTAAAATATGTAAAACATCCAGCACATAGTAGATACTCAATTAAGGGTAGCTACTATTGATATAAAAAAAAGCTGATTTGTGACAATCTCCAAGAAATATAGCTAACTGGATAAAGGAGCAAAACCATGTGTGTAGTATGCTCCATCACTGGTTTTAAAACAGGGATACACACACACATACATACCCACATTGTATACAAATAAAACATCTCTAGAGGGCTACACAAGAAAGCAATGACAGTGGTCACCTTTACCAGTGTAGGGGAACAGGCCCACGGACTGAGTGGCAGGCAGTTATTTTCATTGTATATTTTATATTGTACCCTTTGAATTTCATACCATGTACATATATTTTCTGTTTTAAAAATTTAGAAATTTAAGGTATATATCAAATGATGTCACAAATTCCATAGAGGTAGCTCTTTATACTTAGTAACGTATTTTACTTCAAAGGAAATTTAAGACAGAAGAAAAATTAAAACTAACATTTTATGTATAAAATCAAAATGCTTTACAAGGAATCATATACCTTAATCATAACAGCCTTGTGAGGAGCAGAATTATATCCATTTTACAGACTAGTAAACAGAGCCTCATAGAGATTAAGTGACTTGACCTAAATCATAGCTAGTTAAGTGACAGAACTGGAACTCATATAGTTTTTATGCTTCTAAACTCCATGGTCTTTCCTCTC
The DNA here is from genome assembly GCA_031878705.1 of Tapirus indicus. NCBI lineage: Eukaryota > Metazoa > Chordata > Mammalia > Perissodactyla > Tapiridae > Tapirus > Tapirus indicus. The sequence continues at coordinate 28,512,799 of CM062929.1, read as the reverse complement.
TATCACACTACACAGCATGCCCCCCTAAATGCCTTCCACCAAAAAAATTTAGGTGAAGAATAGAAAATACACTATTTGTTACTTTTCATTTGTGTGTGGAGAAGGGAGGGGAAGGTCCAACATGGAAGGACCTCAAGGGCATTGTGCTAAGTGAAATAAGACATACAGAGAAAGACAAATACTGCCTGATCTCTCTTACATGTGGAATCTAAAAATAAATAAAAACCAAGCTCATAGATACAGAGGACAGATTGGTGGTTGCCAGAGGGGGTGGGATGGGGTGAGGGAGAAATGGGTGAACTTTGTTTTGTTTTGTTTAAATAAATTGATAAAAGTTTTTAAAAGAAGAAGACGACACATTTTATGGAATCTTATACCAAGTACCCACAGTCTACAGGATGAGGACAAATTTCCTAACTCCTCCAGAACTTCACTATTCTCTTTAGCAAAACTGAACTAGTTCTACTGAGTTATCTCACCATATGCTACGGAGAATAATTTATATATAATTTAAACACAAGAAGAGTAAAATGTTCAGGGTATAAACCCAAACATCTATATTTGGGTCACAACACTATCCAATAATATACAGTACCCATCCTCTCCCCTACTTAAATTCTGCTTATTGGTATTACTTTTTCTAGTCTAAATGGTACTCACATCATTTACATGAAAACTTTTTCTTAGATTACAATTTCATACTCACTTAACAAACACTTAATGGGTACCAAATTTGTGCCTAGTGTTGTGTTGTACAGAGGAGGATGAACATGGTTCAGCATTCAAATTGCTCACAGATCAGTTGAGGAGATAGAAATATAAGCCAATAATTATAACTGTGAAAAATGTGATGAGTATAGTTTTACAGGATCCCAGGGGAAGGAAGGTACTATTTGGGCCTCTCTCATTCTCTGTTATGTACACTCCATACAGGCTCTCATCCTCACCAGTCTTCAAACTGTTCTCCACAAATTCAAGAGTGTGGCTCCCATATTGCTAAATCTAGGTCATGTCTCAGTTCTCGTCTAGCTCAATATGTTAGCAATATTTCACACAGTTGTTCATTTCCTTCTTCTTGAAAAAAAAGTTCTCTACTAATTATAAAATTCATTTTTAGAAAATGAAGACAGGGGCCGGGCTGGAGGCATAGTGGTTGAGTTTGCACATTCCGCTTCAGTGGTCTGGGGTGTGCTGGTTCAGATCCCGGGCACGGACCTACTCAACACTCATCAAACCATGTTGAGGCGACGTCCCATAAAGAAGAGCTACAACTCTACAACTATGATACACAACTATGTACTGGGGCTTTGGGGAGAAAAAAGAAAAAAAAAAAAGAGGAAGATTGGCAACAGATGTTAGTGCAGGGCCAATCTTCCTCAAAAAAAAATGAAGACAAAGAAGAAATATTGCATAGCACATTGCACTTTCAGAAATGCAAAAAAAAACACTAGACGATTTATACCTAGTATTGCTCCCAGCTCACGTGTTAGGGAGATACGTTTATTTTACTCCTGTGTTGTTTAATGAAGGTTGAGGAATTAGTCTCAGTAACTTAATTAAAAAGCCATCTATGTGGCCAATATGAGAGAGTAATCACATGTAGCACTTTTAAAAGCATTTCCAAAAATCTTTGTCAAATTCAACATAATTGCCAAACTTATTATTTCCCATTGAAAGAAACTTGAAAATTGACTTTCAAGAGGTGGTTTTCTTGAGGAGCTTCTAAAATTTCTTCTCATAGTATATTTACATGATTAATAATAGCATCACCACTATTCTACAACTTTCCAAATACTTTCACATACAGTATCTCATTTGGTCCTTGAAAACAAGCCACTAAAACAGGCAAGACAGTAATCCCTAACATTCAATAGATGAAGGAACTGAGGCTCTGGTTTTTTTCCAAAGTCATGTGCCCTATCTCTTAGTTGAATATTCTCTCCAACAAAGCATGTGGAAAGTTCTCAATTATCAGGGTACAAACATTCAACTTGTCAATTACATAGGCCTTTTCCTTTTCCGTCCTGCTCTATACCTTTAATTCCCTTTCAGAAAGGAAAATTTAGGAGCTAAATGACATCCAATCCTAATCAGTCCTAAGTGCTTGGCTTTCTGAGATCAGATGGGAAATAGAAATCTATTTTCTTACCCATAGGAACAAAAGTGAAACGAGCTGGTTTAAATTAATGGATAAAATCTACATTTGTCTATCACCCATTATCAAAATATTTGCAAACAATGTAACTACTCTGTATCCTAAAACAAAATGCAAGTCTTACAAACCCGGAATCTCAGGATGACAAGCTAGACTACAGAAATTAAAAATCAAACTGCAAGACTCAAATCCTGGCTCCATATCTTCTCAGCTGTTTGATCTCCTGGGCAAGTTTCCTTACCTCTTGGGGTTTCAGATTCCTTAGCTCTAAAACAGGGGTAAAAAAAAAATGCTTTCATAAGGATTAAAAGAGAGAATGCCCAGAAAGTGTTTAGCACAGTGTCTAGCACTTATATTGATAACTTGTTATTGATACTTATTGGCATTTAACATTCAGCAAACTAGATTTATCTATGCACTTTCCTATTCAATCCATAAATAACTGCACTTTGGAATATCTTATAATACATACCTAATATACTTGGTTTTAAAAAGATACAACCACCAATATCCTCGATTCCCTTTGGAAGTTAACCAGATATCACTTTCTAAATCTTAGAAAAAGATTTGCAGTAGGTTACCCCATCAATCAAGGGGTTGAAATTGAGAGCTTTGTTTTTAATGGAAATGGACTGTGACATATACAGAAAATTTGCTTGAAATGATATGGAGCTGTAATATGGCCGAATGGTGGTATCTGTCTTGATAAATGGACTGATGCAACCTAAAGAAGGGTCAGTGTTACGGCTGTATTACAAGCCCTGCTGGAAGAGATGGATGATGCAACTTTCATAGTAAGGATGGGGTCACCTCTGAGTCACCAGCATAACCTCTGAGGAGCACTAAAGGAGAAAGAAAAATTCTTGAGTACTGACTCCTAGACTAAGTCACACTTAGTGAATCATGTATAAGATGTTTCAGTGCTATTTGGACACAGTATTGCACATGCCCATGAATCTCAAGAATATATTTAGGGGGAAAAATACTGGAGTCATTAGTTCCTATGATAACGTCCTGTGCACTTTCTATAAGCATCTCAAAATATTTTGCATCAGGCATTCAGCCTGTCCATACTAGGTCCTCCAAAAAGATTTGTTGAATGAATGAATTTAATTTTTAAAAACTGTTAAGAGCATTGGCTGCGTCAAGCTGACTTGGATATCAATCCTAACTCCATCACTCACCAGCTCTGTGACTTTAAGCTAGTTATTTAATCTCTTTCCGTCTCAATTTTCTTGTCTGGAAAATGGGAAATTCCAAGTATAGAACTGTAAGGACCGAATGACACAGGAAACATAGAACAATGATTGGCACACAGTGTGCCTATAGAATATCGTAGCTCCTATTATTTTTTTTGCTAGAGGCTTTTATACAAGAGTAAAGCATTATCAAGAGGTCTTTGTGTATCAGATGCGTTTAAGCACCATCAGACTTTTCCCAGAAGAGTGAAGGTAGAAAGGTATCAAGAATAAAGGATGAGGAGGGCCTCGTAAATGATAATTCGAGCCACAAAGGGAAACGATGGGCAGGGAAGGGAAAGGCAAGGGGTGGCAGATCAGAAAAATGATACATCCTAGGGTGGGAGCGATGGCATTAGTAAGGTCTTCAGGAGAGGGTTGCCACAGTGGGGAGGGGACCTAGGGCAAGGAGGCAATTGACCAGGCCTGTCCTGTGACTTACCGTGGGGCAGAGTCATGTAGAGAGGCCTGGTACAGACAAAGATAGTTGGGCAGGGGATGCAGGGGCGACAGAAATGGCTAGGAGAAGCCATGATTCGTGGCCGGACAGTGCCCAGACCAGGCCCTAGCTGGAGGGCTGAGGTCCGGAGACACAAAAGGCCCCGAGGCTCAGACACCCTAGTACCGGTAGTGGCTATGAAGGACAGAGAAATTTGTTCTGAGGTGATCACAGCATCTACGCTGAGACCTGACTGAATAGGTCAGGATGGAGGCCGCGAGGAGGAAGACCCGCTTCCTGCTTCGGGATGAGGGACAGAGGAGGGGCGGACGCGCAGTGGAGAAGCAAAGGGCTCAAGTCCCACCGCCTCAGGGGAATCAGACGCGCCAGACGGACTCCAGTCCCCCAGGGCCTAGCGTGAAGGCGGGACCTGAGCGGTTCCCGGCGGAAACGGCCTCGGGGTGAGAGGTCGCAGCAGGAACAGGCAGCTGCTGACCCAATGGAGCCGGCGCACGGGGCAGATGTTGCCTCCCATTGGTGGCTGTTGGGCGCAACCAGCAGCCAATGAATCCGTCCGGGAGGTGTAGCGGTGACGTCAGTTGCGGAGGAGGCCGCTTCGAATCCGCGGCGGCCAGCTTGGTGGCCTGGGCCAATCAGCGGCCTCCAACGAGCATCGCCTCCGCCAATCGGCGGCCTCCACGACGGGGCTGGGGGGAGGGTATATAAGCTGAGTCGGCGACGGCGCGGTCAACCCTGGCCGAGACATCACAGATCTAGCGGCTCGAGGATTTCGTGTGAGAGGTAAGCGCCGCGGCCTGCCTTTCCGGACCTGCCCTTTGCCGTGTCCGCTGCTCTTCCTGACCCCGGGCCCTGTCGCCCTCAGGTCGGTAACCTCGGTGCGCTCCCGTGCTGCGGCCTGTGGCTGGATTGCCTGCGACGTCCTGCCTGCCTGCGTGCTGACCGACTGGCCGACGGTGCCGGCAAGATGAAGCTCTCCCTGGTGGCTGCGGTGCTGCTGCTGCTCGGCGCGGCGCGGGCCGAGGAGGAGGACAAGAAGGAGGACGTGGGCACGGTGGTCGGCATCGACCTGGGGACCACCTACTCCTGGTAAGCGGGGTTTGTGGAAGGAGGAGAATGGGGCGTGGCCTCCTGGGCTGCGGTGAGCATCGCGGTGCTGATTCTTTCCGTTCGGTTTTTCCTCCAGCGTCGGGGTGTTCAAGAACGGCCGCGTGGAGATCATCGCCAACGATCAGGGAAACCGCATCACGCCGTCTTATGTGGCCTTCACCCCCGAAGGGGAGCGTCTGATCGGCGATGCAGCCAAGAACCAGCTGACCTCCAACCCTGAGAACACGGTCTTTGACGCCAAGCGGCTCATCGGCCGCACATGGAACGACCCGTCTGTGCAGCAGGACATCAAATTCTTGCCTTTCAAGGTTTGACCGGGTTTTTCTCACCCGGGTTGAAAGTGGGTGGTGGTGGTGGGAGTATTTAGGATTCAGAAGTTACTGAAAAACATTGTTGAGCAACAAAAAAGGATACAGGCTTGGTATATAATTTTTATTGAATAATTTTAGTATGTTGCAAAACTTAAAACAGTGAAGTTAGCCAAGAAACCTCACGCGTGACTACTCTGGCCACAATAGTTTAGGATTAAAAGATATTAAAACTGAAGAGACTTGTCTTTATAAGGCAGCCATACTCCTTAATATTTCTGGTCCAATATTCAGCTCCAAGGGACCAAAGTAAACCAAACTGTGAGGGAAGAAATGGGTCTCAGACAATCCTCTTTAAAGTTTGAAGTGTCATTGCTTCTGTGTCTGAAAATGATAATCATTCTTTAAAATAGGTGGTTGAAAAGAAAACTAAACCATACATTCAAGTTGATATTGGAGGTGGGCAAACAAAGACATTTGCTCCTGAAGAAATTTCTGCCATGGTTCTCACTAAAATGAAAGAAACTGCTGAGGCTTATTTGGGAAAGAAGGTAAGCATTTCTCGAACAATGTTAAGTCATTTTATTATTACTATTCATGATTGTGTTGTATAGCTGCCTTCATCGTTTTAATAATTTGAATCTGAATGACATCCATATATATCAGTTTTAATTACTTGCATGCTTTACTGTAGGCCAAACAAAATACTAGGGACTTTTCATGTGTCATCACTTAATACTTACAAATTCATGGGTATAAAATTATATATATTATACCCATCTTACAAATTAACTGGTTTAGAAACTAAAGTGATGGTTTGACTGTAACTTAAATAAGGGTTAAACCATGTGATAAGATATATTTAATTACCTTTTGTTATCCTTTTAGGTTACCCATGCAGTTGTTACTGTACCAGCCTATTTCAATGATGCTCAACGCCAGGCAACCAAAGATGCTGGAACTATTGCTGGATTGAATGTTATGAGGATCATCAATGAGCCGTAAGTGTTAAATTCAAAAGTATGGCATATTTGCCAAATAGGGGGAATGTAAACTTAACTGAGCTTTTTTTTTTCTTATTTCTCATTCTCCTAACAGTACAGCAGCTGCTATTGCTTATGGCCTGGATAAGAGGGAAGGAGAGAAGAACATCCTGGTGTTTGACCTGGGTGGTGGAACCTTCGATGTGTCTCTTCTCACCATTGATAATGGTGTCTTCGAAGTCGTGGCCACTAATGGAGATACTCACCTGGGTGGAGAAGACTTTGATCAGCGTGTCATGGAACACTTCATCAAGCTCTACAAAAAGAAGACTGGCAAAGATGTTCGGAAAGACAACAGAGCTGTGCAGAAACTGCGGCGTGAGGTAGAAAAGGCCAAACGGGCCCTGTCTTCTCAACATCAAGCAAGGATTGAAATTGAGTCCTTCTATGAAGGAGAAGACTTCTCTGAGACTCTGACTCGGGCCAAATTTGAAGAGCTAAACATGGTATGTTCCTTGTCTTTTGCTTTACTAATGAGATCTAGTTAAACTCTTGACTTTGGGAAAATTCATTTAGATATCCAGGCAATATCTGGGTATATCAGGCATCATCACAGTAATCATGTCTCTTATTCTAGGACCTTTTCCGTTCTACCATGAAGCCTGTCCAGAAGGTGCTAGAAGATTCTGATTTGAAGAAGTCTGATATTGATGAAATTGTTCTTGTTGGTGGCTCTACCCGAATCCCAAAGATTCAGCAACTGGTTAAAGAGTTCTTCAATGGCAAGGAGCCATCCCGTGGCATAAACCCAGATGAGGCTGTCGCGTATGGTGCTGCTGTCCAGGCTGGTGTACTCTCTGGTGATCAAGATACAGGTAGGTTAATGTCACAGCATCTTCCACAGTGCTTCAGTAGCTTGATGGGAAGAGTATAATTAGCTGTTGCTTTAAAAGGCAATAGAATATGAACAAGGTCACAAAGCTGGTAAAAGGTACAGTGAGGACAAGACCTGTTGCAGTCTCAAGATCCTTAGCAACTATATTTAATTCACTGCTTCTAAAATGATTTTACATAAAACCTAACCAAATGGCAAGATGGAGAAGATAAAGTTTACACTGCTCGTGGGGAGACTGCTTGGTAGTGCTCCTATGACTCTTGAATTAGAATTTATCTCGATTAACTTATCTTTGCAGGTGATCTGGTTCTGCTTGATGTATGTCCCCTGACACTTGGTATTGAAACTGTGGGAGGTGTCATGACCAAACTGATTCCAAGGAACACTGTGGTGCCCACCAAGAAGTCTCAGATCTTTTCTACAGCTTCTGATAATCAGCCAACTGTTACAATCAAAGTCTATGAAGGTAATTACTTACATTTGTTAATATCGTGGTAAGTTTTCGAAGAGCGTGACTTCTTGCTTAATATGCTCTATTGAAATGACTAGGAAAAGAAATATCTGCTATTTTCAGATGAGGGTGCCTAATGTGGCAGGTGTTGAGTTTGGTAGATGTCAGCACTAAAATCCACCTCTTATCTAGCTCTCTAGCACTCTTCCATTAAAAATAACTTCTGAGCTGACTCCTAGAATACAAGAACAAGAAAAGCGTAATGCTGGGAAGTAAATGAAATTCAATTAAGAGTTGGTAGTAACTTAACTCACTGTCAGTCCGATTTGCTGCTCCTTATAGACCAATACTGACCCACTTCTAGCTTGATAGAGTACCCTTGCCACTACTGGCTCTAACAGACTGAAATATAGGGATCCAGATGTACTGATGTTTGTCAGTAACAACTAACAAATTTTTTTGTGTGTAACTTCTAGGTGAACGACCCCTGACAAAAGACAATCACCTTTTGGGAACTTTTGATCTGACCGGAATTCCTCCTGCTCCGCGTGGGGTCCCCCAGATTGAAGTCACCTTTGAGATAGATGTGAATGGCATTCTTCGAGTGACAGCTGAAGACAAAGGTACAGGCAACAAAAATAAGATCACAATTACCAATGACCAGAATCGCCTGACACCTGAAGAGATTGAAAGGATGGTTAATGATGCTGAGAAGTTTGCTGAGGAAGACAAAAAGCTCAAAGAGCGCATTGATACTAGAAATGAATTGGAAAGCTATGCCTACTCTCTAAAGAATCAGATTGGAGATAAAGAAAAGCTGGGAGGTAAACTTTCCTCTGAAGATAAGGAGACCATGGAAAAAGCTGTAGAGGAAAAGATTGAATGGCTGGAAAGTCACCAAGATGCTGACATTGAAGATTTCAAAGCTAAAAAGAAAGAACTAGAAGAAATTGTTCAGCCAATTATCAGCAAACTCTATGGAAGTGCAGGCCCTCCCCCAACTGGTGATGAGGAACCAGCAGACAAAGATGAGTTGTAGACACTGTTCTGCTAGTGCTGTAATATTGTAAATACTGGACTCAGGAACTTTCGTTAGGAGAAAATTGAGAGAACTTAAGTCTCGAATGTAATTGGAATCTTCACCTCGGAGTGGAGTTGAAAATGCTATAGCCCAAGTGGCTGTTTACTGCTTTTCATTAGCAGTTGCTCACGTCTTGGGGTGGGGGGAGAGGAGGAATTGGCTATCTTAAAAAGGGGTAAAAAAGTGGTTAGGCGTGTGTTCACCTTGAATATGTTCTATTTAACAATTGGGTCATGTGCATCTGGTGTAGGAACTTTTTTCTACCGTTAAGTGACACCAATAAATGTTTGTTATTTACACTGGTCTAATTTTTGTGATAAGCTTCTAATTAGGTCAATCATTTATTTTAAGGTTAGATTCTCACTTTGGGGGGGGTTGGGGTTTTGAGTTAAGGAAACATTTTCATTCAGTACTTTGAGGGAACTTGTTTAACCTCAATCTAATTTAAGAAAGGGGTGGGAGGTTTATCCATATCCTCACCTAGGAAGGGCCATTTCACAATGCCCAAGAGTAGAGTTTTCTTAGACATAATTGAAATTTCCTATTTCCCCTTCTCTCTAAAACTGTCTTTCTGGTGGCTTTTTATTACCAATGATGCTTTTTTTTTTTTTTGTGGGGAAGACCAGCCCTGAGCTAACATCTCTTGCCAATCCTCCCTTTTTTGCTGAGGAAGACTGGCCCTGGGCTAACATCCGTGCCCATCTTCCTCCACTTTATATGGGAGGCCGCCACGGCATGGCTGACAGGCAGTGCGTCGGCGGGCGCCCGGGATCCGAACTCACGAACCCCGGGCTGCCAAGCGTGAACTAAACCGCTGCGCCACCGGGTGGCCCCTACCAATGATGCTTTATAGCTGGTTGGATTCTCTTAAGACTTGATAAAGTGATAGAACACTGATATTAATTTTACACACTTGGATTCAATTCATAATTTTCGGATGTAAAGGTATATTTTGAACTCAGCTGTATCAAAATCTCCATCTCTGAGATTTTTTAGTAGTGGTACTGGAGTGGGATCTAGGATCGTGACCGTGAAACTATATTAAGCCCTACTGATAATTGGGAATCAAAGGCAGTTATTTGTGTCAAGACAGGTTCAAGATCAGTTGGATTGGCTTCCTGAGAAAAGGGATGGTCTAGGTGAATAATTAGCACCAGATAGCCTGCCCTTTATTGATCATACTAACATGAAATCCAATTTTGCCCAAGAATAGATATTTTATAGATGGGCAACCTGCTGAAAGGTTAATTTACTAACTGTGGCAGAACTGGGACTTGACAGGATGTACTCTGAGGCCTGGACCTCTGCTGCATTGCCCCAGAAGCATTTGGACAAGCCTGGAGTGTAATACAGAGGGTCTTCAGGCCAAGTTCAATACAAATGTTAAAAAGGACCGGCAGTGCTCTGTGCGGTGGGTTTAGGGGGTGGTTGGAAAAGACAAGGGGCAGTCTTCATCCCTGTTCCCAATGGCTCTCCCTACCAAATGCCAACCGTCTGCACCTCTTTCTGAGGAGCAGCTACTGAATATTAAAAAAGAGACTTCAACCTGTAAATGTCCACTCCCTGATTTCTACAGCTTACCTAGCAGTTATGATTCTGCGACATTTTTGTGATTAGTTAAGAAAACTACCAATCACACTTACCTAGGTTGTATTGCTGGTAAAACCCTTTATATAATAGAGGATTTTGCACTGGGCTATCCAGTTCATTTCTTCACCTACCAAAGTAGATAAAAGCAAGAGGGATATATAATGCAGAAAATATTTTGGAGGTATAAAACAGCTAAGATTTCATTAAACTTTTCTGAAAGTAATTGACATTTAAAAGTCATAAAAATGTGGGTTTTATTAGTCAACTACAGTCACAATGCAGTCATTATAGATTTCCCCTTCTGTATTCATCCCACCAAACACAAAGCAGAGCAATGTGTCAGTCTGACTCTCCTCCTGTGAGTCACCACCTCGGGTCACTCTCTTGTCAGTGGAGTCCCCTTTCTCAGCATCACAGCTGAGAGTGACGGGATTTGAATCTTCTTTCTCAGAAGTACACATCACTGGCCATGGAATGATACACATGGAGTGGTCCAACCGTCCGGCAGGCAGAAAAGTATCAAATTTAAGCAAGGTCCAATGCTGGTTTTCTGTGTTAGGGAAAAAAGAAAGGCTCTATGTTAGGAAATTTCCAGAAATGCTCAGTGATCTGCTGTATCACCTGAGCCCTAATAGGAACAGGAAATAAAAAGGGAAAAAAAACCCTAATGGCAGTGTTAATGCTTTGATGATGTCATTCCCTAAAAGTTTGGTTTTCCTTCCTTTGCATTTAGATGTGGAGGGACCAAACTGGAAAACCAAAGCACTGTCATACTTGTCAAAGAATGGTCACATTTGTTTAAAGACCCAGAGTGAACACCTGCTCACCTATGTGATATTGGTACATGGTGTCCAGTGCTCCTGTGGGAGTCATCCCTCCGAAGATATACAAGTGTTTCCCCACAGCCACAGCTGAGTGGGCAGTACAGCCTGTGGGAGCTGCCCCAGTGGGACTTAGCTTCTGCCACTTCATGTCACCTGCCAAGAGAGAGAAAGTGGGCACAACATGGCCTAGAATGTGGTTTCAAACTTACCTGTCAGACTCCTGCAGTTTGCAAACCAATCACTGAACGTCATTCACTAAGAGTTCTGAGAGGTAACAGAGCAGGGTTTAGTGTGCATAAAAATTACTCGGGGGAGCTTGACATTCTGTTCGGGTAGTCCAGGGAGGGGCTCAGTAATCTATAGTGTTAACAAGCATCCCAGGTGACTCTGATGTAGGTGGTCTTCGGAGCACACTCAGGAATGTGATATTATCTTTGGTGACCACCACCACTAACTATTGTGGAGCCCAGAAGTAGGTGAGGTTCCGTGTGTGTGTGTGTGTGTGTGTGTGTGTGTGTGTGTGTGTGTGTGTGTGTGTGTGTGTGTGTGTGTGTGTGTGTGTGTGTGTGCGCGCGCGCGCGCGCGCGCGCGCGCATTCATGCATGTTTTAAATACCAATAGTTCCTTAGAAAGCAACTTTGTGAGTGCTGGCTAGACACTAAATATCTTGCTTACTTAATTCTTGTCACAGCCCTATGAAATTGCTATTACTTCTGCCTACCCTCTTTCTTCTTACAGATGAGGAAACAGGATTAGAGAGGGAAAGAGACTTGTCCAAGATTGCCCAGCTAGTGAGTGGCAGAGCTAGAACTGTACTTAGGTCTGATGCCAAAACCTGTGTTCTCTATACTGTAACGTGCTGCCTTGGCACCTACTTCCTAACTATTTTTGCAGGGATATTTGCATCTTTTCAAACAAGCATTTAAATGAGGCAGGATATCACTGGGTTTTAGGTTTAGAGAACTACCTGGGCAAGAAAGGAGGAAAAATCACCAGGAAGTGTTCCTCAGCACAAGAGAAAAGGACTTTCTTTTTAAAAATAAGCATTAAAACCCCATTTGACTGCCTGCAAGGAATGCTTCCGTGAAGATATTTTCCATCTGTCAATTCAAGGCAGGAGTCCAACTTCTCAGAGTTGGAAGGGAGAATCACCCTGTCCAGTCAAATGTCTTAGCCAATGCAGGAATCCCAGCCAGTGTCACCTGGCCTCAGATGTCACCAAGCCAAAGAACCCATCGTTTGGCAGGGTAGCCTGATACACTGCACTGCAGTTCTTATGCCTTCTGACCACTGTTCCAATTCTTGCAGTCTGGAGCAACTCAGAACATGTTCATTTGTTCATCCGTCCACTCATCAACAGATATGCACTCATCATTCTCTATCTGCCAGACACTGTGCTAAGTGCTGGAAATTACACTGGGGAACAAAAGAGACCAAGTCCTTGCCCTAAAGGAGCTCACAGGCTGAAAGAATGACCCAGAATGAGTCCAGGCTCTCTAGGGCATGTGCGTCCTTCAGACACTTAAAGACAATTCTCACGTTCTCCCTAAATTTCCTCTAACCAGTGTTTTTAACCTTTAGCTGACGTTCTGGATGCTCACCTCCAGACACACTCTAGAAGTTATCCATGCCCCTCAGGGGCATGGGGTTAATGGCTAAGGCCTGAAAGAAATCCAGTTGGGGAACACAAACTATAATGAATTTTAATGAAAGAGCAGGGTCGTTGGAAGGATAAGAGATAATTAATGGCTGGGTACACAGCAAACGCTCAGGAAGTGATTTATTGTTATTATTATTATTCAGGCCACATTTGACAGAATCTAGTGAAGATTCTGCTGTCTGATCCAGTTACCCGTACCCCAGAGCAAGGCTATATTCTATCAAAGCACATTTGATGATTTTAAGCAGACAAGCTCCCACGCCCTCCGCCCTTCTTACTTATATCAATGCAGTGGAGATCATCGTAGAATTTGTCCCCTGCCAAGCCTCCATGGATGAAGAGCTTTGTCCCTGCTGCCACCATCACATGACCATGCCTGGGCGATGGAGGTTTTCCGAGTGTCTCTGGCTGTGACCAGGTCAGAGTGTCTAGAAAAGTAAATTCATTGACATCATATGACAGAGCTATGAGGCAGGAATATGAAAAAGACACTGAAGCCTCACTTCCCAGCAAGCAGAGCTGCTCTGAGCAGAAAGTGACTCCAACTCACCAACCCAGTTGAGGCCTCCCTCCCTCTACAGCCTGTGCAGCCTCTGCTTGGACACTCCTAGGACTGGAGAATTCACTACCTAACATGCTTGCCCCCTCTCCTGGGCATTAGGAAACCATTCCTTGCTTTGAATTAAAAAAGACCTCTTGTAAGCTTCACTCTAGAACTTCCCCAGAGTTAAAAAAGAATGAGTCTGCTTCTTCTGTGACAGACCTTCAAAGTCTTTTTTCAAGACAACATCCATAGTTGATTTGCTGGAAGAGTTGGGTGGGGGGGAGGATAGACTATTTTAAAAGTTAGCAGGGCTCCCTGCCTGAAGTGGCAGTATAGGATAATGGTTAGAACATGGGATTTGGCATTAAAACCAGGTTATTTCACTAAATAACTGTGTGGCCTTGCACCAGTTAATTCTCTAAGCTTCAGTTTCTACAGCTGTAAAATGGGGATGAAGACATACCTCTCAGGGTTGAAATATGGATTAAATGAGATAATATATATAAAGCACAAGCAGAGAAAGTACTCAATACATGAGGATTATCAATATGGTTATTATCCTAACAGTGCAGATGTGTTTCACCTTCATATCTTCAAAGTTATACATGTATAGAATTCTGGAAAATTAATCATTTCAACATACCAGAAAAGTCTTAAAGGAGTGCTGCAAAGATGATGTGAGACAAAGGCCTGCCAAACAATTTATCTTTGAATTACTGTTTGTGGCATGCCTGCAGGTTGTTCAAGGAGCCCCCGGTGTTCCAAGGAATAGAATTTGAAATAATCTGAAAAAGTTTATGCACAAATATGTTCATCACAGCATTGTTTGTGATATAGAAGAATTGGAAATAGTTAAGTCCATCAACATGTAAATGGTTGAGTTATCGCTGGTTATGATAGAATACTGTGCATTTATAAGCATCAAAGACTTTGTGATTACAGGTGAAATGCTTAAGTGGAAAAATACAGGATACAAATATTACATATAGAATTATCTCTGCCATTTAAAATAAAAAGACGGGAGGGGCCAGCCCGGTGGCATGGTGGTTAAGTTTGCAAGCTCCGCTTCGGCTGCCCGGGGTTTGCAGGTTTGGATTCCAGGCACGGACCGACGCACAGCTTGTCAAGCCATGCTGTGGTGGTGTCCCATATAAAGTAGAAGAAGATGGGCATGGATGTTAGCCCAGGGTCAATCTTCCTCAGCAAAGAAGAGAAGGATTGGCAACAGATGTTAGCTCAGGGCTAGTGTTCCTCAGACACACACAAAAAGACTGGAAATGCGCTAAGATGTTAACTTTGGGGGGACAGTATTTTATATACACATATAGTATATATACATACATATACACTTTTTCTTCTTCCTTAGAGTCTTAAATATTCAAAACCAATATTATGTAAAATTTTAAAAACTGCTTTAAAATAATCACAAAGCCCATTTTTTCTGGAAAGAGAAAAGTCATAGTTACGTGTCTTAATTCTTCCAATTTTACTTTGTAAGTTTGAAATTTTTCTTATTGTATTTTCTCGAAAAAGCCTGCATCTTTCCTGAAAAACACACATGAAAATTATTTTTGTCACATGCTACTTGTGAAGTGTTATTCATAAATGCCCACTAGTAAGAGGAAGAAATGTAAATAAATGCTCCTTAGACAACAATTTGGCAAGAGGTCTCAAATTTTAAATATTCATACCATTTTGACCCAGTAATTCCACTTCTCAGCATCTATTCCATAAAAATGTTTGTAACGTACAAAAATTAACGTATATGTTCACTGTAACACTGCCAGCAAAAAGTCAATCAGTAGGAAAATGACTGACTGAATAATGGATACCCATAGGATATGCTTTGCAAGGAAATTGCTACTGACTTAGAAAGACATCCATGACATGTGATTAAGTGAATAAACAATTTTTTTAAACTCTACAGTGTTAGAAGATAAACACATAGATAAGGAGAACAGATTGGTGGTTACCATGGTGGGGGGAGTAAAAGGGGTAAGGGGGCACGTATGGTGATGGATGGAAACTAGACTATTGGTGGTGAACACGATGCAGGCTATAAAGAAGTTGAAATATAATAATGTACACCCGAAATTTACACAATGTTATAAACCAATGTGACTTCAATAAAATAATTTTTTAAAAACCCTCCACAGTGTTATATATATTTCTTTATTCAGATTATTAGTTTTCTCAATTTCATACTTGATTGTGCTTCTCAGGCTTTAATGTGTATGCACATCACTCAGGGATCTTGTTAAAATGCAGTTTCTGATTCAGTTGATCTGTGGTGGGACCTGGTATTTCTTTATTTTTATTTTATTTTATTTTTATTGAGGTCACATTGGTTTATAACACTGTGTAAATTTCAGGTGTACATCATTATATTTCGGCTCCTGTATAGACTGCATCATGTTCACCACCAAAAGTCTGGTTTCAAATAAATAATAATAATATAGTTAGTATTTATTAGGTGCTTCCTATGTGCCAGGCACTGTGCTATGCACTATATCACATTATCTCATTTAATCTTTCCAACTCTGTGGTAGGCCCTACTATTATCTCTATTTTACAGATCAGCAAACTAAGGCCTAGAGAGATTAAGAAACTAGTCTAAAGTAATACAGAAAGTATATGTCAGATCTGGGCCTGAGTCCAGGTTGTGTGGCTTCAAAGTTCATGCTTTCAGCTACTAAGATCTACCCTTACACCCGCAAAAGTAAGCTGCAGAACAGTATTTATAATTTGATTCCATGTGTGTGTTTTTAAGTTTTTATGTAATTTCAAAATTCATAGAAAATTCATACATGTTCATATACACATGCATGCATGATTTACAAATGCATAGGAAAGTCTGGAAGGAGACATTAGGAACTGCTAATAGTGTTTACCTCTGTCTGGGGAGTGGGAAGGAAAGGCTAAACAGGAAACTTACTTTTTTACTTTATAAACAATACTGTTTAAATTTTTTAAATTATCATTTATACCTTTTTAAATGCGATTTTGCTGTGGGAAGAAGATACCAGCTAAGGGATATACTGAAGACATCTAGAAGTGACACACTCAGCCAGGGTGTCATTTTGTAACCTCTGCTTCCTGCATCAGGTAGGCAGCAGGCCGGGGGGCCCTGACCAGGTAAGTGGCAGCCCCAAGGTGCCTGCCAGTCCATACTTGCGTCAAACACATGCAGCTTCACATCCTGCACGGGCTGGGCGCCTCTCTCTCCGCCTCCAAAGACATACAGCTGGTTTCCAATGGCTGCCAATGATGTGTGGAATGTTCTCGGGGATGGTGGGGGGCTGCTCACCTCTGGCGTGGTCCAAGTCCTGGTTTCTGGTCCAAAGAAAAGGCAGGCACCTAAAATACCCAGGCTGAGGAGCCTCTGACCTTGACTCTGGGGCTGGGCAGGGTCACCTTTCAAATCCCAATCCCCAAGGGGGTGGGCATAGCTCTAGGCAGGGATTTCATCCCACCAAAGTCAAGGAGGGGTAGGTAGGGAGGGCGATACTTAGAATTTGCCTAGATAGACTCAAATCTCCAATATTGAAAAACCACAAGTGCAATTAAGAATGAGGTCAATTTGTTTCTGGAGGCCTTCAAATACCCTCTCTGAACCACCTTCCACTTTGCAGACTGCTCTGCCCATGCCCATTCAGAGGAGCCTAACATCTGCTAAATTCATTCCTACTAGATGCCAGAGACTGAATGTGCCAAATTCCTAGGATATGCAGCCATTAAAACAAAATAGACAATGTTATTACAGTTGCAATAGTATTAATAATAGTCCCTACTAAATAGTAAGTACTAAATAAATATTAGTTTCCCCTTTTTATAGATAAGGGAATTGAAGCAGAGACAGAAGTCATTCAGTTAAGGTGACACGGCTAGTAAATGGCTAGTTGGGATTCAAATTCTGTTTCAATAACAGAATATATATATTTTCCACTCTTCTGACTTGAGAATAAAATTCACTGCCTAAGTGTGTAGAAGCTTCTTTGTTTATAGAATGAAGCACGAATTTTATAGATGCCAGTGTTCCACTTGCCAAACCATAGCTACATCAACCACAACAATTACTGAGCATTAACTATGTGCCAGATACCGAGTTAATTTAAATCCTTGCCAAACTTAACAAGGTAGGAACTATTATTATCCCAAGTGACAGAGAAGACCAACTGTTGTGCAAATAAATACACTGTTGATAGAGGGAACTGGGCAAGAGTTGACTGTCATCTGAAAAAAGTTCAGGTTACTAGTAATTAACAAAACTCATGTTTAAACAATTAGATACAAGGTTTTTTTGCCTATCAAATTAGCAGTGTTTAAAAACGGTAAATTCAATGCCAGTCAGGAGTGAAACAAGCATTATTAAGCACAGCTGGAGAGAGGATGAGTTGGAA
Source organism: Tapirus indicus (assembly GCA_031878705.1). Taxonomy (NCBI): domain Eukaryota; kingdom Metazoa; phylum Chordata; class Mammalia; order Perissodactyla; family Tapiridae; genus Tapirus; species Tapirus indicus. Next base: position 28,495,103 of record CM062929.1, on the reverse strand, counting down.
AAATCTTTCTGGAGAGCAACAGGGTAGTGTGTATCAAAAGCCTTAATGTTTACAGTGCTTTACGGCATGAATTCTAAGAAAATAATTTGAAATATAGTCAATGACTTCTGAACAAATGGTCACTGCTTTCTTACTTACAATCCTAAAAATCTGAAAACAATCTAAATTATGGTATTGTAAAATGGAGTATTATGCAGCCATTAAAAATGATGTTAACAAAGCATTGTTAATAGGAAATCATTTCTGCAGTAATTATGAAATTAAAAGGAAAAGGGCACCATAGTGTAGTGGTGAAATATTAATGATCTCAGGCTTATAAAAATGCAAAGACAGAAAGGAAGTGCACAGAAATGTTATAATAGCCTCACTGTCATAGGATTGTGGATGGCTTTTGTCTACTTATTTACACTTTTCAAATATTTCACAATGCATATAAATTATATTTAAAAAGAGAAAAACAAAAAACAAAACAACTTTTTTCACTGACAAAAAGACAAGTCCACCTCCCATGGGTGGTTCAGAAACATCCTCTCAGTAGTGATGTCCCAAACTGCTTCCTCTGTGATAAAACTGCCAGTGAGAAAGTCAGGGACTTTCAGCTTTGTGGCTAAAAGAAACATACTAGGAGGATCTAGGTCAGCGTTTCTTAACTCCGGCACTACTGACATTTTTAGATCATATAATTCTCTGTTGGGGGGGCTGTCCTGTGTATTACGGGATGTGTAGCAGCATCTCCAGCCCCTACCCACTAGATGTCAGTAGCAACCTCCTGGCTCTGAGTTATGACAACCAAAAATGTTTCCAGACATGGCCAAATGTCCCCTATGGGGGCACAATCACCCCCATTGGAGACCCCCTGCTGTAAGTCACTTGGGTTCTAGCCTGGCTCAGTCACTGACTCCCTGGTGCCTTTAGGGAAGTCACTTCCCCTCTGGACCTGCCCACTTGGCACAGCGGTTCCCTGAAGTCTCTTCCAGCTTTGGCTTTTAAGAAGTTAATCACTGTACATGGTACCAGGAAAACAAAACGTAATTCTGTTATTTTCAGATTCTGCTAGAAGTTAAAATTCCTATTCTTTATGAGGTCAGCAAAGTTAAACAGATTATTCAGTACAATCCAAATGGGTTTTGATACAGGAATTGGAATTGGATTTTTAAATTTATTTTGGTACATAAAATAACCTTTGGTTACTCACCAGGATTCAGAACTTGTAGGCAATTTCGATTTCCTGACTGGTCAGCACCTCCAAACACCCAGATGCTGTGAGGTGTGCAGGAGGGAACGAAGCTGGCATGCTCATACCGGGGCGAGAGGCCCTCTGAGGTGGCCAAATCCCACTGGTGTGTTCCTAGAAAACATTTCACCCAGTTCCTAGATTGCTGCCCACTGCTGATATTGACTGACAGACATGGGGCAGGGTAGTGAGGAGAAGAGGGCCAAAGTCATCAGATCACTTAAAGGGAATGTGCAACCTCCAGAGAGTTCTATAGTAGGCACTTTGGGGGCCATCTGACTAGTCCATAAACCCTCTTCTATGGAAACCGCCTCACTCTCCCAACCCCAGGGGTAGATCCCAGAAGACTTGTTCATACTACAACCACCTTGACTTTCTAGCCTTAGCTGATTGGATCAAAGGTAGCCACTTGACCCAAAACGGGCAATCAGATCCTCCCTTCCCAAAATGTGGATTTCAAACAGATTTCTGGATTTGAGTGGCCATCTTCTATCGTGTGTGGAGAAGCAGAGAAAGCCGAAGTATGGAGAAGAGAAGAATGAAACATCCACATATAGAAGCAGATCTTCCCAGAGAAAGTGAGGGAGGAAGGAGCTGGTTTTTGACAGCTTTCCACTTCCTGCTTCCACTCTCTCCTAAGGCCAGGCTGTATTTCCTGACCTTGGATCCTTCCTTTTTTTGCTGGTTTAAGAGAGTTTCTGTTACCCGCAACTAAATGATTTCTGGCTAAAGCAAGTTCACGGAATAATAATACCTAACCTACTAGTTATTTTAGTTAGTAAGCCACTTCCATACAACTTTCACAGGCATTATCTTGTTAGATCGTTACAACTGCCAAGTGAAGCAAGTTATCCCCATTTTAGAGGACACCAAAGCCCAGATGGTTTAAACTCGTTAGCCAGAGTCACACAGCTAGTAACAGGTCACAACAAAGATGTAACTGAACTAGACAGTGAGCTTCTTGAAGGCTGGAACAGATTTAACTTACCTTTGACTTCCCACTGCAAGGAGTAGAAATTTAAATGCCTACATAGGAGTGGAGGGAATGTGGCAAATTAGAGCAGGAGAGCCCCACTGATGGGGGCAGCTCAGCACCAAACTGTTGCCATGTAGACATACAGGCCTACGGACATCAGATCTATCAAGAGAAGCCAAACCATTTCCATTTTTATATGTAAACTCCTGTACATCTGGTTCGTAAACAACTTAGCTTTAAACAATAACAGCAATGTTACATGGACCAAACAAAACATGTATGTGGGTCACCAGTTTTTTTCTGCCATTGTATACAGTACCTAGTAGTCACTGTTGGTTCATCCATTCATTCATCCATCCATCCAAATACTTATAAAGCATCTACTCTGTGCCAGGCGCTATGGTGGTGTCTGGGGATACAACGATGAGCAATATAACCATGTTCCCTGTTTCCAAGCAGTTTATACTCTTGTGGGGAAGACAGAAACAATCACATGTGATAGGCTGTGAAGGGGGAAAAGGATGGGAAAGTATAGGATACTATGGAAATATAGACGGTGGCTGTGACATTATGATTGATATTAAGAAATACAAATTTGATCTTCATCAGTTCCAGGCACAGAGCTCCTAATAAAACCCTTGGAATTTCCTAAGTGATAAGATCCATAAAGGTGTCTTTTTAACAAGCCCCTGTTAGCCACACCTGAGTTTATAACAAGGTAACTTTTGGAAAGCCCCTAAGGGTAAGGGCTGGTTGCCAGGGGAACCAACCCTATGATTAGAGGGTTGGAACTTTCAGCCCCAGCCCTTAGCCCCCACCCCATCTCTGGGGAGGGGAGAGAGGGCTGGAGGTTGAATCAATCACCAATGACCAATGATTTCACCAATTACACATATGTAAAGAAACCTCCATAAAAACTCAAAAGGAGGGGTTCAAAGAGCTTCCAGGTTGGTGTACACATGGAGGTGATGGGAGGTGGTGCACCTGGAGAAGGAATGCAGGCGCTGTGCCTCTTCCCGCATACCTTGCCCTATGCATCTCTGCCATCTGGCTTTTCCTGATTTACATTCTTTTATAATAAACGGATGATCTAGTAAGTAAACTGTTTTCCTGAGTTCTGTGAGCCACTCTAGCAAATTAACGGAACCTGAGGAGGCGGTTGTGGGAACCTCTGATTTACAGTTGGCAGATCAGAAGCACAGGTAAACAGCCTGGACTGAAGAGGAGTGGGGGGCTTGTGGGGCTGAGCCCCTAACCTGTGGGATATGCTCCTAACTCCAGGTAGAACTTGTCAGAACTGAACTGAGTTGTAGGACACCCAGCTGGTGCAGAATTGCTTGGTGTGGGGAAAAACCCTCCCACATTTGGTGGCCAGAAGTGAAGTATGGAGACCAGGGTTGAGAGGAGACACAGGAGCAGAGAAGGCAAACAGAAGAGTTTCTCGTTTACAGTATAGTGCCTAAACTAGTTCAGAATGATCAGGGAAAGCTTCCTGATGGAAGTGACATTTAATCTGGAATCTGAAACCTAGATGATAAGGAAAGGGAAGAGCCTTCCAAGTAGAGGGAACAATATGTGCCAAGGCTTAGAGACCAGAGTTCATGATGTGTTCAAGGAACTAAAGGATACTCAGTGTAGCAAACGTGGGTTTGTGAGAGCCAAGAAATGAAGTTGGGACAGGCTTGAAATGTGAGAGTGACATGATCAGATTTGTATTTTAGACACTACTCTCTGGCTGGGTATGAAAAATACACAGGGGGTAAACTTGGAAGCAGGGAAACAGAGAGGAGCCTGTTGTAACATCTAGTTGAGAGATAATAATGCTTGGACTACAGCAGAAGTAGTGGAAATGGACAGACTTGGGTGAAAACAGAGCTATTAGGACTTGGTGACTAACTGGATATGTGGATGGAAGAGGAGGTGAAATCATCAATGTCTCCCAGAGAAATACTTGATGAATGAATGAATGGCTGGATGTCCAGGGCTCCATATAAACTCCTTCCCCTCAAACTGAGAGATGTTGGTTGGGCGGATGTGTTCCAGGAGTCTGCTGAGACCTTAGGGAACTCTCAGTGATGTTCATGTTCTTAGAGGAAAACGCTGCTGTCTGGTCTGAAGTGGTGTTCCTAGGAATGCTCTGGTCACAGCAGGCCACACAAAGCCCTGCTCTGGCTCCAGGGCATGTGCTCTGTAGCTACTGGTCTTACCCAGATCCATGGTGTGTACATCAGAGAAGCTCCTGTTTGGATCTGCTCCCCCAACAATGAAGACCTTCCCTCTCTTGGCATCACCAACTGGTGGTAAATATGAGCAGCTATGGCCAACCCGAGCACAAGGGCTATCTCCAGCGGGGGTCAAGGTGTACCTGCCAAAGGTAGGATGTATTTAGGAGGCTTAAGCAGAGAATAAATGCAGCAATGTGCTCTTTCCATTCTTCATGAAATAGTCACCAGAATGAAGGGTCTTATACATACACACACACTTTAAAATCGTATCCAGCAAAGCAACATTTCCCTGATTAATAACAGTAACTTCCATTTGCACAAAACCTTTGACTTTTCAATTTTGTCACTACTTTCATCTTGCACTGACCTAGCGGGGATGCACTGGGCTAGTAACTGTCCCCATTTGGTAGATAGGGAAACAGACACCCAGAAATGTTCGATGGTGCGTCCTGGCACAGGATGGTAGTTATGAGCACGGTTTGTGAATTCAGACAGACCTGGTTCAAGTTCCAGTTCAGGTGCTTTCTAGATGTGTGACCTTTTGGAAGTCATTTAACCTTTCTGAACCTTAGATTCCAGGTTTGTAAAATGGGGACAGCAATAGTTCTTACCTGTGAAGAGTGAGATGGAGTCTTGTAATGGGCAGGGAGGGACTCAGTAAATGGCGGCTAGAGCTTTATGTGCAATCACATGGGAACCTACAGCCCCAACGCTCTTGCCACTAGCCAGTGATGCTTCCCTCTGTCAAGTAATATTCTCCAGAATTTATTGATTTTATGAGCTTTTCCAGATTACTCACAAAGCTCGACCTGGATGGAAACCAAAGCTAGGACTGTGAAAAATCAAATACAAGATCCATGCATTCCATTCTCTAAAGTTATTCTGAATGCCGACTGAGAAACATACTTCAAGCTTCCGGATTAGAAGAGAAAATTCCATGGCTGTTTTTCAGGCCCTGTCTTATTTGACTTCTCTGGCATTTGGTGCTCCTGACTCCTCCCTCTTCCTTGTACCTTTTTCCTTACCTGGCTTCCCCACATCTCTCCCTTCTGGTTCTCCACCCACCTTCTGGCTGCTCTTTCCATTTCCTTCTCTGACTCCTCTCCCACCAGCCTTCTCCTAACCCTCAGTATCCATCTGCTTACCTGATCAATTTTATCTGTACTGATGGCTTCAAATACCACCCACTGATATATTCATCAGTGATTTCTAAATCTCTATTTCTTTTCCAGAACTCTCTTCTGATGTCCAGATCCACATATCCCATCACCACCTGAGTAATTACTCACAATATCACACATGCTGCTAACACCATTACAACCCTGGTTTCACTTAATCTGCACAAAACAACTTTGAGGACAGTACTATTATCATCATCTTAGTGTTACAACTGAGGATCCATGGCTTAGAAAGGTTAAATAACTTACCCAAGAGCACAGAGCCATCCAGATACATGGGGAATAAGACAAAAAAAAGTCCCTGCCTTCACAGCCCTTGACAGACTAGTTGGGAAGAGAAACATGAAACTGATAATTTCACAAATATTTATTTCATTTCAATTGTGCTATAAAGGAGAACAGGATATATACAAGATAGATAATAGGAGAACATACCATGGGGGGACCTAATCCTGTAAGGGAGACAGGTGGTCAGAGAAGGCTTCCATCTGAACTGAGATCTCACGTATAAGTAGAAGCTAGCTGGGCAAAGAGAGGGACAAAAGATGGAGAGAGGGAAAGAGTGATCCAGGTAGAGGGACCAGCACACACAGTTCCTGAGTGGGACAGTGCAAGGCATGCAAGGGAGATAAAGAGAACAAAGGATGAGTAAGGGGATTTGAGATTGGAAAGACAGGCAGTGACAGATCATACAGGGCTCAGTGGGCCATTTTAAGGACTCTGGTTTGTATCCTAAGACCAATGGAGAAGCAGAAACGGTTTTAAAACAGGGAAAGCCATGATCAGATTTATGTTGGGTAGACAGCAAGAGTGGACGTAGGGAAGCCAGATCAGAGACTCTCCTCTGAGGTCCTGCAGAAACAGAGCTTCCTCTCTATAGCCTTCTGTGAGCCCTGCTTCAGCACTGATCACACTGCATCACCATCACCTGCTTAATCTGTAGCCCCCATTACACTGAGTACTGAGACTGTTCACCTTTGTACCTTCAGCACCTACACAGCAGCTGCCCGTCAGGCCGGTGTTAGTTGCTGAATGAAGGGTTGGTTGAGCAAGCAGCCAAGAAACAGTTAAGCCAGTTTAATTCAAATCCAATGCCCTGAAAGATCTTAAACATGAGTCAGAGGGGCCGCCCGGTGGCGCAGCGGTTTAGTCCGCGCTTGGCAGCCCGGGGTTTGCGAGTTCGGATCCCGGGCGCCCACCGATGCACTGCTTGTCAGCCATGCTGTGGCGGCATCCCATATAAAGTGGAGGAAGATGGGCACGGATGTTAGCCCAGGGCCAGTCTTCCTCAGCAAAAAGGGGAGGATTGGCAACGGATGTTAGCTCAGGGCTGGTCTTCCCCACAAAAAAAAACAAAACAAAACAAAAAATAAATGAGTCAGAGCTTGGGGGAAGACATCGTGTTGGAGCTGAGGATGCCAGATGGTCAGTGCCTTACTCCTCCTGATAAATGGATTTTAATAAAATCAACATCTGTTGTGATCATTATTGTCCCACTATCTTTCCTCTGAAGACCTTCTCAGACACTTTGAGTCTAATTACCAGAAACTGCAGACAGTTTCATCTCTACTCTTTTTCATTAATGATCAAATATGTTAGTAAACTACTTATAAATGAAACAAAAACTCATGTTTTCTCTGTCTGAATCCTTCCTTACAGACCATGTTGCTTTCCTGGGCTTGTCTCCAGGCTCCAAGACTGGCAGCTGCTTCATGGTGTCCTACGCATGAGAAAGAAAGGCAGTTTATAGACAGTCACGATTATCTTCTACCTGACACACAGAACAAACCAAGTCTCTCCCCTCTTTAAAACCTTTCCTGATGATGTAACATTTCTAGGGATGGACTAATTTGAATTGATTAAATTAATTAAATTGATTACTTTGAATAAGCATTACCACCTTTTGATATAAACTTATATTTGGGAGGTAAATATAACACAACTTTCTTAACACAATTACAGAAGTTTTTTTAGCTAAAGTTCTCCGTATGTCTGTGATTTTCATGGGAAGGGGCATATATCAAAATAAAATTTCAGAGGTGATGTTTATGTTTATCAAAAGGCAAAATATTTTAAAAGGCTGAGAAATACTGACCTCTAGGATAAATCCTGGCCATAGCGTGGCCTTCAAAGCCTCTGGTCTCACCTTTCTTTTCAGAAACTCACCTCCACAATTTCTTGCTATATTGAGCTGTTCTTGCTATATTTGTTGTTCCTTTAACATGGCAGGCCCTTTCATAACTTGCATCCTGTGCTGCCTCTCCTACCTGCAATGTCCTTTCCCTTCTTGTCAACTGGCAAACTCCCAGTCAACCTCCAAAACCCAGTTCAGATGTCCCCTCCTCAGTAAAACCTTCTCTGATTTGTTGCTTTCCACTTACATCCTCAAGTTACTTCCTCCTCCCTCTGAAGGTATCTATTAAGCCACCATCATTGCAGGGATCACCTTGAATGTAATTATCTATTTAAAAGTCTCTAAATTCCAAGAGAACTGAGCCTGTTGGATTCATTCAGAGAACCTACCAATGGGCCAGGCATAGAGTAGCAGTGAGGGATGAGCGAAAGAAGAAAGAAAATGGATGAGCTTTCTGAGAGATGAATGGATAAACCCAACCTTCAGCCTAAGCCACTGACAGCTGTCCCCAAAGCCAAAAGCTCAGTGGGGTAAAGTTCGCATGGACGGGGACTTCCCGCAGCCGCCCCTGCCAGTCCCATCCCCCAGTCCTACCCCCGCGTGGCAGAGATAGGGGACAGGAGACAGGGTCGGGAGAGAATAGGCTGGTTCTTTTCCGTCCAAGTAGCCCGGGCGGGGTCCGAGGAAGCCCTCCCTAGTGCTTTCGACTCGACCCCGGTCCATCCCCCAAAAGAAGCGGCCGCCCCTGTCCGGGACGGCGTCAGACCCTAGGTCCGGAGACCTCATTACCTGCGGCGGCTTAGGCCAGTCCCGGCCGTGGCTCCGCCCCTAAGGGGCGGGGCTTTTACTATCGCCCCGCCCCGAGACCCCGGAAGAGAGCGGCGGCCAACTGCTCCTGTGCTCTCCACCCGCAGGATCGGGGCGGGGCCCTCCCGGCCCGGGGCGCCGGCCGGGCTGTGCGTTTCTCGGGAACCGAACAGGCCCGCAGTTCCTCGGGCCTCATGCCTCCAGCGAAGGAAATAAGCCAGGGCTACTTGGAAGCGACTTGCAAGCGAAATGCCAGGGGTTGGGCGTCCACTTAGGGGACCCAAATTGTCCGGCAGCTGGGCTGTCCTAAAGGGGCTAGGATACTTTCAGTTCCAGCGGTTGTTGGCAATGGTTTCGGAAAGGGAGTGTTAAGGGTGCCTTCCTCGGGGTGGAATCCCTGCGCAGCCTTTAGGCCAGTTCAAGCTTTGGCGCCTTAAACAGCTGATTCATCCTGTAATTAGCGTTTGTAGCTATGGCAGGCACTGTGCTGAACCAGACAGACATGGCCCCTGGCCTCCTGGAGTTTGCCATCTAACCTGGGAGCGAGTTTAAACAGAAAAAAACAATAACTAGGTACATTTGTAAAAAGTGCAAGGAATAAGAAGTTCATCGATGAATATCTATTCTTGAGGAAGTGACTTCTCTGGGCATCTGTCTGTAAAATGGAGCTAAGATTTTTGTCACAAGGTGATGGTGGGGAATACATGAGCTAATTAAAGTATATAAAGTGTTCGGTGCCCAGCGGCTGGTGCAGAGCTCGTCCTTTGTCAAGTGTGATGCTATTCCTAGCTATAAATGAACTCGACACAGCCCTGAGTTAGACGTGTTCATATGCATTCTCTCTGGTCTCCTTTATAACCATAGGTTCCCCCTGGCTGTCCTGAAAATGGAGAGGTGGCTCACCTATGTCTGTGTTTCAGAGACCCCCACAATCACTTAGGAGGACTGAGGACAGTCGTGTCTTAGGAAATAGAAGGAACTGCTAAGGAAGGAGACCACAGGAGTTCCTGGAGTACGGAGCTGCTCTGTGATCATCAGAGTGGGCAACAGTCAGACATACTCCTGTTCAATCCAGGCTCCAGCACTAACTCTGACATTTGGCAAATCCATTACCTTCTCTGAGCCCTAGTTTCCTCATCTCTAGAATGGGAATAGTAATACCTACCTCAGCGAGCAGTGACGAGGATCTGATAATACCAGTGAAAGGTCAATTTGGTGAATCTTTTAGCTACTTGAAACTACAAAGCAAAAATTTATTGACAAATGGAATCTGAGGTCTGCAGCTCTTCTCACTGCTTGAATATCCTATTTCAAACACCTGGAGTCTTTCTGAGTTCCCTTATTAAGGGAAAAATCCCCATAGACTATCCGCCAAAGGGGAATTTAGGGAGTATTCAGTCATTCTGCTCTCCTTCAGGAAAGAACACCAAGGCCAGGTGGGCTCTGCCATATGTCCATGTGCATCTATATGGGGATTTCTGCTCAGAGCTGCGGAATGCTCTGACAGCCCCTGTGTCTCTTGGCTAGACCCATTTTAGGGTGCCATGCTGGAGTTGTATGTAAACGAGAAAAACTGGAAAGGTTTGTGGGCAAAATAGCAACCACTTTTCATTGTAGGACCTATGCTTTTGGACTAAAAATCACATTTCAGAAAGTGCTAGAAGGAACTTTTGAGATCTATTTTTAAAATGGAAATCGAGGCTCAGGGAAGTTAAAATGACTAACCCACATAAATGGCAGAACCAGGAGCCCAGATCTCCTGCTTTGGGCAGGGAAGACTCCAGTCAGTAAGCTCTGTACACTGTCTCCTTACCAAACCACCCAATGTGTCTATCACCTCTCACTTGCCCAACACTCTGAGGGATGCTTCCCTCCTTTCTCTCTGCTGTGGATGTCAAGAGTCAGGTTCACTGAATGAGGAGGGTCTGCAGAAGGGAGCTTCTTACTGCCAGACTGTTTGGTAATGTGAGGACTGCCACCTATTCAATGGAAGGGGACACCATCTGCTTTCATTACCTACCTGTTCACTAACTTATGAGCAAGGGAAGCAATGATGCTGGTGATCCCTTCCTTTTAAGCACTTCACAGTTTATAAAGAATATTCATATCCATCTTCCTATTTGTCTTTCTTCCCAATTCTGAGAAGGTATCTTGAATAGGATTCATTTCCAGTTACTGAGCTGCAGAGATGAAAAATGAATTGCCAACTTTCCAAAGAGGACTATTTAAAAAAAAAAATCAAACAACAATAGCATCTTTTCCTCATTTGGATTTTTCTCCAAGAAACTGTGAGCATATTATCCCTTTACTTTTTTCTCCCCTAAAGTCTTAAATGTTACCTTTTCAGAAAGGCCTTTCCTGCCCACCCAGTACTCAGAGCTAACACTTATATTCCACTCACTCTGTACCTGACATTGTTTTAAGCCCTTTCCATATATTAACTCCATTAAACCTCAGCACAAGCCTATAAGGTGAGTATTATTATTATCTCCATATGAGGTAGGCACTATTATTATCTCCATATTGGAGCTGAGAAACTGGAGCACAGAGAGGATAAATAACTTTGCTGAAGTCACGCAGTGAGTAATAGAGCCTGGACTTGAACTCTGGCCAACTGGTGCTAGAGTCTGCACACTTTTCCTCCACTATATTGCCAACCTAAAGTAGGTCTCTTCTACTCTGTTTTTCTCACTCACAGTATCCTTTCTTTCCCTTTTTAGCACTAATCACACTTTGAAATTAATGATTTGCTCATTTATATGTTTATTGTTTGTCTCCTCTATCAGACTGTAAGCCCCACGAGGGCAGGGATCATATCTGTCTCATTTACATCATAGGGACTATGTAGTTATTTGTTGACTAAATGAAGAAACGTATGCTTGTGGACATCATTCATTCTGCAACAAACTTTGAAAAATTAATTTTACTTTGAAACAATTTCATAATTACAAGACAGTTGCAAGAATAATACGAAGAACTTCACCCAGAGACCTCATCAAAGTTTAGTCAAATGTCCCCAAAATACGCTTTAGAGCAAGAGGATCCAGTCCAGGGTCACTGGAACAAAAAATATTCATTGACCTCCTGCTACTATTTGATTATATAACAGTCTCCTAAGTGGTCTTTCAGATGCACCCATTGCTTCCTACAGTCTCATACAGCAGCCAGAGTGATCCTTTCAAAATGAGTTAGATCGTGTTACTCCTCTGCTCAAACCCCTTCAATAACTCCCCACTGCATTGATAGTAAAAATCAACGTTTTTTTCATCTCTCCTATTCCTCTCGCCTTGCTCAGCTACACTGATCTTCTTGCCATTTCCCAAAGATTCTAGATATGCTTCCATCTTAAGTCCTCTGCATCAGCTCTTCCCTATAATTTCCCCAAGTATCTGCATGGCTAACTCCCCCACCTCTTTGTTGGTTCTTAAAAATGCATCACCCCATCTCCCTACCCTGCTGGGTTTTTTTTCTCCTCGCACTTATCACTAATATGCTATACAGTTATATATTATATTTATTGTCTATGTTCTGTCTCCTCTACTAGAACATTGAGGATAGAAATCTTTGTTTTGTTTGCTGAATATCCCAAGCGCCTACAACTGTACCTGGCACATAATCGGTGTTCAATAAATAGCTGTTGAATGAATAAATGTTGAAGGTATACTAAGTGGCAGGTCCTGTTCTAAGCGCTGGGGGTACAACAAAAACTTCCTCCCCTCCTGGGACTGGTTTAAATATACTTAAACCAGCCAGACCTATGTTCCAATCTCGGCTCCTCCGCCTGTTCCCTGTGAGATTTGGGGCAAGTTACTTAACCTCTCCCAGCCTTGCTTTCCTATCAATTGTTATGAGGATTAAACGGAACGACAGCATTTGTATAGCATTGAGCATGGAAATGCTTTAATATTTGTTTCCCTTTCTTCCAGGCTGGAAGACTGGTAGCCTGACATCTCCGCCACAGGTTTAGGCAAGGTTTTCACAAAGCCTTGAAAACGTGCAAACAGGTTACTATGGCCAGGCTTACCCAACTTTTAACTGAAGATGTTCTGGTGAGAGAATGCTTAATAGGGTCAGAATGAGAAACCAGGGAACGGCTAGGGTCACCTACTTCGCCATTTTCCTTCGGAAAAGCCTCGCTGGGTCCCCAAAGGTGAAAGTGGGGAGGAAAAAAAGGGGAGGAAAAGAGGAGTATCTGGCCACTACTAAAAACTACAAATCCCAGCACTCCCAGCGGCAGACAACTACGGGTCCCAACAGGTTCCACTGTCTGGACCAAGGGGGCGTCCAGGGGCCTGCAGCCTGAGTTCACAGGGAGAGGGGGAGGGGGAGGGGGCGGGCCGAGGCAGCGCGGAGAAGCCGGTCAAGCTTTACGCCGTGCGCAGACGCCTCTCACGGGCCGGACGTGACGTAGGGAGAGTTCCGGCTTCGGCCTCCGCCGCTGCCGCCGCTACTACAGCTGCCGCCGCCGCTACTACAGCCGCCGCCGCCGCCGCCGTCGGGGCTTGTTGTTTCTAAAATGGCGCCGCTAGACTTGGACAAGTATGTGGAGATCGCGCGGCTGTGCAAGTACCTGCCGGAGAACGACCTGAAGGTGAGCCCGGCCGGGGCGGGAGCGCGGCTTGCGGGGTTCGCCCCTTCCGGCAGCGGGGCGCCCGCTGGCTCGCCCTTCCTCCCGCCGCGGGACCCCCGTTGGCGTCCTGTCCGGTCTGTGCTGGTGGAGGGCCTAACGCGGGGCGAGGCCACCCGGTCCGATTCGGCGGCGCGCGGAGAGCGGGGGAGCCCGAGCCCCCGAGTGCTGTCCCCGTTCCCTCAGCCGGGATCCGAGGGATGCCGCGGCCTCTGCCCCAGCCTTGCCCCTCTTGGTCTCCGGGCTGCCCTAGGGCTCCGAGTCCTACCAGCTTTGCTTAGAAGGCTCCTTTCCCCTAACCCCGTACCCGGGCTCCGGGAATCTGAGCCGAGCCCCAGCGGGCAGTGCCCTCGGAATGGGGTCAGCCCCTAGAGGTGGTGACAGGAGCCCGGTGGCCGGCGTCTGACAGGAGGTGCCGCCGGCTCCCGGAACGCGGCCCCAGTGTGTGTAGGTTTTGGGGAACGGGACGAGGGTGGGCCAGAGCGGGTCGGTAGTGATGTGAGAACGTCCATTTGTCCCTCTTTCCGTCTCACTTCTCCCGTTGCTTCTTAGCAGTGTTGGTTTGCGTCTGCTAATTCAGATATGAGTCCCATTTCGAGTACATTGTTGAGCTAATTTAAGTGGGTAAAGTAGTAGGCCCTCAATAAATACAGATACTTCTGTGTCCTTTAAGTTGTTCCCCCATAATCCCTTCTTAAGTCAAGATTTCATCTTCTTGGTTTCCTAAAGAAGATGAGTTGTTACTGCCGAGTCCAAGCGACAGTAAATATGTGTGGGTAAAGGAGTGAATGTAAGAGTAAAGGAATGTCAGTCTTCGGTTGACTGCTTTTTTGACAAGTGTTTTTCTGCGTTTGTTAAAACCGGTGCTTAGGTGTCTAGCAGTGTTTAGTGGTTAGTGCTAGTGTCTGTTTTATTCGTTCAGTTAACTTTGATTTGCTGTGTGCTAGGGTAAATTGTTGATAGTTTTGAGTTCTTTTTATTCTTTAGGCTGTGAGTTTAAAGCAATTTGTCTTTGTGAATTCTTTCTCTTAACGAATATATCACTTTTTTTTTCTTTTGCTGTCTTTTTTGGTACAGGAAGTTGATATTCAACATCAGTCAACAAGTATGCAAAATGTTTAAGGCCATAGGAGCTGTTGTGAATGTAACTTACTTGTACTTACATGTTAATTATATGTGCTATACGATGGGGGGGTCATTCTTGTGCATTTTCCCCTTTTTAGTAGGACAATTTAATTAAAATCAGGACAAAGCCAATATTAGTAGAAATGTAGCTTTCATGCTCATCTGAGTCCTGCAGACATTAGTTTTGTGACTTCTTTCTGCTGTATTTTTTTTATGAAACAAGGATACAACCAACGTTGGGACCCAATTCATGGAAAACTAACCAGACGTTTTTTGGTGGCATTATTCATCCCATAGGTGAAGTTCGTTTTTCCATGTGAATGAATTGATGTAGAATTTTCTGTTCTTTAGCGTATGTAAAGCCGTTTTAAACTTTGTGTTTATAATGAGTAAAATGTTGCTTAGTGTGAAAATCTATCTTGATGTTAACTTGAATTTGAATATTGAAATGATTTGGAAGATAATCAGTTGGATTTCCTTTAGGCTTCTTAATTTGGTAAACATTAGATTTCCTTCCCACCTTTAAGGTAATATAGTCATTAAACCATTTCATTTCCCTTTGCAACACAATTGGACTGTACTTAGCATGTATCTGTTTCTTAATAAACTTTTAAAAAAAATTTTCTGGACAACTAATGGGAAAAAAAGAATTCTGAATTTTCCTCTGTAAGTGGAGGGTTTTCTTCTTTGTCTTGGAACTGTTTTTATCAGATTAATTTGCTTGTGCTGCTCATCTCTGGTTTATTTAAAGAAATTTAATTTTGTTGCTACTTCTTGGCATGAAGTGCAGACTAAAATTAGGCAGGCCAAAAAAGTATTCCAGGAGCACCTTTCTGGAAGTTTTAAAGCCAAAATAAAAGATTCTATCAGAGAAAGAGGAGAAATCGTTGGGGCGACTTAATGATCATTATGGAAAAGATTTGTTGTGGTAGAAGACAGAAATTCACCTGTGTTTTAAATTGACTAGAAGTTGGAGGTACTAAATAAAATAATAAATGCGTAGAACGTTCTAAGTCTAATCATGATTTCTTTATATTTAAAATGGAAGTGGTCAAATCACTAGTACTGGATCGAATTTATGTAACTGTTTGGAAGGAATAAGGATGAAATTTGTGAGAGCAAACCAAAGCATAACCCTTCTTAAAAAAGAGCTCACGTGGTTCTCATCCACAATAAAGATTTCAGAGCGGATGATAGAAGATACAGATTCCATATCTGGCCAAGTGGAATAATGAATGGTAAAAGGCAGGTGTACTGAATACTTAAGTATTTTGGCAGGAGAGGGGGTTCTGTAATTTGGAGATTGATCTCTTGGGCAGTTCTTTTTTTTTTTTTCTTTTTTTTGGTGAGGAAGACCAGCCCTGAGCTAACATCCGTTGCTAATCCTCCTCTTTTTGCTGAGGAAGACTGGCCCTGGGCTAACATCCGTGCCCATCTTCCTCTACTTTATATGGGACGCCGCCACGGCATGGCTGACAAGCAGTGCATCGGCAGGCACCCGGGATCTGAACCCGCGAACCCCAGGCTGCCAAGCGCAAACTAAACCGCTGTGCCACCAGGCCGGCCCGGTCTTGGGCAGTTCTTAAAGGTTGACATGTAAGGAAAGAAGTTGCACACTGAGTTGGTGTTCAGTTTTTTTACTGAAGAACTGAAGACAGTTATGGTGGTAGGGGTTGGGAGAATACTAGTGTCTGTCTCAGAGATGCAACGCAAGGAATTATGTAATTCCATAGTAACCACTTATGGATTAATAATGTAGTCTTTTTGGAACTCACTTTTATGTTTAATCTGAGCCATCTCTGAGTTTTTCGTATAAGGCTACCTGCTTTGCAAAGCCATACCTCTGTCTGAAATGCCTCCGTAAAGCTTCAAAGAGTTCTCCCTTGCCTTTTCCTGAGATTTGGTGAACAGCCTTTAGTACCTCCTCATTCAGCCTCTGATTTTATGGATTCTCATCATACATGGTAGTCTTTATCCTTCCAGACTGGAAGCCTATTAGTCTTGTCACTCACATTATTGCCTGTCTTATTGATCATTCTGTTTACCTGAGTTGTTTATTTTTGCACTGTATCTTTCCTCAGGTACTGCAGGGAAAACTGAACATAGTACAGCAGTTAGGGGCACACCATGGCTTTGTACAGGGCTGGAAGAGTGTTTTCAAGACCCTTTCTGATAATGCCTGGCGTTTTGTTGTCTTTTTGGCCACAGAATCACATGCTCCTATGTCTTCTGAAAATAGTCTATAACAGTGCTGTCAAATAGAAATAAAATGCTCAAAAATGTGAGCCTCAAATGGTCACATTTTTTTTTTTTGGTGAGGGAGATTAGCCCTGAGCTAACATCTGTTGCCAATCCTCCTCTTTTTGCTGAGGAAGATTGGCCCTGGGCTCACATCCATGCCCATCTTCCTCTACCTTTTTTTATATGTGGGGTGCCTGCCACAGCATGGCTCGATAAGCAGTATGGAGGTCTGCGCCCGGGACCCGAACCCATGAACCCTGGGCCACTGAAGCGGAGTGCACGAACTTAACCACTATGCCACCGGGCCAGCCCTCAAATGGTCACATTTTAAAAAAGTAAAAGGAAACAGGTAAAATTAATATTAGTAATATTTTACTTAACCCAATTTCAACATGTAATTAATATAAAATTACTAATGGAATATTTTGACTTTTTTTTGTACTAAGTCTACGAAATATGGTGTATATTTTACATTTACGACACATCCCAATTCGGACCAGCCACAGTTCAGGTGCTCAACAGCTACATGTGGCCATAGGTGTCATATGGGACAGTACATGCCTCTAACTCCCCAGCCCCTTTCCTAGAATTTCAGAGCTGAGAGAGAATCTGAGTGCATCCAGTTCTGTACCCTTCTAACTTTGCTGAGGGGGAAACTGAGCTTTGTAGAGTTTATGATCTGCCTGAGGATGTCCAGCCAATCAGTGAATTAAGTTTGAAAGCCTTCTTCTGCAGAGCTCTTTCTGATATAATAGCCTTATTAGGATGGCAAATAGCATACTTTTCTAGGTACATCTTCCACTTCATCACCTTTCTTTTTACCTTCCATTCTAAGTACATTGGACTGATCTCTTTTGACAACATGCCATGTACTTCCTTGCTTCTTTGCTTCTGCTCAAACTGTTTCTTTCATCTACTTATTTAATACTTACATAGCACATGTATTAAATTGTTTAATACTCTATGAGTTGGGTACTGATATTTGCCCCATTTTACAGACAGGTAACTGAAGCACAAACCGATTAAATAACTTTCCAAAGTCATATAGCTAGTAAGTAAGTGGAGGAGCTGAGATTCAAACCTAGGCAGTCTGGCTCCAGGGTTCATGTCCATAACTACCACTTATACTTCCTCTATACAATACCCTCCATATCCCTTTTGAGCTCTAGCTCTGATGCTGCTTTCTCCATGTAGGGCTCCTGGATTCTACAGTCAGAATTATTAGCAATGATTAGAATTTACATAGGTACTTACAGTTTTCAGAGCACCTTCATGTCCATTCTATCATTTACACAATCCTTGTGATAGGCAGAACAGATATCAGAGCCAGGACTTGATGGGGTTTAAGTGATTTTTGCCACAGTGACTCAGAGTACATACTTGAATTTATTTGCTCTAAAAAATTCCTCTTCTGGGGCCAGCTGGTGGCATGGTGGTTAAGTTTGCTTGCTCTGCTTTGGTGGCCCAGGGTTCACAGGTTTGGATCCCCGGTGTGGACCTACACAGCACTCATCAAGCCATGCTGTGGAGGCGTCCCACATACAAAATAGAGGAAGATTGGTGTGGATGTTAGCTCAGGGACAATCCCCCCACCCCCACCCCCGCCGCACCAAAAAAAATTCCCGTTCTTTCTTTTCTATACTGACCTTTGCCCCATGGCACTTGTTGCTCCATTTTACCACTTACAGTGTTCTGTCTTGTGTGATAGCAAAAATGTCTCCACCATTAGACTGTAAGCTTCTTGAGGGCCAGGATCATCACTTGTTTATTTTTGTTTTCTCCACAGTCTTGCTTATATGTGATAGTCAGTTAAGGTTTGTTGAATCAATACTGCTTTACAACAAACATTTCTTTAAATTTCTCCTTGTGTCAAGTACTGTTTCCTGTGGATGCTAGAGATAGAATCTGATACTTCTCTCTGCCTTTGAGGGGCTCTCGATATAGTAAGGGAGAAAGAGAGGTAAACAAATTGCATGGTGTGGTAGGTGCTAAAATAGGGGGCTGTCCAGGATATTGGGGAACATAGAAGCAGCATACGACTCTGGAGCCAGAGATGGTTTCACAAAGGAGGAGCAATGAGAGGGTGAGCAGGGTTTGTTAAGGTAGACAAAACGGGAAGGCAAGAACATGCAAGCAGAATAAATACCATGTACAATGGTATAGCTTAATCTGAAAGACCATGGCTGGTTCAGGGAACTTGAAGTAGTTTGGTATGCCTGGAAGTGGTGCTGCGAAGATGGGCAGAGGCCAGATCATGGAAGACTAGGCTGATAAACTTGGATTTTTATCTTTTAGGTGGTACATGGATAAACACTTGGAAATGTTTTTGTATTTTAGGGGAAACAAATCATACTGTGCTTTGTGATATTGTTTAAAATGTGGCTAACTAGAAAAAAAATAGATTCAAAGAAAATGATTACAGGGATACACTATTGTATGTGGTAGGAATGTGACAAAATCATGAAGGTGGTATCTGAATGGAGTTTGGGACACACTGCCATAGACAGAGGAGTGCCCTTGGGAGATTTTTAAGGAGGACAGTGGCTATAGGTTTCAGAAATATTATTCTGGCAGCATTGTGGACCATGGATTAGAATGGGACAAACAAATCATAGAAGCAATAGGCCAGGTGGCGTGAGAGCTTGAAGTAAGGCAGTGACAAGTGATTGTGGTTTTTAAAAGGAAATGAAGAAGGTATAATAGGACCTGTTGACATGTTACGTTTAGGTTATGGGAGAGAGAGAAGAGTTCATTGTAATTGCTTAGTTTCTGGCATGGATTACTTAGTAAATACTATAACTAGATTAAGGAATGCAAGGGAGTTTGGTTTGGGGTGTACTGAGTTTGAGATGCTACCAAATCAAGACATTGAGGTAGAGATGTTCAGAAGACTGTTGGATGCAGAGGTTGGTTAGGTAACAACTAGTTATTGATTGCCAAATGTGCTCCAGATACTGTTCTAATAGTATTAAACTCAAGAGAAAGGTCTAGACCAGTGGTTCTCAATGAGAGGTGATTTTGCTCCCAAGAGGATATTTGGCAATGTCTGGAGGCATTTGTGATTGTTACAGCTCGGGGGTTGCTGTGGGTATCTAGTGGGTGTAGAGGCCAGAGATGTTAAATATCCTGTGATGCACAGGACAGCAGCCTCCCACAACAAAGAATTATCAGTAGTGTTGTGGTTGAGAAATTCTTGTTTAGAAGATGCAGATATTTCCTTCTGGATTAGAAGGGTGTGAATATCATTGTCATCTTGGATTTCTTCTTCTCATTCCCAGTGATCTGTATTATAGTAGAGACTCTATACAGAGGCTGTGTAAAATAAATTTTTGTTTCTTAAGGGTATTTTATAAATACCAAGATGTAAAAGGAAATAGTATGTTTTAGATAGGAAGATCAGCTAAACAAAGAATTACAAAAATATAAAACCCAGTGTGTTTGAGGGGCAAGATGGAACAGGGAGACAGGAGCAGAGAATAGAATGGAACTGTGAACAAGTGTCTTGAGGAAAAGGTAGAGAAGGGAAATAGGACCTCCTAAGAATGGGGGCCATCAAAGATTAGGAATTAATTGGGCATTGTGGGGAGAGATGGGTGTAGTTTGCCCTAAATTTGGGATAAGATTGAGAATCTTGCCTCAGTGCCTGTTCTGGAGCAGTAAGAGAAACCACGCTTCCTACAAACCAAGCAGCAGAACAAAGCTGTGAAGAGCTTTGAGGTGCCTCTCTCCCGTGGCAAGGCTGGGCTCTGTGAGGCCGCTGTGTAGCTGGCTGATTTATGTAGTTTGTAGAGATTTCATAGACTTCTTATTTTTGTGTGTGCTTAATAGGAATTTGTAAGCAACTGCTGAACTGGAGAGATGCGAGGCAATGGTTTGGCTTAGAGACTTAGTGCCCTAAATCCCCAGTTGGGACTGCAGAAGTGGCAGTTACAGGAGGCAGCTGTTATTTTACTCAAGTTAGCATGCCTTGCCTTGGGTTGAAGATGCTGCCTAAGTAGTTTTTACATGTGTTCTCTGAACACTCATCGGCCTTTGAAATTGGCAGGGTTTCACAGTGATGTTCTTTAGTTTATGGTCTACTGTTAACTTTCAGATCAGCATTGGGGGTATGGGCCAGTCACCAAGGGTGACTTGCAGTTCAGCAGGCATTATGGGCTAGAAGAGCCAGTCATATGTGGGTGCAAATTCTGGCACATTCAGATATGGGAATCATGGAGTCCCTCAGGAATCTGTACTGTGATTAGTTTTAAAATATTAATTAAATGATAATTCACTTTGTTCCAAAAAGGATATAGAGTGGTTTAAAAAGATGCATTCAATATCGCAGGATAAATTACATCCAGAATAAGTAAGAAAAATGAGACAGGGAAGATGAAGATAGGAAACCAAGATAGAGCCAACAATAAAAGTAAGAAGAGTAGGGGCCGCCCGGTGGCGCAGCGGTTTAGTCCGCGCTTGGCAGCCCGGGGTTCGCGAGTTCGGATCCCGGGCGCCCGCCGACGCACTGCCTGTCAGCCATGCCGTGGTGGCGTCCCATATAAAGTGGAGGAAGATGGGCACGGATGTTAGCCCAGGGCCAGTCTTCCTCAGCAAAAAGGGGAGGATTGGCGACGGATGTTAGCTCAGGGCTGGTCTTCCCCACAAAAAAAAAAAAAAGAAAGAAAAAAAAAAGTAAGAAGAGTATACAGGGGCTAGCCTGGTGGCGTAGTGGTTAAGTTTGAGCACTCTACTTCAGCGGCCCAGGGTTCGCGGGTTCAGATCCCAGGCGGGGATCTACACACCGCTTATCAAGCCTTGCTGTGGCGGCATCCCATATATAAAAATTGAGGAAGATTGGCACAGACGTTAGCTCAGGGCCAATCTTCCTCACCCCCCCCCCCCCAAAAAAAAGAATAGTATACAAAATAAAAGCTCTGATAATCAAGTTACTTCTTTTAGATTAGGTCTTAAGCTTTCTAGGAACCTACAGAAAGATGGAAACTGATCAGTTAAAAAATTTACAAAGTCTGTAAGATGATAAAAACAAGCTTCTCAGGGAAATCACATCTATCCCTGATAGAGGGAGCAAAGAGACATTCCTCCCCTGGGTCCTCCTTGAAGGCAACTGTTTAATCACAGTATCCTGTACCCCTTGTTTATAGTCTACACAGTGACAAGCTCTATAGAAGACTGTTTCCTGTAATGTCCCTTACTGCATGCAGGTTGATGGCATGACATTAAAGCACAATTTGGGAAAAAGCAATTGGGAAAGGAGGGCAGTATAATGTAGGGTGAGGACAGTCTGGCTTAATTCAGGGTGGAGTTTATAGTAGGTTGGTTTTTTTGGGTAACATTTTAATAATTGGTCTTTAAAGAGGTGTACACAGTGGAACCCCTAAATTGACAAGTAGCCAACAGTTTCCTGAGAGTGGGTTAAGCAGAGAGATTAGCATTGTAGGAAATAGAGAACTTTTCTCTCCCTGAGATGCATTGTGGAAAGAAGAATGGGAGATGAGCTTCAGTGGCTTGTGTCAGAGGATGTGTTAAGGGGAAACATTCAAATTGTATTCATGGTATGGGCTCTGACCTTCCTGATATAAGTTAGGCCTGGTTGTTTTTTTTTTTTTTTTTTGGTGAGGGAGACCAGCCCTGAGCTAACATCCATTGCGAGTCTTCCTCTTTTTGCTGAGGTCCGTGTCCATCTTACTCTACTTTATATGGGGCGCCGCCACAGCATGGCTGACAAGCAGTGCGTCAGCAGGCGCCCGGGATCTGAACCAGTGAACCCTGGGCTGCCAAGCGCGAACTAAACCCCTGCGCCACTGGGCCGGCCCCAGGCCTGTTCTTAAAAGATGTGAAATCTAAAAGGGAGTGTGGGTGGGACAAAGGCCTGCAGCAAACAGAAAATTCGGCCCACTCTTGTGCAAATTATAGCAAAGCACTTCTACAAATACCTGGGTGGAATTCTCTTTGAGGAGATTTGGTGAGTGTACCTGAAAAAATATTGCAAATATTAATTGAGCAAGGCACCATAGAAAGGTGGGTAAAGTCGTGAGATAAGTACTTTAAAACATCACAATATTGTTTTATTTTAAAAATTGTATAGTATCAGAAAAAAACATTTTCAAAGTGTTAATTGCTGCTCTGTAAAGCTAACCTAAAAAGAGTAGTGCTTTTTATTCTGGTAAGATGAGGAGAAGGGAGATGGTAATGAAAGACTATAAAAAAATATAGGCCAAACATGGCATATTTGTTCTTTGGAACTACCCTTAAGCTAGATGGAAATGAGTTAGGGTAAAAAAAAAAAAAAAAATGCAAATAGTAGATTCTAAACTTGGGGAGCTAATTACTATAAAAATAATAAATTATATATTGCAGGTCTAATGGATTATAATAAAAATATAATGCTTTACAACACTGATCTTTGGAAACTGACTGGAAGAACAACTATCTCTATCCATAAGGAGTGTATTTGGGTGGTTGTGATAGAAGGTGGTATTTTTTTAATAGGTAATATATATTATTATTTTTTTAAATACGTTTATTGAGAGAAAATTCATGTATCATAAAGTTCACTTTTAAAGTATACAATTCAGTGGGTTTTAATATATTCGCAGAATTGTGCAGCCATCACCATAGTCAATGTTAGAACATTTTCACTACCCCAAAGAGAAACTCTATGCCCATTAGCAGTAACTCCCCATTTCCCCCTACCCCAAACCCCAGCTCTAAGCCACCACTAATCTACTTCCTATCTCTATGGATTTGCCCATTCTCGTTATTTCATGTAAATTGAATCATATATTATGTGGCCTTTTGTGACTGGCTTATTTCACTTATGTTTTTAAGGTTCATTTATGTTTTAACATGTGTCAGTACTTCATTCCTTTCTATGGCCGAATAATATTCCATTATATGGATGTACCACATTTTATTTATCCATTCGTCTGTTGATAGATGCTCAGGTTTCCACCTTTTGGCTTGTGAATAATGCTACTGTAAACATTGGTGTACCGTATCTGTTTGAGTCCTGGCTTTCAATTCTTTTGGGTTTATATCCAGAAGTGGAATTGCTGGGTCATATGATTATTCTATGTTTAGCATTTGAGGAACTGCCAAACTGTTTTCTACAGTAGCTGCACCATTTTATATTCCTGCCAGCAGTGTATGAGGGTTCCAATTTCTCCATGTCCTCGTCAACAGTTCTTATTTTCTGTTTTTAAAAAATTATAGCCATTCCAGTATGTGTGACCATTGTGGTTTTGATTTGTGTTTATTTCCCTAATGACTGATAATGAGCATCTTTTCATGTGCTTATTGGCCATTTGTATATCTTCTTTGGAGATATGTCTGTTCAAGTCCTTTACCCATTTTTTAATTGGGTTGTTTGTCTTTTTGTTGTTGAGTTGTAGTAGTAGTTTTTTTTTTTTTTTTTTTTTGTGGGGAAGACCAGCCCTGAGCTAACATCCGTTGCCAATCCTCCCCTTTTTGCTGAGGAAGACTGGCCCTGGGCTAACATCCGTGCTCATCTTCCTCCACTTTATGTGGGACGCCGCCACGGCATGGCTGACAGGCAGTGCGTCGGCGGGCGCCCGGGATCCGAACTCGCGAACCCCGGGCTGCCAAGCGCGAACTAAACCGCTGCGCCACCGGGCGGCCCCTGTAGTAGTTCTTTATATATTCTGGACATTAAACCCCTATCAGATATATGATTTCCAAATATTTTCTCCCATTCTTCAGGTTGTCTTTTCACTTTCTTGATAATGTCCTTTGATACCCACAAGTTTTAAATTTTGATGAAGTCAAGTTTATTTATTTTTTCTTTTATTGCTCATGCTTTTGGTATATCTAAGACTCCGTTGCCAAATCCAAGGTCAGGAAGATTTACCCCTATGTTTTCTCCTAAGAGTTTTATAATTTTAACTCTTATATTTAGGTTGTTGATCCATTTTAATTTTTGTATATACTGTGAGGTAGGGGTCCAACTTCATTCTTTTGCATGTGGAAATCCAGTTGTCCCAGCGCTGTCTGTTGGAAAGACTATTCTTTCTGGTAATATATTTTTAATAAGTTTTTTTGTAAGTTATACAGTCATACGATTCCAAACTTAAAAAGTATACAAGCCCATAAATGTTGTCTTCCTTCCACTCCTGCTCCCAGCCACCCAGTTCCCTTCCTCATGTTGGTAGCCAGTTTGTTATGTTTCTCATGGATCCTTCCAGAAACAGCAGTTTAGGCCTGTACAAATAAAAACAAGCAAGTGTGTGTATGTATGTGTGTGCCTGTGTATATATAT
Source organism: Tapirus indicus (assembly GCA_031878705.1). Classification (NCBI taxonomy): domain Eukaryota; kingdom Metazoa; phylum Chordata; class Mammalia; order Perissodactyla; family Tapiridae; genus Tapirus; species Tapirus indicus. The sequence goes on along the minus strand of CM062929.1, from coordinate 28,470,281 downwards.
ATATCCTTTTTTTCTTTAATACAAGAGGTAGCATATGCATTATTCTGCATCTTGCAGTTTTTTTCAATTAAGGCTCTTATCTTGATTCAAAATGACATCGTTTTTTTTTTAAAGAAATGTAGTAACTACAGCAAAATATGAAGAATAATCTACCAATACCTCTGTTTCCTTCCACCAAGAATAAAAATTTTTATGCTTTTTTAAAAAGTAAAAGAAACAAAGATGAAAGCAGAATTCCTTTTGTTTGACATCTCTGGCAGCTGCTCTTATGGGTTTGATGTGTATCCTTTTAGGTCATATTTTATAATCTACTACTTCTATGTAGTAGATTGAGTGTATGACTCTGTGTGTTTGTAAAAAACTCTGCAGAGCACTTTGCATGCACTGTCTTATTTAATCCTCAGAATATCCCCAGACTGGTATTTCTGTTTTGTGGATGAGGAAACTGAGGCACAGAGAGATCAAGTAACTTGCTCAGGGTTACACAGCTAAGTAACAGACAGTAAGCTAAGTAATAGGTAGTAAGAGGTGGAGCTGATATTTGCTCTCTCATCTCTTTGACTTCAAAGGCTGTGCTCTTAACCTCTGAACTATGCCAAGGTGTTACTTGATATACCACTTTTCTGTTTTAGAATATAAGATATTCTGGGATTAGTACTTGTTGATTTAGGAATAAAGGATTAGTTATTCCCTCTCAGCCCTACTCTGTTACTCAGAATTGGACCTTCTAGTAGTAGTGAACGCAGTTGATCACGCCTCCTTTGAAACATTTTCTTCACTGGACTTCCAGAATACCATACTTGCATGGTTTCCTTTGTGCTTCACCAAGCAGTCTCTTTTGCTGGTTCCTCCTTTTTCCCCTAACTTCTAAGGGGAGTCTTAAGGCTCATTTCTCGAACTTACCCTTTTCTCTATTTGGAAGCAGCCACTTTAGTTATCTCTTCTAGTCTTCTGATTTGAGAGATATATATCCTGACAGTCTCCAAATTGGTCTTTCTGGCCCAGATCCTTTTCCTTGAATTCAAGACTCATTTGGTCAGCTGTTTACAGCACATCTTAGGCTCTTGGAAGTCTGATGGGCATCTAAGACTCAGTGTGTCAGAATCTAATTCTTACAGCCAAATAGTGGAAACAACCCATATTCCAGCAACTGATGAATGAGTAAGCAAAATGTAGTAAATACCTACAATGGAATGTTATTCAACTATAAAAAAGAACAAAGTAATAGCACATGTTACAATATGGATGAACCTTAAAAACGTTATGTTATGTTAAAGAAGCCAGTCATGAAAGGCCACATATCAGATGTCCAGATTGGACAAATCCACAGAGACAGAAAGTAGATTAGTGATTGCCTACAGCTGTGGGGAAGGGCTGTGGAAAGTGGAGAGTGACTGCTAATGGGTACAGAATTTCTTTTTGGGGTGATGAAAATGTTCTTAAATTGATTATGGTGGTGGTTGCCCAACACAGAATATACTGAAAACCATTCAATTTTACACTTTAAAGGGATGAATTTCATGGTATGTGAATTATAACTCAATGAAGTTGTTAAAAAATCAGATTCCTGGTTACCCATCCCCCAAACCAAACCCAAACAAATCAAACAATCTCATGAAAAAAATAATTGATAAGCTGGACTTCATTAAAATTAAAAACTTTTGCTTTGCAAAAGACACTGTCAAGAGAATGAGAAGACAAGCCACAGCCTGGGAGAAAATGTTTGCAAAAGACATATCTGATAAAGGACTTTTATCCAAAATATACAAAGAACTCTTAAAACTCAAGAGTAAGAAAACAAAGAACCCCACTAAAACGTGGGCCAGGGGCCAGCCCCGTGATGTAGTGGTTAAGTTCGAGCATTCTGCTTTGGTGGCCCAGGGTTCTCGCGGGTTCGGATCCCAGGCGCAGACCCACACAGTGGTCATCAAGCCATGCTGTGGCTGCGTCCCACATATAAAATAGAGGAAGATGGGCACAGATGTTAGCTTAGGGCCAGTTTTCCTCACCAAAAAAAAGGGGGGGGGCAAAGACCTGAAAAGACACCTCACCAAAGAAGATCTACAGTTGACAATCATACGAAAAGGTGCTCTATATCATATGTCATTAGGGAAATGCAAATTAAAATAACAATAATACCACTACACACCTATTAGTATGGCCAGAATCCAGAACACTGACAACACCAAATGTTGGCAAAGTTGTAGAGCAACAGGAACTCTCATTCATTGCTGATAGAATTGCAAAATAGTATAGCCACTTTGGAAGACTGTTTCTTTTTTTGTGTGTGTGTGTTGTTTTTATTTTTTTTTAATTTATGTATTTTTTTGTGAGGAAGACTAGCCCTGAACTAACATCTGTGGCTAATCCTCCTCTTTTTTGCTGAGGAAGATTGGCCCTGGGCTAACATCCGTGCCCATCTTCCTCTACTTTATATGTGGGAAGCCTGCCACAGCATGGCTTGATGAGCGGTGTGTAGGTCCATGCCTGGGATCTGAACCCACAACCCCGGGCTGCTGAAGCAGAGTGTGCAAACTTAACCACTACGTCACCGGGCCAGCCCCTATGACCCATTTTGAGTTATTTTTTGTGAAGGCTGTAAGATCTGTGTCTAAATTCATTTTTTTACTTGCGAATGTCCCGTTGTTCCACCACCATTTGTTGAAAAGGCTGTCTTTGCTCTGTTGTATTGTCTTTGCTCCTTTGTCAAAGAACAATCAACTATATTTATGTGGGTCTATTTCTGGGCTCTCTATTCTGTTCCATTGATGCATGTGTCTGTTCTTTCACCAGTACCACACTGTCTTGATTACTGTATCTTTATAGTAAGCCTTGAAGTTGAGTAGTAACAGTCCTCCAACCTGTAGAGTTGTCTATTCTGGGTCTTTTGGGAAGACTGTTTCTTACCAAATTAAAGGCGGTTTCATACCAAACTAAATATACTGTTACCATACGATCTAGCAGTCATGCTCCTTGGTATTTACCCAAATGAATTGAGAACCTATGTCCATCCATAACCTGTACACAGTTGTTTATGGCAGCGTTATTCATAATTGCCAAATTTGGAAGCCACGAAGATGTCCTTCAGTAGGTAAATGGATAAATAAACTGGTACTTTGGGACACTGGAATATTATTCAACACTAAAAAGAAATGAACTATCAAGCCATGAAAAGACGTGAAGGAACTTTAAGTGCATATTACTGAGTGAAAGAAGCCAATCTGAAAAGACTACATATGTGTGATTCCAACTATATGACATTCTGGAAAAGGCAAATCTGTGGCAACAGTAAAAAGATCATTGTTTTCCAGGAATTGAGGGGAGAAAGGGATGAATAGACTTAGTATGGAGTATTTTTAGGGCAGTGAAACTATTCCATGTGATACTATAATTCTGGATACATGTCACTATATACATTTGTCAAAACCCACAGAATGTACACCAAGAGTGAACCCTAATGTAAACTGTGGACTCTGAGTAATAATGATGTGTCAGTGTAGGTTCGTCACTGGTAACAAATGTACCAGTCTTGGTGTGGGATGTTGATAGTGGAGGAGACTGTGTGTGTTTGTGAGCAGGGGATATATGGGAACTCCCTGTACCTTCTGCTCAGTTTTACTGTTAACCTAAAACTGCCCTAAAAAATTAAGTCTATTTAAAAGGAAAAAAAAAAAAACTACAATAGAAAAAAAATCTTTCCTTGGAATCTTAACTATCTCAGAAATGACTATTTCCATCTCTGCAGTTACTTAAGCCAAAAACTTTGAGACGTCCTTGATTCCTTTCTTTTAATACTCTGACTCCAGTTGTTCCCAAATCTAGTTGATGCTACATTCAGAAAACATCTGGAGTCGGTTCACTTGTGACCACTACTTTTATGACTCTGGTCCATGCCAGTATTAATGTTTACCTAGATTATTGTAGAAGCCTCCTAACTGGTCTCCTTACTTCCTGTCTTTGGCTCTTCCCTGCCCCTGACTTCCCCATTGTCCATTTTCAGCACAGCAGACATAAGATCATATCACTCCTCTGCTCAGGACCTTCTAATGGCTTCCCATTAAAAGCCTAGGTCCTTACATTCACCCCCAAGGACCTAAAAAATTCAGTGATGCTCTCCTGTTTTTCTCCTCATTCAGTCTACTCCAGCCACACTAGCCTTGATGGTGTTTCTCAAACAGCAAGCATGCTTCCACCTCTGGACATTTTGTACTTTCTGTGCTCTCTGCCTGCAATGCTGTTCCCCTATAACCTTAACTCTTTTAGATTTTTGCTCAAAAGTCACTTTTATCAATAAGGCTTCCATGCTTACCCTGTTTAGAATATCAATACCTACCTCCTACCTCTACCACTCTTTATCCCTGTTCCAGTGCTTCATTTTTCCCCATACCTCATCGCTGTCTGAAAAATTAGTACATATATATTACTTATTTGTTTACTGTCTCTTTCTCTGTCCATTAGAGAGTAAGCCCCTTGAGAGAAGGGCATTTAGTCTGTTTGGTCATTACTATTTATTTGCTTTGTGTCTAGAACAATACCCGGTACCATATTAGGCTCTCAATAAATATTTGTTGCATTGAACAACCAAATATTCAAGATAGTATAGTGGAAAGAGGTAGGAAACATGGATTCCAGATCTGTCACTAAGATTAAGTAGCTTTGTGACCTGAATGCTTGTGGGTCTCAGTCTTATCATCTGAGTCAAGCGAGAGATTTGGCATAGGTGGCTTTTCATGCAAACCAGAATTTTAGCATCTTTCATTATAAAGTTAAGGCTCTGAGCTTAGAAACATTGTTTCACTCACCTGTATCTGCTCTTATTAGGAATAATGCCTGGATTATATGGCAAGCCTAAGGATAGTTTGTTGAAGCATCTGAGGGTTTTGGGAAATTCAACACAAGGAGGAGCTAGCTACTCAGGGACTCAAGGCCAGAAGGACTCTAGGCCAAAAGGAAGATCTGGCCTTTGAGGTGCTATTTGAAGGTCAGGAACTTACTCTAGGAATAAGAACAAGCCATTTCATTTTGAAATTTTCTAAGTATCTCTATTTCCCCTCATTTTCTTTGGGGGGCCTTTTTTCCTCCCACTCCCCTGCCCCATTGTGAGTTCTCTCCTGTGCTTGCCTCTGTGTAAAGTGTTGTAGCTACAACTGTTAAAATGTGTCTCTCATATATTTAAGTAAATTGTAGCATTTAGATTCCTTAATTAATGTTTAAAATCATTTCATTATGCTTGTGTAGTTTAATTTCTCCTTTCTTGTCAGACCTATCATAAAATCCAGTAGGGTTTCTGACTGTAGTATAAGCTGGTCTCAGATGGGAGGAAGGTTCCCCTCCAGTTCTCTGTACATAGCAGAACTATACACTTCCTTTTTTTAAAATTTAATTTAATTTAATTTATTTCATTTTTATTGATGTCTTAATAGTTTGTAACATTGTGGGGTTTTAGTTGTATATTCTTGTTTGTCCGTCAACATATGGATGCATCCCTTCACCCCTTGTGCCCACCCCCCACCGCCCTTCCTCCTGGTAACCACCAACCAGTTCTCTCTGTCCGTGTGTTAGTTTATATTCCACATATGAGTGAGATCATGTGGTGTTTGTCCTTCTCTCTCTGGCTAATTTCACTTAACATAATACCCTCTAGATCCATCCATGTTGTTGCAAATGGGACAATTCTGTCTTTTTTATGGCTGAGTAGTATTCCATTGTATATATATACCACATCTTTATCTAGTCATTAGTCGAGGGGCACTTGGGTTGCTTATACATTTCCTTTTCCAGAGTGCTGTTGTGAGAATCATTTTCCTTCTGTGAAATTTTTTGGTTTGAGTGCTCTCAGAGGACAAATATTTTAAAAATGCAAACATTTAAAGTTATTTTTAAAAATTAATTAATTAAATTTTTTTTTTTTTTTTTGAGCAACACTGGCCCTGAGCTAACATCTGTTGCCGATTTCCTCTTTTTCTTTTTTCTCCTGAAAGCCCCAGTACATAGTTGTATATGCTGGGTGTAGGTCCTGAGCTAACATCTGTTGCTGATTTCCTCTTTTTCTTTTTTCTCCTGAAAGCCCTGGTACATAGTTGTATATGCTGGGTGTAGGTCCTTCTAGTTCTTCTAGGTGGGATGCCGCCACAGCATGACTTGATGAGCAGTGAGTAGGTCCGCTCCCAGGATCCGAACTGGCGAACCCTGGGCTACCGAAGCGGAGTGCATGAACTTAACTGCTATGCCACTGGGCTGGCCCCGTTAAGTTATTTTTAAAAAGTAGAGTACTCCCCAATTTTAGATTTGCATTTTGTAATTAATTAATTAATTTTGGTTAACCTTTTTATTTTGAGGTAGTTGAGGATTTATATGCAGTTCTAAGAAATAATGCTGAGAGAATCCCATGTACTCTTCACCCAGTTTTCCTCAGTAGTAGCATCTTGTAGAAAGAACTATATTACAAATACCACAATAGGATATTGACATCGATACAATCCGTAGATTGTACCTTGTTCAGATTTCTCCAGTTTTACTTGTACTTATTTGTGTGTGTGTGTATGTGTGTATTTAGTTCTATGCAATTTTATTACATCTGTAGTCTCATGGATCCAACACCATGAGACCATGGATCCAACAACTGTCTGTGTCTGTCAGGACACAGACACTTCCGTCCCCACATGGATTCTTCATGTTGTCCTTTTATAACCACACCCACTTCCCTCCTGGTGCTTTTAACTCCCAGACCCCTGGCAACCACTAATCTGCTCTCCATGTCTATGAAATTTGTCATTTCAGGAATGTTATGTAAATGGAATCATACAGTATGTAGGGGATAGGTTTTTTTTCACTCAGCATAAATCCCTTGAGATTCATCCAGGATTTTGTGTGTCAGTAGTTTGTTTCTTTTTATTGCTGAATGGTATTTCATGGTATGGATGTACCACAATTTGTTTAGCTGTTCACTTGTTGAAGGACATCTGATTTATTTCCAGTTTTTGGCTATAATGAATTAAGCTTCTGTGGACATTTCTGTACAGATTTTTATGTGAATATAAATTTTCATTGCCAAGGGTACAGTTGCTGGGTCACATGGTAAGTGCATGGTTTGCAATTTCCTTTAAAAATTAGCAGATAAAAACTTTTCCTGTCAAAGCTATTTACTCTTACATTTTTTGGTGAAGAGCATCATTTTATAGTTCTTTGTAAAGCTATCTGTCTTCTAGAACCTAATGTTTATGTAGCCAGGGAGTTTGCATTTTGGAATAGTCATTGTATCATTCTTAGGCATTATGAGATGAAAGTGAAAGCTGGCAGAAATCTGATTCCACAATCACCAAAGGGTAGTTTCCTTTCCTATCAAACAATATATGTATTAGTTCTTGTCTTTTTTGCATTTGATTCTTAGTTTTAATATTGTAGTAGAAGTTTGCATTTTATTTTCTCTTTTTTACAGCGGCTATGTGACTATGTTTGTGACCTCCTCTTGGAAGAGTCAAATGTCCAGCCAGTATCTACACCAGTAACGGTGTGTGGAGACATACACGGGCAGGTAAAATTTCATGAGCAGATTTTTAGTTTTTTGGCTGTCTATAGTACATGTGTGTTTCCACTTGTGCTGCAAAATATTAAAAAACAAAAAACAAAAAAAACCCAGCTGATTGCTGGCTAGGTTGCCTCAGTCTGCGTTACAGTAATGATTCCTGGTTACTGTTGCAGTGAATAAAAGTAATGGTCAAATTATTCATGAAGTTTGCTGAAATTATACTTGCAAAGTGAATAGAATGCAGCATTATTGCTCTGTGGAAAGAGGGAGATATAAAACACAACATGGACTGCTCATAGTTATTATGATTAATAGGAGATGCTTTAGTTTTAGATACTTTTTGTTCATTCTGTTCATTTCTATTCTATTCACTCATGTCATATTTTGTTGAAAATTTATCATTTCCTTAGTGGGAATGAGAACAGCGAAAGTTCAGAAAGATAAAATCATTGGTGCATGATTTCACAGCAAGTCACTGCTATAATGGGATGAGAAAGATTTAGTTCATTTTTTCATCTACTAGGTTTTTGTTGGTTTGTTTTTAAGAGTTTAAAGCGGTGACAGGAGGGGCACACCTTATCTTTAGACTCTTAACTAGTGTTTAACCTAGTTGGAAACCTTCTGTGTATTTGTAGAGTTTTTTTGCAGGGAAGTGAAAGCTGAACAGAACACTCATAGCCTGCTGTATGCTTCCAGTGGAGTTACAGCTATAAGACATGTATTACATTGTGGATAATATCGTATTTATGAATGCCAACAGGCCTTACTGTCTGCGGTGCAATTTCCCTGCCTTAAATATGACTGCCTAAAGGAGCAGAAATGTGTGTAAATTGGTTGTGATTGGGGGCTGCTCCATGAGTAAACTCCTATTTTGACTATTTAGAAGGCTCTTTTCTTTTTGATTTTTCAATCTCTTTTCTGCATGATTGAGGTTATAATAAATCTGGCATTTGCATGTTATCAGCTTCTATATAGAGGTGCCATTACATCATCTTTGATCTGTTGAAATTCTAGTTCTCTAGAATAGACTTTAGGAATGGATTTCTTAAAATTTCCATGTAACTTCTCTCAAAAAGTATAATAAACATTTGTATTTTGCTGACATAAAGGATAATGTAAGTAGTGCCTTAACACATTTGTAAAAGCTGGAATAAACCAAGTAACGTTTTCCCCTGGTTATAATATTAAAATTGAAGCGTTGCTTGTGTTATTAAGGACTTTTCATTATATGAATTACAACCATGATCAAAGGTCAGGAAGTTAGAGACAATTTCAAACTACTAAAAGTAATTAAAATCATAAAATTGTACTTCTATATTATACATACCTTCAGTCAAATGTACAGTTCTTGCTAACATTTTATCTTGTGTTTTGAGGTTAACAAAGTGCTTTTTCACATATTCCATGTCAAATTTTTTCAAGAGTCCTATGAGATTGGGTCATTTTGTAGAGAAGGAAAGGGAGCCTGAAAGACTGAAGAATTAGCCCAAACTCACGCAGCTGCCAATGGACAGAGCTCAGATTTGAAACTCATTTGGGTGTCTGGTAGCCCATGTTATTTTAAGAATACCACCAAACTGAGCATTGTTTCTCTTGTACTTGACCCTTTAAAACAATTGCTAATCAAAAGCATGGAGCTTGAGGAGCTTCTAAACATCCGCTGACTGATTGAATCAAATGTAAGATGTATCCTTCGGGACTTGTACAGTTGTCTTCCCCTTAAGCCAGTTCTGGAATTGCAGGATTGGATTGAGTATAAATAAATGTGTTGGCAAACATGTAGTGCTGAGTAGCATTGAAATAGTGTAATCTAGTGAGGAGATTGTAGACTTCAGTGTCAGACAGAGCTTGACTTAGGTCCTGGCTTGGCTACATACTAGCTGTTTAAGAAGCCACTTCAGTTAGCTCACTAGTTAAGTACGGCCTATGAACCCTTTAACGTAGTACAAAATTCAATTAGGGTAAATCTGCTGGTGCCTCAGCATGAATCAAGGGAGTGGCACCAGACTGTGCTGGTTGTCATTGTATTCTTCACCAGCAGGCATACACAGTAAAATAAAATACCAGGATCACTTAAGAATGTCCTTGATGAAGCAGTAATGTTGATTGGAACTCTCAGCTCTTGAGTAGATACATCTTTTGGATAGTCCATGTGATGACATAGGAAGTATGCATAAAGCACACCTGCTACATACCAAAGAAAGATGGTTTGCTCAAGGAAAAGTACGTGTGCAGTTCGTTGCATCATGAGCTAAAATAGCCTCTTTTTTTATGGAACACTATTTTTACTTGAGAGAATGAATGACAAACTGTGGGTATTTGGCAACCATTTTTGCAAAAGTGAAGGAAGTGAGCCAATCACTTCAAGGAAAACAATTGACAATATTTGTTGCCAGTGACAAAATTTGAGTTTTCAAATAAAAAATTGGAATTTTAGAAAAATCGAGTCCACCACCATGAGGCTAACAGCTTCTGATACTTAAAGACTTTTTTGATGAGATGAGTGGTGATATTAATGAATATAGTTTTTTGACGACGTATAATGAAATGTCATTTCCATTTTCCAAATGACCAGTATGTTATCCACTCAATGTCTTAGACCAATCTATCTAACAGAGTATAAGACCTCTTGTCGAATTTTGATGTACAGTCATGTGCCACATAACGACATTTTGGTCAACACCAGACTACATGTATGACAGTGGTCTCATGAGATTAGTAGCAAATAGCCTAGGTGTGTAGTAGGCTAGACCATCTAGGTTTGTGTAAGTACACTCAATGATATTCACACAACTACAAAATCGCCTAATGGCACATTTCTCAGAACGTATTCTGTTGTTAAGCAGTGCAGGACTGTATCTGTATGTGTACACACACTCTCAATATATGTATACACACACATATATATGTGTGTTCTCTGGCCTAGTAATTTCACTTCTTTGACTGTGTTCTAAAGGCAAAAAAAAAAAATCAAATGCCGTGTAAATATATAGAAAATGTGTTACAACATCATTTATAATAACAAAAGAAACAACCTTCATGACTAGCATAAGGGAATATTTTAATAAAGTAAATCTATCAACTCAAGGACCCAGACCTTATGTGGTCATGAATAATGATTATAATGGACACTATGTAGCAAAATAGGAAGGTGATTGGGGAAAAGAATGGAACACAAAACTATACCTGTAATATAACCACACAGTTTTACTATGTAAAGCTGAGTTTGTATACAGACAAAGTTAGGAAGGGAACATTAAAAAGTTTTATGAAACAGTTGCTTTTATGAAAGTGTGGTGGAAGAGTGAGCATCCTTAAACTTTTCTAGTGCTGTTTATAGAAATATGTTCTTGAACAAAAGCTTTATAAGTTTCCATTTACCCTGTATATATTTAATAGATGATCAGATGTTCTGCTTCAGGGACCCATAGTTCATACTCCATATTGGAAGTTTTTTCCAAAGTCTTTAGTATAATAAACGTTTACTGAGAACATGTGCAGAAAACTAACCTTCTCCTGCTTTACTGGAAGCCTACCTCATCATTTCACAAATAATTTCTACCATCTATTGTATGTTTTTCATATCACAGACACTCTGTAAATGTTCTCATTTTAAAAGAAAACCAATCCTAAGAAGTGGATTTTATTCCATCATTAGAGACTAGGAAACAGTTTAGTAGTTTTTAAACTTTTTGATTTCAGGACCCATTTGTAGTCTTAAAAATTAGAGGTCCCTCCAAAATTTTTGTTTATATGGATTATATCAGTTGGTATTTACCATATTAGAAATTAAAACTGATCTTTTTTTTAAATGTTTAAATTCATTTTAAAAATCAATAACAACTCATTAAATAGTAACATACATATATATTTTTCTTTTGCTGAGAAGGATTCACCCTGAGCTAACATCTGTGCCAGTCTTCCCCTATTTTGTATGTAGATCACCACCACAGTGTGGCTGATGAGTGGTGTAGGTCCACTCCTGGGATCCGAACCTGTAAACCTGGGCCGCCGAAGCAGAGTGCGCTTAATTTAACCATTAGGCTACGGGACCAGCCCCAACATATGTATATATATATATTTTTGTGTGTGTGTGAGGAAGACCAGCCCTGAGCTAACATCCGTTGCTAATCCTCCTCTTTTTGCTGAGGAAGACTGGCCCTGGGCTAATATCTGTGCCCATCTTCCTCCACTTTATATGGGACGCCGCCACGGCATGGCTGACGAGCAGTGCGTCAGCGGGCGCCTGGGATCCGAACTTGCGAACCCTGGGCTGCCAAGCGTGGACTAAACCGCTGCGCCACCGGGTGGCCCCACATATGTATATTTTTAATGAAAAATAAACTGTGTTTAACAAAACAACTTTAATGAGAAGAGTGGCATTGTTTTACATTTTTGCAAATTTCTTTAATGTCTGGCTAAATAGAACATGGCTGGATTCTCATAACCTGCCTCTGCATTCAGTCTGTTGGATATGCTGATTAAAGTATGTGAAGACAATCCAGCTTTACACAGATATGTGTTACAAAAGGAAGGAAATTTTAATTTTTAGAGAAAATGGTGCATATTCTTTTAATACTATACCAGGTACAACTAATAATTTCCTACACATTTATCTTTTACACTTGAAAGTGAAATTACTACTTAAATTTCTAACACTTCAAACAGTATAGGAATCTTAGTCACAGTGAACAAAACTGAAATTTAAGTGTTAACTACTGAAAGAAAGCAAGCCCTACCCTTCATAACAATGTTTCATAAATCTGAAGTTTTTACTTGCTTAGATTAAAAAAAAACTTCAGAAAGTTTAAAATAAAATTTTCCTATCTTCTTAAAATTAGCAAGTAAATAATTGAAACAAATGTTCAATCTCAGTTGAGTGGTAGACTATTAATTTGTTTAAAATATTTGCCATCCCTTTCTACTGGAGTCCTTCCTTTGAAAGGAGTATACTTCCCACTTCCTACCCCACAGATGTATATATGATGTATTTGTATCATATGTCATTTACTTATATATATATTTTATATATATTTACACATACACACACAGTATGAGCAATAAAAAAGAAATATCTATGTAGTATTACAGTCAATTCCTTTCATCTAAAATCCCTTTTCAGAAAAACTGTTTTCTTTAGTTGACTGAAATTACCAAATACACAACTTGTCAGTTACCAATTTTCAGTCAAATATGATGAAATATACAGTTCTTTTTTACTGATTATCAAGAAGACAGTCCACAGCAGTGGAGCCTAAGGGTACACATCTCCAACAGTATAGAGTGTAGGAAGTAAGTTGATCTACTCTTCGTGACACTATAAAGTATCATGTAAATTCATTATTTGAAAGAAATTCTTATCCACTTGCTTCCTTGTCTTTTATCTCATTAAAATAGATCTGAATATGGGGTAGTTAGGTTAGCCTATTGACAAGTTAGGTAACTGATAAATTATTTCAGATTCTCAAATGATAGATGGGGAGATGTAGGAAAGAAATTTGAGACGGGGGGCCTATAACATTGATGACCTAGGAGTGACTTTAGTGGTAACTGTGAACTTTAGTGCCTTTTTTTTAGGCTTGGGAGCTGTGTGCTTGGCAGTTTTGCTTACACTTTATTTCCTTTTATAAATGTAAATATTTGAAGTCCTCTTAATTAACTGCTTCTTTACACATTTTGCTCTTAGTTTTATTATTTTACTCGATAGGAATTTGTAATCAGCATGTATTGTCTCTCTTTTATAGTTTTATGACCTTTGTGAACTATTCAGAACTGGAGGTCAGGTTCCTGACACAAACTACATATTTATGGTATGTAAACAACAGTGATATCAAGTACTTATTTAAAATGGAAAGAATCTGACTCATTACGTGTAAATTACATAATAATTTCATTGCCATGTGACAAATTGCTTCATATATGAAAAGGTGATTATATACTTTTCTACATTTTGCTGTGTCCGCTAGTTGAGAATAATTGCTTTACTAAACTGCTGTATACATATAGGACTAGGTTGTAGTCCTCAATAGTGGTTGTGCAGAAAAAAAGCCCAGAACTACAGGTTTAAGGCATAAATCTTCAACATACTGTTATTTTATCAGACTTGTTTTGAGCATTTGTTTTCATCTGTTAGTAATCTGTGGATTGATGAATATACACACACACACATTTGCTATTAAGGTGGATGTTTACTTACTTTCCTTTTGAAATGTTATGTTACTGTTGCACTTTTTTGAATCCTTCTATCATGTTCCTTCCTTCTGAAAGTCTCTGGGTCCCTTTCCTATTCTTTTAGCTATTTTCCTACTGGTCTAATATTGGCCCAAGTAAAACATTAATGGGAAGTATAAATAGTATGTTATCATATGCAGTTGTTAAATACAAAGCTGAACCTAGAACACTGTTACAGTTATGGTGTTTGTTTTTACAAAAATCTGTTTTCTCCAAGTTGGCAGCTCTTCTGATATAGTTAAAATGATTTTTGAAATTCATTAAAAAAATTTTGATTCACACATGACCTTTTAGAAACATCTATTAACATAGATAACAGAGAATTGAAAAACATGGTGGTTTTGCAGCAAAAACCCCAAGCGCATTGCACTGCAGGTTCCTGTAGGCCTCCTGAATCATAAGACTAGCACAAACATTTAGTACAAACAGCTTATTTACTTCCATTTGAATTTTTTATTATAACCCAATTTCCAAATAATTCAATGTGTAACTCTTCATTTTTGTTATTTTGGACTGTGTCTCTGAGTTTGTGCACTTTAGTATAATTTAAAAAATACATTGTTGGTATTGTATTGTTGGTAACTGTAAACTTTTGCTTTACAGGGTGATTTTGTAGACAGAGGTTACTATAGTTTGGAGACCTTCACTTATCTTCTTGCACTAAAGGCTAAATGGCCTGATCGTATTACACTTTTGCGAGGAAATCATGAAAGTAGACAGATAACACAGGTGTATGGATTTTATGGTAAGATCTAGTTCTCTGATTCTGAATGTTTTCCTTTCCTCTTTGGGAAACAAGCCATACAAGTCATACATGTGCTTTATAGTAAAATTAGAAAATACGGATAATCTTTTTCCACTTTCTCACCCTTTTACTCCCCCTCTTCCCCCAATCCATTGAAAATCTTACCATGGAGAGAGAACCATTCTTAACTTTTTGGTGTACCTCTTTCTAGATCAGTGCCTCAAAGGGTAGTCCTCAGTTTACCTCATTGGAATCACTGAGGTGCTTGTTAAACATGTAGGTTGCTGGGGCCGACTGCAGATCTTTTGGGGTGGGAACCTACAATCTGCTGAAGGTGAATGTTCTGCACACACACATATGTGCACGCACACACCACACTAAAATGGGATTTTACCTGCTTTTTTCACTTAATATTGTGACCAGCTTTTTGACTTCATCGATGTTATTTTTATAACTACATTGTATTATACTGTATGGATGTACTGTAATTGATTTAACCAGTCCCTTTGATATTGGATGTTTGGATTGTTTTTAAGTTGCTGTTACACACATAGCTGAATGAATATCCTTTTGCATATATATCTATATCT
Source organism: Tapirus indicus (assembly GCA_031878705.1). Taxonomy (NCBI): domain Eukaryota; kingdom Metazoa; phylum Chordata; class Mammalia; order Perissodactyla; family Tapiridae; genus Tapirus; species Tapirus indicus. Next base: position 28,455,187 of record CM062929.1, on the reverse strand, counting down.
ATATCTATATATCTGCTTGGTATATATGATATCCCAAGGATATATGAATATCCTCTTACATATATATATGTGTGTGTGTATATATATATGTATGTATTCCTCATGTTATATGTATCTGTGTGCTTGCTGCAGAGAATGCCAGGACCTCAGGGCCAAAAACAGAACTCAGTCATGAAAAGCAAAATAGGTGCTTTTATAAGACTTTTATGTGGTTGAAAATTTTTAAAAATGAGGTTGGGAAGCTCTTTGAAGGAGGTAGACAGCAGAACTGTTGAGATTATTAATATGAATTTTCATGGAGCACAATTAAGGCAGCTATTGAGAGATTTGAAAGTATTATTCTCATGACCATTTAGTTTTAGATTTTATATTTTGGAGTATCGTCTCTTGTTATAAAGATAAGCTGAACTCTCTTACTCTTCAATTTGTCAGCCATTATCAATTATTAAGTTGAGAAATTTTGATAATTTATTGTTTATATAACTTTGTTGATAATTGAAAAGTTAGATGGCTAACATTTGTCTCCTTGATAATTGAAAAGTTAGACGGCTAACATTTGTCTCTTTCCTATAAGTTACTTCTGATTTTCATTAACAAAATACCAAATACCATTTGAAATTAAAGTTTTTGCTTGTTTTAGAAAATAATCAATATTTTGGATAATACGTATTGTAGTGTTAGCTCAGTGAAAGCACCTGGCCCAGCTAAGATTAGTGTTATACATGTAATTACACCCCAGAATTTGACCAGCATTTATCAATGTAGAGCAAAAGGGATAAAAGAGGGAGAGGAGGGAAGACATTTTAATCAAGATGCCTTGACTGAAGAAAATGACAATAGCACAGTATCTAGTATTGAATTTTCCTGTTCCCAAAGCTGTGCTCATCTGTGGTTTTGTTTAATAAAAGGAAGCCCACCAGCTCCTCAGAAGGGAGATAATTTTAGTCATCATGGAACTTAAATTGATTTTAAAGTAGTAAAAATGTCCATATATAGCTGTTAATTATATTGGGGCTTCAGTTCACACAGATAAACATATACTGAGCAATTATTATGAACCAAGTGCTTTGCATATGTGTGAAGATGAAAAATACAGGATTCCTGCCTGCAAACTGAGCTCAATGTTCGAGCTCTCTTGTGGCGAGTTTAGGAATCCTGCTTCACATAGCGATGTAATTTAGAAAATCATGAGGATTGACCATACCCCATTGTCTTCTATCCTGTATCATTTTCAGCTGTACTTAGGGCAATAGTAATGTCAGTTCTTTTCAAAATTAAGAAGCCAAGGAGCAGAATTGCCATGGTATTAATTGAAAGAAGAATTAATACCTATTAATTAGGTATTAATAGGTGTACCCTATTAACTGTTCTAGATAGCAGAGAGAGTGTTCAACTGGAAATATGTTAAGAACCTGATTGGCAGTCTCTCGTCAGTCATGACTACAGGTGTCCTTAGTGGAGCTCAAGTATTTAGTTGCACAGTTTGCAGAAGATCTCAGAAGAGGCAACCTAGTTCTAAAAAATGTTGAGATCGAAATTACCCATGCTCCTGTAATTAAGGGTCCTCTGATTTGTTTGATTATCCTGCTAGAATAAGGAATTAAATAAATTACTAAATACATTAAATAAATTACTCTGTTTGATAGAATTTCCCAGTATTAATAACATAGTAGACAAAAGCATTTGCTTTGGGGTATGTAAAATTACTATTTAACTCTCCGTCATCATAGCATTTGGACTAGTAATTTCAGCTACTTCTTAGGGCCACTTCTGGAATGAAAAGCAGGACCACATTCTTAGACTAGTTAAATGCTAGCCTCCATCTGGCTCTACATGGTAGGACCTACCAGGGCTAAATATGTGTCATAACTTGGTGTCCTAGTTTTAGCTAAATTTCTGTTGTCCTCGTATTGGATGTGTTCTTTATTTTTATTGGCAGATTCAGAACTTCATTAATGAGAACTGTTCTGTTTTTTTCATAGATGAATGCCAAACCAAATATGGAAATGCTAATGCTTGGAGATACTGTACCAAAGTTTTTGACATGCTCACAGTAGCAGCTGTAAGTTTATATAAATCTTTTTAAAACCTCAAATATTTTCCTGCCAATAACACTTTGCATGTTTTTATCTAATTGCCATCTCGGTTATATTACTATCATTAGCATTCATTGATGAATTTAGATATGACTTAGTTTATTATTATACATTCAACTCTCTTTATCCTTTTTTTGCTAGTTAATAGATGAGCAGATTTTGTGTGTTCATGGTGGTTTATCTCCTGATATTAAAACACTGGATCAAATTCGAACCATTGAACGGAATCAGGAAATTCCTCATAAAGGAGCATTTTGTGATCTGGTTTGGTCAGATCCTGAAGATGTGGATACTTGGGCAATCAGTCCCCGAGGAGCAGGTTGGCTCTTTGGTGCAAAGGTCACAAATGAGGTAAAGCCAACGTTTTCAGAAAAGTGGTTTGTTGGTTGCTAATGGCCTACGTAAAGACCTATGGTGGCTATAGATAAACTTCTACCCTAGTTTACTCAAACTGTGGTGGCTATGGATATCAAATTTCTTGTCTAGTTTATCATATATATCTTTCTTTAATAGTTAAATGAGATCACATAATGAAAGCACCTCCTTCAGCATCCACTTGGTAATATGTGTAAAATAAATGTTCCTTTTCTTTCAAACATTGCAATTAAGTAATGAGATAACAAGGGCAAGATAAGCAACTTTTTTTAATATATAGATATTTTTAATTGAAATACAACTGACATATAACGTATTAGTTTTAGATGTACAACATAGTGATTTGATATATGTATATATTGTGAATAGGCAACTTTTTGAGGTTCAACTATTTTCAATTTAAAAAAATGCACACACACACACTCACACATAGGGATAAGCTTATATTGGGAAGTAATCTAGCATAATGGAGTCAGAGAGCAAGGTTCAACATAACTGAGATAAGTTATTTATCCTGAATGAACCTCTGTTTCCTTAGGTTGCAAAAGAAGGGTAATAAATCTCTTCCAGAATTTTTGCAGGAACTATATAAACTCTCAGTAAATAATAGATATTGATAGCAATGTATTTATTATTGAACCATAAAACACTTTGTTTTATATCTCATAGTACTTATAGGACGCTTTTCTTCAGAAACTTCTAACTAATTATGTGACTCTATGATTTCTCTAACTATAATAGACTCAGGCCGAAGCAGCTGTATTTGCCTGTAACTTATTGAAAGTATTGGGCATAACTGTCGAATGGGTTCTATAATCATGAGAACTTTAGTTGTAACAGGATTTATGCTTTATTATTTTCTTATGTATGTAGGTTGTTTTTAAAAAAATGTGCTGGATACTTAACAAAACCTTTCTAAATTGCAGTTTGTTCATATCAACAACTTAAAACTCATCTGCAGAGCACACCAACTAGTGCACGAAGGCTATAAATTTATGTTTGATGAGAAGCTGGTGACAGTATGGTCTGCTCCTAATTACTGCTATCGTTGTGGAAATATTGCTTCGATAATGGTCTTCAAAGATGTAAATACAAGAGAACCAAAGTTATTCCGGGCAGTTCCAGATTCAGAACGTGTTATTCCTCCCAGAACGACGACGCCGTATTTCCTTTGAGGCCTTCGCCCATCCTGCTGACCCATTTTTCTGCCCTCTTCTTACCCCAACTTTTGTGTATTACCCTCTACAATATACTTTTTATTGAGCACTTTGCTGCTGAAATGCTGCCTCTTGCCTTTTTTTTTTAAATTTTAAATTATCTAAATTTATTGTTTGTTATGGTGTCTATAGCAATGTTTTTCTATCAGTTTTCTCCCCCATCCCCACCTTGGACTCATTTGAGAAGACTTGAGAAATGTCTTAATACTCACACTGCTGCATGTAGCTCTTGCTTATTTACTGGTCTGGGGGAAACAGGATGTGTTTCCTTTTTTTAAAAAGCCAATTGACAGAACAGACTACACTGAAATACTTCTCCTTTTGCATCATTCAGCCTTTTGTTTTAGTTTGGTAAGTTTTAAGAAATTTCAGCAGCAAAGTTGTTATTCAGTGGGCATGATGGACTGCAGATGCCTCGAGTTGTGTATACCTGTCCCAGCTGTAAACTTCATTGTCCTTTGTTGGATATTTTAAATGGATATAAAATAAATTGGTCTAAAGGGCTGCCCTCCTTGTTGTGTTTTTAAATTTTAGTTAAAAACTGCTACAGCTTCTGACTTTGTACATTAGATAATTGTATTGATCTTTTTCAGATTCCTTGTATTTTTTAATAAAGTAATCTTAAATAAAACCCGGATAGGTTAAAGTGTTAGAAATTTTAAACAATTTACACTGTTAGCTTAAAGTAATTCTTTTCTCCTAATCAGAGTTCTTGACCCTTTGGTTATTGAGTTTAAAACTTCAACTTATTTATTTTAAAAAAAAAATCACTAAACTGTGCCTAAAGAACATAACTGCCATATTAATGTTTTGGTTTATATCCTCTATAGTAATACAAAAACATTTAATACTTGTAATGCTGATGTAGTCATTTGATACCAGTTGAGTAGAATGTGATCAATCAATCCAGTTTACAGTCTATCATGAGTATCATTAAGTAAAATCTGTGTACTTTTTAATAGGAATCATTCTTCTCTTGCTGTAACACTTGACCTTAACTTTTAGAAAGTGTTCATTTTTTAACTGCAACTGGAAAGGTTGAAAAGTCACGACTCTTGTATTTGTGAACTGTAATCTGAAGCAGATTTTTAAAAGTGTAGAAAGAAACAAATCCTTTTTTGTAAAGGTCTGTGATACCATGTTTTGGCTTTGTGTAAGTAATTTGAATATTCAAAGAGTTGTGATGATCAGTTTCTTGATATGCAACTGTCCACTTAAGAAGGACAAGTGTTCCAGTGTCTCTTATGACTGTGGTCATAAATGATGTTGGAATTTACCATTTTGTGAAATAGTTGGTATCCCTCTACTACTATAATTAATTTTTGTCATTCCAGGAACTCTTTGTGAAGCCAGCCAATTAATAAAGCACTTTAGCATCTGTTCAGGTAGTTTTGAAAACCAACTTTTCCCCTTCAGGATAAGAACTTCCAGGTTACCTAAAAATGCAATAAAAATCTTTATAGTCTAAGCTTCTTGGCACATAATTTTTCATCAGGGTTTTCTTTATTAAATGAGCACAATACTGTTTTGATGGTTTTTTTTCCCCCTCAACCACCTAGCTCCTTGTATAGTTTTTACCTGTATAGCTGTATGAAAGAAGTGGCTGAGACATTTGCTGCACACACTTGAACTCTTGGGTCAGTAGCTTTGTGTTACTGCCCTGACTCCAGTGTAATTCAGGGGGAAAGGTATTTTTATCTTACAGGGATATGTAGCTATGTATTTTACTAATTGTGAAACACTGGAAATTAATGATGCAGACAACTTGGTGTGATCTTTGAACAGCTCTCTGCAGTATTTTTTTCTGTTACCATAAATTGTATTTAAGTGCTTGGTCTCCACTGCTTTTAAGTTGTACCAATAAAACCAGTAACCCTCAGCCCTCGCTTCCCATTTGACACTCCTTAGCTTAGATTGATGTAGTTGTTTTAGTTATCCCTGTAATGTGACTTTTGTTTTTAAGTCATGGTGTACTGCATTTGTTTCTCACTAGTTGGGCATGTGCCAATAATATTCTGTCCATTCCTTAACTGCCGTCTCTGTTTTGCCTGATTTTTTCTCTTCAACTGAATAACGGCTTTTTGCATGAAAAATAATAGTTTTTACTATTAGACATGTAAACGGGAGAGAGTGAATGTATTGGACTTTGTAAGCCTAAAAGGAATATTTGGATCCCTCTAATAAATAAGGGCTATGTACTATATAGGGTAATCATGTGGTGGAAGATACTTGCAAGTCATAGATTTGTAGGCAGAAGGATCTGTTACTCCCTGTATCTAGCCTGAATGTAAAATCCCTTATGTTGTACTGATGGGGGTAATAACTGTTTTTATTTGCCTATGATATACTTGGTTTCTAATAAAGTGTCCTAGGCTGTAGTGAGAACTGTCTACTTTTAATTGCCAGTTACTCCCTTTCCTCATTTGTTTGATAAGCTCTTGGCTAGTCTTTTATAGGGTAATGCATTTTCCTGAAAAATTTCACCACTTTAAGTGTGTTCATTTGTGTGTGATCCTAAAAGCCTGGATCAAGAGCACATGTAATTTGCAACCGGCATCAGCTCCTGTTCTTTCTGGATGTCTAGAACTGTTGGAAGATTTTAATGTCTTAGACCCTGCGTTTTGCTTTTGAAATAAGGTTTGAGATATTGTTCATTGCATTAAGATTTGTGTGTTTTGCTTTGTAAGCCCAGCACCAGGTTTTGGAAAATGCCTGTATTGTGAAAGCAAATCTGAACTCTTTCTGAGCCTCTTTCATTGTCAGAAATAGAATTGCTTTCCATCAGCCTCCAGAAAATTGTGTATCCGGAGTCAAAGAGATTTAACAGCAAGAATCCAGATTTTTAAATGTAATTGTTTTTTTAAATGCTAATGTTTGTAAAGCACCTTCAGCTCTTTGGATGAAAGGTGCTATATTCTCTCAGTGTAAATTAATAAAAAGATTATAGGAGGTTTGTCAAAAAATTTTATCTAGTGCATAGTCTGTAGTATGTCCAGACAAAAAGTTAGCATTTTTTAATAACACGATTTAAATTAAAAAATGCTTATTCCTTCACGTGGTTGCTTGACTACTAAACAGCAGTGAAACTTTTTCTTGTCCTGCATTTGACTCTGAGCTAAGTCTTCCAGTTCTTTAAAGACAATGTTCATTGTTACATCCTGGATCCAGTGCCCAGAATCCTGCCTCATGAGATTGTCACAACTCTTTCAATTGTGTATTTACAGTGTGCGGTCATGCTAACAAAATATACGGTCATAAAAAACCAAGAAGAAGCATTTGGAAAGTCCCCTAGCATGGTGCCAAACAGTAGATGCTTGGGGGAAGGTTGGCTCCTTATTCTCCTCTTATTAGTTTTCTATTTCCTTGTCAGTTGGTGAATATGTGCCTTTCTTACCCTCATGAGAGTAAGCTTATGCTGGCTTGGATCATTCAAATATTTTCTTAATTCAAAAATGCATGAAGTTGATGAAGATTTTTTTTGTGTGTCAACAAAATTACTACATAAGTATATTCCACTCAATCCTTGTGCACCCAACTATTTTTCTCAGCACTCTGCTTTTGTGTATAAATGGTAATGGGATATAAAAGATTGCATGGGGCCATTATGGAATAGTGGAAAGAATATAGGCTTTGGGATCAAAGCCTTTGGGTAAAAAACCCAGCTCTGCCAGGCAGTAATAGCAGCTAACCTGTATTGAACACACCTAGCTAAATGCCCTACATGCCCAATTTTGTGGTACCCTTACAATGGCTCCATGACTACATTACATCTTTTTTTCCCCTTCAGATGAGGAAATGGGCTTAGAGAGGGTAGGTAACTTGCCCCACGTTGGACAGGAGAGCTGGAACTTGAACCCCTGTAGGGTATTTCAGAGTACATCTTAAACCTTCTTAAGCAATATTGGTTATTGTAGCTGTGTGACCCTGAGCAAGTTGGGTTCTCTGAGTCTTAAAATTCTGTTTAAAATAGAATACCATGCAGGGTTGGTATCAGGGTTAAAAATAGCACACATAGTGCCCAGTCCCTGGCCCAAAGCTGCCATTTATTGAGTGCTCACTTTCATATACCACTTGCCCAAATTCAATGTAGTTGGGGAGTAAGAATAATCCAAGGCAATATGTAATTGCTGACATAGTGTAGCTTATGTAAGTATGTACAACAAATTTGGAGAAGGAAATGTTTGATGTAGGATGGAGTAATTGGGGAAGGCGTGAAAGAGGAAGTGTGAATTAAATGTGGACTGGAATGATGGGATATTCATTTCTTTGTGTGTGTGAGGAAGATTAGCCCTGAGCTAACATCCGTTGCCAATCCCCCTTTTTTTGCTGAGGAAGACTGGCCCTGGGCTAACATCTGTGCCCATCTTCCTCTACTTTATATGGGACGCCGCCACAGCATGACTTGACAAGCGGCGCGTCTGTCTGCACCCGGGATCCGAACCTGCAAACCCTAGTCCACTGAAGCGGAGCGCGCAAACTTAACTGCTATGCCACCGGGCCGGCCCTGGGTTGTGCATTTCTTATGTAGTAAAAGCACAGAAGCAGAGATTACTAGAACTTGGACATGACACGAAGATATGACTTGAGGGTACTTCTTGGGAAGGCATAAGAAATGAATACCTGCAGCTCTATTGACAGTATCTACCTCGTATCAGAGAGGTGTTGGTCAATTATGATAGACCTTGAAAACCAGGCAGAGGATTTTAATCCATATTTTAAGAAATGTAATGAATGATATTTTGAGATTACTCTCCTAGTGAGTTGATCCTCCCCACCAGGACTCCTCCTACCCCAACTCCCCCAGTCTTGTCTATTATTCTGAAGTTCTTTTTCCTTTCTGGCTTGGTGATAATAAGGGTGGATACTATTGATTGGGATTGAAGTGGTTTGTGGTTCTGTAATTTTGGGAGTACATAAAATATTCATTTGGGAAACCAACAGATGTTAGACAACATTTTTTTCCTTGTCAAAGCCATTTAAAAAATCCTACTACAATTTACTATCATTATTATTTCATAGAAGGAAGATCATTTTTAATATCAAAGATGTAAAAAGAGCCATCTCAGAATAAAGGACAGCCCTTTACACCAAATAAGCTTGGTTTTGTGAAATTTACACCAAATAAGCTTGGTTTTGTGAATATTGGAGAGATTTGTTCCCAACCTGTTGGTGTGTATACTCTAGGCTGTCACATTATTGATGCATAAAAATGTGTTCTAATAAGATGGAAGTAGCTTAAGAGAAAGTTATATGCCTCCTCCCAGCTCCAAATAGATGCCAAGGGTCTATCAAACAAAGACTACACAAGGAATCTAGAGAGGCTGAAGAGAATGTCACATTAAAGAGAGAATTTTATAATATGTTAATGACCATGTCTTATGTTCAAGGATGTCCTTGTAACAGAAGAGGAAAGGTAACTGATACTGTGTTTATGTGCTGGTAGTCTTGCATGCTTAGGTCTGTTGACAACAATAAAAACGAAGTGAAGTTTAATTTATTAACTGGCGTAGAACTTAAATCATCTGCAGTATCATAGAACGGTTAGCACACACTCGGGGATCAATTCTATTTAGGCCTTTCAATGTAGAACACATTGCGTTTAATTAAAGCATCAGTTCTATTTGCGGTGTTGATTTTTCTTTCATGGTAATTTTTTAAATCTCTTGCTTTCTTAGAATCCTGCACCCAAACTTGTGATCTTTTCTGCAGAGGATTGGGCATCTAAACCACGCTTTATTTTGGTAGATTCTTACAGTTTTCTGGCTGGATCCTCTTAAGAGGAGTATCTGTGAGACCACGTCAGCATGATGTAGAGACAGGGACCGCATACGAGGTGCTTCAAAATGAAGCTCGTTTTGGAGAGTTCCCTCACTGTCGCACCTGCCAGAGGAGTTTGGGAAGTTGCAGTGCTTGGCTTTTGGTCCTGGCGTGGTGCAGCGTTTGGGGTGCCAGCAGGTGTGTGGGATGCAAGACGCCGAGCGAGCAGAACCTGCCGGCAGGTGTCTGGCGCCGGAGGTGCAGTTTCCACTTTCCGGCGCACGGTGGCGCTTAGGTCTCCCCGGCCCTGCTAGCAGTCTCTAAGGCACCTCCGCTGCCACCTGCAGTCTCAACCAAACTCTAGGTGTCGGGACGTGACGGCCCGAGCGTCCAATCGGCCTCCAGGCTTTCAGGCACACTGAGGCTCTAGCCAATGGGAGCCGAGGAGAGGCGCGGCGGAGGCGGGCCCCGCGGCAAGCCTTGCAGAGGCGCGAGGCCCTCCGCCCGCCTCTCCGCCTACTCCAGCCTCCGCCGCCTCAGCTTCCCGAGCGAGCCCTGCGGCCGCCGGAGCAGCTCCCGCGGCGGAGCAGGAGCCGGATGGTCAGAGGAGCCCGGCAGCCCCAGCAGCCGCGGAGTCGCCTGGCCCCCAGGTGGGGCGGGGGCTGAGCGGGGGTCGGGGTGCGCGGTGCGGCGGGGGCGCGGGAGCGGGCCCAGGGGCAGCGGCTTGGGGCCGCGAAGCATTCGGGGTGCCGAGACTGGAGGGGCGGGGGGTTCAGACTGGGGGGATTCGGGGGGCACCTCGGGGCGGGGGAGCGGGCTGGGCGGCGATAGCATCCTCGAGACCGGGTGAGGGGCGTGTGAGGGAAGGGGCGCCGAGGGGTGAGGCTGGGGGCGCGGGGCCAGGAGGGGCCGAGGAATGCGGGGGGCGCGGGGCCTGGAGGGGCGGGGCTCGGAGGGGGTGGGCACAGAAAAGAGGAGGCCCGAGGGGCTTGCGGGGGTGACGAGGCAGACAATGAGTAGGTGGTGGGGGGTGGTTTTGGGGAGCTGGGCTGTGACGAATAGGAGCCAGGAGGCAGAGCAGGGTTTGGGCTAAGCAGACAGTAGGGGAACAGTGAGTCCCAGGCTTGCTCGGTCTTGGTAAAGAGGGGAAACAGAGCATAAGGCGTTTGTAAGGTCAGGTATGGACACAGCCAGCATGTAGTTCGAGAGGGTGGTACATTGAGGTTTTGACTGGCACCGTAGGGCCCGGAGATGTGTTCTTGTATGTTACTTTTAGTTACCATCGTATTTGTTTCGTCTGTAGACTGACTGGCACAGTGGAGAAACCACCTCGAAAACGGAAAAGCAGGTAAGGCAAAAGGCCTTCCTACTTTGCTTCGTGTTTTTCCATTTGCTTGGCTACACCTATGCCATACTGCATAATTATACGCTGTCAGTACGTGAAGTTTTTTATTTAGCTCCTTTCTTAATTAATATAACTGTCTGCAAGATCTTTATTTTGATGACTTCAAAGTATTACCTGTACACTTTTTTTTTTTGGTATATAATATTATGTAGGAAAGAGACATGGATAATTGAGAAATCCTATTTTTAACTTGAGCCATAATTTCAACTTCTTTTGTACCAGCTCTGTTTAAAAAGCTAATGTTTATGGAACATCTACTACGTGCCAGGTACTATATGCAGGTGCTTTGTGTGTATTATCTCCTGCAGTCCTCTAAGCACTGCAAGGAGGTATGTACCGTTGTCACTCTTTTGCAGAAGCAGGAACTGAGGCACAGAGAGGCCAAGTATTTACCCAAGATCACACATCCCATAAATGATAGAACCAGCATTTGAATCTGGGCAGTCTGACTCCAGAGATTAGCTCTTAATCATTCTACTATAATGCCTCTAATAAATATACAATTGAAAATAGGTTTTCTTATTGCTTTTTCTTTTTTCATTGTACGCATAGTCTAATAAACAGTTGAACCACAGGAAAATAGAAACGAAGGGTTTACGTAGTCGGCAAACAATTATTCCTCGAGTAACGAAGAACATATATCCATCATACAGACATTTTTGAGCGCATTCCATGTGTCAGGTACTACATAGCAATTCTGTGTAGTCATTAGAGGATTCCTTTTTCACAGATGTAGGCACTGGCCTAGAGAAAGTTAGCTACAGTTGTGAGGATGTGACCAGTAGGACTGCTGTTGTAGTTAATACTTGGTAAGTTATTGATGTTAGTACAGAGAAAACCTCAACAGTAGGTAGTATGAAATGCTGATGGTGGAAGTGCTAACAGCCAAAGTTCCTTTGTCACTCTTCAGGCTTGTACCGTCCAATGTGGTAGCCATCTACGGCTGTCGAGCACTCGAAATGTGGCCCAGCATGACTGAGGAACTGAATTTTTAATATTCTTAATTATAATTAATTTAAATGTAAAAACTGATACTTGACTCATGTATTGGAAAGTGTGTAAGTGTGTTTGGAACAACTTGGGTATGTGAATCTACTTTTTCATCTATAAATCTTATGAAATCTAAGTACAGATCAAGTATTTCCAATGAAAATTTAATGTCCAAAATGAAATGTACTCTAAGTATAAAATACACACCAGGTTTCAGGTTAGTACAGAAAGTGAATGTAAAATTTCTCATGACTAATTTTTGTATTAATTACATGGTAAAACAATATTTTAGATATATTGGATTAAATAAAAGTATTACTAAAATTATTTTCACTTTTTCTAACATAGCTACTAGACAACTAAACATTACATAATGTGGCTTGCATTATATTTCTTTTCAGTAGCCCTTGTTTGATTGTCATTTCCCCACTGCCAGACTCTTGCAGTAGCTTCTTGACTGAGTTCCTACCTTGAGTCTGTAATTCATTCATCATACTGTGCAAATTGATCTTGTAATTCTTGTGCTTAAGATCCTTCTATGGTTCCATTACTTACTGAACATAATTCAGACTTTTTAGCCTAATCATAAAAAGAGACTGCCTGTATTTCAGTTCTGCCTATCTTTCTAGCCACAATTTAGTACTGTGGCCATGGGAATTCTCAATAATGGACCTATTAAACATCTAGCATTAAATGATTTAACTTTCTGGTGAACCCTCCGCAATGAATCAATGGCTGAATGTAACTCCATGTTCTGCTTGCCACTCCCAGAACTCACGTTCTCTCTTTACGTTGGGGTTTTAGACATGATTTCCCTTTCTCTCTGGAATACTTTCTCCCTGGCAAGCTCCCTCCTTTAAGACTTAGCTCAAATGTCACATCTTTGTGGGACTTTCCCCACCCTCTCCTTCACCTTCCTCTGCTTGACCTTGTTTGCTTCCATGATAGCCTGTACATACTCCTAGGTGTCATGGTTTGGGCTGAATTTGAATCCTAGCCCTGTCAGATACAAGTTATGAGATCATATGCAGGTTAATAAACCTCTCTGAGCCCCAGTTTCCTCATCTGTGTAATGGAAATAATAATAGTTCAACCCTTTTAGGGTTGTAAAGTGCTAAGGACAGGGCCTGGCACATAGAAAGTACATAGTAAATTTTAGGTTAAAAAGCACCCATCATCTGGGGCCCACCCGGTGGCGTAGTGGTTAAGTTCGTGTGCTCCACTGGAGCGCGGTTCACGGGTTTGGATCCTGGGTGAGGACCTTCTCACCGTTCATCAAGCCATCTGTGGCGGCGTCCCACATAAAGTAGAGGAAGATGGCACAGATGTTAGCTCAGGGCCAATCTTCCTCAGCAAAAAAGAGGAGGATTAGCAGCGGATGTTAGCTAAGGGCTAATCTTCCTCAGAAATAAAAAAAAAAAGCACCCAGAAAACAGCTTTTATTTCCCACCTCTTTTCAAAATATATACAGTCTAAAGAATTAAAAGTAAAGATGTTAAGGCAAAGAAGAAATGAGAGAAGAAGAATAAAATTAAACCAGTGGCAAAGTTAGTATGTAGACTGGAAAGTACTGCATAGTCACTAAATGTGGTTCCATATTTGGCTCTGAGTTTCCTAGAGCAAAGAAATGCTCAACTTCCAGATACATGGTGTTTATAAAATTGAACACATGTTGTTCAAGAGAAGCACAGCTTTTTTTGACTATTAGATCTGAGAGAAATTTCTCTCACTGGTTTTCATAGTGGGGACACTGTGGTTTTGTGAGGGGAAGAAAGTCCCAATGATAAATATAGTACTGAGTATTTTTAAGATTGCTTCTTGTAGTGCTTCTTGATCTGGGTTCAGGTAATGCCAGTGAACATTCTCCAAAGAGCAAAAGCAGTGTGCTTTAGGTATACAGCTCACTGGTGTGGCTTGGTTCAGGGATAAAGAGATGAATAAGCTGCAGGGACTCTGCTTATCTCTGGAACTTAGAAACCAGTTGATTGAATTATTGAATGAATGAGTCCTTCAATAATTCTCCATGAATATTATTTCTTGTAACCACGTTTTGATAAACATCAGGCAGTGGTGAGTTTAAGCTTATCTTCTCAGCTGTGGATCATGAGGCACATAGACTCCGTGTCTGATGAGGGTCAGATCCTGATCAAGGCAGGGTTTGGACCTGAATGGACAGCCAGCATACATCTCTAAAGAGGTCCTGTGGGCAAGACCGAGATTTTCCTCAGAAAACTGTTCTGGGGTTGCTCTAAAAATAGAAAACAAAATGGCCAGTTAAGGCCCTAAAGATGGATTATAGAGAAAGGATGTAATGATTGTAGCTAGAAATTTTTTATACCTGTCATGATCCACTGTGGCCATAAAAGCCCTCAATATCAAATGATAGAACTTCCTGTGAACACTTCAAGATGAATTAATTGCTGAATGTACCCTTAAGGATCCCTTTGAGTGGACCTGCTGTGTAGGGTTTTTGACTTATACTACATATCCTATTATACATTTTGGAAAACAGTTGCCAAAAGTATGATTTTTATTTTAGGATTGCTGCTGCTAAGTCATTCTTTTTGGTAGACATTAGTTAGTGGCTGAGTTATCTTTTGAGAACATTCGTAGTACAAACTAAATTATAATAAAGTTTAAGAAAAACAATCTGAGATAAGCAAGCCCTTCATACCCTACTGTTACTATTTTTTTGTATCTTTTCTCCCCCACTAAAACTTTATTTCCTTGTCTTAGTTCATCTTTGTAACCCTAATACTGAGGGGGTGCTCAATAAAACTATAGTGAACTAATAAATGAATTGGTGGCAAGAGGGAGTTAGCGTGGTATGGGGCTTTGGTGGTTCAAAATAATGTGATACTATTTAATGCCCCTGATAAACTGTACTAGAGTGAAAGGAGTTTTAAGATTAGGAACTTGATCTCTATGTGGTTTCGGAAAATTCTGAAGACTTCAATTTGTCTGTTAATAAAGTTTGGGTTGTGAGTTAGAGAATTGTTTCAGATCCTGTAAAGAATAAGACCCATTTGCATGGATAGGATTTATGTTGATTTAAGCTTTATTGTGATTCGGGGGCTTTTTGTGTGTGGGTGTGTATGATGTATTTAAAGCACAGGGATCCAGCATTTTGATGGTATATGTAATTTGTTAGAATTACATTTGAATTAAAAAAACATTTAAATGCTTTCTAGTTCTGGATACTAGGGATATAGACATGAGTGACATACGGTCCCTGCTGGGGAAAAAGCTTATATGTTAGTGGAGAAGGCAGAAACAAAAAATTGAGCCAGTGTAACGACTTTGTATATATACAAATGGTTTATAGTCGTTCTCCATACTGGTAGTGAGGGCAGTTTCCACAGACGTCTCATCTAGGCCCTTTAGGTTTAGAAGGTTAATTTTGGTGGTAGTGTGACTGTTAAAATGACAGAGTAGAGGCTGGATGTAGACTAACAAATGATGAGGTCTTAGGTGAGCTGAATTCAGAACCTGAACCAGGGCAGTGTCAGATGTTCTTAAAAGCTTGGGCTGTGATGTCCGTTTTCACAGATTAAGCAGTTCTTAACTAGAGGTGATTTTTGCCTCCCAGGGAGCATTTGTCAATGTCTGGAGACAGTTTTGCTTGTCATAACTGGGGGCAGCTAGTGGGTAGAGCCCAGGAATGATGCAGTATACAGGACAGCCTCCCACATCTGAGAATTATCCAGCTCAAATTGTCAATGATGCTGAGAAATCCTGGACTAGAATCTGAATCCCAGCTCTTCCAGATACTAGCTTTGGGCTCTGGGGAAAGTATTCAACCTCTGAACCTGTTTCCCTTTTGCAAAATGCAGGTAATGATAGTACCTACCTTGTAGGATGATTATTTTCCTCTAGTGCTATATAAACTGTGCAAGTGCAGAGATTTTTGTTTTTTTCCTTACTATTCTATTCCCAGCACCTGGAACAGTGCCTCACATATAACAGATACTCAGTAACTCTGTTGGATAATTCAGTGAGTGGCTTATTGAGAGGATTCAATGAAATAATGAATATAAAGTACATGATACACTTACCTGACATACATTAAGGACTCAATAAATGATAGCTGTGACTATCATTAGTTTAAATATTTTTACTCTGCCTTTCCTTCCAGTCTTTTTAAAAATAAGCTTTACTGGGGTATTATTTACATATGATAGAATTCACCAGTTTTAAGTATACAATTTGTTGAGTTTTGACAAATGTATACAGTTCTGTAACCACCCACTGCAGTTATGATACAGAACATCCCATCGCTGCCCTCTTCCCCCCACACACATTTGCTCATGTTCCCTTGCAGTCATGGTTCTGGCACCCACTGATCTTTTCTTCCTATCATTATAGTTTTGTCTTTTCTAGAGTTTCATATAAGTGAATCATTCAATGTATAGTCTTTTGTGTCCAGCTTCTTCCACTTGGCATAACGTTTTTGAGGTTCATCCATGTTATTGTTTGTAAGTGTAGTTAATTTCTTCTTATTGCTGAGGAGCATTCCATTGTATAATTTTACCACAATTTATTTATCCATTCGCCAGCTGATGGGCATTGTCTTGTTTCTAGTTTTTGGTTACTATGAATACAACTGTTGTGAACATTTAAGTCCTGTGTAGACATATGTTTGCATTTCTGTTGAGCAAATGCCTAGGAGTGGACTTGCTGGGTCTTATGCTAAGTGTATGTTTAGCTTTTTAAGAAGTTGCCAAACTTTTTTCCCAAGTGGCTGTACCATTTTGCATTCCCACTAGCAGTGTCTGGGATTCCATTTGCTCCATATCCTCGCCAGTACTTGGTATTGTCATTCTTTTTCTTTTAAAAGCTTTATTAAAGTATAATCGGCACACAATGAGCTGCTATATTTAAAGTGTACAATTTGATAAGTTTTGAAACATATGTAAACTCTTGAAATCATCACCATTGTTTGCCATTCTAGGGGTATAGAGTGATATATATCATTATGTTTTTAATTTGCTTTTCCCTCACAACTAATGATGTTGAGTATCTTTTCATGTAGTTATTTGCCATTCATATAACTTTTTTTGTGAATCTCCTGTTCAAGTATTTTACCCATTTTTGTCATCATTTGTTTGACTGCTTGTATTGTTATCAGAGTTCTTTATGTATTCTGGAAACAAATTCTTTATCAGGTATATGTTTGCAGATATTTCCCCCAGTCTGTGCTTGTCTTCCTTTTCTCCACAGTATCTTGAGGAGCGTTTAGCTTGAATAATAGGTTGGATGGGAGTGCTTTTAATTGAGGCAGATATAGGAGCAGGTTTGGAAGGGTAAGATTATGAGTTTATTTTGGCTGTATGGCTTGTAAAGTGCTTCAGTGTGCTGTCTCTAACCAGGCAGGTGAAAACTTGGGTGTGGAGCTGAGAAGAGAGGTTAGGGCTTGAGATACAGATTTAGAAGTCATCAGCAAACACTTGGTGATCCAAGTCATGAAAATGAATGAAGTAACCTGGAGTGACCATGTTGAGTGAAATGTGAAGAAGGCCATAGAATCTTCTGGTAACATGGTGTGGAACTAGACCAAACTGCTTTTTATCTTCTGGATGTCCTCTCTTTCTTTGCTGTATTATCAGTCCACTGCGGTCTTTCTGTAGGTTATCATCAAACAAGTGGTGTTTATCTCTGGGAGACAGATCTCTGCACTGTTTGGTGAGAAACTGAGATTCTGGAGGTAGTTTTGTGGAAAACTAGGGAAATAGTTTCCAATCTACACTGAAACACAGGAATATCCTCTACTTACAGAGTTTCTTTGTGATAGTTTCTTTGCCTCAGTAACATCCCTACAGAAATGCAGTGGTTTTGGTAAAGCTGTTTCTCACAGCATGTGTCAGTGAAAACCTAGGGCACGATGCCAATATTTACTTCTATGAAAAAGGATTCTGCAGTGGCCCAAGATAGCATGGTCAAAGTTTTCAGCATTTTCATGGTAATATTTTATTCAAGAATATAACTTAGAGTAGCTCAAGCAGTGATTTTCAAGAGTGTTCAAAAAGAGCCCAAAGATTCCTTGGGACTAATTCAAGGGCTCCCTCGAGGGTGGGGTGCCGGGAGTATCCAGAAGAAGGCTAAGCAGACTAGCTTCTAAAGCTCCACTTCTACTTGTATCTACGTGTGTATATTTTTAATATGGAATATTTCAAGTACAGATAAACTTAGAATACTACAGTGAACCTGAATTGTTCATCACCCAGCTTCAGCAATCATCAACTCAATCCCGTTTCATCTGTATACCCCTACTCTATCTGAAGTGTATTCCATACATATTATTCATCTGTAAATACTTTAGTATGTATTGTTGAAAGAAAAAGACTCTTTTAAAACGCATAACCACAATACCGTTAACAATAACTTAAAAATTAATAGTGTTCCCTTAATATCATCAAATATCTTGTCAGTGTTCAGATTTCCTCAGTTGGCTAATCATTTAAAAAAATACCTGTTTGGGGGCTGGCCCAGTGGCCTGGTAGTTAAGTTCACACACTCCACTTCGGTGGCCTGGAGTTCGCCGGTTCAGATCCCGGGTGTGGACCTACACACCGCTCATCAAGCAATGCTGTGGTGGTGTCCCACATATAAAATAGAGGAAGATGGGCACAGATGTTAGCTCAGGGACGATCTTCCTCAAGCAAAAAGAGGAAGATGGGGAGCAGATATTAGCTCAGAGCCAGTCTTCCTCACCAAAAAAAAAAAACAACCTGTTTGCTCAAATCAGGATCTAGATAAGGTTCATAACTTGCCGTGTGTTGATTAAATCTTAAGTTTTTTTAAATCTATAGTTTTCCCACTCTGTCTCTTTTTCCCCATGCTTGCTATTTGTTGAAGAAAGCATGCTCGTTATTAAGAATTTCCCACAATTTTAATTTTTAATTTTCTGAAAAGTTGAGGTATAATTATGTACGATAAAATTTGCCTATTTTAGTGTACAGTTCTATGTGTTTTGACAAACTCATGCAGTTGCATAACCACCACTAGAGTCGTAACATAGAACAGTCCCATCACTCCCCCAAATTCCCTTCTGTCCCCACTGACCTATTGGCAACCACTGGCCAGTTTTTCCATGGTCAGAATTTTGCTGACTCTATCCCCATGGTATCACTTAGCCTGTTTCTCTGTTCTCTGTGTGTCTTATAAATGGGTAGTTAGAACTAGTTCTAGAGACTTGAGATTCAGGGGTTTTTTTGAAAGAATACTTCATAGGAGTGGTGTATACTTCCATCAAGGCCTTTCTTTTTTTTGTGTTAGGAACTCATAGTAATCAGTGTCTATATTTGTAATTTCATTTGGGGTTACAGATGGTGACATTCTAATTTTCTCATTCCATCTTCATTATTAGCTGGCATACTTCTGTAAAGAGGTTTCCTTTGTGACTTAAAAATTTTTTTAAAATATTTTTTTGAAGTTAGCATTACAGTGAAATTGATTTTTGTGTGTACGGTTGCATGAAATTTGAACACATGTGTATATTTGTATAACCACCACTGCAGTAAGAGTACAGAACATTGCCATTACCCCCCAAAACTGGCTTGTGCTGTCCTGTTCCAGTGGCATCCTCCTTGCACCCCCAGCTCCCTGGCATCTGGTCTGTTCTGCTTCCCTTCATTGACTGTTTGATTTTCCTTAGGTACAGTTTGTAAAAGGAAAATCAGGATAAATGCTTATCCTCCCCCACCTTTTTTTTTATATCAGATTTCAGTATGAATTGGTTTCCTTGCATGCTCCAAAGGTGACTGGCTTTCTTTCTTTCTTTTTTGTTTTATTATTAATATTATTATCAACTCATGGATTTAAACATATTCCATGAATTTCAATCCATTACAATTATTTTTCTTATTGATGTTCATATTGACCTAGCTTTGCCCAGTGGAAGCCTCTTTAAATTGGCTCCTGGGTCCTTTTGACACAACTTGAGTAGACCTTGATGGCTTCCTTGCTTCCTGGTTGGACAAGATATTCCAGTCCCATCTAGTGTGTTTTCTGCCCAGACCTAGAATTGGCTATTCTCCAAGAAGACCTGTTTCTTCTAGCATTGCTCTGCTTCTGTCTGTTTTCAAATAGAATCCTGAGATTCTATTTGAAAGAAAGGACTGTATCACCTAAAAGTGGTTTTGGAAGCAGCAAATCTAGAAGAATGTATTGTGTATTATGTTTTTCAATAATCCTCCATAAATGTAATTTTTTTCATTTCGGTTTTTGATAAAGTTTGAGTAGCACATGGTTGGGAGTTATAATTTAGGTTAAGATCCTGAAATATAGGTAATCTGTAGTGCTGATTATGGCTGGATTTATTGAGAGAGCAAGTGACTAAGCTGTAGAATTGATTTTTTTCTTTTTTATGGAAATTGTGGATTCCTAATGTAAGTGCATGGCTTTCCCACAAGGCCAGGATTTTTCTGGGGTGGGAGGGGAAACCCAGGCAGATGCACAGGGATATATGACTAATTGCTTGATATTCTATACATTAGGGGAGTATAGCCTGGAAAAATTGGGGGGTAATATATTACTGATGGAAAAATCTTAGTGTTTTGATGGAGCAACTTGTTTGGAACTTTCTTTGAAACCACCAAGATTAGTGAGTTGTAAAAGATATCCATAAGTTAGCAGATTCATTGA
Source organism: Tapirus indicus (assembly GCA_031878705.1). Lineage (NCBI taxonomy): Eukaryota > Metazoa > Chordata > Mammalia > Perissodactyla > Tapiridae > Tapirus > Tapirus indicus. The sequence goes on along the minus strand of CM062929.1, from coordinate 28,434,704 downwards.
CCATATAGTAAGTATGTATCTTATTTTACAAAATCAGGTCACCAAAAAATGTTACATATTTTATTTCCTTCAAATGAAATTAAATCCGACCTTGGAACATCCCCCCCCCCCCCACCCCGTTCCACCAAACTCATGAAAAATTGAGTCTCAGCGACTGAATTGAAGATTGGGCATCCACCCCTCCTTAGGATTGTACAAGAATCTGAGAGGCTTATGAGGAAGCAGAAGGGTGGAAGGTTAGTTTTCAGTCCATTGTGGCTGTGACTGAAAAGCATGTTGTCTAAGGGGATATAGTTCCTTGATGTTTGGTGGCTCTAATAGTTATGACCAACTTCAGGCACAAGAATCTTTGCCAGGTATGGGGATTCTGGTGTAGAGGTTTCAGCTTTCCTAGGTACAGCATACACCCATTTCCCTCTAAGGACTTGTCGTTTATCCAGAGACCTCCTAGAAAGTGGAGTTGCAGCCCTCCTCTTTTTGTGGGTCCCAAAGAACTCCTTCCCCTTCCTAGATAAATCACCCCCTTTTTTCTTCTTGTTTCTACCTTTCTGGCACCATCTTTCCACCTTTCCCTCAGCGTAATCTCCTCAAGGAGATTTTCAGAAAACAAACACAAGCCTCCCTTGAGGCCAAGGACTGTCTCTTGAGGGTTGGGGAATACAGTGAGAAGACCACATCCATTGATGTCTTAATAACTTATCCAGCTACTTTTTTCCCCTTAATAATTCTTTTAGTCCCTGTGTATGTTAAAGTTCTGTCCACAATTCTTTGATTTTCCTTTCTTTAAAAAATGGATCTTAATTCTCCTCCCCTTGAGTGTGGGCTGGACTTAGTGACTCACTTCTAGTGACTAGAATACAGCACAAATGGTGAGACGTGACTTCCCAGGTCAGGTTATAAGGAGACTTTGGCTTCTGTCTTGGGTGTACTCTTTCACTCTCTCTCAAAACTCCCTCTGGGGGAGGCTAGCTGCCATCACGTGAGGCAGCCCTGGATAGAGGAGAGCCAGTTATCACGTTGTAAAGACACTTGGGCAGCCCAGGGGGAGTGCCACATGGTAGGGAGGTGAGGCCTGCCAGCAACCACATGAGTGAGCTTGGAAGGAGATCCTACATCAGTTGAGTCTTGAGATGGCTACAGCCCTGGCCAATGGCTTGACTGATTATCCTGGCTTCACAAGGGCTGAGTTATGTGACCCTGATTTTCTTTTTTTGGAGAATCTCCTTTCTTTCAGCACTGGTTCCATTGTACCCAGAGGACTCAATCTCTGGCTTAGCTTTTTCTCCTGGATAGGTCTCTGATGGGCTGTGTGTGTGTATGTATGTGAATGTGAATATATGTGTGTTTTGGAATCAGCTATCTTTTTTTTTTTTTTTTGGTGAGGAAGACCAGCCCTGAGCTAACATCCGCTGCCAATCCTCCTCTTTTTTTTTTTTTTTTGCTGAGGAAGATTGGCCCTGGGCTAACACCCATGCCCATCTTCCTCTACTTTATATGGGACACCGCCACAGCATGGCTTGACAAGCGGTGCGTCAGTTGGTGCCTGGGATCCAAACCTGCAAACCCCGGGCCACTGAAGCAGAGCACGCAAACTTAACCGCTATGCCACCGGCCTGGCCCGGAAGCAGCTGTCTTTTGATTAAAGGCGTTGAAGGATGTTTTACTTTCAGACAGTGATGTTTGCTTGTCCTAATTGAATCTCCAACCATTTGCTCTTCATTTTCAGAATCATTGCTTTCTCCCTGGTCTTCTATCCCATAGATTGGGAGGTAGTCCCCTGCTCATGTTCTGTCTTAGTAAGGGAAGAGCCAAAAGGTAGTTGTCCAGTGAAAAGTCAGGTTTCCTCCGCCTGGTACCTGTTACCAGGTTTTAAACTCTTTTTCAATCCCTTCTTGGCTGTCTGGGGAGAGTGGACAAATCAGAGTCAAATAAGCTGTGATGGTTAACTTTACGTGTTAACTTGACTGGGCCACAGGGTGCCCAGACATTTGGTCAAACATGGTTCTGGGTGTGTCCGTGAGGGTATTTCTGGATGAGATTAACATCTGAATTGGTAAACTGAGTAAAGCAGATTGCCCTCTCCAGTGTGGGTGGGCCTCATCCAATCAGTTGAAGACCTGAGAAGAAGAAAAAGTCTAAGGAAGAGGGAACTCCTCCTGCCAGACTCTTTGAGTTGGGACATCAGTCTTTTTCTGCCGTTGGACTTGCGCTGAAACCTTGTTCTTTTCGAGTCTTGAACCTGCTGGCTCTCAGACTGGAATTTACACCATCAGTTCTTCCCGGTTCTCAGGCTTCCAGACTCAGACTGGAACCGTGGCTTCAGTTCTCCTGGGTCTCCAGTTTGTTGACTGCAGATCTCAGACTTCTTAGCCTCCAGAATTGTGTGAGCCAATTTCTTCTTATCTGTCTGTCTGTCTGTCTGCACACACGCACATATCCTGTTGGTTCTGTTTCTCAGGAGAACCCTGACTAATAAGCCTAGTCTTTTTTATGGCCTTACTTCATTTCATCCCCGGTTTTCCAAAGTGCTCCTACAGCTCCTAAGCTGCCTGTCACAGCTTCTGCATTGTCGGTGGTGGGTTCTCTTCGTGGATGCAGTCTGCCATGGAATGGCCACCTTCACCACAGCTAAGCAGAAGAGGTGCTGGTATTTTCAGAAACTGGGCAGCTGTTGTGGAGACGTTTCACTCCGAGGCCGGGCACCTTCTTTGTGTTCTTGTTTGCTGTCGGGTTTCTTCCTCCCGAGCTCTCTCCATGTCTCTGTGGTGCTTGAGAGCGTCTGTGCCTGTTGGGCAGTGTCCTGGGAGTTCTCCTCTGGATGGGGAGCCCATGTTGAAGGTGCTCACACGTGGTTTCCCAAAAGCCTACAAAGTAGCAGTCAGAACTTTTAAACTATTGTGATAATTTCCAAACTATAGAGTTATCACATATAGATTTTTAGAGAACAGCTGCCAAAAATAAAGATTTTAGATTTAGAATAGTTGCCATTAGCCTGTCTTTCTAATCATATATAAGCAGGCCAGTAATCTGTTGAGGTAACTCCTGGCGGGTGATGATAAAATTGTCACTAACAAGTAAGAGGATCCTTGCTTTTTTTATAAAATAGGAATATGCATCTATATTGTCCCAAACTAGTTGTAAATCATTAAGAAATAAGTTAAAAAGAAGGGAAATGCTTTTACTAATTTATAAGAGAATTGTAGAATCTGTGTTGGAAGGGATTAGTTATTGAATCTAACCAGAAGCACGGTAGGAAAAACCCTACTGTAACAACCTGAACAGGAGTCCTAAAAAATTCCTCAGTCTCAGTCTTCTCAAATATGGTTTACTCACATGTTTAGCAGTAACTGACATGTATGCAGTCTTTCTTTCTTTTCTTTTCTTTTTTTTTGTGAGGAAGACCAGCCCTGAGCTAACATCCGTTTCCAATCCTCCTCTTTTTTCCTGAGGAAGACTGCCTTGGGCTAACATCCGTGCCCATCTTCCTCTAGTTTATATGGGACGGCGCTACAGCATGGCTGACAAGCAGTGCGTCGGCCGGCGCCCGGGATCCGAACCCGTGAACCCCAGGCTGCCAAAGCGCAAACTAAACCGCTGTGCCACTGGGCCGCCCCTGTATGCAGTCTTCTTAAGAATTTTGTCTAACTCAAATGTGTCACATATGTGCTATTGCATATAAATGCCCCCGTGACAAAATACCAATAGCATTTAGTAGAGGTGGTAGTGAGTTCGTGGTACTTTGGTCATTATTGATTTTTCTCAATAACCAAATAATAAAATCACAATTGTCATATGGATGTCCACAGAATTTTTACTCTTTAAAAGAAGTTCTTAGAGGGGCTGGCTCCATGGTGTAGTGGTTAAAGTTTGGCGTACTCTGCTTCGACGGCCTGGGTTCGCAGGTTCGAATCCCAGGTGTGGACCTATACCACTTGTCAGTCATGCTGTATCAGTGACCCACATACGAAATAGAGGAAGATTGGCACAGATATTAGCTCCGGGCTAATCTTCCTCAAGCAAAAAAAGAGGAAGATTGGCAACAGATGTTAGCTCAGGGCCAGTCTTCTTCAGCAACAAAACAAAACAGAAAAGAAAGAGGTTCTTATACTTGAAAATGTTGGAAACCACTGGATCAGATATCTCTGGAGCCATTTCTACTCTAATATGTGGAAAAAGGACTGTAACTTAAGGATGGAGTCTTTGTATAAGAATGTGTTTTAAGAGCATATAGTATAACGTGCTGGTGAAATCCTCAGAGCTTCAGCTGATTTCTAGTCACTCTTTTTCTTTCTTTATTTTTCCTGCATGCCCCAGGGGTTTGATTCATCTTTTCTCCAACATCCATTATGTAATCTGTTGTTCTCTCTGCCCATGAACCCTCTTTGACACAGGATACAGGTGCCTCAGCTTTTCTCTTACCTTGTTAACTCTGAAAGTATTTGATGCTTTTTCAATTTTAAGGGTTTTTAAACTACCAGTAACAAATAGGGAATGAAATGAATGAATAAAAATTTATGCATTTTAGAATTTAGAGTTTTACTAAAAATAAGAGGTTTCCCTTACCTTCACTGAAAGGTAAATGAGAAAAGCTCAATTTTCTAGTAGTTGCTGGAATAAAGACAGTAGACTGAGTAATGTCAAAAGTTTCTTCCAACTCAAATATGTTTAATTTTTAGTGAGACGTTACTCACTTTCCTTATTTTGTCACTCTTTTACTCTGGGAAGTACCTAACCATCCTTCTCTTTTTTTCTGTCATTTGGCCCTGAAGATAATTACCTGTAGGCTGTTGAATTCATTTCATCACAGAGGAGGAGAAGCTCCAGATTATTGTTTTCAATCTCTTTACCCATTGCTTTTTGCAGGAAAAGTCTACTTAATAAAATCCAATAGACGGTATTAACAAAGAGTCAATTTTGGTATATTCTGACAAATAACCATTCCATTGGTGTGATAGATTGTGTTTCCCAAAGATGTCTTCATTCCACATGTTCTACTTACAGTATGACCTTGACACTGCTCCCATCTAGTGGTGAGGTCTGTGTCCCCATCTCTTAAACAGGGCAGGCCTTTGTAGCTGTCTCCACCAAGAGAGCACAGCTCAAGCAACACTGTGACTTCTGGGCGGTCATAGAAATGCCATGTACTTCCGCCTTCCTCTCGTGCGATATTCGCTTTTGGAACCTCACCACCACGCTGTGCTGTGAGGCGCTTGAGTGTAGGGAGAAACTGAAGCTCCTGGCCCTCAGCCCCAGCTGAGCTCCCAGCTGACGTCCAGCATCAGCTTGCCCAGCCGTGTGTGTGAGCCACCCTAAAAGTGGATCCTAATCCTCCAGATCCCCATCGTGCTGCCCCAGTGGGTGCCCATGGAGAGCAGAGAAGAGCTGTCCCTGCCAAGCCCTACCCAAACTGCAGATTCACGAGCACAGGAAAAGATTGTTGCTTTAGGCCACTAAGTGATACAGCAGAAGATAGCTGAGTTGGTATTCCGTTTTGCCAGTGTTTAGAGGAGAGACCACACTATATGTTAAACTGCCTCAACTTTAAGAAGCTGTATTTCTACCTTCGGGAGCACTGTTAGTATCATAAAAGAAGAAAAACATTCTGTGTTCTCTTCCCTTATCAATTTTTATCTCATTGACTTTCATTTTGCATATTTATTAAATTATTTTTGTCAACTAAACAGTAGCAAAAATTGGACAATAATGTCCCTGCCCAGATAACTCCATTCTCATGTCCTTCTAATTTAGAATGTTGTGTGCGTGTTACTCATGAGCAGTGACTGGAACGATACAGGCCAGGTGTGTGACCTTGGAAAGCAGCATCCTCTTTGTAATTCAGTTTCTTCTTCTGTAGAACGGTATGTACTTCATAGGGTTGTTGTGAGCCTTCAATGATATATATATATATATATATATATATTTTATGATTTTATAATGTATGTGTAGTGTTTAGATAATGCCTATCACAAAATGTTGGCTGTTCACGACTGCTGCCAATCACTACTACTACTGTTGGCATTGTTATTGTTAGACTAGGGAGAGGAAGGAAAACCGGCAGAAAGGTTGCAGTCTGAAACGATGGAGGGAATACTTCTAAGTAAAGAAGTTAGGAACAGAGGGATGCTGGGAAGTCTGAAGGGACTAAGGAATTAATAAACATGTTTTACATTTTTCGAGGCTTAAAGGTTCACTTAAAAAGTGAAGACCAGAATGATCTCTTTGGGAAAAAGGATTAGGGAGATGGTGATGGAAAAATCTCAAAACCATGGGTGGGGTGGGCTGGTGCTGGTTTTGGACTTCTTAAATAATGACTGGCATTTACTGATCGATTAGGCAGTGATGTCTCAAATATATTACCTCTTGTCACTAGTTTATTTTTTAACAAGCCCTTTAAATTTATTGATGAATACTTGACATGCAATCAATGTATAGATGTTAAATATTCAGTTCACTCTGTTTTTATCATTCTTAATTGTTTAATGTTTTAGGATTACAGAGTAGAGTAAATGAACTAAATGGAAGGAGGGGACCAAGGGAGGGTAACTTAATTCCCAGGGTGCTGGTACTTATTAGCAGATATGTTTATATTTGTTACTTCATTAGAAGACAGATGGTGCTATTGCCCTTTACAGATAGAGAAACTGAGGCTTCGGAAGACAAAGAGATTCACCCAGAGTCACATAGGTAGGAAGAGACACAGTCAAGGCAGAACACATTGTTTTGTCTGGCTCTGTAAAATTTTTACTATTACAGACTAAAAGAGTGACATGGGAATTTTTTTTAAACTTTGGTGGAGATGATTTCCTGTGAGGGTTTATTAAAATCTCATAAGTGAAATGAAAATAGTTTGGGGATGTGGTTTCCAATGCTTCAAACTTCTTCAAGTTTCTGAAACCATTATTTGCTCTTTTACCAATTTCTATAATTGAGATAGTGTCATTTTATCAGATATTCCTCTCCAATGGTTCAAGTAATTAGGTAAAAGTAGTTATTGTGGGTAACCGATGCATTTTTACTTTTAAGTGTCAAAGAAAGTAAAGACCATTAAGAATGAAAAGAATTCTGTTTCTAGGCAGTTCGTGCTATTGCAGGTCTCTTAGATACAAGATTTAAAGGCAGGATGGTACTTAATTTTGCTGGGTAACAGACAAACCACATGCTTGCAACTAGATGATGGACAGGTAATTTGAAATGTTACTTAGTGAAAAACATCTTCAGGTGCAGGAATGCAGTCTTTGATTCAGTCAGCATAGTATTCCTGAACGTCTCAGATTTTTCTTTCTTCTCTCATATTTTAGATTCCTTTATCCTTTGTAGCATGTTCTGGTGTTTTTTTGTTCTATTTGAAAATTGACACCAGATAAAGAAAGAAATATAATAGGTTAAAGGATAAATGAGAGTTCAGCCATTCATTTTCATAAATTCTCTTTAAAAATTTGTTTATGGAAAATGCTAGCTCAGAAAAATGGGATAATTAAGATAGATTTCACGTGCAATGATTTGTTCAACAGATATTCTAAAAGCCTCTAGATATGCTAAGTATTTTTAAAAATATATTGAGGACTTTTAATGGTTAGTCTACTTGACATTCTCAAGAATACTGAAAGCAGAAGATGATTTTCTCTTAATATATTATTGATGGTTTCATCTCTTAGATTTTTCCTAGTTTCTTATAAACTGGTAAAAATCAGAGTTTTTATTGTAATTAAGTTATATTTTTAATAAATATTTTAAACATCTCAAGTTAAATTCAGTATTTCATATTATAATCTGCCCTGTACTCCTGATATCCCTTTCTCTGTTCTACTTTTAATTTAAAAAAAAATATATATATTTTTTCATTCATTCATTCTGGGTTTTGCTTTCTGTCTTCTTCCTCGGCAAGAATATAAGGTCTATGAGGGCAAGGGTGCTTCTTTGTTCATAAAATACAGACGATATCTGGAACATAGTAGGTGTTCAAGAAATGTTTTGTTGCATAAGTACTGTTTATTTTAATCAATTATTTAAGAATGAAATCTAACATACATAAAAAAATGCATATATGACTTAGGTATGCTTTAAAGAAGAAAAATAAACATGTTTGTTCCCTGGCCGACTTTAAAAATAGTACATTATCAATACCTTGGAAGTGACTCAGATGCCTCTCTTCTATGACATTCACTTCCTTCCCTCCCCTGTCAGAGGAGAGCACTACTTTGAAATTGTTTTCATTCCCTTGCATTTTTTTCGTTGTTTTACAACATATGAATGTGACTGTAAATATATTGTTTCATTTTAGATTTGTTGAACTTTATATATATGAAATCATACTACATGTCTTCTTCAGTTTGCTTTATTCATTCAACAGTAGGAGTTTGAGATTCATTCATGTTGATGCACATGTGTTCCATTCATTTTCATTGTTATATAGTATTCGATTACATGACTATGTCACAGTTTATCCTTTCTCCTCTCCATGAATAATTGAATTGTTTCTAAGTTACAAACAGTGCAACCACAAACTTTTTTTTAAAGTAATTCCTGCTGCACATGTGCAAGAGTTTCTTTAGGATATATACCTAGACTTTCTGGGTCATACAAAATGGACATTCTCAATTAAATATTGGCAATCATTATCTGAAGTGGTTGTACCAATTTACACTTCCATCAGCTACTTCTGTGAGAATTCCGGTTTCTCTGCTTCCTTGCAAGCACTTGGTATTTTAAAATTTTACCCATTGTGGTAGAAGTATAATAATATTACTGTGTGTTTTTTTGTTTTTTGTTTTTTTTAGGAAAACATTTTTTATTTCATTCTTAAATCACCACAATTACTTAGGCACTTCACAGCCTCTCAAACCTTGTAATCATATTGGACGCCATCACCTCGTTTCCTGTACCACATGATTTTCACATGGTATTTGCTTTTTGTGACAGCAACCACTGAAAATGACCAGCTTCACAAAGATATGACATTATTGAAAGGAATGTAAAGTGATCAGATGTTAAAGCTGTTAACTACCTGGAGCTTGTAGTTTGTGTTGTATCCAACAGATGTCACTGTGTTTCCCTTGAAAGTTTCAGGTATCCCACAGCATCTTTGTGAATTTGCTGTGGTGCCCGAGGGGCCTCAGCACACAGTTTGGGAACCATGGCCTTGGAATATTAATCATGGTTACCTCCAGGGAGTTGAATTTTTATTTATTTTTTATACTTTCTGGATTTTCCATCTTTTTTTTATAATGGGCGTATAACACTTGAGAGGTCAGAGAAAAAATTGTATATGTGTACTTTTTTTTTTGGTGAGGAAGATTGGCCCTGAGCTGACGTCGGTTGCCAACCTTCCTCTTTTTGCTTGAGGAAGATTGTTGTTGAACTAACATCTGTGCCAGTCTTCCTCTGTTTTGTATGTGGGATGCCGCCACAACGTGGCTTGATGAGCAGTGTGTAAGTCAGCGCCTGGGATCCAAACCCGCAATGCCCCTATATGTACTATTTTTAAAAGAAGTTATTAACTGAAGCCTGTACTTTATTCTGTGTTCTTCAGAAGGACGTTTTACCTAACGTCCTTTCTCTGTTCCATACAGGATTTCACATTACATTTAGTCATCATGTTTCCCCAGAGGACTCTTGACAATGACAGTTTCTCAGGCCTTTCTTATTTTTGATGACATCTTAATTTTATTTTATTGACGCCTTAGTAGTTTCTAGTATTGTGAAGTTTTAGTTGTACATTATGGTTTGTCAGTCACCATATGAACGCATCCCTTCACCCCTTGTGCCCACTCCCACCCCCCCTTGCCCCTGGTACCACCAACCATTTCTCTTTGTCCATGTGTTAGTTTATATTCCACATGAGTGAAATCATGCTATGTTTGTCTTTCTCTCTGGCTTATTTCACTTAACATAATACCCTCTAGGTCCATCCACATTGTTGCAAATGGGACAATTCTGTCTTTTTTATGGCTGAGTAGTATTCCACTGTGTATATATATACCACATCTTCTTTGTCCAATCATCAGTTGAGGGACACTCGGGTTGCTTTCACTTCTTGACTATAGTGAATAATGCTGCAGTGAACATAGGGGTGCATAAGCCTCTTTGGATTGTTGATTTTAGGTCCATTGGGTAGATACCCATGACCTTGACATTTTTGAGGAGTATTGGTCAAGTAGTTTTTAGAATGTCTTTGAACTGGGAAAGACCCCAGAGGTAAAATGCCATTCTCATCACATCATATCAAGGGTACTTGCTATCCATGTGACTGGTCACTGTTGATGTAACCTTGATCACTTAGCTGGGGTGGGCTTGTCAGATTTCTTCACTGTAAAGTTACTGCTTTATTCCCCTTTTCCATACTGTACTCTTTGGTAGGAAGTCACTCTGTATGGTCTACACTTAAAGAGTGGGTGTTATACTCCACTTCCTTGAAGGCACAGTACATAAATTATTTTAAATTCTTCTTCATAGGAGATTCATCTGTTCTCCCCCTCTTTGTTTATTTGTCTGTTTATTTATTCAATCATTATTTACATAATTGGGCTCATGGATTTTTTTTTTATACTTCAGATTATAATCCAATACTGCTTTATTTTTTGTTGTTGCTAAAATTGTTCCAGCTTGGCCAGTGGGAGCTCTTCAGTTGGCTGCTGTGTCCCTTTGACATACTCATATCATTGTGGGTTAAAAAATTTTTTTTTGGAATGCTTCCCTACTTTCTGCCACTGCAGGATGCTCCAGGCTCATCTTGTATGTTTCTTGCCTCAGTCACAGAGTCAGACATTTCTCCAAGGAGCCCTGGTTCCTTTTATTGGAGAATGGTATTAAAAATTAAGATCTGGTGTGCTTGTTGCTCCTGCGGTACAGTGTGGTATTAATTTGCATTCCTCTGATAATTGGTGAAGTCACGCACCTTTATATATGTTTATTGGTTATTTCTATATCCTGTTTGTCCTGTGACAAGCCTGTTCAAGACTTTTGTCCAACAGGAGAGTTGAGTAGTTACAACAGAGATTGAAATATTTATTTTCTCACAAAGCCTGAAATATTTACTCTCTGGCCTTTTACAGAAAAAGTTTGCTTACCCTCATAGTTAGGATAACTATTTTAATGTCACTTCTGGGTTGGTTTTGATTGGTTGATTTTCCTCGTCATTGCCATTCATATTTTCCTGCTTCTTTGGACACCTGGTAATCTTTGATTGGATGCCAGACATTGTGGAGGAGCTGGAGTTTTATTTTGTTTTTTTCCTAATAAATTTCTGGACATTTTTCCTGGGATGCAGTTAAATTATTTGGAAATATTTTGATCCTTTTGGGTCTGGTTTTAAGCTTTATTCTGTGGGACCAGAGCAGCATTTCGGGCTATCATCACTAGGGCCTGTCATTCTCTGCTACTGTAGTAAGACCCTTCTGAATACTCTACCAGGGAATTTTAAGGTTTGCCGAGTGTGGCTGGTGGGAACAGGCACTGTTGGCTGTGTGAAAGCTCCAGGTACTGTTCCCTCTAATCCTCTTGGGTGGTCCTTTCCTCTGTCGCATGGGCGGGTGCATATTTGGTGGAATAATTAAGGGAAACTCCCCCCAGGTCTCCAGCATTTTCTCTCTGTGCAGCTTTTTCCTCTTCAGTGTCCTGCCCTGTGAATTCTGGCCGCCTTGGTCTCCCTGGACTCTCAGCTCCATCTTTTCAATTTGGGATATCTCTTGGGCTCTGCCTGGGTTCCCCTTCCCTGCACCACACCTGGAAATGCTCTCAAGGCAGTGAGCTGGGGCACTTGTAGGACTCACCTCTTTTGTCCTTGCCGATCACTGTTCTTTGTTGCCTTGTGTACCGGGTCTTGAAAACCATTGTTTGTTGATTTTGTCTGCTTTCTTTTGGTTGTCTCATATAGGAGGGTAAATCTGGTTCCTGTTACTACGTCTTGGCTGGAAGTGGAAGTCCTTGAGATCTTTTTTAACTCCTGAGTGGGTGTTTAATTTTATCAAAGGCTTTCTTTGTCTTTTGAGATGATCATATGATTTTTTTCTCCCTTTTTTCCCTTTTAATGTTTGTTGAATTACGTTGATTTTTTTTCTCATGTTAAATCAATCTTGCATTTCTGGAATAAACCCACTTAGTCGTGATACATTATCTTTATTTATATATTGCTGGATTTAATTTACTAGTATATCTTTTAGTATTTTTCATCTATGTTTATGTTCATACACTGCCCTTCTTCATGTTTTGACATCAAGGCTGTGTCCTGGTTTATAAAATGGGTTGGGAAACTTTCCCTCTTTTTCTGTAGAAAAGTTTGCATAATATTGGTGCTTTTTCTTCCATAAATGGTTAGACAAATTATCTGGTAAAGCCACATGGTGATTTTATTTGGGAAACTGTTTAATTACAGATTTATTTCTTTAATAGATATAGGACTATTTAGAGTTTTCATTTGTTTTTGTTTCAGTTTTGCTCACCTGTTTTTCTAAGAAGACAGATGATCTCTTCAGCGTCATCCATCTAATAATGAATAAACCTTATAATCCTGTGCTTTTTCAAGCTATGTCATATCAGCGTAATATATACTTTTAAGTTTGTATACTCTTTTATGCTCTCCAGTAGATTACGAACTAGCAGGCAGGTTCTCTCTCTGATAAAACTTAGCATCATCTGAGGCTTGGGGCCAAGTAGATATCTGAACTAAATTAAAGCATACTTGGGGTTTGTATGGAGATTTTAAAAGGAGAGACCTTTATTTATTTTTGAAATGTGTTCCTTGTTTTATTTTATTTTTTTACTCATTAAAATAAAATTCTATATTAGATTTGAATTCCATACAATGAGAATCATAAACATAAGTCCTAATTTGATCCTCTTATTTTTTTTCTTTTTCTTATTTTTTAAAATTTATTCTTTATTGCAGTAACATTGGTTTATAACATTGTATAAATTTCACGTGTACATCATTATATTTCTATTTCTGCATAGATTACATCATGTTCACCACCCCAATACTAATTAGAATCCATCACCACACACATGAGCCTAATCATCTCTTTTGCCCTCCTCTCTCCCCCTTTCCCCTCTGGTAACCACCAATCCAATCTCTGTCGCTATGTGTTTGTTTGTTGTTATTTTTATCTTCTACTTATGAGTGACATCATACAGTTTTTGACCCTCTCCCTCTGATTTATTTTGCTTAGCATAATACCCTCAATGTCCATCCATGTTGTCACAAATGGCTGGATTTCATCGTTTCTTATGGCTGAGTAGTATTCCATTGTGTATATATACCACATCTTCTTTATCCGTTCGTCCCTTGATGGGCACTTAGGTTGCTTCCAAGTCTTGGCTATTGTGAACAGTGCTGCAGTGAACACACAGGTGCATGTATCTTTACGTATTGGTGTTTTCGTGTTCTTTGGATAAATACCCAGCAGTGGAATAGCTGGGTTGTATGGTAGTTCTATTCTGAATTTTTTGAGGAATCTCCATACTGTTTTCCATAGTGGCTGCACCAGTCTGCACTCCCACCAGCAGTGTATGAGAGTTCCCTTCTCACCATATCCTCTCCGACACTTGTTGTTTCCTGTCTTGTTAATTATGGCCATTCTGATGGGTGTGAGGTGATATATCATTGTAGTTTTGATTTGCATTTCCCTGATAGTTAATGATGTTGAGCATCTTTTCATGTGCCTGTTGGTCATCTGTATATCTTCTTTGGAGAAATGTCTGTTCAGGTCTTTTGCCCATTTTTTAATTGGGTTATCAGTTTTTTTGTTGTTGAGATGTGTGAGTTCTTTATATGTTTTGGACATTAACCCCTTATCAGATATATGTTTTGCAAATATCTTCTCCCAATATTTGATTGTTTTTTCATTTTGTTGATGGTTTCCTTCGCTGTGCAGAAGCTTTTTAGTGTGATGTAGTCCCATTTGTTTATTTTTTCTATGGTTTCCCTTGCCTGGTCAGACATGGTACTTGAGAATAAGTTGCTGTGACCAGTGTTGAAGAGCATACTCCCTATGTTTTCTTCTAGAAGTTTCATGTCTTATATTCAAGTCTTTAATCCATTTTGAGTTAATTTTTGTGTGTGGTGTAAGATAATGGTCTACTTTCATTTTTTTGCATGTGGCTGGCTGTTTTCCCAACACCATTTGTTGAAGAGACTTTCCTTTCTCTGTTGTATGTTCTTGGCTCCCTTGTCAAAAATTAGCTGTCCATAGATGTGTGGCTTTATTTCTGGGCTCTTGATTCTATTCCATTAATCTGTGTGTCTGTTTTGTGCCAGTACCATGCTGTTTTGGTTACTATAGCTTTGTAGTATATTTTGCAATCAGGGAGTGTGATTCTTCCAGCTTTGTTCTTTTTTCTCAGTATTCCTTTAGCTATTCGGGGTCTTTTGTTCCATATGAATTTTAGGATTCTTTGTTCTATTTCTGTGAAAAATGTTGTTGGAACTTTGATAGGGATTGCGTTGAATCTATAGATTGCTTTAGGAAGTGTGACATTTTACCTATGTTATTTCTTCCAATCCAAGAGCATGGAATCTCTTTCCATTTCTTTGTGTTTTCCTCAGTTTCTTTCAACAATGTTATAGTTTTCAGTGTACAGGTCTTTCACCTCTTTGGTTAAGTTTATTCCTAGGTTTTTTTATTCTTATTGTTGCAATTGTAAATGAGATTGTATTCTTAATTTCTCTTTCTACTACTTCATTGTTAGTGTATAGAAATGCAACTAATTTTTGTATGTTGATTTTGTATCCTGCAACTTTACTGTATTCATTTATTATTTCTAGAAGTTTTTTGGTGGAGTCTTTAGGGTTTTCTGTATATAGAATCATGTCATCTGCAAATAATGACAGTTTCACTTCTTCCTTTCCGATTTGGATCCCTTTTATTTCTTTTTCTTGCCTGGTTGCTCTAGCTAGGATTTCCAATACTATGTTAAATAGGAGTGGTGAAAGTGGGCATCCTTCTCTGGTTCCTGTTCTTAGAGGGGTAGTTTTCAGTTTTTCACCATTGAGGATGATATTAGCTGTGGGTTTGTCATATATGGACTTTATTGTGTTGAGGTACTTCCCTTCTATACCCATTTTATTCAGAGTTTTTATCATAAATGGGTGCTGTATCTTGTCAATGCTTTCTCTGCATTTATTGAGATGATCATGTGATTTCTATTTTTCATTTTATTAATGTGGCGTATCACGTTGATTGATTTGTGGATGTTGAACCATCCCTGCATCCCTGGGATGAATCCCACTTGATCATGGTGTATGATCTTTTTAATGTATTGTTGTATTCGATTTGCTAGTGTTTTTTCAAGGACTTTTGCATCAATGTTCATACAATTGGCCTGTAATTTTCTTTTTTTGTGTTGTCCTTGTCTGGTTTTGGTATCAGGGTAATGTTGGCTTCGTAGAATGAGTTAGGAAGCTTCCCCTCCTCTTCAATTTTTTGGAAGAGTTTGAGAAGGATAGGTATTAAGCCTTCTTTCAATGTTTGGTAGAGTTCACCAGGGAAGCCATCTGGTCCTGGACTTTTATTTTGGGGGAGGTTTTTTAGTACTGTTTCAATCTCCTTACTGGTGATTGGTCTATTCAAATTGTTTCTTCTTGATTCAGTTTTGGAAGGTTGTATGATTCTAAGAATTTATCTATTTCTTCTAGATTGTCCAATTTGTTGGCATATAGCTTTTCATAGTATTCTCTTATAATCTTTTGTTTTTCTGAGGTGTCCATTGTAATTTCTCCTCTTTCATTTCTGATTTTACTTATTTGAGCCTTCTGTCTTTTTTTCTTGGTGAGTCTAGCTAAAGGTTTGACAATTTTGTTTATCTTTTCAAAGAACCAGCTCTTGGTTTTATTGGTTTTTTTTTTTTCTTTTTAGTCTCTATTTCATTTATTTCTGCTCTGATTTTTATTATTTCCCTCCTTCTACTGATTTGGGGCTTTGTTTGTTCTTCTTTTTCCAGTTCCTGTAGGTGCACTGTTAGATTGTTTATTTGAGATTTTTCTTGTTTGTTGAGAGAGGCTTGTATTGCTATAAACTTCCCTCCTAGAACTGCTTTTGCTGTATCCCATAAATTCTGGTATGTTGTATTTTCATTTTCATTTGTCTCCAGATATTTTTTGATTTCTCCTTTGCTTTCTTTGTTGATCCAGTCATTGTTCAGTAGCATATTGGTTAATGTCCACATATTTGTGGCTTTTCTGATTTTCTTCCTATAGTTGATTTCTAGTTTCATACCTTTGTGGTCAGAAAAGATGCTTGGTATTATTTCAATCTTAAATTTATGGAAACTTGTTTTGTGGCCTAATATGTGATCGATCCTGGAGAATGTTCCATGTGCCTTTGAAAAGAATGTGCATTCTTTGGTTTTTGGATGGAATGTTCTCTGTATGTCTACTAAGTCCATCTGGTCTAATGTGTTGTTTAAGGCCAGTGTTTCCTTGTTGATCTTCTGTTTGGATGTTCAAGTCCCCTACTATTATTGTGTTACTGTCTGTTTCTCCTTTTATGTCTGTTAATAATTGCTTTATATATTTAGGTGTTCCTATGTTAGGTGCATAGATAGTTATGAGTGTTATATCCTCTTGTTGGATTGTTCCCTTGATCATTATGTAGTGCCTTTCTTTGTCTCTTGTTACAGTTTTTGTTTTAAAGTTTGTTTTGTCTGATATGAGTATTACTACCCCAGCTTTCTTGCTGTTTGCATGGAGTATCTTTTTCTATCCCTTCACTTTCAGTTTGTGAGTGTCTTTAGATCTGAAATGTGTCTCTTGTATGCAGCATATATATGGGTCTTGTTTTTTTATCCAAGCAGCCACCCTGTGCCTTTTGGTTGGAGCATTTAGTCAGTTGACATTTAAAGTAGCTGTTGATATGTGTATACTTACTGCCATATTTTTACCTTTTTTCTTGGTGTTTTAGTAGTTCTTCTCTGTTCCTTTTTTCTTCTCTTGTTCTCTTCCTCTGTGGTTTGATAGCTTTCTTTGGTATTATGTTTGGGTTCCTTTTGCTTAGTTTTTTGTGTATTTATTATAGGTTTCTGGTTTGTGATTACCATGAGGTTCATGTATAACAACCCACGTATATAGCAAGCTATATTGAATTAATGGTCTCTTTAGTTTGACCTCTGTCTGAAAGCTCTACTCTTTTACTCCCCTCCTCCCACATTTTATGTTTTTGATATCATATCTGTCTTTTTTTGTGCATTTGTGTCCGTTACGCTCTTATTGTGGAAATAGATAATTTTTTCATATTTATTGTCTTCTCTTTCCCCATTAAATAAGTCCCTTTAGCATTTCCCGTAGGACTGGTTTCTTTCTTGGTGATGAACTCCTTTAATTTTTGCTTGTCTGGGAAACTCTTTATCTCTCCTTCCGTTCTGAATGATGACTTTTCTGGGTAGAGTATTCTCGGCTGTAGGTTTTTTCCTTTTAGCACTTTAAATATGTTGTGCCACTCTCTTCTAGTCTGTAAGGTGTAGGCAGAGAAGTCAGCTGATAGCCTTATGGGGTTTCCTTTGTATATAACTTGTCTTTCTCGTGTGGCTTTTAGGATTCTCTCTTTATCTTTAATTCTGGATATTTTAACTATGATGTGTCTTGGTGTGGGCCTCTTTGGGTTTATCTTGTTTGGCGCAGAGAGACCTTGATTTAAGTAGTTGTTTTGGTGCTTCGCTTGGGCTCTGTCAGTCTCTAAAATGTACATCTTACCTCTTTGGCAGTAGGTTATTGTTGGTTAGAGTATGTATTGAATAAAAAGGTGAGACTAGTGAATTGAAAGTGTAGTTCTTAAACTTTGGAAGTACCATTTATATTGTTGTATTTGTTTTCCTAGATTTCACTCAATTTTATTTTTATTTCCTAAAATCTAGTAGAATAGATATCTGTCTATAATTCTAGGGCAATTGAGAGAAAGAAAAATAACTCTAGTTCAGAACATAATTTATCAAAACTATTTTTTATTTCTATTCAAGAGAGATTGTAGCTTGAATTGAATTCTGTTATCAGGGAAAATTTAGTGAGTATGTAGCATTTCAATACCATAAATTGTGTCCATCTTGTTGTAGTGTACTTAGTTTAAGATTCACATTTTGGGAAGAATGTGAATTTGAGTGGAGAGGGTTCAATTGAAGGTCTGTTTCCATAAAATATGTAGTCTGTTGCCAAAAGAAATATTACCTAGCAGCAGTTTACATGTGCCAAGAGAGGCCAGAGATGTCTTGTAGAAATTGTACAGGAGAACTGTCAGACTAGATCCCTGAGGATGTCAGACAGGAAATAAAGCTTATGATGCTGAAAATGTTACTAGATGGCTAGGCTATTGGAAGTGAATCTTCCAGTGCTTGTATTTTTTATCACGCTTTTATGTTGAATAGACAGAGTTATTTACACATATGTAATTTAAACTGTTTAAAACATTTAAAGCAAAATTGAAGAAAATTTCTGAGATCATACTGAATAAATATTAAGTCACTTATGTCTTTTTCCCATAAAGTGTTTATTCTCTGGAGATTAAGGTTTGGAAATGTATTAGGAGAGGGGGCTTTAAGTTCTTGGGCATAAAATGTAGTAGGTAATTTAAACAATTTCCTTTTCTGTGCCCAAAGTGGAAATATAGAAAATATAAATAAGCAGTTGTGCCAGAGTGTTTATCTGTGGTTCTCTTTATTTCTAAAATACATTTCCCATTTCTACTGTATACATTCAGATATACTGTACAGAATTATAGGAATTTTGAGCCTAAAGGACTTTTAAAGAACATGTAATTGGACTCCTTTATTTTGTGGGGGAGGGAAATGAGGCAGGTATGGTTGACATACAAGTCATTTGCCCAGTGTCATGAGGGAATAGAAACATTTTTAGCACTTAGGGAAGTAGAACCTTTCCTTAATTACTGTTGGTTAGTGAGTTATCTGAAATTTTATATGTGTGGCGATGGCCTTGGTTTTCTCACCACCAGATGGCTTCTGAAAGTTGGTGTATCAGCTTTTAGTTCACTGCCAGCAAAAGTAAAAACTGTCAAGCCCTTTGAAGATCATTATTATTTAGGAAACAAAGACAGTGTTGACACTTTAAATAAAATAAGAAAAGCTTTAGGTTCTTAGAATTGAGAAGGTTATTATGAAATTATTTAAGCTTTCTGGATTGCTTCTACGTGGTGACACACTCCTCTCTTCCATTATGAGTGCCCCTTGAAGTTCATAGATATGTTTTAGACTAATGTTATAAAACACTAAAAGGGATAGAGATGGCCCCGTAACTTCAGTTATAGACAGTCCTTGTAACTCTTGTACACTGAAATCTCCTTTAGGGCAAGACTTAAAATCCGTCTGGTTCACTTCTGGGTTACTGAATGTTGATATTAATTATTTGAACAATGCGTGCAATTCATAACAGCATTAGATAACTTTTTGAAGAAGCAAAAAAAAATGCCACTTATTTTGAGAAAAATTTCTTTTTACAGAAAAATTCTATTTTGAGCTCATACTGCAGCTGCATTATAGCCTGTACAGCACAGGCAGCATTGAGTTGTAGTTAAGAACTAGGGCTTTGCCATTTACTAGCTCTGTACTATTGGGCAAGTAACTTCTGTGTATCTCAGTTTAGAGGCACCAGGTACTTCAGAGGTGGGTGTGAGGCATTGAGCTGAAAATGGGGCGTTGGTTCAAAGTCTGTGTACTGAGAAGTTGGATCTCCAGGTCCCCTGCCTTACACTGTGCAGTCAGACAATGACCTTCCCTCCACCCCTCAATTATTCAGAAGAAATAGAGTGAGCCATGGGACAGAAAATTGGGATCATCTGTGTACTGAACTTTGTGGACCTACAACCTCCCACCTCATCTCTCAAATATACTCTGGCTCCTGAGCACTGGCCACCAGACTTCTATGGCTCCTTCAGGAGATTGAAGGGATCTTTTTGTGAGAAACTCAAAGAAGACTGTCTCATACTGACATTTCAGGGTCCCTAATGAAAAAGCTCTTTCCTATAGGGAAGATGTCTGGTTGAAAACCCTGTCTGCACACATTCAGGGCTGCCAGTCAGATCCTCCAGTGCCTCATTCTTTAATAGAAACAGACAACTAAGGATCATGAGACACAGGAAA
Source organism: Tapirus indicus (assembly GCA_031878705.1). NCBI lineage: Eukaryota > Metazoa > Chordata > Mammalia > Perissodactyla > Tapiridae > Tapirus > Tapirus indicus. The sequence continues at coordinate 28,414,631 of CM062929.1, read as the reverse complement.
AAGCCTTCAGCATGAACAACAGACCACAATAAATACATTGTAAAAAGGAATCTGGTGGCAACAGAGGTAAGGCAGGATTCAGAATAAAACTTAAAAAGAAAAAAACAAATTCCACCAAACCCAAATAAAACAAAAATTCTCTAATAATCTCGTACAGATAAGGATTTATAAAATAAGAACTAGATTCTTGAAGAAGGAACAATTTGGGAATAAAAAAGAGTATTGGATATATATAACTATGGTAGCTTAAATTGAAAAAAAAAATTTTAATGGCTAGAAGGTGAAGTTGAAGAAATCCCCCAGAAACTAGAAGGAAAAGATAGTGATAGAAAATAGGAGAGAAGAGATGAGAGGCCTACAAAATTAATTGAGGAGACCCAATGACATACTGATAGAAGCTGCATAAAGAGAAGAAAGAGAAAAAATTATACAAAACAAAACAACAGCAAAAAAGAAAATTGTCTATAACTGATATTTCTGGAATGAAAAGCCTCTGACAGGCTAGCAGAGTGAATGAAAAAAGATCCATACTAAGGGCCATCATCATGAAAATGTAGAACATCGTTTACAAAAGATAAAATAAAAGTCTTGAAAGCTTGTACACACACACACACACCCCACATCACTTTTAAGGAATAAGAATAGAATCAGATTTCTGAATTGCAACTCTAGAGGCTAAAAGACAATGGAGTAATGCTTGGAAAGTTCTGATGAAAAAATTATTTTCAACCTGAATTTGATACTTGGCCAAATTATCAATCAAGTGTTAGCAGCATCATAGAGTATCATTTTCTGATCAGCAAGGATTTGTAAATTTTATCTTTCATGTGTCCTTTCTTAGGAAACTACTGGAGGGTGCTCTTTAGCAAAATAAGGGAGTATTCCATGAAAAATGATGATAATGGGTTTCAGGAAACAGCAACCTACAACATAGGAGAACAGTGAAAAGGAAGTTTCAGGATGGCACATTACATAGCAGGTCTGAGAACAATCAGTTCAGTGTCGTTAAGAAATGGAATTCTATGGGAAAGAGATGCCTAAGGGGGAAATGTAGGACAAGTAATAGGTTGTTTTATATGATAGGGCATTTGGAGTAAAATTGATACATGTGTGATGGCTCATTTTTAAAAACTTAAAGCGAGATATATAGAAAATAATGCAAATAAAAATATGAGGCATGCATAAACACCAGGAAAAACAAAAAGTTCTAAGTTTTTGAACAGTTGACTGGAGAATGAAGCTTTGGAATAACAACCTTTTAAATGTTGGCGTCTTCCTGTAATTGGAGTTTCTAAGTCTAAAAATATTCTTGATTTATTTCTTAAAAACCAAAGTGTTCAAACCTTACTACAAAGCTACAGTAGTCAAGGCAATGTGGTCCTGGCATAAAGATAGACATACAGATCAATGGAATAGAATTGAAAGTCCAGAAATAAAACCCATACATCTCTGGTAATTGATCTTTGATAGGGGTGCCAAGAGAGGTCAGTGGTGAAACAATAGTCTTTTCAGCAAATGGTGCTGGGATAAATGGATTTCCACGTGCGAAAGAATGAAGTTGGACCCCTCGCCTCACACCATATCTGAAAATTTACTCAAAATGGATCACAAACCTAAATGTAAGAGCTAAAGCTAAAATTCTTAGAAGAAAACTTAGAAGTAAATCTTTGTGACCTTGGATTACACAATGGTTTCTTAGATATGACACCAAAAGTACAAGTGGCAAAAGGAAAAATAGATAAATCAAACTATATAAAAATTAAAAACTTTTTTTGCTTCTAACTATACCCTCAAGAAACTGAAAAGACAACCCACAGAATGGGAGAATTGATTTGCAAATCATATATCTGATAAGGGACTAGCATCCAGAATATAAAAAAAATTCTTACAGCTCAACAATAAAAAGGCAACCCAATTTATAAATGAGCAAAGGTTTGGAATAGACATTTCTTCAAAGAAGATACACAAATGGCCAATAAACACATGAAAAGATGCTCAGCGTCGTTAGTCATTAGGGAAATGCAAATCAAAATAACAGTGAGATACCACTTCATACCCACTAGGATGGCTATAATAAAAAAGAAAGACAGTTAGAAGTGTTGGTAAGGATGTGAAGAAATTAGAACCCTCATTACATTGTGGTGGGATTGTAAAATAATGCAGTGACTTTGGCAGTCAGTTTGGCAGCTCCTCATAAAGTTAAGAACATAGAGTTACCATGTGACTCAGCAATTCCACTTCTAGGTATATACTCAAGAAAAATGAAAATGTGTGTTCACAGAAAAACTTGCACACAGATTTTCAAGGCAGCATTATTCATAATACCCAAAAAGTGGAAACAACCCAAATGTTCATCAGCTGATGAATGGATAATTAAGATGTGGTATATCCACACAATGGAATGTTATCCAGTCATAAAAGAAAGTACTGATACATGCTGCAATGTGGATGAATCTTTAAAACATCATGTTAAGTGAAAGAAGTCAGTCACAAAAGTCCACATATGGTACGATTCCATTTATGTGAAATATCCTATATAGGCAAATTCATAGAGATAGAAAGTAAATTCATGATTGCCTAGGGTAGGGGTAGGAGAAAATGGAGAGTGACTGCTAATAGATATGAGATTTCTCTTTGGGGTGATGAAAATGTTCTGGAATTAGATGGTGGTGATCAATGTAGAATTTTTGTGAATATACTAAAAACCACTGAGTTACGTACTTTAAAGAGGTGAGCTTTATGGCATGTGAATTATATCTCAGTTAAGCTGTTACTGAAAAAATCCTAAGTGTTATGAATGGCTTACTTTAATGACTAATAAAAGATTGTTTTGTGATAAAATATGAATTGGAATCATAAAGCAATTAACTACTTCCAGATCAGGTGATGACCGAGAAGCAGCTGAGAAAAAATTGCATGAGCCTCCACCAGACACCAAGTAAAACTTGGCGTTAGAAAGTTGCTACTGTATGGCCAGACATAAAGTGACATTTTTGTTGTTAAGTCTAGAGTTTTTTAGGATTGGCCATTTTGATTTAAATTTGAAGGTGATTGTTAGTTTGAAATATATATTTTGTGCTTTTAACAGGTTTTTACTTATGTAGGTTAAAATAATGATTATAAAATTAGAATGTGACAAAATAAAACCTTTTCCGTTTAGTTCCAATTCATTGTCAAGTCATTCACTAAACAAATAAGAGAAAGAACTATTTTGGCCACAAATATCCTACCTCGTTATTGCTTAGCTAGAAATAGATGCTCTCTTTTGGGAGATAACATGAATTACTTTCAGAAAGGTATTTGGTGGTTTGCCTGATTGAGTCAGGTCAATATTTTCATCTTATCCTTGACATTTGCTCTTTCTGATGAGTATTTGTTTTAAAAAACGGTTGAGGAGCTGGCCTGGTGGCATAGTGGTTAAGTTTGTGTGCTCTGCTTCGGTGGCCCAGAGTTTGCAGGTTCAGGTCATGGGCGCAGACCTACACACTGCTCATCAAGCCATGTTATGGCAGTGTCTCACAATAAAATAGATGGCAAGAGATGTTGCCTCAGGGCCAGTCTTCCTCACCAAAAAAAAAAAAAAAAGGTCAAACCATGACCTGGGTTTTTGGAGTTCTACCAACACTACTCTTGTAATTTTGTACAAATATTTCCCTAGCTTTATCAAATTTCATTTATTGCTAATCTGTACTCAATTTTAAGGTGATAATGGAGGTCAAAAGTTATACTTATGTCATTATTCACTGTGCAATTTCCTTCAATCACTAAAAAAAATGTGAACTTAATTTTACAGTATGATTTGATCCAGGGAGTTATATTACATGAAGTAATGCTAAAGCCCTCCTAATTTTGAGAAGGTGCGTGCTGAAATGGTTAATTTGAGAAAGCATTTGACTTAGGGCCAATTAAACTTTTGTGTCAGTTCTAGCCAGTAACTTCTTTGAGATAATTATCTTAAAGTGATTTTAGCTTTCTGCTGTAACAATGCAAAAAAAATTTTTAAGTAAAGCACACTGCCAGAAATCTCTTCATTTTGCAGCACTTGTGAATTTTTTTGTTTTGTTTGTTTTTCCTTTAATGTGTTGACAGCTGACAAAGATGATCTGACAGGCAGAATTAGACTGAAATCTTTTGGGAGGATTGTGAAGTGCTTGGATTCTCAAGCCCAGAGCCTAGAGGATGTGATGGCAGGGGTGGAACCATAAACCTCAAAGTGTTACTGACCTGAACTGCATTCGTGACTCTTCTCTATTAAGATTTGGAGTTAATATTTTAAAACTAGTTACGGCCATATAACAGGTATACCTCATACTGGAAACTCCTTGTCATTTTTCTAGTTGCTTCTACCAGATGGGTTTTAATATAATAGGAAGAATATGTCAGCTCTTTTGTACTTTGGACTAGAATGATTTTGTTTTTAACTTGAAGAGTCCAGGGATTCAACTGTAGTTGGATTCAGACTCTAGTGACTGGCTTTATTTTTTATTTTAGATTTTAAGTGCCCATTTCTACTTGTAATAATCTTGTTAGGACACATACTGCCAACTGTATGTGAAGGTGTAGCTATGTGGAGCATAAAATTAGACATGCTTCCTTCCTTTGGCTCACAATCTAAATTTAGTAGGCGAGAATCTCCTTTCCTAGATGTCATTAAAAATAGAAGGTACCCATCTGTCTGGAATGGTTTAGGTACAAGTCTGCCTACAGGCTTGGAGATGAATTGTATAATGTGGACTTTCTTTTTGCTCCAGGATTCTTAGAAAAATAATGTTTTCTTTAAAAACAGAGGCCAAGAGTGTATAGTTTCCAGTGTTTACTTTATCCTGTAAGTTTGTGAAAATAAGAAAGACCTAAGAGAATTGAATTTTGGGGAGAAACTTAAAAGACAAGATGAAACAATATCACTTGATTAAGAGAATTGGCTTTGAAGTAAAATCTAGTTTCGATCCTGTATTTGTAATTTGCTAGCTATGTGAGAAAGTTATTTAACTTCTCTGAGATTGTAACCTCATTTATAACGTTGGAATAGTAAGGCCTACTTCATAGGGTTGTTGAAGAGTAAACTGAGTTAACATTTATGAAATGCTTTCTTCATTCAGTGCCTGGCATGCAGAAGGCATTTTTTGCTGGTAGTTATTATTATTATTATGTTAATATTACTTCTGGTTCCTTTTATTCAAAATTCTGCCACCTTGCTGTTAAAAAATCTTAATTTGGAGCTCAGGATATAATATGGGGTCAGAGACAAACAGGGAATTCCTAGGGATATTTGGAGTCATGGAAATCATTTAGAAGAACACTAAAAACCATCCCCAAAGGACTACCTATATTTAGGGGATGCAGAAGAAACAGGGAAATAGGGTTTGGCACCCAGGTGTAGTGGTTAAGTTTGCACACTCTGCTTCAGTGGCCCGGGGTTTGCAAGTTCGGATCCTGGGTGTGGACCTACACACCACTCATCAAGCCATGCTGTGGCAGCATCCCACATACAAAATAGAGGAAGATGGGCACAGATATTAGCTCAGGGCCAATATTCCTCAGCAAAAAGAGGAAAGGTTGGCAACAGATGTTAGCTAAGGGCCGATCTTCCTCACCAAAAAACCAAAACAAACAAAGAAAACCAGGGAAGTAGACAGAGAAAGCCATCAATGAGGTGAAAAGAGAATTAGGGGAATAATGTCATGGAAACTAAGAGGGAGGTTATTAACCAGATCAAATATTTTTTTCAGATGTTCATTTAAAATGTCAGGTAGTGGAAGGAGGGACCCTGAGGAAACCAGTGAACTTGGCAGGTGGGAGGTCCTGGTCTTTGAGAGTCTAGAAAAATGACTGTAGACCCCGAATTTGTTGGGCAGAGAAGTAAATGTAAGGTGAGGTAAAGTGGAGGCCATGAGCATTAATGGATCCTTATGAAAGTTTAGTTGTATAGAGAAGGAAAGGGAGAATTTAAGGAGGAGGAGGAGGGAGGGTTTGGGTTTGTTTTGGTTAGGAAAGGAAAAAAAATGAGCATGTTTGGAGCCTGAGGGAGAAATTAAACATACTGGCCAGAGGATAACTGATAGGAAGGTCATGGTATGAGGCAAGTGCAATTGGAATCCAGTGCACAGGTGGAGGCTGAGAGGAGCAGCTCTTCTTTGGGAGAAGAGGAAGACAAGTAAATTTGAGGCAGGAGGGGAAAATGAGGAAATTCATGTCTAACTGGCCTCTGTTTAAATGGAGAAATGGATAGTGAGCTTACTGAAATAGTAACAGACCGTGGTCCTCAGCTGAGGAGGATTTGCCTCCCAGGGGACCTTTGGCAACGTGTGGAGATGTTTTTGGTTGTCGGAAGTTGGGGGATGTGGTACTGGCATCTAGTGTGTAGAGGACAGGCATGCTGCTGACCATCCTGCACTGTGCAGGACAGCTCCCCACATCAAAGAATGATCTGGTTCCATGTGCAGTTGTGCTGTGGTTGAGACCCTCGCCCTAGATCAGAACGTCCCTGCAATATGATCTTCAGCAAAAGCCAAGAAATTTGAGTAACAGCTTGATCCATCCCGTCTTAGAGAATCATAGTACGTATTAGTTTATTAAAGTTTGAAAAGTCCTCAGGAGAAAATGTAAACTGTTTAACTGACTGACTCCCCTCTTCCCCATGCTTACATAACAACTGTTAACATTCTGAGAAGTACATTTAGGAAAAGATTGTACTTCAGTTTTTTGGCTGGCTGGTACTATGTATTCATCCTTGTATGTAAAGCTCTTAGCTCAGAAGCTAGTGCTTAGTAAGCAGTCAATAAATGATACCTGCTGTTATTACTATTTTTTCGCTTCCAAATGTGAAATCCTGGGCATATGTGTTACAAGTTACAATTTTAAGGTAAATGTAGGCAGTATGAACAGTCAACACAAGAGACAAGAGCTGCTTCTCGTAGATCTGTAGAATACACTGATAATTGTGCTTTAAAATCTTATGGTGGTTCCCCAAAGACTTAAACAGAATTACTACACGATCCAACAATTCCATTCCTGGGAATATACCCAAAGGAGTTGAAAGCAGGGACTCAGATATATGTACACCAATGTTATAGCAGCATAATTCACAGTAGCCAAAAGGTGGAAACAGCACAAATGTCCATCCATGGATGAATGGATAAGCAAAATGTGTTATATACAGTCATGCGCCACATAACGACGTTTCAGTCAATGACAGACTACGTATACACTGGTGGTCCCTTAAGATTAGTACCTCCTAGCCTAGGTGTGTAGTAGGCTATACTATCTACATTTGTATAAATACACTCTATGATGTTTGCATAGCAACAAAATCACCTAACAGCACAATTCTCAGAACAAATCCCCGTCGTTAAGCAACTCATAACTGTACATGTAATGGAAGGTTATTCGACTGTAGAAGGAATGAAATTCTGACACTTGCTACAGCGTGGATGAACCTTGAAGACATTATGCTAAATGAAATAAGCCAGACACAAAAGGACAAATATTGTATGATTCCACTTATATCAGGTACCTAGAGCAGTCAGATTCATAGAGACAGAAAGTAGAATGGTGGTCGCTGGGGGCTGGGGGAGGGAGAATAGAGAGTTGTTTAGTGGGTACAGAGTTTCACTTTGGGAAGATGAAAAAGTTCTGGACATGGATGGTAGTGATGGTTGCACAATAACGTGAATGGTACTTTATGCTCCTGAACTAGATACTTAAAAATGGTTAAAATGGTAAATTTTATGTATATTTTACCAAAATAAAAAAATTCTCATATTAGAATATTTAGCAATCACCACAAAGCAGTCAAGGGCTTTACTGATGGTTTTATAGAGCTTCAAAAAGGTCAGCAGAGACTAGTTTTAAACTACAGATACTGTTTCCGATGAGACAGTTACAACATACGTAAACAAAAAATACATTCATTTATTATAGCAGTGATTAATATAAATTTAACACCTCTTACTGACAGGCATGTAATTTTCCCATGTTCATTACTTACTCCGAAACTTTGGAATGTTCAAGTCCAGCCAGAGCCTAAGCCAGGATAACAGTGATAATTCTTATATTTTGTTCAAGTAAAAGGTGTATATTTGTTTTGTTCAGAGAAAAAAAGTGATTCCGTTAAAATTCTGTAGGAATCATATGGTTAGTTTAATTTGGGGGAGTATCTGCATATATATTTTCTCCCAGATTTGTACATATATTCTGGAAGGATGTCAAGAATGTAGCTAGCAGTATCAGAAATAACCTTCGAGGAACTGCAATTACTTCTCTACATCTAAAGCAAATCCCCTACAGGTAAATCTGTTTTTAAAAATTGTCTGAACATGTTTGCATCAGAGGCAATATTGGACACACTTATTTATAGGGTAATTTTTTTTTAATCTGTGATTTTGCCAATAGAGAAGAAATGGAAAACGGAGTGAGAGTTTTGACATTGGAGATGCACTTGCTGATTAAGGGATAAGAACACATACATACAAACCTAGGAATTATCTTCCTTCTGCTGAAACAACAGAACCCTCAGGTCCCCAGTCCTGGCCTGTTAATTGCTTTTGGCATAACAGCTATTACCTCAGACAGACTGAAAGTTTAATAACTAGATTGGAGATTTCCTTTGCAGTGCACAAATAGGAAAAACACCACCTTAGGCGTTCTCTCCCACTCCTGACTTCCTCCATCTCTTAATTTACCAGCAGTGTGACTGCATCTCACTACCATACCTCATCTTAGCATCCTTAAATTATAATGTTATAGGTTATTGGCCTGCCAAATTTTTTGATGTGTAACACTGAACAGTTCCCAATAAATTTAAACAATCTTGTCTTTCATAAGAGTTTCTTTTGAAGGCTTCTGTTTGATTTTATGCACCGGTAGAGTCATTTTGTGGATAATAAATGTTACATTGCTTTATTAAGTCTTTTACATTTGTAATCCAGATTTAATATCCAATAAGAGATCATTTTTATTGTTATATTTTCAGTTATGTTCTCAATATGTTTATATTCTTTCTTTTTTTTTTTTTTTGTGAGGAAGACCGGCCCTGAGCTAACATCCGTTGCTCATCTTCCTCTCAAGGTGAGGAAGACCAGCCCTGGGCTAACATCCGTGCCCATCTTCCTCTACTTTATATGGGAGGCTGCCACAGCGTGGCTGACGAGCAGTGCGTTGGCGGGCGCCCGGGACCTGAACCGGCGAACCCCGGGCTGCCAAGCGCGAACTAAACCGCTGCGCCACTGGGCCGGCCCCAAATACGTTTATATTCTTAAATAATGTTGGTATTGAAATATTAAAATTTGTATTGCTTGTTGACTGTTATTTTAATACTTGGAGGTTCATGAAACATCTATAATCTCTTCTTCCTTGAAATGTAGGTGTATTTCAAGCAACATACTCTTCTGAAATATCCAGAATATACTTTGCCAATAGCAAAAGGATATTCCTTGGAAACACCAAACTTCAAATAGGAGAGAAACTAACAATATACATACAGTTCATACAATTCATGTTTCTATTCTCGCTTCCTCCTTAAATCACAAGACTCTGTCTAAGGAAGACATCCTGATTTTTGATGTGAATTTTATATGTATCTAAATATATTTATATATTTAAGTATTAATGTATGGAAGGTTATGTATACATATATATATTAATCTTTTTCAGGCCTTTAAACTCTTTCAGGAGTTTAAAGAAATAGAACAAAGAAGATATAATTTATCTGTTTTTAACAAATTCTTCATTGCTTCTTTTTGGTGTTCCTAAAAGTCAATATATGTATATAATCTTTCTTCTCACTGATAAGCAGAACTAGAGGGATGAACCAAAGACTCCCCCCCCTTTTTTAAATTCCTTCTTCACTTCTTTCCTTCAAAAATGTTTTTGATGTTTATTTAGACTTTAAATTATAGGCAACCATGCATACTTAAAAATAATGAGGTGTATATATATTTTACTGTCATGGAATATGGTCCGTGAAATATTTTAAGTGAAAAGGCAAGGTGAGTAGTTTATATCATATAATTCCATTTTCATTTAAGAGAGTCACCATATATTTGAGTATGCAAGGAAAAAGGTTTGGAAGGATGTACAGTTGTTAACTGTGATGAACCCTAGGGAATGAGATGGTACACATTGGATATACTCAAAGGATACTGCCTTAGGTTGGATTCCCCAGAAGCAGAACTTGGGATGAGGTTTCATGGGAAAGTGACTTACTAGGAAGAGTTTCAGGAAACCTGGTAAAGAGTGAGGAAGTGGGACTGGGAAGAGAGAAGGAGGCTGGAGGCCAAGCAAGGATATAGCAAGGCTCTAGCAGAGCCCCAGGGAGGACAGCTTTGGCTCAGTCCTTCAGGGGAGTTCTGAAACTTATACCTAGAGAGCTGTCACTATCAGAGACAAAGAGGTAGAGCCTTTGTACTCCCATCCCCATCAGTCATTGCTTAAGAACTGCCCCTGATGTGGAGGGGTGCAGAAATGTCCAGGAAGTGCTGGCAACCCCTCCTACAAGGCCTGCGGGTGCTGGCTGGCGGGAGTGAGGGCACAAGGTTTGGGGTAGGTGTAGACAGATGTAGACAGAGTGCTGGAAGCAGTCGTGGCCGTCACCCGAGTTATAGAGGTTTCAACAAGATAGAGGTTTATTTCTTTCTCATGTAATAATCCAATTTAAGCAGTCCAGGGCTAGTAATGGGGGCTCCACAGGGTTCCAGGTTCCTTTTCTTTTGTTGCTGTGTCATCACTGAGTCATTGCCCACATCTGTATGGTCCAAGGTGCTCAATATTATGTCCATATTCCTATTCAAAAAAAGGAGAAAGATCAGAGGGAAGAGGGCACATTAATTCCTATAAGTTCTGGAAGTTACACATCACTTCAGCTCAAATCTCATTGGCCATAACTTCGTTACATGGCCATACCTGGATGCAAGGAAGAATAATTTTTACAGGTTGGCCTTATGCCCAGTTAAAAATAGGGGACTCTGTTATTATGCAACCATTTCTGTAGGAGAGAACGCATATTATAGGACAACCTATTACAGGGATGTTCATTTTCTACTTTATTGGAATGTGGTTTGTTGGCTTGTTTTTCAGTTTTAACCACAAGCATGTATTTTTTCGTTTAACTGTGTCACAGGTTGGGGTCTCCTGGAAGAAGAATTTGAGACAGAGTTTAGTGTACAGGATGTTAAGGAGTGTCCTGATGTTCAGCACCTGTGGAAGGAAGGGAGTGAGTCAGGATTTGGCAAGAGAAGTTGAGCTGTGATGCAATCCTGAACCATGGTCTTGGCTGACTCCACAGGGAGCTCTGGAGCTAAAGTGGTATTTAGCTAAAGTTGTCCTGCATTGAGCTCAAGTGGCTGGACCATCATACCCTTGCCTTCATCAGTCACTGGATATGGGCTACCTCGGGAGGAACATGACCTTGGGCAAGGCACCTCTGCAGAGGTGATCCCTGAAGGGGCTGACAGCACTCCTAGCAACTGAGACACCAAGTCCCTCCTTAAAGGGACTTTAAAGAGAAGTCCCTCTCGGGGCTGGCCCAGTGGCGTAGCAGTTACGTTTGCGCACTCCAGTTCGGCGGCCCAGGGTTCACAGGTTTGGATCCCAGGCGTGGACCTATGCACCGCTTGTCAAGTCATGCTGTGGCGGCGTCCCATAAAAAGTAGAGGAAGATGGGCATGAATATTAGCCCAGGGCCAATCTTCCTCAGCAAAAAAGAGAAGGATTGGCAACGGATGTTAGCTCAGGGCTAGTCTTCCTCACCAAAAAAAGAAAAAGAAAAGAGAAGTCCCTCTCTTAAAGAGAAATCTGGGTGGCACATCTGTATGTCTATCACACCTTTTTGGTGTGTGTGAAAGTAATTAATACGCATTCATGTCTCCATTTTATAATTTAAAAAACACTAAAATTTACTTAGCCATTCCTTCCATGGGAATTTCTTGAGCAACTTTCATGTGCCAGACTGTTCTAGGCACTGGAAATAGGGAAATGACAAAATAAAGTCTCCCCCCTCATGGAGTTTATATTGTATTTGGAGATAGACAAATAAGTAAATTTATAATACATCAGATGGGGATAATTACTTTGGAGAAAAATAACGCAGTTATAAGGAGGGGTGTTCCATTTTGTATAGAGTGATCAGGGAAGGCTTCTCTGGTAAGGTGATTTGACCAGAGGCAAGAGTGAAAGGATGGGACCAGCTCTGTAGATATTTTGGGGAAGAGTATCCCAAACTGAGATGACAGCAGATGCCCCATGGCAGGAGTGTGTAGTGTGTTGGCACGTTTGAGGAGTAGCAAGGAGGCCAGTGTGGCTAGACTGGAACGAGAATAGTAAGAGGTAAAAGTTTTGGACATAGTGGTGGTCAGATCATATGAGACCTTGTAAGCCATTGTAAATACTTAGACCTTCTCAGAATGGGTTGGGAAGCCATGTGAAGATTTTGAGCTGAAAAGTGATAGAATCTGACTTCATTTTAAAAGGATCACTTTATCTGCTGTGTTTGGAATGAACTGTACCTGAGCAACTGGAAGAATGGAGTTGCCTTTAACTGAGAAGGAGAGGACTGAATAGAGTAGGTTTTTTGGGGGGAATAGCTGGGATTCAGTTTTGAATATGTTAAGTTTGAAATGCCAATCAGACGTCCAGATAGAGATGTCAAATAGGAAGTTGGATAATGGAGACTGGAATTCAGGAGAGACGTCCAATCTGTAGATTAAAAATTGGGGAGCCAGCCTTGATTGCCTAGCAGTTAAAGTTCTGCATGCTCCACTTTGGTGGCCTAGGTTCGGTTCCTGGATGTGGAACCACACCACTCATCATGGTCAGTAGCCATGCTGTGGCGGCGGCTCACATAGAAGAACCAGAAGAACTTACAACTATACACAGCTATGTACTGGGGCTTGGTGGGGGTGAAGGAAGAACAAAAAGAAGGAAGGTTGGCAACAGATGTTAGCTTAGGGCCGATCTTCCACTGCAAAAAAAAGGGGGGGGGAGCCGTCAGTGTGTAGTTGGTATTTAAAGCCATGAGAGTGCATGTTGTCACCTATGCGATGAGTAAAGAGGAGAACATCTCAGAGCTTTGAGTTCTGGGGCACTCCAACATTTCAAGGTGGGGTGATGAGGTGAACTACCAGTGGAGATTTGAGAAGGAGCAGTCAGTGAGGTAAGAGCAGAAAATAATGTCTTAGAAGACAAATAGGAGTATTCAAGAAGAGAAGGATGACCAGCTGTGTCCAGTGCTGTTGACAAGTAACTTAGGAAGAGAACTGAGAATTGCTCGTTGGATTTACCAGCATGGAGATCATATGTATTGACACATCGTGGTTCAGTGGAGTGATGGGAACAAAGTGGATTGGTGTGTGTTTGAGAGAGAATAGGAGACAAATTGGAGACAGCTATATAGACATATGAATTCTTTATATACTTTGGATTTTAGCTCCTTTTCAGATATAGGATTTGCAGATATTTTCTCCCATTCAGTAGGTTGCCTTTTCGTTTTGTTGATGGCTTCCTTTGCTGTGCAGAAGCTTTTTAGTTTGATGTAGTCCTGATTGTTTATTTTTGCTTTTGTTGCTTTTGCTTTTTGGTGTCAAAAAAATCATTGCCAAGACCTATGTCAAAGAACCGACTTCCTATTTTTTCTTCTAGGAATTTTATGGTTTCAGGTCTTATGTTCAAGTCTTTAATCCATTTTGAGTCCATTTTTGTGTATGGTGTAAGATAGTGGTCCAGTGTAGTTCTTTTGCATGTGGCTGTCCAATTTCCCCAATATCATTTATTGGAGAGAGTGTCCTTTCCCTACTGTATATTCTTGGCTCCTTTTTTCTAAATTAATTAATCATATATGTGTGAGTTTATTTCTGGGCTCTCTATTCTGTTCTGTTGATCTGTGTGTCTGTTTTTATGCCAACACCATACTGTTTTAATTACTATAGCTTTGTTGTAATATAGTTTGAAATCAACATGATGCCTCCAGCTTTGTTGTTCTTTCTCAAAATTGGTTTGGCTAGGGATTTTTAAATTGGGAGATGATGATAATTGTGCAATATAGAGAAGACAATTGGTGTTGCTGTAGAAAGAGAACAGTTGCTGGACCGATGTCCTTGAATAACAGTGGGGGGTATGAAAGCTAATGCATGAATAGCAGTGTTGGCCTTAGGTAAGAACACAGTGAGTTTATTCAAGCTAATAGAAGGGAAGACAGAGGAATGTATATGGTTACAGATGCAAATAGATAGGTACACGTGTGGTTGGGTGTGTGTGGAAGATATTTACTGATGGCCTGTTTTTTCAATGAAATATAGAACAGTTGCCATCAGCTGAAAAGTGAGGATGAGGGTGAGATGTTGGATGTTTGAGGAGAGGAGAAGGTGTGAAATGGTGCTCTAGGAAGGTAAAGAGTGAATGGACTAGGAAATGTAGTGGGAGTGCCCATTTTGAGGTCATGAATTGAAAATGGGACCAGTCAGAATGATTGTGTTTCTTCAGCCATATTTAGGTGCCCAGAAGCAAGCTCAGAGTAGGTAGAGGGTTGAATTTAATCAAGTAATAAATAAAACTAATTGTTCACTTCGAAAGCTGTTTTCAGGAGGTTGGTGATGTGAATGATATTTAGAATTTTAGCTTTTTAATTGTACCATTTTTGGAAAGCTAAACTTAATGAGTGACAGATCATTTAATAAAAAAAAGAAAAAGGGCATGGCATTGTTCCAGGAAAGTTCCTTGGTTAAGAATTCCAGGCCCTAATTCCGGCCAAGTTAAGCAGAAAAGGAATTTACTGGAAGGTTGTTAAGTACCTCACAGCATTGATGGGAAAACTAGAGAATCTGATTCAGAAAACAGGGAGGAACCAAGGGAATCAAACGATCTGGAATTACTGCCAAGGTCACACCACTGGAAGACCTTGGTTAAGGATGTCTGGTTAAGGATGTTGCTGTGGTCTGAATGTTTGTGTTCCCCCAAATTCATAGGTTGAAATCCTAACTCCCAAAGGTAATGGTATTAGTAGATGAAGACTTTGGGAGGTGCTGAAGTCATGAGGGTGAAACCTCATGGGATTAGTGCCTTACAAAAGCGGCTCCAGAGAGAGCCCTGGTTCACTATGTGAGGATACAGGTGTGCAGCCCAGAAGAGAGCCCTCACCTGAATGTGCTGGTGCCCTGACCTCAGACTTCCAGCCTCCGGAACACAAATACATTTCTGTTGTTTATAAGCCACCCAGACTGTGACATTTTGTTATTATAGGAGCCCAAGTGGACTAAGACAGATGCTGTTGCTGCCATTTCTGAACTTGGTATAGCATCTGTTGGAGGAATGACTTCTGAACTTATCATTTCTTATGTGAGTCACTAGCTCTATTAAAAATATTACTCTGGCTGCTACGTCAAGAATGAAGTAAGGGGTTCAGTAGTAGAAATAGGGAGAACCAGTCATGAGGCCCCAGTATAAATTATATTAACTTAGATAAGGATAGTGACAGTGGAGATGAAAAGAAATGGACAGATTCATGAAATAGCCCATTAGGTTGCTACTAAAATTTTTGTCTTGGGAAAAATTCTTCTTCCTCCTCTTCTTTCTCTTTCTCATTTTTCTTTCTTGAAATCCAGACCTTCCTAGAGGCCTTGATGCAATCTTATCTTGCACAGGGCAGTGTAGCTTATCTAGGAGATATTTCATAAAATCCTGCAGTGTTCATCATTTGTTCTTTAAAAAAATATTTCTAAGCTACTGTGTACACTGTGGTGCTGAGGGGTGTAGGTATTCTAGAATTGGGCTCAAGTCTAGACAACTCAGAAATGATTCCTTTCTTCTAGGGCACTGCATGATTGCTGACTAGGCCAACCAACCTTTTTCTAGGTGTGGATAATTGAGACTGCATGATCTCACTTTCATCTAAACTTGTTTCCCCAGGACTCATTAGTCACTTATTTTATAGTCTTTTACGTGTCAGTTACTTGAAGTAGGCCAAATGCATATCCACTATTTTAAAAAGTAATGAGAAAGAAAATGATATCTTTTTTTATCTTTTAAGACAGTGATTTTTCAAAGGGAACTAATCATCAGAAATGGCTTAAAATAGTTTAAAAAAAAACAAAATCCCAGGGGCCAGCCCAGTGGCATAGTGGTTAAGTTTGCACGCTTAGCCTTGGCAGCCTGGGGTTCCTGGGTTCGGATCCCGGGGGTAGACCTGCACACTGCTTATCATGCCATGCTGTGTCAGCATCCCACATACAAAACAGAGGAAGATTGGCACAGATGTTAGCTCAGGGACAGTCTTCCCCACCAGAAAAAAAAAAATTAAATAAATAAGTAAAAAATAAAAAATACAGAATCCCAGCCCTCCTGAATCACAGTATCTGAAGTAGGTCCCAGAAATCTTTATTTTAAAAAAATTAGCATTCCAGGATAATCAGCCAGGTTTAGGAACCATAGCTTTATGCTGTTCAGACTAGCTTATCTCTTTACTGGGAGAGTTAATTAAATTCTTCTTTCTTAATGGGAAAGATCAACTATTTGAATTTCTCAGCTTGATTTTAAAATGTGGCATTTGTCTCATCTTTTTTTGTGTGTGTGTGAGGAAGATTAGCCCTGAACTAACATCTGTTGCAAATCCTCCCCTTTTTGCTGAGGAAGACTGGCCCTGCTAGCATCTGTGCCCATCTTCCTCTACTTTATATGTGGGACGCCTGCCACAGCATGGCTTGATAAGCGGTGTGTGGGTCCAATCCGAACCTGCGAACCCTGGGCCGCCAAAGCAGAGTGCGTGAACTTAACCACTACACCACGGGGCCGGCCCCCGTCTCATCTTTCAGATTGGTTTCGTAAGATTATAAATAGTTTTCAGGAGGGTAGTAGGGGTGAATTCCATTAATTTTTCTCTTACTCTGTGGCTATTTTGTGATTATTCAGTTTTTATTTCACCTCCGTAAGTGTAAGAAACTTATTCTCTATACAAGGATATAGCCCACTGAACTTCAGCTTCAAACAAGTTTGTATGAAAACGGCTAGATCACTGCTTCTTAAACTTAATGTGTACACAAATTACCTGGAGAGCTTGTTAAAGGGCACATTCTGTTTTAGTAGGTCTGAGGTGGGGCCTGAGATTCTCATAAGCTCTGGGGTGATGCTGAGGCTGCTTGTCTGCAGATCTTATTTTGAGAGGCTAGACGATAATTGTATTATCCTTTGAACTTTCATCTTTGTGTGAGTTACTCTACTCTGGGGCATGTTTTAGGACTGTTTAGTTTGGCCGAAGGTTGAGTAGTACATTTTAAGATTGGATTATATAATCTTTTAATGCTTATTCCCATATTCTTGAAGGTTATAGTACTATATATAGCCTAAGGTTTTTAGTTTCAGACTTTGGAACTGAATTAAAGAAATGTCAGGAGCAGTATAATTTTTATTGACTCATTAAACCTGCAGCAGCAAAACTGGTTTGTCTACTTGAGGTAATCTGAACTACAAGTAGAGTATTAGTAGCTGAATTAAGAATAAGAAAGTGATGTAATGTTGAAAATTATTATTAGATATGCAGGATATACCGACGGATTGGGGAATTGGTATTTTGCAGAATTGAGAATGCTTTGGATAAGATGTATGATATGTTAGAGCAGTGGTTCTTAGCTGGGGGTGATTTTAGTTCCCAGGGCATGTTTGGTAATATCTGGAGACAGTTTTAGTTGCCATGACACTAGGGTGGTGGTGGTGCTCCAGGTAGCTAGTGGGTAGAGGCCAGGGATGCTGCTAAAACACTCTCCAGTGCACCAGACAGCCCCTCCAACAAAGAGTTGCTTGGACTGAAATGTCAGTAGTGCTGAGGTTGAGAAACCTTATGTAGAGAATTTTCATAAGTACTTGATTAATTTTTTAATTAAAAATAATACAGAAAATACTTATGGAAGACAATCATCCATATTCCCACCAAATGTCACCAATGTTAACATTTTTGTCATATTTGATTTTAGGCTTTTGGTTTAAGAAATATCACTCTGTAACTTTTGGGAAAATAACACGATTATTATTTTGAGTTCAAATAATGTAGCAAGTTCAAGAATGAAAGTAGTGAAGCGATCCCAAATCTCACCACCCAGAAATAACCATCATTAACACTCGGTGACCATTATCATCCCAGATATGTTTCCATGCATATATACAGATAGAAGAATAGAAAAGAAATGCTTTTAGAAAATTGGAACCCTACTGAAGATGAACTAAAAAACCTTTTTCTTATGAAAAATTTTAAACTAAAAGAAAATTAAATAGAATAATTAACCCCCATGTACTCATCACTGAGCTTCAACAATCATGAATTCAGGCCCAATCTTATTTCATCTGTATCCATACCCACTCACCTGCCCCTGAGTATTTTGAAGCAAATCCCAGACAGCACATCATTTCATCTGTCAGTATTTCGGTACCTGTCTCTAAGACATGAGGACTCTTTCTTTGAGCCATTATCAACATAATTAACAGTTTCCCTGATTGATTCGTTCTCTCCTTCTCTCTCTCATTATGTTTTCTTCCAAATTGAGTTTTTTGTTTCTAATGAGATTGCACATATGAAAGAGGAGTAATTCCAGAAAGAAAGGGAAATGGATGCTGAGTAGGCCAAAACAAAAGCTATCTGCCGCAAATACTTTTTGCGAATTTTGTTTTTTCTCTCTAGAATGTCTTAATCTATTTGGCAGAATTAATTCAAATAATGAATTACTTTATTTCTCGCTTTTACTATGTTCATTTTTCAAGCTGCTTTTCTCATCTTTTCCAGTATTTCCCTGAGATACACTCCTGCTTTGGAGTATCTGCTGTAGCGATGGCCTCAGGGAACTATTAGCAGGAAAGTACCTGAGGGATCATTTCACTGGTGGTTTGCTTCTTGAGGACGAGGGGCAAGTCTTCCCATCTCTCCATCTGATGGCTTTACCACGTCCTCAGTATTTGTTGGGCGCTTGTTATTAATCGAGGGAATCGTGCCGATATGGATTGGTATATTAATTGAAACCATTTATTTACAACAAAAGATTAAGTGTGCTCATTTACCTCTAACATACGTGCACACAGGAGAACGTGATGTGAATGTTCACTTTGGTACCTGCACCTGTGGGCGGCCTCCATATGAAGAGACGAAGCAGGGAATCCTCCTTCCTCGGGTCACTCTCTCTTGTTTCTTCTACACGTACTTAGAGGGTGACCATATGTCTTGGTTTGCCTGATACAGTCTCAGGTTGTGCACAGTCTTGATGTAATTATTAGTACTGTCTGGCTTTGTTCACAGAACTGTCCTAGTTTAAATGGTAAATAACATGGTAGTCCTACTCAGATGACATTTAATGTGCGTCAGGCTCTCGTCTGAACACGTCACATACATCCTCAGTTAGTCTTCATGACCGCCCTAAGAAACAGATCCTCTTATTTTCCCCATTTGACATATGGGGAGTTGGGGGCACAAAGAGGTTGAATAACTTGGCTAAGATCCCACGGCTGTATCTGAATAGTGAGTGGCAGAACCGGGGTGTGAGTGCGGGCAGTTTGGTGCCGGTGCCGTTAACCACTCTGCTCTGTTGCCTCTATGCTGGTCCCAAATGCATAGAATACGTGCTGATCTCCCAGGAGTCTCCTGATAATCAGTCTGCATCTTTTGGGGTCAGAAGTCTAGTGAAAGCTTTGGGAATTTGAGGCGTTTCCTCGTCTTCACAAAATACCCGTAGGTTCCTCCTGTACTCCACCAATCTGATGATGCACCTCTTTCTCGGAAGGTTGAACATTTGCCTTTTCTCATTCTCTTAATGCCAGCTATTTGACATTCCCTCCTAGAGGCTCAGGCGATGATTGATACATTCTCAGCTTCTGCAGATTCTCAATCCCTTCCACAGTCACTTTTCCTTCTGGCCATCTTTGCTATCTTAAATTCACATACACACACATGTACACACACAGTATCTCTGGCACTTAGAACATATGGCAGACACACACAAACTTTTTCACTGCCTTCGATCAATTCACATTTTGGAGTTGTCTGGGCACAGTATTGAAAGCCCTTGCACAAGGTACTTTGAGGAAAGATATTTCAGACAGCTCCTATTTAAAAGTCGCTTACAGTTTAGTAAGGGGAAGATGAATGCACACAAATAACTGTGATATAAGGCAACTGAGCTAGATGTGTTCAGAGAAACATCATTTCTGGCAGCGGTGATCCAGATAAGTTTTGTGGAGGTAGAGACACTTAAGTCAGTTTAATGACCTCAAAATTGGCTTAAAAATCACTACCTCCTCATGCTAAGGACAGGGCTTAAGTTTGCCAAGAGTAGAGGCTTGACAGAAGAATAAGAGTTTGTCAACCCACAGGAGAGGAGGACTCCGATGTCCTCTTGGGAGAACTCCTCAGTCAGCAGTGTCGCTCTGCTTCTGTGACATCATCATCACATGGCACATTTGACCCTCGAGGTGCGTTATAAGCATCAGGAACATATGGAACTCGTCAGCAGCAAAGAATTTAATTTTTTTAAAGTGGAAGCCTGGTGTTATTTATTTGATTTTTTTTTTAACCTTTTAAGTTTAGAGTCTATTGATATACACAAGGTCTTTTTCCTTAATAAAAACATTGTCTACTTTTATTATAATTGCATTTGCTTTTTGTTTTACTTTTTTATTTGATACCTTAATAAGAAAAAATAGTTACCTTTGAAATATAGAATTTATCACAGTAGGCTGGTGAGATGGGGCAGTGTTCATTATCCTCCCTTTGCAAATGAGGAAACCAAAGTTAGGTTAAACCATTTGCTGTGTGACTTGGGGGAAACGGCACAATTGGGCCTTGCGTTTGGGTCTGCAGAATCCAGAGCCAGTGTATATCACATGGCCTTGTTTTAACTTATTAGATTTAAAAAACTTTATCAATATCAAGATAAAGAAGAACTATGAAAATTGTGGTTATCTCACATTATAATTCCTTTTTAATGAATGTCATTACAGAATCGAGTTCACTGTAGTTAGTCTATGTTCCATTTCTCAGTTGACAGGCGTATTAACACCACTTTTATGATTGTAGATCCAATAAATTCTACTGAAAGGAAAGTCCTGTAGGGCTGCAGGCAGCTTATGTGGTACCTGTGTGCAGATTAGAAAAAGGCAGTCGCTCCAGGTGGGTGGGTCAGTCAGATAAAGGCGTACCCGCTAGGGCAGGTTCAGCCCACACCAGGATGCGGGGCTTGAGGAGGCGGTGTCTGCATTTCAGTCTCTCCTCTGCCTCTTTTATGTGGTGCTCAAAAAGCAGCAGCCATGAGTCCTGTCTGTGTTTATTTATGAGGAGCTGCGGTGTTTTGGTGGTGCGTTTATAGACAGAACCTCTTGTTTCTCCAAACACCACGTATGTACCTGCCTCAGTGCCTGGTACTTGTTCCCTCCACCTGGAACTGAACCTGCCAGGTCTTGACTTGGCTCACTCCTTCACTTCCTCCAGGTCTTCGCTCAAATGTTACCTTCTCAGATGTCACCTCACCTACTCTAACTACGATATTGCCCCCACCCACATGCTCTCCTTTCCTGCCGTATTTTCTTCATAGTATTCCTTACCACTTGGAATATTATATTTATTTTATTTTATTTTTCTCTCTCCACTAGAAAGTACACTCTGTGAAAGCAGGGATCTTGCCTGTTTGATTCACTGCTGTACTCAGCACCTAGACAAATACCTGGCACATAGGAGGCTCCCAGTCAGTGTTTGTCAAATGAATGAACTGATGTCGGACTGTTTGTATTGTGATTGACAGTATAAATGATCAGTTTTAATATTTGCTACCTTTTACTGACTATATATCTGCACCTTCTGGGCCATAAAGTTATGAATATTGTCTAATTGAGTCTTCGTAATAGCTGTGTGAGGGGGAAGTAGTATAATCCTCATTTTGGAGTTGAAGAAATCCCAAAGCTTGGAAAATTAAATAATATCCCCAAAGTCAAATATCTGGTAATTAGAATCATTCCTTGACAGGTAGATCTGATAACCAAAGTTCATTTTAAAAAATTGTTTTAGTGATTCTTTTGAGTCTTATAATTTTTTTCAAAGAATGATTTCCTATTACTGGGCGGGGGGGAACCTTAAAAATACTATTAGCTATGTTTAAAGGGAAAGGAGAGGTAGGGCCCATGGAATTTGAAGTGTTAGGATAACAAGATCAGACAACTCTGTTTTCTAATCTTTGCATTCTTATCTAAGGGTGCTGACTTTGAGGTCCTTTGGGAAGAAGAACATGACTTTGGAGTCCTTTTCTAACTGTGTGACTCTGGGTAAATAACTTATTTTCATCTCTGAGGTCTGGTAACAGTGCCCACCTTATGGGGCTGTGAAGATGACGTACATATATTAGACGCCTGGCGTGGTTCCTGGCAATTGGGAGTTGATTTCTCCTGTCCCTGCCCTTTTCTTCCTTCAGCTGCAAGTGACTGGAAATTCAAGTTGTTGAGAGGTGATTTCTTTTCTTGATAACTTCCCTCTAGATAAGTAATCCCACATTTTAAGCTGTTTTCTGGAAATATGTAGGCCATCAGGGTACCTTTTATAATTTGCATGTCATTTGGTTTATCATTATAATTCAAGGAGTAATTCATGTGCTTTGTTTGTAAGTGTTGTGCACATATTCCCTTCCCAAACTTTTGGGTCTGATTCCTGCTTTTGTAATTGAATGTTGCATGAAAACGGTTAATAACTAGGAAGCTCTGTTTACTTTGTTTTCCACATCTTTCTCCCCATGTTCCTTGAAGTACCAATTTTTTTAAGTCACCAACACTACATGTTGGCTAACACATATAGATTTGGATGCTTACTAGAATTCCTTAAGCACCATCTTATAACTTCTGTAGCTGTTACCAAGTCAACAGAATGGTAGTGTCATGAATAGACCCAAAGAATAGGGTTTCCTCAACAAATGAGTAATTAAGGTAGGTAAGAAAACAGGCTTTTTTTGGGGGGAGTGAGGAAGATTAGCCCTGAGCTAACATCCATTGCCAGAAGATTGGCCCTGGGCTAACATCCATGCCCATATTCCTCTATATGTGGGATGCCTGCCACAGCATGGCTTGATAAGCAGTGCGTAGGTCCGCACCCGGGATCCGAACTCATGAACCCTGGGCTGCTGAAGCAGAGAGCGCAAACTTAACCACTGTGTCACCAGGCTGGCCCCAAAACAGGTGTTTTTATATGAAGAAACTTTCTCTATGAAATTAGATTTAACAATATAGCATTTAACTACCAACTGTGAAAAATTATTTACTAAGAAATGAGAATAAGATTTAAAAGAAATAAAACCAACTTCCAGTTCAAGATATCTGAGGATCCTTCTCAATTATATGTTGAGCTTCTCTCCCTCTTAATACCCTATTATATGCCATATAATGAAGCAATAAAAAGGTTCATTATTTAAATATTAATTATTGATTTAACTGGAAAGTATAGAATTTAAAGATTAGTTGATTTAACCTCAAATAATGATACATCTATATTGGGAGGGTTTCTAGGAGTATAAGAGGACTAATTCCTTATTTGTCATTACAGAAAGTCTGTAATGTCAAAAATGGATGGATCAGGGGCTGGCCTGGTGGCATAGTGGTTAAGTTCGCGTGCTCTGCTTCAGCGGCCCTGGGTTCGCAGGTTCGGATCCTGGGCGCAGACAGATGCACTGCTTGTCAAGCCAAGCTGTGGCGGCGTCCCATATAAAGCAGAGGAAGATGGGCACGGATGTTAGCCCAGGGCCAGTCTTCCTCAGCAAAAAAGAGGAGGATTGGCAACGGATGTTAGCTCGGAGCTAGTTGTCCTCACACACACACAAAAAAAGGATGGATCAAGCAGTTGCAAGCAAAGCTTCTTATGTGGGACTGTAGGGAAACTATCAGGCAAAACAGCCAGAATAGTTGAAAGTTGTTGATGCTGGTGGAGGAAGGATGAGCCAGTGGACTGCTGCTTTTCATTTAAGTGTTGTGGGTACTATTGAATTGTTAATTCTGTGTATTATTTTGATAAAAATAAAGGTTAAAACAACAAAAGAAAAAATAGAAATATAACCAGTTTAAGAAAGTGAAGAGACAACCCACAGAAAGGGAGAATTATATTTGCAAATCATATATCTGGTAAAGTACTTGTATCTAGAATAAATAATGAACTCTTACAACTCAGTAATAATAAAAAAATAACCTATTAAAAATAAGCAAAAGATCTGAATAGACAGTTCGTCAAAGAAGATATATAAAGGCCAATAAGCACATGAAAAGATGCTCAACATTATTAGCCGTCAGGGAAATGGAGATTGAAACCACAACGAGATAATGCTTCACACCCACTAGAATGGCTTGAATAAAAATGACAGATAGTGTTGGCAAGGATGTGGAGAAATAGGATCCCTCATACATTGCTGCAATTGTAAAATGGTGCAGTCATTTGGGAAAACAGTCTGGTAGTTCCTCAAAAGGTTAAAGATAGAGTTACCATATGACCTAGCAATTTTACTGCTAGGTATATACCCAAGAGAAATGAAAACATATGTCCACACAAAAAATTGTACACAAACGTTCATAACAGCATTACTCATAATAGCCAAAAAGTGAAAACAATCCAAATGTCCATCAACTGATGAATGGATAAAAA
Organism: Tapirus indicus; assembly: GCA_031878705.1. Taxonomy (NCBI): domain Eukaryota; kingdom Metazoa; phylum Chordata; class Mammalia; order Perissodactyla; family Tapiridae; genus Tapirus; species Tapirus indicus. The sequence continues at coordinate 28,390,009 of CM062929.1, read as the reverse complement.
ACAGGTGCTATATCCACACAATGGAATATTATTCAGCCATAAAAAAGAACAAAGTACTGATATATGCTACAACGTGGATGACCCTTGAAAACATTATGCTAAGTGAAGGAAGCCAATCACAAAAGGCCACATGTTGTATGATTCCGTTTATGTGAAATATCCAGAAGTTAAGTCTATAGAGACAGAAAGTAAACTTGTGGTTGCCTAGGGCTGGGGAGAGAGGGTTTTAGAGGGAAATGGCATGTGACTGCTAATGAATACAGGGTTTCTTATGGCAGTAATGAAAATGTTCGAAAGCTGAATGTGGCGATGGTTGCATAACTATGAATGTATTAAAAACCATTGACGTTTGCACTCTAACTAGGTAAATTGTATGGTGAAGCATATCATATTTTGTTATATTACAAAATACGTATATAACCAGTTACTATTAAAAGAAACAGTAATATCTTTCTTGTTTGAAAAGTTTATTATTTTCTTACTTCTGCTTCCAACTTATTGCAGACAAAATATGCAATTTAGGAAAGCAAAATTGTCATGGTATAGATCATAAATATCTTTTAATGGGTTATATTTTGTTTGTTTCTTTTTGGTGGGGAAGTTTGGCCCTGAGCTAACATCTGTTGTCAGTCTTCCTCTTTTTGCTTGAGGAAGATTGGCTCTGAGCTAACATCTGTGCCCATCTTCCTCTATTTTGTATGTGGGATGCTGCCACAGCATGGCTTGCTGAGCGATGTGTTGGTCTGCGCCTGGGATTTGAACCTGCAAACCCCGGGCCACCGAAGCAGAGCATGCGACCCTAACCACTATGCCACCAGGCCAGCCCCGGGTTATTGTTTTTTTAAATTCTGCTTAATACAAATCAGGTATGACCTAACATTTGCATGACTAACAGCCTTCTCTCAGAGTATGCTGAGATGCTGGGTTTGGGTAGCCTCAGATGATTTTCATGTTGTCTATTTTGTTGTCCTAAAAAATAAAACAGCCGGTTATTTTACCAGCAAAATGCATTTATTTGGGAATAGTAGAGGAATTGCAATTTGGGACAAGCAAACTGTAGCAGAAACCATAGCCAAGTCCAGCAAACAAAGGAGAGGAATATCACTTTATAGAGAAAAAGGAGGAATTTGGGAGGCATTGTTTTGAATGAAAATCCATTGGAGGAAAGTGAGAGTTCAGGGTGCTGACAGTTTCCCATTTGCTGAGCTTGTTGGGCAAGGAGAATTCTTCCTCTTCCTGAGGGCTTCCTGTTGGGGTCTGTAACTGACATTGAATGGCACTGGGTGAAGGCTCCCCCTTCTGGCCCCCCAACTCCATTTATGAGGTTTCCCTTATGCTTTTTCACATTTTCCCCTTTTGATCAAGATCTTTCTCCAAAAGCATCACTGAACCACAGTCAGGTTTTCTGGATTCGGTGGCCTCTGTCCCTCAGTGCCAGGAAGGCACCCACTTTCCTGGGTGTCATGCCCCACATTGCAGGGAAAGTGCACAGATTGGAAACCTATTAAGATCACATTCGAGTAACGAGGAGGGGTAGGAGGGAGAACGCTTAGGTATTCTTATCTAAAGTCTCTATCTTATCAAGGTTGTAAGTGTTGGAGATCATTTTGAAGCCAGCATCACCTTATTAGGTACATCGATTTTATAAAGATTTGACTGGCAACAGGTACAAAACAAAAATAATAATACAAAACAGGATTAAAAGTAACATGACAATTCCAAACTGTGTGATGGTTCCAAATCAGGAGCCCAAACCTGAAGGTAACCAGCTAAATAGATCAAAAGGCCATGTATCTTAGGTGAAAATTGTTGTAGCCAATGTGCTTGTTCCCTAACTTTGTGCAATTGAGTTTCTGTTTCCCCAGAGGAGTTAGGACAGTGAATACAGCAAGAGCACACTCAAACTGAGAGAACTGACTGAATGCATTGGAAAGACACAGTGCAGGAATAAACCTGAAGCAATAGCTGATGAACTTTTCACAAAAATAACAAAACTTCAAAGATGTATGAAAACAGTGTTGTTATCTCAGAAGAATTGTTTGGAACCAAATGTGTTATCCAGTAATACAGCCTGTAAGGTTGCAAAATCAGAGAACATGAATTTGGATAAGAATCCAGAGTCAGTTAATAGTCCAGGTGAAAGAAAGATTCTGAATTCAGAATCTTCTAATCCTTCAGAAAAAGCAAGTGGAAGGATTGATTTGTAATGGAATCATGATGAGGCTGTGTGTGAAAGCCATAGTCGAAAGCAGAGGTTTCCCCCTTTTGCAGGGGATTGGGAAATGCAGACAAGAGTGTTGTCCATCCAAGGAAGAGAGGGAGAAAATAAAGTAACAGGCGACGGTGAGAAAAGATGGTACAGGCCTGGTTCTGACATCTTGGGAAAGCTGTCTTATCAAATGTCTTCTGCTTCAATTCCAGAAAACCTCTACTTTCAGGTCACCAGATGGTGTGCAGTCAGGGTTTGATGCTTTCTTTAGATGTGACACTTGAATCCAAGAGTCTGTTCCCTGGAGTTTGGTGGCATGAGGGTTGGTTAGCAGTACCTGATAGAGGCCTTTCCAGCGAGGTTGAAGAGACTTTCTGGAGGTGTCTTTTCTAATAGATGAAATCTCCAGGTTGCAAGGTGTGATGTTTAAGGTCTTCATTTCCCAGGAGCATGCTGTGAAACGATTGCTATACCAAAGCATGGTTATTTTTTCTTTCTTTCTTTCTTTTTTTTTATGCTGGGAAAGAGTCGCTCTGAGCTAACATCTGTTGCCAATCTTCTTTTTTTTCTCTCTCCCCAAAGCCCCAGTACATAGTTGTATATCCTAGTTGTAAGTCCTTCTAGTTCTTCTATGTGAGCCATTGCCAGAGCATGGCTACTGACAGACAAGTGGTATGGTTTCACACCCGGGAACCGAACCTGGGCCGCCAAAGTGGGGCACGTTCAACTTTAACTCCCAGGCTATCAAGACTGTGGCTCAAAGCATGGTTATTTTTAATAGAAGCAATTAGGCCTTTCCAATACTGAAGTATATCTCCTTTTATCAGCTGTGGATCAAAAGAGGCAGGGACCAGGTGCATTGGACATCCTGTGACTATCTCAAAGGGTGAGAGCTTATGAGTTCCAGAGAGGGTGGATCTGAGATTTAGAAGGACCAACGGCAATGCTTTTGGCCAAGATCTTCAGAGGGTTTCTGCAAATTTTGCCGGTTGAGTCTCAATAGTACCGTTACTGTGTTCAACTAACCCTGAGGATTGAGGATGGTAAGCACAGGGAAAGTGTTGTAAAACTGGCCAAACAGCACAGACTTGTCGAAGTACCTGACCAATACTGTGGGTTCCCCAATCACTGTGAAGTAGGGATCCCCCAGGCAGGGATAATCTTTTCTAACAGAATTTTAGCCACAGAAGAAGCAGTGGCCCGTCTACAAGGGAAATCTGTGGTCCAGAGAGAAAACATACAAACCATGACTAAAATGTATTTATAACCATGAGATGGGGGAAGCTGTATGAAATCCATTTGCTAAACCTCAAATGGCCCATTAGGCAATTCCAGGTTTCCAGGAACAGTGCGCAGGTTTCCCTGGATTGTGTTTTGGACAGGTGGGACAAGCAAGGTGGGCAATTTTTGCGGCTTTATTAATATTTCCCCAGACGTGCTGGTTCATGAACGCTGTCATTTTGTCAGCAGACCAATGGTTTAAGCATATACAGTGGGAAGGAGTGGGAATTTCAGAATTTCTGGTAAGACCAGATTGTTGTTTGAGCCAAATAGAGTGCTCTTTTTTTTTTACTGAGCCAATAGTTGTTAGATTTCCAATATTGTTTTTCCTTTTCTGGGGCCAATTGTTGGGCATCTTTAGTCAATTTTTCCAGTTATCATCTGAGGAAACATTCTTTTGGACCATGACAGAGGCATGGCTGTTGGTTTCCTTGAGAGCAGTGTTTTTGGTGGAAATATCAGCAAGGTGTGGTTTCCTTTAGCCTCTAGGGAGTCAAGTTTGGAATGCCCAGGGATCTTAATAATAGCCCAGGCAGCTGGCAAGAGTATGGCATCTAATAGATTTTGGATTAGAGGTAAGGAAACGTCGCTGTTTCCATAGCATCCCAAAGTCGTGGGCTACCCCGAAGGCATACCGACTCTTGGCGTAAATGTTTGTGTTCTGCCCTTGGCTAAAATACAAGCCCAAGCAAGAGCATGTAATTCAGCTTGTAGGGCCGAAGTAGCCACAGGTAAAGGTGCAGCCTCATGACTTCAAAAGCAGTTGCAAAAGCACACCCAGGCAACAAAAGACCCCGAATAGCTAAAGCAATCCTGAAAAAAAAGAACAAAGCTGAAGGCATCACAATCCCTGATTTCAAAATATACTATAGAGCTGTAGTAATCAAAACAGCATGGTACTGGTACAAAAATAGACACACTGATCACTGGAACAGGATTGAAAGCCCAGAAATAAAATCACACACCTCTGGACAGCTAATCTTAAACAAAGGAGCAAAGAACATACAATGGAGGGAGGGAAGTCTCTTCAATAAATGGTGCTGGGAAAATTGGACAGCCACATGCAAAAGAATGAAAGTAGACCATCTCCTATCGCCATATACAAAAATCAACTCAAAATGGATTAAGGACCTGAAAGTGAGACCTGAAACTATGAAACTCCTGGAAGAAAATATAGGCAGTACACTAATTGACATTGGTCATAAAGGGATCCTTTTGGATTCCATGTCTACTCGGACAAGGGAAACAAAAGAAAAAATAAACAAGTGGGACTTCATCAGACTACAGAGCTTCTACAAGGCAAATGAAACCAGGATCAAAATGAATAGACAACCCACCAGCTGGGAGAACATATTCGCAAATTGTACATCCAACAAGGGATTAATCTCCATAACATATAAAGAACTCACACAACTGAACAACAAAAAAACAAACAACCTGATCAGAAAATGGGCAGAGGATACGAACAGGCATTTTTCCAAGGAAGATATACAGATGGCCAACAGACACAGGAAAAGATGTTCAACATCACTAATCATCAGGGAAATGCAAATCAAAACTATGCTAAGATATCACCTTACACCCATTAGAATGGCTATAATCACCAACACAAAAGACAATAAATGTCAGAGAGGTTGTGGAGAAACGGGAACCCTCATTCACTGCTGATGGGAATGCAGACTGGTGCAGCCTCCATGGAAAACAGTATGGAGATTCCTCAAAAGATGAAAAATAGAAATACCATATGATTCAGCAATCCCACTCTTGGGCATCTACCCAGCGGACATGAAATCACCCATCCCAAGAGGCTAATGCACCCCTATGTTCATTGCAGCATTATTCACTATGGCCAAGAAGTGGAAGCAACCCAAGTGTCCCTCGACTGATGATTGGATAAAGAAGATGTGGTATATATATATACAATGGAATACTACTCAGCCATAAAAAAAGACAGAATTGTCCCATTTGCAACAACATAGATGGACCCAGAGGGTGTTATGTTAAGTGAAATTAGCCAGAGAGAGAAGGACAAACACCACATGATTTCACTCATATGTGAAATATAAACGAACACACGGACAGCGAGAACTGGTTGGTGGTTACCAAGGAGAAGGGGGGGTGGGGGTGGGCACAAGGGGTGAAGGGATGCATCCATATGGTGACGGACAAATAATAATGTACAGCTAAAACCCCACAATGTTATAAATCATTAAGACATCAATAAAAATTTAAAAAAAAACACATACCCAGCACGACATTTACTATTGTCATCCTTTAAATAAGAACCATCAGTGAACCATGAAAAATCTGCATTGGTTGGAGGAATTTCCTGTAAATCATTACAGGGAGTCAGGAGGTGATCTGTCAGCATTTAGCAGTTGTGAGGGGTTTCATCACTGAAGGAGGGAGAATAGCAGGGTTGAGGTTATTACAAGGAGAAAGAGTTAAGTGAGGAGCAGTTAGCAAAAAGGTTTCATAGGAGGTAGACGACTGACTGAAAGGTGTTGAGTGTGGTGGGAATTTAGAAAGGCTTCTACTGCATGGGGCACAAGGATGATTAAGGGGGATCCCAGAGACTATTTCTTCAGTGGCCCGAAGCAAAAGGTCAGTGGCAGGAATGGCTCTAAGACAAGGGTGCTATCCTGGGGCCACAGGGTCCAGTGGTTGGGTGTAATACCCTATTGGTCGATGATGGTCCCCATGCTTTTGAGTGAGTACTTCAAGGGCATTCTCTTCCTTCTCACATACCAAGAGGAAAAGGGAAGCTGATGATTAGGATCTCCAAGGGCAGATTTATTTATTAAGCTTCTCTTCAAGGTTCCAAAGGCTGTGTCACCCTGATCTCCCCAAATAATAGAGTCAAGTTTGTTGTTTTTTTAGTAAAACATATAGAACCTGGGCCTTAAGAGAGAAATTGAGAATCCAGTTTCTACAGTAGATGGCTAGGTCAAGACAACTTTGTAATTGGCACTCAGTTTTAGGTTTGGGGAAGTTCAGGATGCCACAAAGCCTACCTGAATCCAAATGTTGTCCTTGTTCTGAGATCAGATGCCCTAAATATTGAACTGAGTTTGAGCAAACTGCAATTTTTCTTTGGAAACTTTATGTCGCCTTAAGGCCAAAAGTTTTAACAAGTAGATGCTAGCTTCTTGTGAAGAGGTTGGAGAAGGTGAACAGAGAAGCAAATCATCTATGTATTGTAACAAAGTAGAGCCTGCAGAAAACTTGGTATCATCCAAATCAGCTTCTAAGGTTTGTGAAAAGTAAGAGGGACTTTCTGTAAAACCCTGGGGCATTACTGTCCAGGTGTACTTCCATTCTTCCCAAGTGAAAGCAAAAAGATATTGGCCAACCTTATGAAGTGGAATAGTGAAAAAATGCACTGCATAGATCAATTACAGTGAAAATTTTGCTTTCATTGGGAATCCACGGTAGTAGTGTAGGGGGTTGGGAACAACAGGGTGCTGAGGGGTTACAGTGTTATTTATTGCTCAGAGGTCCTGCACAAACCTCCATCTCCAGCCATTGGGTTTCCTCACAGGTAAAATAGGGTATTACAGAGGTAATACTAGTACAGGGGGTAATGAGGCCCTGAGCCTTGTAATCTTCTATTATGGGCTTGATGCCTTGAAGGACTCCTTTATTTATAGGGTATTGATTAATTCTGGGGAGAGGTTTTGAGGGCTCTGTTTGAATCTTGATGGGAGGTGCACTGTGGATTCTGCCAATAACAGTTGAAGATTTTGCCCATAAAGAGGGTGGTAGCTGACTCAATAGGGACAAATGATCAGTGTCCCCAGACTCAACTAGAGTGCTGCCAGAGACAGAGCTAATAAAAGATGTCAAAGGGTCATTTAATTCACCTGGTTGGCTATTTTGATTGTTTTTGTCAAATTCTAGAATTATTTCCCCCTTTTGGGAGAAAGAAATTCCAGCATGATACTTTTCTAAGTCTCGGCCTAATAAAAGAATAGGGGCAGAGGAACTAAGGAGAAAAAGGTGGGTATCTCTCAAAGGGCCTAAACAAAAGGGAATAGGTTCAGAGGCAGGAACCTGTTGAGGTTTATTAGAGACCCCCACTATGTGAACCATTTTAGTGCTCCGAGGCAAGGGCTGCTTTATAGCAGTGGAATTGAGCACCAAGAGTGTAGCTCCGATGTCAGCAAGGACAGAGAGAGATTTAGTCCCAATTGGGAGAGTTATTTCTCCAAGCTGATCACGAGGGAGGATTGGAAAGAGCCCCTGTAGTTCCTTGGAGCCCTGTCAGTGGGAGTTAGGAGGACATTGGAAGGGCTGGCTAGTGGGCTGAAGGCGCCTGGAATGCTTAAGGTTGTAAGACTTTTTTCCAAAGTCCTGGCATTTTACAGTAATAGCAGAAACCAGGAGGGTTTTGGTTTTGTTTAGGGGCCTCCATTGGTTGGAGTTGAAACTTAGGAATTTTAGTGGTCTTTCTTTTAGCTGAATCATCTAGGGTGTGAGCAAATTGATTTGCCAAATTAACTAAGTCTGGAATGGATATAGTTTCCATTCCATCCTGATCCTTTTAACTAAAAGAGAAAGATCCCAGTTCAGTCCATTAATAAACATGGAGTTAAAGGCTACCCAAGTGGATTCAACATCTAAAGGAAGACCTGAATTTTCTTTAAAGACAGTTTGGAGTTGATTGTAATAGTCATGAACAGGTTCATCAAGTTTTTGTGGGCAAGCCTGAATTTTGTTCCAGTCAACAGACTTAGGAAAAGCTACTGTAATTGCTCAGTGGAGTTCTCCAGCCAGTGTTCTAGCATTTTGCCAAAAGTTAGGGGTTTGTTTTTCTAAATCCCTTTCAGGATGTTCCCTTCGGGCAAGTTTCATCCAGTGTTGGGCCTGACTCTCACCAACACGCATGTGGACTGACAAGCATGTGATGTAAATCTGAGTAACCAGGTTGGTAAGTTTGAACAACTGTTAAATTCTTCAGCAAACTTATGGGGGTCCTCAGTTACTTTAGGAAGCTCTTTACTGTGACTCACAATTTGGCCTTAGTCCAGGGAACGTAAGAAGTTTGGAGTTTATTTGCACCCTCAGAAGACTTCTGCCACATGTCCAGAGACAAAGAAAATGAGGGAGGGGAAAGAGGCCTCAGTGGCCATTTTGTTTGTTTGCCTCAGTTAATCAAGAAATTGTATTTTGGGGGCCGGCCCGGTGGCGCAGCGGTTTCGTCCGCGCTTGGCAGCCCGGGGTTCGCGGGTTCGGATCCCGGGCGCCCGCCGATGCACTGCCTGTCAGCCATGCCGTGGCGGCGTCCCATATAAAGTAGAGGAAGATGGGCACGATGTTAGCCCAGGGCCAGTCTTCCTCAGCAAAAAGAGGAGGATTAGCAACGGATGTTAGCTCAGGGCTGGTCTTCCTCACCAAAAAATAAAGAAAGAAAGAAAGAAAGAAATTGTATTTTGTGGAGAGGCAATTTTAGAGTCCTGAAAATGCTTGGAAGCCTCAAGATACCAGTCGAAATAGGCGTCCCATTCAGTTTTTCCAATTTTTAGAGCCATAGCTTTCCTATTCAGTTTTGAGAAAAGTAAGTTTGGGGAGGTCGAAAGTTCCCCATAATGGCCATTGGTATTCTAAATTACTCTTGGTTAACTCAATCCATTTAGTTAGAAATGTGCATGAGGAGGGACCGCAGTTTTTGAATAGGAAACCAACTGGGGTTCCTGACCCTGAATGGTGGGGGACACCCTCAAATCTTTTAGATGCCTGGGATTCTATTTCTCGGAGGTTTTTCTCTAGAGCAAAAGAAAAATTCCTAAACAGCTTGATTGCTTTGGAATGCTAGCACACTTCCAATAGGAATTATACCAAACGAGGACTCACAAAAAGGAAGAGCCTTTAAAACAGAAAGGATGAAGCCTTTAGACAGAAAAGCTGGAGGCTTTATAAGAAAAAAATACAGACCTAGAATGAAGCCTGGAGAGCTCAGATCCGGGAGAAAACGCCTCAGACTCCAGGCACGGTGAGAAAGCAGTGAGATCACCAAGATCAGTGGGTACTGACTTCTGTTTGCTCACCAGCCTCAGAGTTGTTGGGGGTCTTCTCTGGATCCCACTTCCTTGACACCAAGTAATGTTGTCCTAATATATAAAACAGCCAGTTACTTTACCACCAAATTGGGTTTATTCGGGAATAGCAGAGGAATTTGCAGTTTGGAATGAGCAAGCTATTATAAAAACCATAGGTAAGTCCAGCAGACAAAGGAGAGGAATGTTACTTTACAGAGAAAAGGGAGGAAGTTGGGAGGGGAGGTTTTGAACGCAAGTCTATTGGAGGAAAGCAAGAGTTCAGGGTGCTGACGGTTTCCCATTGGCTGGGCATGTTGGGCAAGGAGAATTCTTCCTTTTGGGATCTGTAAGTGGCAATGCATGAGGGCTCCCTCTCATGGCCTCCGGACTCCATTTTAAAGGAGGTTTCCTTGATTCCTTTTCAGAGTTTTTATGTACTCTGTGCATAGACCTTGGCGGTGGCTGCTGCTGTCATCTTCGTATGCGATTAAGAAGGAAAGGTCTGTGTGGCCTGCACTTCTCTGCATACCCCGTAGGAGTGATATCTTGTTAATTGGTGATTGAGGCTCTTGTCTGAACTTCTTGTTCCCTCTTGAGTTTTTGTGTTATGAATAAACGGCTATTTAAATTGAACTGCATTGTACTGGACTGCTGCCTCTGTGGGTTTTCCACCAGGGACAGTTTTTATGAATTGTTAGCTGTAGGCTGCTTCAGGTCCTGTTGTCTCACATCATTCTCCAGGGTACATATTTTTGATGCTTTCTTTCATTTTATATATTTTTTGTGTTTCCTGCCCCATTAACTTCATAAATAGTCCTTGCATGTGTGTTGTTGATAGTCATTCTTTTTAGATGACAGACTGACTAACTCCCTTTCTTTCCTTTCACTGTGGTGCTTTCTGTTAGGCTGTGCTATGTCTCAGTTGAATAATTTGCACATTTGTTTGTGTTAGGTAAACACATCTCTTTCTCCACATTTGGTAGACAAAATGATATCTTTATAGTTTCCTGAACAATATCTTACAAATGGCCTTCTGGCTATATGTATGTCGCTGCTGCTCCATCCCCTACCTCCTTTGGCTTCCTTTTCTCAAACTCTTTGCCGTCAATTCATTCAGTTTCTTTATACTTTGAACAATGAGAAGTTTGGTACCTATGCATTTCTCTTACAATTGTTATTATAGCTTGTGATTTAAGTTCAATCACATGTTGGAATAGGTCAGGAAAATTAAAAAAAAAATAATAATTTGTATATAATTCTTGATAGTTTTATGCTGTCTTTGATACCTGAAGATGCTTTGCACTCTGGTAAGGCCAGCTTTTTGAGCACTGCTATTTGTTTGTATTTTAGGAATACTGTCTGCACCAAGCAGCAGGTTCTTCTTCCTTTTTTAGTGAATATGGGAAAACTATCACCATCACCATCACCCCCACATACACACACACTCAACATTTTTTGTACTTGGTATTTTTCAGTTTATGCTGTTTTTGAGTGCATTTATAACAGTTTACAACTAATAATTTTAGAATACATTGTAATTTACAGGGCAATTTTATGTCCATTAGTTCATTTTATTGTCCAATAGCCTTATGAGGTAGCTATTATTAATATTCCATTTTTTGAAAAAACATATGTGTGATACTCTCTTATGTTGATGCTTAAGTATACAGCCATTCCATCTCTTTACACGTCTTTTAAAAAATCCGAGTGCATAAGAAAATGATCTCTTTCCTACTATGTGGTTTCTATAAATACCTTCTCTTCTTTATCAGAATTAATTTTATATTATATTTTAGTTTCATTTCCTGTGTACGTCTGTTCTTTCCTCAGCCTGTTTCCCTTTTGGATCTAATCACAGGGTCGTTCCCTATGTTTTTGAAACATTACTAAACTGCAGAGTAATAATGGTGGTGGTATCATACATTTTATAATGTTTCAGACTCCTTTCACACCTAAATAATCTCGTTCTGTCTTCACAACAGTTATCTGAGGTAGTCAGGGCAAGTGTAAATTGCTTGTTTTGTGGATTAAAAACTTGCAACTCAAAGTGTTAGCTCAAGTTCTTTTGTTGTTCACAATCACATAACTAGGAAGTGTCAGGAACAGGGACACTTGGCTTCTTTCCTCGTCCGGGCTCTTTCCACTGCTGTTAAGACTCTGCATTGTGCTCCCTGGTATAATGTAATACACACTTGTGTCATAGTCTCTCCAGGTTTCTTTCATACTTTCTATTGCCAACCACTTACTCAGAATGAAATCCACAGTAGCAGTTTTCTCTTGAGACTAGCAGTCTCAAGACTTCCTAGAAAAAGGAGTTGTCAACAAGACAGGTCAGTAATTTGCCAGATGCTCTGTATGGAGCAGAATGAATCTTTGAGCGGCTGTCCCCACTCGTTGCTCTTTTGCCTGTGTGCCCATTTTGTGACCTGTGTTAGGACTCTACCATCTGTGGATTGGTTTCCTAGGGCTGCCGTAACAAATTACCACAAACCGGGTGGCTTAAAACAACCAAATTTGTGCTCTCACACTTCAGGAGGCCAGAAGTCCAAAATCAAGGTGTTGGCAGAACTGATTCCTTGTTAGAAGCTCAGAGGGAGAATCTGTTCCATGTCTCCTCCCAAGATTTTGGTGGTTGCCAGCAATCCTTGGCATTGCTTGGCTTGCAGCTGCATAATTCCAATCTGTCTCCTTCTTCATATGGCTGTCTTCCCTCTGTGTCTGTGTCTTCCCATGGCATTCTCCTCTCTGTGGGGGTCTCTGCGTCTCTTCTCGGCTTGTGAGGACACTGGTCACATTGGATTAAGGGCTTACTGCATTTCAGTATGACCTCGTGTTAACTTACTTCTTCATATATCTGCTAATACTCTATTTCCAAATAAGGTCACATTCACAGGGACAAGGGGTTAGGACTTCAGCATATTTTTAGGGCAGACACAATTCAACCCACAACAATATATGTCTTTTCTTTGTCTCTATTTCTATTCTTACCCATGTGATATGTTTACACATATGCTTCCCATAAATGTCTGTAGAACTGACCTTGTTTATAGATTTCCACATGTATTTGTCCCACATAATTGATATAGGTATGTACATATATATTTCATTCATAAATCTTAATTTACCATTTATTTTTTAGTAAACTAGTGAGATTGTGTTTGCTGCCTTAAAGTTTCAGTTATCCATGACCTATTAATATTACACACATCTGAGGCCATAACGACTGTTTATATAATATAGACATTATATAATACATGAGACATTATAAAAATGTCTTATATAATGACATAAAAATATGACATTATATAAAAAAGACATAATACTGACAATATAATATATAATTATATATAATAAAATATAAAATAATATATAATAAAATATAATTTGTCTTGTAGTTTTGCTTTTTTGTATTGCCCTTCTATGGTTTTGGTGTCAAGGCTGTTAGCTTTATTAAAATGAGTGTTGAGAGGAAAGTATATTCAATGTTGTGTGTTTTTTAAACGTTTGGTAAAATTTACTTGTAAAACCATCTGGGTCTGATGTTTTTCCTCCCTCTTCTTTCTTCCTTTCTTTTTTTCAAGTCTTTTTATTCAAGAATAACACAATCAGAAAAATGTATAGATAATAAACATATAGCTCAATAAATTTTTGCAGTGTTAACCCCAGGTCAAGAAATACAGTATTGCTAGCATTCTTCTTATTTCTTGCCTCCTCCCTAAAAGTAACCACTATTTTGATGAATCTATCAAATACCATAGTTCAGTTTTATCTGTTTTGTACTTTATATACTGGAATCATGTGTGTATTCTTTTGTGTCTGCTTTCTTTCGCTCAGCATTATGTTAGGTTTGCCCATGTTGTTGCAGGTGGCTGTAGTGTGTTATTTTCATCAGTACAGTATTCCACTGATTTATCCATTTCATTATTGATAGATATTTGATTGCTTCAGTTTTGGCAATTGCAAATTTTTCTTCTGTGAACATTCTTGTAAATGTCTTTTGGTGTACACATGTTGTGTATCTGTTGACATATACCTACTTGTTGAGTCAAAGGGTATGTTTTAGTAGATACTGCTAAATAGTTTTCTCGTAGTTGCTGTTGCTGCACATTATTCCAACACTTGGGATTGTCAGGTTTTTTAATGTTTGAGATATTCTGGTAGATATTTCGTAGTATCTCATTTGGCTTTAATTTGCATTACTCTGATGACTAATGAAGCTCAGTCAGCATCCTTTCATTTGGCTGTCTCCTTTTGCCTACCCCCTCTTTTTATGGGATTGTTTGTTTTTTTCTTACTGATTTGTAGGAGTTCTTCATTTATTTTGGTTACAAGTCCTTTGTCAAATATATATGTTACACACATCTTCTTTTACTCTGTGGCTTGTCTTTTCACTTTCTTAATGGTGTCTTTTAATGAACACAATACTTGGTTTTTAAAATGGTCCAGTTTTTCCTTCATGATGAGTACTTTTGGTGACCTGTTTAAGATATCCTTTTTTACCCAGGGGCATGAAGATAGCCTCTATCTTCTAAGAACTATTTTATTCTACCTTTTACATTTACATCTGCAGTCTACCTAGAATTGATTTTTGTGTGTAGTGTGGGTAGGAATCAAGATTCATGTTTTTTCTTTTAATTTAGATATCCACTTGACCCAGCACTGGCTCTTTTTCTTTCTTTTTTTTTTTGGATAAAACTATTTTTCCTCATGGCTTTACAGTGCCACCTTTGTCATAAATCAAGTATTCATGTAATGTGGGTCGTTTCTCAGCTCTCTACTCTGTTGTATTGGTCTGTTTTTTTCTTCTGCACCAATACCACCGTCTTCAATCCTGGAGGTTAAAAAGTCTTGACATGCAGTAGAATAAGTCCTCCCATCTTGCTCTTCTTCAAGATTATTTTAGCCATTGTTGGCTATTTGCATTTCCATATAAATTATAGAATCAACTTGTCCATTACCACAAACAAATCTATTGAGATTTTGATTGATATTACATTGAATCTATAGACCAATTTAGGGAGAATTGATGTCTTTATAATTTTGAGGCTCTCAGTAAAAACATGGCATATTCTTAATTTTCTATAAGTCATCTTTAATTTATCTCTCAGGGTTTTACAGTTTTCTGTGATGAGGTCTTACACATCTGCATTATATTTATTCCTAGTTACTTGATTCCTATTTATTCCTAGTTATTTGGTGCTATTGTAAACGATATAATTTTTTAAAGTTTCACTTTCTAATTATTTGTTCCTGGGGATATAGAAATACAGTTGGCCTTTTTATATTTACCTTATATCCAGCAACTTTGCTAAACTCACTGGTTAATTCTAATAATTTATTTATAGGTTCTTTTGAAATGTTTATGGAAGGGTTCATATCATCTGTGAATAATGACAGTTTTATATCTGTTCAATAGAAATATAATTGAGTCATGTGTAATTCTAAATTTTCTAGTAGCCACATTAAAAAGTGAAAAGAAACATGATGAAATTAATTTTAGTAATATATTTTAACTAAATAACCAAAATATTATTATTTGAACATGTAACAATATGAAAATTATTGAAATTTTTACATTCTTTTTTTTCATAATAAGTCTTCTAAATTTGGTATATTTTACATTTACAACACAACTCAATTTAGAGTAGCTATGTTTCAAGTGCTAAGTAGCCACAGGTGGCTGATAACTACAGTTTTGGACAGTATAGGTCTAGAGGGTGAGACAAAACTTTTTTTTTTAAACAAATAATTGTCATATGTGTAACTTTTTATGGAGTCACTGAAGAAGCCTCTACTGATTTGATCATATGTAAGTGCCAGGGAGAGATTAAATTTTCAAGGAAGGTTTTACTCAAAAGGTATCATTTGAGTAATGTCTCAAACTATGAATATAAATTTGCCAGGTGAACAAAATAGGCAAAGAGAATAACGTGTAAAACAGTGATGTTATATAAGAGTAGAATTTGTTCAGAGAGTTGCAAATATTTCACCATGGTTAGAGAATAGGTAATCGTGTGAGAGTGGTAGGTGAGACTGGCTAGCAATTCTTCATCAGTTCCTGGCGTTACGAGTAATTTATCAGCAATGGCAATTAACATGTTCCTTAAGATAAATTTCCGGAAGTGTAATTGCTGGGTCAAATAGAATGAATATATTCCCCGATACGTACAGTGAATCTCATGGGTCCGAACTAATTTACACTGCCCCTAAAAATTTGCTCATTTCAGTGCATATTCGACTGCTGTAATTCGTGTATTTTTAATGTGCTAGCTTTGTTGTATTTGGTTTGTATTTTGTTGGTTACTGGTAAGGTTTAATATTTTTTTCTTATTAACACTGATACATGACTACCATCTAGTTCTCACATCCCATTCAAGATTTGCCAGTTGTCCCGATGACATCCTTTATAGCTGAAAGATCCAGTTCAGAATTAGGCATTGCACCTCAGTCTTCTTTTTCTGGAGGAACATCCTTGATATTTTTTACCCTGACATTTTTGAAGATTACAGGTTGGTTGTTTTGTAGAATGTCTCCCAATTTGGTTTTGTCTGTTTCCTCATGATTAAATTCAAGTTATGGATCTTTGGCAGGAACATCACCTGTCATCGCATCCTGTCAGGTGATACAGGATTTTGATTTGTCTGATTACTAAACGATGTTCCCTTTGATCACTTGGTCAAGGTGGTGTCTGCCAGGTTTCACTGCTGCAAAGTTATTTTTTCCTTTTGGAATTAATGTGTATTTTGTGGAGAAGTACTCTGAAACTCTCTCATTCACTTTCAATATTTCCATTTATTCATTATTTATTCATATCAGTATTGTTTCAAAAATATTTCTTATTTTATTCAATAGCTTATAATCCATTACTATCATTACTTGTTTTGATGCTGAAATTATCCACAGTTTGGCCAGTGGGAGCTCCTTCAAGCTGGATCTTATTTTTTTTATGCTTAATTTTATTTTTTATTTTTTCCCAGTTTTATTTAGATATCATTGACATATAATATCATATTGGTTTTAGGTGTACAACATAGTGATTTCATGTATGTATATATTGCAAAATGACTACCACAATAAGTTTAGTTAACATCTATCACCTCACATAGTTACAAATTTTTTTTCTTATGATGAGAACTTTTAAGACCTGCTTTCTTAGCAACTTTTCAAATATACAATACCATATTGTTAACTATAGTCCATCCTGTACATTACATCCCCAGAATTTATTTATCTTATAACTAGAAGTCTGTACCCTTTGACCACCTTCGTTTTTTTCTGCCAGCCCTTACCCCACACCTCCAGCAACCACCAGTCTGTTCTCTGTTTCTGTGAGTTTGGTTTTTCAGATTTCACATATAAGTTAGATCATACAGTATTTGGCTTTCTCTCTCTGGCCTGTTTCACTTTGCATAATGCCCTTAAGGTCCATGTTGCAAATGGCAGGATTTCCCCTTTTATATGACTGAGTAACATTCCATTGTGTATATATACCACATTTTCTTTATCATTCATCTGTCAGTGGACACTTAGGTCCTGTGTTCTTTTGACATGTCTCTATCATTCTTGGAGCACTTTCTTGCTCCCTGGCACAGGATATTCCATACTTGTCTTGTACTTTTTCTGCCCCAGTGCTATAATTAGCTAGTTACAATTCTCCAAGGAGCTCTGGTTCCCTTTACTGGAGAATAGTATTAGAAGCCATGATTTGGGTGCTAGGTATGTTCATACCATTGGAGAGTGGGCGTGGTCACTGCTCCAAGGCCCTCTCAGTGGACAGATTTACAGAGCTAGGGAGTATGTAAGTGCGTGTGTTTATGTATACACACACACAAGCACACACCCCTCACATTTATGTCTATATTTTAAAAATCCATTGGTTCACCCATACCTCCAGTTTCAATACACAGGGTTCATTCTAACCTTTTCCCTTTCCATATTTGTGTCTCCCTTCTCTGACAGAGAGAACTAGGTCCCAGTGTACTTAGTAGATTTTCTTCTTTGATGAATCCTCCTAGATATGACAAATCTCCTCTTGCTGCCTCTGAACCCTTCTGTGTGGAGATGCCCTCCTCACCCTGCTCAGGCTCTCGCTCCTGCCAGATCTCCCCTCAGGATGCCCTCCTCACTTCACTCGGGCTCCAGCATCCCGAGCAAGCTGGCCCTTTGTGTGGACATGGATAGTCTCCTCATAGTTTGCACTCTGGTACCCAGGCAGGCTGCCCTCTGTGTGGACACCTCCTGTGCTCTGCCCCACCTAATGGCTACAGGACTAGATTGTTCAGCAATGGGGGAGACTTCTCTGGAATTCTTTAGTTTCACTTGAATGTTTCTAGCTATGGGATTCTTTATCTTTTTTTGACATTCTTTGAGCCCTTTTAGTTTGAGGTCTTACATTTTCTCTAATTATGGGAAGTTTACAGAAGTTTATTTCTGCAAATATTTCATCACCCTCACGTATTTTTTTTCTCTCTTTCTATGTATGCTGTTATGTGGTTGTTGATTTCCTTCACTTCTCTATTCCATATCTCTTGATTTTCTTTTATGTATTTTCTCTCTTCCTGATGTCTTTTGGAAGAGTACCTTAAATGTGATATTTTCACTTATTAATTTGTTCAGCTGTATCCTTTCTGCTCTTCAATCCATCCACCAGTTAGGTTTATTTCAGTGATTATATTTTTCATACCCAGATTTTTTTATTTGCTTCATTATGGCGTTTTCTTCCTGCTTTATTTCTAATATTCTTCCTTATTGAATTTGTTTATTTTAAGCTTTTATTTTCTGTTTTTCTCTGTGAATTCCTCTGTCCTGGGGATGTTAAGCTACCTTGGCTCATGAGGTATATGAAGTGGGGTGGGGAAAGCTACAGGCGGGTTTGTGCCTCTCCTGCTGGGTTTAGAGAATGATGGTGGCTGTTGGGTGGGGAGAGGACTTACCCAGGGTCATTACAGAGTGAAACCCCTTCCCAGGCTCAGCACTTTTCAAGATCTGTTTCCCTCTGTTAAAAACACCTAGTCCACAGAGTGTGGAAAGAGATGGTGGGAAGAGGGACCATGTTAACATGCAGAGACCACCCAGTGCCCTCCATGCATGTTGTAAACTACTTCTCCATTAGCTGGCTCCAGTGCCACCCATATGTTACCCCGCAACACCTTGACAGTTCTAGGCTTGCTGTCAATTTTCCTGCCTTGCAACTGCAATCGCCTGTTCAAGACAATGTTGGAGAGAAAAATATTTACCAAAATAACTGCAC
Source organism: Tapirus indicus (assembly GCA_031878705.1). Lineage (NCBI taxonomy): Eukaryota > Metazoa > Chordata > Mammalia > Perissodactyla > Tapiridae > Tapirus > Tapirus indicus. The sequence goes on along the minus strand of CM062929.1, from coordinate 28,371,231 downwards.
CACACCCTAACTCCCATCTCTGGTGTCTGGCCCTTGTCTCCTCTGCCTGTTTTTCAGCCTACACTGGGACTACATTTCCCTGTGTTGTCCCAGGGATTTCTGACCATGTGTAAACACAAATGAATTTTTTTTGTTTAGTATAGGTTCATACTATAATATATACTGTCTGACAACTTGCTTTTTTTAAAAAGTCTGATTAACGTGATTGATTACACGTGAAGATAGTTTGGACTCATAAAATATAGCTTTAAAATATATGTGTCTGTGTGATTTTTATATCCCTTTTATACTGTGTCCCCATATTATTGCCTTATCCTCTTAAATACAATTGTAAGTTAGTGATAGGGCAGAGTGCAGTCGTCAGTGTTCTATGAAGTAGTTAACTCTTACCCTCTGGTTTTTCAGGCTGTTATCAGTTTTTAAATATGATGATACTGAAATAAATACCTTTATGGAAAAAGTGCTTTCCATTTGTAGGATCATTGTCCAGGATGGATTTACAGAGTAGATCAAGTAGATCAATAGGTCAAAAAGATCAACATGTTTGATTCTTAACCATGTAGAGGAGTGCCTGGAACATGGTAGGCATTAAATACTATTTATTGGATGCAAGAATGTTATAAAAATTGCTTTCCAATATGGATGTACCAATTTTTGTTCCCATTGACAGTATGAGATTGTCTATTCTCCCACACGATCTTACATTTAAATTATTTTGATGATTTGATTGTAATCAGAATAATTATCTATCTTAAAAAAAGCTATCAGATGATATAACTAAGGTTTGTTTCTCTGTTTATTTTCGCCTACTTGGTAAATGGACACATGTTTTCTTACAGGACTGAATTTGCTCTTAAAGAAATCATGTCCTCTGGAGGTGCTGAAGATGACATCCCACAGGGAGAGAGGAAAACAGTTACAGATTTTTGTTATCTTCTGGATAAATCTAAGCAGCTCTTCAATGGGTTAAGGTTAGTAGACTCTTGATGCCTTAAACTTTTCTCTATTGCTGTGTTTTTTACCCCGTGGGTGATACATGGTAAGTTTCTGAAAGTTATGGATAGAATGTTATATAAATACCTCTACTAGAAGCGATCATGCTTTTTTTCTTTGACGCTGTTTCTTCATTCTCAGATGAAAAAACAATAGGAAAAGAGGATGACATATTGTTTTGCTCAAGTTGATAAAAGCTGTTTTGTTAGATGGTTTTATATATGTTTCTCCACATCATACCTGATTTACATGTGATTTTACACCCTGGGGTCTTGGGGACCAAGGAGCCTAGGAGTGCACGTGCAGGAGAATGTGGGGCCTCTCTCTGGTTGCGTTTTTACACTTATATGCTTATTTCTTTTATTCTTTTTTTCTTAGGATAAAATAAATGTTGACTAAAGGAATGATGGAGTATTCTAGACAGTGTTATTTTTACTTCAGTTGTGTGTGTCCTGAGCAGACTGGTAGCAGAAGCTATATGTACTTTTGCCAAAATGTGTCTTTGATTTTGTGTTCATGTGTATGGTGGGTAAATAATCTCATACCATTTTGTTTTATTTAAATGATTTAGCCTGTATTGCAGTTCTTGAGATTCTTAGGATATTGACTTACTTCAGCTCTGAAGCTTCATTAGCTTAGTTTCAGTCATAAATAAATTCATGCAATAGGTAAAATACTAAGGATAAATAGGTTTAATTTTTGAGATTTTATATATGAGTGAATGATTGTAAAGGTAGTAAGTTATTTTTAATTTATAGTTTATTTCTGGGTAAAAATGCAATCTTTTTCTCGTGTTTTATAATTGTATTGTATATCCCCAAGTTCGGAACTGTACTGGCAGAGTTTATTTTTAAAGAAGTTAATATATCTTTTTAAAAAAATGTAACCATTATAAAGATAATGCAGGGTCATCAAATGAATCCTCCATGACATCTCTGTCTAAAGCTATGCTTTCAATCTCTCTCTTATCCCTATATTCATTAAATTTTCTTCATAAAACTCATCACTGTTTCAAATGGTCTTATTTATCTGCTTGTGATGTCTTCCCACATTAAGATGAAATGTCCCTGAGAGCAGGACCCTGTCTGTTGCTGTTTCCCTAGTTCCTGAGCCTGGGCCTTGCGCACTGCAGGTGCTTCATAAACACTTGTTAAATGGAGGCTTCCAGACGCCATGTTCTCACCTGCACTCTGCTGCTTCCTATTTTGTGCTACAGAGGAAGTCTTTGAGATCAGCTTTTTCTTTTGCTTTATAGATTAATTGCATCTTTTTAAAGAATTATTTTCTTTCACTATTGTAATTCAAGAAATGACCCCAGTATGCTGAGGTTTTAAGTCTTTTTTTTCCCTAGAATGTTGTAAACTGTTTAAATGGCATACTGAGACTTTATTTCTTTGTGCTCCATTATTATCCAGGTGTATCTTATTTATTCAGCATTTACTTGGCCCTCAGTATGTGCCACATTCTGTATTGAGTACAGATAATTCAAAGACAACGCCAACAGTCCCTGCCCTCAGATACTCGGTGAAGAATTTATGAGATTACAAACCCATGGTCACCTTCTGCTCACTGCTAGCCTCAGATTTCGCATATCTGTTAAGCAAATTTCTCACACATCTTTGCATGCCTGTTGAAATTATGGCAAATAAAAAAGTTAAAGTGATGGTAGATTTAAAGAGTAAGAAAGAATTTAAAATTCTGCATGAAAATCCCTACAGTGGCTTCTGGCATGTGGCTCCCAAACTCCTTTATTCTCAACTCTTAAAACATCATAGTTACAATAACTCTGACCCCTTCTTCTCTTCCTCCCCCTCTGATTTATGGAGCTATATTTATACAATAAATATTCACCCATTCCAAGTTTACAGTTATATGTATGGTTTAGTGTATTTATTGTGAGTTGTGCAACTGTCACCACAATCTAATTTTAGAACATTTTAATCACCCCCAAAAGAAACCCCACACCTATTAGCAATGACTCTCCATTCTCCCCAGTCTCTAACTCCAAATCTACTTTCTGTTTCTATGGATTTACCTATTTTGGACACTTCATATAAATGGAATCATATAATATGCAGTCTTTTGTGACTGGCTCCTTTCACTTAACATAATGTTTTTGAGGTTCATCTATGTAGTAACATGTATCAACACTTTGTTCCTTTTATTACAGATTAATATTCCATTGAATGGATTTACCACATTTCGTTTATCTAGTCATCAGTTGATGGACATTGAGTTATTTTGCACTTTTTGACTGTTATGAATAATACTGCTATGAACATTTGTGTAAAGATTTTGTGTAGACATGTGTTTTCATTTCTCTTGAGAATATACCTAGGAGTGAAATTGCTGGGCCATTGGTATCTCTCTGTTTAATCTTTTGAGGAGCTTCCAGACTGTTTTTCAAAGAGGCTGCATCAGCTGTGTATGAGGCTTCCAATTTCTCCACATCCTCACCAACACTTGTTATCATTTGTCTTTTTGATGATTGCCATTCTAGTGGGTGTGAAGTGGTATTTCATTGTGGTTTTGATTTGCATTTTTCTAATGGTTAATTGCGTTGAGCATCTTTTCATGTGCTTATTGGCCATTTTTATGTCTTTGTTGGAGAAATGTCTATTCTAATCCTTTGACCATTTTTCAAATTGGGTTATTTATCTTTTTATTTTTAACCTGTGGTTGTCTTCTGTATATTCTGGATGCAAGTCCCTTGTAAGATGTAATGATGTGCAGATATATATTTTCCGATTCTGTGGGTTGTCTCTTCAGTTTCTTGATGGTGTCCTTTGATGCACAGAAGCTTTGAATTTTAATGAAGTCCAACTTGTCATTCTTGTCTTTCATCGTTTATACTTTTGATGTCATATCTAAGAAATCATTGCCTAACCTGACGTCACCAAAATTTACTATGTTTTCCTCTAAGAGTTTTATGGTTTTAGCTCTTACATTTAAGTCTATGAATGATTTTGAGTTAATTTTTATATATGGTGTGAGATCTTAGGCATATTTTTACCAGAAAAAAAATTTTTTTCAATTATTGTATTTCTTTCATTTTTTTCTTTCTTCTTTCTTGTTCCTTGTTTCTCCTTCATTGTTTATACTTGTAATGCTTAGATTGAATATTCAATCTAAATCCTCTGTAACCCTTTACTCTCTTTTGATTTTCATCTCTATTCTTTTTCTCAGTATTTTTAGAAAATGTCTCAAATTTGTCCACCATATGCCAGGCATGCTTCAACTTGTCATTTCATATCAGCATTTTTTGCTATACTGCTTTTTTAAAAACTAGGTATTATGCATTTGACCCACAGTTTACTTCTCTATATATTTAAAGAAGACATACACTAGAAATTTTGATGTGTTTGTAAACAGAATTGAATTTTTTTCATTGAGTGTGTCTGAGAAGCACATTGAATTTATTGGTGGCATTTCTCTTCTTAAGAAAGGAATTATTTCCCTAATTTGATTCTGAGCCATAAATGAATCACAAAGCTCAAGTAGTCTCCTGCTGGAGACTCTCTGCTTAAATCACCCTGTAGCTACTGTCTCAGTCACAATGACAGCACACATCTCCACACAGCATTCCATGCTTCATAAACCACTTTCACGTATGTCTTTATCCTTTGGCCGTAGGATGACAGTATGTAGTACCAAAAACACCTGTTACCTGAAAATGAACTGTTTTATTTCACCTTTTTTTTGGAATGTTGTTTGGGTTGTATACCAGCTCAAATGTGTTCTCATTTTGATCCTTTTTTTAAAGTGTCCTTTTAACTGTCATACAGATTTTATTTATTCTTTTTTTTTTTTCGAGTTTTCTAAATTATTATTTTTTAAATTTTTATTGATGTCTTAATAGTTTATAACATTGTGGGGTTTTCATTGTACATTATTATTTGTCTGTCACCATATGGATGCATCCCTTCACCCCTTGTGCCCACCCCCAACACTCCTTCCCCCTGGTAACCACCAACCAGTTCTTTCTGCCTGTGTGTTAGTTTATATTCCACATATGAGTGAAATCATGCAGTGTTTGTCCTTCTGTCTCTGGCTTATTTCACTTAACATAATCCTCTAGGTCCATCCATGTTGTTGCAAATGGGACGTCTGTCTTTTTTTTTATGGCTGAGTAGTATTCCATTGTATATATATATATATATATATACACACCACATCTTCTTTATCCAATCATCAGTCGAGGGACACTTATGGCACAGATTTTATTTATTCTTAAAATAATTTCAGAGTAAAATTGTATCTAAGGGAATAATAGGAAACCCTAATACATGGAGAAGTTGTATGAGATCTCATCTGTAAGACTGTTCATTCAATGTTGGAGAAATTAATTATAATATGCTTGAGATACCTGTTTCAGTTCAGTTCGTGAGCACTTAAAACTGTATAGAGTTCAAGAATTAATCCTTTTCATACAACTCAATAACAAAAAACACAAACATCCTGATTAAAAAATGGACAGAAAATCTGAGTGGACTTTTTTCCAAAGACATACAGATGGCCAACAAGTACATGAAAACATACTCAACATTGCTAATCATCAGGGAAATGCAAACCAAAACCACAAAGAGATGTCACCTCACACCTGTTAGAATGGCTATTAGCAAAATGACAAGAAATAATAAGTGTTGGTGAGGATGTGGAGAAAACGGAACCCTTGTGCACTGTTGGTGGGAATATAAATTGGTACTGCCACTATGGAAAACAGAATGGAAGTTCCTCAAAAAATTAAAAATAGAACTACCATAGGAGCCAGCAATTCCATTTCTGGGCATTTATCTGAAGAAAACGAAAACACTAACTTGAAAAGATATCTGCACTCCTATGTTCATTGCAGCATTATTTACAATAGCCAAGATATGGAAACAACCTAAGTGTCCATTGATGAGTGAGTGGAATGTCAATCTTAGCTCAATAAAAAAAATTAATTCTTCTGACTCTTTCTCTCTGAAATATTCAGTAGATAAAAACACAGGTCTCACCAACTTGAGATTTCCCTTCTTCGTTTGTTAAGTCAGTAATTCTGTCACTATCAATGTGTAACTTGCAGATATCACATATCGCTCCCTGGAGAGCAGTGTTTGCCGTACTAATGTGTCGACTGTCTCCCAGATGTGGAGTAGTGCGTTTCTAAAGTGCTGTTTTAAAATTTGACCATGCTAATAATGATAAATTTTGACCTAGAAGAGTGGTTAAGCAAATCCACCAGGGATTTATTTTCAGTGTTTTTTTTTGAAGGCCCTCTTCAATTTAAACAAGCCTTAATTATTTCTACAAAAAACAGATTTATGGTGCGTAAAGTGTGTATATTCTCTGAATGCTTTGGGGTTTTTGTTTGAGAGGGATGTAGCCAGTGGCAGCGCACGTCTGTAGTTTACTGAGAGATTAGTACTTTGACTCTCTTCATTTTTCTTTTCATTTTTAAAGAAAATCCATTTTATGCACACACACACAGAATAATAAAGAACTGTTAAAATGATTATGTTGGAGATATAAATGAAAAGTTGCCCATGATATATGTTTAAATGAAAAAAAGAAATTGTAAAAACTGTGTATTTTACACAATCTTGTTTTGTCAAAACTTCTGTATTAAATTTATGTTCTGTATACTGTACTAACTCTTAGTGGGGACCATGTGCTCTTAGTGCCCCATGTGGTCTCTTTCTTCTGAGGGGCTGATTTTCTCCCAGTGTCTGGTGCATGTGAGTGTGTGTGTTTTCTGTGCTTGTTTATATAAATGAGTGTTTTGTTCAGTACTGGACCTTGGTTGGAAAGCAGTTGGAAAGGCCTCTGTTTATCAGTTCTGTAGGTCTGCGTTAAGACTTCCTCCTAGTGGTGGGTTGGAGGGTGTGGCATTCTTCTCTACACTACTGTCCTGTTCCCTCCCCAGAGAAGCTCTTTGAGTTATGGGAATTAAATACCTCTCTACGTTGATATAGTTTTTGAGCATTTCTTTTGAAATAAGAGATTTCTTTGAGAATAAATTAAAAGAAGGTTTTTTTGGTTTCTAGCTCCCACCCCTCCTGCCTCTTATTTGTGTTGGTCTGAATAGAAAACACAATCACAGTGCTTAGAGAGAACCCGAAATCCATTGGTAGTGGTTCTGGACCAGCTTTGGAACTTGGGGAAATGGGTGAGTGGGAATCCAGCTGGAATAGCATCAGCTTTTAACATTGGGCATTCTGGCATTCCTTTCACTGTTAGTGCTCATCTTTTGACTAAATTTTCTTTTTCTTTCTTCAGTTCGCAAACTGGCTATTAAACTTATTATTGAAGTATAATATACTTGCAGAAGAGTACACATATGTAAGTGTATTTTTTACAAACTGAACACATCCAAGTGGCTTGAACTTGGATAAAGAAATAGAACATACAACACATCAGCAACCCCCTTGTGTTGCCTCTCGCTTGGACTTTTTAACTCATTATCAGCAGAATGAAAAAGTGCATTTCAGTGCATGAAAGGCTTCAGATTTTCTGTATAATGTCTCACTTGGAATATAATAAATTTTCTTTTTACTCTTGAAGATGTATCTTTCCACCTTATATTAAGTCATTCATCCAAGTTGTCAGAGCCTTTTCATTTTCCCAGCCGTGAATATCTTAATGGAGTATTTTTCTTGACTGAAAATACCTTCTCATAATATGTGCATAATAAATAAGCTCTTATTTCTACTCACTGTGTAAGGAAACATAGTCCAGAGGGTGAGAAATGGATAAAATGAATGGTGTTTTGCTTATAATTGCTTCGTATGTAGTTACAGTAATAATGAAGTGAGAATAATGTTAGAAATAGCTTTGAATACTGTCAGAAAATGATCAAAAGCCCAAGTGTTTGCAGAGTTCTAGTTACCATGGTGACTAAGACTGCCAAGGCAGAGTGGAATACTTCGTGGGATTATATAATGTGGCATCTTGAGACATGTATTAGAGATACACAGCTGTGTCCACCAGTGATATCCAGGACATTTGTTGTTTTGAAACAGTAGAGGCCTCCAAGTCACTAATTATTTGACTCCAGAGGAGCAAATACACCCAGCCAAAATAAGCGTTGGAGGCCATAAATATATATATTTACAGAGAAGTGCACCAAAGTGAGGTGTAGTGTTTTTAAATAAAAATAATTGCAGAAATTATTTCTATTAAATATGCTCTCAATATTCGAATTAAAGAAGAAATCATTCACAGCGTTTCCTTTAAAAGTCTATTTTTAGGATGGCCTGGTTCCTAAATAGGAAAGGATAACTGAGAAATTAACCATTAGTTCCATTGTCCCCTTCCTTGCCCTCTCCTTCCTCTTTCTTCTTTTCTTCCCCTCCCTCTTCCCTCTCCTCCTCCTTCAAAAAATTAATACTTTCCTAGAGGCGAGTTCTGCAAACTGGTAGTAGTCAGGTATATGTTATTTCAGAGATTATAGCCTAAACTATCTGTACAGCTTGTGGCATATGCTTTCATTTTATATGGCTTACCACTCAGAAGAATTACACTTGGGTTTGAGGTAGAGCACCACCAGAGTGCAGTAGCTCTCTTGATCTCATGATCTAGAGAAGCATTGACTGATAAAAATTTAATGTGAGCCATAGATGTGACTTTACATTTTCTAGTAGCCACATTAAAAAGAATGTAAAAAGCAACAAGTGAAATTAATTTTAATGTTTTATTTGATCCAGTGTATCCAAAATATTTTATTTCAGCATGTAATCAATATAGAAAAATTATGAGATCTTTAACATTCTTTTTTTTCATACTAAGTCTTTGAAATACATTGAACATTTTACACTTACATCCATTTCAGTTCAGATTAGCCACATTTCAAGTGCTCAGTGGCTACCTGTGGCTATTGGCTCAGGCAGAATTCCTCCTACTTTTAGCTTCTGTTCTCAAAATGGTCTACTGTGCTTTCCAGTAAATACATATTGGCTATCTGGGGGCTCTCTTCTTCACAGGTCCATCAGGTGTACCCGTTGTTTTCTTCCGTCTCTTTCTGTACAGATGCCCACAGCCTGAAGGTCCTTTGGCTGTTGGTGGTTTGTCCCCACCCACCTGTATTTGGGGATTTGCGGGATACATTATCACTTACTATACGTGTTTGCTAGGGCCGTCATAACAAAATACCACAGACTGGGTAGCTTAAATAACAGACGTTTATTGTCTCACAGTTCTGGAGGCTAGAAGTCCAAGATCAAGGTGTCAGCAGGGTTGGTTTCTTCTTGAGGCTTCTCTCCTTGGCGTGTAGATGGTCATTTTCTCCCTGTGTCCTCATATGGTCATCCCTCTGTGCACACGCACCCCTGGTGTCTCTGTGTGTGTCTTAATCTCTTCTTATAAAGACACATGTCAGATTGTATTAGGGCCCACCTTAAAGGCCTCATTTTAACTTAATTACTTCTTTAAAGGCCCTGTCTCCAAATACAGTCACATTCTGAGGTTCCCGGGGTTAGGACTTCAACATATGAATTTTGGGGTGACACAGTTCAGCCTGTAACATTTGCTTTTGCTGAAAATGTTGTCAGTGGGTTTTGGTTTTGTTACCAAGTTGTTCTGTCTGTTTTTGGAATGTATCTGATCAGATTCAAAACTACTGCCAGCATTTCCCCAGAATCTAGGAAATCAGGTATTTAAATGCTATACCAAAATATTAAACAATAAAATAGATTAATATATTTCTCATTAGTTCTTTTTAACTATTGAAGCTCAATATAACCTGCTTTTTTTTTTTTTTTTTTTTTTTTTGTGAGGAAGACCAGCCCTGAGCTAACATCTGTTGCCAATCCTCCTCTTTTTGCTGAGGAAGACTGGCCCTGGGCTAACATCCGTGCCCATCTTCCTCCACTTTATATGGGACGCCACCACGGCGTGGCTGACAGACAGTGCGTCGGCGGGCGACCGGACCCGCGAACCCCGGGCTGCCAAGCGCGGACTTAACCGCTGCGCCCCCGGGCGGCCCCCTAACCTGCTTTTATAAGTTAGCTTTCTCTAAGATCTTAATTGTTAGGCCTGGCTAGAAACAAAGATAGGGCATTTTCACCTTTTAAGTTGCTATTGGAAACTAAATCAGGGATTGGTTAGGGAGAGTGTGTTTGTGTTTAGTTTTTAAGATCCTCCAGGAGGAGTGTAAAGAGAAAAAAATAAAAATATTTTAAGAACCCTGGATTTCATTAAATCCTCCAAACAGCCTCATTAGTGTCTATTTTCTTGGTTTTACAGATGAGAAAACCAAAGCTTTGGCAGATAAAGTAATAGCCCATGTTAATATGATGGATTGTAATTTGGGAAGTGCTACTTCAGAGAAGTTTTTCCTCAATATAGGAGCAAGGATCCCAGAATCCACAGGGGGCTCTGATAGCCTCTTCTCTGGCAGATGCTCAACTCTAGGAATGGCGGCAGTTGGCTTCCTCACTTCTTGCTCTCATCTCCTTGATTCTCAGAGGGATCCACATCTGTAGAGCTCCTCTGGGCATCGTCATACCTGCAAGATGGTCAGGGCAGGACAAGTGAGGTATAAGGCACCAACACCTTAGAAGGCACATGGGGTTTAAAATTTGACAACTTCTTTACTATGAGCAAGGTATGACTAGAAAGTAAATTTATTAATAGCTCATTTCTATCAGAATTTTTATACTTCGTGGAGGTGGTTCACAGGAGGAGGAGGTGCCATTTCATAGCTTTATTTGGTTTGGCATGTCTCAATTCTGATTAGGGGTGATTATTCAAAGCTATTCAAGTTCATAAACCGTCATTAGGAGTGGAACAGTGTCCTAAGTGCCTTCCGTGTGGCAGCACTGGGCTAGGGACAGGGGCAGGATACAAAGATAAATAGGATGCCTGCCTTCAAGCTAATTAAGCACTCTTGCACATTTTCTCTCTCTCTGTCTCTCACTGAAAAAAAGCTTTGTTCCCTCTTCAGTAAACAAAAGGGTTGATGTACAGTCATGTGCCACATAAGGACATTTCGGTCAATGACAGACCGCATATATGACGATGGTCCTGTAAGATGAGTACCGTATAGCCTAGGTGTGTAGTAGGCTCTACCATCTAGGTTTGTGTAAGTACACTCTATGATATTCACACAACGACCAAATCGCCTGACACATTTCTCAAAGTATCCTTGTCGTTAAATGATACGTGACCATAGTGGTGTCATTAAGATATCCTCCCCTAAAGAAACACTCAGCCGTAAAACCCTGGGCCTGTTGATACTGTCAGCGCATTCAAACTCACAGGTCTACCCCTAAACCTAAATTTGAACACCAGGTATACCAGTGGGTTATAAAAAATGCTGGTGTTAAAACAAGGAAATATTCAATTGGGCTTCTCAAATCTCAGACACAGTTTTGTCTGGTATACAAATGAACACAGAGGCATGGATTGGAACAAAGGCGTCCCTGCAAGACAGTCCTCTCAGTGTGAACAAGAATGTGTGATGGGGCCCTGTGCTCCTTGACTGAAGACCTTGTTCAGAGAAGTTGAGTTATTCCTTAGCCTTTGACCGCAGCTTTGTTGGAGGTCAACAGCATCCCAAGACCTGGGGCACAGAATGAGCTCCCAGAGAAGAACTTTACTAATATAGAAGCAAAATCTAGGTTGTTTTTCCATGTGATGAAAAGGAGAGAGCATTAGATTAGGGGTTAGAAGGTTTGAGTTTGAATCATAGCTGAACAATTTACTGGCCCTGAGTTCCCAGGCAACTCACTTAAGCTCTCTGATCCCCATTTTATACTGTGTCTGTAGGTGTGTGTGTGTGCGTGCATGCCTGTACTTACATATACACGTACATACCCTGGGGAAGTCCAGCATTTAAGGACCAGACTAAGGAAAGAGAAGCCAATGAAAGAGACTGTGAGAACAGAAAGAAGAGTGAGTTACAAGATGGTGAGGAACTGGTGGACACTGTCATGCCATAGGGAGGACTAATGTGAGGGGGACTGAAAAGTGACTTTTGGACTTGGATTTTAGGTGTGGCTAGGCATCAGTGATCTTAGCTAATTCACTTTAGTAAAGATGGTTGATTTTTAGAAACTTGGAAGAGATTTCCTAAGTTTTGACATCTCAGCATTACGTTTGAAACATCTCTGAAAATGGGGTTTAATCATTTGCACTGTATATACTTCTTCCTACCATAGTCTCCCAACTTTTGCTCGTAGGGTTGAGGATTTAAAAAAAGAGAGAGGGGCCGGCCAGGTGGCGCAGCAGTGTAGTTCGTGCTTTGGCAGCCCGGGGTTTGCGGGTTTGGATCCCAGCACCCACCGACACGCTGCTTGTCAGCCATGCCGTGGCAGCGTCCCATATAAAGTAGAGGAAGTTGGGCTCGGATGTTAGCCCAGGGCCAGTCTTCCTGAATAAAAAGAGGAGGATTGGCAATGGATGTTAGCTCAGGGCTGGTCTTCCTCACAAAAATAAAATAAAATAAAAAAAGAGATTAGTGTCATACTTTCAGTTTCCTCTAAAGCCTCAGAAAAAGAACACGAGCAGCCAATTTATAATATGGGTGCCTTTGCAAAATGTGAAATATAAGGTCATTTAGCTTACGGGATAATTCACAGAGCCCCATTTAATTTAATTCTATGGACCATTAATTTCCCATCTCTGCTGACAGTAATAATGACCAAATGATGTATTCTGAGTTTAAAACCAGAGTCAAGCTCTGAATAGTAGAGGAATTTATCTGAAACTCTTTATAAAAGTACTGTAGTTAATTTTAGACTCTAATCATGTTATAGCGGTTTGTATATTAGCTTCTATGATATGTATCATTAGAAAAAGGGTGATCATAGGACTTATCCTTTAGGAAGTTAAAAAAATTTAAACAGTATTTTGAAAAAGAAATTATCTCTGTAGCTGAGGCTTTAGACTGGAGTGGTAGATGTTCTAAATTATTTTGAGGAAAATAGTATAGAATTTAGCCAACATTGTTCATAGCTGTAAATCAGAAGACACTTGTATATTACAACTTACTGTCAGATGTCTTGTTCTAGCCTTTTAGATCACCTTTTATTTGCTTTTAGCCCTCATACAAAACTCCCTTCCCCTACAACCCTGTCCACTGTCACCTGAAATTATATTCATGAAAAGAACACTGAGTTCTAATTTTGTTTTCTTCCTTAACAGGATGTAATACTGAGGTTTATCAAATTTGTCAGTTTTGGAAACTCAAAGGAACTTGCAGGCAAATGCTTACTTGAAAATTAGCCTGAAGACTTTGCATAGTATCCTTAAAGAGGCACCCAAGAGTTGTCAGTTCTCATGAAGCTGATGTTGCTGCCTAATGCCTTCATATAATAACACAGTTTTCCTAGGAGCAGCTACTTGATAAGAGTCTTCAAGATTCTAGCAGCAACTTCAGTTTTAAAATATCTGATTAACTGTTCCTAATGCAACTTCTCACTAGAGATCCACGGAGACACAAAAAAGATGAAAACTTGCAATAAATGTGGAAAACTGGTATCTATAGTTAACCTATTTCTGAAATCTGAGATGAGTTTATACTTATCATAGGGATACTAGGAATGGAATTAAAAATGCAATTAGTAGCTCATTCTTGTTATGTGTGCCTGAAAATTTCAGGTAGGAAAACCTTATGCTTTTTTTATTCATTGTTTTACCATCTGGTATAGAAATGCAAATCTTTTTTCACTCATCAATTCCACTTACAGAAATTTACCTTATTTTTTTTTTTTTTTTTTTGGTGAGGAAGACCAGCCCTGAGCTAACATCCGTTGCTAATCCTCCCCTTTTTGCTGAGGAAGACTGGCCCTGGGCTAACATTGTGCCCATCTCCCTCTACTTTATATGGGACGCCGCCACAGCGTGGCTGACAAGCAGTGCGTCGGCGGGCGCCCGGGATCCGAACCCGCAAACCCAGGGCTGCCAAGCGCGGACGAAACCGCTGCGCCACCGGGCCGGCCCCAATTTACCTTTTTTTTAAAATAAATTTTTGTGTGTGTGTGAGGAAGACCAGCCCTGAGCTAACATCCATTGCCAATCCTCCTCTTTTTTGCTGAGGAAGACTGGCCCTGGGCTAACATTCGTGCCCATCTTCCTCTACGTTATGTGAGACTCCGCCACAGCATGGCTGACAAGCAGTGCCTCAGCCAGAATCCGAACCCGTGAACCCCAGGCTGCCAAAGCACAACCTAACCGCTGTGCCACTGGGCCGGCCCCCAGAAATTTACCTTTTTACTCAGATCACATAACTATTAAAGCTTATTAGTATGAAGTTTATTGCAACATTTTTATAACAGAGAAAAACTGGAAGCAATATAAATGTCCTTCAAGAGGGGATTGGTTAAATAATTTGGCTCATTATACACAGTCAATATTGACATAATTCTATATACATTAAAGAAACCTGATACGTTATTCAATTAAAAAGGCACATTACAGGGGCCGGCCCGGTGGCATAGCGGTTTAGTTCACGCTTTGGCAGCCCGGGGTTCACAGGTCCAGATCCCGGGTGCCCGCCAACACACTGCTTATCAGCCATGCTGTGGCGGCATCTCATATAAAGTGGAGGAAGATGGGCACGGATGTTAGCCCAGGGCCAGTCTTCCTCAGCAAAGAAGAGGAGGATTGGCAACGGATGTTAGCTCAGGGCTGGTCTTCCTCACACACACACAAAAAAATTTTAAAGAATTAAAAGGCACATTACAGAACATTATATATAGTTTGATCCCATTTGTGTAAAATAGTAGAAAAGCTTACATATGTTTAAATGTGCATAGAAAATGCGTTTTTAATGGTGGTTATTTCTGGGGACTAGAATTGAGGGGAGAAGCAGTAAGGTATTTTTTACTTCTTGCTTTATACATTTTATAGTATTTTTGTTTTCCAAGTGACTTATATTATTTTCAAAATTGAAAAGAAAAGAAGAAAGAAACTTAAGATCTCTACAATAGATTGTAAAAATTTTTCCCTTCCTTGCCTGGGAGTTGTCCCCTCCCACACTGACTCTGGGCGTGGCCATGAGATTCACTTTGGCCACTGGGACAGTACAAACGTGATGCAAAGACTTGAAAAGAAAAATGCACATTAGAGCTGACCTCCCTTTTGCTGTTGGATCCTTGCAACAGGTCATGTAAATAGACCCAAGCTAGACTGTTGGATAATGAGAAACACGTGGCCCAGCACCAAGCCACCAGCCAGCCAACTGCTGGGCGCTGAAGGAGGCCATCCACCACTAGCTGTCCACAGTCGCATGAGTGAGGTCTGGCTGAGGCTTGTGCTACAGTCTTATTAGCTTAGAATTGCCCTTGTTTCTCTTATATGTCTTATTTATCTCTGTCTCTGATGCTCTCTTTTTTCTCTTTTCCTATCTAAATCTCTCTTCATGCAGCTTTCCCTGACAACTCAAGCCCTTCATTATATCTCTTTTCTACACTCTTCTATTACTTTTACTTAGTACCATATAATTTAGTACTTCCGTGCTATTTTTTTCCTCTTTTTCAGGATATGTGTTAGTCTTTTTTATCTAACTAAATAATAAGCTGCTTGATTTTAGAGATCATATTTCAGATTAGTTTCTTTGGCTTTCATAATACTTAGCACTTGGTAGAATTATATGTAGTAAGCAGATTTTCTCCTTCCATCCAGTATCTTCAAAATACACCTTGCCTCATTGCAGGGCCAGTGTCACCAATAGCAGGATACCTCACTGGTGCAAGAGAAAAACAACACAAATATAAGCTGCATCTGTTTCTTCTCTGTAGCTATCTCATTTCCATGAAATTATGTATCTTTCACTAAGTAAATAAAAATATATATAGCAGGTTTGTGTGTGTGTGTGTGGTCTCTTTCTGCTGGTCCTAAACATGTATGTGTATTATACACAGAGCTGCATGTGTGTGTGTGTATGTATGTATATATTATATATATGTATACGTATTATGTATATATGTACATATTGCGTGTATATATGTATATATCTATATATAAACATGAAAAATGTTAGTGATACAGTGTGCCTGTATACACAAATACTGTGTATGTATAAAATCTGAAAGGATATGCACCCCTTCCCCCAAAACAACCAATCAACATAAAATACTACCTCAAATTTCTGTAAATTTGTATAGTTTACCAAAAACGTTCAGCTTATTTAGTTGAGTGAGGTAAATAAAGGATTTCTTTTATACTCGAAAGTTAAACTTTGGTTAAATGAGAGCATTTATATTTTAAAAGTCTTTCTTTTTACTAAACATTTAAATGTTTTCCCTATTTTAAGTATTTTGGTAGACTTTTGGTATAGGGATCATTCTACAGCCTGCTCATATCTTAATTGAAAATAGTGCTAGTGGTGATCATAGGGGTATTGATTTAGACAAAGTGGTGTTAGCACAGAGATAGACAATTAGACTGATGGAAAGGAGTAGACAGCCCCCAAACAGAAATGCTGTATTTTATCTGGCAGCCTCAGATAGAAAGGATTGGCCTAAGTTTGTAATCTGTGAAGCTGGTGATGGTACATGGGAGTTCATTGTACTATTCTCCACTTTTGTATATGTTTGAAACTTTCTATCATGAAAAAAATTTTAAAGATATAACTTTAAATAAGAGAGATACCTTGGGACCAGCCTGATGGCTTAACGGTTAAGTTTGCATGCTCCACTTCGGCAGCCTAGGGTTCGCCATTTCGGATCCTGGGCGCAGCCCTTGCCCTGCTCATCAAGCTATGCTGAGGTGGCATCCCACATAGAGCAACTAGGAGGATGTACTGCTATGACATACAACTATCTACTGGGGCTTTGGGGAGAAAAAAGGAAAAAAGGAGGAAGATTGGCAACAGATGTTAGCCCAGGGCTAATCTTCCTCAAAATTTTAAAAATTTGAAAAAAAGCATATCTCCTACAATGCTTTAAAAAAAAAGAGAGATCTTTCACAAAAGCAATAAAAATATGAGACCTTGCAGTAATGTGAACCAAGAAATATTAGACCTTTATGGAAAAAGTTTTAAATTTTATTTAGTGACAATATTTTCAGCAACTATTGACACTAAAAATTATTTTAAAATATCAATTCCCCAATCTCTAGATTCATTCCTATTAGAACCCAATTGGGCTTTTTTTCTGGTAGAACGTTGATAAGCTGATTTTAAAATTCATATGCAAGTACAAGGAACCAAGAATAGCCAAACTACTCCTGAAAAAGAAGAAACATGCCAGACTTATTATAAAGCTATAGTAATTAACAGAATGTTAATGAGAAAATAGAAAAACAGGCCAATGGAATAGAACAAAGAGCTGAGACACAAGCATAAAGGAAAATTTGATGACTGCAATTCCAATTCTATCATATTGGTCGAAAAGATTTTTTAAATCATTCAGATAGAATTTGTTATACATATCTGAAACTTAATTTTGGTTATTTTAAAAAGTTAAATTTGAAAGGCAAAACTTTAAATCTTTTAAAAGGCTATTTATCGTATGGGTGAATTTTTTAAAAAGACAGAAAAAGCACTAAACATAAAGATTAAGATTGATAAGTTTGATAATTACTCTTAAAAAATATCTCAATCAATAAAAATGAGAAGACACGTCATAGACTGGGAAAAGAAGTGCACCACACTGTAATCGATGAGTGACTGTTGTTCTTTCATGAAACAAGTGACTTTTGGCAGTACAGCTCTCGTAGGGTTTAGTTGACTCTCTCTGATCAGGTTAGCTTCCATGGACCGATGGCCGTACCCACAGTTGTTTGAGACGTGCCTCCCTTTCTCTTCTAGACTTTATAGCGGATACCTTGAGCTTCCCAGGCTTCCACAAAACAGCCAAATCCTTAGATTCTTTTCCCTGATCTGTTTTGTCCACCAAAAGAATGTGCTTGGGCCACTTCCTTATATTTATCCACAGGTTTTAATGAAGACATTTTACTCTGAGGATGAAACTTAGCCTTGAGTGGCATTTCCAGCTAGCATTTCTCAATTGTGTCTTTTACACTTATGCGTTAGAAATTGCCGTATCTTTCAATCTTGAGAGTTCTGAAATTTGTGGATTTTCTCTTTTCCTTTTCAACCCTGCTTATAGCTAGTTCTTTTCTGAGTTCCTCTCTTTCTCGTATTTTGTTAGATAACAGCTAATAGCATCCAGAGCTAGTAGCATACTATTTCCCAGCTTCTTTGTATAAATCCACAAGTTCATTAGTCACATTATCTGTTTTCCAAGTTATTGCAGGTAAATGCAGTTTTGCCACTGTATTATATGTGTCATCATTTTTCCAGCCTTTGGTAACAGTTACTTGCCACTGCATCCCAACACCAGTGTCACAAATGTTATCCATTTGTTATGGCCATAACCCACTCCTAGAACCAGTTTCTGTACTGGCTTTTCCTAAATAAGGCTGCTGTAACAACTCCAAAATGTTAGTGCCTCACTACAATGCAGATTTATTTCTAGCTCCCATGTTAGCTACAGGTTGTCTGCAGTTCTGAGGCTCCATTCAATGTCTTACTCTGTGTTCCAGCTGCGGAGCAGCCCTATGTTGGTCTTAGGTCAGAGGGAAAAGTGAAAATTGTTGACCCATGTCATATCTCTCAAATCTTCTCAGACATGGTGTAGGTAACTTACAATTGTATTTCATTGGCCAAAGCAACTTATATGGCCAGGCCCAGTGTTTGTGTGGTAGGGAAGTATTTGTCTCTAAGGGATGTACTGGGAGTCACTGGCCCAAGGACAGGGAAGTATGGTTTCACCTGTAGGGAGAGGACAGAATAGTTGAGAACAACAATACCACCTATGCATCCACTTCTAGATATAGTCCCTAACGCAGTGTTTTTCAAAGTGCTGAGTTCTTAGTGAAGACAAACATTTGGAAGTTATCAGTGTGTTAGTACGAGAAAGGTTACCCAGGGAGAGGAAGGAGAGTGCCAGACACCTCCTAGGAGAGGCGTCTACAGAGGAGACCAAGATGTGTTGTCAGAGGTGGGGGAGGGAGAGTAAAGAGCACATCCCTAGACCCTGTTTAGACAACGACTTCTGCTCCAAAAATTATAATGTTTTTTGAAAGAAAACTTCAATCCAAATGCTTAAAATCTATCCAGTTTGTACCATCACAAGACTTAATTTCCAAATAGCGTAAGAGATTTAAAATTAATATATATTTATTTGTCATTACAGAGATTTGCCACAATATGGGCAGAAGCAGTGGCAGTCCTATTTTGGAAGAACTTTTGATGTTTACACCAAACTCTGGAAGTTCCAGCAACAGCATCGGTAAAGAGATTTTGTAGTTAAAGGAGAGCGGAGGTCCATTTTTATGTTAGTCACAGTTTTGACCTTTACTTCCTCAGTGCTTTCTCTTTCTTGGTGCATTTTAATATATTTCATCTTTATGACCCAAATGAAAACAAGTTGATTCTTTTTCTGTTTATTTAAGGTTTTAAAATGTAATGTTCTTATCTGATTTTTAAAGACTATTATATCTGAAATGGTTCAGCTTCACTCTAACACAGGAAGGCTGATTCATGGTTCCATTCTAAAAGAGATGTTGTTTATTAGCCAAAGCTCTTTGGGAGGGGGTTGCTTCTAATTTTCATGACCATAGCTCCAAGAAGTTTCTTTTTATATTTCAACTTACTTTAAATAAACATTTAATAAATGCTTTTTGAATTTAATTGAATGATTATGTTGAAATCTCATGAAAAACTCATGAACTTGAATTCATGAATTCAAAATTTCATGCTGAATTGGGTGGTATTTTATCCTATTAAATTTACAGATTTGATTATTTTTGAAATTTATAGTCTCTTATTTCTATTTTCTTATCTCCTATGTAAAACAGACAAGTCTTGGATAATCGGTATGGCTTGAAGCGGTGGCAAATAGGGGAAATTGCTTCTAAGATTGGGCAGCTATACTACCATTATTAGTAAGTGAATTGCATATGGAAAAAAGTAAAGCATTATTCTGATTTAAACACAGCATGCAGAAATATGCATAGTATACTTACTTGGTAGGAGGGAAAACTAAAGAGTTACAAATGAAACCCTAATAGTTCCGATCATATTGATCAAGACATAATCAAAGTAACGTTATTTGCTTCAAAGGGTCACCTTCCAAATAGTTCATTTGGTCAGACTCAATTATAACTTAAAGGAGTATGATCTTGGTTTTAGGTAAATGATAAATAATAAATGAATTTAAAGTTCTTAATGGCTCCACTTAGATCTTGATATTATATAGAGACGTATCATAACTTGTATGTTTGAATGGTTTTCAGGAGGATACTTTAAAACTCAAGACTTGTAGGATATGACTAAAAGGTTCCATGAAGTAGATAAAGATACTTTTGGTTGTATCCTTAGAACAATAACGTCTATATAGTCTCACCCATGGGTCATGGAAAGAAGAGAGCTCCTTTTAGGAATCTAACTCTCATTATCATGAAGTAATATCAGGTATACTGTAAAAAGGCTTGGACCATTTGTAATTTAATAGGCCAGAAAATTCCTTCCTCTCCCTGTCTTTTGGCTTGCCACCCAAAATTCCCACCATTAAAATCACTCTCTTGGGTAGAATATTTTCTCAAGAAGTCCCTTGTAAAACTAGAAATGTTAAACAGAGAACCTAATTCATCGCATCCTCTGAAGATTAATATGGATTAGTGCATTTCTGAGTCCTGTGAGAAAAAACTAAAGAAATGGGCCAAAGAACAAGTGACTGTAGATTTGGCAAAGGTCATGAAAGGTCTGGTTCTGGGCAGAAAGATTTAACTGGGTGGAATGCTGTTTGGAGAGTCCCTTTGAGGAATGAGAATAATGTGTACTTTGGGTTGCCATTAAAAAAGGCTTGGGAGCAGTGGGGAGGTATTTCTTTTTTATTATTATTATTTTTACGCATTTGGGTGATATGATTATTGCTTTGCTGATTCAAATTTAGGCTGGTCATTTCCATCCCCTCGTGTAGAAGAATAATGGAACAAGTATTTGTCATGGTGAAGTTTGAGACACTATCCAGTTTAAAGATGTTTTTTTTCTCATAGCCTACGCACATCTGAGACCAGCTATCTGAACGAGGCTTTCTCCTTCTATTCTGCAATCAGACAGAGATCCTATTATTCTCAAGTCAATAAAGAGGACAGGTATGCACCTAATATGTTTTTAGAAAGAGGAGATAAAACTTCAAAAATTTTTAGTCTGTGTGGAAATTATGCAGAAAAACACATTCGTTTATAACCTTTATTCATTTGATGGGCTTTATTGAGAACCTATCTGTACTAGGCCTTCTCAAGCAGACAGGGGTACGTTACCTAAAAGAAGTAGATATTATGGATGTTATAACAGATGTCACAATGCCAGCATAGAGTCAGAGCACAAAGGAGGGGCGGATTATTTCTTTATGAGAGATTGGGGTCACACAGAGTTTCAAACAACTCCAAAGTGAGGCTTACCTGATAACTCTTTTTAGCCCGTGTGATCTTAATTCACATACCTTCAAAAGCCTGCTGACAGCTGTCATGAAGGACTAATGAAAAGGCAGCTAATGCTGTTTGGATTTTCTTTTATAAACCCAGTACTGTTTTGCAGTTGTGTAGCTCCATTGTTAGGGGAAAAAATGTTTTTCATTCCCAGTAGTAATCTATTGAGAATTTATTGTATATCTGGTGGTGTGGTAGATTCTTGGGTGAGAGAAGAAAAAAGAAAAGAAGGAATACAGCTGTGCTGTTTTCCTTTCAGACAATTATCTTCTTGGGGAAATTACAGACATATTTGGGGGACAGGTAGATTGTGATGTTATTAATTCCAGATGAGGATGGAATTATTGAAGAAATCAGGGATCTGCTGGAGAATCTTTATTGCTGGCATTCCAAGAATTATTGGAAGAGAAAGTTCAGGCATAGAAGATCTGAATGTTCTCTCTGCTGCCAGCAACAGAACTCACAGTTCTTATACAGTGAACAGATTATGTTCTCTCAGCGATAGAAGAATACATAGTTTTCACATATTGTTCTAGAGACCACTTTGTGGTTGGCTATCATAAGCTTTCCAGCCAAGCAGCAACATTTTTTGGAAAGCCCCACTCTTGTAAATCCCCTTCATTCCCTTGCAAATCTTGTTCAAACTTGTCTAGAGGAGTTTGTTTGATACAAGTAAGGTGTGTAGATGCTGAATTCTCCATTTTCCCCCAAGGTCTTTTGGTCATTGCGTTACTTCATTCTTCTATCAGGAGTTCCATCGTTTATTTTTCCTTCAGATTTTCTTATGGTTTGCTTCACATATTTTCACTATAGAGCTATTTCCTCCCTCCCTTTTTTTTTTTTTTTTTTGCATACATGTACAATTTGTCTGAATTCTTGGTAAGATAAATTGTGTCTCTAAAAAAAATACAAAAGGGCTGTGTAACAATTTTTCAGTATGAAAAAACATATAAGCAAAAAACTGTTTTAAGCAATAGTAAAATACCTTGTATTTCACTTTCCTGCATTTTCTAATTTGCAAAAAGGGAAATTGGCCTTGGGTCCTTGACTTAAAACCCAACAGTTTGATTTATTAAAATCATTTTCTATCTGAGTAGCAGACACCACATATGAATTATTTTCCTGTGCTGCCTCCTAGAGCAGGGCAGATGAACAGAAGTAAAATTATTTGGAACCAAGAAGACAAAATCTCTTGGGGCCACTTTTAGTATCAAAGGACAATCCAGCGTCCAAATCTTGACCTTGTTCCCTGTACCTTAGGAAGAAGTTTGTTCAGTCGATAGGTTGTTTCTTAGTTCACACAGGGCAAGGGGGGCAGTCAAGGTGGCAATTGGCAACAGCTTCTAAAATCAACAGCCACTAGATTAAAGCTAAGTAAGAAGGTATTCCACAATTTCACGGTTGCTTTAAAAAAATCTCTCCTTAAAGGCAAGTTCTCTCCGCACTGTCTCGTACCTAAGGATGGTGTCAAAGCCAGGAGGAGTGGTACGTTCCAGCAGTCAGCAGGGTGACTGCCTGTCACTAAGCATAGATAGCTCTCAGAATGTCTCACGCTGTGGGCTTATCCTGCTTAGTAGAGGAGATGTTAACCACATGAGCACTTGTCCCAGGAGCTGCAAACCCTGACTGTTGCAGATGGCTGAGGCCGAGCCTGGTCAGAGTTAGATGTGGAGAAAGTGACATTTCTGGGTACACAGAGGTTGGGGGAGATTTTGCAGTTAGCCACCTGGAAAAATAGTTTCTCAGGCAAATGTGTAGTTAAAGAGTCGGTGTCCTACAAGTATTGGGCCTGGCGGGTTGGACAAAGCTGCAGTTCTTGAGTGCCAGGAGAACTTTGTCAAGAGAATCATGATGTCAACTTTAGTGGTGACAGCATTGAAATTTTTTACAATAGGAAATGTGAATCTAAACTTGAAGACCTTGGCAATTCCTAGTAGTAGCGTTTATAAGGAGGACTGATGTGGGCCTTTCCAGTGAGGTTCACAGGATGAGTTTTCACAGGGGGATGGTTGGTTTGGCAACATAAAAGAACAATGAAGGATTTCTTCAGGAAGAGGAAAATTGAAACTAGAAGGAAGGGGTGATATATAAGGATTGGTGAGAAAAAGTTATCCCCTTATTTCCTAAAAAAAGCACAGACTTCATAAGACAGTAATCGTTGTAATAATGGCTAATTGAGGTTATTGAGATAAAATGGGGCCAAATCCTGGATGACAATAACATGAAGGAAGATAAAGAATTAAATCACACTAATAAGGTGCATTTATTATTCAGAAGAAGCTTAGAGTAAGTAAAGTTTGCTTGTTATAATATTAAGAGGAATATTTTAAAGAACATAAGGAGAATGTGTAACTTCAAAACAGGTAGAAGGGGGAGGGGAAAGTGAATAATAAAATTACGATCATTACAATAAAAGGTAGGAAAGGAATATATACTGAAAAAAAGTATAATTAGCACAAAATGTTAAAGTAGAAACAAGTCCAAGTACATTGGTAATCATAGTAAATGAAAGTGATCTAAACTTCCTAGGTAAAAGTCAAAGATGATCAATGTGCCTTTTTAAGAAAAATCCAGTAATAATGCTGTTTACAAGAGATCCTCCAAAGATATAAGGTACACAGAAAAACATAAATGAGACATACTAAGGGGAAGAAATGCCACTGTCTTTGTGAGTACATTGTTTCTATTTAAGGCAGAAAATGTTATTAAGGATAGAGGTTTACTTCATAATGATAAAAGGAATAATTCAAGAAAATATAAAAATCTTAAACTTGGGTATGCCCAATAATGTAGCATTATAATAAACAAAGCAAAATGTGGCATATTTTCAGGGGGAAATTGAGAAATGGTCTAATATACATGGAGATTTTTAGTATACCATATTTAATAATTTATGTATCAAGAAGACAAAATTTAAGAAAATTTGAGTAACATAATTAAAAACTTGTTCTAATGTGTGTAAAACTGCATACAACAATAAGTGAATGTACATAATTTTCAAGCTTCTATGAAACTTTTATGAAATTGACTTATACTTTCCACAAAACAGATTTCAATAACTTCAAGTATATGTTGTCTAACCTTGTGACAATTTTATTAAAAATTAAGAATGAAAGCATAGTTTTTAAAAAATCAATAAAGTCAATTAGTAGACATATTTCTAAATTCATGGATCAAAGAGGATTTTTTAAAAATTTTATTATGGAAAATGTCATATATACTGCGTAAGGTTGGGGGAGATTATATTATATTATATTTGTAATGTAGGATGTGGAAAGCAGGAAGTGGAAATTGGAAATGTCAGGTTTGAATTGATAAGGGATAAGTATAAAGGGTCAGGTGTGAAGAGGTGCAATATTGACTGTAAGTAGCCTTTGATAAGTTAAGGGTGCATATTGCTACTCCTAGCAACCACTAAAAGAACAATAGCAAAGAGATGTAAGTAAGATAGGGGATATAAAATGGAACACTACAATATATTTGATTAACTGAACAGAAAGCAAGAAAGGAGCAATAGAGGAACACAAACACAGAAGGGGCAAATAGAAAACAAACAGCAAAGTGGGAGATGCAAACCCAGCCAAAGCAACAGTACATTAAATGTAAATGGTCTGAGTACCTGAGCATACGAGGCAAAGATTGTCAAAGTGGATAAAAAAGCAAGACCTAACTATACACTGTCTACAAAAGATGCGTTAAAATAAAAACACACAGCTACTTGAAAGTAAAGTGATGGAACAAGATATGGCATACAAACAGTGTAAGAAAACTGGCTTGATTTATATTATCATCAGAAAAATAAGATTTCAAAGCAAAGAATGGTCTTCCTGGAACCCTTTTCTGCTCATATTTTCATGCCTGTCGTCTCCTACTCTTCTTACAGTCTTGACTTAAACACTCTCTAGGAAGCCTTGTACTCACCCAAGATCCAGTCCTGTGGGCTCAGATAGCATCCTTTATTTCTCCTATCATTCTGTTTATTCCACTGTTTTAAGTATTTATGTCTCCTCTACATTTTAAATCCTTTTCTGTCTGTAAGATCTGTGAAGAAGGGGACCGTGTCTATAGTTTATCATTCTACTTCTAGCACTTAGCATAGTGTCTCATGCATCTAAGTTCTCATAGATATTTGTTCAGTAATTGATTATATGAATGAAGAACGTAATGAATCAGTTAGTAAGACATGTGTTAAAAGACTGAGTTACATGCAGAAATGTTTATAACTGCAAAATAGGATCAAAAGAGTTTAAAAGCTATTGGAAAGTTGGAAAAATTTTTAAAGTATATTTTCTTTTTTACTCTAATAAGCAATTTTCCATTTGTCTACCGTAGACCTGAGTTGGTAGTTAAGAAGCTACGATACTACGCAAGATTTATAGTAGTTTGTCTTCTTCTCAACAAAATGGATGTTGTGAAGGATCTGGTGAAGGTAAATGTTCTTTAAAATAATTAAAATCCTAGTCTCTGTGTATGGATAGTTTTTTAAAAAAATAGATTTAAGGTTAAAATAATTTTTGATATATCTAAATTATTACAATATTCAGAGTATGGTAACTTCTGACAAGGGTAATGATAACAAAATTTTCCAACTCTCTTCATATTTCAAACACACACGAATCAGAGAGAATTATCTTAATTCCTTGCTTTTATCTCTTCAGCATGTTTTACATTTCACCACCCATCAATGGATGGTTAGGAAATGCAAATAAAAGTTAAAATATTTAGTTTAAGAGAAAATAATTGAAAGGTTAGGTCAAGAAAAAGTACATAATGTTTTTAAAATGTATTGTGAATGAATTTTGGTTCTTCCATCCCTTTAGTATGTCTGCATCACTCTGTACTTCATTATCTCAGATAATTAAGAGTTAACTGCATTCAGGATCCACTTAATATCTGTAATTATTGCATACTGCAATCTGGTGGCACTCTGTGTTCAGTTAGTGGTTTCAATGGCATATTTCTTAGTTTTTGGTCCTCAAGGATAACGTGCTAATTTTGACAAGTCTCTGTCTTCTTCCACCCCCAGTTATTAATAAAACTATTTCTAAAAAACAGTATGGTATAAATCCAAAGAAAATCAGCTAAACAGTATTTACTTATTTGTACATGTTAAAAGAGTTTTCTATAAATAAATTCATTGCTGATGTAGCACTGAGTAGGTGCTCTGGATCTCTTTGAAGATCTTATTGATGTGTATCATTCTGGAGTTTTTGACTTTTGGAGCAAATCCACTCTTTGTTTTTAGTTGTAATTGGGACTGTATATTGATAATAATCAAACTTCTTAACTATATCAATTTCTGTCAGGAATATGGTACAATATAGCAATCTATTATGTTTTTTTCTATAACCATTTTTCTTTGTGATATTTTAAAATCAGGAATTGTCAGATGAAATTGAAGATTATACACATCGCTTTAATACTGAAGATCAAGTGGAATGGAACCTGGTGCTTCAAGAAGTAGCAGCTTTCATTGAGGTCAGTTTTTGACAAGAAAGGTTGTCATAATTATAGACAAGTAAATGCCTATGTGGTATACATTTTTATTGTGTGTATATGTCAAGAGGAAGGAATAACTTATTATATTGACATTTTGTCTTGGCCATCAATTATTTATTGCTTTTTTCCACAGGCGGACCCCGTAATGGTATTAAATGATGACAATACCATTGTTATCACATCTAATCGCCTTGCTGAAACAGGAGCCCCATTGCTGGAACAGGGCATGATTGTGGGACAGTTGTCTCTGGCTGATGCACTCATTATTGGTAATTGTAATAACCAGGTAAAGAATTGTGGAGGAATTATGCTTAAAATTCATTTTGAAAAATAGTGTTTTTGATTATTACAGAATTATTATTTCCTTATAAATATCCTAACATCCGTTTGTGAGGAAATGGTTAATTAAATTATGCTGTGTCCATGTATGGACTATATTACAGACATTTAAATGGTTTAGAAACGATTTTTAATCACAAAGGAAGATACTTATGGTGAGTGAAAATAAACTTGTTATGGAGCTATGTAAACAGAATTACTTCATATATGTTAAAATGTCTACATATGTGCACAGGAAAAAGACTTGGAAGAAATTTACCAATATCATAAAAGGTTTATCTCTGAATAGTAGAATTATAGGTGATTTTTATTTTCTTCTTTACAACTTTCTAAATCTGTATATTACTTTTACAATCAGGCATAAAAGGGGGAGGAGTTATTTTTAAGTACATTTGTGAAAAGCAAATTTCAGATATTTTTTCATGATAGAATAGTCCCATGATGATGCGGATTTAATGTACTGGAAGTTATGGTATATTGGAAAAGTCACCAGTGAATATATTTTTTTATGTGGGTTGTGAGGAAGATTAGCCCTGAGCTAACATCTGTTGCCAAAACTCCTCTTTTTTGCTGAGGAAGACTGGACCTGGGCTAACATCCGTGCCCACCTTCCTCTACTTTATATGGGACGCTGCCACAGCATGGCTTGACAAGCAGTGCGTCAGTCTGCACCCGGGGTCTGAACTGGCAAACCCTTGGCCACCAGAAGTGGAGCGTGCAAACTTAAACACTACGCCACCGGGCTGGCCCCTGACTACATTTTTTTATATGCATTATTTGCACAAATTTTAATTTTGGATCCTTCCCTTCCACCTATCATTTTTGTTATTGTTAACATTTTCTACTACTTCTTCAGTTTTTGCTTTTATAGCCTTTAATTTGCAAATTTCTAAATTAAAACATTTTAAATGTTTTAATGTTAAATGTTTAAATGTTTTAAATGTTAAAATGTTTTAATTTAAATTAAAATGTTCCCTACCCTAAAGTTCTATAGAAGTATTATTCAAAATAGGAAAAGATACTGTCTTAAACATTGTATGGTGCCAAAACGTACTGAAGAGCTTATAAAATGTGGGCCGCAGCCATATTTTAGCCTGGCTGTTTTGACAAAAGTTAGCATGTTTTATAGGATCTAATATAGATCTCTGTATTTACATAACTACTTTTTATTTGTTTATAAAAATACCTGAGGAAATTGATGGACTGATAGACATAGAGATAGATGGACAGATAATGTGATAGAGCAAACATAGAAAAATGTTAATGTTATAGGATCTAGATGATAAGCATATGGGTGTCACTGTACAATTCTTTCAATTTTCTGTCATTTGAAATTTTTCATGATAAAACACTGGAGAATAAAATACCCAATGTCAGTAAGTACACGTGAACATCAAGAGCAATAATATGATTAAAGACTTGAAGGTCTGTGTATTGCAGTAACGGTTGGGTTTGTTTCTCCTGCAGGTTAAGTTTAGTGAACTAACTGTTGACATGTTCCGGATGTTACAAGCCCTGGAAAGGGAGCCCATGAATTTGGCTGCCCAGATGAATAAGCCAGGAATGCAGGTGATCCTCTCCCTACTTCTGCAATTTTGCTAACACTCGTGCTGCTCCTGCTCCTCATGGAATGCTGTTGCTCAGCAAATGCTAGGAGTGTGAACAAAGAATTTTCTTGATGAGACATAAGAGAAATAGATAAGCATAACAGTAACACTGAGCAAAAAAAAGATATTTGATGAAGAGGATAGTGAAAATAGGCATTGATAATTCATCTGTCAGATACATCTTGTATGTGTCTTGTTTTCTGTGTGAAAATATAGGAATCAGCTGACAAGCCTACCAGACGAGAAAACCCTCACAAGTATCTGCTCTACAAACCAACCTTCAGCCAACTCTACACCTTCTTAGCAGCATCTTTTAAGGTATATATGATCCAGTACTTTTTACCATATGGGGAAATTGTGCCCTAAATGGAATCTGAGAGTCACTCTTCTCTTCGAATATTTGAGTCAAGAATTTAGAAAAATATGAAAATGAAAACTTCCTTTAGAATATCCTAATCATGGCTATTTTTGGAATGGAAGTTGCTTGTGATGTTATAAGTATTTCTTACCATTGATTAATGAGAATATTGATTATCATTCTCCTTCCTCCAGGTTATTACTAAACTACTTTAGGCATAACAGTCAGTGTAGAACTAAACAGGAGCAGGTCTCATAGGCATATTGTATATTCAAGCAGCTCTGGGAAACATTTTGGTCATCTGAGGGAGCTATGAGAAGTAGGGAATTCCTCCCAAAGTTTCTACAGAGAAAGCCACACATGGGAGTTGGTCTTTCACACCTATAGTAAGGATCTTTACTTCTCCATTTCAGGTTTTCAGTGAACAGTCTCTAAATCTTGGGGGTTTTGAAGCAGAGAATGTCTTCAAAACTTTTGGCAATAGTTATAGATTAATAAGGAATCTTTGCTGTGTAGACAGTTATAAGTTGGAACCAGCAAGAGTGACTCTCTCTCTTTGAGATGACAGTAGTTTGTTAAGTTATTTCCCAGAGCTTTGAAATGTTGTAAACTTTAAATAAAACTGTTATTTTCCCTGTTTGTTGTTTTGTATATGTGCTTTTCTTTCATTTCAGGAGCTGCCTGCCAATAGTGTGCTTCTGATTTACCTGTCAGCCACTGGCGTTTTCCCCACAGGTCGTTCTGATAGTGAAGGTACAATAAAGGAATGCTCCCTGTCGTGAGCAGGGCTTGAATTCTCTTTACTTTCTACAAGACGATGGCCCGTAGCCCACAGACCATCTCAAGCTTTCTAGAAAGGCTTCCTAATTTGAAACCTGGTCTGTTTGTTGAATTGGCATTCTTGTGGATACCCCAGTCTGTTTTATTTGCTGAAACATTATATGTTGAAGTTCATAAATTATCAGTAGATTCATATACTAAATGCATGCTTCACAGTCAAATTTGCCAAAAGCACATATATATGTATATGGAATAACCAAGCCTAATTATCTACTTCATATCATTGCATATTTCAATGCGGTTTTCAACTTTTCAATGAGGTTTTACTGCATTAGGGAATCTGGTCAGCGGCTTCATTGTGGCTGAAAGCCTTTGTAGAAATCAGTGCAGTTTTGTAACTGTGAAAGTTCAAGTCCTTGTCATGATTTTGTTTTCTGTCCTTTGTTTTTTTATGGATTCAACCTGTAAAATATTGGGATGCTATTTTGGAATAAAAACTTAAAACTGTCCAGAATATATGAAATTGATCAGAATAGATGAGTAACTTGGATGTAAATAAGGCAATTAAATCTTTGTTTGGACAAAAAAAATTTCTTAACATCCTTAACATTTTCCTCCTCATCTGTTTGTTGAAATTTGCATTCCTTTATACAATGCATGTCCCTGCCATCTTCCTTGCATGATCTACAAATCCTCTTATGTGTTAAAATGAAAACAAAACAAAATGAATTTCAAAGTCTTTTCATTGCAGTGATTTTTTTTAAGGGATAAAATATGACACTTAACATTAAAAGTGATGCAAAATCATAAACTACTTTAATTTTTTTGTAATAAAGTTAGTATTTTTATTTATAAATAATTATTTCCATGTCTTAAACATATACTGTTGAATCAGATTTTCTGGGCCCTTGTTTAACATATTGACCTTTAGTTTTACTTTTTTCAAAGTACAATAGTTACTAACTGAATGGTCCTTTGAGAGAGATTATTCCTAACATCCCACAGTTGCTGTTCCATTTAGACAAGAGTTTAACTAACTGATATGACCAGTGGGAAAAGGCTTACTTCAAAACCAGAACTACAGTGGTTGATATAACAGTGATAATAATGGATTTTTTCACACATGAAATTTGAAAGTTCTTTTCTTTTAATTTGTTGAAGTTTTTTTCTTTGAAGTTTTTGTCAGTGGGAATTTTTGAGTTCCATCCAAAATTTTCCCTGAATTAGTGGCTCACTTAAAATTATATTTAAGAAATTATTAAGACTTCGTTCTGCAACTCCCCTACTTAAATAATTTTGTTAAACTTGAGATTTTAATTTTGCTTAAAATATAAAGATCATTTTGAACATTCCAGATCTCCATCCCTTTTATTACCCACAGTAATGGGATGTAGTAGATTCTTGTTTTGTTTCTCATTATATTCTGTTTGAAGAACTGATGAGTAATCAAATGATTTTTTAAAATATTGAAACAGGTAGCATGCTGAAATCATTTAAATACTGCATTAAACTAGAATGTAAATTTTAAAATAATTTAAATGTTATGTAATTATCTTCCACTTGTATCAATGAGAGATTCACACAATACCTTTGTATTTGAACATCAGGTCAATGTTACTCTCCAATTGAAGTCTAGGATTCTTCCCTTTGTTTTTTATAGGTCCTTATGATTTTGGAGGGGTACTTACTAATAGCAACCGGGATATTATAAATGGAGATGCCATCCACAAAAGAAATCAGTCCCACAAAGAAATGCACTGGTATGTATTCTGGTGTCTCCCTCTATTGTAAAAATTATGGTTCTCTCTTATAAAATATTAAATGAAATGGGCACTTTTTTCTGGTACTAAAAACGTTCCTTCAGACTACTATTAATAACACTTACTTGGATTCCAGCAATATTTCAGGTTCTGACTATCCTAGGGAATTAGAATTTTGGGCTGATATCTATTTTCAAAATTTTCTTTGAGTATCTATTATATGTCAGATACCATTTAATCACTGGGGATATGTCAGTGAACAAAATCACATTCAAGTTGGAGGAGACTATAAATACATACATACATAAATAATATGTCAGGACATGATACGTGTTAACATCAATACAAACTTTTTAAGATTCTATTCGTTTGACATAGCATAAATGAACTTGGTTATATGATTTCAAGTAGATTTCACCCATGACAGATTGCTCTTTTTCTAAGTATAACACATTCGCTGCTTGGGCCATTATTGGCTCTAGAATTTCTCTAGCTGAAACATAGCAATCTGTTTATCAAGGAAACTGGACTTGTTTGAAACTGCATTTCTAATAGCACTTTACATAAAAATCTTAACTGTTCGTATTAAAGAATGGAGAAGGGAGGGCAGAGAGGGAGATGTTTCAAATTATATGTATAATAGCTAATGGTCCCTCAAGCTGTACGTTGGTGCAGTTGTTGACCTTAGTTGTAAATGATTTATATTAGAAAAATTTGTATTTGAAATGTATTTCAAGGTTTGATGATATTGCTTATTGACACATCATTTTATATACTTATATTTTTATTTATATTTACATTAATCTTTATACATATACACATTGTCAGTAGGTCTTCTGTGGGCCAGTGAATCTACATGTTTAACGAGTAGCCCAGATGATTCTGATGCAAATGTCCAGAGGAAACATAAAGAATAGGAAAAGGGGAACCCCTACTTATTGTCTGCAATATTAAGATATAGCTTGAAATATTAAAAACCTTTAAAATAGATATAGATTTTGAAAGACTCATTGAAATGCAAGTCTGATTGTGTTTTTACATCTTGTTTTCAAAACATTCTTAGAAGGAGCTTTTAAATATTAAACAAGTACCTAAATGCTGACTTCTGAGATTTCCATTTGTGTGTTTAGTCCATCTATAAATATGTAGACTTCTGTTTAGCTTGAATATTCTTGAATAATAATTATCTCTGAATTCTTTTTCCAAATAAAACTGCTAAGTTGTCTATCCCAGGAAATACAGACACTTTTTGTCTCTTGCTTAGTTAATCTTTGTTTTACTCTCAGTGCTGTGATGGAAAGGAGATGTGAGCAGACCACACTGAAGAGTTAAGATTTTTGAGGCTTGGCCGATATAGTTGCACATATTCATTGTTACTGTTGTTGTTTTCCCAGCCTTCACCCTGGAGATCTCTATCCTTTCACAAGGAAGCCCCTGTTTATCATTGTGGATTCATCCAATAGTGTTGCATATAAGGTGAGTTCCATGAGCACTATTGCACGTTAGACATTATG
The DNA here is from genome assembly GCA_031878705.1 of Tapirus indicus. Classification (NCBI taxonomy): domain Eukaryota; kingdom Metazoa; phylum Chordata; class Mammalia; order Perissodactyla; family Tapiridae; genus Tapirus; species Tapirus indicus. Next base: position 28,337,960 of record CM062929.1, on the reverse strand, counting down.
GCACCACCCCGAGGTAACCGATCTTAATGTGTGCCTTTTTATTTTGCTTTATTTTATTTACTTTTACACAGTTTGTATTTAGTCTTTCTTTTCTTTTGAGGTTGTGCATGCTAGTCAGGATCTGGTGCTATGAATAGAAACAAGAAGAAAACGCATGAATGGACACTCAGTGGAAAATAATAAATCCTCCTGCAGGAAAAAAAAATTCAAGATTTCCAAGATCTCTGGTGGGAGGTTTATTTTTGTTATATAACCCAGAATAATTTTCTTTTATAGAGGTAGACGTATATGGGCAAATTTTATTTTCTAGTTTTCAAACTTTTTCTCTTTCTACATACTGAGCTGCTATAGTTTAAGGGAAATTTCTATCCCGTGTTTTACAATTCCAGTCGTTGAATATCAGCATAAATTGTTTTAGATGCACTTAATTTTTTCTTAAATTTGTGACAATATGTAAAAAAAGATGGCCCTGAATGCTGAAATATGTAACAGGGATCTAACTTGAAATCCTTTGTTTTATATTTTGCTATTGAAGCAATGGTTTCCAATGATTATATAAAGAATGCGAGCAGTGGAACACTTTAAAGTTGGAAATTAGAATTCAGACTGTAGGAACTTAAAGGAAAATGAAAACAGAATCTTTGGAGTCCTTTGTATGTGGTTGGGATGTTTCATTAGTGAACAATATGTTGAGAAATATTCTGAGATCTGCCAATTAAAACTATTTCTCTTGTGAGTGTTCATATAATTAGATAGAGAAGCAAAGATTAGTAAATTTATTTCAGGAGAGCAGTGGAAATGTCTGGTAGCCAAGAGAGCCAACCCCAAGCATATGTTTTCCATCGAATTTTCATGTTTAGTTTCACTTTTTAGAGTTAAAGTCTGAATTCTAAGAGCATCTAACCCACCCTAAATTTTTCAGCATATTTCCTGCTACCCAGTTTGTCAAGTTTAACATTACAACTTTTGATTTTTAGGAAAATTAGCTGCATACTTTCTTAAATTGTGTGTGGTGTTGTTTTTAATCTTTTTGAGTTGGTGGGAGGCTACTGAATGAAAAGGTTTATTGGCTACCCCATTTAAACTCTAAAACCAGAAGAGTCCAGGCATTTTATATCTTCACAGAATTCAAAAGAAGCGTTCTGTGTCTTTGTCAATGAAAAGGAATCATTTGCTACAGTTTAATGAAGTGACAGTATATGCTGATGCACCAGGTCAAGTGTATTGCTTAATATGATCTAGCATGCATTTAAAGTATTTTAGCAATCTATTATTTTCTCTTGATTTAATTGGACAGTATTTGATACCACCTTTTATAATTTCAAGAATATCATTCATTGTATGTGCTTGCTATTTCCAGAGTGCTATTTGGATGCAGAATGAGTATTGGATGCTGATTTTAAAAAACACCATTGTGCATAACTGGAAATGTTTTTACTTAGTTATGTATTGTGATTTAATTCTAGATTTCAGTGTTCTGGCACCCAGGGTAGCAGTGGAATAATAGAAAGGTTTTTGTTTGTTTGCTTTTGATGGCACATGCAGTATCATCCCTCTAAAAAATTAAATTATCCAGAACATACTGATCTTCAGAAATGAAATGGGGAGCCCATATGTAGTAGGCAAATCAGAGCATGGCACAGATCATTGGTCTTTTTAAAAATTAGTACTATCTAATGCTTCTAAATCAAATATGCAGTTCTCTGTGTTACTATGTGAAGGTGTCTGATATTTACTTTTACCACAAAGTAAAAAGTGTAAAAAGTCTTAAATTACCATTTTGCAAGTTTCTAATGAAAAAGGAGAACTGGGCAACTGATGTATTATTTCTTGAGTACCTACTTAGCTGTGTACGTTTCATGCATTTGAATGTTTTATGAACATATATGTGTTTTCTAAATGTTTCTTCATTTAAATACAAACATTTCATGTGTATTTCTTCATATAAGTGTTACTTTTATGAAAGTAACCATGCATATAGTATAAAGCTGTAGTTCTCAACTCTTTCTGTACATCAGAAACATGCAGAGACCTTTTCAAAACCACTTGTACCTGGGCCCCATCTCCTGCGACTCTGACTTGCTTGACCTGGAATGAGTGTCAGTATCAGGATAATTCCAGTCTGTTGTCAGGGTGAGAACTACTCAGTCAACAAGTTCCACCAGATGTTGCTAAATCAGCAGTCTCCTGCACTCTTGCCCAACTCCTATTTGCCTCTTCCCAGAGGCCACCGTTTACATCTTTTTAGCTGATTATTTTGATATTTAACCACCATCTTTCTAAATAACATACTGGTGTTGATATTTCTTGATGCTCCAGTTTTAGGCATTATATATTGATTTCCCATTATGGAGGAGAAATGTAGCTCTCTTTCCTCTTCCTATCCCCAACTCACAGTTATACTGTTGACATCATTTTATCCACACAGTCAACTTATATCATAATTTTGATTCACTGAAGATTTAGTACTTCTATTATTATGACTATAAAATGCTTTTAACAGTTAAGCCACATAGTAAACTTTTTCTCTTCTGTGCAACTTTCTGCTTTTCCTGGAGCAAGTAATTGTCTGCCTTTGTTCCTTGTTTTTTCCTGAACTTATCACTAAGTCAACCCTGGTCTCCTCACCAGTTGTCTAAATCTTCTTTCAGGTTGTTCAGATGCCTCAGTCTCTTAATTTCATCTTCATGATGAATTATCTCCCAGAGCCACTGGACTGGTGCCCTCTCTACATGCTGCACAGCCCTCATCCCAGAATCTCTTTCATTATTGTCCTGGGAATTCTTCATCTCTCTTCTGTATTGGATCCTCTGTTTCCTGAACCCTGTGTCTTTCTCTTGGACTCTCTGATTTATTCTCTTATTTTGCTTTATTCTGTCATTTTGTGCAGCATCTGCTGTGGTAGCTTCCTGAGAAAGGCTGAATGTGAGGTAAAATGTTTGAGGTCTCGCACTTCTGCAAATGTCTTTGATTTACCATCACACTTTAATGATGGTTTTTGTATAGATTAGAAATTATTTCCCTTCAGAATTTGGAAGGCCTGTTGCATTGCTTTCTAGCTTCCGTATTTCTTAAGAGGTACAAAGCATTCTAATTCTGGATTCTTTTATGTGACCTGTTTTCAGTCTTGGGAAGCTTGTAGAATCTTCTCTGTGTCCCCAGTGTTTTTCAGCTTCTTAACAATGTGCCCTGGTCTAGGTATTTTTAACCATGGTGCTTGACGTGTGCTTGGTGAGTCCTTTCAATCTGGAAACTGCCCATTTTCTTGAGTTGTTCTAGTGATTTACTACCCTCCACTTTCTCTGTCCTGTCTTTCGAGAACTTTTGCCATTCGTGTAATGGACCTTCTGGTCTAGTCCTCTGATTTCTTGCCCTTTATTTTTCATCTTCTGGTCTTTTTGTTCTTTAGGAAGTTCCCTTGCCTTTATCTTCTAACCCTTTTATTGAGATTTTTCATTTGTTCTCTAGTTGTTTCTTTCATAAAGATACAGATGTATGTGTGTGTATAAAACATATATACATAACATATGTAATTACCTTGGTTTTTATCCTGGTTGAAAGATCTTCTCTTACCTTTGAGAATATTAATGATCATTTTTAAAATTCTCCCTGCATGGTATCTGTTTCCTTCACGTTGATTTGTTTCTGTTTTTGCCTGTATATTTCATATTAGAGACTCTCCTCAGGGTATCGTAATTTTTGCTCATCTGGTCCGATTTAGGAGTGGAAGGTAGCAAAATGGTCGAAATCTCTGAGGTTGTAGATGGGGCTTGTCTCGCTGAGCTGCTCACTGTGCCGATCTAGCTGGACCATTTAGCTGGGTAATCTCTGATGTCAGTATCATGGTCTGGTCATAGTCACCAGAGCAGACTCACCTTTTCTCCCTGGAATGTAAAGGTGTGACTCTCAGCATTGTGCTGTTTTCCCTAAAGTCTGTGTGTATTTTTATTTGTATATACATGTACCTTTATGTCCCCAGTGCCTCACACTTAAAAGATTCTTAATAAAATATGTTGAATGATTAAATGAAGATAGGCGCTATTGTCCTTGTTTTATAGTTGAAGAAACTTTGCCTATGGAGGTGAAGCATCTTGCCTAATTGATTCCAGCAGTCTTTCTCATTCCAAAGCCCAAGCTTTTTCCACACTTAAGAAAGAGGACCTTTGCATGCTAGTCTGAGCCTCATTCCAGAGGAGAGTGATTGAACTGCCAAGATTTGTGTAACAACTGTGGTCCACATTTTGGCTCTCAGATTTCCATTAGGGAATAGGCAAGTTGAAGTGGCCTTATCTGTAGTGATGTCGTACTAGTGGGAGTAAAAAAAAAAATCCCTCATTCATTTTGGGCAACACTTCATTCTGCTTTCTTTTCTTTGGAAGAAGAAAATCCTTTGAATATTTAAATGTTTATGACAGAGCTGGATCCCTGCCAGTGAATGTGACTTACACATTTGTCAAAACAGTCATATTTATCTAAACAGCCTCGTCCAAAAGTATTTGACTGATGCTGCCGATTGCTGCGGTCTCTTAAGGCATTCACCTTCATGACAAGATTACGTAAGAGCTCTTCTGCCAGTCAGCCCTCACTCATCCCGTTTCTTTCTTGCTACTTTGAAAGACTGTCTTTTTGTTTTTGACATTCTGCAGTTATGCTATGATACGTCTAGGTTTTCTTTCTTTGTATTTAACCTATTGAGGTTAGGAGTTTTTGTTATTGCTGGAAAATTCTCAGCCATTATCTCTTCAGCCATCGGCTGCACTCCAGCTTCTCTCTCGTCTCCTTCCGGAACTCTGGTTATGCATATACGTGGCATTCTCACTGTGTCTTCCACAGCTCTTGACCTCTCTTCTGTACTTGCCATCTTTTTGTCTCTCTGGTTGAGTTTTGGAGTTTCTTCTGATCTGTCTTTCAGTTCACAAGTTTTTTCTTCACCTGTGACTAACTTGTTATTAAACTCACTTATTGAGTTTTATATTGGTTGTGGTATTTTTTCATTTCTAGAAGTTCTATTTGGTTCTTTTTTCAAATAATCCATTGCCTTATTTTCTATTTTCAAGTTTGTTCTTTCTTTCTTTCTTTTTTTTTTTTTTCGTGTGTGAGGAAGACCAGCCCTGAGCTAACATCCGTTGCCAATCTTCCTCTTTTTGCTGAGGAAGACTGGCCCTGGGCTAACATCCGTGCCCATCTTCCTCTACTATATATGAGACGCCGCCACGGCGTGGCTGACGAGCAGTGCATTGGCGGGCGCCCGGGATCCGAACCTGTGAACCCCAGGCTGCCAAGTGCGAACTAAACATGCTGCGCCACCGGGCGGCCCCTGTGCTTTATTTCTTTAAACTTAATAAGCATACTTATTATTTATTATCTATCTGATGATTCTTATACCTGAAACCTGCTTTTGCTGCTTAAAGACACCCTTCGCTATTTTTGTATCCTTGTATGTTTGATTATCTTTGACTAGTTTCTTCTCGTTATCCTTAAAATTATTTGTAGGCAATTCTCTGAGCCCTAGAAGGAAGGTACTTTCATCTGGAAAGGGTCTGCATTTGCTTCTGCTGGACACCTGGAGACTCTCCCATTTCAGGACCATGTTTGGGGGTTACTGGCTTGTAGTTACAACCCCCAGGAGCTGTTTGGTTTCTTTCTTTCTTTGTCTCTGCTTTGCTCAGCATCAAGAAAATGTTCCTTGCAGTCCCCTGAGAGAGTGATCGTGGGGGGAAGGAAGGCATGAAGTTTGGTTTGGTTCATCCTTACATTAAGGGTGTAGCCCTTTGGTATTCCAATTTAACAGGGGCGGTTTTCTCTTAAGACTTTCGTCTTAGGCAGAGCCTGAGCTCTGACTTCTGTCTCCTTCTCCAGATAAGGCCTTTAAAACCTAAACTCAAGTTGCTCGATTGCCTCACGGCAAAAGAGCTCTGGAGTCAGTTTATTTTCAGTCCTGTCTACTGGTTTTTCCTCATCTCTCTGACCTCCTGTTGTTGGAGTGCCCCTGGAATCGTTGTTCCTTTTCTTTTCCAGCTACAACTGAATCCCTTGATGGACTTATGTAGTTTCATGACTATCATGAAAGTTTAATTACTATCTCTATGCTGACAGTTTCCAAATTTATGTCTCGAGCCCAGACCTCTCTCTGTTACTCCAGACTCGAATATAATCTACCTACTCCACACCTCTAATTGGTAATTCTAGTAGAGATTGCAAATTTAACATGCCCAAGACAGAATTCCTAGACCTCTTCCACCTCCAGCTTTCCCCGTATCAGCTAATGGCTGTTAGGCTTTCATAGTTGCCTCAGCCAAAATCCTTGGTTTCATACTTGAGTCCTCTCTCCCTCACACCTCACATTCATTTCTGGAAATCCTCTTGGCTATAACTAATATATCCAGAATCTTACCACCTCCACTGCCATCACCCACATCTATGCCGCCGTCGTCTCTCCCCTGAATTATTGCAGTAGCTTCCTAACTGGTCTTCCTCCTCCTGCCTCACTCCCCACAGAGTGTGTCTGTAAGTCGGATCATGTCACTTCTCTGCTCAGAATCTCCAGAGACACCTCATCTCACTCTGAGTAAAGGCTTTATGTTATCTGCCCTTGCACACCTCCTCCCTCCCCTCAAACGCTTCTCTGATCTTCTCTCTTGCCAGTGTCTCTGTCACTCAGTTCTCTTCAGCCACATTGACCCCGCTGTTCCTCAAGCATACCTGGCAGCCTTCTGCTTAGCATTTTGTGTTCTGTTCCCAGTGCCTTGAATCCTCTTCCAAAGATACCCACATTGTTCTCCAGGTGTTTGATCAACTGAAGCCTCTTAATAGGATCTTTCCTAATTGCCCTATTTAAAATTAGATGCCTTCCCAGCACTCTTTATCTACCTTTCTTTATTTTTCTTAATAATCTCTACAGTTAGCTTCTATATAGTTCCATGCACTGTTCTAAGCACTTTACAAATATTAACACATTTAATCCTCCCACAACCCAATATGTTACTTTTACTGTCCCCATTTTACTGATGATAAAACCAAGGCACAGTGGCTGGCCCTGTGGCCTAGTAGGCAAATTTGGCATGCTCCACTTTGGCGGCCCAGGTTTGCAGGTTTGGATCCCAGGTGCAGACCTACACCACTCATCAGCCATGCTATGGCGGCAACTCACATGCAAAGTAGAGGAAGATTGGCACAGATGTTAGCTCAGAGCTAATCTTCCTCAGCAAAAAACAAACCCCAAAAAACCAAGGCACAGAAAGGTTAAGTAATTTCCCCAAGGTCACACACACGTCTGGTAGGTGGCTGAGTTGGGATTTAAACACAATCTGATTGTAAAGTTTGTGCTGCTATCCATAGTGTATGCTGTGTTTCCATATGCAGCACTTGTCACGTTTTATGATGTTATATAACTTTCTTACTTTGTTCACTGTGGGTCTCTACCTGCCACCTCCACACCCATCTGAATGTCAGCTCCAGGAAGACAGGGTTGTTGTTTTTTTTAATCTGTTTTGTTTACTGCTGTATCCCTAGCACCTAGAACAATGTCTAGTCTATGGGTTCGATGAGTATTTATTGAAGAAAAGGACACTATGTACTGTTTTAAAGTGGTAAGATGTTTGAAAGTCTCAGTTATGTAGGTAATTTCCTGGGAGAAAGAAATTCTAATGGCCATAAGAAGGAGATCTGAAGAGCCCAATCACAGGGTATGAAATAGAGGAAAATGATCAAAATTATCTCCTTTTCCCCACAAGAGAGGCTCCAGCCCGTCTGGGTTTACCAATAAATACTTTGAAACTTTTAGAATCAAATACACAATTCCAGAAAAGATCGGGACTATCCAATTCATTCTATAGCAGTTAGGCCACAAGGCACTTATATGACCTTGAGCATGTCCTTAGTCTTTTCTGAGCGTCTGTTTCCTTCTCGGTAAAATAGGTTGGCAATACTGAGCCTACAGGATTGTTAAGATTACAGGTTAGGATCTAGGAAGCCAAGGATAGTCCTAGAAAGTAGTTAGCACTCAGTAAATGATAGGAATTATTATGATAGTGACACTGTTTCAAGACAAAAATAGCACATAAAGGAAAACTCTACTCCATGTTAGTTTATCATTATAGATTAGAAAAATTTAAATACTAGTAAGTAGACCTATTAATAGGATAATCTACCAGAAGAGTTTATCTGATTCATGCATGAAGTTTAAATATATGAAGATCGATCAATATTGTATACTTTATCAATAGGATAAATAAGAAAAATCATATGCTTGTCTCAATGGTCGTTTTGTAAAATCTAATAAAATTCGGTACCAATTCTTAACAAAAGAAAAACTCAGCCTATGATGAAGAGCTTCTATATTAAGTAGCAAACTTTGTACTTAGAGTGAGAAACACTAAAAGTATTCTTAATTGAAATAAGCAAGAAAAAGAGAATGCCTGCAAGAAAAAGAGAATGCCTGCAAGAAAAAGAGAATGCCTGCTGTTATCATTGTGATTAATCTTGTTTTAGTCCTGACCAGAATTTTCAAAATAAAAAGAGTTGTCCAGACTAGTAAAAGGTGTAAATATTGGAAAGAAAGAGATAAAAATCATTAACTGTAGATGAACTGATTTTATGTTTAGACAATCAAAAGCGGGGCTGGCCAGTGGCTAAGTTCATGCGTTCTGCTTCAGCTGCCTGGGAGTCGCAGGTTCGGATCCCGGGCACACTGCTCAACCTACACACTGCTCATCGAGCCATGCTGTGGCAGGCGTCCCACATATGAAGTAGAGGAAGATGGGCACAGATGTTAGCTCGGGGCCAATCCTCCTCTTTTTGCTGAGGAGGATTGGCAACAGATGTTAGCTCAGGGCTAATCTTCATCACCAAAAAAAAAGAAAATCAAAAGGAATCACAGAAAAACTATTAATATTAATGCAAATTCAGCACAGTAGTTAGATATGGGGTGAATATATAAAAATCAATAACAATCTTATATATGAGCTATAACAAGTTAAAATTTCTTCAACATATGTTCCATTTACATACATTTGCCATAATTTTTCTTAAACGTAATAGCATTGAATCATCCAGTCCACATATGGGGGCAATTATGAGACATTTCTAAAAACTTGCAAATAAAGAAAATAAGAGTATCCTATGGGAGTTAAACTATGAAATTAATTACTAAATGGGTCAGAACAGAGACATGTGAAGCATTCTTAAAGAAACTATTTCTCAGGCCTAAATTTAAATATAATCGATAGAAGGGAATCGGAGGTCCTCAAGATCACCCCCAGGTTCAGTGATTTCACTAGAAAGACTCGTAGTTCTCAGCATATAGTCATATTCACTACTAAGATTTATTACAGTGAAAGGATACAGAGTAAAATCAGCAAAGGAAAAAGGCACATGGGATGAAGTCCAGAGAAGAGCAGGCACAAACTTCCAAGAGTCCTCTCCCAGTGAAGCCACACAGGATATACTTAATTTCCCCCAGCAACAAGGGAGACATGGGTGAAATGTCTACCAGGGAAGCTCACTAGGGACTCAGCACCCAGGGTTTTTATTGGGGACCAATGACAGACACACTCTGCCTGGCACATGCAAAATGCTGTTCTCCTGGAGGGAGCAGGTATACAGCATAAACCATCTTGTATGCACAGTCTAGGCAATGTGAACCACTCTCACCAGTTCTGCTAATGGTGGGAACCTTCCCCAAATCTAAATTCCCAGAAGCCAGCCAAGGGCCAACCTTGTAAGCAGGCCTTTCAAAGGATAACAGTCCTGTTACGCTAACTCTTTCTAAATAGTATTTTTTTTAAAAAAGTCAGAAGAGAGGTTGGTCAGCAAGAAAAGCAAAGAAAAAGGAGACCTTGGGACGTAAATAACAGCGATGTCCATTTTAGCACTATCCAAGAGCTAGAGCATCATGGCCAAGGATCCGGAAGATGTCTCTGCAGTGTGGAAGAATGCCTCGAGCTGCCTTATCTGAAGAAGGCTCCTTAATATTGTTCACCTTATTCCCTTTGTTTTGATTATAAGAAATTTCTAATTTCTCTTATTTAATTTTTTGTATCGATTTTATATTCAAAAATCAAGAATTTCAAAAGGGCATATTGTAAATCTCTTCATCCCTCCCAGTTCCAATTTACTCAGGTACTATCACTGTGCCTTGGTTCTTGCTTATCTTTCTAGAAATTTTTTAAAATGTATATATAAGCCAAAACTAAATATAGTCTTTAGTCTTCTTATAAATGGTAGTAACATGCTGTGCACACTGTTCTGTGTTTTACTTTTTTCACTTGAGAAATGTTGGAGATACTCATATCCATTCATAAATAACTTCTTCGTTCTTTCTTTTAATAGCTGCTTAGTAGTTCCATTGTATGGGTGTGCCATAATTGTTCTACCAATCCCTTATTGCCCATCATTGGTTGTTTGCAGTTATTTACTATTACTAACAATGCAAAAGGAATAACTTTGGACTTACGTTATTTCACAGGTTTGAGAGTATATCTGTGGGGTAAATTCCTAGTTGTGGAATTGCTGTGTTAATGTAATATGCATTTGGATTTAATAGATACTGTCAAAATGTCTTACAAAGAGTTTGTACCAATGTATAGTCCGTCTACTTATGAGTGTTTGTTTCCCCATGTTTTTGCCAATAGTGTATATACTCAAACTTTTGGAAATTTTGCTAAACTGACAGGTTAAAAATGGTATTTTAGTGTAGCTTTGATTTTATTTCTCTTATCAGTAAGGTTGAGCATCTTTTCATATATTTGAGCCAGTTGTATTCCCTTTTCTGTGAATTCCCTGTTATCTTTCATCCATTTTTCTGTTGGATCAGTAATCTTTTTCTTATGAATTTGGAGAATCTCTTTCTATATTGAGGAGATTAATCCTTTGTAGTATAAGTTGCAGATACTTTCCCCAGTTCATCATTTGCTTTTGATTTAGTTTTTACTGTATTTTACTATGCATAAGTCTTTGATTTTTGTAACTGGGTTTATTAATCACAATAGTTAGGAGATCTCCTAGGTTACAAAAATAACCTTTATTTTCTTTCAGCACTTTTATTGTTTAATTTTTTATATTTAAATCTTTGATATATTGAGAATTTATCCTAGTGTATGGTGTGAAGTATGGAGCCAACTTTTTTTTCTAGATTGCTATCCAGTTTTTCCCACCAATTTGAACTGTCATCTTTGCATGTATACTTAAATCCTATCTTTTTTGAGGTCTAATTCTGGACTCTTCATTCTCTCCCGTTGCTCTTCTGCCTACTCAGTGCCACACATTTTTCATCACTGAGGCTTTAAAGTCTGTTTTAATATCTGATGAATCTAGTTCCCCTTCTTTGCTCTTCTATTTCAGAGTTTTCCTGGCTAATCTACTTTTTCCATGTGAACTTTAGAATTTTCTTTTTCAGTTGTAGGAAAAAAATATGTGGCCATTTTTATTGAGGTTGGTTTAAATTTTAATAAACTGGTGTAATGATATTTTTAGAATGAGTTCCTCTCTAAGAATATAGTATGTTTTTCTCTTCATTCAAGTCTTCATTTTTATCATTCAGGAGTGTTTTTAAGTTATTTTTACTTTTTTTCACTTCTTATTAAGTTTACTCCTAGGAGTTTTCTCTCTCTCGTTTTATCAGTTTATGGTTTTTACTTCCTATGTCGATCTACATTTAGGGAAAGGATATCCTTAATCATGCAAAGGGTATTCTAGTTTGAGTGTCAGTTTAATTCTCACTGTAAATGAACACATTGAAATTCTAGATTTATACATCACTGTATGTGAGCAGTTAATATGATCCACGATGAGAGATGGATCCAATCTTCACATACCAGTGAGTCAGGTTCTAGAGCCTGTGAGACTGAGAGCCAGATCCTAGATCTTGGAAGATTCATCCTTGTAAATACTGGTGTATGATGCCCAGTAATGTGGCCTGTTGGTAGACAGCCAGATGACCTCTCCTTGTGACAATGCAACCATGTGTATGCCTTTATTTAAGAAATCAGTAGTTCTCTTGGTGAACTTCACTATTTTAAGAAAGCCTGTTATGCATGGTAGTTATATATGAATGGCAGTCTCATCATCTGTTAACAGATGTTTCTGCATCTGCTTATGAGTAAAAGGGCCCAATCTATACACTAATGATATGCTTTGGGAAATTACTGAGTAACTATCTTTGGTTAAATCTTTAATGAAAGTTTTAAATTCTTATATATTACAGAATTTCACAAACTTATTTGGACAGCCACTAGTCTGCTTGCTTTCTCCTACAGCATATCCAAAAGCTTTACAAGGTATGTTCTATCATTACCTGTTACATCCGTAGGTTGTAAATAAACACTGTCTACTTTTTGAATAATACTGATCTTTGTCTCCCCCACCCATAATGATCACATGTGGATTTATAGTGTTTAATGTGGCAGGTGTTGATCTGAGAGAAACTCAAAAGTCTTGCCAACAGCCAGACTTGTTTATTGTGCTACCATTGTGCCTTGAGATAATTCTGAAAGAAATAATAAATCATCCCTGAGAAAGGGGTGGTTTTGGTCCCTCGCTCTTGGGGAACTCACGATTCATAAATTTCAGAATGTGTTTTGCAGATGTTTGTTTTGGAGTGCTTGTCGTCATCCGTGTAGCATGATTTCCTGTATCTCTGGCTACATATTTTAGGCATCTTTTAAGAGCGTAAGATTTCTGGTCTAGAAAATGTCTCAGCCTGTACCTAAGAGTTAGATAACCTAACTGGCACAACTGAAAGAGTTTCTTTTGTTCAATTTGTTGCCTCGTACATATTTTTTAAATAAAAGAACCTCTTCTCAGTGGGCCAGAGAGACAGGTCAGTGTTTGGGCCATTTCTCAGATGCCTGAGAAATGAAAAACTTTTTGTCTTGAATAATTTGTCTTTAATAAGCAAGCAGCACATAAAACCCGATTCTAACTCGCAGTCATTAAGCTAGGTGAAATACTAAACAAACTTGACGCTGTTTTGGCAGTCCTTGTCACTGTTTCACTATCTCCCTGACTGTGATAGTGCGGTGTCTCTCTGTGGGAGATGGCATTTTACTGCTACTTCCCAGCCAGAAGTCCTGTCCGCTGACATAGTTTGACACAGGAAGTGATGGTCAGCATTTGAATGCCTGAGAGAAGCTGGAGACTTTTCACTGTTGTTTTAAGGTAAGTTCTGCTATTTAACAGGGAAAAACATGTAGAAGTATTAAGCTCATGTATCCAAAAGTCAAATTACTAAGGGATAGAACTTACCTTCAAACAACGGTAAAATTCTCCTGCTTTGAGGACTTTGTTAACTTGTTATCATTTCTGGAGAAATGTAACCCTTCCAATTACCTGAGAGTACTTTTTGCTATCCATTTTCCTATCAAGATTCAGCTTTATTTAAAATTGCATGGTCTAATGGGTTAATACCAAGGCTTTATTGTGTAGAGGGTAAAAATACAGACTCTGGAGGCAAACTGACTGAATGTGTGAATCCCAACTCAGCCACTTAACTAGTTGTGTGACCTTGGGAAGTTACTTAGCCATTCTGTGCCTCAGTTTCTTTCCTATCAAATGGAGATAATAATAGTACCTACCTCATTAAATAATTCTGGGTATACAGTAAATATTCAATATGTGGTAACATCGTTATTAATGTACTTAGTTGTAATATGTCCTTAACATTTTTTAGTTCAGTGTCCTGTCTTTTATGCTGTAAAGCTTAGACCTCTAATCCCTTAAATGTGCCCTCTTTGGGCACAAAACTAGCAGATACTTAAGTATTTGGAATGTTAAATTCAGTTCCTGTACCTCTGGTATCTAAAGGCTACAGTTCTCTCTTTAACCGAGAGTTACTTCATTCATTTCAACAAACATTTATTCAACATTTATTTGTCAAGTACTGTGCTAGGCACTGGAGATGACACTCTGACCAGACAAACACAGTTACATTTTTCACAGAGCCAGATGTCCAGTAGAAGGTACAGACAGCCTAACAGGCATTAACAGGTGCTGTTAGTGTTTCGTAGGAGGAAACACGTGGAACATGTAAGAGGAACTCGTAACCAGCCCTCGAGGGTGAAGAAAGTGGATGAAATGATGTCTAAGTGGAGTTGGAGGATATGTAGAATTAGATGGGGATGGGAAATAGTTGAACAAGAGTGTTCTAGCAGAGAGATAGCATGTGAGCCCTGAGTTGAGAGAGTTTATGGAACATTTAGAAAAATTAAAGTAGCTCCTGCTAGTTAAAGGATACAGTTTGGGATTGTGTGACTGAATTATGGAAAACCTTTTAAGATTTGTTAAGAGGTTTAAATGAAGGGAAATGGGGTGCCATCAAAAGATTTTAAACAGAAGAGTAGCATGAAAGAGCATTTGGTTAATCTTGTAACGAATGAATTGGAGAGGAGCATTGATGGAAATAGGGAGATGCTGGTGGCCAGAGCCAGGACTGTGGCTAGTTAGCTGGCTTCAAAAGATACTCAGTCAAGAGAACCAACAGGGCTTGGTGATGGACTGGATGTGAGGGAATAAGGGAGAGGAAGGAGGCAGGTATGGACTCCAGGTTTCTAGCTGAGGTGCTGGTAGGGATAATGGTACTGGATAAGAAACAGATTTGTAAGAGAACAAAAGGGGGAAAGAATTTGCTTTCAATTTTTGACATGTTGAAGTTGAGGTTACCTTTGAGAGTTAGGTTGCCTGTAGTAGTCTAGAGCAACTCTGTCCAGTAGAAATATAATGGGAGTCACATATGTAATTTTAAATTTTCTAGTAGCCACATTGAAAAAAAAAAAGAAATAGGTGAAATTAATGTTAACAATATATCTTTTTGTACTGAGGCCTTGAAATCCCATGTGTTTTTTACACTTCACAGTGTGTCTCAATTTGGACCAGTCACATTTTAAGTGTCCAGCAGCTACCATAGGACAGCACAGTTCTAGACCTAAGGAGCTCAGTCTAGGCTGCAGCTCAAGAACTGGGAATTGGTAGGCACGTGAAGGATAACCAAAGTTGTGGTCGTAGGTGAGATCAGCAATGTGTAGGGCCAAAGAAAGAACATATTGGTATTTAAGGCATAGGCAGAGAAAGAGCAACTAACAAAGGAAAATGAAAAAGATTGGCACTTCTAGTACTTGTCAGCCCGTGATCCAGCACTTGCCATATTTGAATGAAGTTTGTAAGTTAGAGGGAAAAAGGCAAAGGAATATGTTCATTTTCTATTTCCCTTAAGTTTACTAGACTCTATCTTAAGTTCATTCAGCAGAAAGCAGTGTACCTGGGATATGTTTTTGTAGTTCCATGCAGAATTTACTTTGTTGAATTATGGTTTAATGATATAGCTTTAATGTTATACATTATCAGTATATTAAAATGTTCCTCAAATGCATCTCTTATCTTTTGCAAAAGTGTTGTCTATATATATGTATATAACATGTTTGTTATTACAGATCAATCTCAGCGAGGTAGCCTCTTCACTCTCTTTTTGAACAATCCTCTAATGGCCTTCCTATTTGTCTCTGGATTGTCAAGCATGCGTAGAGGCCTATGGGAAAAGTGTCAAGAATATCTTCGAAAAATCAACCGCGATATTGCCCAGCTACTGACCCATTCACGTTCAATAGGTACCCTACTAATCTAACTGCACACGTAACAGAACCTACTATAGTGATTTAAAATGGTTTAAAATTGTTTAAATTTTTAAAGGTATTTGTTGAAGGCAGGAACGTTGAGAAGGTTTTCCTGAACTTTTCTTCCCCTTTGAAGTATATTTTCCATTTAAGCATCCTTTTACTGTCACCTTTCTCCTCTTTGCAGATCAGGCATTTCTCCAGTTTTTTGGAGATGAATTTCTCCGCTTGCTTCTCACAAGATTTATCTTTTGTTCAGCCACCATGAGGATGCACAAGATTTTTCGGGTAGGCGAAGAATATTATTCAAGACCAATTTTACCATTTTAAATATTTAAGAATCATGTATTATATTTTACCTGTATTAAATAAAGTTTGAATAGATCCAAAATAATATTCACAAATTAACATGTGAGGTATAAAGATGAACAATATAAGGCAAGTCTGAGTACCTACCACCCAGTTTAAGAAGTAAACATTTTCATTACCTTTGAGGCTCCTCTGTGGGTCCTCCCTGATCCTGTCTCCCTCTCAAATGAAACTAAAATCCTGAATTTTATAATTATCATTTGCTTTTCTCTATAGTTTTGTCACATGTATTTGTATTCCTACATAACATATTGATTGATTCTTATTGTATATATTCTTCTACAATTTGCTTTTTTTCACTCACTGTTACATTCCTGAAATTGAGCCATGTTGATGACTGACTGTAGCTTTCATTCGTTTTCACTGCTATATAGGATTCCATTGTTTGACTATATATCACAAATTACTCATCCATTCTACTGGTAATGAACATTTAGGTTGTTTCCAGTTCTTTATTATTATAAACGATGCCACTGTGAAGTCTTCTATCAGTTTCCTGGTACACACATATAAGGTTTTTTCTGGGGACTATACCTAATAGTGGAATTGTGAGGTCAGAGGATATAGGATTATTCAGCTTCACTAGGTAATGCCAGACTGTTTTGCAAAGTGGTTGTATCACTTTACACTCACACCAGCAGTGTGTAAGAGTTGCTAGTGCTCTAGTCCTTGTTACACTTGTTTCCGTCATACTTTACGTTTCATGTGCATCTGTGAGTGTAAAGTAGTAGCTCGTTGTGGTCTTAATGTTCATTTCCAGGGTTACCGCTGAGGTTGAGCAACTTTTCAGGTGTGATTCTGTGTTCCTTGTGAAGAGTGTGTTCACGTCTTTTGTCTGTTTTGCTCTAGTTAGTTCTTTCTGTGTACTCATGTATTCATCACACTGTTCATTGAGGTTTTAAAAATTTTGGCCATTATATTTTTTACTTCTGTAAGTAACATTTGGTTCTTTCTCAAATATGCCTGAACATTTTTAAAAGTCTTAGGTAACTTTTAGTTTTAAAATATGATATTTTTTTCATTTTATTATTGTAATTTTTAAATGTGAAAGAATTATACAGTGAGTACCCATATATATACTATCTAGATTCTGCAGGTTAACATTTTGGTGTATTTGCTTTCTCACATTTTGTCCGTTTGTCCATCCCTCTTTCCATTCATCAATTCATCCCATTTTTTGATGCATTTTGAAGTCAGTTGTGGATGTCAGTAGACTTTACCCCTCAACACTTCATCGTGCACATAAATAACTGGAATTTTATATATATATTTACTTCTTTTTTTAGTGTAAAGTTTACATACAGCGAAAGGCACAAAACTAACATGTACTATTAGATGAGTTTTGGCAAATACATACACCTGTGTAACTCAAACCCCAGGCAAGTGTAGGGCAGAGCATTGTTTCAGAAAATTCTTTCCACACCCCTTTTCAGTCAGTCCACTACCCATTACCCCAGAGACAATGCTCTTTTTTTTATCACTATAGATTCGTTTTACTTATTCATGAACTTGAATTATACAGTATGGTTTCTTTTGTTGAAACCTTCTTTGACCAAGCATATTGTTCCTGAGATTCATCCATGTTGTTTCACGTATAAGTAGCTCATTCCTTTTTATTCCTGAGTAGTATTTCATCATCTGAATGTACCACAGTTTATTTAGACCTTCTCCTTTGGATGAGCACCTGGGCTATTTTAAATTTTTGACTGTTGGAAATAAAGCGGCCTATGAACAATCTTCTGCAAGTCCTTGCACAGACTTTTGTTGGTGTTTTGAATTTTCTTGGTCATATAGGGTAGGTATGTGTTTAGTTTTATAAGAAACTGCCAGACTTTTTCTCAAAGTTGTTGTATCATTTTATATTCCCAGCCAGGACGTATGAACGTTTCTCTACATCCTTGTCAACTTTTGGTGTTGTCAGTCTTTTAAATTTTAATGATTTTGGTGGATTTATAGTGGTATCTCATTGTAGTTTCAGTTTGCATTTCACTGGTGAATAATGATATTGGACATCTTTTCATGTGCTTATTAGCTATATTTTATCACATTCTCTGGCTTGCCTTTTTGTTTTCCTAACAGTGGCTTTTGAAGACTGAACTTTTAAAATTTTGATGAAGTTTCAACCAAACAATTTGTTTCTTTTGTGATTTGTGTTTTATCTAAGAAATCTTTGCCTGTCCCCAAATCACAAAGATTTTGTCCTGTTTTCTTCTAGGAGTTTTATAGTTTTAGCTTTACATTTAGGTCTGTGATATATTTTGAGTTAATTTTTGTTTACAGTGTAATGTAAGGATTAAAGGTTTTTTTATATGGATATGAAATTGTTCTAGTATCATTTGTTAAAAGATTATCCTTTTCTCATTGAATTACTTTGGTAACTTTTTTGAAAATCAGTCAGCCATGTATATATATGGTTATTTCTGGACTCTAAATTCTGTTCTATTGACCTCTGGCATTTGTCTCCAATACTCTACTGCCTTGATTATTGTAGCTTTGTAGTTAAGTCTTGAAATCCTGTAGTGTGAGTCCCTCCTGAAAATTTTTTAAGTATTTTGGTTGTTCTAGGTCTTTTGCATGTCTATGTGAATTTTAGTGTCAACTTCAAATTTTGATTGGGATTGCATTTAATCTGTGTAATCAATCTGTGTAATCAATTTGTGGAGAGTTATATTTTAATAATATTGAGTCTTCTGATCAATGAATATGGTATATCTCCCCATTTATTTAGGTCTTCTTTAGTTTCTCTCAGCAGTATTTTGTGGTTCTCATCATACGGTCTTACATCATGTATCTTATTAAATTTTTTTCAAAATATTTTAAGATTTGAGATGCTTTGTGAGAAGAATTGTATTTTTTATTTCATTTTCCAACTATTTGTTGCTAATACATAGAAATAGTGCTGGTTTTTAAATTGACCTTATATCCTACAGTCTGGCTAAATTGAAGTATTCTGTTAGCTTTTTTATACATTCCTTAAGATTTTCTCATACATGATCAATGCCATCTTCAAACAAAACAGTTTTGTTTCTCCTTTCCAGTATGTATGCCCTTTATTGTTTTTTTTGTGCTTTATTTTAGGGCTAGGTCTTCCAGAAAATGTTGAATAGAGTAGTGAGAATGGATATCCTTGCCTTGTTTTTGGTTTTAAGGGAAAAATATTTAGTCTTACACCATAAATTATAATGTTAATTGTTGGTAGTTCATAGATGCCCTTTTTCAGGTTGAATAGAGCTCCCTTCTATTCCTAATCTGAGAGTTTTTATCAGGAATGGGTATAGAAGATTGTCAAATACTTTTTTTCTGCATTAATTGATCTGATATATATTAATTCTGTTCACATGGTGAATAGCATTGATTGATTTTCTAATTGTAAGTCAACCTTGTAGACTTAAAGACATTTTGTGGTCGTGTATTATCCTTTTACATTACTAGATTCAGTTTACTAATGTGTCATTATGGATTTTTGCATCTGTTTTTATGAATGATTATGGTATTTATTTTCTTTTCTTGTAATGTCTTTGTGTGGTTTTGTTATCAGGGTAATGCTAACCTCATCAATTGAATTGGGATGTATTTCATTCTCTTCTATTTCTTAAAGAATTTCTTTAGGATTGGTAGTATATCTTCCTTGAACGTTGATAGAATTCATCAGTAAAGCCATCTGGACCTGGATTTTTCTTTTTTGGAAAGTTTTAAATTACAAATTCAATTTCAAAAGCTGTTCGTGTTTTCTGTTTTATCTTAGTTTTGATCATTTGTGTCTTGCAAGTTGTTTGTCTAATTTATTGCCAAAAATTGTTCATAATATTCCATTATCCTTTTAATTCCCATACGCTCTCTAGTGATCTTTCATGTCTCATGTCTGTAATGTGTCCCTTTTTTTTTCTTTTGCAACTCAGCTAAAGGTTTATTAATGATCTTTACAAATAAACAGTTTTTGCTTTCATTGATTTCTTACTGTTTGTCTCTTTTCTGTTTATTTCCATTCGTACATTGTTGTTGTTCTTTTTAATTACTTTGATTTAATCTGCTCTTTTAATTCTATATTTTTAAGCTTAGATCTAAAATCATTTTTCTCTTCTAATACAAGTACTTACCTTTTAAGCACTGCTTTCGTTGTGTGATTTTGGTGCTTTTGAATTTATGGAGACTTGTTTTATGACCCAGCACGTGAATTATCTTGGTGAAGGTTCTGTCTGCACTTGAAAAGAGTGTGTATTCTGCTATTATTAGATTGAGCAATGTATAAATGTCAGTTTGTTCAATTTGATGTTGAACTATTTTAAACAGTGTTCTTCAAGTCTTCTGTTTTCTTACTGATTTTCTGCCTGCTTGTTCTACCCCTCACAGAAGAGTATCTAAACCCCTAATTATAGTTGTGAATTGATTAGTTTCTCATTGCAGTTCTATTTTTTATTTGTGCATTTTGAAGCTATTATTGAATTCATACATACTTAGAGTTGTTATGTCTTCTTGAAATTGCCCATTCATCGTTATGAAATGTCTGTCATCATGCATGGCAATATTCCATGATCTACAATCTAGTTTTTTCAATATTGATAGAACCATACCTGTTTTCTTCTGGTTTGTGTTTGTGTGGCAGATCTTTTTTCATCCTCTTACTTTTAACGTATGTCCATCTTAATATTTAAAGTGGATTTCTTTTCAACAGCATTAGTTAAGTCCTGCTTTTTTATCTAGTTTGACTATCTCTACCTTTTACTTGACATTTTTCGTTTTAAATTACATTTATAGTAAATGTAATTTTTAATATAGTTTGATTTAAATATATTACTATTTGTTTTCTATTTGTCCTGGCTGTGGTTTGTACCTTTTATCTTTCTCTCCTGCCTTCATCTTCATTAGAATTAATTGAGGTTTTGTTTTAGAATTTTAACAATGCTGTTGATTTATGCTATATCTCGTTTTACCTTTTTAATACCACTTCATATTTAATATAATTATCTTACAACAGTATACTTTGCTTTTTCTCCCTCCTATTCTCTGTAGTATTATTGTCATATATTTGACTTTTATGTATGTTATATACTATTTGATACATGGTGGTTGTCATAGCATTAAACAGTCAATTATCTTTTTAAAAAATTTTTAAATGATGAAGAAAATCTTATATTTTTATCATTTCTGGCACTCTTTCTTTCTGTAGATTTAATATTCCATCTGGTATCATTTTTCTTACTACAGAATTTCCTTTATCATTTCTTATAGTGCAAATCTGGTGGTGATTCATTCTCTCATTACTTATTTATCTGAAACACTCTGTTTCACTCTGATGTTTTTTTTGAACTATGAGTTACTGAAAATATATTTGACAGTATCTAAATATTTGGGGATATTCAAGCTATCTTTATCTTATTAATTTCTAATTTAATTCCTTTGAGGTCAGATAATATACTTTGTATGGTTTGAGTCCTTTTAAATTTATTGAGACTTGCTTTATCATCCAGAATGTAGTCTATCATGGTAAATGTTCTATGGACACTTGAAATGAATATATCTGCTGCTACTGTTGGATGAAGAGTTCTATAAATGTCTGTTAGATCACATTGGTCTATAATGTTGTTCAAGTTCCTTATATCCTTACTTATTTTCTGAATACTTGTTCTGTTAATTATTGCAATACATAATTATTCTTTTCATTTTCCTCTGTCTGTTTTTAAGATTTTCTCTTTATATTGGTTTTCTATAATTTGATTATGATGTACCTTGGTAGGGTTTTCTTTGTTGTTTTTTTTCCTGCTTGGGGTTCATTGAGCATCTTGGATCTATGAGTTATAGTTTTAAAATATTTTGGAATATTTTCAGCCATTATTTCTTCAAGTATTTTTTTCTTCCCTCCTCCCTTTCTCTCTTTCTGGGACATCAGTTTTATATATGTTAGATAACCTAATATTGTCCTACAGGTCGCTGATGTACTCCTCATTTTTTTTAGGTTCTGTTCTCTCTCTGTGTTTCAGTTTTTATTTCTGTGTCTCCAAGTTCACTGATGTTTTCTTCTGCAGTGTCTAATATGCTGTTAATCCTATGCATTTAGCTTTTTATTTCAGAGATTACATTTTTCTCATCTCTAGAAATTCTGTTTGGTCCTTTCAATATTTTCCATTTCTCTCCTCATTATATTTATGATTTCCTTTCCGCTCTTGAATGTATATGTAACAGCTAAAGTCCTTATCTGCTAATACTATATATTCTCCATCATTTATAGGTTTGTTTTTATTGTTTTTCCTACTGGTTAGGGGTGTCACATTCCTAATTCTTTATGTTTAGTGATTTTCTTTTAGCCTGTGGGCTTTGTGAATTTTATGATGTTGAATTCTGGATTTTGTTGTCTTTCTTTAAGGAGCATTGGACTTTGTTCTGGCAGGAGTTAAATTACTTACGAATCTCTTTGACCTTTTTGTGGCTTGTTTTTAAGCTTTTTAGAGGTGGATTTAGAGTAGCATTAGCATACAGATGTAGGCTCTTTCAGCCTCATGCTAAGAGGCATGATTCCTCTGGGGTCTCTTTAATATGTCCCCGTTTCAGTGAATATTTGTGACTCCAGAAGGTGTTTGGTGAGAACTCAAACATCTCCCAGCCCCGTGTGAGCTAAGAGAATTGTTCGGCTTACAGTAGTCCCCCAGTAGTTCTTGTTTTTTTTTTTTTTTTAGGGTTTTTGAACATTTCATTTTCTGTCACTTTTCATATTATTTAGTGTGGTAAAACAAAAGATTGGTCTTTGTAATGTGTAATGAGTGAGGCCTACAGGCAGAAGAGAGAAATGACATTTGAATATATGAACTGTCATGTTAGATGCATAGAAAAGTAGTAACTTATTTCTTTAGGAAATTTTAAATGTATGGCAAAATTATAGTTTAGGGGGCTGGCCCTGTGGCCGAGTGGTTAAAGTTCCACATGCTCCGCTTCGGTGGCCCAGGTTTGCAGGTTCGGATCCCGGACGCGGACCTACTCCACCCATCGGCCATGCTGTGGAGGAGTCCCACATGCAAAGTGGGGGAAGACTGGCATGGATGTTAGCTCAGGGCTAATCTTCCTCGAGCAAGAAAAAAAAAAGGAGGAAGATTGGCAATGGATGTCAGCTCAGGGAGAATCTTCCTCACACACACACAAAAAATTATAGTCTATAGATGTTACCAAATGAAGAAGAATTTCCAGATGAGAATTACTTGGTTCTTGCAGTTGTCTCCTTCTTTTGCCTCCATGTAATTACAATTTTATTTCTTTTTTTTTTTTATATTATTCCTTTTCTGTCCTTTTTTCCTCTGGTCTTTTGTCTGCCTTTGTTTAGGGACTCTTTTTTTCATTCACTTTGCTAATATTCTTAGAAATCTCATTTATTTTCATGACTTTAATGTTTATCTCCATGCAGATTATATCAGTGTTTACATATACTGCTCAAACCTGTGTTCTGAGATACAGCCCTGATTTTTCAAATTCTGGTTGAGGGACCGGAATTTGTATTTGTATTTGTATTACCCTATTACCTCAAATAAAATATACTCAAACTTGAAGCTTTATACTCTCCCCAAATTGTCTCTTCCTTTACTTCTGTTTTTCTCTCAGTAGCTTCCAACTCTTCTCTGAAGTCATCCATTCCTGAAACCTTACAGTCATCTTTGATATCTCCCTGTCCTATAATTGCCAAGGCCCGTTAATTTGACCTTTTCAGTGCTTCTCATGTCTTTTCTCTCATTTTACTTCTACCGTAACATCTATTTATTCATTCATTTAACAAATACTTGTTGAAATTCTATATATGCAGAATTTTTCCCCCAGCAAGTAGGAATTATATGGTTTCCACAATGTGGCCTAGTGCCTAGAAATGAAGGCCCCAGTAAATATTTGTGAAAAACTCACACAATGAATATATTAGGTTGAACCATATGAAATTGTCATTTTTAAGGTCAAAATGGTCAAATAACCATAAGAATCATACCAGTATGAAGGAGAAAAATACATATTAAGTTACTCCTTAATACTGTTAACAGTAATATTGTTAATGTGTATAATTTTCTTTCATTAAACTATAAAACTTGACTTTTCTCTTCTTTGCCTACCAGGAAACACGAAATTATCCAGAATCATATCCGCAACTGCCAAGGGATGAAACAGTGGAGAACCCTCATCTCCAGAAGCACATTTTGGAATTAGCATCCATTCTGGATGTTAGAAACGTGTTCCTTGAGAATACCATAGATGACTATTAAAACAAAAATCCTCTTGTCGAAACAATTCTTCATTTGCCACAGATTTTAAATGGTGCAGTTTTTTAATGTGATGACAGACACATAGTGGTGTTACTTAGTTTTTATTTTTTAATTTAGGACCACCATTTTAAAAACAAACTGAAAAAATTGTTCCAACTTTTAGGGTAACTGTTTTAAAATACAATCTTTCAGGTCTTTTAAAAAACTCGATTAATCTTGGAATTTTTATTTTTTGGTTTTGAGGTATGGATACTTACCTCCAACATCTAATCCTACACTCTAGTAGTCACTATTCTCACCCTAAAAAGAGTAAATCATTTATTTTTGTATGATGAGGAAAATCCAGCTCTTATGCTTGGACCTTAAATGTGTGGATTTGGAAAATCTGTAATTGTTCACAAAGGTGAAACTAGCCAGCATGGACTACCAAAAATCAACAACAGAGTCCTTTCATAATATTTCTTTTCATTCCAAGTTAGTAGGTAGAAACATGTGTGATTCTTGGAAGCATAGTCAAGACAGTTCTTGAAATCATTTAATTTGTTTAAATACTGTCAAAATTTCAGAAACTGTATAGAATTGATTTGCATCTGAAAGCTAAATCTTTAATTGGGGTCTTGAGATGGTCAATACCATTTGGAATGTGTGAGTCCTATGTTATCAGGAGATATGTTTGCATACTTTGTTTTCTTTGTAGTCTTTGAATGCTGGAAATGAAAAACAACAACTTTTAAATATTTCAGTCAAAAAATCAGATTGTCAGTTTCATAGTACAGTGTTTCCAGTAGGAATTCTATTTAAATTCTTTTAATTCATGAGATCAAGTTTAAAGACTGTCTCAGTTTAAAGACTTTAAAGAAAGTCCATGGCATACAGTACAGAGGTTGTAATCTTTTTGCCCAGTTCAAATTGATGAGAGTTCAAGGTCAGAGATGTAAATAATTTTAGTTGGAGGTAACTGAATTGTTATTTAACCTAAAATGGAAGTTGCTTTTGCATTGACAGTTTGGAAGTAAGATTTTTTAAAACTCCTTGTATTTAATATTTTATATTCATGCACAAGTTTTTTATTATTTTAAATAGGACTCAGTGTATAATGTAAAGTTTTCTGTGTTTTTCTTCCCTGTCTTCCCCTTCATGATTACACAGGCACTAGCTATGATTTTCTTTCCCCTCTTTGGACTCCACAGCATTCAAGTTCAGAAATCTATGAATCAAAAGCCCTTTGACCTAGTTTTCTGTACAGGCTCACATTCTACCTCTGGCAGTCCCAGGGGAAATGAGGTGATTGCTTTTGGTGCCTCGTTCCCATGTCCCTAAGGAAATTTTACTGTACAATTTTTAACTTGGTTTTCATTTCTGGCATAGAGAATTATTTGGGTCTAAGTTATTCATCTACCTGTTCCAATTTGCTGATTTTTCATCTGAAGTCTTGAAGTTATTATTCTTGGGTTTTGGGGTCTTTGTAGTGTTTCATTAATTTTTTTAATTATTTTTGTTCTTTTAAACATTATTTCAGAAAGCTTTGGAAAAGTTACCCTGGAGAGAGATTTCCTGTGCTAGTGGGTGGTTTTTCATTATCAGATAAAGACTGCTTTCCTTTCTTTTCAGTACCTTAATAAACTTTATAGCTTTCCTTTCATAACAGTATTCACCGGGACTATAGCAATAGACTCTCTCCTCAGTGGTCTAACTTTTGTTTCAATTCCCCTGAAGTTCTGTGCCAGTAATGTTCCTAACAACACATATTTTCCTGTTCTCTGATGCTTAAAATAATATTTCTCATCCTGAGCTTTGTCCTCACCTGTGTAGCATAAAGAACACTGGTCTGAGAACGAGGAGACCTGAGTTCTAATCCTGGCTTTCCTGGCACCTTCATGTCTCTGCTTTTTTAGCACTCTCATCTGTGGAATGAAGGCATTGGCCCAAGGTCCTACCCAATTCTATGGTTCTGTAATTTGAACTCTTGGTTCCAAAAGATGTTGATTTCCCCACCCTTGCCACCTGGAAAACTAGTTTCCCTGATTTAAGTGTATACAACTCTTTCTAGATCATATTAACCTAGTTTTTGGTCAAGAAAATATCTGGGTCCCACTTAGTTGTTGTAGAAACTAGTTCTGAGAGAGAATCTCCTGCAGAAGTTAGAGTTTTTGTCATTAGAAACATGTTTGTCTAAGAACAAGGGGTCTTAGAAAACCAGTTAGTGTTTAGGTGATGACATTGCTCCTTAAGCTAATAGTAGTGTAATTCCTTACTGGTCCTTAAAAATCTAAAGTGAACTGAAGTGATTATGAGGGGAAAACTGTGCTAGAAAATTCTAAACTATTGTTTCATTCATGCCTTCAAAAAATAATTATTGGGGGGCCGCCCGGTGGCGCAGCGGTTTAGTCCGCGCTTGGCAGCCCGGGGTTCGCGAGTTCGGATCCCGGGCGCCCGCCGACGCACTGCCTGTCAGCCATGCCGTGGCGGCGTCCCATATAAAGTGGAGGAAGATGAGCACGGATGTTAGCCAAGGGCCAGTCTTCCTCAGCAAAAAGGGGAGGATTGGCAACGGATGTTAGCTCAGGGCTGCTCCTCCCCACAAAAAAAAAAATAATAATAATAATAATAATAATTATTGAACAGCAGCTAGGCTCCAGATTTTGTTCTAGGCTTTGAGGAAACAAAGTAACTTAAAGATCTTTGTCTTCATGAAACTTACATTCTAGTAGGAGGAGTCAGGCAGTAAAAGTAATAAATAAGTACCATTATGTTAGAAAGTTGTCAGGAGTATAAAGAAAGTTTAGAGCATGCTAAGGGAAATTTTTTGTTTGTTTTTGGGCAAAGAACAATGTTGAAATGAGTGATCAGGGTAGGCATTATTGAGATTACATTCGTGCAAACTTCATATTTCTTTGTCTTTTCTTTCTTTTTTTTACTTTTTATTGTGAAAGTTTTAAACATACGCAGACTTCAATGAAACCTCTTGTACCCATTACCCAGTTTCTACACTTTAAGGCATTCCTTTAGTCAAGGAGAAAGGAATGTAAAAGGACAATCACCCAGTGGGCTCAAGATGGCAATAGCAAAGAGTCTCGTTTTTTTCAGTGCATACCACTCCCCTTTATAAATATAAAAGTGTTAAGACCTTTATTTATTTATTTTTAGAATTTATAGAAATTTAAATATTGGAACTAAAGACAAAGCAAAGCAATGGGAAAGAGCACTTCTTTGTTTTCAAATTGCACAAACTCCCCCTGGAGATTCTGATACAGTCTCTCACCTCCCTTAAGATCACTGTAAACAAAATAGAAAGTATAAGATTGCAAGAAGTCGGTTATACACAAGACAAAATTAAGCACAATGGAATTCTTTTCTCTTTCTTTATCCATGTATTTCTGAAGTTAGTAAAGCAACTATCTTCCTTATTTTACAGAAGAGAAAGCTGAGACCCCAAAAAGCTGTCAGATTATTTGTAGTCATAGAGCTAGAACTAAAACTCAAATCTCCTAATCTCAGCCCAGTCTTTCTAGCAGCTCAGGTTGCTTTCTATAATCAACAAGAAAGAAATAATTAGAGATTTATATTTTGGCACAAAGGTTATGATATTTTTTTAATATAGCAAATATTGAAACCAGTAAATCAGCTCTAGCAAGTTTTTATTTATTAATTATGAAAAATCCACAAGTCAGACATTTTATCTTTGGTTTTAGCCAGGATGTATTCTTTGTGTGTGTGTGTGTGTGTGTGTGTGTGTGTGTGTGTGTGTTTTCCTCCTAGGAAGTGGTGCTCTCAAAACATCTCAAAGCACATGGAATTTATTGTACCCTTTCTATTTTTACCAAGTTGAAATGTTCTGAGATTATAAAAGCCAATTGCAATCTAGTCAGGACTGAAATTTTCCTGATATAGAATCTGGGTTTTGTTTTTTCCTCACTTGTGGCTACTGCCCTTTATTTTCTTCTTGCAATAGAATTCCCTGAAACAGATTAGGTGACAATTGAACTGAATTTCGTTGAGGTAAAGGGAAAAGCAACAAGTCTGATTTATATATCCATTATGGAGCTTTCTTGAGCATTCTTCTCCAAGTTTAATCTCTGACCTGTGTGACTTAGCAACTTTCTGTCTCTTGGAAGGGGTTTGGACTCAGTTGAAAAATCTTATGCTTAGTTATCCATGGAGACTTCTAATCAGCCTGATATACAGAGAACATTCTGGACTGGAAATAGAGTAAGGGACCAAGGTCTGCAAACTTGGCTACTGCCAGTGATTCAGAACCACCTCCCCACCCTAAGTGAGTAAAAAGGTTTGATATGAATATGAATGGTATGAATCTCCTGGTGGTATTTTGGGTGTATATGTTCCTCGGTGTGTTTGGAGAGTATAAAGGGTGTTTACGCTGAGGGCTCTTTTGTTGACCTTATTTATTTGAAATCCTTATTTTATTTGTAATGGCATGTGTATATTTTTGTGATGCTCAATGCAGTCTCTGTATACTTTTTGTATATATGTACATATTTGTAAATATATTGGTATGCAATGACGCAGTATGTGTATATTATATACCCATACCCATTGTGGGCTGAATTTATTTAAGTTCTGTGAGGACATCATAGTGGCATTGTTCATGCTGCTGTTAATTAGGTTGTGGCTGTATCTCATTCATGAGCCTCTATTTTGAGGGGCTTGTGTTTGGGTAAAATGGGCTAATTTGGACTTGAAATTAGGATATGACGAGCTTAACAGAAAGCTGGATATTCTTAGCTTTAAAATCATCTGCCAATTTTCATTTAAATTGATGATAAATTAGTGATATAAACCTGAAAAACCTAAGTATGTGAAACTGAGACACCAGCAGGTTCTTAGGCTGTATTAGTCCTTTATTTTCTTGATCCCTTGTTGTGTATTATTACTGAATAGTAAAGTATTTATGTTGAGAATCAAGGGGCTATGGAAAAAATTACTTTGATCACATTTCACAATAGATAGGAAAATGTCCTTTAAATAGGGAAATACGTTCCTAGTTGCCATTTCAATACCTGATACTAAATTTTAGTTTTGGAACAATTTTTATTTTTACTGATGTGTCTCATTTTATGTCTGTCTCTGTGAGGCAGAAAAAGGGGCATTAGCTAGGGGAAGGCTTTACCTAGGTGGGGTGGAATTTAATGTGGAACAGGAGGTTGTTAATCTGTATATTTGCAAGCAGCTGTGATTAATTTAGTCTTGTCTTGGCATTTCCGACTATAGA
Organism: Tapirus indicus; assembly: GCA_031878705.1. Lineage (NCBI taxonomy): Eukaryota > Metazoa > Chordata > Mammalia > Perissodactyla > Tapiridae > Tapirus > Tapirus indicus. Next base: position 28,308,531 of record CM062929.1, on the reverse strand, counting down.
TTTTTCTCACTGGCGTTGCATATCAAAGATGAGTATGCTCATCTAAGAATATGCTTCCAGTGAATAAAATGCCCCCAGTTGTATTTCTTTGTCTCTATGAGACCACTTGCGTTCTGCAAATTGATGATATATTCACACATGAAGTAGGATTCTCAATATTAGGTGCATGGCGTGCTATAAAATCTGGGCCTTCAAACTTCTATCAAGGATGACAGGTAGGGGAGGATAAGAGGATAGTAAGTACGTGCAGTGCCAATTGTGAGCCTGTGAAACATCCCAGAGTGTCAATGTTCAGTTACTCCTGTCATTACTGGGCATGTTTATCTGCTTGGAAGAGTGTAGGAGATGTTTAATATCTATTTGAATACATTCACTACAGAAATTAAGTAGAGGTTCTTTTTGCATGATAAAATATAACTGCAAAGCAACTGTTTACCCCGTTCTTCAGACGAGTAAATCTGTCTGATCCAACATTAAATTATCTTAAAGAGAAGTTAGAGTCAGGAGTCATTTCTACCACCCCAAAAATGTTACATTTGCCTCTTCATTGTATTTTTAATAAAACAGCCAACTATTCATTAAGCTTCAAATAAAGTTATAATAGCCTTTTTCTTCAATATTAAAATTCGGTAATGTACTATTTCTGAAAAATCAGTGAAAACATCCATGGTGTCTGATGGTCTGTTGTTTTAGTAACCAAACCATTTATTGCAATTGGAGAATAGCAGAGCAGATGTTGTGCTATTTAAAATTCATGGAACTGACTCAAGCTCAATGTGGACATTGATTTGAGGAGAGAAGCAGCAGTAAAAAGTGCAGCAGATGAGACTGGCATCGTGAATGTGACCTCTTAACAGTTGTATAGCCAGTTACTTTGCAGTTACATAAGATAAGAATTGCTTAGAAAACCAAGCCCCTTTTCCCTATTCTCCTGTACTCGTCAACATTGATGCTTCATACCTGTTCTAGCTGAACCTCCCATTCTTTCCTGGATACTGTGACCACTTTACCTAAAAAAAAAAAAAAATGTTTTTAGAGGCAATTCATCTTCCTCAATCTAGATTATCAAAACATAATATTACACTATGTCCCAGCTTCACTGAGTTTTACACAGAGACTTATTAAGCATGCCTTGTGTTTAAGGAATAATAGTTGATGTGTGAATGGAATCAATCACCTGTTGAAGGGAAGGGTGTCAGGATGATGTAGGGGGACATGCCCTTAATTGGGTAAACATAAATGTGTTAAGTATAACTAATTTGTTGGTGCCATAGAAATATTTCCTTTGGAATTCTGTAGATCTGAAATGTTTTCTTAAGCTATAATTGCTATTTTTCACTTATTAGTTTGGTGTAATATTGACTTGTGAGAAGAATTGCGTTTCTGCATAACGTTGGTACTTAATCACTGATGAAGCACCATTTCTTAATTTTAAAATATTTTTGTTAATTTCTTCTGTGGTATTTTTAAAGTTATATTTTAAATTAGTTATCAAACTAAGCAGTGTGATTTTTTTTAAACATATTTGAACAGTAGATTCAGAGTTTTAAATAGTTTGAAATAAATTATATTAATTCTGCACTCCAGATTCACTTAATCATAAAGCCTGAATTTGGTCATAGAACAGACTATAAATTGGGAATATTTTCCTATTTTGGTGGACAATTCCAGGCTATATCCTAAGACAATCATCTTTTTAGGTGTAGTATTGTTTATTGAGACATTGGTAATTTCAGGGTTCAGATTTTTACTTTTCTGATAGGCTTATAGAATGAAAGTTAATGGACTGAGTGATTATATCACTTTCAGAATGAGATAGGGAATTATAGTTAGTCTTTCTAGGTCAGCAGTAAACAATATTTAAAATTTTATGTTCTATCACTAATATTCTTTTCTCTTTTGAAGCTGTTGTGAATGTCCACTTGTCCATGATTGAAAATTAAGATTTGTAAACATTACGATTTGACCCATAAGTTTTCTCAAACATCAAATCTGTACAACCAACCACTGTAAAATGTGAAATGATCATATATGATAATCCCCAAATAAATACTTCCAAACCATAGAGAAATAACCACTGTATTTTTAACAATCTTATTCCTATCCTTCTTTGCATGTTACTGATTTTTTTCTAAGTTATAAATATATGTTGTGATATATTAAAAATCTGCGGGAAAAATTGCTTAAAATGTTTTAGGGCAATAAGAATTTTTGTTACTATTTCCTGAAGAATGAGTTGTTTTTTTTTAACTCATTTCTTTATCTTTTAATAAAAAGAACTTCGATTCGGTAAAATATTTTAGGACTTTGTGTTCATGGCTTTTTATAGTTATCTGGATACATTCCTTTTGCCACATAGACCATATGGCTAGTTCTGCAACTGTTTTTGTTTGTTTGTTTTTAATAAACCTCGCTGTTCAACAATCAGAGAGTCTTATATTTTGGAGGCTTCTACCAGTTGAGGTAGAAAGGTCTTAGATAATGGGAAAGGCAGATACAATGTCCTAACATTTTCATAGTCGAGTTTACAAGTGGAGGAATTTATCCAAATAGGTTATCTTCATTATGTAGCACCAGTACAAATAGTGGTTTCATTAATCATTGAATCAGATAAAGCAGTTATAAATCATTTACTTTGCTCTAAAGATTATTGTTATTTCAGGCCACATTATTTTCTCTGAGCAGTTTCCCTTGTAAGGCTGAATATCCTTTTTCTTTATTCACATCATCACTAAAGGTTAAGATAACCAAATAGGAGTTAAAATAAGTTATGTTTGATCTTTTTTCCCTGAAAATAATGGTGAACCCATTGTCTTATGGATATTAGGCAGAAATGCACTTGTTTCAATCATAGCAGAAATTACATTTGGAGAATATAATTACTTGATTTTCTAGTGGTGTGAAATACTTTTAAAAAATTGTGCTTGTCTGTAACTGAAATGTTATAGAATTGTAACACTATAGGGATTATAGAATTCTATTTATTAGCTCTCCTCAAGAGATTGAAGCACAATAATTTTCATGTAACAGTTCTTATCCAAGTGCTGCTAATCTGTCGTGCAAATGATGAAGCTAATTGGTTGCCTATCTAGCTATTCACTAATCACTGTAATCCTTGAGACAGTCTTGTTGCTCATTTGTATTAAATTTTTGGGCATTGTGGGTAATACTTTAGAACAAGATCTATTACTCAGCTCTGTGAGACAGCAAACCATTTGGATTCATTAGTTTTATATGTAAACGTTATCAGAATAAATTTTGAAGGGGCTATTTACTACCAGTGACTAAGGGGGAGACGTATATTGTCAACATCATTTGACTTGAACATTTGTGGTATTGTAAAAGTCTTGTCTGTTGTGTTTCTAAATTGCTTAAGCCATACATACTCTTAAGGGTGTTTTCCTGTTTTGTTCCTTTTCAGCAGCCTTTTCTGCTTTGTCTGTTATGGTTAATATTTCATAGATTTTAGAAATTGAGAAGTTATTGAAACATTTTATTTTCTTGAGTTCATCACTTTTGACTCTTGTGTGATATGTGATTTGTCATAAAGGATAGCAAGCCTTTTCACTAACTACTTCACTAAAAATTTCAGAGTAAACACTGTGATTCTGCAGAGAGGATTCAGTAGGCCCTTGTCTTTCCGATGTTTTCTTCTGTTATATGGTGCCTACCGCTTTGAGGGCACTTAAATACTACAGGATGGAAAGTTAAACGTTTTGATGTTTATTGAATAACAAGATTACAGAATATTTGATTTTTGTTGTCAGTGTATTGAAGACATTTTTGCATTGATAAATGTTTTCTAGGAATGTGACTTCATTCATCAGGTGTGAACTCTTGTAAATGAATTTTGTATCTTGAATCTACGTATATATTAAGTGTATCATCAATATAAAAATAAACATTATTTGCTTAAAGTTTTTGGTACTTCATCAGAATTGCTGACAACGTAAGTGCAAAACTGTTAGGGTTTGCATCTTTCAGATAATACCCCAGACACTTTCACCTGTCTTGGGGTTATGGATTCGATGCTTATTCCTCTAGTTTGTAAATTTCTTCTGAGTCCTAGTCTTGGCTTTTCCCCTGCCCTGCTCGCAGTGGTCAGGCTGGGACACGCCGAGGGCGGGATTGTTTCAGGGGAGGGTGAAAGCCGCTGACGCTCTCGCTGGTGTTGGGTCTGGGGAAAGAAGAGCAACTTCAATGTGTAATGTCTGGCTTGGTTGGCACTGAGGAGTCCGGACACCCGACGTAGGCTACTAATTTGCGCTGTAACTTTTAAACAAGGCAGTTTTACCCCTTTGGACTTTCTTCATCTGTCAAAAGTTGAAGGCCCATTAGTGGATAGTGAAATGTGGTGGGTTGCCACCAGCGAGTTTTCAAATGAGATGCGATATATCGGAGTGCATTATATATATAATCAGGATATGATTCTGTGAAACTTTTCTTTCAGCGGCACATTATGTGTGTCCTGGGTTGCGATACAAAATGTATAACCTACAGTAGGTCACAGGCGCGAGGTCCCAGTACTAGCTCCGGGAGCCACAGGCTTCTGTGCGAGGGAGGCATGGGCGTGCAGAGATCACCTCCTACAGTGACGAGGCGGCTGCGTAGGATGCAATGGGATTGGGATGCGGGGAGAAGAATGGAAGCTCCCCGCTGGCCCCACGCAGCCACGGCCTGGGGCTTCTCCCCCGCACAGCGCACGCCGGTCCACTGCACCAACCCGGCTCTTTCCCTTTTGCCATGAGGCTCCTCCCACTTCCCCCGCTCCGCACCGCCTCTTAAAAAAAAAAAAAAGGAAATCAGAAAGGCTTCGGCCACCCACTCGTCATTCGCGGGTCGGACCGCTGGCTGACGTGGCAAGCCGGCCTGAGGGAGCGCCTGCCCAGCGCTCGCGCCCTGCAGCCGTCGCGGCCCAACCGCCGCCCCAAAGCTCGCGCCGCCGGCCGCAGACACCGCGAGCGGGCGCATGCGCGCGGCGGATCTGCCCCGCGCGCAGCCACTTCCGGCGCGCTGGTGGAAGTGCGGTTCCGGGTCACTGCTCTGCTCGCGGCCGGCTGTGGGGGCTGGTGACGCGGGCTGGCGCTCACAAGAGGCCCCGGAGGCGGGGCTCTGCCGGCTGCCCAGAGAGTGGCAGGTGCGCGGGCGGGGGCCGGAGACGCGGGCAGGCTCCTCATTCTTCCGGGGGCCTCGGTCTGCCCCCAAAGCGGCCCGGACGGGGTTGCCCAAGACCCAAGGCGGGGGGCGGTCCCGGATGCTGAAAGGGCTAGGGTGGGGGCAGAGGCAGGCTGCCGGCCTGGGCGTCCGGAGCCTCGGGTTCCGGGATTCCCCCCTGCGCGACCTTGGACAAGTGCCTCCTCCTCTCGGGCTCAGTTTCCCTGCTGTGAAATGGGAGAGACGTTGGGTCTCTCCTTTCTTTAACAGCCCAAGCACCAGCAGGTCTGGAAGGAGCCTGAGTGGGATGCAGACTGCCGTGGCAGGTACTCGCCTGCCTCCCTCGGCGTTAGGCAGCTGTCTTTTACCGAACTTAGCCATCCTTTTTCTCAGCAACTTTCTTAGTGCGAGTCAAGCTCTTGTGACTAGCCCAGGGTCTGGCCAGGTAAACAATGTGTGGCTGTCAGAATCAACTGAGAAATAAACACTGGCCCTGGGAAACCTTTATCTCGTTCAAGTTGTTTTGCCCAGGGCTCCCAAGGCGAAGTGAATTTAGGCAACTACTGCAATGAGAAATTCTGATTTTTCTGTCAGTGAAGCTCTTAGGCAGATCGCAAATGCAAAGGAGACCAGGCTGAGGGAAGGTAACCCACTGAGGGTTGTGGCAGTGGTAGGTCTTCTTACCTCTCCCCCATAATCCTCCCTCCCTCCTTTTCCACCCCCTCGTCCCACCCCTCAACTCTGCAACATTTTGGCCTTACACTTGAAATATCCAATGCATTTTATCTTTGTCTTCATGCAGGACAGAATGCTTTGATCTCCAAGCTGTTTCAATCTAGTAGATAAGCCAGGTGAGTAGGTGGTTTACAGACATTGAAGGTAAAGTTTTTGAAGAATTTGTACAGACTTAAATGGATGATCTGAAGTGGTAAGAAGTCATTTGTAGATCTTAGAGCAGGTGCTTAGATATCCTCCACAAAACATGAAAAATTAAGGTTGGAACTGGAATATTAGTGTTTCATACACCATTGGGAAGAAAAGATGTTTGAATCTCGTGTTGAATATCATGTAAAACATTCTAAAGAAAAGAGGCTGATTTGAGGTAATTTTAATCACGCTTAAAGAGAGCCATACAGCATTTCCAGGAAATGTTTGAGGATATTTGATGTTTATATAATATAGTTATCTGGCCTGCCTGTTTCTTCCTAGATTATCAGCTTTTTCTAATGAACAGCTGATTGCAAACCATCCTGGAACGTTAGAACATTACACCTTTTCCCCATATTGAGTTACATGTTTTTGTCTTCATTTAAAAAAAAAAAGACTAACCTATAGTTAAACTTAGTAGTATTGGGGGAAGGATTCAAAAGCATTATGTGATGTTAATGTTTGCCCTGGGAAATTTTACTAAATGTGTTATATGCCATAGCCAACATGATGTAGTAAAAAAAAAAAAAAAAAAAATAGTAGGGACTTGTGAATCAGAGTCCTGGGTTCAAATACCAGTCCTGCCACTTAGCCACACAATCTTTGGCAGATTACTTCACCTCCTCGAGACTGGATTTCCTTATCTGTGTATGCGTATGAAGCACCTGATGCTTTTTAAATGCTTAGTAATTGTGTTCTATTAAGTGTTCATGTAAAATTATGAAACTTAATTTTGAAACCTGAAGCTTAACATTGCAACTCAGATGTGAAATCTCTCCGGTGTTTAATTTAGAGCTCTCTTTCATCTGATTTATAGATACCATGTTGCCATAAGCCCTTGGCCCACATTTAAGTGGAAATGCAGCTAGCTTGGCTGTCTGGAACTTTTTAGGCGCCTGTCTCTGAATTCCTGGTTGCTGGCCTAAGGACTGCTGTGGTGGTTTAAGAGTTGGTCATCCGTGCAGAATATCCATACAACAAAAATGTTTGCAAAACTAAAGAAGAAAATTGCAGAAGAGACTGCTGTCGCCCAGAGGCCAGGAGGTGCTACTAGGATCCCACGGTCAGTGAGCAAGGAATCGGTTGCCTCTATGGGAGCAGACTCAGGAGATGACTTTGTAAGTATCTTCCTGAGTTTTCAATATTTGGTACAGTCTCAATACATTTTTAAAATAATATTTCAAGGAATCTTTCCAATAAGTGTTTTCTTTTAAAATTGCAAGATTATTTGTGGCTTATATCGGATTCTTCTTACTCTGAAGTGCCTTTCTATTTCTTTTTTCTTATTTTTCTGTGAGTCTCTTTCCATATTCTCTACATTGTCCTCTTGTGCTCTTTTTCCATCTGTATACCTTGTGCATCTTCTTTTACACTTCGTTTCTCAAAATGCCTCGGCCTATTTTCTCTGCAGACATACATACTTTAAGTCATTGTTGCTTAACACAATCTGTGAGTTGTGGTTTTTATTGGGAAAGTTGATGAAACTATTTTATTGGGAAAGTTGATGAAAAGATGGCACCGATAGTGGCAGTATGTCCCTTATTTATAAAGTACTTTTGTGGTAGGCAAGGTTTCAAAAAATGAGGATGCTGCTGTGTTAGGTAAATGTCATGCCTTAGGGTTAAAAGTGTGTCTTTGACATATGACAGGATCCTCTTAAAGTCAGATGACTTTTTAAAAATGATTTGTAATGCTTGATGTATGTGAAAGAATGTATGTAATGTGAATTTAAAGTATAAAGCATAAAAATAAAATGAATGTTTGTTAATCTGTCACCTTTCAAAGAACTAGAACATTAATACTGTTGAAGTCACTTGTGTACTTCTTCCCAATTCCTTTCCCCCTTACTCCCTTCCACATTACCACTGTCCTAAATTTTGCGTTTATCATTCCCTTGCTTTTTAAAATATCCTACCAGATATGTATATATACATAAACAATTTGTTCTTTAATATTGCTTATTTTTGAACTTTATAAAAATAGTATACTATAGTCTTCTTGGGCTTTTTTTTTTTTACTCAATGTGTTTCTAGAATGCATATTTGTTTCATGAAGCTGTGGTTCATTTATTTTTACTGCTGTATAAGATTCCAGCATTTGAAAAGGCCACAGTTTATCTCTGTCTTCTCCTGGTGATAGACACTTGAGTTGTTTCCATGGTCAGATGAGTCTTCCTCCTTTCTTATGCTACCTGTCCCGGGTCAGGTTACCTGACAGAAGCTCTTAGGTTATGGGGGTGGAACAGTAAGATTACCGGATCTAAATTATCATTGGCTCCATATTTAACAGGAAATATAGATGGCTGTTTGATCACCAGGCTGAAGGATATAATTTTAATGCTGAGTTCTGTGTCAGAAGTACCTGTTTTACCTTCATGCTGACATGCTAAATGAAGTCTCTCATCTTCAGTGTATTCCAGATAGGGAGATTGGCCTGAATTCAGGAAATGCTTTGCTTTGAGACTTCGGAAATAATCTTTTTGAACTTACTGTATATGCATTCTAATCCTCACTCTCTATCTCCAGACCCTTATATCTCACTGCATATATTTCTCCAACAAGATGCCTTTCCTCTGGTATCTCAAATTCTAAAATGAACACAACTGAATTCATTAATTCTGTTTCCATATATGCACCTTCATCCCTCAAGTCACCACAAGAAACCCTGGAGGCATTTTAGACTCTTCCCTCTTTCACTTCTTGATGTGCAGTCAGCCAGCAACTATTTTGGCTTCCATCTCCTAAGTGCCTCAAACTTGCCCCCTCTACTCCATTTAATGGTGGTCCGTTTACTTCCACTTTACTTCAGGCTGACTCTCTTTCTTGGACAATTATGGTAGTCTGTCTGGGTGCCTCCAATAACTCCCCAAAACAAATCTGTTCATGTCTCTTCGATGCTTAAAATTCCTCAGTGGCTGCCCTATCATCTTCAGGATGAAGTGCAAACTCATTATTATAGTATAATGGTAAACTCTGGTGGTCCTGTCACAGTTTACCTGTCCAGCTTCATCTCACTCTACTTTCCTACACCTTGTACTCCAGCCATATTGAACTTATTGCACTTCCTGGAATGAACAGCACTCCTTTGTGCTTCCAAATGTTTGCATGTGCTGTTTCCTCTCTCTGGAGTGTCTCCTGTCTCCTCCTCTCACGCTTGCATTCCTCTGACAGACTCTTGTGCATCCTTAAAGATTCAACTCACATGTTCCTTCCGGGAAGCCCCCTTGACCCAACCTGCCGCTCTCACCCTTTCTACCCTTTGTCTCTCCTGGCTGAGTTTGGTCCCTAGTCGCCTACTTACCTCTGTGATAGCACCTATTACACTGCGTTGGTGTTGATGATTTGTTATTTGTCCCTCCCACTAGACTGGAAGCTTCATGAGAGGCAATAGAGTGTAGCAGTTAGGAACTCAGGTCAGGTTATGGATTCAGAGCTGGATTTGATTCCCCCCACTCCATCGTTATTGTGTGACTTTGGGCAAGTTCCTTTGCTTTTCTATGCCTTAGTTTCCACATCTGTAAAATGGGGATAGGAACTGTACCTGTCTTTATTAAAGTATGTGTGTCAGGTGTCCCAAGGCTCACCCCTAGGTTCAGTTATTCACTAGGAGGACTCCCAGGACTCAGCATAGTTTTACTCACTGCTATCATTTATTACAGTGAAAGGATACAAAGCATCATCAGAAAAGAGAAAAACTGCAGGGGGCAAAGCCTGGAGAGGAAACCAGGTGCAAGCTTCCAGAGTCTTCTGCTAGTGTCGTTACATAGGACACACGTAATTCCCCCAGCAGCACATTGTGACAACACATGTGAAATCTTATACAGCAGTAAAAATAAATGAACCACAGCTTCATGAAACAATGTTCAAAACACCAGGGAAGCTCATTAGAGACTCAGTGCCCAGGGATTTTGTTGGAGGCTAATCACGGCACCCTCTGCCTGGCATTTACCAAAATTCCAGCCTCCTAGAAAGAAAACAGATGTTCAGCATAAACCATATTTTTTGCACAAACAATTTAGGTACTGTGAGCCATTCTTCTCAGGAATGATGGGAACCCTTGCAAAATCTAAGTTCCCATAGGCCAGCCCAGGACTACCCTTATAAGCAGGCCTTGCTAAGGACAGCAGTCTCAGGCCTTGGATGTTAACTCTTTTCTACATAGTATATAAAACACTGGCTCTTAACAGGCGTTTCATAATTAGTACTTGCTGCAGCTGTTGCTGTTTTAGGTAGGGACTCTGTCTCACCACTATTCCCAGTGCTTAGCACAATGCTGGGAATAGGATGTCTCACTAACAGTAATAATAATGTCTACTGCTAATAGACGATATGTGTTAAAACTGATTATGTGCCAGGCTCTGTCTCAGGAACTTGGCAAGTATTGATTTATTTAATTCCCGTCATAGCTCTGTGACGTAGATCGTTTGTTGTCACAGTTTACATATAGGAAACCAGTGCACAGAGAAGGTGACTGATTGGCCCAAGTTCCTATAGTTTATAAGTGGTGAAGATGGGACTTTAACCCGGACCTTCCGCCTCCAGAGACTCCCTCTTAACTGTACATTCTACTGAGTCTCAGTAAATGTTGGATTGGGCACGTGGCTGGATGGATAAGTGAATATTTAAAGTGAATTGTTAACCACCTTTAAAGACATGTTGGGAATGAGATGCGGAGACATGACTAAAGATTGGATATTAGATAATATTTTTAATTTTGTTAGGTGTGATAATGGTATTGTGGTTATAAAGGAAAATGTCCTTATATTTTAGAAATGTTTGTCAAAGTGTTTAGGATGAAATGTCGTGATGTCTGTTATTTAAAGTACTTCGCTAAAATAAAAATTGATGAAGCAAATATGGGAAGACTTCAGCAATTGTTAAAGTAGATGGAGAATGTTCATTAAACCATTTTCTCTTTTGTATTTTTAAAAATTTTATGATCAAAAGAACAAAGATAAAGTGAGTGAGTTATTAGCAATAGTAAGCGGTGCCCAAAGTAATAGTACCGATATGTTTTTAAATTTTCTAGATTGTTGGGGAAAATTGATATCTTATTAATATATTGATTTATTGAGTGCATATTATCTGCTAAAGTCTTGGATGCAGTTTAGAACTTCAGATTAGCATCCTTTTATTTATAGATGAAGATACTAAGACTATCAGTGTCAGTGATAGATTCTCTATCACAGACCAGCCTTTGATTCCTTGCTAAAGAGCCTTCCCCCCTTTATCCTAGGACTTTACCTTTGGAAAAATAAAGTGATTTTCTTTCTTATCACTGAAAATATGTTTTGGGGATTTTGTACTTGGTGTAATACAATCATAATAGATTTGTTCACCACTGTTTATTCCAATAGCGTGTGCATACACACACACACACACACACACACACAATTTATCTGTTTAGCATCTTCTGTCTCCTTTACATTATAGATGGAGATAGTGATGCTTCTACTTTATGGGTAGAGAAGCTAGAGCCCAGGTATGTTAAGAAGCTTTTCAGTGACCACAACTAATTAAAGTGTAACCAAATCTGAAATAGAGTTGTCACTTTCTGGTTCAATACTGGGTCTCATACTGCTGAAAACCCATGTATGAATATGACCTCTTCTTTGTGTCTGTCTCAACAGGCTTCCGATGGAAGCAGCTCCAGAGAAGATCTTTCATCCCAGCTTTTGAGAAGGAATGAACAGATACGGAAATTAGAGGCCAGACTTTCTGGTATGTCTAAGAAGTCATAAAAAGCACACAGAGGAAACTTGCCTTGCCTGACCCTCTCTCCCTATAAAATAGCCATATAGTATAACCTTATAGTTATTTTGACATAGTTTGATCTTTTTACTCAAAAAGGAGCAATTTGTATCCCCTTTGTTCACTTCTTTTGTTAGTGTACTGAATAGTGTAAATTGAAAACTGAGTTTTAAAGTTAAAAAAAAAAAAATACGTATGTTTTTCTGCTCCTGAGGTTTCCAGCCATGGATATAAAAGGTATTAAAAGCATATGCAGAATAGATTTGACCATCTTTCACCCATTATCATAGCTTGCTTTCAGGTGGAGAGAGGTAGAGGATAGTATTTATAGGGAATGGGCCAACAAATGTTGGATTCTTCAGCACCAGAGAGGGTTTGGTGCTACGTTACCACTTGCTACAGCTACATTTCACCTGTGTAAGTGTCATTCTGGGTCTTTGGGGCACTATTCAATGATATTTCTAACTTCAACATCGGTATAGAAGCTGAACTCTCATTATGTCTTTTGTGTGCAGTTTACAATTTATACAACTACCATTATATCCTTTGCCTGAGCAGGGCATGTTTGTGATAGACTTGTGAGTTCTTATTTTGGTTTCTGCCGGTGAATACATTTTGAAAGCTTCATCTTGTGAAGTGGTCAATGGCTTCTGTGTTTCTTTTTATCCCTTGGCTTTATGCCCATTTTATTGGAGTGAAAGCAGTAAACTACAAAATTCACCAAATTGTATGTGAAATATTTGTGTTTGTGTAGTTATCAAAGGTCCATAGTATAGCTCACAGCCACCCGTTAGTCCATTATCTTGTTTTGTCCTCACTACAGCCTCACTTATGGTGAGATTAAGGTCACACAAGTAGTAGGTGGTAGAGCTGGGATCCAGACCCAGATTTGCTTGATGCTAGAGTCCATACTCTTAGCTACAGTCTGCTTTCAACTCAATTGTTAATTTCCTGTCACCCCTACCTGTAAATAATATCATTAACAAAGGTGAAATAACTTTTTACATTTCTTTAATATTGAGGAGAAACTATAAAATAATATATACCTTCCCTAATACAGAAGGAGGAATAGTTTGGGCTTGATTTAGAGAAGGGACAGGGAGGAGAACTGACATTTCTTGATCCCACTTATGTCCTGGATATTTTCCTACAGACTCAGGATGAATAATAATAACAGCAGCAGCAGCCTAGCTCGTACTGAGCAGTGTTCCATTTGCTTAAGTATATTAAAACACCTAGCTTATTATCTAAATAAAGCATATAAAACACAGTTTATTATCTAATGCATCCTTTGAAGTAGGTACAGTTAATGTCATTTGATAAATGAAGAAACTAATACTTAGGATCAATAATTTGCTTAATGTCTCCCAGCTAAGAACTGACAGAGTTGGGATTTGAACTAAAGTCTGTCTACTTTTCCACTATACCATACTATCTTCTTTGGCCACCTAGGTAAATAATTCTGACTTTCACCTTTAATATGGCATAGACAGCTCAGTTCCTGTGTAGAAAGGAAGCTGACTTTTCTAGAGAATTAAGTATTTTCATGGTAAAGGCGATGCTGTAGGAAGGTGTTTGCTGTTGCCCTAACCACTGTTACTCAGTTGTATGGACTGTAAGTGAGCTGTTTAGTGAGTTCCCTTTGATTTATCCTACTGCAAAGACTGGAAGGGGAAGTGAAAACTGAAATTTGAAATTATGTCATGAGATGATACTGGTTTTCATAGCAGAGCATTTCTGATGATCAGACCAAGCCTAATTCCTGTTCTCTGTCAAGGCTAAACAAATCTGCCTGTTTGTATTCACCATTTCCCCCGTGGATAGTTTGTACTATACCTGTTTGCCTGTGTTGTTCATTGTTAATGGGAGGCTGTCTGCCTAGCTTTCCTTAACAGGAATGGTTTTCGGGTTGAGAAAATCATCATCATTTTCATTCATTTTTTTGTTGAATTAACTTCCTTTCCTGATGTTTGTCCATTCCTGGTATGTGCGTCACCCTCCTCACCCAAGACTATGCTGAACAGGTCCGAAACTTGCAGAAGATAAAAGAGAAGCTTGAAATTGCGTTAGAAAAACACCAGGATTGTACGTATTTTTTCCTGCTTTTTTTCAATCTTTTCAGGGTTTAGTTTTTTGAAATGAAACAATAGTGTATGGTTTTGTCCTTCGTCACAGCTCAAATCTTTATTTTATAAGTAGTGTACTTCTTGATCAGGTCGATATAATATTTGTCTGATATTTATAAGCATACAACTCATATTTATGTTGCCTTTTGGGCCTACTTCTTAGGAGAAGGTCATTATGTATATCAACTTGTCTTCGTCCAGTTGACCAGTTTATTGGCTGCCCTTAGATTTAGTAAAATCTAGTGCCTGGGCCCTGGGCCTAGATTAAGAGACTTTGATTCTAGCCATAGCTTCATTGCTGCTTTGTTAAGTAACTGGGAGAAATCTCTGTCATCACTCCTCCAACAATAGAACATACGTTTTGCTTAGTCTACCCTAAATCATGTGTTCTCCTTTGGGTTCAATCCGAAAAAAATGCTAACAGTAGTAGAAAGTTGTTTTTTGTTGATATAATATATGCTAAAAAAATTTTCTTAAGGAAAACAAAGTGAAAGATTTTTTTTGTTTTGACTTTTTTTTTTTTTAATTCTGATAAAGTGGTGAATAAGGGGCATAATCTCTTTTCCTCTAACTTATACCAGATGGCAGTAGCCATCACTTAGCAACAGCATTGGTGTCTTCTGGCAACCTTCCTAACTCAGTGTTTTATCATTGTCCCATTTAAAAAGTTACCTTTTGGCATCTTCCTAAATGTATATACTTGACTATTACAAAAACCCAAAAACAACAGGAAACAAACAAAAAACTGTTGTCTATTACTGAGGCCGAAAGATTCTGGGAAGTTGAGATGGATATGATTTTTCCCAGTCTCATAATTCACTTATGTGACCTTGGCCTTTTTTGCTAGGTGACAATTATAAAGTAATCACATGGGCTATTTGTCATGCTGTTTCTGAAATGTTTCCGTATCTCAAATAGAGCCTCTTTGTTAACAGCTTCCATGCGGAAATTTCAAGAGCAGAATGAGACATTCCAAGCCAACAGAGCCAAAATGGCAGAAGAACTGGCTTTGGCATTAGCCAGAAAGGACCAGGTATTTTATATGTGGCACTGCCCACGACTGGTGGAGAGATTTCACTTAGTGACATGATTTCAAAAATCATGACATAAACTTATTAGAAAATATTTACAACCTAGGAGAAAAGGAATGCTATATAAGTTCCTAGAGATTTCATTTGGCCTTAGGGTGGGAAATTATCAAGAAACTCTACAGTTATAATCATGAAATGTGTCCAGAGTGTGAGAGTATCATTCTCTGCAACTGTGTAGCTTTGTAAAATGGAGAAGGGAAATTGTCCATAAGGTGGTAGTGAGCCCCAAGTAAGGAAAAAGGTCTCTGCCCTCTAAAAACCTGTCTCAAAGCCTAGTCCCAAAACACTTGCTTTTTATAATGGAGCAGATGCTATCAAGCTAGCCATTGTCCATGATGTACATAGTTTTCCTAAGTTTTTTCAACCCCAGCCAGCTAGACAGAGGGGAACTCCTATAATCTCAATAGAACCATCCATTGAAAGATGCTGAACGAATGACAGTAAGAAAGGAAAATAATACTATTACTGGTAATTACAATAATTATAAAGTATATTTTATTCAATGGCATTTTAAATTTAAGATAAGCATCAAGATACTGTAATGATAATCCTGATTTATTAAGACAAGGTCAATTTATTATATTACATTTCATTTAAGAAAATGCATAATTTATTTCATCCACGGTAGATGGGGTGGTTGGTTGCCCTGTTTTAAAGTGCCTATTAGTCATCTAGGACGTTAACTGGCTGGGAAAAAAACTCATTCACCAATACTTAGTGGATAACTATGGTATGAGTGTATACAAATGAAGATATAACCTAAAATTAATGGATTCTGATGGTAGGCAAGTGGGATATGGCCTTGGCCTTTGTTTATTTTTTCCCCTCTTCTGTAATTTGTGAAAAGGGGCATAATCCCTTTTCCTCTAACTTATACCAGATAGCAGAAAGGATATTGTTAAAATCAAAATGAGAAGGAAAATAATTATCAGGGGCTTCAGAGCCCCCCCCTTTCAGTAAATTAATTTCTGAACATCAATTGTAGAGTTACCAGCTCAGCTGGTCCCAGCTGCCCACTCCCAGGAAATGATAATAGCACTCCTGGAAAAACATTCAGGAACAAGCTGAAAAGCTGCATCAGAACAGCAGATACAGCTTTGTTTGGATGCTTTGCTTAATAAAAATCTGCAGGCTTATATTGTGTTCTAGAATTTTATATAAAGTTCATTTTCTTCTCCTTTTAGGACTCTTGGCTTTCTTAATATTAGGCTAACTTCACGAGGTTTTTTTATTTGCTGTTTTGTTTGGTTGGTTGGTTGCTTTTGGGGGGGAGTTAGGTTGTTTAGTTTTCTGAAAATCTTGATATTACTGATACTCTCCCTGGAAACTACTTTTTTATTGTTTTGTTTTAGGAATGGTCAGAAAAAATGGATCAGCTTGAAAAGGTTAGTTCATCGTTATTTTTCTCTCATTATGAATCTCAGCCTCTTCTCTGAGGCTTGGAAAATGGTTTCTCTAGTACCCAGCGTCCTGATTACTGTACCACCTCTTGGAAGCAGGGCACTGGGTGATTAGACGCTGACTTGAAAAGCTCATGCCTTCCCCTCTCTTGGTGGGCGTGCTGGATATCTTTTGTTTGCCTCTCATGATATACTCTCTACCCGTCTCTTAGCTTTCTCCGTGTGCCTGAAGGCTGATGGGGACTGCGTCAGCAGGGCTCCATGGCCCTCTGGCTTCTGACTCGGTTCCACCAGTGAGGAACATCAAAAGAACTGTGTGTGAAAGAGTGTGGTCAGGACATGTATTCCTCAAGCCATCTTCATGTGAGATCCCTTCCATTTAGTTGCATCCCATGGGCCAGCCCAGTGGTGTAGCAGTTAAGTTCGCCCACTCTGCTTTGGTGGCCCCCGGGGTTTGCAGGTTCAGATCCTGGGCGCAGACCAACGCACCACTTGTCAGGTCTGCTGTGGCGGCATCCCATATAAAGTAGAGGAAGATGGGCACGGATATTAGCCCACGGCCAATCTTCCTCAGCAGAAAAGAGGAGGATTGGCAATGGATGTTAGTTCAGGGTTAGTCTTCCTCACAGATAGGTAGGTAGGTGGGTGGATGGGTGGGTGGGTGGGTAGGTAGGTAGGTAGATAGATTAGATAGATAGACAGACAGACAGACAGATAGATGATAGATAGATAGATAGATAGATAGATAGTTGCATCCCATGGCTAAAGGTCATAGCCTCAGTTGGACCTTTGTTTCACTCTCTGACATAGTTTCTCTCCTGGGGTTTCTCATAACCTCTTCATCCCTTTGCCCCTTCATGCCCAGCTGTTGCTAGCACATTATCTCTTTTAGGTTTTCTTCCCCCACCCACAGTTTTGAAAAGTCCCTTTATTAAACTCTGCTCAAAATACCTAAACTGAGTCTGTTTCCTGCTGGGGCCCCGATTGACACTGTGGTAACGTTAGGAATACTTTTTGAGGAGGCAGTGTAGAAGGAGGGAATTTCTCAAGGCTCAGCATTGAGCAGGTAAGAGAGCCTCTTGACGAGACACAGATGAGGAACATTGATTATTCTAGTACCATAGCTTGTGTAACACTCTGTAGGTGCCTTACGTAATATATTCCTGGCTTCCAGACATGAACAGGAAGATGACATTTCAAGCCTATGATTAGAAAAGCATTTTAATTTAAAAATCAATAGTCAACTCCTTCAGCCTAAATTTTACTACTCCTAAGTTACCCTTTATGGTAGAAAAATTATTTCTTAGATTGATATATTCAGTTGTGAAATATATTTACTGTTAATTTTATTAAACAGATGAGTTTTATTATTGCTCCATTCTTGTGATAAAACACCAAGTTAAACTAGCAGTTTTATTTGTGTATTCTGTAGAAATCTGATTATCAAGCTATCAAAATGCTTCAACACGTTTATGTAAGAAAAGAATTACAATTACAGAAAAGTCAAGCTATCTCCCAAAGAAACTTGTGCTTTGTAAAAGAAAAATCTTTAAACATATGGTGTTCATGATGGTCTTCTTAAATATGGAGATATGGGCTAGGTTAAAGTTTTCTTGTCTTACAAAACTCTAGAGACAGAAAATAAATCGGTGGTTCCCAAGGGCTGGGATGAGGGAGAGAGAATGACTACAGAGGATGACACAAGGGAATTCTGCATCTGTTCTGTATCTTTATTGTAGTGGTGGTTACATGACTATGTGTTTGTCTAAACTTGTAAACCTGTATACTAAAAAGAGTGATTTTTACTGTATGTAAATTATATCTTAGTAATAAAAGAGCCTAAAGAGAAAACAATAAAGTTTTCTTATCTTAAAAGAAACTCGTAAGATTGTAACAGTTGAAAAATTATGGTAAAGGGATATCTGTATAGAACAAAACTAAATAAAACCCACTTCAGTTCACTAAGGGAATTTTCTCTTTGTTTTTTTTCCACCCAAAGGAGGGGCTGGGAAATATTTTAGACTGGGAAAGAGTGATGAGACATCTGTGTAGGTTTGTGAAGCCACTGTGATTTTTGGAAAAGTTACTTTTAGACTTTTTCTTTCTTTCTTTCTTTTTTAATTTTAATTTTTATTGATGTCCTAATAGTTTATAACATTGTGGGGTTTTAGCTGTACCTTATTTTTTGTCTGTCACCGTGTGGATGCATCCCTTCACCCCTTGTGCCCACCCCCCATCCCCCTTACCCTTGGTAACCACCAACCAGTTCTCTCTGTCCATGTGTTAGCTTATATTCCACATATGAGTGAAATCATGCTGTGTTGTCCTTCTCTCTCTGGCTTATTTCACTTAACACAATACCCTCTAGGTCCATCCATGTTGTTGCAAATGGGACAATTCTGTCTTTTCTTATGGCTGAACAGTATTCCATTATGTATATATACCACATCTTCTTTATCCAATCATCAGTCAAGGGACGCTTGGGTTGCTTCCACTTCTTGGCTATAGTGAATAATGCTGCAATGAACACAGGGGTGCATAAGCCTTTTGTGATGGTTGATTTCATGTCCGTTGGGTAGATGCCCAAGAGTGGGATTGCTGGATCATAAGGTATTTCTATTTTTAATTTTTTGAGGACTCTCCATACTGTTTTCCACAGAGGCTGCACCCGTTTGCATTCCCACCAGCAGTGAATTAGGGTTTCCGTTTCTCCACAACCTCTCCAACATTTGTTGTTTTTTGTCTTGGTGATTATAGCCATTCTAATGGGTGTAAGGTGATATCTTAGTGTAGTTTTGATTTGCATTTCCCTGATGATTAGTGATGTTGAACATCTTTTCATGTGTCTATTGGCCATCTGTATATCTTCCTCGGAAAAATGTCTGTTCATATCCTCTGCCCATTTTTTGATCGGCTTGTTTGTTTTCTTGTCAGTTGTGTGAGTTCTTTATATATTACAGAGATTAATCCCTTGTCAGATAAACGATTTGCAAATATTTCCTATATTTTCTTCCAGGAGTGTTATAGTTTCAGGTCTCACTTTCAGGTTCCTAATCCATTTTGAGTTGATTTTTGTGTATGGTGATAGAAGATGGTCTACTTTCGTTCTTTCACATGTGGCTGTCCAATTTTCCCAGCACCACTTATTGAAGAGACTTCCCTCTCTCCATTGTATGTTCTTCGCTCCTTTGTTGAAGATTAGCTGTCCATACGTGTGTGGTTTTATTTCTGGGCTTTCAGTTCTGTTCCATTGATCTGTGTGTCTATTTTTGTACCAGTACCATGCTGTTTTGATTACTATAGCTGTATAGTATATTTTGAATTGAGGGATTGTGATACCTCCAGCTTTGTTCTTTTTTTTTTTCAGGATTGCTTTAGCTATTCAGGGTCTTTTGTTGCCCCATACGCATTTCAGTATTTTTTGTTCTATTTCTGTGAAGAATGACATTGGGATTCTGACTGGGATTGCATTGACTCTGTAGATTGCTTTAGGTAGTATGGACATTTTAACTATGTTTGTTCTTCCAGTCCATGTGCGTGGAATATTTTTCCATTTCTTTATGTCTTCATCGATTTCTTTCAATAGTGCCTTACAGTTTTCATTGTATAGGTCTTTGACCTCCTTGGTTAAATTTATTCCCAGATATTTTATTCTTTTTGTTGCAATTGTAAATGGGATTGTCTTTTTGAGTTCTCTTTCTGTTAGTTCATCGTTAGCGTATAAAAATGCAACTGATTTTTGTAAGCTGATTTTATACCCTGCCACTTTGCTGTAGTTGTTGATTATTTCTAATAGTTTTCCAATGGATTTTTTTGGGTGTTCTATGTATAAGATCATGTCATCTGCAGATAGTGAGAGTTTCACTTCTTCATTAGACTTTTAATTTCTTTTCAATCAAAAATTGGAAACTGCAATAGCAGGGTTTGTCCTTAAGAGAATCCATCTCGGGAAGCTGTCATTTAGTAAATTGTAACCTACTGACACCAGTCGTGTCTAATTTTTGTTGACTTGCTAACTGAAATCAGTTCTACACAAATGCATCAAATTTTCAAAGGGCATTCAGTCTTCCTGCAGATATTCTTGTTATTCAGCCAGTTCAGTATGTTACTGAGAATAGACATGAAAAATGGTATCTGAAATTGCTGATCAAACTTAAGAACTTTAAACTGTTAAGTAATTGTTGCTCTTGTTCCTCTTATTTACAACTATCATTTAAAACATATTTATTTTTAACTTAAAGAATTTGTAGGTAATTTTGTAAATAATTACTGTAAACCTTCCCATTATCAATATATTATTGTCTACTAATAAGAGATTTCCTTAAGATTTTCCTTTATTAAGAATTCTGCTCACATAATATGGATTTCTAATGTCCTAGTTGCCTGAGTTGATATCTTCTTCTTCCACACAGGAGAAAAGATTTCTGACAGCTCAGTTACAGGAAATGAAGAACCAGAGTTTGAACCTTTTCCAAAGGAGAGATGAAATGGATGAATTAGAGGAGTTCCAGCAGCAGGAACTGAGTAAAGTAAAGCACATGGTGCGCATTTTTGTTTTAGTAGCTAAATCCTGAAGAGGTGATTAATTACTCTGATTGTGCTAGTCATAACTAATTGTTGATAAACATACCTTAGTAGTCTTTGATATTAATCGTATTTGTATGTTTATCAGTTTATTAAAATGGAAAAGTTCTGTTTGAAATCTGTTTCCTTTTTCTTTCTTTTCAAACTGCTAGGCATGTAAACTCCCTGATAAGCTCACAAAAATGTTATAAAAGTTTGGCTTATTGGTCCAGATTTTTTTTAAAGTGTATGTCTTGGTAGTGGCCTGGTGAAACTTTATATCTTTGTATCAGCTTTTAAAAAAAGAAGAAAGTCTGGGGAAAATGGAGCAAGAGTTGGAGGCACGAACCAGGGAACTTAGTCGCACCCAGGAGGAGTTGATGACCTCCAGTCAGATGTCATCAGACTTAAGCCAGAAGCTAGGAGAATTGCAGAGACACTACTCAACGCTGGAAGAGCAGAGGTTCTTGCTTGGTCTGTGGGGCCCATGGGAAGTGGTGTTAGTGTAGCTCTGGCTATAGCCCACACCTTTCCCCATTGCTCATTGCAACACTTTTTGATCTCAGTTCTGGCAAAGGCTTCTGGACTTGTCCTTACCTGCCTAGGGCTCAGGACCCCCCAACCCCCAAACCCTCATGCCCCTTCACCTGCCTAGGCTCAGAAGCCTAGGAGCAATTCAGTATGTTTTAGTTTCTAAGCTATTGAGTAACCAAAGGCAGATCAGGATTTCTTGCTTAAACCTGGGTGGAATTATTCTCTTTGGGCTTCTGCTTTAGAGAGAGTCAGGGAGTCTTCTCCATTAATAATCTTCCCATGGCAAATGTTTGCAGCTCTGACATATAAAAAGCCATCTGTATTTTTCCTGTGGAAGAATGTGTCTTAGATGAGATATCTAAATTTGTTCATTGTCTGCTTTATTTCAATGAAGAGATCATGTGACAGCTTCAAAAACAGGTGCAGAAAATAAGATCACAGCCCTGGAGCAAAAGGAACAAGAGCTCCAAGCATTCATTCAGCAGCTTTCCATTGATTTGCAAAAGGTAAGTAGAGTACTAGCAGTGGACCCGGGTTCCTAGGATTCATGAATAGGGTAAAAAGTAATTCTGTCAGAAATTTCCACCTCAGAGTGGCTGGTGAAACTTGTGTTTCTCATTCAGTCCACATTGCTTAGTTCCTGGTCTAGCCAGGCTGCATTCAGATGGAAGTGGCCACGCAGCTGGACAAGGGTTGCTTAGAAGAAGAGGTCAGTATTGTCCTGACAGGAATTCTCAAAGCACACCGTCAGATGTGTCTTAATGTACCACATGATGGACTTTGAGCATAAGAAAACGTTAACAATTATGGTTGACGTGGCCAGGGTTGTCCCTTTGACATACCTGGCTCTAATCCAGTTTGTTCAAAAGCACATAAATGATTTCATTACAGTTCTTTTTTGTTGTTGTTTAGCCAACATACATTTATTGCCATCCTACTCTAGGCCTGTGCTAAATTCTGAGACTATAAAAATGAACAGTAATAATATTTTTTTTTCTTTCCATTTTTTTTAATTGATGTCTTAGTTTATAACACTGTGGGGTTTTAGTTGTACATTTTTGTTTGTCCATCACCTTGTGGATGTAACCCTTCACCCCTTGTGCCCCCTCCACCCCCCTTCCCCTTGGTAACCACCAATCAGTTCTCTCTGTCCGTGTGTTCACTTATATTCCATATATGAGTGAGTTCATGCAGTGTCTGTCCTTCTCTCTCTGGCTTATTTCACTTAACATAATACCCTCTAGGTCCTTCCATGTTGTTGCAAATGGGACAATTCTGTCTTTTTTTTCTTTGCCTTATTCTGTTGTTTGTTTTCTTATTGCTGAGGTTTTTTTTTTCCATTATTCTTGAGTTTTAAGAGTTTCTTTTATATTTTGGATAATAGTCCTTTATCAAATGTGTCTTTTGCAAATATTTTCTTCCAGTCTGTGGCTTGTCTTCTCATTCTCTTGACATCGTCCTCTGCAGAGCAAAAGTTTCTAATTTTGATAAAGTCCAGTTTATCAATTATTTCTTTCATGGATCATGCCTTTGGTGTTGTATGTAACAAGTCATTGTCATACCTAAGGTCGTCTAGGTTTTCTCCTATTTTATCTTATAGGAGTTTCATAGTTTTGAGTTTCACGTTTAGGTCTTTTATCCATTTTGAGTTAATTTTTATGAAGGATGTAAGGTCTGTGTCTAGATCCACTTTTTCACATGTGGATGTCCAGTTGTTCCAGCACCATTTGTTGAAGAGACTATCTTTGCTCCATTGTATTGCCCTTGCTCCTTTGTTAAAGATCAGTTGACTATAATTATGGGGGTCTATATCTGGGCTGTCTATTCGGTTCCATTGGTCTATTTGTCTGTTCTTTTGTGAATACCACACTGTCTTGATTACTGTAGCTTTATAGTAAGTCTTGAAGTCAGATAGTGTCAATCCTCCAACTTTGTTCTTCTCCTTCAATATTGTATTGGCTGTTCTGGGTCTTTTGTCTCTCCATATAGACTTTAGAATGAGTTTGTCAATATCCATAAAATAACTTGCTGGAATTTTGATTGGGATTGCATTGAATCTATGGATCAAGTTAGGAAGAACTGACGTCTTGACTGTATTGAGTATTCCTATCTGTGAACATGGACTATCTCTCCATTTATTTAGTTTTTTAAAATTTCATTCATCAGAGTTTTATAGTGTTCCTCATATAGATCTTGGACCTATTTTGTTAAATTTATACCTAAGTTTTTTATTTTTGAGGGTCTTAACATAAATGGTATTGTGTTTTTAATTTCAAATTCCACTTGTTCATTGTTGGTATATAGGAAAGCAGTTGACTTTTGTATATTAACCTGTATCCTGCTACCTTGAAATAATCACTTATTAGTTCTGGGAGTTTTTTTGTCTATTCATTTGGATTTTCTACATAGATAATCATGTCATCTGCAAAAAAGACAGTTTTATGTTTTCCTTCCCAACCTGTATACCTTTTATTTCCTTTTCTTGCCTTACTGCATTAGCAAGGATTTCCAGTACAATGTTGAAGAGGAGTGGTGAGAGGGGACGTTGCTGGCTTGTACCTGATCTTAGTGGAAAAGCTTTGAGCCTCTCACCATTAAGTATGGTGTTAGCTATAGTACATTAGGTGCTAAGGCCTCAAGTAAAGCAGCCAAAGTGGAGAGGAGGGCTCCACGTGGGATATGGTGCACAAGAAAACTAAATGGAAATTGGCGACTGATTCTTTTTCTGTCCCTAACTCTGCCTAACACAGTGACTTGTATAAGACTTGTTTGTTCTTTTGGTTTTCACTGGAAAGGGTCACCTGTATCTCTCAAGTTCTGATTGATGGGTAGTAGAACAAGTACAGGCTTTAGATCCAGAAGGCCTGGGTTTGAATCCTTAATCTGTCACTAAGGTGTGTGCTTTTGGGCTAGTCCCTAAGCTTCAGTTTCCTTATGAATGGACACCGTGAAGGGTGGTTGTAAGGACTAGAGATAATGGGAAGAGCTTGCACACGCTCTGCAAGCTATAGCTGCTGCTGCTGCTGCACCATGCTATTACAATTATCACTATTGCTATCATTAACATTATTAGTAAGAGATCCATAAAGATGGGTCAACATGGCCAAAACTGGTTTTTTTTTTTTCCCTATCAAACACCCTCTCCCTCCTGTGTTCTCTGCCTTGCATAATGTTACCATTCATCCAGATGTCTGAGCTACAGACTTGGGAGTTGTCTTCACCCTGCCTCCTGGTCATGCTGAACTTGTCTGTTACTCCTTTGCACATGCTGCCCTTTACCCAGAGTGCTTGTTCCTCTCCCACCCCTTGCCACCTGGACTTGCCTGCTTAGGAGCCCTGATCTGATTGCCCCAAACAATTAATCTGTCCTGCCTCTGATATCTCATAGCACCTTGTATGTCCCTCTGTTGCAACATGATTTTATTGTTTTATAATTAGCTGTATATATATATCCACCACCAGCCTCCATGCTTCTCTGGGTTGGGTACTGTGTCTGATTGTATCCCCAAAAGACAACACAGAGTATTGATAAAGGTTTATTGAATTATGGGATCCTGAATCCATTCTTCAGACTTCCCCTCTACTACCTCTGTCGTCACCCCGTGAGAATTCAGAATGGCAAGTACTTTTTCCCAAAACCCTAGGCCCAACTTGCTACATCCTAATCTGGGGAGAGATTGACTGGGTTGCCAGCTAAACACGAAAGTCTGTGGCTTGAGATGGAGCAACAGAAGCATAAGGTGAGGGAATTTGAGGAAGCAGAGTATATGTGAGGAGATTCAAGTCTTCACAATGAAATGTTGATGCCATAGGACGTTTTTTTGGAGAGGAGAATGCAAGAATCACTAGGGATTTAAGAACTTGTATATTCAAAGCTTTCTGGATTCCTCTACTTTGACATTGAACAGCATTTGAAGATTGGTAGTAGTGAAAGGAACAAAGTTAGTCCCAACCCACCACCACCACCACTACCGTCATTGCTAAAGAAATAGACTGAAATAAGTAAGTGGGCAGCTGGTGGTGTGGGGCAAAGGGGTGAAGTGCCCAGCAGCTCTGCTGTGGTCCCTGTGCTGTGGGGCAGGGTGAATATCATTTGTTTCAGAAGTCCTCTCTTTGGCCTCAAGGCAGCCACAGTGGCATCATTACTGCTTCATTCAGCCCTGTGTTTTGAGGAGCATTATCCTTAGGTCATTGTAGGGCTGTCTGGCAGCTTCTTGAGTGGGATTACCTCTGCTGGGTTTTGGCATCTGGGGTAAAGATGTAGGTCCTGTTGGACTCCAATTAATAGGATTAAATAGCTACTTGAGGAGAGTGGGAAGAGGAGCATTCCTGCAGCTAGTAGGTCATGACAATACAATCTGGTTGTTTTAAAGAGGAGGAGCGTCTTCCCAGGGTCCTGGCTGGATTCCACAGAGGTGATAGCAGTGCTCCTTCCCAGACTGTCAGTTGCTTAAATTGGGTGAGCGTTTACCTCTTGCTGCACCAGGTCTGAGCTGGGTGCCTGACTGATGCTGGGTTCTGATCTTGTATCTTCTGGGTACCATTTTCAGGGAAGATTTCCTGGCTGGCTGTTTTTCTAGGATGCAGTTGAGAACGGAATTTCAGAGAAATGTGATAGTCCTAGAGGAGACAGGAAGGGAGGGAGAGAGGTTTATAGTGTAATGTGATCTCTGCTTTCACCTGCAGGTCACTGCTGAAACTCAAGAGAAAGAAAAAATCATCACACATTTGCAGGAGAAGGCTGCGTCCTTGGAGAAGAGACTGGAGCAGAACTTATCAGGAGAAGAACATGTGCAAGAACTCCTGAAAGAGGTACTAGCTCTCTTTGGGCCGGCCAGTGTTAGGAAAGCACTGGTAACACTGGAGATTTCATAAAATCCTAGTTTCAGAGCCGGAGAGTCTGCAAACAGCTTGGTGAGAAGAGCACTCTCCCCAACTTTTGATTGTCCTGCTTTCAGCAAAAGCATCCTCATGTCACCTGTGTGTGACATGTTTTCCTCGGGGAATGGGAGAACTTTGTTCAGAGATGCACACGAACAAATAGCGTCCTCATCACCAATAACCCCCACCTAGTGATTTACGTCACTTGGTCTGTCTTGTCTTACCACCCTGTTCTCCTTCTCCATCCTTTTGCACTTTCACTGGCCAAGGAAAATAGGGCAGTGAGCAGACTCTCCTTAGCTGAAGGAGGCTATTGAGCAGACTGGCCTTTTGCCCAGTGGTGTAGGTGAACTTACTTTCTCATCAGGTCTGAGCTTGTCTGCCCACATTCTGCTGCTCCTCCTCTCTGTATGCCAATGATTGGCCTCACCATGACAAAGGGGACAAAGCCAAGGCCTTGGGCCTTGATTAGACCCTCACTTTCTGCTTTCAGTCAGTTTCAACTAAATATCTCCATCGCCATTGCCACTGTTGTACTTCAGGGCTTCCTGCACCTCTAGCCTAGTCTATATTAGAAGTCTCCAACTGGCCTGCCTAGCATTAATCTTTCCTCCTTCACCCTCTGACACAGTCGTCCACACTCACTGCCAAACTGATCTTCCTAAACAACATTTCTGACCACATGACTCCCCTACAGAGCTTCCACAACTCCCCTACAGTCTGCAGTGAGTATAATGTGGGTTCTAGGGTATAAATTGACTTTTAGAACCAGGCTACCTAGCTTTGTATCTCACCTCTTCTACTTACTAGTTTGTGACTTAGAGCAAGTAACTTAATCTCTTTGTGTTTGTTTGTGCCTCTAAAATAGGGCTAATAATTGTACCAAATGCATAGAATTATCATTAGGATTAAATGAGTTACAGTTTGTGAAGTGCTTTGAATGAGGCTTAGCACATAGTGGGGGGGGGGGGTCTCAGTATATTTCAGCTATTAATAGTATAATCATTATTAGTGTGCCATCATCATTATTAAAAGATTAGTGTGCATAGAGTTCCTTGGGGAGTTGGTTTAAAGTATATATCTCTGGCCGTCCTCTCAGAAGCTCTGATTTCACTAGGCTCAGAGAGAGGCCTCAAGTTTAACAGCCACCCCTCCCCGCCAAGTAAGTCTAATGCCAGTGTTTGGACCACCCCCCTTTGAAAAATATTGCCTACAGAATTAAATTCACACTTCTTTCTGCAGCATAAAAAGTTTCTCATGATCTTGCCTGTTGTCTAATTTTCTAATCTTGTTTCTTTTTTTTTTTTTTTTTTTGTGAGGAAGACCAGCCCTGAGCTAACATCCATTGCCAATCCTCCTCTTTTTTTTTCGCTGAGGAAGACTGGCCCTGGGCTAACATCCGTGCCCATCTTCCTCTACTTTATATGGGATGCCGCCACGGCATGGCTGACAGGCAGTGCGTCGGCGGGCGCCCAGGATCCGAACCCGCGAACCCTGGGCTGCCAAGCGCGGACTAAACCGCTGCACCACCGGGCGGCCCCTAATCTTGTTGCTTGACCTGAATGCATCGTCACTTTAACTTTTGGCAAATTGTAGCTCTCCGAGTGTCCCAGGCTATTTCATGCCTTTGTTGATCATCCCTCGGCCTCAGTGCTCCCCCCACCCCCGCCACCTGTGAATTGTGAAGCCTCCTGCTTTTCTGAGGCCATATTTCCCTCTATTTGCTCCTTCTTTGTGGACACTTATTGCACTCTATTATATAATTTTTTTCTTAGTCTTTTACCCCATCCTCAAGGTCAAAGGACTATGTCAAATTTATCTCTGTGTACTTTATGATATGTGAATTTTATCTCAATTAGCTGTTATTTTTTTAAAATATATTTGTGTCCCTTGTGCCTCACACAAATCATAGTATGTTTTGGATATCAGTAAATATTTATTCAATGGAGAAATGACTATTTTCATTTACTCTTATTTCTACTTACAGAAAACAGTTGCTGAGCAGAATTTGGAGGATATCAGGCAGCAGCTCTTGGAAGCCAGAAGCAGCCAGGCCAAGGCCATCGACATCCTGGAGACTCGGGTACTGACCTCACTCCCAGTGGTTCCTGTGTCTGGGTAGTAACCTGGCTGGATGATGTGGTTGTGGCTAAGAATCCCCTTGGGTCAGAGGTTTTCTTTCACAGGGACTGGTTTTGGATCTTCCTTATACAGGGTTGAGTTAGTCATTTTCTTCATCCTTGTTGCATCACCGTCATTGCTCCACACAAAGTTGTTCTTGTGTTTATTTATTCCTTTTTATCCCCATTCCCCTCCCTCCCATAGGAAACCATTCTAATGTGGCTAATAGAGATCCTTTTATTGTTGAGTTACCTTAAAATGGGTAGCATTGTTTTGAGTGCATGTATGTTAATTTAGGTAAAAGATCCAGCTCTGCTTATGTCTTCTCTGTTACTTTCAACTGCCCCGTCTTCTATCTGTGTCCACTTCATTGAACTTACCTACTCTACTTTGTAGTTATATGTTAGACATCCAGATTGCCTTCTTGTTTCTGTCACCACAGATTACACTGCAGTGAACATTGTTGTCCCTGTTGCCTTAAGGAGGATAGAGAATGTGTATGACCTAATGTGACTAAGTAGGACAAGAATGTCCCCAGAAGGGCTGCACCTGGCTTTACTCCCCCAGTGTGCCCGAGGTCCCTATATCTGCATCTCTGCCTTTTCCAGCAGTGCCATTTCCTAGCCTTTTAATTTTTTTTGCCAGTTTAATGAGTGTGGAGTGGTGGAAGGGGCAAGGGATGTCTCTGGGGCCTCTCTCTCTATGAGAACACTAATCCCATTCATGAGGGCTCCACCTTCATGACCTGAGCTCCTCCCAAAGGCCCTGTATCCTAATACCATCCCATCAGGCATTAGGATTTCAACTTATGAATTTTGGGGAGACACAAACATTCAGACCATGGTAAATGCTTAGCTCATTTTTTAAATCTTTCTTATTTCCTGATAAATATATTTAAAGAAATATATTTAAAACTATACTTTTCTCTTAATACAGCTTTGTTTTTTTAATTATAATTCAGTTCTAACTATTTCTGAGTATCTGTTTTTGTACTGTTGTAAAATATACATAACATAAAATGTAGCATTTCAACCATTTCTAGGTGTATAATTTAGTGGCATTACGTATGTTCACACTGTTGTGCAACCATCACCACCATCCATCTCCAGAACTTTATCATCTTCTCAAACTGTAACTCTGTACAGTAACTCTGCATTCTCTCCTCCCCCTGGCCCCTGGTAGTCACCATTCTACTTTCTGTCTCTATGAATTTGATGACTCTGTGTACCTTATATTAGTGGAATCATACAATATTTCTCCTTTTGTGTCTGGCTCATTTCACTTAGCATAATATCTTCAGGGTTCATCCGTGTTGTAGCATGTGTCAGAATGTCATTCCTTTTTAAGGCTGCATAAATCTTTCTAAGACTTTCATTCCATTGTGTGTATATACCAGGCTTTGTTTATCTGTTCTTTTGTCGATGGACATTTGGGTTGTTTCCAGCTTTTGGCCATTGTGACTAGTGCTTCTGTGAACATCAGTGTAGGGCTGTGAACAAGGTTTCCGTGTGGGCTCGTGCCGTCACTCCTCCTGGGGGTACACCTGGGAGTGGAATTGCCGGGTCATATGATGACTCTATGCTTAACCTTTTGAGGATCTGAATCTTTCTTGAGCTCTGCCTCTAAATTGACACTTGGGTAGATATTTTCTGAACTCAGGAGTTTACAAAGCTAGGTTTCAGGCCTGGCTCTACCACAAATAGAATTTGTGACTATGGACAAGTAGCATTACTGTTCTCCTCTGTAGAAATACTCACACTATTCTCACGGGGTTGTTTCAGTTGAATCTTACATGTGAATGTATGGGAGGAACTGTGAGACCTAAAAATATCCTTCTTTCATTGGGTCCCTACCTCTCCTGACAAAGCTGCAGCCTTCCTTGTGCATATGTTTTCATAATAAAGTTCCCCAAGGTCAGACCTTATTCAGCAAACAAGAGGACTTTATAAGAGAAATTGGCAAAGGTAGCTTGAGTCAGATAAAAACGTCACGTTGGAGAGCCAGGTCAAGCTCAGTGCTGGGCAGCGTGTCGTCCTGTCCCCTGGGCCTGCCTCGTGTCCCAGTGCAGTGCCAGGTACCTAGTCAGGCTTGGTCGATACTTGTGGAGTGAGGGAGACCTAAGTTTGTATCATGAGCAGTAATCCTACTTCTGGGAATCTATGCTAAGCAAGTGATTCAAACCAGGTCAAAAAATGTTACATAAAGATGTTAACTGCTGACTTATTTTAGATGGGAAAATGGAAAACAACCCAAGTGCCAGCACCGTAGGCAGCAGTTCAGTAAATTATGAAACATCCTTTGAGGAAACAATCTAAGGTCTGAAGACTACATGGAAACACAGAAGGAAACTTGAGTGAGAAGGAAAATACAAAACTTTGCTAGAATTGTATAAAAAGTAAAAAGAAAAGTCATAAAATAGACTGGAAGAAAATACATTAGAATGACAGTGCTTTATAATGGTAGACTTATGGGTATCTTTTTTCTAATTTAAAATTTTTCTATAATGTATCTGTTTTATGACTTGAAGCCATTTGTTACTACTCTTCAGCTTCTTTTGAAGGAAAGAGTGCTTATGTTTCCACCTCAGGTGAAAGAACTAGAGCAGAGCCTGCAGGCATCTGAGGAGAAGCTGAAACAGAGCAGTGACGTTGTGGCAGCTCAAGAAGCTAAGATTCAGGAGCTTGTAAGTGGTTATTGTGGCCGCTATGTTCTAGGCCCTTGATGCTTTCCCTTTATGCCTTTGCACATGCCCCAGACTCACTCCCAACTTATGGAATGGTATCTAGACCCAGCCTTAGATATAGTTGTGCCGAATGTGAACAGGTGCGCAGCCGCAGATAGAGGGAGTCAGGACCTGCTGGAGGATCTGAGTTACCCAGAGAGGTAGTGACTGGCTAAGTCCCACTGGACAGCTGGCCGTGGGGCCCAGCCTAGTTCCAGGACTGTTAGAGGTAGTAGCTCCACTGGCAGTCACACCTCAGCTTACAGCCAGGGCTGTGGAGAACAGGTCCCGGCTCTGGGGAGAAGATGGCAAGGGCTTGGCCAGCCATACAGCTCAGGTGGAGTGTTGAGTTAGAAACTTGAGAAATAAAAATAGCTTTTATGGCATGATTGCCATGTCCCAAGCACTGTGCTAAGTTCTCTGCACATGTTTTCATTTAGTCCTTGCAGCAGACCTAAGACATATGTACTGTTATCGTTCTCTAGAGGAAGCAGGCTCAGAAGGACCCAGTCACTAGCTATGATCTCCCAGCTAGCAAATGGCAGAACTCACATCCTTCTTAGGTCAAAGCCATTGTCTTCGTCATAATACTGCCTCCCAGGACACGCTTCAGCCATAGAGGGCAGCACTGAGTAGGGTGAAGGAGGGCTTTGTCTTGGGACTGGCTGGTACCCAAAGCTGTGCCCCCAGCACCAAGACTAATTCCGAACTCCAGCTCCTGAGCAGGCCAGGGGCAATAGGCAGAGTGTACAGGTGGGGACATCTACAGCACCTAGGCTGAAGAAGGTCGGGAAGGAGAGTTGTTTCTGTTGGACACGCATCTTTGGGTCACCAGGGGAGAGAAGAAGGCCCCCATTGTCACCGTAATTGTCCTCTGGTACCCCCGCAGGCCACCGCAAACAAGGAGAGCAGCCGTGCCCAGCAGCAGGTCCTCGCTCTGGAGCAGCAGTGCACGGAGCGCATCCACATGCTGGAGGCCCAGCTCACTGCCCTAGAGAGAGCTCGGGCGGCCGACCAGACAGCTGCAGAGCAGGAGGTGGTGAGTGCGGACAGGAGTGAGGCTGGGCACACGCACACCAGGTTCCCATGTGGCTGGGCTGCCAGGCAGTTTGACAGGAAGAAGACCAGCCCCGCTCTGAATTAGGAAACCACTTTTTTGAGCAGTGTTTATCTCCCCAACAAGACACCTGCTTATGAGACTGGGTGTGAAAGGCTGCTTTTTACAGAAACCCCAGACAGATGGGTTTTCTTTTTCCTTGGGCTGCCCAGGGACTTCCCGTCACTTCCTGACCAGTCCCACCAGCTTTTTCCCACTGTCTTTCTAGAGTTTATATTGTTCTTCCCTAGTGGCTTCTCCTTTTCCCTCGTCCTCTTCCCTGTTCCACAGTCTTCAGAATCAAGTACCTTATTTCTTCTTGTGAGGAGTTTGTCAGGTGGCTGTCTTTTCTGACCTCCACCGCCATTCTCATCTCCCACCCCTGCAGTAACAAAAAAAAGTGAGGGGGGCGGCATTTTTAAAGATTCCATGTTGGGGCCGACCCTGTGGCCTAGTGGTTAAGTCCAGCATGCTCTGCTTTGGCAGTCTGGGGTTCACGGGTTCGGATCCCAGGCGCAGACCTACACTACTAATCAAGCCATGCTGTGGCAGCGACCCACATACAAAATAGAGGAAGATCAGCAACAGATGTTAGCTCAGGGACAATCTCCCTCAAGCGAAAAAGGAGGAAGATCAGCAACAGATATTAGTTCAGAGCAAATCTTCCTCAGCAAAAAAAAACAAGATTCCATGTCAAAGAGATAGGACTGTGCCCAGGGGAAATATGGTCAAGACCTTTTCTTTTTATATATGCTTTTGTCAATTTGCAGAGAGAGCTGGAGCAAGAAAATGCAGCCCTTAAAGAAAGTAAGAATGAATGTGAATGTTCTTTACAACATCACCAACTTGAACTAAAGAAGCTAAAGGTATTTATCTAATTAAATCAGTTTCACAAAAGTGTCATATCTTGTATGTGTGTATTTGGAGCAGCCAAGTGAAAGTTCTATACTTGGAGTGGAGAAGGAGTTCTAGCATTTGTTCAATAGTTCTGTTAGGCATTTACTAGAAATTGTCACCTCATTAAGTCCTCTCAGTGATCCAGGACGATAGGAAGAATTATGCTCGTGTTGCAGTTAATGTCATTGAAGTTCCGAGTGTACATAATTTGTCCAAGTTCTGTCGTTAGAGGTGGTACTGGTCTGACTTTTCACTCCACCACAGAGGCCAGCCCTTCCTCTGCTTCACCGTCAACAGCTGCCTGAGAGTGGTGCTGTCATAGCACCTCTGTTGCTGATTTTAACAGTGAGACTAGGAAAGCAGGGCCTGAGATGGTCATAAGGACTTTATTTCTATCAGGGACCATGACAGAAATGAAGAAACAATCTGCTGGACTGTCACCCTTTCCTTTCTGAGAACATGGTGCTTTAATCAGATGCTGCCCCCTTCATTCCCTGGACATAACTGGATGCAGAGGAAGGAGAGATTCTGCCACTTTCTTATAGGCGTCTAGGGTCCCCTGTCCCCTTTCACAGCAGCCCTTAGACAATGGGCATTGCAGTCCTTGGCCTCCTTGGTCACAACACCGAGAGCTTGTCGATCCTTTGGAGAGGTTGTATCTGAGAATGTCCACAGCTGAGGGCCTGTGCTGAGTGAGCTCTCAGGAACAGTCTCTGCTGAACGATGCAGGTGCTGATGCAGTCGCGCCGTGTCGTGGGAAGCGCATGCTTTAGAGGCAGACACTTTTTCATGTGTACCTGGAGGTGCCATTGCAGGTGCTGGGATGTGGCATTGAGCAAAACAGACAGAACTTCCCCGCTGTGGAGCTTGTAATTAAAGACAGTCAACAAGTGATAGAGTCCTGAATGCTCTGAAGAAATAAAGTTGGGGGGGGGGACAGAGAGTGGGGAGGAGAGGGCTCTTTTAAATTCGGAGGTCAGGGAGGGCTTCAGTATGTTTGAGCAAAAGATCTGAATAAGAAGGGGCCAGCATTGTGAATGTTTGGGGAAGGAATATTCCAGACAGAAGAAATAGCAGATAGGCTCCGAAGAAGAAAAAAAGCTTGGTTTGTTCAGAGAACAGCACAAAGGCCAGTGTGACTGCCGCTTAGTGGGCCGGGGGAGAAGAGTGTATGATCGTGGAGGAGGTAGGCAGGGGGGCCCTTGGAAGTTTCAAGCAGAGAGGTGATGCGACAAGTTTTGTTTTAAAAGGGTTACTCTGGCTCTGTGTGGAGAATGTTCTGTAAGGGAGGCAAGTGCAGAAGCAGGAAGACCTGTTAGGAGGCTCAGCTATTGCTGCGCTACTATGTTTAAGGATAGAAAAGATAAACTGAAAATTTCAGCAGAGATTTGGAAACTGTAGTAAAAGACAGCAGTTTTGAAAAGCAATCAAATTCAAATTTTAGAACTGAAAAATGTAATAGCTGAAACTAAGAATGCAGTAGATTACAAAAGGGCATGCGGGAACTTTTTGGGGTAATGGGTATTTTCACTATTTTTATTCTGGTGATGGTTTCACATAATTCATCACATTGCACACTTTATATGCAGTTGATTATTCGTCAGTTCTACTTCAGTAAAGCTGTTTACCAAAAAAATGAATGAGTTTAACAGCAGATTAGAACTAAAGAGAGAATTAGTGAAATGGAAGAAAGGGCAGAATGAAATACAGAAAATAAATGACAAAAGACATTAGGATTCTGTGAGATGTTTTATCATGTGTCAGTGGAGCAGGCCAGAAGGAAATGAAAAAAACAAGACCAAAGCGATCATTGACGAAATAATGGCTGAGAGGGAGTTCCTGTCACTTCCTGACCACACTGATGAAAACTGTCAAGTCACAGGTACAGGTGTAAGAACCCTTACAAATCCAAACAGGATAAATGTTAAAATCCGTACCCAGACACAGCATGGTAATAGAACTAAAGAAAACCGATAAAACAAAGACAAAAAATTAGTCACCAACAGACTTGCACTAAAGGAAGTACTAAAGAGCATCTTTCAGGTGAAGGAAAATTCTAGATGGAAGTACGGAGGATGTAAGGAAGTAAGAAAGAAGGAAGAGCAATGATTTTGCAAATATGTACACAAGAAGAAACAGAAAATCTGACCCACAGTGTGTCATTCATGGTCCAGTCAGGAGAAAGAAGCCACCCCAGTTATTCGAATGAGAATTTATGTTCTAATGTAAAGTTTTTAATCCAGCACTGAAACAGTTAAAAGATACCACGAAGGTAGCAACTGTAGGAAGCAGCTTCCCACCCTAGGGCTAGGAGAACAAAGTGAAGAAGTCGGAATTATTAAACTTAGGAATTAAGAGCCCCACAGATTTGACCCAGGCTTCTGAGAGGGGGCTATACAGTTGGTGCTGGTGTGTGTGTCAGGGGATGCGGCAGTGAGTGAATTCAGTCGCAAGTGTCGGAAAAACTGCATATGGATGCAGCTTCTGCTTTAGGAAGAAATTGCTGCTGCAGGGGCGAAGAAGCATTGCTCACTGAAACAGGACTGACAGGAGGGGAGCAAGTCTTTCTCCCCCCTCCTGCCTTGCAGTCTCCCTCAAGCTCCCCCTGTTGGCAGAGACTAATATGGAGCCAGCTGGACGAGCAGAAATGTGGTTTGCAGAGTCCCAGGTGTAGCATCACAAAGCAGATTATAAGAGGGTGGGTGTGGGCTGAGAGGCAATAACTTAAAAACCAGCACACACAGGCTGTTTAGAAGTGTGGTTAATTTTCTTTTTGTGTATTTTATTTTTTATTTATTTTTTAAATTTATTTTTTATTGCAGTAACATTGGTTTATAACATTGTATAAATTTCAGGTGTACAACATTATACTTCTATTTCTGCATAGATAATATCCTGTTCACCACCCAAATACTAATTACAATCCATCACCACACACATGTACCTAATTATCCCTTTTGTTAATTTTCAACATTTGGGGAATTTTCTCAATATCTTGGATTTCTAGTTTAATACCATTATGGTCAGGTAATACTCTGAATGATTTCAGTCCTTTCACGTTTATTTAGACTTATTTTATGACCCAACCTATAGTCTGTCTTGGTAAATATTTCAGTGCACTTAAAAAATATATATATTCTGCTGCTGTTAGGGAGAGCATTCTGCAAATACTGCTTTAATCAAGTTGGTTGATAGTATTGTTCAAATTTTCTGGTTTTTTTTTTTTTTTTTTTTGGTCGATTTGTTTTATCTGTTACTGAGAGGGATATGCTAAATCTTCAACTATGATGGTGGATTTGTCTCTTTCTCCCTTTAGTTCTATCAATCTTTGCTTCAAGTATTTTGCAGCACTATTTTTAGGTGCACACATATTTAGAATTGTTTGTATCCATATCTTTCAAAGTAGCTGTTCCCTGAGCCTCTCTGGGGACATCATTCCCAGGTGCAGAGAG
Organism: Tapirus indicus; assembly: GCA_031878705.1. NCBI lineage: Eukaryota > Metazoa > Chordata > Mammalia > Perissodactyla > Tapiridae > Tapirus > Tapirus indicus. Next base: position 28,271,817 of record CM062929.1, on the reverse strand, counting down.
CTGCCGCATGCAGGTAGCTGGAGGCTCCTGCGGCGAACCTGAGCTGTGCCGGTCAACTTCCCATCCCATGGTCCCGGGCCGTATGTGGCTCTGTGGCCGTAGCACAGACTTTAGAGCTGTGTAGACTCAGTTCTGTGAGCCAGCCCAGCCCCTCATGCTGATTCTTGAGGGAATCTAGTTTCATTTTTTTACACTGAAGATGATAACCCTTGACTTCGGGAGGATTACCCTGAAGATCAAGCATGACCGTGGATGAAAAGTGCCAAGTGCAGTTCCTGGCATGGAGGTGCTCTGCGTCTCTACTTCCTGCCCTGCTTTCCTGTGCTCTTGCTCACAGTCTGCCTCCTTTCCTCTTAGACATCAGCGGTCATAGCATCTCTTCTAAACTTCCCCAGAAAAGGCTCCTGCGGAGGCACGACATTCCTGTCACCCTCCCTACCTGGGCAGGCAGGGCCAGTGTTTCATAGCTCCACCGAGCCTGAAACCTCTTGCTCCTTTTCCTGTATCAACAGAGCCTTCCCCCTGAGGGGTATTGTCTGAGGTAGCCAAGGTCCTACCAGGCACCAGTTTTTCTTGTCTACTAGAAGTGGTCTCACAGGTCAGTTCTGACAACTCCACAGTAGGAGCCAGAATGCCACTGGCCGTGAGACTGACATCTCCCTCCCTTAACCCACTTGTCCTGGAGTAAGTGGAAAGGGAGGTTTTGTAGGAGTTGAGTAGCTCACAGAACCAGAAAGACTTGCCCGACGGGAACCTGAGGTCTCAGATCTCTTCTCTTCCTGCATTGTGCTGTCTCCCCTGTCAGTCACCCAACTCTTGTCCTTGCTTTTCTCCATGAGACAGACTGCGTCCTACAGCAGCTCCAAGCTGGTGACACTCCAGCTGAGCAACCCCAAGGGAAAGAGGGCTTCTTCCACTCAGCTTCACCATATAAAAAAGGATTCTGATATAAAAAGGGATTCTGATTGGTTCATCTTGGGTGACAAATTGATTTGGCCAAAGGCATGAGCTACTATGTTTGGCCAGGCCTGAGTCATGTGCTCATCCTTGTAGCCACAAAATGGGGGTATCTTTTTTGGCCAGAACCGTGTGGAATTGTGGGGTGGGAGTGGGGAAGAGTAACGATGAGGCTCTTATTCCCCAAAAACGGGTGATTCTGGGTAGACAGAAACAGCAGACATTCCTGACAGTATTGAGAAGTCACTCATCTCGGGGGCTGATTGGCAAGCCTGGCATCAGTCTCAGGGAAGCAGACTGGTGGGTTTCTTGGTTAGTCCCTGTGCTCCGGGAAAGGCCAGTGAGGCAGCCCTGCTCATGGTAGAAAATACTCTGCGTGGTAGAGCCCAGCATCCAAAGGCTTGGCTCTGAGCTCAGACAGATGCTGACTTGAAACCTGCTAAGCCACTTACTACTTCTAGGACCTCAGGCAAATTACTTAGCCTCTCAGAGCCTCAGTTTTCTCTCCTATAAAATGGGTAATTTTGATGAGTCTGTGATATTTTGCCTCATTAAAATTCAGTAATTGCTTATTATTTTTTCTGTAACTGGATTGTTCCAGTCCCCTGTTCCATTCACATGGCCTGAGAGTCTTTCTTGTTCTGTGTTGATTTCATTTGCCCAGCTCTTCAAGTTCTAGGTCCCTTAGCCTTGGCCCAAGTACTGGCTGGTGTGCTCATGGGATGAACGACCCTCAGTGGTGTGCCCTGGTGGGTTGTCAACCAGGACAGTTGTCAGAGGGATGAAGAAGGCACGGCAGCGAGAGGGCAGCCTGGGAACCTTGGAAAGCAGGAACAGTGTTAGTCTGGCCCTGCAAGACAGTACTCCCTCTGGTTGCTTCATGCGAAGCGTTGAGCTAAAAAAATGTGAACTAAGTTTTTGGGCTCAGTCTCCTACCCGTTTTCTGTGTTGTAGGAAGAATGGAGCCAAAGAGAGATTGTGAGTGTGGCAATGGCTCAAGCCCTGGAGGAGGTGCGGAAGCAGAGGGAAGAGTTCCAGCAGCAGGTAGGCCCTGTTTGACCCTGAGGTGTGAGCTACTTGCCCGTCTGTCCAGGGCTCAGGAATGCTGTCAGCTGCGTAATGCCCCTGAGGTCTGGAGAAGGGCAGGAGAAAAATGTCATAAAGAAACCTTCACCCCATAGGATGGCCTTTTTTGGTTTTTGATAGTTATAGTTATAAACATCCCCTGGGAAAAGCCCGTACCAGGGACCTACTGGGCTCTAATTCTGTGAGGTGGACCTCACTGCCCACGGGCCCTGGAGACCACGTACAGTCGCGTCTCAGTAGGCAGGGTGGGAAAGCCTTCTTTTGAAGACAGACTTGGCGTCAGGCCCCAGACCTTCTGGTTTGGCTCTGGGCCGTTGGTCAGTCCTTAACACGTCCGAGTTTCAGAGTTGCCTCTGAAAAGACTCTGGGATGAGCACCTTCTAGGATACCGTAATGAGGTCATGTATGTATATCAAGTGTGGGGCACGGCGCAGGCACTCAGGGCGTGGAGGTTATGGTCATGACAGCTTGTTGGAAGCCTGGGCGGAACGGCCACCTCTCCGGTAGGCCTACTGCAGGCCAGCGGGGCAGTGAGGGCGATTGCCCCTATGCAGGGCCTCTGCCCAGCACAATTGATTTGTGCATGTTTACAGGAGCAGGTGTTAGCTGGGGTCTGTTCTAGGCCGTGGACTTCAGGGTGGGACTCATGGGGGACCCTGGGTAGTGGAAAAGTAGAGATTCCTTTGGGGGAGATGGGGTTACTGCTGCCAACCTTCTCCCATGTTGGTTTTCTCTCCAAGGCTGCTACCCTGACAGCTGCGGTAGATGAGAAGGAGCAGAGTCTGCAGGAAAAAACTGAAGTGATTCTCCAGAAAGAGCAGGAGATTCTCCACCTAAAGAAAGGTGAGGCGTCTGCCCTGGCTGAGCCCTCTCACCTGTTCCTGCCCGGCACCCTTGTCCTGAGGTGGCCTAGTCCTGAGCTGAGGCAGCGTGGAGTCACCGGGCTGACAGTGCTCACCTCCCCTCTGCTCGCCTAGGTCACGACTCGGCCCTGCTGCAGATGCACCAGCTGCAGAGTGAGCTGGAGGCCCTGAGGAGCCTGCCAGCGCAGGAGTCGGAGGCAGCCACTGCGCGGGAGGACCTGCTGAGGCGGCCAGGCCAGGCGCAGGGGTTGGCGCTCTCAGTCAGCGAGCCTCACGTAAGTCCCATCCAGCCCGCTGGGCTCTGGCATGGTGACAGCAGTGTGTGCTGCAGCAAGACACAGGGCAGACTGCTGCGATTTGCCAGTAGGAGGAGGTGGTGGGGAGATGCAGGGAAGGGTGCTGGCGTCCACTCGCTATGGGATGTTGGGCAAGTCACTTCCCTGTGCTTTAGCTTCCTGTCTTTAAAGTGGAGTGCTTAACTGACTAGGAGGTTGTGAGTCTTGAGGAGCCCCCCGGATGTGGCTACACCTGTCACTGTTCAGGTGTTAAAGCCCTGTCCTTCTGAGCAGACTCGTTGCATGGAAAGCTAATTGTTGCTCTGGAAGGCATTGGACGGGCTCTTGGTAGGTTGAGTTTGGTTCCTGGCCAGCCACCCACTGGAGCGCACCAGTGCACGCCTTTGGAACGAGTCTGGTCCCCTTCTCTGTGGACCTGTGGCTTAGCTTGACCATTACCTGTCCTGGCTCTCAACTTGCTGCCACCACCCTGTAGGTAACCTTGAGGGCCATGCAGGACCCCACATACCAGCTTCCGGCTGCAGAGGGAATACCAAATGGTGAGGTGGGGGCCAGGGATCTGGGGCAGCTACAGAAGGAAAAACAGGACTTGGAGCAGCAACTTCTAGAGAAGAATAAGGTGAGGATGCTCTTCATCTCAGCTGTTTATGTCCCTGCTCTTTCCCTGTCCTTGTGCCTAAAACCATTCGTCCCTTGTTTGCTGATGCCCCTGGGCACCTCCTGGAGGAGAGGCTACCTCTTCATCAAAAGGGCCATTCCTGGTTTTTCTCTCCTGTTTACCTCCTGCGTTGTCATCTTCCTGTCACACTGCCCCGAGTCCTCTCCCCTCCCCCCACTTGAGATAATGTCCAGAGTGTCAGCTTGAGCAGCAGCGGGTCTAGGTATTCCCAGCCACCTCTGCTGTCACCAGCTGGGTCATATTGGACCAGTCACCTTACCTCTGCACTTCATTTGTACAGCGGTGGAATGATAGCAGTGAGACCTGCCTTTAAGTGGTTTTGGGGGGGGATGAGGGTGAGGGTGTTGGGGGATGAAATGAAAGTGTTTGTTAGCTGTCCTGTAAAATTTCTGGTATTTGTTAGAGGCTTAATAAATGTCATGATTCCACTCACCCACCCCTTCCCCACCAGGCCTCTGCACCTGTAAATGCAGGGTATTATTTGATTCTGGTTTTTAAAGTGCCCTGTGAAGTTTAATGTGCTGGCTAGTTATTGCTCTGGCCTGAAATTCTACCCCCAAATGTGTGATTATATGTGTGTAATTTTTTTAGATCTTTAACAAAGGGAAAAATCATTCTTTCTCTTCCCTGCCCCCCCCCCCATTTAATCTCTTACTGTGAAGTGTAGCATCCACACAGAAAAGTGACAAACACTGTGTGCTCCAGGGTCCAGCCCTCAACCTCTTCTCTGAATTGCACTCACTCCCTTGGCAATCTCACCATGCTGTCCCCTGCTGGCTCCCACATCCGTATCTCAGGTCACACAGCTCCCAGGAACTCTAGACTCCTGTGTCTGTCTACTCTGTATCTCTGCGTGAGTGTCCGAAAGGCATCTGAAACAGAGAACATCCAGAACCAAACTTCAGATTCACCATGCTCCCCAGCGTCTGCTGCCATCTTTCCTACTTCAGTAAATGGCAAAACCCTGCGAGTCGTCCTCAGCCCTCCTGTTTCTTTCTCAACCAACATCCACACCATTAGCAAATCCTTTGGCTCTCCCTTCAAACTACACCCAGAATGAGCTGCTGCTTAGCTGTGTCAGAGGCCCTTTAATGTGCTCGATGGAGTTGGAGATGCTCACAGTCCTGTGACCCAGTCGTCTCGTTCCTCTAGAGGGACTGTGGAGATACCTCTCTTGAGAAAAAGCTTGTTACAGCTTTGTTTAAAAAAGGAAACTCAGCTACACAATAAGATATGGGGCATTCCCTAGAGTTACTGTCACATTGAAAGTTGTAATTAGGAAAACTATAGAAAGCTGTGAAAACTCTGATAAACGAAAAAACTATTCAAAATTCTAGCTTCTCAGTGCAAGAACGGGGTCATGGACTAGAAGTCCACAGGAAAAATTCATTTTGATATGTTACAGTTGTGAGACTTTGGAGAAATTTTTATTTGAAATTTTTTCCTGCATTGTTGATTATATAGTAAATTTTTTCATTGGGAAAACAGAGTTCACCCTCTCTGGTGATTAATGGAATGTGTAATAAATTACATTTAAGGCTCATAATACTAATTAAACTCACTAGAAATAAAAAAAGACAATAAGTAAAAGATATAAAACCCAGTGTTAATGGGTTGTGCAGAAAAACCATGGTCTTTTACACTGTTCAAACCAAGCTTTGCAGATTATCCTGGTATTTCAGGAGAGCAAGGGTGGTGATGAGAACCATAAATTTTGGCCCGAGTATCCTACTTGAGATCATAGCACATAAATATAGTTCTGAAGGACAAAACATACTGTTCAGAGATGTTTCTAGCTGTGCTGCTTACAGAGGCTGAAGCACCGGAAGCAGTCCTGAGGACCAAGCCCACGGGGAGGAGTGGGGCAGCACTGGGGCATTCACGTGCTCCACAGAGGCAGATGTGACAACTCCAGTGGCCGTTGTGGGGCCTGGAGAGCAAGTGTGTGCAAAGCAGCAGCACTTGAGGGACAGAGCCCAAGGCAGCAGGCACACAGGTGTGATAGCACAGGCCTCAGGAGACAAGGCAGGGACTTCTAACAGGTGTATAGGGACCCAAGGGGGCGTCTATCTGGTCTCTTGCCCTTTGCGCCTTAAAGATGGTGAAATGTTCATTTAACAAATGGCTTTTTGCTGGGGTGGGGGTTTGTCTCAGACCATAAAGCAGATGCAGCAGAGGATGCTGGAACTCAAAAAGACTCTGCAGAAGGAACTGGTGAGTGTCCCACTTCTCCCCACTGCCTGTGCCCTCCCCAGCCCTCTCGGGCCCCTCGCTGCCTGATGATCCTCCCCTTCCCCCATTTAATTGCAAGGGGTTTCTAGGAAGTCAGATGTTGGCTTGTGGGACAGTGGCCCTGCCAGCTTGAACACACCTCTGAAAAGTGGCTACGTGACCTCAGGCATGTGCTCTCCTTCTCTGAGCCTCTGTGTTGTCTGAGAAGTCAGTGAAGTGATGGGTGCACCACATGTGAATGGCAAAGTGCCAGGCCCAGATGTGGGGGACAGCAGCACCTCTGTCCTGGCTGGGCTGCTCACTATCCTGACACAGTCAAAGGAAATGTCTGAGCTTCCCCAGATGACCTCTCTCTCTCCTCTCCTACGTCCACCCTACCTGGAGGGGCTGAGCCTTCTTCAGACACTGGTGCGTCCCTCCCAGGTGGGGCCCTTTCGCCCTGCTTCATGAATGGTGTGGCAGAGGAACAGCAGGTGATCACAGTTGGGCCAGATGAATCTCCCATGTGATTATCAGACCTGTCTTGAAGGGTCCAATGTAGCATCTTTCTGTTGGTTTTTCAGAAAATCAGACCCGATAATGAGCTTTTTGAAGTCCGGGAGAAGCCCGGCCCTGAGATGCCTTTGGCCCCTTCTGTCACGAATAACGCTGACCTGACTGACGCCCGTGAGATCAACTTCGAGTACCTTAAGCACGTGGTTTTAAAATTCATGTCCTGTCGTGAATCCGAGGTAAAGCACGCGTCTGAGTTGCCTTTTGGGCAACTGAGTTCCACCTCCGGGCCTGGCTCGTTTGTCCGAGCCCTGCATGGCTTCCCAGCAAGTCCATTTCTTTTTTATTCTCCTACATTTCAGTTAGACCACGAGTGTGGACACTTAGTCATTTCTCCAGCTGGCGTTGACTTTGAGCAGCAAGCAGGGTGGGGGGACCGAGTAGGGAATTGGCTCCTGGGAGGAGGTGTGGGTTGGATGCTGAGGCCAGAGGACAGGGAACTGATCTTGCCAGTTCCCGAAGTAAAAGATGGAGGGGAGAAAGAAAGCCTGTCACTGCCATCAGACCTCAGTGCCCCACCTCTCCCTCCGCGTGCTCCTTGCTAACCAGTTCCGGAGCACACACCGGGAGCAGAATGAGGAAATGCTGCCATTTAGCCCTCTGAGTCCCCACCACCACCACCAAGGCCCATGGCAGCAAAACTAACTTTGTTTCAGGCTTTTCATCTTATAAAAGCTGTGTCGGTGTTGCTAAACTTTTCACAAGAGGAAGAGAACATGCTCAAAGAAACCCTGGAGTATAAGGTAGGGTTCCCTGGTCTGCCATCCGGCTTCCAAAAAATGTAGTTAGTGATCCCAGCACCGGCAGATGAGATCAGCCCACAGCTGCATGATCAGCTTGGACGGTGCTTTTGGATGGTGAACTTGACTCAGGCGGTACTGACTGAGGACATGCTTTGTGCCCACAGGTCTGTGCTGTACTTGACCACAGGCCTTGTGTTTCCAAAACACTTGCCTCGCTATCACTTGATCAACAGCCCCAGGTCTGGCCCAGCACCCAGACTTTAAAAAAAATATTCAGAAAGTACTTGCATTCATAATTTGGAAAAAAATTTTAAGGAAAAATTACCTAAAATTCCACTGCCTTGTCCTTGTCAACTGTTTTTTTTCCTGTTTCCCTCCCATACTCAGAATGGGCTCTCAGCCCTGCAGCCTGCTTACCACAGCCTTCGTCTTCCCTGCTCTGCTCACAGCCAGAGTCAGGACATGTGGAGGGCAGGAGGGGGACGGCCCGGGATAGGGTGGGGGCTCTTTCAGTGTCCTCTGCACCTTGTCCTGATTCTCCTCTCAGGAGCCTTTTCTGTTTCAAACACAGATGTCGTGGTTTGGGTCCAAGCCAGCTCCCAAGGGCAGCATCCGGCCATCCATCTCCAGCCCTCGGATACCATGGTCCTAGATGGAACTACCCAAGGATGGAGCTCCATAGGCTGACACTTTTTCTGTGAAAAGAACACTGACACACCAGTCTGGGTGGGTTTTTAATCACTGTAACTGCAGTATTTTGTACAAGCATCTAAACATTGTTTACAAGACTTAAGGCTCACTTCCTTGCAGACTGATATGAACCTCAGGAGGTAGCTGATCCTGTCATTCTGGTCACCAAATGGGAGGGTCCTGGCACTACCCACATTTCCACAGTGCTGCTAAAACCCCAGCTCTGGCCAGCACCCGTCTGCACCTGAATCCTCTAACTTTTAAGTTGCACTTAAAGCTGAAGCCATCAGCATCTGTCAGAGGAGGCAGCTGATCCATCATGTAGTGATGACGCTGGATATAAAGACAGCCCTTTGAAATGGTGCCCAGCAGGCCAGACCCACCTGCTTCTGCCACAAAGAGCCACTCAGTGGGGGTGGCTGTAAAAGTTCCCCTTCCCTGTTAGCACGTTTGGGTTCTGATGAGTTAGAAGAGGCTTTTCAACCCCTCCTCTCAAGAAAACATTATTTCACCTTGTTTTTCAAACCACCTAGAACTTCAGATGTGTACATCTTTAAGGTACTCTGGGACCAGTGTGGATTAATGAATATGCAACTTTCTGACAGTATCTCATTTACTGAAGAAAACTAGCAAATACATAAAAAGATCCTAAGTGTAGCACCATATACACTCAATTGCCTTTTTAATGAATGTATTGTCTTGGATAGGTTGCTGGTAAACCATTTTAAACTATTTTTTATAGCCGAAGTTCTTCACTATTAGTATAAACGTCTTCTGTATTATAAAATCCATTTAACTGGTGTTCTTAAAGGAAAATCAGAGCATCAAGAGGAAATTATTTCTAAGATTGGGATTCCTGTCCCTTTGTAATTTCGCTGGCATTCTGTGGTATCCACTGAAGCAGTGGTGGTATTTAATTTGCTTTGCTCTTAATTCTGTGTTGTAACACTGAGCAAATGCTGTCACATGTTTTCTGCTGTTGACAGTCTGCTGTATTCAAAAGCAGCAGCAGCTGTCCCTCCCAGCCTTGACCAAAACCTTGGAGGTGGTCTGCCTTACATACAGAGCCACCATCTCTCTTCCTTACCCTACCCCCAAATATTTAAGATGACACTACATTCATCTCTGGCACTCAGACAGCCCCCAGCTGGCTGCAGTACTTGATAGCATGCAGATGGCTCTGGTAGCGACTGATAAAAACTTGTATTCATTTTTGTTAAGGAAAAGGGAACATGCTTGCTCTGGATAAGCCACAATATCGAATCTAAAGGGAAACCATCTATTGATTTATAAGTGATGAAAGTTTCACTGGTTAACTAAGAACTGAGTAACTGGAGCCCCTAAGTTTACGATGAGTTGTCCACTGACGTAAAGTTAAGTATGAAGGTTAAAATAAATCTCACAGAAAAACAAGAATTTGCAGAGTTAACCTGCTACATTTCCACAGACCTAGAAGTACCAAGCAAGGGCGGCAGCACCTTCATCCCAACTCTGGCTCTCTGCCATCCAAGTGACCCATTCTTCAGGTACCTGGCTCCTCCCTGCAGAGGTCTGTCCTTTGTTTAGAGTGCTATTTTCCATTTACCTGGCGGGGACACACAACAGGAGTCCCTCTTGTTCTGTGAATTTGATGAGTAAGAGGGAGCTTTTCCAGTTGTTCCAAGAGAGAAGCCCTACGATCAGGTAGTTCAGGGCTCACAGAGCAGCTACAGCACAGCTGTGGGAGCCCCGTCCAACTCCTCTGAGACCCCTCCAGTCCTCGAGTTGGTCTCACCCCACCCACATCCCCCGGCAGCTTTCAGTGATGTTGTGGGGCCCATCACTAAGTCTGTACTTGCTAGGGAGGATTCACTCTGACCAGGCTTTCCTCCTGCATGTTGAATTTCCTTCAGCTTTAAGAGGAAGAGTGGAGTAAACATTCTAAGTGATTTAATGCACTTTTACTTGTATAAAACATTCTGTGATACAGTATATATAGCCCTTTATAGGAGCATTGGATCTTGATCACCCCCTCCATGTTGTAAATAGGGATTATACTATCTAAAACTGCTGTAGAAAATTCATTTGTGGTGCAATACACTTTTTGATTAAAGCTCTTCAATCCAGATGCAGCTACAGTGGGTTTTACTTGATATAGTTTGGTGTGTCCGTATTTCTTTGACTTGTTAAATTTAGTACATTGTGTCTCATAATTAATACTTCAAGGTCAACTTCAAGGGCTATAGAACCTTTGTTTTTCAGAAAGAACCTCCCTAGATTGGGTTTTGGTGAATAAATTATGTAATTTAAGGAAGCCAGAAGCCTAGTGCTACCTCCCAGGAATGGTGGGGTTCTGCAGAGGAGTCAGGAGAGACTGTCACTTGGGTCAAAATCTATCATCTCCAAGGCCCACGTGGCTGGGAAAAACTTGAGGAATGTGAACGGGGTCCTCACCTCTAACAGAATGCAGACTGCAGTTACATGTGCTGAAATGGAAAGAGAAGCATCTTTGCTCTTCAAAGAGGCTCCCCATTAGTGGTTACAGGAAACATGTTCCTTTTCTATCTTGAGGCTGGCTGCTGCCTGTTTTTGGCTTTAAAGAAAACTTGACAATGCTGCAGCAAGCGTTCCTGCCACAAGGCCAAACCCAGCGTCAAGAGATGGTGACCAGGCCCGTCTGAGACCCAATCACAAGAACACTCCAAGTGCAGTCACACAAACTGAAGACTTTTAAAGCCTAGGTCCATTATTGACTGTTTGGCACTTTATTAAATTAAATAAGCTCCAAAATTACATACAAATCAAAGGAGTAAAAACAATAGTTATTCAGCAAAACATCTCTCTATGGCAGCAGGAGCACTGGAGCCCAGGCCTGAGGTACTGCTGTGACAAGATGACTGGATTGCCATGTGTGCTCCCTGGGGATGGCTCAACAGGGACACACATCTCCCCCTACACATCGAGTTTCCAGAACAGTTGACCTCTCCTTCATTACCATCCTGTTCGTTACCCTTTCTTTTTAACATACATGAAACACACTGCAACGTGTATACTAATAAGCCAAGAGCTTTATTGATGCAGCAGGCACTTTACAATGAACCCCAGAGAGCCCGCCTTCTCTGGGAGGACAGGATGTCTGTACAAGCCCTCGGGGGGGGGGGGGGTTCCACTTCAAAAAACAAGCTCTCCCTTCTATCACAGCCCTCGGATCTGCACCTGTTTAGAGCATCCCTTCCCCCCAGTGGAAACAGGCAGTGCACACAGGTACACCTGACCAACACTGGACGGCCACTTGGGTCATGATGTCAGTTCTGCATTACTCGTGGACAAAGGCATAGACTATCAGATCCTGCAAAGGATTTAGGAAACAGTAAGACAATCTCTCCCTCCACCTTGAAAATAAAATAGACGTCAGTGGATGCATGTCCTCAAATAGTTTAGTTGGGAGCTCCTAGGAAGATGGTCCATTGTCAATCCTTCTTCACCAGCCTGTGCATCCAAAATTCTTCTCAAGGTAACATGAGTCTTTTTTTTTTTTTTTAAACAGTCTTTCTTGCTGTAAGAACTCTTATAATGGAGCCTAGTCCTCCTACTGCTAATGCCTGTGGGGGCAGGAAAAGGAAACGTGTCAAAGAGTCCTGGTTGGCCAAGGGGAAGCCTGGCTTACCAGGGGAGACAGGAGCATGCACTCCCAGACCTAGGACCCATATGTCACAGACCCTCTGAAAAAGGATTCCTACAAGGGCAAGTTACGAGGTGGCAAGAGTCCACGTAGGGACGGAGTCCTGTCCTGGAGCCAAGGGTCCCAAAAAGCTCTTGAGGCAGCAAAACTAGACTTGAAAACATTGTTACAAGCACACACACACAACAGAGCCCCCGAGTTTCCCTTTTGACAAGCTCTTGTTTCCAGCCTGCCTGCCCTGGGCTCTTAAAAAGACACCAGCCCATCAGAGCTGCCTCCTGGAGCCCTCTTGAGAAACGCCAACAGGGCGGAGCACCAAGTCGTCTTAAAAGCACCCAAGGGCCTGGCCTCCACCCCATGCAGAGGGCTTGCTCAGTTCCCCATGCACCACAGCCACCCCTACCTGCTAAGCCCAGGAGCTCTCCTTCCAGCTGAGCAGGCAGAGCAACCTCCCAGCAGGACCAAAGGCCACAACCCCAGCCCAGCAGTGAGGCTGCCCAAGAGGCTGGCCCCTCAGGAAGAGGACTGCTCCCTTAAAACTCAACAGAGCCTTTCAAGAAGGATGTTGTGTTGGTAATAGCCTGGTTTCCTTTAATGGTGGGCGTGCTTCCTGTAGCTCCACAGGGCTGGGGGACAGTGGCACAGAGACAGGACACAGGCCTTGCTCTTATACCGACCCAAGCAAAGGACAGGCATGGCTTTTTTCTGCTTCAGGTGGATGAAGGCCCCATTAAGTGATTATCAAGGTTTCTGCTACTGCCCCCTCTGGCCTGGTGAGGCTGAGGCCGGAGCAGGAGGCCCTTAGAGCCAGCTAGAGGGCTCAGCCTGCATTCCTAAGTGCCCCCTGGACCACCACCTCCACCAATGCAAAGCAAGTAGTCTGAAGCGCCGGCTACCTCACCGTGCCAAGTCACCTGCCCCATGACCTGCCCGGCACCAATCAGCAGCTAAAGCAACAGTGAGTAAGAGACAGTGGACGCTACCAGGTACTTCCTTGGGAGAGGTAAGCGGTCAGATGTCCCAGGTTGTTTTAGGCGTGGCCCCTTATTCTCATACGCCTACCAGACCATCCTCCGTTCAAGAAAATCTGGCCTGCTGATCTGAACCCTGGGCTTTGGGGGAGTCAGTGGGCTGCCTGCACGGGCAATGTGTTCACATACCTTTTCATGCCACTGGAGTAACACTGCGCTGCTATTTTCTGTGGGCTTCTCAAACCCTTTATAAATGTACTTCATTAGCAAGTCAATGCCATTTCTGTCCAGTGACTGCACAGCCTGCTCAATTTCGCTGCTCTTAAAATTTGTGAGCACTTTCAGCACCACACCCTGGGCTCGTTCCTACAGAGGAGAGAGACAGAGAGTGAGGTCCAGAGCCAAGTCCAGGCACATCCACGCCCCCACCACGGGCACAGAAACTCCAGACCAAGTGGTCAGAACTCATGAGAAACACTGCCCAACTTCTAACTCGTCTGGGATGGTTAAAAAAACAAGTGGGCTGAAATTCTTTAATTGATTTAAATTTCAAAGTATCCCTTATTTATGCCAATAAGTTATTCCACTTCTTTTGGGGGAAAGCATCACTACTGTGATCTATTTTTTAAAAAAACAGATTTGCTTGGCTGCAGCTTCCCTCTGCGTTCACCCCCGGTAACAGAGGGGCCATTCCCCTCCACGTTTGAGGGGCGCAGCCACTGATTACATCAGGATGCTGTGAGAAGAGGGCAAAATCCCAGTTTCAGCGAGACCCCTTGCCCTGGACCAAATTTTAGACACCCTCAGCAATGAAATTTTAGACAGCCTAAGGGATGCACAACTGTATCCTCCCACCTAATTTTTAAAAGGCAGGAAATCTTAAAAGCACTGAAAATCCTTATGCAAATAAAGCTTATTCAATAGCCTATAAGAGCATAACCACGGAGGTCCCCTGTGGCAGGCTCATTTATAGTTTTGCTAATCAGCAGGGGCTGGGCTGACTTCTCACCCATGAGGCCCCGGGGAGGAATGAAGGTTTCTTTGGGGAGCTTTTACTGTAAACACTTGACAGCTGTGATGTCAAGGGTGCCGGGAGGCTTCTGTGAAAGCACTGCCCAGTGCCAGCTCACTCCCTTCGTAGGTACTCCCTGGTGCAGAGATGAAACAGACGCTGTCCAAAGCCCCAAGAGCTCACGTTCAGCTGGGGACATGGACAACCACAGCCCTGGTCCCAACACCACCCAGCAGAGCTGCAGCACGCCCGGTACCCGTTACCTTCACGGCCTGATTCTTGGTGTTGACAGGCGAGTTTCGCAAGGCTGCATGAAAGGCCCGGAGCATGTCCCCTGTGATTCCCACCAGTTAAGGACGGTAGGTTTGAGCACGTTTGAGCTTTTATTAATGAACTCGTTTCAAACACAGCTCGAGAGTGGAGTCAAAAGGCATCTTATCCACATCCCCCCACGTCCCACTGTGGCTTGCAGGTGGGCAGAGACTGTTTAGAGGGTAGCCTGTCACTTTCCTGAGCCACGGGGAGGGCGGAGGGCACCTCTGCCAACCCTGCAAGCCCCTCCTGGTGCTGCCCCCTAAACGTCCCCTTCAAAGCCAGTTTGGACCCTCCCCGCCTCCCTCCCTGGAAGGTAGAAGCAAAGCAGCTGCCCTCGCAGGGCGACCTGCAGCACGACCTGAGCCCGCCTGCACCTGCTCGGTCCCAGCGCCGCGTCTGCCTGCTGGATCCTCACCACCACGTGAGGGTCTCACTCTCAAAAGGGAAGAAGGAAAGCACGAACAGAGGCCCCCCAACTCTTAATCCAATGTTCCCTATCAGGTAAACCATTAAAGAAATTAAGATGTGCTAAAACTTCTATCTCCCAACATCTACCCAGGATCTACTGAGGTCCCAACTGCTACCAGAGGGAAGTTAATCTAAAAGAACCTCTTGCAAACAAAATGAGCCGATCTCCTCCCCCATCCCCCCAACCTTAGTTGCAATCCTGACACATTCTTTGCTGAGTTCTAAATACCCAGCTCAAAAGAAAATTACAATCTGGGTTAAGTCCCCAAAGGTGACACCTATTTTAAACTGAATTACATCAGCCGACTTTCATTTCCTCATCTGAAACACTGGCTTCAGCCAAAAAGCTTCAAAAATAGAACAAGGAATGGCTTCTGCCCAATCGGGTCTCTACTCCTGTTCATGCAGCGATACCCACGTGTGAACAGACACAGCCTCCAGAGCAAAGCCGAGCCCATCTTCCCCAGTGTGGGCTCCATCTTGACTGAGCTGGGCCCACGCCACCCGGGGAGCCACTCCTGCTGGGCTCCCAGGCCCCCTGTGGGGCTCCAATCCACCATCCACAGTTGAGAGGCAGCCCACTACCTGTGTCTGTCAGCTTTGGAATTCCTTTTCCCCAGCCAGGTGAGGGCCAGTCTGATAAGAGCCCCTGATAACCTCTACCTCAGAACTCCTTTCTAACTCGGTGTCCTAGAACAATAAGCAGAGTCCTGGAGGCTTAAAAGGAAATGCTGGCTGGTGTTCTTCCCTATCCAGCATGGTTAGTAAACAAAATCCTTCCAAACATGGATGGGGAAGGGTAGGACAACTGGTCCAGGGGGCAAAAGGAGTCACCGTTTTAGTGATCTCTCTCTGGCTCCAGGTACCCAGCATTCCCTACAGGTGTTGCTGGGTTGGGGCCTTCAGCAGCTGGGGAGAGCTGGGGAGCAGGGAGGGCACACCATTTATCAAGCTGGCCTCCGTACTCAGCTGGCTTTAGACCCTTCCAGAGAACAGGCTGTGGAGGCTGGGAAACCCTGCCCAGCCCCTAGTCTCCTCCAGATCAGGGATTCTCAACCATAGCACCAGTGACATTTTAGTCCAGACGAACGATGTGAGGTCTGTCCTGTGCATCGTACAATATTTAGCAGCATCCCTGGCCTCTACCCACTAGATCCCAGTAGCACCCCCAAGTTGTGCAAAATTGTTCAAAACCACTGCTCTAAACAGATCCCTGCTCCAGAGGACCAGACGGTGCTGCAGCAAGGAAGAAAAGGAACTAATACTTTAAAATCCCTACAAGGTCTCAGATCCTTTGCCAGGTGCTTTGACGTGTCACTTCATTACTGCTAAGAACTCTGTGACAAGAATCATTATTCTCATTTTAAAGGCAATGAATTTGACGCTCAGAGAAGGGAAATGACCTGCCCAAGGTCACCAAGCTAGGCTGTCCAGCTGGCCTTCAAACCCAAGTATGCCTGACTCCAAAACCAAGTTTTTTCTACAAGCCCCTGCTGCCGCTCCACCCACAGACCCAAGCTGCATGTCCAGGACACTTTCTGTGTGCCCAGCACCGTGCTGAAGCCTTCTGGGATGCTGTCCAGTGATGTTCGCATGGAACCTGTAAGGCCAGCATTGTTGTCCTCCTTTTAACAGAGGAGGATGCTGAGGTTCAGAGAGGGTATGTGACCTACTCAAGGTCACACAGCCATAGTCTGAGAGTTGGGTGTGTGGATGCACAGCCCATGTTCTTTCTATCGCTTCTCTGTGATCTCCCACCAGTACTCACTTCCCTATACAGCACTAGGATAGACCTCCTCCCCTAAATTCCCCCACTCCAATCAACCAACCCCTATCCCTACTCCCCCTGCCTCTGTCCTAAGACTCCTAGAAGCCTGTTCCATAGTTTAAATTCAACAATCTAATATAAGTCCAATACCTGGCACATGGCAAGCACTCAGCAAATATTAGTTCCTTCTTTCTTCCTCCCTGGGCCCCACATTTGCCAGGATTTCAGTTCTCATCTGCTAACCTCCCTTTCCCCAATCCCAGGAGGTACACTCTCCATGGTAACAAGATTTCTGACACTGCCATTAGTGGAGAAACTACCATCCCCTAGATGTGCAGCCTCAAGGAACCTATCACTAGTCAGGGGCACACCTTCAAGTCCCTGCAGCACCAGGACCTAGACAGCAGATAGCCAGACGTTGTTCTCCCCATCTGTGGATGGTTCTTTGCCACAGGCCTGACCTTGGAGCCCTTTGGGCACTGCCTGCCTGTGAGCCAGGTCCTGCACCAGACTACAGAACCAACCTTCCCTCATGGGAGCCCTTCTCCTGACCCCATTTCACCACTGGGGTAAGCAAGATGATCCTGATGGGGCAGGAAATACAAGTTTGATTCCCCACCTTTGAAAACACATTCCTGTTCAAAGAAAGTCAGAAGGTTTTTGTTTTAAAGGCAAATTGGAGGAACACTGCAGGACTCCTCCCAAAGGCAGTCTCTGGGCCTGACTTACCAAGCTGAGTCAACTGACTCAACACCCAGAACCTGTTTTATATACAGCAGGAGCCTCCAACCCTGCCCTGGCAAGTGCGGAGGAGGGGTAGGCACTTCCTGTAACACCATTTGAATCAAGAAAAATCCTTCCTGTGAGAATAAGTCAGTTTCCTGTGCTCAAACTGCTAAGGGACCAAGCAGGCTGTGACAACCACCTCTATTTTTAATCTTGTTTTCTGTGGCCACAAGAAAGGTCATTTCCAGGCATGGGGCTCTACTTTTACATTTCACTTGATGCTGTCTGGTTTTTCTTAGCTCTAAACGACTAGTTTTTTCCACTGCTTCCTGCACAAGAAAGGTACTGGGGGGAGGGAGCCAAAACTCACTTGTTGAAGGCGGCTGAGACCATCAGGGTCCAAAGCCCAAGAATGGGATAGAAACAGCGGCATAGAGGTGGAGGATCAGATTGACTCTGGGGTGGGAGGAGCACAATCTCAGACCTCAGGTCTGGACTAAGGCTGCAGGTTGTGCTCCCCGTTGGGTCCTCTCTTCCCCGCAGCCATCCACCCACCTATCTTCCTGCGGTGCTGCAATCGGGCCCGAGAGGGCTGCCCGGGAGCCGCCCCGGCCGCTCAATTACTCAGCGGTGGCTCACCTCGGCCCCTCCCGCCGATCAAGCCCGAGAATGCCTCCGTTTCCCGCAAGGGAGGGATGGAGTGATGGAGCGCCCAGAGAAGGGACAGCCTGAGGGGATGAGGAAGCAAGGCAGAGAACAGAGGAGAGGCCTGGAGTGAGGGGCCTGCGGAGCCGCGCTGCTAGGGAGGCTCCGGGGGCCAGGGACAAGGGAGGGGGAGGCCGGGTCAGAGGGAAGAGGGGACACCCAGACCGAGGGAAGCTGGCCCGAGGGGAGCCCGATGGGAAGGGAGCTGAGAGAATGAGCTGAGCGGGCCGGGGTAAGGGGAGTGGGGAGCCCGGCCCGAGGGGAGTGGGAAGGCCGGGCCACAGCGGAGCCCGGGCCGCCGCGCCGGGGAAGGATATTGCCGCAGGAGCCCGTCCACCTCGCTCGGGTCCGGGCCTGGTTCGGCCGCCGCCGCCGCCGCCTCCTCCTGCTCGTCCACGAATTTGTTCTCGTCGAACTCGTCGATGTCCACCCGACGGAAGCGCGAGGACAGCGTGTTCCGGGCCATGGCGGGGGCTCGGCGCCCGCTCAGCCGGCTCCGCTCCGCTCGGCACCGGCTCCGGCTCGGGGGCGGGAAGCGGCCGCCCGGCACCTCCTCCTCCTCCTCCTCCTCCTCCTCCGCGCGCAACCGCCGTGCCCGCCCACTTCCGGGCCGCGCCGGAACCGGAAGTGCCTGCGGGAGGCGGGGCCTGTGGGGGCGCACCCTGAGCCGCTGGGAACGCTGGAAAACCAGGCCGGTGGGGGCCCCGACGGCCTCTCGCCGCCTCCCATGCTCTGGAGCCGCGGTCTTCCTGTCCGAGGAGCGGCGCCCCGTCCCGCGCAGGCCCAGCATCGTAGACGCCGTAACTGCGCTCGTCCTGCGGCTTCCCTCCTGCACCCGAGGAGACCCTGGAGGGGCGGCGCGGCCGCGGCCGCGGCCTCGGGATCCTCGCTGCCCAGACCGAGGCGCCCGGGGCCCCAGGAGAAGGCGCCTGGCCCTGCCTGTCGAGTGCGGGGCAGGCTGCCTGGAGAAGCAGCCTTCAAGCTGAGACCTGAGGGATGAGTAGTAGTTCTTAGTCCCCGGGGTGACGGGGTGGGGGAGCCTAGTCTCGATCTTGGGAGCCTTGAACCCCACCACGCTGAGCTCAGAGGCGGCGGCCTCTGCCTTGTACACAGTGACCCTATTGTTAACGGACTGGGAGACTTGAAAGACGTTTAAAGCGTATCCAGGGTGCTGACAAGACTAGAGATATTTGGACTCGAGGGTGCGGCGTGTAGCAGACATCTTGGCCTGGCGGGTGGGGGGCGGGGAGAGGGAGATGACTCTGTGGCCACCATCCTGGCGGGAAGGGCGAGGTCCTGGGGGCTGAAGCCGGGCCAAGCTGGAGAGGCATATCCCGGTAGGAAGCCGAATCCCCAGAGTCTGAGATGGGGAAAGATGGAGGTGGGTGGAGGTAGGGCGGAGTCAGAGGCGACTCTGGTACCAGGATTAGGTGCCTGGGCTTCAGGGGCTCTGTTAATGGGCCTTAGCCTTCGACTAAGCTGGTCTTTGTTTTCATATAATAGTACTTTAAAAAAAATAAAGGCCGGTAGTTAATGAAATGTGACTCGTTCTTATTGCTTTGAATACTTCTCATTGAACTGTGTGTACAGATCAAAAAATATTGCCAGACTATGATGCTACCTAATCTTGGGTGCTAAAGATACAGACTCCTACATGGGGAAACAGGTGCCAAAGTCTCAAGGATCCTGGAAACAGGCAAAGCCCACCTCCCTTTCAAAAAGAAGAAATCTTTGTGACCCAGGCAGGCCACAAGACAGCAGAAATTAATATCCCCAGAACATCCTGGTCATAAGGAACTTGAAACCAGAAATGCCCATTTTACAAATAAATAGCCCCCAAATAAACTGGTGAATGAAATAATGTCCCTGCTTATAACTGGACCACCATTCCAGTAAGGGAGGCAGAATTTTAAAAATCCAAACTATACTATGTCAAGGATGACTGTGTGCTGAGGGGGGAAAAAAACCATGCAGAGCCTGAGAGTACCTTAGATAAAGTGGTCAAGAGAGGTGTCCCCAAGGAGGTGACAGTGATCAGGGACCTGAAGGAAGTAAAGGAGGGAGCCAAGCCAAGGCCCAGAGGCGGGGCACGCTTGGTGTATTCCAGAAACAGCAAAGCCATGCTGGAGCAGAAGATGAGAAGAGATGAGATGGAAGTAGGGGGGGAGGGGGGGATGCAGTAGGGCTTTGTAGGCCAAGGAAAGGATTTGGTCTTAACCCAGACTGGGCAGCCCTAGAAATTACAGGCAGAGCAGTGACATGACTAAAGTTTGAAAAGGGTCCCTCTAGCAGCTGTATTGAGAACATGTATGGGAGCAAGAGCCAAAATAGGTGATTTAAGAGGTGACACAATGGTAGCTCAGACCAGGCAGGTGCCAATAAGAGTGGTGGGAAGGAGCTGACCCAGTGGCGTAGTGGTTAAGTTTGCACATTCCTCTTCCACGGCCTGGGTTTCACAGATTCAGATCCTGGGCACAGACCTACACGCTGCTCATCAAGCCATGCTGTGGTGGTGTCCCACATACAAAAAATAGAGGAAGATTGGCAAGAGATGTTAGCTCAAGGACAGTCTTCCTCACCAAAAAATAAAAACAGCAAAGAGTAGTGGGAAGAGGTGGGTTATATTTTGAAGGTAGGGGCTGCAGAATTTGCTGGTAGATTGAATGTGGCGTGTAAGAGAAACGGGAGTCACAGATGACTTCAAGTTCAGAAAAGACATACAAAATCATTAGCTCTAATAGAACTATAAGCATTTGGAAGATATGACAGCAGAGTCCCTGTGCACCATTCAACTTCCATTTAAGACTAATAATCCATGCCAACGCCCTCTGTCTGCTCTCCCCCATATCTCTCCACTTCCTGGAAGCCTGCCTCACTGTGGTCTGGGGCAAGGCTCATTAATTCATTCATCCAACAAGCATGCACTTGCTGGGCCTGGGGAACAGAAAAACCAAATCAGGTGTCAGCCATGGTTCTGCCCCCAGGGAACTTCTAGGCTGGCTGTGGAAACAGACACATAAACATCATTTTAATTCAGTATGTTTGGGGCTACAGAAAAGATTGCACAGAAAGCTTGGGGACACAAGGGGAGGTTGTATCCCAATTTAGTCCAAGGCTAAGGACCATTAATGGAATCCCATGAGGGGGTGGAAGAAGGCTCCCTAGAGGAGGTGACACCTGACAGCAACAAGGGGGCAACCTGGCTTTAACTAGAGTTCGAAGAGGTCTTAGTGTGTCTCTGTAATGTCAGTGGAGTGACACTAGAGCACGGATTCATGCACACCGGTTGGGGCAACAATGAAACTGCCCAGTCAAAGCCTGAGCACCTTCTCCGCTTTGTGAATTCCTGTTGAACTTTCAGGGCCCAACTCAAGTGTTCATTCCGCTGGGAACATTGTAACCGATGATATTTTGAGCGATTGTTATGCCTCAGGTCTTGTGCTAAGAGTTTTATATTGTTATCTTCCTGATCCTCATGGATACCCCATTTCACAGGTGAGAAAACTGACTCGAGAGAGGAAGGGATTTGCCGAGCCTCAGCTAGCACCAGGCAACGGAGGAAGACTTTGAAACCCGGTCGGGTTCACTAAAAAAAGGCCAGGAATGCTCTTCCCCCTGCCACACGCCGCGTCCACTAGGACGTTTATGGAGTTGGATACCTATCTGACCCCGCCCCTCCCCGCCCACCTCGGACTTTAAATTCCTCCTAGGGAGGGGCCGTGGTAATTCATCTTTGAAAACTCTCAACCCTCATCCCCTCCACCCCTAGAACACCGGCGCCCAGCTCAGAGCAGCACGGACTGGGCGACCTGCAAAGGTTTACCGAATGAATGAACGAATAAATGACCGAATGGACGAATCCGAGTCCTCACTGAGCCATCTCCGGCAAGCTGCCGCTCACCCCGGGCCTCGGTTTCCCCAGCTGCGCTGCTCAGGGCGTGAGGCCGACCTAAGTCATCTCTGGTGCGGGAAGAAGACGAGGACGCCACGGGGCTCGGGCTCCTCCAAGCCGGGCTAGGCGGGCGGTACCACAGCGCTCCCCGCTGCGGGGTGGGGGCGTGGCAGGGGCGGAGCCTAGGCCCCCCCGCCGCGGCACCATTGGCCGCGCCCGCCGCCACCCGGCAGTAGTTGCGGAGGTCGGCCCCGCCCTTTCCTCTTTCTCTCGGAACAGGCGTCGGCGGCGGTTGTTGCTTGTGTAGTCATGGTGAGAGCTGGGGAATCGGGCGCCATCCTTGCGCTGGGGGGCTGGGGGGCTGGGGTGGAGGGCGCGGGGTAAGCTCTGGAGTCCCATCTGCCAGCCGGGCCTGTGGGGCGCCGTGCGGAATGGCCTAGCGCCGCCACGGCCGGCCTCGCGCCCTCTCTCCGCCGGCCTGAGCCAGGAGGGGTGCGCGCGCCGCTGGGGCCTCCGTCTTCCCGTCTGCGGAATGGGGTAGCGGCCCAGTCTCGTAGCAGGTTTGGGCGACGGCGCGCCCGCCAGGGCCTCGGTGACCCTGCTCAAGGTACGGTCTAGGGGGGATGCCGGGCCTCCAACGCGCTCGTGGCCCAGGGCGAGGCGCGCGCCCCCCTGGGCTGGCCACGACGCGGGTGGAGGGGAGGGCGGCCCTCGGGTGTCTGACCCACTCCCTTTTCTGCGCGCAGGCCAAGATTAAGGCTCGAGACCTTCGCGGCAAGAAGAAGGAAGAGCTGCTGAAACAACTGGACGATCTGAAGGTGGAGCTGTCCCAACTGCGTGTAGCCAAGGTGACTGGCGGCGCGGCGTCCAAGCTCTCCAAGATGTAAGTGTCCGCGGCCGGACTTTGGACTTGGAGGACACGGGTGCATCGGGAGCGTTTGTAGGTTTTCCAAGTTGGCTTCAGGAGGTGTCCGTTTAAATGCCCATTCAGAGGATTCTTGGGTCGGAATGTCACGCCCTTCTTGGCCAGTCTCTCGGGGCCCTGAAGACCCAGCTTCGTGCCTCCTTAAGAAGCCTAGCTGGATCTCTTCTCCCACCTTCTACAGCACTTGGTTTTTTTCTCCTTCACTTGGGCGATGAGCGCCTTCCTCCCTTTCCTTGGGTTGTAGTGTATCTTACTGATCTACATGGATCGAGAATCAAGACTTGTGAAAGGAACGTGGGTTTGCAGTCAGTCGACTTGGGTACAAATTCCACTCCTGCCCCATTCTACCTGATGGGCAGATTGGCCCACGTATCAAAGTGTTTTTTCTTCTAATATAAAATGGGCCTCCAACAATCTTTCTACGGTGGTGGGAGAGGACTGGATGAGTTGGGGAACACATAAGCCAGTTGGGTGCTGAATCCTCAACATGTTCACCAGCCATATCCTGAGTGACTGTCCCTCATCCCCCAACATGCATCATATTCAACATGACTATCAATTCACTTATCCCCAGCCTGCTCCTGACTTCAGCTCCCTCCCCATAGCATTTCTCCCTCCCCAGTGGCCTTCCCGTGATGCCTTGATCTTAACCTGGTTGCCCAGCTTGTGGCACGATTCCCTCAGCCACCTCATTCAGATTGGCATTGGTTAGGTCTTCACAGCCCTTGGGATATATGGCCTGGGATGGAAGATGTTTCGTGATCTGCCCCACCTCTCTTCATTAAGCCTCCTCAACGAACACTTCACACCTCCTCAAAAGCGGTGGACACTCTGGCCTTTCTGTGTCCCAACTGCTGGGGTGCCCATCTCCTGCAGTCTCTAAGGCCTCATCCCAGGCCACCTGCCTCCTGGGCTGGGTTAGGGTCCTCCCAGGTGACTGGATGGGCTGGTGGGGAATGCCCCTGCTCTATGACTTCTGGATCAGGCCCTGAACGAGATCCCTTGGGGAGGGCTGTGTGTCTTCCTCATCTTCACTGATGTCTCTGTTTTGTAGCCGAGTTGTTCGCAAATCCATTGCCCGTGTTCTCACCGTCATTAACCAGACTCAGAAAGAGAACCTTAGGAAATTCTACAAGGTGAGTCTGGGGGGGTGGGGGCGCTTGGCTGCAGGGAGCAAAGTTCCAGCCCTCCCTTGGCCAGAGGGGCAGTATGAAGAGCTTCTCCTGCTGGAGTGTGTGGGACTGGGCTTTACCCAGACATAGTTGGGTTTTCCAGAGCCTTCCCAACTTGTAGACGGGTTTGACCTCTTACCTCCCACTTGTACTAGCATGTGGTAGCGCAGAGTGCATTTCTTCAGGGCTGCAGTTATCAAGAAACCAACAATGTGGTGGGAGACTTGGGTTTTGAATCCAGCCTCACCAGCTGAGCAAGCTTGGGCAGTCCACAGCGGTTAACTGTTTAAATGTTTTAATTGTTTTACCAGCACTGTGTCAGTCATTGCCAAGCCCCTGACATTTTTATTTTTCAGATAAGGCCCTCAAGGCTGAGAGAGGTTGAGTTGTCCAAGGTTACCTGCAGTTAATGGAGTGATTTGACTAGGGTTCCAGACCGTGTCTTGGGGAGGGGTGGATTGAGTGCTGCTGGGAGCTTCCACGGTTGTCTCACTCCTCAGGCTGGGATCTTGACAAACCATTTTCTGGTCTTGTCCTTAAGATTAGTGTTTTCAGGGTTCAAGCAGAGAAGCAGAACCTGTAAGAGACTTGATGTGTGTGTGTGACGTTTGATTTATTACAAAGAGTTGGCTTATGTGATTGTGGGGTCTGGCTAATAAGTTCAAAATTAGTAGGCCTGACTGTTAGGAGGAGACGATCATGGACAGGCTGGAACTCAAGGCACAGGTTGAGCTGCTGTCCGCAGGTGGATTTCTTCCTTAGCCCTGCCGGTAAGGCGTTTCAGCTGATTGGATCAGGCCCACCCAGATGGCCCAGGATAATCTCCCTTAATTAAAGTCAACTGACTAGGGGCTTTAATTACATCTGCAAAATGGCCTCACATCAACACCCAAATTAGTGTTTGAATAACTGGCTTTGACACGTCAAAAAAGCCATCGTGGTGTGCCTGGGCTAGCTGCCCAGGGGACGGTAGCCTGGGGCGAGGGGGTGCTGCCACCCCTGGATGTGCACATTTGTGTGGGGGAACGTTTTTCTGAGGATTAAGTCTGAAGCTTTCATCAGGCTCTGAAAGGACCATGCAGAGGTGGCAGCCTGGAAGAACTGTCTTCATGACCACCCACTGAGCACACTTAATGCCAGCCCCCTACCCCCTAAAAGCCAGGGTGACGGCCCAGCCATGGAGTCAATGTCACATCCCAACCCAGTAAGGGGCAGGTGTGAGGCACCACTGGGTCAGGGAGGTGGAGGTGAGGTCTGTGCCTGTCAGCAGACTCCCTGCAGTGATAGAAATGTTCTGTACCTGTGCTGTCCAGCGCAGTCAACTCTGGCCATGTGCGCCTGTTGAGCATTGACTGTGGCTGTGGTGACTGAAAGACTGAATTTTTGATGTGAACAGCATGTGTGGCTAGTGGCTGCTCTGTGGGACAGCAGAGCTTTAGGGGCTTAGTGAATTTGAAGTGGGCGAGGCCCTGACCTGTGCCGGCCGGTGCCGTGAGGAATGTGGGTGGGCAGAGCCTTCCATGCTCCCAGGTTCCCTCCAGAGCTTGCCTTCGTCTCCTGCTTAGCTTTTCTCTGCAGTTCTCTGCCTTGAGGTGGTCCATACCTGAACCCCACCTACCTCACATGCCTACCCTGTGCCTCCCCTCCAGGCTGTTGGCAGCCAGCAGGAGCCTGAGCTGCTGTTCTTCAGGACTTGTGTGTGCACACCCTGTTTTCTCCCCTTTCAACTCGCGTCCATGTTGCTTACTTCCAAGGCTACTACCAGTCGTTAGGTGAAACCTACGTTAATCTCCTTCCTCCTCCCCACTTTTGGGCCACGTTACTTGTTCAGTCTTTCCCACTGGGCTGGGAGCTTCTTGAGCAGGGACCAGGTCTCATTCGATGTTAAGCCAGCACCAGCACAGGGCCTCAAGCTGAAGAGGGCCCAGGGGACCCTTGCAGAGCAAAGGAAGGAGAACCGTGAGAGCTGGGGTTAAGTGGGAACATCGTCACAGGAACCACCACAGTACCTGGCAGACCTTCCACGTTTATGGAGCACCCGCTTAGACGCCCCACACACACTCTTGCGTAACTTAAGCCAAGATAACCATAACCGCCCCCAGGACTTGGTGGGTGCCACATGCCCTTTACTGGGTTGGGGAGTGACATTGACTTTCCATCCATGGGAATCAGGCGGGCAGAAAGCACCAAGTAGGGAGGTGCAAAGCCCAGTCCTACCGTAGCTTCACTGAGATTTGGACAAGTTCACTTACTTTTCAGCTGGCTGAATCAACAGACTTAAGGAAAATGCCAACAGGCCCCCTGCAATTGGGGGGAATTAAATGAGCTAGTAAGCAAGGTATATGGCCTGCCGGCAGCTCCGGCTATCTCTAGTTCCATGTTGACTGTCCCCTGCTAGGCTGGTTGTCATACAGCTCTCCCTATCCCAGCCAAGCACCTCCCTTGGTCACTTCCCAGCACCATGGTTCCAGCTTCCAGGGGTTCCTTGGCTACTGCAGTAGCTCCTAAACCCTGGTCCTTGGTTCCCTCCTGCTCTCCATCACCCAGGGCAAGAAGTACAAGCCCCTGGATCTGCGGCCCAAGAAAACACGTGCCATGCGCCGCCGGCTCAACAAGCATGAAGAGAACCTGAAGACCAAGAAGCAGCAGCGAAAGGAGCGGCTGTACCCACTGCGGAAGTACGCGGTCAAGGCCTGAGCATCCCCGCCTCAATAAAACAAACTGGCTGATGTTGCTTTAGTTAGCAGGTGTTTCAACTAACAGGGCTGGTGAGAGGGGCTGGCATGGCCCTGGTTATGGTTACCAGGTGTCTGCTGGACTTCAGCAGGCCTGCCTGCAGCTGTTGGCTGCCCTAGGTGGGCTTGATGGCTGTGACCACAGGGATCTGTCGGGTGTTCTGTTACGGTTACTTTAGACCTGCGGTGTAGAACTGCCCTGACTGTCCTTTCACAAGTTCATTCCAGCAGGCCCCATGCGCCCTGGGCAGCGAGAGGCAGGGGCGTGAGGTCTGAGAGCCATTCAAGGTAACATCATCTTCGAGAGAGTCTGGGTGATTTGATTGTGTGGTGGACTTGGTGTCTTGCCTCATCGGCAGCTCCAGACACTAACGAGTTTCCCGTCTGGGGTGAAGGCACAGGCGTGGGCCACCTCCAGGACTCCCTGCCAAAAACGCATCATTGGGCTCTCACGATGCAAGTCCTGCCTGCCCCGGCCTCCCCCGGCAGGCCTTCCTCTGCGGCCTTGGGTGCTACAGCCACAAGCCTTACCCTCAGGGTCTCGATGCACTTTCCCGTGTTGCAGTCCCAGACTTTGACCTGGAAATAAAAACAAGCAGAAGGGTAGGGAGACCACACCAGGCAAGTCTAGCCTCTTGGAAATCACCTTGGGGTAAGTCCTGGCCAACATCTTAGTCTGTTGGTCTGGTTTTGTTGTCTGAGTTGTATTTAAAACACCCAGCATAAGATCTGATGCCAGAGTCCAGTGCAGTACCCTTTTCCTTTCCCCGGAAGCTATTCGAGTCATAGACATGTCAATGCCACTAACATCTGGGATAGCCCAGACCCTAATGTCAGGCACTAGGTACAGAAGAGGCTGGTGTCTGGGTTCTGCCCTCAGCACCCTCTTATTTAAGGGTAAATAAAGTGCTGAGGGAGGATGGGGGTAGGAGTTTCCCAGGAGGGGCAGCCTGGTGGGGTGGGGTTACCATTCAGGAGTAGCCAGCACTGGCCAGCTGCAACCCATCAGGGGAGAAAGCTATGCTCTTCACCCAGGTGACGTGGCCCTTGAGCTGGACAAGCAGGCTTCTGGTCGAGGGCTTCCAGATGTGGATGGTCTTGTCCCAGGAGCCAGATGCCTGGACAGCAGACAGCTCTATAAGCCCATGGTTTGGGGCCTGCATGCTCACTGGGCCCCAGAATGGCCCGTGACCCTCCAAGGGTCTTGCAGCCAGCTCACCAGGAGGCCAAACGCTGAATAGCACAGGCAGCTGATGTTGCCACTGTGGCCCTCCAGCTCCTGGTGGAAGATTGCTGGGGTCCCCGCCCGCAGGTCCCAGATGTGTATGGTGGAGTCCCAGGAGCCAGTGGCCTGCAGACAGCTGCTGTGAGCGTGGATGAGCCAGCCCATGCCCACCCTGGTGCCTAGGCTCCCCAGGCTCATGGAAAGCAGGCATGCTGAATCCCATCTTAAGGTGAGGGGACAGGCTCAGAAGAGTAGTCACCCAATTCTAACCGTTCAGCCCCAGTGGGAAACTGGGTATGGGGCCCAGACAGGTAGTGTGGCTCACCAGGCAGTCTGAGCTGGGTGCGAAGTCGCTGCTCTGGATGGAGTCTCGGTGCCCTGCTAAGTGGCGCAGCCCCTGGCCAGACTGGAGGAGAAAGCCCTAAGCCGTGGGAGGCAGCAGAGGGCAGCCCGAAGCCTTGCAGTGCCAGGTTCTAGGCCTCTGGTGAGTGAAACCCAGACCCTCCTTGTGGGGCTGCCTGGGTGATGTGACAGAACACAGGGTCTGGGGAGGCTTCTTGGGCCTTGACAGAAAGGTGGTCCAGGCAGGGGCAGCCTTATGGGCAGAGAGGTATTATTGGGGCTGGTGTGTAGGGGGAGGTAGCTGCAACCCAGATGCAAGGGGGTCTTGCATGCCAGGTGTGGGAATGGCAGTGGGGAAGATGGAACGACCCTTCTGGGGCTGGTGTGGAGAGTATGTGCCTCTGGATCCCAGGCCTCGCTCTGGCTGCCCCTCCACATACCTGCACCTCCCAGAGCATCACCCGCTTGTCCCAGCCACCAGATGCCAGCTGCTTCGAGTCAGGGCTGAAGCTGACTGTCTCCACACTCCGCTGGTGACCTGCAGGTACCAGATTGGAGAGGAGACAAAGGTGGCACAAGGACACAGCAAGGTTGGAAAGGGAACCCAGGCCTGGCTGCTTGGCTCTCAGTCCCACCCAGCCCACTCACCTTTCAGGACCTGGAGACACTTGGCTTCTGCCACATCCCACAGGCGGATGGTACAGTCACAGGAGGTGCTAGCAAAGAGGCGGCCATCGGGAGAGAAGCGGCAGAACTTCACGGGGCCTGGGGCGGGCAGCGTGGTCAGGAACAGGGCACCGCCCTCCATTTCTGGCCCTTGATCCCCAACCCTGCTAATCTCTCCAGCCTCATTGCCTACCTCCCCTCTGCTGACTGCTGTCTAACCCTCACCCTCCAGCCACCTGGAAATTCCTGGGCTTCGTGCATTGGCTTGGAACACCCAACCTCAGTTTGCCCATTTGGAAAATCAAATGCAGGCACCTCCCAGAAACTCCTTGACAGCCCACCTCAGTCCATTGCTACCCTTGAGCCCCCCAGCCCCTGGACTTACCCTATCACAGCATTAAGCAATCTGCCCTCTAATTACCAGGGGTTTTTTTTCTTGTCTCAATTATAATATTTACAACTACAAAGTCCTTATTGGTTGCTAGGCACTTCACTTGCATTATCTCATCCTATAGGGTAGCAGCTATTAGCCGTCCCCATTCTACAGAAGAGGAAATAGAGGCTCAGAGAGGTGATGACTTGACTACAATCACAGTCAAAGAAATGGGTAAAACACATGCACCTTCAGGACGTTATGCTAAGTCACGAAAAGAAATTCTGTATGATTCCACTTCTCCAGGTACTTAGAGTGGTCAAATTCATCAAGACAAAGCGGAATGGCGGTTGCTAGGGGCTAGGGGGAGACAGGAATGGGGAGTTTAATGGGTATGGAGTTTCAGTTTTGCAAGATGAGAGTTCTGGAGACTAGGTGCACAACAATGTGAACGTATTTCCTACTGAACTGTACACTTTAAAATGTTTGACGGTAAATGTTATATATATATTTTTAAGAATTTTTTAAAAAGTAGTAGGATCTGAGTCCTGGTCTGTCAGAGTCAGAGGCCCTGGCCCAAGGGACAGGTCCCCTCTCCTTGCCCTCCTGTCCCAGCCCTGCCCAGGCTGTCTTGCATGGATGCCCAGCTCAAACATCAGAGGTCATGGTAAGCCCTGCAGAATGCCAGGACAGGCCCGTGGGCCTCGGTCTCCTATCCAGGCTGAGGAGCCCCACCTGTGTGGCCACCCAGCCTCCACAGCAGCCGCCCGCTCTGGGTCTCCCAGCCGTACACGCAGCCATCCTCAGAGGCTGTGAGCAGCGTCTGGCCATTGGGAGAGAAGGTGGAGGAGTTGACCTGAAAAGAGCACAAAAGTAGTCCCATCTTGGGGCAAGAAACACCTGTCTGTGCAGCCCTGACCCCAGACTCCTGGGTCAACCCAAAACCCTGCCTCCGGAGCCTGGGGCTAGGACTTCAGGCCTCGCTCTACAACCAGAGCCCAGAACCCGGGAATCAGTCTGCAATCAGAGCCAACAGCTCAGAGCCCTCTCTGGAGCCAGAGGCTGGAGCCCCGGAGCCACGAGCCCATTCTAGAGCTGGAGCTCAGAACCAGGAGCCTAAAATCGACTCTAAGCCCTGAGTTCACTTTAAAGCCAGAGTCCAAAGAACACGAGTCAGCCAGGCGTTTGAGCGTTCTCTGGAAACAGAGCTTAGAACCTAGAGCCCATTCTGGAGTTGGAACCCAGAGAATTCCCTGGAGCTCTACACAGAACCAGGGACCACTCGACCCAAAGCCAGAAGCCTAGAGTCCGGGCAGACCCCGCCTGCGCCTCACCTCTCCGCGGTGCCGGTTGAAGAATTTCACTCTCCCCACGGCCAGCGTCCCTGGGGCCCCGCTGTTCATGGGCCCGCGGCCGCCTGGCCCGGCGGGCTTCCTCCTGGGCGCGCGCTGGTCCGGCCAGCGGTGCCCCCTCTTAGGACAGGGTGGAGAGGAAGGGAGGAACTGTGTACAAGCGGTCTCCATGGCAATCGGGGCGGGGTGCGCAGCCGCCGTGGGGTCTCTGGGGAGCCACGAGGAGACACAGACTGGGAGACAGTTCTCGGCTCCGAGAGGGGACTTCCTCGCACCGGCCGCTGCCGCCTGACTTTGGGCGCCTCCGGCCGCGCGGCAAGACGGCGCGCAGGGCGGCCGCTAGAGGGCACGCCAGCCCCACACACCGCGCCTGCCTCTCCCCTGCACGGAACCCGTGCACAGCGCCCATCAGTTGGCAAAGCGCCCACAGACCCCTTTGAGAGGAGCCTGTTTCCCCATCTGCACAATGGAGAAGATCGTCGCTGCCCCCCAGGAGTGGGCAGTACTGAGGCTGAAGAGCTACCACGGAGAGGGTCAGAGTGGACACCCATCTCTGCCCTGCAGGATGTGAGGAGCCAGAGGTAGTGAGTGTACAGCGCAGGGCATTAAAAAGTGGAAAAGTCGGGTCACCGTGTTAACGTTGCTGGCGGCACAGAGTGTGCCATCTGACGATGTGCAGGCCGTGGAGGGAGGCCCCCAGAGCTGTCAAGATCCCTGTTGGATAGTTCAAGCTGAAACAGGGAAGGAACCGGACTTGGTTTCAATGTCTATTTTACAGCTGAGGGAACTGAGGACCCATGAGGTGAGGGGACTTGCCCAAGGTCACTCAGCCAATACGAAAGGAACTGGGACTTTATCCCATGCCTGTCTGACTCTGGGGGCCTACCTGAGGACCACCTGCCATGAACTCCAGGGGCCTCACAGCAGATGTGCAGGTTCCTGACTCCTGGTACATCTGGAAACTGAGGCGCTGAAGGGGCAGGTTTGGCCCAGTCATCCAGCACCTCCATGACAGAGCTGGGGCTAGGACCCAGGCCCCTCCCCACAGAGGGACAGAGGTCGGACACCCCCCCCCCCCCCCCCCCCCCGCCCAGTGGATTCCAGGCTCCCCGGGGCAGGGGTGGGGCAGCTGAGCTTTGGGAGCCTCAAACTTGAGGCTTCCCAGCGGTGACTCACACCCCTCCCCCCCAGACCTCTTTGCCAGGAACTCTTCTCACGAGATCCGCTGTGCTCCTGCTCTATTTTAGGTCCCAGACAGTCAGGCGGGTGAGGGGGTCACAATGGTGGCTTTGAGGCAGCCCCACCCCCATCCTAACTCCCAGAGGGTCCAGGTCACTGAATTGGCTCCTCGGGGCCCCGTCTGAGATGGGCCTATAAGGTCGCCCCCCACCCCCACCCCCAGACATGGGTCCCAGATGCGGCTTCCCCATAGCTGGCTCCCCAGGCCCTCTCCCCATCCCTCTGCTCAGGCACCCCCAGCCCATGCCCCATCTGGCATTGCCCCAGCCACCTGGTTCCTCCTGCTCTACCTGGAGGGCCCAGAACCACCTTCCTCAGCCCAGCCCATCACTCCTAGAACCCTCTGGACATGCTTTGTCCACCAGGCCCAGTGACTACTCAGCCAGTAGGAGTGGAGCTGGGGTCTAAAATCTTTCTGCGTGACCCAGGAGTCTGTGGTTAGACTCCCATGAGTTCCAGGGGCCTCAGGGACCCAGCATCAGGTCCACCACTCCTGCCTCAACCTGCCCCAGTCCCCTGCCCCCTGCCCCCACCTTGTTCCCTGAACTCAGCCACAGGGCCCTTCTTCCATCCCTCCATCTTCACTCCCACCCTGGGCCTGGGCACAGGGGTTCCCCATCCTCCTGGCCTACTCTTACCTTCAGATCTAGCCTAAATATCACTTCCCCCAGGCAGCCTTTGCTTGCCCACGCCCCAGACTAAGCGCTCCTGTCCCAGAGACGGGGCGTTAGAGCCACAGGCCTAGGTAAAACCTGGGTTCTGCCAACTACCAACTCTGCGACCTTGGGCAAGCCACCCGATCACTCAGTACCTCAGTTTCCTTATCTGTAAAATGGGGGCGCTCTCAGTGGCTGCCTTGCGAGGAGTCAGTGTGATGGTGACGGTCAAGGGCACCTGGTGTGCAGTAAGCACTCAGGGAAGGGGGGAGGCTGTGACATCCACCTTTGTCCCTTTAACTTAAAACCCAGACACAAAGCTCCGAATGCCCTTTGCCAGGCTCTCCCAAGGGGCTCGCGGCCCAGGGACACGTCATATGGAGAGAGGGCCTGGGGATCAAGGGCTGTCTGGCTTCATGCCCAGAAGGGCCTGAGGGGATGGCCAGCCCTGGGCTTGGGCAGAGGGTGCACCTGCAGGGTGTGGTCCACGGTGGGGGAGGGGGCACAAGTGAGTCACAGTCATGGTGGCAGCAGTATTTCACTGGCTCAGGCTGCCTGTGAGATTGGGGGATCCAGATTCTAGCCTCTGCAAGAGGGTCTTTAAGGGACACATTCCACCCCTGACAGTCTCTTCCCTCTCAGGGAGCCTGTCACATTCTCTCCTCCCTCAGCCCAGACCATCTGTGGAGGGGGCTCTGTGCTGGCCTTTCCCACTCATACCCCATCCCCTGAAGGTGACCCAGGACCCATGATCCTGGAACCAGCTTTGCCTCTCTTCATTTACTAAAAGTACCAGGCTCCTTGGTTCCCTCTGAAACTGACATTTTAAAGAGAAAACTGGAGATTCAGAGAGGGAAATAATTTGGTTAAGGTCACACAGCTAGAAGGTAATAGTGCTGAGATTCGAACCTGCATCTGATAACCCCCAAGCCCCCAGCTCATTCCTTGCACCAGAAACTCTTTCAATATAGCTTGGGGAGGTTGGGGTATGAGTCTCTGCCCCCCAACACGCACCTCTCACCTCTGTGAATGGGCCCTCACTACCCCGCAGGATAGCCTATCCCATTGTTGGAAACTCCTACTGTTGGAAAGTCCTGGGTGAGTCAGAATCTGCCTCACACCGTCTAACAGAGTGGAAGATGGGCTCAGCCTGTGTCCCTGCAATTCCATGCCCAGGGACACGTCCAGCACTGTTTGTAGTCCTGAAAGGCCAAATTATTGTCTAAGAGTGTAGAATCCAATGACTGGAGAGTCAAACAGTGAAACATACACAGACAGGGAAATCAACAAACCACAGCTCTGCATATCAACCTGCAAGCACTTCATAAACATGCTCAGCAAAAGAGCAACTCGCGGGGGCTGGCCCAGTGGCATAGTGATTAAGATCCCATGCTCTGCTTCAGCAGCCCAGGGTTCACAGCTTTGGATCCCGGGCACGGACCTATGCAGCGCTCATCAAGTCATGTTGTGGCCGTGTCCTGCATACAAAATAGAGGAAGATGAACACAGATGTTAGCTCAGGGCCAATCCTCCTCACCAAAAAAAAAAAAAAGAAAGAAAGCAATGTGGCAAAAAAGAGATGTTCTAGGCACTGTCTCCCTCCTACAAAAGTCAAAACCTGCCACGGGCAACCCTCTACTTCTCAGGCACACATCCACATGTACTGGAACTACAAGGAAAAGCAGGGATGAAAACCTCCCCCATCTCCAGAGTGGTTAACTATGGGGAGAGGAAGGGAGGAGACGGGCCTGGAAGAGTACTTGCTCCTGGTGATATTCTGGCTCGAAGCTGGGTGGTGGGTAGCTTGCTGGATTCTTCTTTTTTTTTTTTTTTGGTGACGAAGATTGTCCCTGAGCTAAGATCTGTGCCCATCTTCCTCTATTTTGTATGTAGGACACTGCCACAGCATGGCTTGATGAGCGGTGTGTAGGTCTGCACCTGGGATCCGAACCTGCAAACCCTGGGCCTCCGAAGCGGAGCGCCGGAACTTAACCACTACACCACTGGGCCGGCCCCTGGATTCCCCTGCCCACCTCTCCTGCCCCCTCTGGCTTCCTCGGCCCCTCCGCCATTGCTTGTCCCTGCCACCCCCAGTCCTGAGCAGTTTAGTGGATTGGATGCACTTTCCAACAGTGCCCCAGGAAGCAGAGAAGGATGTTCTGTAGCAAGAGAGCAAGCAGAGAGGAGAGAGCCGGAGAGTCAGACTGCCTGGTCCGCGCCAGTTTTCTGGCTCCCAGCTCCAGCCCCCAGGCTGCCGTCCTAAAACACATCTGTTTCCTTAGAGTCAATTCCTTTCTTGCTGAGTGAGCTCCAGGATGGTTTTGGTTACTTGCCACCCAAAGGGCTCTGACTAAAACCTCTGTAGTTTCCACAGCTGGTCCCCTAACATTGTGCGTCTGGGCCTCTTCTCTGGGATTCCGCTGCAGTAACAGCACACAGGGGCCCAGCTCCCCAGGGGTGATCAGTGCCCTCCAGTCTCAGTGGTTTCCCCACAACCCTTATTGGAATGCACTGTCATTGTCATTGTCCCTCCTAAAGTGTGGAGACCAGAACTGGAAACACGCTCTCTGCATAGACTGACAGGTGCCGAGCTGAAAGGTCCTGTCTGTCATCTCCAGTTTTCTAGACACTCAGTCTCTAGTAATGCAGCTGCATTACTAGAGGCATTTGTGTTCTCAACAGCTACATTATTCTGGTGACTCACTGAATTTGCAGTGAGAGCTTTTTCCCATGAACTACTGTCCAGCCAACTCTCCCTCCCCTATCTGGTACTTGCACAATGGATTCTTCGGAAACACACGCAAGACCTTACATGGGGCTGGTTAAATGTCATCTTCTTGGATCCCATCCAGCCGTCTAGTCTTAAAAGCATTGTGAGTCTGCCTTCTATTGCACAAAGCATTAATTCTGCTACTGTGGCAGCTGCAAATTTTATGAGCAGGGCTTCTGTGTTCTAAATCCAAACTGTGAAAATGATGATCAAACGGGACAAGGGTAAGGACAGAGCCCTATGGTCTACCACTACAGACCTCCAGTGATTCTCACTTTTTTTGCACCCATCCACGCTCACCAGAATCATGGACTAACTGTGGGGTCGGGGTAGGGCCCACTCCCTTAGAAGCAGATCTGGGTGGGGAGGAGAGCGATGAGTTCCTGCTTCAAGCAGGTCTCTCTGATTGCAAACAACAGAAACTATCCATGGCCAAAAGGGACCATATGGGAAGGGGCTGTGGGGATCGAAGAAAGGAAACACAGCAACATTGACTCGCCAGGGAAGGACGGGAAGTAGGGCTGAGAATCCAAGGCGAGGCCTAGACACTTCCTTGGAGAGCATATGATTGGCCCAGCGGGGTCACGTGCCCACTCCGCTGGGGGGGCGGGGCCTCTTGACTGGCAGTCCTGGTAATATCCGGGCTGCTACCTCCCTTCCCCGCTCCTTTGTTATCAATCCCGGAGCTTCAGGTTGGTGTAAAACCGGCTGCGTACCTGTGGGCTACGGAGTCAGACAGCTGCGTTCAAACCCGGCCCCACCTCCCGCCCGCTGTGACCTCGGGCAAGTTACCTAACTGTTCTGTGCTTCCTTCTCCTCCCGTCTACAACGAGGATAGTGATTAACTCCCACTCGATAGGTTTACTCGGAGGACCGAGTGAACACGCGCCCAGTGGTCGGAATGGCGCCCGGCGCGCAGCGAGTGCTCCGTGTGGGTCAGCTGTGTTCCTAAAGTACTGTTATATCGTGAGTCCACATTTTCTCACTGCACCCCAAGATAGGAGGACAAACTCCCACGTCTTCCAGAAACCCCTGCAAGTGTATCTTGTTGAAGGAGGGCGGCAAGAGCCACTTGGTTCAACTCCCAGTGACGGTCGTTGGCGCTTCTGGTCACCGGTGCCGTTTCTGATACCCTCAGATCACTACTGAATCATCTGTCCAGAGCTTGCTTGGCACTCAGTGATGTGATGGTTGGCCTCACCCTTTCTAGAAAAGTGGGACGATGGAGCTTTCTTCTCTCCCGGCTTCTGGCCTCTGGGCCTGTCTTTGTGGTGCCAGAGTCCCACCTTTCACTCTGGTTCTCTTGAGGTACCATATGCTGGACCTAGAAACTTGGTCTTACTTATTTACCTTATTATATTTTTAGCGTGTTTTTTCCCAAGAGAGTATTTCTGTATGGGTAGCAAAGTGACCCCAACGCCAGAAGGAACCCGAGAAGCTCAGGGGGCCTGACCACTGCCCACTCTCCGCAGCGTGGGCCGCGGCCCGCCTGCGCTGTCAGCTCTCTGTTCAGGGACACTTACCACAGGCCCCCCGGCCTCTCCCGCGTTCGCCCAGTGACTCTTACAGAGAAGGAGAAATCTCCGAGGCCCTGAGGTCTTGAACACCCCCCTCCCGACGCCAGGCCCGGATTAGGAGGAGTGAGGGGCTGGGGAGCAGCTGGGCGGTGCCGCTGGGACAGGCCCGGCTGGCTTGTGGAGGCAGGGCCGCAGCTCAGCCAGAGGAGACTTTTATGCTATGTCATGTATTTAATTTTTTTAATTCTTAAAATGTCCTGGACACAATATTAAAGAGCAGTCTGAGGACAGAGGGACAGTCAACCGTTGTCCCAAGCTCCCAGTGTTGTAGCCATTGTAATCCTTCAGGTGAGGATTTCAGGTGACACTTGGCCCCACCATGACCCTGGGGCTGTCTCAGAGATGGCAGGGACTGTCCAGGTCTTGGGGCAGGCACGGGGATGGAACATGGGTCTGTCTGACTTCTCTGTGCTTCTTCTGGGCCCTGTCACATTTCTACACAGCTCTATTCCTAGCACCCAAACCAATGTTTTTAATTAAAAAAATGTTTTAAATTACATGCTGGCTGCAAAAAATATATATGTATATATAGAAGGCTAAAAAAGAAAAGAATGATGTGTCTTCTCACTCCCCCGTGCCTCCAGCCTCACTCTTTAAAGGGGACGGCTGTGAACAGTTTGGGGAATGGGTGGCCTTCTACCGACTTCTTTGAACCGGTTTTCCATCTGTCAGGTGGAAACAATGGTGCTTGGTCCAAGGGGCTCTGAGAAGCGAGGCGGTGCCCAGTTCCATGAGAGAAAGTAAATGGAGCGCCTGCCTGGGGCCTGGCACATAACAGGTACCCAGGGAACAGGGAATGGCTGCTTGTTTCTTGGTGGTGACCAATAACTGGGTGTGTGACCGTGCCCCTTCAGGCCTCAGTCACCCCATCTGTCTCCCCAGCTTGCAGCCTGGGGTCAAGCCCCACCCGCGGCCCTCTCACATCCAGGAGAAACTAGTCCTAACCCAACAAAAATCAGAGAAGGAGAGGAAGGGAGTGAAACGCCCAGCACTTGAGGGCCTGCTTAGGGTGATTGAGCTCAGACAATCTTCAGAAGGGACTCCAATCCCATTTTTCACAGATGAGGACACAAGGGTCAGAGGGGGAATTAACTTACCCAAGACCATGTGATTGTTGAGCGGTAGAGCCAGAATGGATGCCAGGCCTGAATCCTGAACTCAGGTCCTTTCTGCCAGGCCACGCTGACTGCAAGTCAGTGGTTCATCCCTGTGCTCAGGCTGGGCCCAGAGGAGGTCTGGAAAATGCTTCTGAATGAGTGAACACATCATATACATCATATACAGCTCCCGGCGGTACACCTTTGGTTTCTTGTTCACATCCCTCGTGTCAGGTGATTTTTTTGCAATGACCCTGCCGGGTGGGAAGCTTCACCCCCATTTCACAGATGGGAAAACTGAGGTTCAGTCTGCCCCCGGCCTTAGTCTCAGCATAAGGAGGCAGAGCTGGAACTCAAGCCCAAGCCATCTGAAGTCGGAGCCTGTGTGAGCGGCTTCCACTGGCCCGCACTGCCCTCCCCACAGTGCCAGGGCCGCTCTGGGGCCTCCTGAGCCTGGCACGGGCGGGCATAAAGGAAGTGCTCGGTGGATGTTCAACCACCAGAGCCGGCATCGATGCCCTGAGAAAGGCAGGTGGTATTCGTTTGTTCAGAACCAGATACATGGTGGGGCCCTGGGACCCTTTCCCGAGTCCCCCAGATGCCCATCCCTGTCCTGGCTGGGTTCACCCTCCCCTGAGCCCTGCACAGAGAGGCTTTAGATGAAGTTGGTGCCTAGCTCCTTGGTCCCCCTGCGTCCATCCTGGCTCTGGGGAAGAAAGGTTGGGGGAGAAGGGTGTGGCCTGGCCCAGGCTCTGGGGCGTCTGTGGCGGTAGCAGACCAAGGTTGGCATCTGGTGGCCCTGCCCCCACCCCCTGGGCTACTTATTCTGGGAAGTAGATCCTCTGGGAGCAGAGCCTGAGAGGTGGAACCCGCGGCACCCAGGCCAGCCAAGCCAACTGCATCAGAAAGATGGTCACAGCCATAGCACTGCTCACTGAGATGGACTAAACCCTGTCCTACCTCTTTGAGTCCACCAGGTGAGGCCCCAGGTAGGACCTGGACCAGCCCAGGCCTGACACTTTACCCTGAGGACTGAAGGACAAGAGCCCCAGGATGGGTGGTGGCTCCAATCCCCTGTCCACTGGTGCCCTGGGCTGGTGGCCCGCCTTGAGCAATGGGCTTGGCCTCAGGCAGGTGGGGAAGAGCGGGAGGGGATGGGGCATGCTGCCAGACCCCACCCCAGCCTCTCGCCTCCTCTTCCTTCCCCCTTTCTTTCTTTCTGTCCTCCACCCCCATTGCCTTCCTCCCACCTAGATCCCTCCCTCCTGCTCTTGCCCAATCCCGCCCCTCGACCCCTCAGAGCCTGCACCTGAGCTCTGCAGGCCCAGAGAGCTCAGGGAGAAGGAACGGGCTGGGCCCCTTGGGGCAGTCAGGGAGGCCTTCTGGGAGGAGACTGTGCTCTTCTAGGCTTCTGCAGTTGAGAGGGTATCTGCCAGACGCAAAACAGAGAGAAGATCTGGGAGGCAGGAAGGGGGCGTCGGGGGCACTGGGCCACCTGTGGGACATGTATGGGAAACAAGAATGAGAAGCTGAGGAGAGGTG
Source organism: Tapirus indicus (assembly GCA_031878705.1). Taxonomy (NCBI): domain Eukaryota; kingdom Metazoa; phylum Chordata; class Mammalia; order Perissodactyla; family Tapiridae; genus Tapirus; species Tapirus indicus. The sequence continues at coordinate 28,232,530 of CM062929.1, read as the reverse complement.
CGAAGAATGGAGGCCTTGAATGCCGGGCCAAGGGGCTTGCATCACACTCCCTGGGCAGTGGTGCTCAAGGTAGATGTTGTGGAACCCGGAGGGTGCGAGAAGGAAGCTTGAAACTCCTTGAGAGAGTGGAAGGTAGGGAGGAGGAGACCCAGGGGCGGAATTCTGGGCCCGTGGCTCTGCTGCAGCCAGAATGACTCTAAATTCACAAGATTTGTGGATTTGCTGCCACAGGCAGTGGGGAGCAGGGGGAGCAGGGAAGGGTATTCAGCAGGGACGAGGGGATGGTGCACATTGGCTTCAGGAAGCGAGAGGCTGCGGGAGAGGAAGAACTGAACTGCATGGGTCAGGTGGCGCACAGGCTCTGCAGAGGTTCTCTGGGCTCCTGACCTTTTCTTCTCGGGCCACTAGGAGGTAATGATAATAATAGTAATAACCCAACCATCACAGTGCCAGTGGGCGCCATGCGATGCACACCACGTTACCTCATCCCGTCAGGTAGGTACGTGTGCAGATAGGGAAACTGAGGGCCTGGGAGATGAAGAAACTCAAAACCAGGGTTACCAGCCAGCTCCAGTGGCAGAGTCAGGATGCAGACCCGGGATCTGGTCTACCACACCGCGCCCAGCCCCCTCAGGCAGCCCAGAGCAGGTGCGGAGCAGCTGCTGTGGGGTCCGATCCCGGCCAGAGCCTCCTGCAACTACAGCCCCCTCTGCCCACTTGCCCTCCCAGCTGTCTCAGCCACACCTGGCACTCACGTGCCCTGTGGAATCTGACCAGCCTTGTGCTGCCCCTTCCAGGGAGACAGCTGGTAGATGGGGGTTGGGAGACAGGGGTGAGGTGGGAAACACAGCTCCGGCCAGAAAGCAGGATCAGCTCTGGCAGGGCAGGGAGAGAGCAGCAGCCTCCACTTGCTGTGTGACCTGGAGCTCCTTGCCAGGCCTCTCTGGACTAGGGCTGCTCTGAGCCACCTGGGGCTGGGGCTCCAGGGTTAACCAGGCAACTTGTGGCTTCCTGGCTCATCTGCTTATGCCTGGAACAGTGCGCTGGCCCCCACTGGGCGCACCTGCTCCTCCAGCCTGCGGCCAGAGTGATGGGAGCTGACCGGCTGTGTGATCCCAGGCCAGCGTCTTAGTTTCCTCATCAATAAGCTGAGAGGGTTGGTGGCTGGGCTGCCCTGAGGACAGTCCCTCCCTCCTCCTCTTAGGGGCCGGTCACGGCAGCCCCACCCCTCCCCCAGGCCCCGCTCTCCCTCAATGGCCATTTTGTGTTGTTGCTGCTGTTTGCTCAGCTGCCCCCACCCCTGAGACCTCACGATAATGGACTCCTGTCAGCCCGGGGCCCCTGTGTCTGGGGGCCAGGGGGTGAGAAGCCCTCTCCTTCAGTCTGTCTGGGGCATTGTCCTTCCCTTCCTGTCTGGTGGGGGTGGGAGGCATTCGTGGTCATTTCCTCTCAGACTTATTTCCCTTTCTAGAAGCTCAGGCCTGACTCTCAGCCTCCCTCCACCTCCAGCTGCGCGTTCCCATGCAAATCCTCAGCCTCGGTTTCCCACTCTGTAAAGGCTTATCACCCTTCTAGACCCGGCTTCAATTCCCCAGTTCAAGTCCTATCATTTATTGGCCATGTGCTATAAGCCTCAGTTTTCTCATGTGAAAAATGGGAGTATTAATTGTACCAGCCTCATAGGTAATTCAAATCACGGAATCCAACAGCCCTGGGCTGCTTTACAGCTGGGTGACTTTTGACGAGTCACTTGGCCTCTCCAGGCCTCAGCTTTGTCCTCTGTGGAGTGGGGGTGATCACAGGACGTGGCACAGACGTTCCTGGTGAGAAGTCATGAGAGGGCGCACAGACCTGGTGCACACTAGGTGCTCAATACGTGCTGGTTTTGAAAAACAATTCAGGAACCATGGAGCAAGCAAGACAGCCACACGTCCCACTGTGGCCACAAACCAAGCCTGCTGGGGTTCCCAGGCAGCTGCCCCTTCCCCAGGCCCCAGGTGGGTCTCTCTACTTTTGCCTGTTTTTGAGTTTTTCATGATTTTGTCTTTGAAGTGTATTTCTTAATTTCCAAATGTGTGGGGGTGTTCTAGTTATCCTTCTTGTAGTTTATTTCTAGATTGAATGCATGTGGTCACACCAGCTCAGAATGATTTCAAGCCCTTGCTTTGTGGCCCAGTGTGTGGTCACTTTTTGCAAATGTTACATTGTCCCTGCAAAGGCTGTGCCTTCTGCAAGTGTGGGCTGCAGGGTTCTAGATGGGTCCCTCAGATCAGGTTTCTCAAGCTTGTTTAGTCTCCTAGATTCTCACTGATTTTTTCCCTGCCTTTTCTATAAATTACTGAGGAAAATATGTCACAGTCTCCCATTATGATTGTGAGGTTTGTCTGTCTCTCCTTGTATTTCTTCCAACATTTGTGTTATCTATTTTGAAGTTTATTAAGTGTATATAATTTTAAAATTGCCAACTTTCCTGACAAATCAAACCTCTCGTCATTATAAAATGTCTTCATTTCTAGTAATGATTTTGGCCTTAAAGTCTGTTTTGTCTGCTGTTGGTTCTTACCTGCATGGTGTGTCTTTATTTCCAACCTTGCTGCATCCTTTCATTTCACAGAAGTCTCTTTTCGGGGCCAGCCCAGTGGCACAGCGGTTAAGTGCATGCTTGGCAGCCCGGGGTTCGTGGGTTCAGATCCCGGGCACCTGTCGACACACTGCCTGTCAGCCATGCCGTGGCGGCGTCCCATATAAAGTAGAGGAAGATGGGCACGGATGTTAGCCCAGGGCCAGTCTTCCTCAGCAAAAAGAGGAGGATTAGCAACGGATGTTAGCTCAGGGCTGGTCTTCCTCACACACACAAAAAAAGAAGTCTCTTTTAGTTGGATCATCTAGTCCCTTCACACTTAATGTAATTACTGATTTACTTGGTTCTGTTTTTCTTGTTTGTTATATATTTCCTTTTCCTCCTTTCTTATTTTACTCTGATTATCTGTTTTTTCCTCTAGGAGTTTAGAAGTTATGCACTTTCAGTGGTTGTCCTAAAAATTACAGCCTGTACTCTTAACCTATGAAAATCTGAAGTCTTTCCCCAGGGACCCATCTCCTGGGCTAGTAATGAACATATGGCCCATCCGACACCTACTCCCCTCTCGGGTTATTTTAAATTTTTACTCCCCCCCCATTTATTTTGAGCAACAAAACTCACAGAAAATTTCCGAGTATAATACAGTGAGCACCCATTTATCTTCCACCTGGATTTACTAATAGCTCAGCTCTTGTCACATTTGTTTCATCTATTTATGCTTTTCTCTGAGTCCTTTGATGATGAGTTAGACTCTTGCCTGTTTTTAAGAACAAGTGGTTTTTTCTTAATGTTTTATCCACCTAGGATGATATATTCTCAGAAAATGTCTTCTTTTTTTCAAAGTGAAAATCGTTTAGTGTTTTCTGTGATTCTAAAAGTCATGAATGTGCAAGTCAAAAAAATACTAGACAGTGAGAAAGAGACAAAGAAAAAAATAAAGATCACCTCAAATCCCACTCCCTAAAGATGTTACTGTGGACAGGGATCGTGTTTCCCACTTTCCCAGTTGTATCTGTGGGACCTGGGCAGCTCGTTTACCTCTCTGAACCTCAGTTTCCCTACCTATGAATTGGGGATGTGATGGTCAGTCTTATGTGTCACTTGGCTAGGCTATAGTCCTGAGCTGTTTAATCAAACACTCATCTAGGTGTGGCCGTGAAGGTGTTTTGTGGATGTGGCTAACATCTACGCCCACCGTCAGTTGCCTTTAGTAAAGATTCTCTTGACGATGTGGGTGGGCCTCACCCAATCAGTTGAAGGTTAAGAGCAAAAACAGGTTTCCGGAGTTCTGCCTTAAAACTGCAACATCAAATCCTGCCTGAGTTTCCAGGCTGCTGGCCCTGCCCTCTGAATTTCAGACTTACCAGTTCCACAATTGCATGAACCAGGTCCTTAAAAAATATATATATATGTACATTCATTATCCAGGATCCCATCTAGGGGAGGCAGGGCAGGACTCGTCTCTGCTGTTGGAAGGTGGTTCAAGGCCAACTGAGGGGAGACTCCCAAACCAGTGCTGTTTCCACAGTGTCAAGGACAGTGCTGTTCCTGAGCAAGGGGCGACTGGTGTTAGTCTGCCTGGGTTGGACCCTCACTGTGTGGCGCTGGGTTAGATATTGGATGTCTCTGAGCCTAGGAATGGGATCATGGAGCCCACCTCACAGGGTCGTTGTTCATTTTCTACACAAGTAAGAGCTTAGTTCAGTGCTTGGTGCACAGTTAAGTCCAAAACTATTGTTGTTATTAATAGAACGAACCACCCAAGAGGACAAAGTCAGACTGTGCCAGGCCCCAACAGGGCTTCTGTGGCTGGAGGTCACGTTTCCAGTGCTGGGAGGGGAGCAAGGCTACTGGCAGAACTCCCAGCACGGCAGGACCCGGAATCTGGGCCCTGGGGAGGATCGTGCGATGATCGTGATCCCAGCTGGGTGGAGGAAGGGCCCGTGGCGAGAGTCAGGAAGAAGTAGTTTGCAGGGCACGAGGTGGGGGTGTGGACTACAGAAGGCACCTGGGACTGTGGCCTCACCCACAGGGCCCCTCTCCAGCACCCACTGGCATCAGGACCAGACCCACCCCTAGGCTGGGACATCTGCTTCCTCACTTAGGACCCCAGGGAAACTGCCCGGGTCTGCTCAGCCTGCAGAGGAAGCCAAGGAGGGAGTCCATGATGGGTAAAGGCCAGGCTCAGGGGTCCTCCGCCACCAGCTTCTCCCCGACACCTGAGCAGGCTTCCAGCTTGTATCAATAGCCCTGTTACTGAGCACCTTCCATGCACCTGGCATGGAGCACACATGTGTTCCTTGAGTCATTGAATGCATCATTGGCCCCACTTAACAGATGAGGAAAGTGCAGCTCAGAGGGGCAGGGACTCGCCTGAGCTCCAGCCAGATTGGAGCGGTGCCCCCGTCCCACCCACAGGCTCAGATTCCAGGCTGCCACACCCCATCCCACCCTTGGCCTTGGCAGTCTGCCCTCCCCCCAGCCCAGTCCCCCAGCCCCACAACTGACATCCTCCCAGCCACTTCGGCTCCCAGAAGTCCCCACTGCCAGCTTCCAGCCTCTGCATCAGAACAAGCTGCTTTCCAGCCCCTCCACAGTTCATGTGCCTGTGCCCCTCATGTGCCATTTACCACGGTGCTTACAGTGCCCCTGGCTGCTGGCCACCCTTGCTCTAGAAATTAAGGGGTATGCCTTTGCCTTTCTTCTCATTAATTTAATCCTTTAACCTTCTCAGGCAGTTTTTCCAAAGTGTGAGCCTCCCAGAAGGGCTTTGGGATAATAAAAAGAATTGCTTATAATTTGTTGAACATTCACTAATTGCCAGGTGCTGTGCTAAGGGTTTTCCTTGCATCTTCTCATCTAATCAGCTCATCGGTGCTCTGAGGTAGGGTCTAGTATCATTCCCATTTTACCGATGGGGAAACTGAGGCTCAGGGAGATGAAGGAGCAGGGCTCAAAGACACAGTGACAGCAATAGCCCACATGTACTGGGCACTCAGTCTGTGTCAGACTCTGTTCCAAGTGCTTTATACATATTGGGTCAATTAATGCCCTCCACAAGCCTGTGAGAGGTAAGGAAACGAAAGTGCAGCGGGCCGTGAGCTGCCCAAGGCCACATGGCTGGGAAGTAGTCAAGTCTGGGTTCTAATTCAGGGTCTGGCTCCATGGCCCACACTCGGGTCTGTGGACCTCTAGAAAGAGAGGTGGGATTTGAACCCAGGACGCATTGCATCCAGGCCCCGGTTCTCCCCTGGGAGGCAAGGAAACAGCCAAAGCCAGGCCTCAGACCGTGGGACAGCTCCCAGGACATCAGGGCAGAAACCGCAGCTGGGCAAGCTGCCAGCTTCCAGGCGGGCTCAGAGCTCGGCCAAGTTCGCGGAAGTGGCTTTGGCCAGGACCCCTGAGGGGGTGGGGAGCTCCCCAAGGGCCGCGCTGGGGCAGGGCCCGGGCTCCCCAGATGGCCCGGGAATTGGCAGGCATTTGTGCCGACCGAGTGCTTTGCAGTCATTACCGTTTCCGGCCTCCGAAGGCGTCCAAGTTCTTACACGTAAATATTTTTAGCAGACGAGCCTTGCAATCTCTTTTAAAAGAAAAATTTCTTAAACATAAAATTCAGAAACACATGTTCAGCGATGAGCTCTCTTTATGTAATCTCCAGGCTCTCTAGAACTTGTTGTCAAAGTCCAACGTGGTTGGCCTAAGTCCACTTTGAAAGAAAACAGAATGAAACCTGCTGTCAGAGAGGTGTGAGATGGGCCTTTCCAACCAGCTGTGTGTCCCCAGACAAGTCACTTCACCTCTCTGAGCCTGGGAGACGTGTAACACCTGGGTAGTGGGCACTCTTCTTATCACCAGGAGTGAAAGGGACGCCGAATAACCCCAGTGCGCCCAAGTAGGCTTCAGCGGGGCCAGCTGCTAGGTGACGAGCCGTATCCTGGTGACCAGACTGTTTTCCTGGAAGGATGGGCGCCCTTGGCCCTATCTTTGCCGCCCGTGCCTTAGCTGGTCCTTCCTTCCTTCCAATTCCTCACGCTGAGGTAATGCCCAGCTGGCAGCGCCCCACCCAGGCTGCACTGGGGCTGGATATGACAGCATCTGTCCCCATTGCATGGAGCTGGCAAGCCCGAGGCACCTAGTGGGGCCCTTGCAGGGCCTGGGGCCAGGGTCCTTGGAGCCCAGAAGGCAGGAGGTGGGAGGAGGTGGAGGCTAGAGCTGGCATCCCCTCCTCTGGCATACTCCCTATCATGGGTGTTTCCCAGGAGCATGAAATAGAATTCATTCTTTTTGCCCCCACACCTGCCCCATCTCGGTGTGAGCCAGAGTCCAGAGGCTGTCCTCTCTGACCCTTAGCTCCCACATCTAGTCAACCCCCACGTGTCTCCGGTCCACCGCTGGACTCTGCGTTAGTCTGCTTGGGCGGCCGTGACAAAGTACCGCAGACTGGGTGGTTGGAACAACAGAAATCTGTTTTCTGCAGTCTGGAGGGTGGAAGTCCGAGATCAAGGTGTTGCCGGGTTGATTCCTTCTGAGGCCTCTCTCCGTGGCTCATAGATGGCTGCCTCCTCCCCATGTCCTCATATGGTCCTCTCTGTGTGCCTGTCTTGTCCTAACCTCTTCTTATGGGGACACCAGTCATGTACCTTGGATATTGGACCTTAACTACCTCTTTAAAGGCCCTGTCTCCAAATAGTCACCTTCTGAGACACTGGGGATTAAGGCTTCAGCACAGGAATGTTGAGGGGACACGATTCAGCCCCTGACAGACTTGTCTTGAATCCTCACCTTCCCTGTGCTCACAGCCCGTGCCAGGTCCAGCCTCGCCATGGCGCTCTGACCGCTGTGTTGACTCTCTCTGCTCACCCCTCCAGCCCACCCTCCCTCTGCAGGCGCCCTGATCTGATCATGCCATCCTCCTATTGAAAACTTGCCCTGGCCCCACCAGCTCCCCCAGCCTCAGCTCAGGCTTGCCACCCCCATGCCCAACACCCATTGCACTGAAGCTAGGAGCTAGCGGGTTAGCAAGGTCTACCCTGCGCAGGGGCTGGTCTGAACTCTTTAGGCAGTTTATCTGAGTTAATCCTCATCAACCCTATGGGGTAGGTGCTGTCATTATCTCTACTTAATAGATGAAGAAACAGGCGCAGAGAGGGTAAAAAGCTTGCTCAAGATCATACAGCTAAGAGATGGCTAAGGCAGGACTCAAACCCAGGCAGTTGGCTACGCATCCGTGCTCTTGACCACTGCACTCAATGCCCTATGCTGTCTCAACCTCTGTGCTTTGGCTCCGCTGTTCCGTCTGCCTGGAATGCCTTTCCACCCCTTCTCTGCCTGGCAAACTTCTATGTATTCTTCAAAACCCATCTCAAATGCCTCTTCCCTTGGATGATAGTCAGCCTCTGCTCTACACCGTGCCCACCCGGCTCTCATTAGAGCACCGTTCATAGTTTGAAGTGATTGTTATGACTATGTCTGTGTCCCTGGGGACAGGCACCAGCTCTGATCCGTCTCTATGTTCCCCACACCCAGGATGGGCCAGGCACGGAGGCAGACACCGGTGAATGAATGAATGAATGAGCAAATGAACACGTCATCACATACAAATGAGTAACCCAGGCGTACCATTGAGAACAGATTCCAGTTCTTTATTAAAAGAGCCAGATGTTTCAAATCCCCCAAATTCCTGCTTTTGGAGAAAAAGAAAACACAAACACCTGTATCGTTGTCTCATGGATATTGACGTCTTTGCCTTAGTTTTAATCCTGAGCCAGGGCAGCTTTTGGGCCTTTGTAACAAACTCCTACCTACCCCCTGGAGGGAGGAGGAGGTTGTCTAAAACCCCAGGAGGGCGTTCCTGCTGGGAGGGTCAGGGAGGGAGGGAAGACAACACCAGGGAAGGAAGAAATCCTCAGCGCCCCAGGGGTTCCTTCCACATCCGAAGAGTTGAAAATGATGTTTCTTTGTTTTAAAAGATTATAATAATAAAGGCTTTGTTTTTGTAAAAAACATGTGATGACCCAGCTCCTTGTAAGTGATGCTCATCACATCGCTGAGAAAGATTTAAACCACCCAGAAAAGGACAGAGAGGAAAATAAAATGACTCCATATCACACCTCCCAGCTGCTTCCTCAAGTGTGCTCATTCGCGCTGTCGTGGAGCTCCGCCTAAGACGGGATCCCTCTGTGGTGTGTCATCCTTGAATAAAAATCTCACCAGCCGGAGAAAGCTCTTGGTATCGTCTTTCAGACCTCACATCTGCCTCTTGCAACATTCTGATTCATTTGTCTAGCCAATAACTGTTTATTCGGAACTGCTCTGTGCCAGGCTCTGGCTGGGTCTTAGGGATAAAGAGTAGAGCTGCTTCTATGGGACAGACTTTAATTAAATGATGACACACGTAATTATTTAGTTGCAACTGTGGCCAGAGCTATGAGGAGGGTGCTGGTTCCTTGACCTAGCCAGTGAAGGCAAGGAGAGCTTCCTGGAGGAGGTGACAGGTTGATGCGGAGAAAGAGGAGGCGTTAACCTGGAAAGATTGAGGGAGGGCAGGCCTGTGGGGAAGGAATCCTGATGTGGCCCCCATGTCTGGCTGCCAGTTCCCCTTCCTCAATCACTGCAGAGACCAGATTTTGTTCTGGTGTCTACCCCTCCAGTCACTAATTTACTAATTTCCTCAGGTAAATCCTGATGAGTCTGAGCTAATCAGTGGGTCCTCATCTCCAGTGGTTGCCATGGGGGAGGGCATGTGGTCCAATTCTGACTATGAGAAGGAAAGGAACAGTCTACAGAAGGACTTCTGGGAAGGACCAGCCAATCCCTTTTCTGCCTCTGGAGACCAATGGTGAAGATGTGATGTCCAGAATCACTGCGGCCATTTTGTACCCCTAAGGATGAGACCAACATGTGAGGGTGGCACAGCAAAAAGAGCAAGAATCTGAGTCCTCAACTGTGTCATCGAGCCTTCGAATAAACCATCCCGAACTGCCTTCTTGTTATGCAAGGAAAACAAGTTCCCTTGTTTCAGTGATTTTGAATTGGGTTTTGGGGGTGTCAGTCTAGTTGGAAGTGAGGGATGAAGGGTTTGTCCTGCGGTGACTGCATAATGAGACAAGCACATTGTTTTTGCCTGGATTGTGGGCTTACCAGGGTGGCAGTGGGGGCTGGTGGAGATTATGAGGGCGTACTTCTTCCCCCAAACTGTCCTGTGGCTCCACTAAAGCCCATTAAGGGGTGTAGCCTCTAACCCAAGAGGCCACTGGGGCTCGAACGCAGAGCATGATGGGGAGAGTGCCGGGAGATAGGGCAGGAGACGTGGAGACACGTCTGTGTGCCCGGAAGCCACGAGTCAGCCTCAGCTGCCCGCAAGTTGTCCAGGCACCTTTGATCCTCAGGTGACTCTGGCTCCTCTTCCCACCCCTGTGGGAAAGGCCCCTCCAACAGTCCCCTGGATTTCTGGGGGGCTAGATTCTCTGTCATGTCACTGGCTTCCTAAACATTGCTTTGGATTTATCAATTTCTCCCTGCAGTTCTGTCACCATTTGTTTTACTGAAATATTATTCACTCTTTTAAAGCGTACAATTCAGTGGCTTTTAGTATATTCACAAGGTTGTGTAATCATCATCACTATCTTATTCCAGAACATTTTTGTCACCCCATCAAGAAACCTCATACCCGTTAGCAGTCACTCTCTGGTGGCCCCCCTCCCTGCCCCCGGCCCTGGCAACCGCTTATCTTTCTGCCTCTATGGGTTTGTCTATTCTGACATTTCATATGAATGGAATCATACAGTATACGGCCTTTTGTGACTGGCCTTCCTTTCACAACAAGCATCCCATCAGATAATATTCTTAACAAGTACAAGAGCTACTGTAATCCCCTCTGGTTACAAATAGCACTTTCCCCCCTGCTATAGGTACATAAAATTTTATAGAAATAAAACCATACTATACATGTGGTTTTTCATTTTTTTTAGTTCAAGTATCAAGGATGTCTTTCTGTGTCAATACAGATCTGCACAACCCTTTTTAATGTCTGCAGAATAATTTATGTGGTTAAAAAATAAGTCTGGCTTGAGCTCAGTGCTCAAGAGCTCAGGCCCAGGAGGAAGGCAGACTAGACCCCTCTGAATGGGTCTTGACTGCGCTTCCAGCTTTCCGTGAGTGTAGACGACAAGATGAATGTCTTTGCACATTTCCTTAGAGCAAAGTCCTAGACGTGGGGCTGGGGGCCAAATGGTATGCATGTTTAATTTTTTTTTATGTTCTGCCAAACTGTTCTCTGGAAAGGTCAGATCAGATAGGCTGCCCACTACAATGAGGCACTGTGGCCTCTGGACTCCAGCTGCTTCGGTTTTAATCCCTTCTCTACTGCTCGTCAGTGGTAGGACCTTAACCTTCTGTGCCTGTTTCCTTATCTGTAGAACAGGGACAATGCCAGTACCAATCTCATAGGACGGTTGTGAGAATTAAATTAGTGTAATACGTGTAAGCAGTGGTTCTCAACTGGGGGTGACTTCGTCCGCCCAGGGGACATTCGGCAGTGTCTGGAGACATTTTTGGTTGTCACAACTGGGGTGGGGTACTACTAACATCTAGTGGGTAGAGGCCCGAGATGCCGCTAAACGTCCTATGATGCACAGCACAGCCGCCCTTCTGCCCCCAACAAAGAATGATCGGTCCCAAATGTCAATAGTGCCGAGGTTGGGAAACCCGGTGCGGAGGGCCTGGCCCAGAACAAGCTCTCATCTCTGTTGGCTGTCATTATTTACACTGTCTCCGGCAGAGCTCGAGAAGGTTCATTTCCCCATACTTTGGCCAAACCTTTTAAATCCAAGTTAACTTGGATGCAGAGGATGTACTATGGTGGTTGATTTCTAAGCCATCAAAGGAGCATTTCCTTATCTCTCACGGGCCTGCCTTCCTGGGATTAACCTCCACTTTGGCTGTGGGTTTCCAGGGAACTGGCTGGCAAGTGGGTCTAACTAACGAACCTTTGACCTTGTGAGCAAGACTTGCAGAGTTCCTGGAGTCATCCGACTGTGTATGCGTTTGTCTTTGCACATGTGGAGGCAGGGCCATGTGGTGGGTAAAGGGTGGATTTTGAAGTCAGATCTGGATTCAAATCCCAACTCAACTGCTTCCTAGTTATAAAAACAAATTACTTCTCTAAGCCCCAGCTTTCCGTCTCTGTAAAATGGGATTCTTGTGAGGATTAAATAAGGTAACATAGCACCACGTCTTGTTCTTAGTCAATGCTCAATAAATAACGAGTACAATTTATCCAGTGATTACTACATCCAGGCTCTTTGCTAAGACTTTACATAATTAATCAACTTAATGGTAACCACTGTGATAGTCACCATTATGATCACAGTAAAGTCACGACCCTGTGTCTGTCTCTCCAAGTATAAGGGAAAGCCACTTGTTCAGCTTTTGGTCAACATTCCACAAATGTTTGCTGAGCATTGCTATGCCCAGGTCAGGTGCTGGGCCCTGGCAGAAAGAAGGAGCTCCTGATTCTCTCTGCTTCATTTTAAGGAGGTAAACCAATCAAAAACATGAACAAGATGTCAGGAAACAGACCAGCCATATTAGTTTTCACTACCCATGAAAATGGGTTAATTTCCTTTTTTTAAAACAAAAACAGCAATAAGACAAGCTGAAAAAGCAGAAAAAAGAAAATTCAGTTACATGTTATTTATAAGAGAACTAAAACAAGCTATGGAAACAAAAATCTCTAAAAAAGTCGCTCTGTACTGATAAATTATTGAATTATATTTCAAATGAATAACAAACTACAACGAAGGGGAAAAAAAGACCTAACCCAAGTAACTTTCTGTGCCCATCTTCCTCTATTTTTTTTTTGTATGTGGGACACCACCACAGCATGGCTTGATGAGTGGTGCAAATGTCCACACCCAGAATCCGAACCTGCAAACCCTGGGCCACCGGAGCAGACCGTGCGAACTTAACCACTATGCCACCGGGCCAGCCCCTCAAGTAACTTTTTTTTGTGTGTGTGTGGGGAAGACCAGCCCTGAGCTAACATCTGTTGCCAATCCTCCCCTTTTTGCTGAGGAAGACTGGCCTTGGGCTAACATCCGTGCCCATCTCCCTTCACTTTATATGGGACGCTGCCACGGCATGGCTAACAGGCAGTGCGTCCGCGGGCGCCCGGGATCCGAACTCACGAACCCCGGGCTGCCAAGCGCGGACTAAACCGCTGCGCCACCGGGTGGCCCTCAAGTAACTTTTGAACATGGAACTTTGATTTATACCCTCAGTCTAAAGATAAAAAGAATTGCAAATACTGAACTCTATTAATAGGCTTGTTTTCAGAGTGGCGTGGATTAGCAATTCTGCATCATTGTGTGTTGGAGGATTGAGTAAAAGATGAAATATATTGAGGATGTTGAGAGCCAGGTTTCTCACTACTGCAGAAGGAAGATACAAATATGAAATGGAGAAGGCCAGGAAGGACGCTGTGGTAGGGACAGTCAGTACTGGACGGGAACTGGAGGTGTCGGTGTGAACTCTTGGGTTTCTATTTACATACGTGTGTATTTCCTAGTTCTGTCCACTGAGAAGACCCAGAGACAAGGACACTCTGGGACCAATGAACCCACCTAGTGCCCAGCTCCTTGCTTCTAAATATCATCCACCAAAGGAACCAGGGCTCCTCGAAGAAATGGCTGATTCCTGGGCTGAGACAGAGAAAGTACAAGATGAGCCTGGAGCATTTTTTTTTTTTTGCCAGAAAGTAAGGAAGTGCTTGGTGAATAATAGAGACACATCCAAAGGACATAGCAGCTAGCTAGAATGAGCTCTCACTGGCCAAATCTGGAACAATTTGATTAGCAAGTAAATAATGATAGTAGTGAATTATAACCCATTGAATAAGAAAGGAATTCTTGGGCCCATTGTCCAGAAAAAACATACATAGATGTGTGTGTGTATATATATATATATATATATATATATATATACACACACACAGACATACAAAGTATGTGTATATACTGTAAGCTCTTCTTTACACTAGTATGCTGACTAATAATGATAGGAATTTTAAAAGTCACAATTTTGCAACCACCAAAGTAATAATTAATATAGATAAGAATCATCAAGATGCTAAAACTAGAGGGTGAAAATTTTATGAGAAATAAAATATCTGTAGAGTCTCAAAGTACTCCCCCACAAATTATTTATTAATTAGAAAGAGAAGATAGTAATTTTACAGTAGATAAAACTGGTAGACACTGCCTTAACCAAGTGATCAGAGTAAACATCCACAATAACAGGACAAATGGACGTCAAGTGCTTCTTACTGTGACGCACTGAGAAAGACACAGCATAATTCCTGTGGTGTCCCTGCCCCAGATGCATTGCCTGAATCTAGTCATGGGGAAATATCCAACACACGAAAATTGAGGAATATCCCACAAAATAAACGACCTGTGCTCTTCAAAAGTGGCAATGTCATGAAAGACAAAGAGAGACTGAGGAACTGTCCCAGAGTTAAGGGAGACCAAAGAGACGTGACAATTAAATGTGACACATTGTTCTGGACTGGATCCCGAACTAGAAAAAATTGCTTTAAAGGGCGTCATTGGGACAGTAAGTCAAATTTGGAGGAGAGTTGTAGATTAGATATAATATCATGACAATGTTAAATTTTCTGATTTTGTTAATTGTACTGTGGTTATGTGGATGTCCACATCCTTAGGAAATATACACTAGAGTATTTAGTGTGTATATACATATATATATATATAGTGTATGCGTGTATGTGTATATATAAGGGGCATCGTATCTGCAGCTTCCCCTCAAATGGTTCAGAAAAAGATGCACATAGAGAGAGAAAGCAAGTGTGACAAAATGTGAATAATCGGGGAATCTGGGGGAAGAGTATATGAGAATCCTTTGTGCAGCTCTTGTAACTTTTCTATAACTTTGACGTTATTTCAAAGTAAAAAGTTAAACGTAGAAAAGAAAGAAAAAAACCTCTTTGGATTCTTTTCGTTAAAGAAGCTATTTTCCCTCAAGGACCTCATTCGTGAGGTTGCCTCTTCAGCAGGCCTAGACTCTCCCTTAGAGGTTCCCGTGACCATCCCAGTCCTTTGGAAACAGACTGAGGTGTGTCCCTGCGGGCCTCGCTCCCCAGCTGTGCGGTGCAGGCTGTGCTTCCTGAGCATCAACCCTTGCCGTCGGGTCAGTTGACAATCTCCACTGAACGCTTTGTGCCATCTCTGAATCCCCAGGCTCATCCCCGAGCCTGGCCAGAGCAGGAGCTCAAGGGAGGAGTCTGTGAAATTGAAAGATTCCCATATCTGATTGCCATTAGGGGAATAGCAAGAGTTGGGACTGAGGGGGAAGCGGAGGAGCCCCGCTGGTGCCTGGTGAGGCAGGGACCCTCAAGCCTGTCTGGACCCTGGACCAGAAAGCTTTGGACACAGTAGTGTCTGGAAGCCTCCACCCTGTGTCGTGCTGACGAGGGGATTTGTCTTGGAATGGGCGATCAGGAGAGAGAGAGGGTAAATTCACCTCCGCAGGGCCGACTCAGACTAATCCCATGAGTGTGGTTAGGGGCGAGCAGCACGACAGTTTGCTAAAGCGCACTTCAGGCTTCGCTGGAAGTTTACCCTTTGGTTTGTTAAACTCGCAGGCGGCAGATGCGGTGAGGTCTCTGGGCTGCTCCTCTGATCTGGATCTGATCTTGCGCGTCTGGGCACAGGGTTTTCGGTCTGACTTTCCGAGCTGCCTTGAATCCTCCCATCTCGACTCCTGAAGGTCCTCAAGTCGATGGGGCTTGAGGTTGGGATATTTGGAAGTGAGTGGCCATGGATGAGACTGGGACGATGAGTGGAGGCCTTGAATGTCACCCCCCAGGAGCGTGGTTTGATCCTCATGGGACAGTGAGAGCAAATGGTCAGATTTTCATTTTAGAAAATTCCCTCTAGATCTGAAGTTGAGGATTGAGGGTGGGAAGACAAGAAGCAGATCACTGTGGAGGCTGTCTCACAAATCCAGCCAAAACTAGAGTGATGAGTATTATTTAGACCTTACTCTCTAACAGAAATGGCCAAATGGAGCATACATCCCACCACTCTAACTTCTTATTCTCAGGGCAGACATTGCTAATCGCTCAGTGTCCTTCCTTGCACTGGGCCTGGGTGGGTGGCTCCCATAGACAGGTACTACCAATCAATCCAAGTAGGCACACTGGATGAGAGACATTTGCCCTCCCCGCTCTTTGTTAAATAAGGCAAGGACAGCCATCAGTTTTGAGGATACGCTTGCGTTTGCTGACAATTCACTGTGGGGCTGCCCCAACCTGAGGCTCTGGGGGTTGGACGGAGGTCAAGGCCCTAAGTCAGTTTTTGTTTTGTTTTGTTTTTTTGCTGAGGAAGTTTAGCTTTGAGCTAACATCTATGCCAGTCTTCCTCTATTTTTCATATGTGGGTCACCGCCACAACATGGCTGACGTGTGGCATAGGTGCAAGCCTGGGATCTGAACCCACGAACCCGGGCCACTGAAGCAGAGTGCGCTGAACTTAACCACTATGCCACAGGGCCGTCCCCCTTTCAGTCTTTGAGGTCCCTTATGGTGCATTGTGCCTTGCCCTGCTGTATGTCCTCCATGTTCCCCTTAGAGCTTTTTCACGTCCATTATCTCATTTCAACCTCACAACATTCCTGGAAGGTCAAGGGTGTCTTCCCCACTTGACAGATGAGGAAACTGAGATCAGAGACTTCAAGTAGTGAGGTCCACAGGTGGCCAGCGGCAGAACCGGGATTCAAACCGAGGGCCGTCTGGCTGCCTGCACAGGAAGCTTGTCCCCGCTGCAGCAGCTGTTTGCATCTGTCAGGGCCTCATGCAGAAAAGCCAGAACAGGTTGGGGCCCACATCCTGGTAAAAATGACTTTCCCTGTCAATAAAATCCCTGGCTTAAAAAGACCTGGGAAACTTGACTTTGGAATCACCTTAGCTAATCCGCTCTGTGCTGAGCCAAGGAGAAGGAAGGCCCCTGGGGTGTGGGGGGTCGCTGAGGGGGTGCTGCACAGATGGTGAGGGGTGGAGGCCTCTTGCTGTGGAAGAGAATAAAGTTTCTGTCCTTGCACAGTTGGAATGAGGGCCCTGGAGCCAAGCTGCCAGGGGCAGGGCAGGGCCAGCCAACCTCTGGCACGTGAAATGCCACCCCGTGCTCATGGCAGATAATTCTCGGTAATAATTCATCCCCCCTGGCAGGCGTGCATCCTGAATGCCCTGTCTGTTCCTGCCTCATGGGGTCCCTGCTGGAATGTCGGGGGTCGAGGGGCTGGCCCCAGATGTGGGCAGAGTTCAGACTGGGCCGGTGGGCGGGGCAGCATCTGGGCACCGCCTGGGGGCAGAGGGAGACTTTGTGCTCTGTGCCCTAGGAGCCCCACCCCCACCGCAGTCACCCACTGCAGGAAGTGGCTGACACGCCAGGCTAAGGCCTGTTCTCTCTGCTTCCTCTTTGCCGGGTGCAGTCTGGCATCTGACAGATCCGCCCCATCATGCCTGGGGTGCTCCTTCTGAGCAGCAGGAGGATGAGAGGCTGGGAACCTCAACCCCAAACGCACGACACATTCTCCTGGGAAGCTTTTAAAACTCACCAAATCTAGTCCTCACCCCCTGAGACTGTGGTATATTGGTCTGGGGTGACACCTGGACATCAGCACAGGATTCTGACAGGAGCTGGGGTCCAGAACCACTGGTGTGGTGTTTTGAGAGAGTGCCTGCCGTAGCTCAGCCACCGCCAGCTGTGTGACCTTGAACACGTGACATAGCAGCCCGTGCCTGTTTCCCCGTTTGTGAAATGTGGACGCAACAACACCTATTTCTTGGGGTTCCTGGGAGGATTCAATGAGATGATGCTGTAGTGACTCCGCACCGTGCCTGGCAGAGAGCACACACTGGGATGGTGTAGTTCCTGTGGGCAGTTATTATTATTTCTTCCTTTCCCATCCCAGCCAAGGGGAGATTTTAGGACTTGCAGTCCCTGAGAGAAAGTCCAAAGGGCAGAGCGAGGTCCCCGTGAAGAAGCACATCATCAGAGGTGACAGAGGAGGCTCTCTGCTCTCACATGGGGGCCGGTTGGGAGGTGTAGGCCCCGCTGTGGCTCGTGTGGCTCCAGGAGAAGCCCACACTCCTTAGCAAGGCACGTGGCACCCCTTCGGGCTCTCTGCTCTTGAAGCACCAAGAACACTGTGGGTGCGGTCGCCTCTGGCCTCCCACCTTCCAGCAAGCTCTCAAGCGTAGGAATGAGACTTGCTCAGCTCGGTGCCCCTGAGGCTGGCACACAGCTGTCTGTCATGTTGACGCCCACAGTGCATGACACGGACCTGCCAGGATCACCAGCCGATTCTCTGAGCAGGGCATTAGCTGGTCACAACAGCAGCGGTAGCCACCCCTTGTCGAACGCCCACTGTGTGCCGGGCACCTCGCTCAGGGCTTACAAAAGAGCACAAGCCTCTCCACTGCTGCCTCAGGCAGGTGATGCTGTCAACCACGCCAGGGAGGGTCAGAGATAAGTCAGTCCAGCCCCTGAGCCCACTGGACTCCTCAGCCTCTGGCCTCTGCTGGCCACTGAGCTGCCTCGAGCACTGACCTGGGGTACAGAGCTGCATGCCTGTCCTGTCCAGCGCTGTGAGTGTTATTGCCAAAGACAACAGAAATGCCACAGCTTTCTTTGCTGCTCAGTCCTTGGTTGCAGACCAGGGTGGAGTGTTCAGGCAGGTATTTTCCCCTCAAGATGGGTTTTCCCAATTTCATAGAACTGCATGCAGGATAGAGAGAGTCACTGGAAATATCCCGTTTTCTCTCCAACCTTAATGATCTGAGATTGCGTTCTAGAAATTTCTGCGTGGAACCTGACTTATGGGTGGCCTCAACAAATATCCTGTATGAAAAAATGAAAGAAGTGTGGTGCGCTCAGCGGCCACGACCTCGGAGCCACAGGTGGCTTGCTCAGCAGACTCTGTGTGGACTTGCCCAGTGTTCTGACACAGATCATTTGGTTATTTGCAGACACGTGTTGGGGGTCTCCTGGGTCCTGATGACATGGTGGGGATCCAGCTCCGCTTTCATGGAGCTCAGATTCCAGTGAGGGGAGACAGACCCCAAGCAAGTAAACTAGTAAATAAATATTTGCTAGCGAAGAGCTGCAAGTGCATGTGACTGGAGCCAACTTTAGACTCAACTTTGAGTGACAGCTTTCCTGGGGAGGTGACATTTCAGCTGAGACCTGAATGACCAGAGGGAGGCAGCTGTGCACAGGTGCAGGTACCTGTGTACCAGGCAGAGGAAAGAGCTGATGCAGAGGCTGGGGAAGATGGGGCAGTGGGGAACAGGTGGGCCTGGGGCTGACACAGGGCCTGAGCAGGAGGCCGTGGTCCACATTACCCAAAGCCTAGCCGTGTTTGGCCTGCCTGGGACTAGCGTCAGCCCAGTGGGGTCTGCATGGTGAGAGGGACACAGCCCCATCAGCCTTTGTCCTGGCAGGAGTGGTGCTGTGCTTCTGGCTGCTCTGTCCTGTGGGGAGTGGGACCTTGTCACTGCCATGGGCCTCAGGGACAGTGCCCAGCTCCCAGGAGAGGCAGGGGCTCTGCTAAGGCTGGCCTGCAGCTGGGGGAGTCAGAGGAGGGAAGGCCTGGCTGAATGAGTGAGTGAGAGTGTGTGTGTGTGTGTGTGTGTGTTTGGGGAAGCTGGTCTAAATCCAGGTCTCCTATCAGTGGTTTGAGAGCTCCTTTGAGGTTCCGAAGCCACCATGTGAAGGGTCATTGAGTCACATGGGAGAAGCTATTCCCTTCCAATCCCATCCCTCTGATTACATCAAGGACAATGTCCACTTGCTGCTGGTTCATCTTTCTGTCCCCTGAACACTTACTAATCTTCCTGTTTTTTTTTTTTTTTGCTGAGGAAGATTGGCCCTGAGCTAACATCTGTGCCAATCTTCCTCTATTTTGTATGTGGGTCACCACCTCAGCATGGCTGCTGATGAGTGGTGTAGGTCTGCGCCTGGGAACTGAACCTGGGTCACCCAAGCAGAGCCTGCTGAACTTAACCACTAGGCCACAGGGCCAGCCCCAATTTTCCTTTTTATACCGAGAGCGATTGGGCCAGGGCTCACAGGCACAGTGCCCGCTGCAGTGCGACAGTGCTGCTTGTTTTCAGGGCCACCTTGTATTTGTGGTCACTGGCTTTCTTTTTACTACTGTAATATTTCTCCTTTAAAAATTTTTTAAAAAATCTGTTTTTGTTTTTGCTAATAGCTTATAAAGCTTCCCTTTGAAATAAATTATTTTAGTAAAAGGAATGAGACCATCTGAAAGAGGAGTAGTAAATCATGCTGACAATGGTAAAGGGAGGTGGCAAAGGGAGGTGACACGAAGAGGGTCCACAAGTGAATGACTCAAGTTTGGGAAACATGGACCAAGTGACACCCAGGGTCCCCTCCCTGATTCCATGATGCTTTTTCCCAGGAAAGCGTTTCTTTTTATTCTTACCTCCCCCTCTGCCCCATTCTCTGATCCAGAAGCAAGTGTCAGCGGTGATTCTCTCTCTGTGGCCGGCACAAGGAGGTGGGAAAGGGACTGAAAACCTTTGGGAATGCCTCACTTCTCCTCTCCACTAGGAGGAGCCTGGTTTTCAGCCTGAGTTGGATTCTTCTGCCCTAGTTCATTATTCACATCGGTTTCCAGCAACAGTATAGAGACAAGGTCAATTTTCATAATAAACTATTTTTTAAAAAGTTATGAAATGTCTGTGTTATAATAAGGATCCAGACCAGAGCATTTAATCAAGACTTTTAAATCAAGCTTTTGATCATGTATTTATTTAGGTATATGTCACATCACTGCAAAAAAAAAGGCATTGTGGCAACTTACAAAAATATATAAAATACAGTAGAATAAAAATAAAGAGATCAGGGTAAAAGCAAAAGCAGAAAGCTATAATGAAGCCAGAGTCCAGTAGGAGACTCAGTACAACTGTTAAAAATTATCTCAAATTTGACTTTGAGCTTCCCAGCGGCCAAAGCAAAGAAGAAAACATGACCGGTTACAAGATTCCTAACTACAGCTAGTTTGGGGCTTTGGTATAAAAACAGACCTGGTTCAAATCTACTACTTGTTAGATGCATGACCCTGAGCAGGTTGCTTAACCTCTCAGAACTTGAGGTTCATCACCTGTAATGGGGAAAAATAATGCTGACCTGGGGGGGTTCCTGGGTGGATAAGTGATAATGTATGTAAAGGTGCCTTCTAGCTCAGGGAGGGTGCTGCTTAGGCCCTCAGCTGCCCGTTGTCCTCACTGGGCTGCAGGTCCATCAGCCATAAGAGGGAGTTAACGTCTGTCCCCTCTGTCAGTCCCTACCCTGCCCAAATGTGCAGGAGGCGGCAGAGCCAGATTCCAACCCAAGACTCCCTAACTCCTATCCAGGGCTCCCTGACAGCCATCAGTGCTGTGTCCTCCTGTCACCAGAGTGGTTTCCAACGCTGTCACAGAGGAAAAGATGCTTTGGAAATGTGGGCTTTAAGGAGCCCTCAAATCATTCCCAGGAAACCCCCCAGCCTCACCTTTAGGGCTGTCCCCCAAGGCAGAGGCCCTTTCCCTTCCTCCCCAGACAGAGCAGATTAACTATAAGACCTGGAAATCTCTTGGGAGGCATCAAGGTGGCAGCCAAAGCCCCTTCATGCGTCACGTTGTCTGTCACACCAGAGACAGCCGACTTGGCTTTCTCCACTGGGGTCAGGACGACACGCTGGCCCTCCCAGGCCAGGCCCATCCTGGTTTGAAGTACCTGTTGCCAATGCAATGAAGCCCAAGGTGGTTACAGAAGAGCTGAGGGGTCAGATTTCCTTTCGAGCTCACGGTTTGCGGTCACGGCTGGCTCCAGGTCCCCCGCAACAAAAACCCTCCCGCTGACAGCACAAAATCCAATTGCCAGAATTTTCTTTTTTTGGTTAATTTACACTCAACTTTGTTCCAAATGTGACTGGAGGCAGTCACCCCTTGGCCTAGCATTCAAAGCTCTTTCCAAGCTGACCCCAGCCTCCTGTGTGGGTGCAGTTTGTGGCCTGGCCACACTGGATAAAAGCAACAGCCACCGCTTCTGGGGCTGCTGCTGGAGGGGCACACAGCTGGCAAAGAACACGTGCTAAGCAACCCTGAAATCCCAACTGTGCCACAGACTAAGCTGCTGTGTGACCTCGGGGAAGTTCTTCATCTGTAAAACGGGCACATTCAGAGCGGGTAGCTGCCACGGTTATGAAGATGCAAGGATATGCACGTGGCACGCTTAGCACACTCTTGGTGCACAACCGACGACGATGGTTGTTACCTGATTCTGGAACCTGGCTCTCCGCTTAACTCCCTACATGACAAGTGACTTGATGTCTCTGGGCCCCAGTTTGGCTCTCTGTAAAATGAGGAAAACACCATACCTACCACACAACCCACGGGCAAGGGCCTGAAAACAGAAGGGGTTTGGGGAATGTTTGGGGCGGGGGGCTGCAGCCAACATCATCTCCCCCAAAAAACCGATTTTGCTTGTCCTTTTTCAAAATCAGCCCATACTAACTTGCCCTTTTCTCAGACTCGTGGAGAGAGAGGGGCCTGAACACTCCTCACATGGTTGGGCCGTGATATCACGGAAGACACAGTCTTACAAAACCCACACCCAGGGCCTGGGGAAACGCGGGGCCTCGCAGCCCCCTGAAGAGGCTGTAAGTGGAGCCCGCGGCCGCCTGCTGGGTGGGGGAGGCTGGACGTGTCCACCACTATGAGTCAGGCCTGGCTTTGCTGGGGTGTCATCATTCCCCTTTATTTCAGGGGTGAGTTACAGCTTAAACAAAACATCACCTGATGATGCCTGAAAGAAATGTAGTCTGCACAAAATGTGTCTCCTTACACCCTCGGGTGTGCAGCCGGGTGTTCAGATACACAGATATCCCAGGAGCTGGCGTGGGGGCAAGATGAGGGGGTCAGGGTCCGGGGCCATGTAGGGATCAGCAGTAAATACCCTTCAAAGGAGCTGGGGTGGCTTGGGCACTGGTGGTCTATTGCCTTCCCAGGCAGAGCCGCCTCTCAGCTAGGAGAATAAAGAATACAGAGGAAGCCCTTCGGGGAGGAGACCAGCTGTGTCCTGTTCCCAGTGTGGCCCCGAGCCACCCTCTAAACCTTTCTGGGCCTATTGCTTTGGTGAAACAGGGAGTTGGACTGGAGAACTTCTTTCCAGATCTAAAAATACTGGCCAGAGCAGACGAGGGCAGGCTTGAAGGTTTTATCCTCTGGGCTGCCCGGGTCTGTGGCTCTGGGGGGCCATCAGCAGCACCAGGTGAGGTGGCCCATCTGTGCATCCTCAGCCCCAAGTCCTGGACTCAGAGCAGCCCTGGGACCCATATCTCTAAAGCCAGGAAAAGCCCAGTCCACAGACCTCCCCCGATTCCTTCCCTCTCAGCTTCCACTCTCTGGCTCTGCTCTGCAACCAGAAGGTCCACTGCTTCTCCTGGCCCCGGCTGCTCAGATCTCAGCCTTCCCCAACCCCAGGGTGAGGGGCCAGCCCACCAAATGACCAGGTCTGGCCTGACAAGGAAGAAGAGGGAACCTGTTTCATCCTGGCAGTACCCTGGCCTTGGGCCTAGGGTCTTGCTCACAGCAGACCTGGAAGTATCCCTGAGTGCGTATAGGTTGTGGGTTCAAAGGCGCAAGAGAGAAAGGACAAGGTGGACCCCAGGCCCAAAGGCTCTGGGAGGGACCAGGGAGAGGTCCCACAGCCTGGGTATTGGCCAAAGCCAGCACTTCTGGGTGGAGAGGGAGCCTCAGGGCCTGGCGCAGCGCCCCACCCTGGCAGGCAGCTGCCTGCAGCCTTCTCAGCTGCTGCTGCAGAAACAAATGACGGCACTGATGAAGAATAAGAGAAAATAAAAATGAGTACAGAGGGAGGGGGCCTTGGAACGGGGGCCGGTATTTTTTCTCAGGGTGTGGCTTCTGCTCAGTGGCTGGGTGACCGTGGAGGTTTGGAATGTGGTCCGACAGCAGGTGGGGTGGGGTGGGGGTGCTGGCCAAAGGCAAGGAGCAGGGACATTAATCAAGAGGCTCAAAGCCCGGGGCCACTGACAGCTCAGCCAGAACGGCGGCCTGGGGTGGCATGCAGAGCCGGGCCTGCACCCAACACTAGTGGATTGGTGCTGGAGGCTTTGGGTTTTGAGGATTCCTGGAAGGGAGACAGAGTTGAAAGAACAAGAGAAATGAGGGGAGGGGCGAGCATGGTGGTCTCATCTGTAAGACAGGGGTGTGTGGCAGCATGGCCCGCCTGATCCAAACTGAGAAGATTTGGGCAAGAGATAGCGTCTCTCTGAGCCTCGGTCTCCTTGTCTGTTGAATGGGCTTAACTATGTCTACCTCCAAGGGTGGTGGTGGGAGGATTAAGTGGGTTAGTGCATGTGGAGCTCCTGGCACAGTGCTCTGCAAGTGGAAGCAATTATCATTCCCTGGGGGCTAACGAAGCTCTATCCTGTCTATCCTGGCGGCCATGTGCCTAGCCCGAGCCCCGAGCCCCGGGCCCAGCCCCTAATAAATATTGGCTGATGGAGTCCCTTCCAGGAGCCGCTGTGAGGAGCCCCCACGCCCACTGCCACTCCTCTCCTGTGAGCACAGGCCCTGGCTCAGACCACGAAGTGGAGGGTGTAGGTGAGCTGGTGGCCGTTGTCCCAGGCATACAGCACGCGCTCCTTGGGGTTGTAGTCGATCTGGGTGGTGTAGGCATGCTCGTTGAGGAAGGGCAGCTGCGGGCGGGCATCGGTGCCTGTGTGGGTGTCGAAGGCGTAGGCCACCTGGCCCTCCCGCTGGTTGTAGGTGTCCACGGCGTAGAGGATGCCGCACACCAGGAAGCAGTTCCCGTAGGAGTTCCGCCGCAGCCGCGTCTTCCACGTGGTCTCTCGGTGCACAGAGAGGTCGCCGGGGTCCAGGCGGCTCAGCACGATCACCTCGGGCTGGGCCTCGTCGCGGTCATCCACGGCGGGGTAGATGACCCACAGGCCGCTCTCGTCCACGGCAAAGTCGATGTCCGAGTGGCCGCGCCACTTCCAGGGCGTGGTGTCCTCGTACACCACATCGGGCAGCAGCGCCCAGGAGGCCACGAAGCGCTGCCGCAGGTCGTACTTGATGATGTTCTTGGTGAAGGCGCGGTTGTAGTAGAAGGCGCCCTGGTACACCACGTGGCCCGTGCCGATCCAGTTGTAGGGCAGCTTGTACATGTTACTCCAGCGGCCTGCGGGTGGAGGGCGGGTGGTCACACCCGAGCCTCCTGGACAAACCCCAGCCCACCCCAGGGACCAGAGAGGTCACCCAGAGCTCTGGAGTGGCCCAGCAAGCAGTGGATACTGAGTGTACCAGGGGACTGGAGCTGGGCCCATCATCTTGTCACAACATCCCGCTTGCCGAGGGGGAACGGGTTCAGAGTCTTCAAGGTCACCCGTCATGGAAATGGCACAGCCGGGACCTACACAGGCTGATGCCAGCCCTGTGCTTTGTCTCAGGGCCTTTGCCAGGCTGTTCCTTCTGTCTGGACTGCCATTCCCCATCCTGTCTGCCCGGGGAATGCCTCCTTATCTTTCCGAGCCCTAGGCCAATGTTACCTCCCCCAGGAAGGCTTCCCTGACCTCCCCAGGCTTGACAGGGGCCATTCCTCTGGGTTCCCATAACCCTTTGTCTTGGCACTTTTCACTGGCGTCCTCCACCTGAGCCTGTGAGCCGCTCGAGCAGGGACCAGGTCAATTTTGACCCAGCAGTGGAAAGCCTCCAGCTGTTCCGGGCCACACTCTGGGACGCCACAGCTCTCAGGGTAAGTCCAAACTCCTTCATCTACCTCAGCCTGCTCTCCCATTACACTCCCCCACCTCCCTTCTATGCCACCGTGCTTCCTCTCATTGCCAGGCCTTTCCACACGCTGGGCCTTCTGCCTGGAACACCTTTCCCTCACGCACGGCTTACTCCCGCTCTTCCTCCTGGGCTCAGCTCAGCCTCACCTCCTCTGGGAAGTCTTCACTAATCTCGGTTCCCACGCCCCCGAGCTCTCCCTCTAACGCTATACCGAGATCATTTCTCTAAGCCTTTGCCTCCCACATCAGACTGTGTGTTTCTGGAGGCAGGTCATGTCGAAATGACCCCTTCCCCCATCACGTCCCAGATCTGATAACCAAAATCCTGCCCTTCCCTGTGCTATCAGCCCCATCCTGGCCCTTGCCCAGACCTGCAGCTCCTCTAAGGCCTGGGGCCCTGCTCACCTGTAAACAGGGTGATAACCCCCACCTTGTGGAGCTGTAAGATACCACAAGCTGATGATGCACAGGGGCAATTAGCACAGAATAAGACTCAACAAGTGGAAACTAAGGCTTATTCCCCTGGACAGTGAGTTATACTCATGAGGGCAGGACCATATCCATCTTGTTTGCTGCTGCATTCCAGCTCCTGGCAAAGTCCTGGCCAGCACGGTGTGTGTGTGGGGGGTATGCCCAGACTCCCCTCCTTCGGGTGGTTGCCCATTCGAAGCTAGGCCTGGCTGGGGATGTCTGGACTGCAGGAAACCACGGACAAAGGAGGGCCAAGTGTCCCTGGGGAACCCTCCCCAGGCCGCCCCCACCCTGCCCACTGCCCATCTCCGGGGTCCCTGACCTTGCTTGAAGTTTTCCAGGTTACGGAATTCCACCAGGCCGTTTCCGTAGTAGTAGTTGGTGACATAGATCCTGTCATCCCTCGCGGCCGGATCCTTCATCCAGGCTCCCTCATGGCGTCCGTAGCTGTGGTGCCTCACAGGGGGGTCCACGGCCCGGAGGGTGCCCTCACAGCTCGGCTCTCTGCCTGCGGGGAGCGAGGGGCGCAGCATGTGGTACGCAGACCCACAGCCCCGAGCCAGAGCAACGACCCTGGGAACGTTCTCTCGGTCTAACTTAAATCCTTCCTGATGTGCTGGCTGCAGCCCTTTTTCTCTTTCCTCATAAATCAAAGCAATGTCTGATCATTACAGAAAAACACAGAACTTTCAGAAAAGGAACATGGAAAAAGTAAAAATCATTCAAAATCCCATTTTCCAAAGAATTTTGAAGCGTGCTGCATTTCCTTTTCTTCTTTGTGTGTACAGTCACGCAGACATACTTTTAAAAACCATGATTCTTTGGAATATAGAGTTTTATGCATCCTGTTTTTTCCCTCCACTGAGCAATTTCTCACATCATTAAGAGGCCTTTTAATGACGTGATTTCAGGGTTCTGCTACGCCACCGGGCAGCTGTGCCCTTGAATGTATTTGACCAGTCCCCTCGGTGTTAGGCCTTTAGATTATTTCCAGTGTTCTGACATTAAAAATAGGCTGTGAGGAAACCAGTTAAGCTGCAGCTGTTTTCCACTCGCTGATGGATCCTTTAGGAAAGATTCCTAGAAGCGGATCAAAGTAGGGAATGGTATTAAGGCTTGTTATCACAGGTAGCCAAGATCCTTCCAGAAGGACGGGCTTGATGACTTAATGAGGAAGACTTCTACAGAAAGACACAAGCCCAAACCACAAACACGGACATAGAAACAGGGCCAAAGACTGGACAGAGGGGAGAAAGAAGTGGAAATAGTCGGATTTGATGATGGGATTCTAGCTGACGTCTTTGGAAGAATTTGTTGAAAATACTACCTGTTTGACTGTAAATGTCGACAAACGTTTTCTGTAAAGGATCAGATAGTAAATATTTTAGGCTTTCCAGACCACATACTTCTGTCTCATATTCTTTTTTTTTTTTTTTTACAATCCTTTTAAAAATCTAAAAACCGTTCTTAGCTCGAGGGCCATACAAAAACAGGCTGCAGGCTGGATCTGGCCCGCAGGCTGGAGTTTGCTGACCTCTGAGGTTTACTCACCTTGGCTGGGGACTTCTGGGCGTGAAGTTGGCTCGGTGGACAGGGGGCTGGTGGTGGGAGTGGGGGTGGGGGTGGGGTCCGAGGCGGGGGTGCCAGGGGCCAAGTCTGCTCCCTCTGAGGCCCTGGGCCCAGCCTCGTCGTGCTCCGCCGAGTTGGGCTCTGGTGGCCTGCCCTCCACCCTGGGTGGCAGCTGTTCCAGCCAGGAAGTGCCCTTGAGGGCGTTATCTGCGGAGAGAAGACCCGGGGCTCACATCCTAGCAGTACTTGCTCCTGCCCGGGGTCCTCCCCAGACCCACTGGGCTCCCAGCTCTAGGGCCCTGGGGGAGAGGTGGGGGGGCCCTGGGGAGTGAAAGGCCTTGAAAAGTGGGAGGTCGGGAGTGCTTTGTGGCCAGCAGACCAGCTCCAAGCCCCCCAGCTGAGCGGCCTCAGTTTCCCCTCTGTGAACTGAGAGTCATGAGACCCACCCAGTCAGCCTGTTGTGTTGATTAGAGGAGAATGTACACAAAACATGTGCCCAGATGCCAACAAATATGAGGTGCCAAATACGAGACCCCTTTGCCCGCTAAGTGTCAAATACCTTGTACCAATTCTTGCATTTCCTAGATTCAATTCCAGGAGGCAGAACCCCTTGCTCCCATTTATAAGACTTTTTCCTGGTCTTCCCCGCTGGAGCCCACCCTCTCGTTTCTCTCACCCAGCATTTGCCACCTCAGGCTGGGAGGGGCAGGCGCAACCAGCTGCCCATCACCTCTGGACCCAGGTCTCTCTCTCTGTCCCCTCACGTCTCCCATCTCTTGGAATTCTTGGCACCCCGCCCTCTCTTCCCCCATCCCTGCTGGCAGGGGCTTTGCTTACAGGAGGACTTTTTCAGCTCCTGTGGGATGTGGTTTGGGGCCATCTCTGGGTCATCCCTGACCGACACACTTCTCTGGGCTGGGATGGACGGGACTGGGTGGGACCCGGGTAGGGAAAACAAGAAGACTAAATACCACACAGCCAGGGGACAAAGACTCCTCAGCTCCAGGGACAGAGCCGTGAAGGAGTCTACGGCAGGCTCTGCAGCCCGCTGACCTGCTTCCAGGCCCACTCTGCCACCAACTTGCTGTGAAACCTGGAGCCAGTCGCTTCACCTCTCTGAGCGTGTTTACTCGCCCGGATCAAGAGTGACAGCATGTGGGAAAGTACTCAGAAAACGGCGATGCCAGGGACAAAGGCACGGTGCCATGTTACTGTGGTGGTGTGGCCCCCGGGGGATGCGCTGAGACCCCTCGACTGAGGACGGTTCCCTGACTTCTTCCTTTCCTCTCCCTGCTGGGCTTGCCCCCGGTGTGGGGCAGCCCCCGGGGTCCGGGTCCTTGTGGGGTGGGGGCAGACCCTTTGGTCAGGGGGGGCCTCAAAAAGGCCTGGCCTGGGCAGCCTGCCAGGGCCGGGGGCTAGTTCCCACGGGACTCGCTGGCAGAGTCAGATGCCTGCAGCTGTTCTCGGGCAGTGCCCTGGCCAGGGGTCAGAGGCTCCGTGCAGAAGTCAGGCTAAGCTGGCAGAGATCAGGGCCAGCAGCTGACACTGGGGGCTGGAGGAAGAGACCCCTGAGCCCTGAGAGACCAAGAAACTAGGGGCTCTCGAAGGAGGCTGGTCTCTCAGTTTCACCTCCCGGCCCCCTCGGACGTGAGCTGGGCAGAGGGCCTCAGTGGAGGGTGGTCAGCAGAACCCAGGAAGGGGGAGCAGGCTTGGGAAACCTCTCCGGGACATCAGGGGAGAGCAGGCATCTGGGGAGGGCCTCAGAGGAGGAATCAGGAGCCACAGCAGTGGGGTCGGCTCAGAAGTCTGGGCACTCGTGAAACTTTCGTCTCTTGCTTCTCAGTTAATTACTTTGTGGCCCTTCACTCCGAGCTGGCAGGGAGCTGCAGGAAAAACACAGGAGTCTGGGGGCTCTGCTGTGGGGAGACAAGAAGTGGGAGGTGCTGGAGAGGCCATCCATTCCAAGGCCAGTCTGGAAACAAGAGGTGCCCCAAGGGCTGCGTGTCACTTCCCAGAACGCTGGCCCGGCTCCGGCCCCTGCGTTCTCCACGGCACCCCTGTGGCAGCTGCCTGCTCCTGGGTATGTTTCCTGTGAAAAAAGACTGTGAACTCCGTGTTAGGCAGAACCTCTGGGAGATGCAGCGAGTGCAGAGCGGACCTTCAGCAAGTCTTTGAATGAAGAAGGGAAAGTGCAGTGAGGGTGCGGACAGTCGTAAATACCGGAAAGGAACTGAGTGGCCCTTTGTGTTGGTTATGTCATTGCATCCCCAGCAAGCCCACGAGGGGATATTAGCCCACTGTGTGGAGGCACAAAGGGCACCAACAGGTCACCTGGAGCTGAAGTCTGCGGCAGTCTGACTGTGGAGAAGACCCTGGATCCCTGCAGGGGGTCCTTGGGGTGCAGCCATCCATCAGCAAACCCCCACTCCCCAAGGTTCCACTCCCCTTCCAACTCACCAGCCACGGCCTCCGTCGCCTCCTTCCTGCCCGCCTTGTAGTAGGTGACGCCTCGGACCACAGCCTGCTGCTGGGCCAGGGCCCGGGGCTTGCCTGTGGGCTGGGGGAATCTGCTCTTGCCACCTTCCTTCCTCAGTTTCTCCACCTTCAGCAGCTTCTCCTTAGGAGGTTTTGGGAGGCCCCTGTCTACAAAGCTCTTCTGCATGCTGCCATATTTGTTGTCTTTGCCTTTTCCTCCAGCTGTGTCCTGGGGGAGAAGGGAAGTCTCAGACTCGGGGGATGGTAGAAGGGATGTTGTGGGGGGTCATGGTGGCTCAGCACGTGGGGGTTGGGGGTGGTCATGTTGCTCCAGGCCCAACAGCCCAGGTGCTCATGAAGTCACCACTTTTCTCCCATTGTGGCTACCTCTATGACTGGGGTGTGCCTCAGTTTCTCCACTCAGCTCTCTAGCTCCCCTGCAGGCTTGAAGCCCAGCCTGACAAGTTAGATTCCTGTCCCATTTCCCAACTCCTGTACACTCCCTCCCAGGGGGCAGACATAATGGTCAGCTCCCTGGGGAGGTAGCTGATCACCAGGTCAGCTTCCCATCCCTGTCTCTCTTACTCATTGGTCTTGTATATAGGCAGGGGAGAGGTTCTCAGGCCCCTAGGCAGGGTGACCAGCTCATCCCAGGGTGCCAGAACTTTCCCAGTTTCAGCACTGGAAGTCCTGCATCCTGGGAAACCCTTCAGTCTGGGGGCAAACTGGGATGAGTGATCACCCTATCCCTGAGGCATGCAGTTTCTAACATTTTGAGAATTTTGTTATTTTTACTTCCTTTTAAACGCCTCTCCTGCTGGCCTGGCACAAAAACACAGGGCCTATGACATCACCCATTGTTAGGGAGAACCTCTAGGAGATACAGTAAGTACAGTATCTAGGCTTTCTGTGCCGTTGCCAAAGCAGGATTCATTCGCGCCTGTGGAACTGGCACGGAATGAGCAGGAAGCCAGCACTGGGCCAAGGCACCAGGCTTCCTCCGCGCTTTATCGGCATCTAGGCGGTTCCAGTTGCAGACACAAACGGCCCCGTCACCACAATGTCAGCACAGGAGGCCGAGAGGCGGAGAGGAAGATCATGGCCTTGGCAGTCACACAGGCCCAGGTTCCCATCCCAGGGCAGCCACCGTCCTTCCGTGTGACCTCCCTTCATGTTTCCTCATCTGCCAGATGGACGATGATCGTCCCTCCTCGCAGGTGGTTATGGGATGAACTGAGATAATGTCTGTGAGGAAGTCAGGTGTAGAGTAGGGATTCTACAACGTCAGGTCCCTTTCCCTGCTCACCGAAAACAAGGCCGCCGTGGAGAGTGGCGCGGGCTGCATCCTGCAGGCAAGTGACTGGCCGAAGGGGCACGAATGGGGTGAAATCTAATCTGTACTCCATTTCCCAAGCCACATGCCCTGGTGTGTGTCTATCATAGGAAGGAGCCTTTGTACAATTTGTCTGCCCAAAGGGGTCTCTTCTTCCTAATTTATGCGCCCAGAGGGAAAGACCCTCAGCAATCTGTCTGCCTGGAGGAGGGCCTTTCCCAAATGTGCACAGAGGTGTGTTATACGCCATGTGTGGCTCTACCGGGTAACAAAACCCTGTGCCCTGCTCACTCTGTGCTCGGAGCTTGACTGTGGAATGTCGGAGCTGGCTGCAGTTGTCGTCCACCCCAGGATGGGCTGGATGAAGTGGTATTAGTCTGCAGGGGTCCCCGAGGCATTGCCCACCTGCCCCTGAGCAGGCCTGCCCCAGCCAGGGGCCCAGCCACAGCAGGAGAGGATAGAAGTGGTTTTGCTGCCCCCGACCTGGTCTCCCAGGGCCAGGCAGGGAGGGTCATCTCTACAACCTCATTCTCACTAGTTTGGAAACGGGAATGAGAATACTGCCAAATGCCTGGCTCAGGGAACAGACCCCTCAACTGCCCCCAGCTCACTGCACAGCAGGCACCCCTGCCCCCGCCCTGCCCTGGACTCTCCCACTGTGCCAGCCCTCAGGCTCGTCCTACAGCCCCAACCCCACTCAGCTGGCCCTTGGCGCTGTGGTCCTGGTACACTGTGCCAAGCCCACCCACCTCCCAGCCCCCTCATCAGAGCCACGGCCTTACCTGGGCCTTGCTCGCAGGGCCGGCGGCTGGGGCGGTGGCTGCGTCCTTCTGCAGCAGCTGGAGGCCCAGGCTGGAGAGCTCCTTCTTGATGCTCATCATGATGGCGGAGTGGTTCTCGTAGTGCTGCAGCTGCTCGCTGAAGTGGCGCATGCTCTCCCTCACCACGTCGTTCTCCCGGCTCAGGTTGGCCTTGATGCTCTGTGGGGGCAGGGCCCGAGGTCTTTCTAGCCTCCTCTGACCGCTCCCCGCCCCTGGCCCTAGGGGGACACCACAGCTTCTGCCACCAGGCTGTGCTGCCTGGTCTCCTAGCAGGGCCCAGGGGCAGGGGTGGGGGAGGCACCAGCGAGAATGGGTGGAATCAAGCATGCTAAGAGGCCCTATTCAATTTTCATTTAAAAAGTGAATGAATGAAAAAGACAGATAATATATGTCCAAAGTACTAAATTAAAAAGATACAAACAGGTGTAAAAATGTCTCCCTCCCACCTTTTGTTTCTCAGTACTGACAACTGTTAGGCTTTCTATTTTTTTTAACACTTTGCTTTTTCACATGAGCCTATTTGGGGACTCTTCCACCTCTGTGTATATACTGATGCCCATTCCTTTTACTGGCCACACAGTATGCCACTGGATGCACGGGCCATAAGGTATTCAGCCAGTCCCTTATGGATCCATCATTTAAGTTGCTACCAATCTTTTGCTACTTTAAAATTACCTTTTAATTTCACAGTAATACACAGACACATAAATACCTTCTTTTTATAAAGTACTCAAACAGTGAAGCTCTTTGGGGCTTTGCTGTGGGTGAGTCTGATCCCTCCCAGTCTCCGACCTCTCTCCTTGCGGTGTGGGCTCCTCGTGCAGCACGGAGCCCGGCGTTTGCTCCTGGTCTTATCCTCCTGCCCCGCCTGTCTCCCCCTTGCTGGGGGCCCTGCCTGGCTTTAGCAGCCCCCTGTTATCCTGCCACCACCCCCTGATCTACCCCTGGTTCTGAATCCTGCTGGAACAGAGGGACTACTCAGAACCGCCACGCTCCTCTCCGTGGATCCCCCCCGCCCAGGGATCCCCACACTGGGCTCTTGCCCAGGCTGACCTTGGCCACTGGGCAGGACTCAGGAAACCTGGGTGGACTGGCAGGTATCAGCCCCAGGTCCCCAAAGCCCCAGCAGGTCTGGGGTGTGTGTGAAATTCCTTTGTCTGAGTCTACTTCTCAGCTGAAGCAGGAGAGACTAGAGTCAGATGCAGGAAGCACCTCTTTCCCGTGAACCCCTGGAGCACCAGAATTTCACGGATAGAAATTTTTACAGAGAAGATAACCTAAAAGTGATTCATGTCCAGTCAGCCCTGGGTGTAAACAGATTCAGGGACCACGAAGCAGCAAGGCAGGAGTAGGACAGAGCTGGGTTCAAATCTTTGGTCTCCACTTCCTGGCTGGGCAACCTTGAGTTAGTGACTTTACCTCTCTGAGCCTCAGTTCCCCTGCCTGTAAAATGGGGATCTTTATCGCAATCACAACTAAATGTCAGGGTTACTGTGGGGACCAGAAAGGCTCAGGAACGAGAAAGTGCCTTCTAAACTAGATCACAGGGAAGACGGAAGTCAAACCATATAAGGCAGGTTTCTCAACCTCAGCACTACAGACATTTGCCAGACGGCTGTGTGTTGTGGGGGCTGTCCTTTGCATTGGAGGATGTTTAGCAGTATCCCCAGCCTCTACCCACAAGATGCCAATAGCATCCACCACCCCCTCCCCCAAGTTGTGACAGCCAAAAATGTCTCCAGATATTGCCAACTGTCCCCCGGGAAGCGAAACTGCCCCCGGTTGAGAATCACTGGTATAAGGGAAGAGAGCAGAGGGAAGCCAGGACCCCACACTGCTGCCTGACCCCCTGGCATGTTTTTCCCTTGGGCAAGGGAGCCAGCTCCCCCCAAGTGAGGCTGTTCTCTCCACCTCCTCCCAGGGTTAGCAAAAAGCTTTTCTGTTTTTTTTTCATAGTTATCACTTAGTGAACAGAAGCAAAGCACAGACAATGCAAAGACAGACAAAGACAATGCAAAACAGAAGATAATTAAAAAATCATTTCTTTGTCGCTGTGGAAATCATTTCTGATTTGTTCCAGGCCCAGCAGACGCACCCTCCAGATCATCTGGCTCATAATTATGTGAAGTGAGTTAACATTTTCTGAGATGACAAGAGGAGAGGTCAAAGGAGGATAACCGCGGGGCTGGTGACAGGAGAGCCTGGCATGGACCAGGTGCAGAGGAAATACTGGTGCACAGTAGCAACTCAACAACTGTTACCTTTCTCCCACGCTGGCATGGGCCTGGCACACAGTGGATACTCACCAAATGCTTTTTTGAACAATTAAAGCCACTGTGACCCCAACTTTGGGGATAGTAAGGGGTTAATCTCCCACCCTGGGGCACAGGATGCCCAGGTGCCCCCTCTCTCTGGAAAGGAAGCTGGGAAAGGAAGCCCCCACGCCCGCTCCTGGCAGCTGCATGTCTGCAGGCTCCCAGCAGCCCATCAGGGGCCGGATGCAGGAAACAGGCGGAGGCCAGGCTGTGCCAGCAGAGATGCAAACCTTGACCCTGCAGCCCGCACCCCCACACTTGCCCAGCTCTGTCCCTCTCTCACGGGGAAGTCCCAGCCATGCACCTAGCCCTCCAGCACATTTGCCTTGACCAGGAGAAGATGCTCAGCCCCTTTGCCTCCACTGCAGGGGGTACTGGGACAGCCATGCTGCCTCAGGCCTGGCCCCAGTGGGCTTGGCCAGCCCTGTACCATGTTGCACCACCGAGGTGGGCACCACTCACATGGTATTTTATGTGAATGGTGGCCCCGGAGTTGCGCAATGTGTGAGTCCTGGTCTTGGTGAACTGAGGGGCCCAGCACCCTCCACACCCCTTTCGTACAACCAGCAAGTGCCTTGGTTTCTCCACCCAGCCTTCCAGCTTCCTGCAGGCCCTTAAGTCCCAGTCAGCCCTCTTCCCCCAAGTCGGAACCTGTGGCCTGCATCTCCCTCTCTCAGCTCCCTGCTGGAGTCCAGCTTTCAACAGCCATCAGGGTCCAGACAGAATTGGCTGGGCCCCTTTGGATACTGCCTTGGCCCCCAGCACTATACTAGCCTGGCCTCTGGCTCGAGCCCCACCCTTACCTCTTCCAGCGTGTTCATCTGGGAGGCCACCTTGTGGACGTAGGCGTGCACTTTCATCAGGTCCATGCTGTACAAGGTGCCCTCCAGGAGATCCACCATGGACTGCAGCTGCCGGGGAAGGGCGAGGGTTAGGGCAAGGCAGAGCACAGGGCCAGGCACAAAGGGTGCAAAAGGAGCCCCGCCAGGGCAGAACCCCAGGGCCTTAGAATGACCTGCTTGGGCCTTCAGCTCCCACTAGCCCCAGCCTGTTAATAGTCACGAGGAAAGCAACAGATTCCATCTTTTGCACTTACCATGCAGCAGGCCCTGTGCCACGGCCTTTCATGAGTCATTTCACTTAATCCTCACAACAACCCACGAGCTGCTCAGTGGGCACCAGGGGAGCTCCACCCCCATCCCCTGGG
This sequence comes from Tapirus indicus, assembly GCA_031878705.1. Classification (NCBI taxonomy): domain Eukaryota; kingdom Metazoa; phylum Chordata; class Mammalia; order Perissodactyla; family Tapiridae; genus Tapirus; species Tapirus indicus. The sequence continues at coordinate 28,196,856 of CM062929.1, read as the reverse complement.
ATCCTTCCTCCTGTTACTTGTGCCCATTCTGGCTTCCACGTGCCTCCCTTTTAACAGCCTGCACCTGTGACTCTCTTCAAAAAGCCACTTTGCCCCCCAAAGTGCCTGGGAGTGTATGTCCTCCTGGGGCAGCCCTTTGGCAATACCCGACTGGGTGGGCATCTATAAGCCCAGCTCTCTAGCCCCAGTGGGGACTGAGGGGTCGTTCACACGCCAGCGTCCCCTGGGGTTGAGGCCGGCACCTGGCCTGAGACCACATCCCTGCTGGGCTTCTTGCCCTTCCCGGAGCTTGCCTCTTCCACTTTGGTATCAGTTTCTCCTGGGAGCACTTTCATAATAAATCACCTGCACATGAGTCACTCGCCTCAGGGCCTGCCTCTAGGGCCCCAGCCAAAGACAAGGTCTGGACAACTGTCATCTTCCTCTTACAGACTAGGAAGCCGCAGCTCAGAGAGGTGAAGTGACTTGCCCAAGGCCAACCAGCTGTTAAGTGGTGGAGTTGGGAGCAGCACCCAGATTGGTATAAACCAAAACCTCTTTCCTATCATGCTTTACGGCTCCTTCTTGTGTTCAGATGGGGAAGCTGAGGCCAAGAGAGGGAGAGGGGCTTGCACAACAGGTCAGTGGCAGATGCTGGGTCTCCCTCGCCCAGCCCAAGGCTCTTCCCTGAAGCTGCCCCTCCCCTTCCCCCGTCTGTCACACCTCATCAGGATACGATGCTGCCCCCCAGATAGCCAAGACGCCAGCACGAGTGTCAGGGAAAGCTTGGCACAAGGGGCCGGTTGGGAAATCAGCTTCCCCCGCTTCTCAGGAAGGGCAGGTCCTCCGGCCCACCCTCCTGGTGGCCCCACGCCGGGCCCGGAGGCATTTCTCAGGGCCTGAGCAGCCCGGCGCTCCTGTCTGGCCCTGGCCAGCTGTTTCCAAAACTGTTCTACTCCTGCTCTCGCGGGGGTGTTCGAGCTGTTTGAAGCCAGAGAGATTTTCTCTGAGTAGACTCTGATCTCTAAAACAGAAGAAGGGAGTGGATGGCTCTGATGGAGGCAGGGGTAGGACCTCAAGTCTTGTCTGCTCCCCTACAACCGTGTTCAGGCCCTGAGGGGTTGCATGGTACCCCTAGGGCTCTGTGGAGCAGTTTGAGAACCATGCACATAGACTCTTATGTGCTTCTGCTTCCTTCTCTGGGGAGTGGGGCAACAGGGTGGTGGTAGGAGCAGTCATGTCTGGACGGGGCTCAGCGCAGGGTGGGCACACAGCAAGGGCTTCATGAACATCAGCAATAATGACTACTATTCCAGGGGACTAAATGGGAACCTCCCAGCTCCACTCTGCTGCCTTCATGGCCGCAAAAACTGGCTTCCCAAAGCACAGCTTTGACTGGGTGTCTCCCCTGCTAATAACCTGACATGGCTCCCCACTGCCCCAGTGTGGCTTCTCATCTCCCGATTCTGGCATTCGAGCCCTCCATGATCTGCCCCTGCCACTCTCTTCAGCCCGAGCAAAGGTTTACTCTGGGCCAGGCACTAAGGACAGTGATGAGCAAGACAGACAGAAGCCTGCACGGTCCTTCCCAGGCTGTCAAGGAAGGCAGAGTCATGTACAGGTGCCCAGACCAGAGAACAGACGGTAACACACAGGAGCCCAGGTCATTAATGACGGGGCCCTGACCTTGTCTGGGAGTGGGTGAGGATTAGGAAAGTCTGCCAGGAGGAAGTTTTATTTGAGCTGAGCTCTGAAGGAGGAGCACAAATTAGGCAAAGAGGGCAGGAGAAGGAAATTCCAGGCGAAGGGAACAGCTTGCACAAAGAGCTGGAGGTGAAGAAACAGTGTGTTCGAGTCATGTACCTAAAGTGCGGTCTGTAGACCAGCACCGGTCCACACTGCTCATTACTAGTCTGTGATAAAATAACCACAAAAAGTGAGAGTAGGTTTTTATAACCTGTGAGAGCCATTGGACAGAGCAATTTTATATCTGTGGACTCTAATAATAAAACATTGGACTTGTATTTTGCATGTCTGTTTTTGTTTCATTTTTCTAATCATTCATTTTACAGTATTTTACAAAAGTATTGGTCCTTGACAGATTTCTAAACAACTGGTCTTTCACCACAGAGGAATTGACAGGCAGCTAGGAGAGCTGGGACAGAGAGAGGGCCGGGAGGCATCCTGTGCCACACCCACTCCACTTGTTCTCACCTCATTTCTGCTCTGCCTGAGGGACTCCTACACATCCCTCAAAGCCCAGCTCTAATGTGATCTCCTCCTCTGGGTTCCCACAGGCCCTGGGATGTCCCTTGGCCCAGCACCAATCACACTGCCATTTTTGGGGTCAGGAGCTGTGATCCCACAAGACTGGGGATTCTTCAAGGGTAGGGCCATGTCTGGTTCAGGTCCAGAAGGAAGAGGAGTGAAGAGGTGAGAGGCAGGTCCCTGCAGCCAACCTACCTAAGAAAGGGGATCTGGAATCCCCTCCCTCCTACTTGGAGCCATGTAGCTAAGGCCAAATCACAGCTGGAGTTCTTAGCTTGAGGGGAAAGGCTGGGGTAGAGACAAGGGGTTGGTGGGAATAGGATGGGTGTGCCCTGCCCCCGTCCCCCATGGGCGTCCCCTAACCTCGTCTCCTTGGGGGCTGCCCACAGAAAGCCTCCTGCTGAGGGAGGAGAGCCAGGCTGAATGGGCAAGGTCTCAGCCCTGTCTCATGACCTCTGCCCCCTTCTCCTCTTAGGGTTTTCTGGGTATCTCTTAGGTACCAAGGGTGTTAGTGACGCAGAGCATCCTCTCTTCCTCCTCTAACCCCACCTACCGGGTCAATCCCACCACCACCCCACTCCAGGCCTATAAGGCTGAATGAAAACCCTCATGGCTGCTGTTTACCACAAAGGCCTAAGAGACAATGGGCTCCTGGCTGAGAGAACTGCCAAATGACGCCTCCAGTGGGCAAGGGGACACAGCAGAGAATTCCTGGGTTCAAGTCTTAGCGGTGCCAATTTCTTGTTGTGTGATCTTAGGCCAGTCACAATCCCCCTCTGGGCCTCAGATTCCCCCACAAGTAAAGCTAGGACTGTAAGTTCCCTCTCCAAAGGCTTGTGGCAAGGATTAAATTAGCCAGCGTTTATGAAAAGGTTTTGTGTATGCTGATGTCAAGTATGCTTATAGCTGAGTTATTGAGAAGTGGACTGGAGCAGAAGTTGGTTTGTCCCTGTAACTGAAGACTGGCCTATGGCCTCAGTGCCTGGAGTCTGCAGGGCCCGAGTGAGGCCCCAGGGAGACAGTGTGGTCCAGGGACCGCCAAGCTGTCAGGAGGCCACTTGGCCTAAAATTCAACACCCCCCCGCAACTTTGGGAGTTTTGGTTTCCATTTAGTTCATACAAAAATAAAACTGAAGTTAAATTTAAAGAAAACATTTTTAGCTAAACGTCGTGAGACAGTTCTTTATGAGTCTCTTGCTTTTCTGCATGTCTTGCACGCAGAGGCGCTGACTGTCCAGGCCATCTTGTTACATGGTGAACAGCCTTGCACCACAGAGAGTTTCCCTCCAGAGCAGGGAAGGCATGCTCGGTGTCCATTACAAAAGATTTGGATTCTCTAAGTTGGGGCTCCTCTCTTGAAAAACACCCCAGTGTGTGTGCAGGGGTTATCCAGCCCCCACTGCACCACCCGGCGGGAACTGGGGCTGGGAGACCGGTGCAAGGAAGTGCAGGTACTCCAGACGCTCTTCAGATACAGTGGACCCGGCTTCAAATCCCAGCCCCACCAGGCCCGCCAAGCACTGAGCAGAGCACGGTCTGAACGGCACAAAGGTGCCTGGCTGGCTGTGAGGACCGAGATCTAGTCTGCACATGCCTATCCGAGCCATGGGTCCCGGTGGTGGGCCCTGGCATGGGGCTATGTCCCCAGAGGTGGTGCTTCTTTCTAATCTGCCTGTGGGGGAGGGTAGGCACGAAAGTCACATAAAAGTGTGGTGCAGACTTGAGAGCTTGGGCCAGGTACCTAACTTCTCCGTAATCAGTTTTCTTGCCTATAAAATGAGGACAAAGATCCCATATTTCACAGAATGGTTTAAGAATTTAGAGTAACAATATGTAAAAGGAGCTTAGCACAACATCTGGCTTGCAGGTGGTACTTGAATATCGGAAATGTTATTATTCACATTAAAAGCAATAAAAGCCACAGAATTTAAAATTCAAAATACTCTGTAGAGGTGCTGAGAGATGAACTGATTTGGGTAAAATGTAGGACACTGGAATAGACAGGGGGCTACATTCGGGTAAACCAGCCAGAGAATGCTGCCTCCATCACTTACTGGCGGAATGGTCTTGGGCAAGAAGTGGCTTCCCCTCAGGGAGCCTCTGTTTCCTCATCTGTGAAATGGGAGGATAACAGCACCGGCCTTAGCGAGTGTGGACTTTTCACGGGAAGGACGGCCTGGCCCAGCCCATGCTAGATACCCACCCAGGAGATGCTCCCGTCCCCACTCTCGCCCCCCCCCCCCGGAAAGCCCACCTTGAGGAGCTCGGGGGCCTGCTTCTTGAGTTTCTCCATCTTCCACTCGTTCTCGCAGGGGTTGAGCGAGGAGGGCGGCGCGGTGCAGGAGCAGCGGCAGTCGGTCCCCGAGCTCACGGTCTCCACGGTGTAGAAGTCCTCCCCCCGCGCCCGCCCGCTGCGCACCCGGCTGCACGCGTCCTTGCTCAGCGGCCGCATGATACACTTGCAGCGGCAGTCGGAGCCCTCCGAGGTCATCCGCACCTGGTCCACGTCGCCGAACACCTGCAACAGAGGCTCCGGTGAGCCAAAGGCCAGTGCTGGGGCGGGGGCAGAATGCAGGAGCAGAAGCCAGCCCCACAGCCTTCGTGTGTGGGGGGTGCGATTAGAGGTGGCTGAGAAGCTAGCAGCCCTTATAAGGAAATAGAGCCCTTATAATAACGATAACAATTGAAATATTAATGGCTGTTGCGAATAACAGTTTGGCTATTCCTCAATAAGTTAAACAGAGAATTACCATATGACCCAATAATTCTATTCTTAGGTATATACCCAAAAAATTGAGAACAGGTATTTAAACAAATACGTGGACATGAATGTTCACAGCAGCAGAATTCACGATAGCCACAAGGTGGAAACAACCCAATGTCCATCCGCTGATGAATAGATAAACAAAATGTGGTACATCCATACAATGGAATATTATTCAGCCATAAAAAGGAGTGAAGCACTGATACATGTTACAATGTAGATGAAGCTTGAAAGCATTGTGCTAAATGAAACAAGCCAGTCACAAAAGGTCATACTGCATGATTCCATTTATAGTAATATCTAGGAGAGGCAAATCCATAGAGACAGAAAACAGATTAGTGGTTGCCAGGACTTAGAGGGAGGGGGAAATGGGGAGTGACTGCCTAAGGGTACAGGGCTTCCTTTAGGAGTGACGAAAATGTTCTAGATCCAAACAGTGGTGATGGTTGCACCACACTGTGAATGTACTAAATGCCACTGAATTGTACACTTTAAAATGGTTAAAATGGTAAATTTTATGTTATGTGTATTTTACCACAATAGTGAAAAACATGAATGGAGACTTTTTATTGAGCACTTACTACATCCCAGGTTTCACGTGCCTCACACCCTTTAATAATACCTGTGTATGGGGGGTATTGTTACCGCCACAGTCTTTACATGGCCTTCAGGGCCTGGGTGAGCTGACATCCTCCCCTCGACCTCTCCTCTGGTCACCTTTTCCTTCCTTGGGCTCACTCCACTCCAGCCTCAGGACCTTTGCAGATGTGATGCCTTCATCCTGAAACCCTTTTCCCCCTGATAATCCCTTGGCTCATTCCCTTACATTACTTACACATCACCTCCTCCAAGAAGCCTTCCCTGACTACCCACCTCCCATTACTGTTTGTCCCCTTAGCTAGTGGTTTGTTTTTCTTGATTGCACCTATTACCATCTGAAGTAGTATATCTGTGTTTGCTTCTTTTTTGTCTCCCCTTCTCTACTGAAGGCAACATGAGAGGCAGGCACTCTGTCCAGTTCCCACCTGTATCCCCAGAACAGTGCCTGCCTGGCCCATGGCAGGTGATGGATACAGGAGCCTGCATTCTGCAGACATGCTAGAGCACAGGGCTAGGAGTATGGCGTCCGGAGCCCGGGTTAGGGACTGTGAGATTGTGGGCAACTCAACCTTTCTGTGTCTCTGTTTCCTCATTTGTAAAATGGGCTCCTGCCTCGTGGGGTTGTTGTGAGGATTAAGAGAGTTAAAAAGCAGGGCCTAGCACGTAGTGAGTGTGTCTTAAGTGTGAGGCATTATTAAACAGATAAACAGAGGCTCAGAGAGGTGAAGTCACATGTCCAAGGTTACACAGCTTTGACATCCAAGATCCAGCTTTGGACCTGACTCCAGATCGAAATCACTGCTCTATGCTGCTTCTCCTACAGACCTGTTCCCCCACACCCTGTGTGACCTTAAACAGGTTACATAACCTGTCTGAGCCTCATACCCTCAGTGGTGCAATGGATGACTCTCCTGACCTGGCCTCCTTGTTGTGAGGGTCAAATGAGATATCATGACCTCCATTTTGTGGTTTCCTTCCCTCCCACCCTGGGATACCACACACCCAGTGTCCAGGTGTGATCACTGGTCACTAAAGGCAGCAGGACTCTGTGCTCCCAGAAGTCAGCCCAGTGAGATTGGTGGCAGGTGCCAGCCTCTGTCACCACCTCTGGCCTGCTTGCCCTGACACACTGGCTGGGCTGTGGGAGCCCCATCTGGCCACTCCCCTTGCAGGCTCAGCCAGCCCACCCTGGGCTCCAGGCTCTTGGGACACAGCTATTCATGGCTCAATCAACAAACACCCCAGGCCTCATGGCTACTCAGCTCTCACCAAGGCCACCAGGACCCAGGTGAGTTCATGGCTCCCTTGGGCTTTCTGCCAAGCCCAGCGCCCATAAGCGTCCCGGGGCCCTCTGGGGAAGGGCTGTAGACACTCCATTTCAGCTTTGAGCTGTCAGACACCTGTTTGAGCCCCTGGCCTTGGCCAGACCCGGGGTGTTAGCTGGAGGTGCAGAAGAAATAGATCAAGGTACATTCTTGACCTTTTCAGCCACGGGAGAAGCTGGCATAGCGAGCTCTGAGAGCACAGAGAAGGACACCCATGAAGACTGCTCAGAGGAGGGCACCCCTGGGGGACGTCTTTAAGGAGGAGAAGGGCATTCCAGGGAGGGCAAACCAGACATGTAAAGACAGGAAGGGCCTGCACTTTGGGGGCCTGGAGGAGGGTCACTGTGGCTGGTGTTTGCAGGGAGCCTGGAGGGCAGGAGGTAAGGCGGCGGGGGGGGGGGGTGGTGGACCAGAGCCCAGCTCCGGGAGGGCCCTGAAAGCTGGCTGAGGATGTTGGCTTCCTCCTGAAAACACGGGGGAGTCCTGGAAGGGTTTTAAGCAGGAGAGACCCAGGGTCAGATCTGCATTGTGGGAAGCTCACTTGGGCTGTTTTGTGGATAAACCGTGGATGGAGGAGGCCAGCCTGGGGCACAGAGCCCAGGGAGGAGACATTTACTGAGGACTCACTGAGTGCTGGGGGAATGTGGGGCAGTGGTTAGGAACACAGCCATGAGCCACCAACAGCTGTGTGCTCTTGGGTAGATTACTGAACCTCTCTGTGCCTCAGTTTCCTCTACTGTAAAACAAGGGTACTACTAGTGCCTACCCAACAAAGGACTGCGTGAGGACTGTGAGACGGAATACGAGGAGAATGCTCAGTCCTGCGCCAGGAGCACACACAGCAGTCTGTATACTGTAGGTGGTATTATTACTGCCAATCATCCTAAGAGGGGTTGTTTATCCATTTGTTTCTCCACGTGGGTGCACTGTAGACATTCTTAGCAGTGTCCCACGGGTGAGGAAACCGAGCCCTGGCACCATCAGATGACTTGTTCAAGGACTACATCCCAGGGTGGGTGGACTTCCAGGCCTGGGGGATAAGGAGGGGGATGGGGGCCACTGTGGCTGGAAGCTTTGTCCGGGGCCCAAGGGTAGTCAGGGCACTGCAGGGCATTTCTCCCCTGCTGGGAACGCTGACAGCCAGGCTTGGGGTCCTGCACACTCCTTAGATCATCGCCAGTGCCTCTAGCCTGCCTTTTCTTCCAGACTCCTCGGCCCCCTTCCCGGCTCTGCGGGGACCCCCAGCCACCCCCCCTCCACACACACTCGCCCCAGTGGGGCTAGGAGCCCAGTGGGTGGATGTGGGTGTGTTCTGTGTGGCCAGGCCAGATAGGCCTCCTCCTTGGGCCCCACCCATAATCCCAAAACCCACCCCCCACCAGCAACAGCCTCCGCATCAGACTGCAACATTCCTTCCCTCCTCAGATGAGGTGCTATGTCCTGATGGGGGTGGCCAAGGCCCCGACACCGCCAGGAGTCGGAAGATGGTCTGCTCTCAGACCCAGCTGCCAGGAGCCCAGGCAGGGGCCTACCCCCTGTGATGACTCCGTCCCATGGTGCTTGATTGGAGGCAGCAGAATGCCATGGTGGGGAGCCAGCCCAGGCTCAAATCTCAGCTCACATCGCCTCCCTGCATGGCCTTGACCCCCTGAGCCTCAGTTTCCTCCTCTGTAAAATGGGGAGGATAACAGGCTTGTCCTGAGGCTGAAATGGGTCAATGGGTTCAGAGCACCTGGCACCGAGCCTGGCACAGAATAACTACTAAGTGGTACTTGCTTTTAAAGTCGCTGCCAACAACCCTGTCTTACATTTGCACATCATTTTCAACCTTTACTTGCTCTCACCAAAACCCCATCTTAGAGAAGAGAAATCTGAGCATCAGAGAAGACTAGCAGCTTGCCCAGGGTCACACAGCACAGCCTGACTCCAAAATTTGGTTTACATGCTGTTCCTCCCATGACCACCCATAGTCTCCAGGCAAGCACTTCTCCTCTAGAAGCTGAGCTGGGATAGAGAGGGGGCCCCGGGTTGGGCCATGAGACCTGGGGATCCTGCTGGGCCTGCCCCAAGCTGCCCTTGGCATGAGTGCTGGAGTTGCTGCCAAGCAGGAAAGTCCCTGCCTTAGCCCCCCAGCTCTCCCTGCAGCCTTGCTCAGCACACACTGTTGCCAAAGCCCCCAGAAGTGTGGGCGGTTTGTGCTTAAAAAGGCCCCTAAGTATTTGCAAGGAAATCCCACAATGAGATGTGAGAGGGTGTACTTGAGATTTTTCTGAAGAGTGACGGATATATCTGGCCAGAAGAGGGAAGACGGGGGTTCAAGCTGGGAAATGTTCTAGCAACAGAGCAGGTTCAAATTGTGTCCCCTTAAGGTTGAGTCCCCCTTCTTCTCTCATGGCCAGCCCAGACTCACCAAGGGCAGTTTCCACGTCCTCCTGCAGGCAACGACCCCCCGTGAGCCCACTCCCAGCAGGACACTGCCCCCTGGATGCCCACCGGCATCCCAAACTTAATCCATCCAAAACTGGACCCAGCATCTTCTCCCAAACCTGTGTCTACCCACCCTCCTGCCCAACCCAGACTTCTGAGCCTCCTTCTGACTCTGGAAAACCCATCAGTCATGTTCTGATTCTTCATCCTAAATCTCTCCCATCTCTATCCCTTGCTCTCTATTCCATGGCCACAGCCTGAGTTCAGCCGCATTAACTGCTACCCAGACAATATAGCAGCCTCCTCTCTGTTAGATTAATCTGCCAAGAGGTAGATTAATCTACCTCTTGAGCCACCTCAGTGGCTCCCTATCACTTTCATGAGTTCTCAACTGAAGGATGTGCCTCAGAATCACCTGGGTGCACTTGAAAAAGGCAGATGCCCTGGCCTTACTCCCCTGGACTCCAACTCCCTCAGGCTCCCAGGCCCTCTGGAGGCTCACTAAAGGTGGAGAATTCTGGAACCCCAGGATCCTCTGAACTCCTCAAGCTTCCTCTCTAGGATATTTGAGCAACCCCAACCCGACTCTTTTGACCCTCAGTATTCAAGTCTGTCAAACGGGGAGGGAGCACCGAAGTCCCAGAGCGTCGGCGGGAGGTTGTGTAAGATCCTGAACGGAAGCGCTGGGCCTGGGGGTTGGCACACAGAGGATGCTCCTCAGGGCTCCATCCTGGGTGCCCCAGCCAAATGGGGCAAGACCGTCCCTGCAGAGGGACCGAGTGTGGCCTGGCCTGGCCCCACTCTGTGTGCAGAAGGAGGACTCCATCACTGTGTAGCCTTACTGCTCCGGAGCCTGTTTCCAATTACACCCACAGGCGGAAACTCCCCCAGCGGAGGGGCAGCACCTAACCCCGGGGACCTGCCTGGCCTGGAACATCTGATCGCGCCCAGGACACCGCCCCCTGCTTGCTCCAGCCCCTCCTGCTCCGCTGGCCCAGCTCCCACAGGCCTGGGCCTTCCCTCTGTCCTCGGGCCCCTGGTCAGCGGCGGGGCTGACCAAAGACCCCCTCCTCACCCCTGGATGCACGGAGGAAGTGAGACGCCAGCAGCCCTTTCCTAGACAGAGAAACTGAGGCAGAGATGGGGAATTCTCAGCCACATTTCAAGGACACACAGCCAAAAGCAAGTTCCAGAGGTCCCTAGAGCCATGCCTGGGTGTCATGTGGTTACCTGTCTGTCCATCACAACCTCCACACTGGGCAGCCCCTCTGAAATGCCAGGGAAGCTGTGATCTCCCTCTCCCGTTCCCAAGCTGGACAAAGCACTTCCTTAGATGGAAACTCTAAATCCTGTTTCGGAGAGACCTTGCTATAAACACTAAAACACGCTGAGCGAGAAGCTGGCTGAGATCACAGAATTCTGTGGTGAGTACTGGGGTTGAGCTGCCCCTGTACCCCTGAAAGTATTGGGCAGGAGGGACTGGACCTCCCAGGAGCAGGAAGCCTGAGAAGGGGCCAACCTAACCCTTCAGGGCCCTAGATAGACTTCAAGTCCCAGGCTGGCCCTCCTAAGGGCTCCCACCTAGAAAAAAGGACAGGCTTGGAGAGGAAGGAGGATTGTTATGGGGGAGGGAGAGGGTGATAATGAAAACAGCTCTCTCTACTGAGCCAGCAGGAGTCCGGCTGTTCTGAGGAATGCGGAGTAAATTCACCCATCACTTGATTTTTATTTTTCCCAGCTGGCTGAAATGGTGTGGGGTGGGAGGTGTCTGGGGGAGGGCTGTGCTGAGTCCCCCAGCTGCTTCGTCCTCCAAACTCTAGAATGCTCCTCCTTATCCCACCAGCCCCAGCTTGCCCTGGAACAACTAAACACACACACACACACACACACACCCCCAACCTAGCAAGTGTTTGGCTGACTCACTACATAAACAGGGTGTTGGGTTTTCTTTGTCTTTGCTTTGTTTTGAATGCATGCCCTCCCCCACCAGTTCTATAGCCCTTTGCATGGCTCAGAGGATGCCCAAGACCAAATATTCCTCCCAGCCAGAGAGATGAGAGGTGGCAAAGCACTGATCAGGTTACCTGGGTTTTTTGCTTGCTTGTTCCCTTACCTGAGCCAGGTCAGGGAATCCTAGAAGGCCCTACACAGAAGGGAAGTTGGAGAGATACTGTTTTTTAGATGGGGGATATTGTTTTTCAGAGACAGGCAGTGACTTGCCCAAGGTCACACAGTCAAAGAACAACAAAGGCTCAGAACCTGGGTTTTTTGATTCACAAGCCAGCTGCCTCTCTATACACTGTATTTCCCCATCTGTAAAATGGGAATGATCCTCATTCCCTCCTTGTCTTTGGAGCACATAGTCAGGACTGCAGCCCACCTGTTTTCATACCCTAGGCTGAATTTTCAGGCTGAGGGTCTGTTGGTGCCCACTGCTCATATACTTACCCCGTGGCTAGTGGCTTCTGTCCTTTACCTGACTGTGGACAGGGTAGCCTCACCTTTTACCTTCACTCCTTGGTTCTCATGCTCTGCGAGCAGGGCCCTCCCTCCCTCCTGCCCCTCACTCACCCCCAGACCTGTCCTTGTCCTCACTGGGTCATTTCCAGAACACCCTCAAGGAGTCCCTGCTCTGACTGACCCTAAGTGCTTGCTCTCTCTCCATTCTGGACCTCACCCCCTTTTGGGGATCCCCAGGGTAAGATTTCATAATCACTGTATCTTTATTGGGCACCTACTAGGTGCCAGGTGTGGTGCCAAGCATTTTACAGGGATGATCTCAGTAATCTAGAGATCATGGACTGCAGGGAGTGGGAACTATTATCCCATAGTTACAAGTGAGGAAATGGAGACTCAGAGAGGTAAAGGCCCAAGGTCACCCAGCTGAGAGGTACAGGTGGGATTTGAACCCAGGCCTGCTTGACACCAGAGCAGATCCTTTTAGCCACCACTGAGAACAGCTCAGGTCACTTCTGGAGACATGAGGTGCTCCAGATGGTGCATCAGATCCCTGGCAGGAGCACCAGAGGCCAGGCAAGTGGCCAGCCTGTGGGTCCCCAGTATGGTCTGAAAGCCTTGGCCCAGGGTCTGCTGAAAACCTGGGAGTCGCTGGTGAGCAGTTACCCAGGGGTCTGCATCCACGTGGGTCAGCCTCCCATGGAAACTCTGAGCCAGATCTCCAGGCGGCTCCTGCCCAGCGCTCCTGGGAATCCCTTTCCGAGGCTGGGGACTGCATCTCCTGTCTGTGCGCCCTCCGAGCTCCAAGCGCCCCCCGCCGCGGCCCTGGGTTTCAGTGCTGACCTCCTCCCCACACTGGACTGGGTCCCAGCGCCCCTTCCTGAGGCCCCGGGTCCCAAGCACCCCTACCATCTCCAGCGCTTCTTCCCCCACGCGCTCCTCTCCCGGGGTCCTGGCCCCAGCGGCTTCGGTGCTAAGCCGAAGATCCGATCTCTCCTCTCCGGGTCCTCGGCTCCCAGCCCCTGACACCCTCCTTGGCCCGCACCCCCAGCCACAGCGCCCCCTCGCGCCCGGCTCCCCGCCGAGCTGCGTCCGGGTGGGCGGGCTGCGCGTACCTTACTATCGGCGCGCACCGGGCCGGCGCGCAGCAGCAGCAGCGGCAGCAGGAGCAGGGGCAGTGGCCGGGGCCGGGGCGGGAGGGCGGCCGCGGCCATTGCGGGGCGGGCACGGTGGGCACGGACAGCTGGGCGCGGACGCTGGGGAGCGCGGGCCGCACTGCGAACTGGGTGCCGCGGCCAGCTCTGCCCGCGCGGCGCGCCCCCCGCCAGCCCGCCCGCCGCTCCCCGCCCCGCGCCCCCTCCCGCGCCGCTGGGGGCGGAGCTCGGGTGGAGGGGGGCGCCCCGCCCGGCCTGGCCCGGCCCGCTCTCCGCCCGGCCTCTTAGCCATCGGGCGGCTCTCCAAAGGGCATCCCTGCAAGGACACAAAAAAGGGTCTTGTTCGGAGCCCGCGGGAGCAGCAGGGGCAGTAAGAGGAGCGCGGGCTCCCCACGCGGACCGAGGTCCTGTTCTGGGAGACGTGGGACCTCGGGCGTGTCTCTTCACCTCTTTGAGCCTCAGTTTCCTTGTCTGTAAAATGGGGAAGATAGTGCTTTCCTTTTGGAGTGGTTGTAAAGTTCAGATGAGGGATGTTTCCAAAGCAGGAGAACCTTTGAGTTCACAAGACACGCCGACCCCGCCAGCTTTACCCTTTTCACGGCTCAAACCTCTTTCTCCCGCGTGTTCCATTTCGTCCTCCCTCCAAGATCCCTCGTCAACCCCCAAGTGAACTCCAGCAGCTCCTGCCTTTTAAACACCCTCCCTCCTCCCTCCTCTGAGGGAGCGCCTCATTTCTCTGCTTCCTACCCCGTGAAACTTTCCCTAGGAGCCTTCTGGGGTCGCCTCTCCTCCGCAAGTTTCCTTGCCCATCCCCTCGCTCCAGGGGTCTTCCGTCTCACCATGGAAATGCCTTGTTGGGGTCCCGGGGACCTGCTGTAACCGAACCCAAGGCGGCACCTCTCTATCCTCCCAGCTCTTAATCACGCCTCCTTCTTAAACCCTCTCCTCTCTTGGTCTCCTTCGGATCTCCCCTCGTTTCTCACCCTGGGCTCCTTCTGCGCACCTCTGTGCACCCTGGGCGGGGGGCAGACCCCCTTCTCTTCCCTCTCCACACTGTCTCTGTAGGTGACCCCTCCCCTGAGTGCAAGACAGCTCCACTTGTGTATCTATTCACCCCACCTTGTAAACTTCAACTGCTCAGAAAGGAACACATTCATGCCCCAGATGTTGCTACCCTCCACTCCTACCCCACCCCTACTCAACCACTTCCCCTCATACTCTCCACCTCCCCTCTTCATTTTCCTCACAGAATATATCACCCTATGAAACTGTCTTTCTACTTGGTGTATGTGTGTTTCCTTGTCCACACCTTCCCTTGTGGGAGAAACAAGGCCGCCAATGCACATATTTTGTCCCCAGCAGCTAACTCACTGGTCTCAAAGTGTGGTCCCCTGCGAGACCAGCCGCCTCAGTATCACCTGGGAACTTGTTAGAAATGCAAATTCTCGGTCCCCACCCCAGACCTAAGGAAGCAGAAACTCCAGGGCTGGGACCCAGCAATCTGCGTTTTAACAAGCCCTCCAGGGGATTTAAAGTTTGAGAACCACTGGCCTGGCACAAGGTCTGGCGCTCCATGACTCTCAGCTGAATTAAAGAATCACATGCAGTAAGTGTTCAGTGCAAATTAGCTTATTTTGTAACTGGAGACCTCCTGGAGAGGCATCAAAACCAGGGCTAGATTAGTGTAAAAAATAAATATGGTGTGTGTTCTTATGTGCATGGACTGTCTGTGGATGGACACACAATAAATCCACATGGTGGTTATCACTAAGTAGGGGAACCAGCTGTTGGGAATCAGAGTAAGGAGAAAGGCTTCCTTTCATTGAGTACTTTTTTGCATCCTGGGAATTTTGTAATGTGTGTTCTATCTATTCAAATAATAGACAAAATGTACTTAAAACAAACAGAACCTGGTGGGGTTCCCTTTCCTAGCCCTCTCTCCCCATGCAGCCTGGCTCTGACTGGCTAGGCCCTGGAGGAGCAAGGCTGCCCTCACCAGAGAACTCTGCCCCCTGCTGGCAGTTCCCCCACATGGCCCCATGGTCTCCTCTGGCTTTCTCTCTTCTGCCCTCTCTCTCTCTGTTCCAACTTTGCACACACTGTTCCTTCTACCTGAAACTCTCTCTCTCCACCCAATCCAACTCATTCCTACTCATCCTTCCCATTTTATTTCAATGCTTCCCATCCCAGAAAGCCTTCCTTGATCACCACCCCCAACCAAAACGAGCCCTGTCACACACTCCTATGGCACCGGGAACTTCTAGGTGTGTTCTCAGTTGCAGCACTGCTGTGCAGTTGTGGGTCTGTGTGATTATTTGATTTGATTGTGTCTCTCCCACCACAGGGCGAGGTCCCCGTGATGGGGCTTACACCTGCCTCATTCCCAGCCGTATCCCTGTCTCCTCCTGTTTCTCTGTCTCTCTGTCTCTGGCCTCAGGTCTCCCCGGGAGATCCCTCCTCATCCTTAGATAGTACTTTCCTTTGCAGTTCTTCTGTCCTGAGTTCTGCTGGCGGTGGGAGTCTTTTTCATCTGTCTTTCTGAGCTTGTTTCCTCATTTGTAAATTGGGGGGAAGGTATTGACTTCTCAGGATTGTTGGGGGACTCTGGGGGGAAAAGACCCCATAGGAGGAGGTGGACACATAGTGGGTGTCTACCTCACAGGAACTTACATACTTAGGACAGTGGCTGGGGTCTCACTACATAGTCGTTTCCCTCACCTTTCTCAGTTTTGTGGTAGTTGACTCTTCCCAAGAAGCATTTTCAGAAGACAGGTAACTGGGAATTAGGACCACTCTTTAAATAACCTTAGAAACAGGTCCCATTTATTAGGCCAGACCTTATATTAATTACTTTGCATGCATCCTCTTATTTCTCATAACAATCCTGCGAGGGAGCAAGTATTATTATCCCTCCCTCCTTAGGAACCAGGACTTAGAGGCTCAGAGGTAACACGTCCACGGGCACAGTTATTAAGTAGAAAAGTCAGATGTTTTATTCATTCCACCACCCACTCAGCAGTTATTTATTGAGCGTCTGCTGTGTTCAGGCCCTGTGCTCAGCCGTTGGGGTTCTAATGATGAGAGTGAGAATAAAGGGATTTGACTAGTCAGGGACATCTAGGAAGGCTTTGGGGAGGAAGTGACAACAGAGCCGGTCTGAAGGATGAGGAGTTGTTTCCAAGGGCTGAGCGTTTGGCTGAACTCTTCTGCCCATCTTTGAGGGTCAACTTAGAAACCCCACTGAAACCCCAGGACTGTAGGAGGCTTGTGCAGTCCCATTTCCGCCAATTGGATCTCCAAGGAAGGGGAATTGATTACCTCCAGAGGCCTGTGATAGAAGAGGAAGTGGCCACATGGTCCTGACACATTTTAGAACCCAGAATGGAGGGTATGGCTCAGAGGACCCTTCTCCTCTGTTCTCCTCCCCCCCAACAAACACACTAAGGGCTCTCCTCCCCCTCTGGGGTTGGGGAATAGAAGTGGGGAAGCAATTACAGAGAGTTCAACAGAGTTGGAAGGGAAGACAGAGGGGATCTGGATGTCCTCTGGTGGGAGGTATTAGGACGGTGTCCCTGAGGAGATATTTGAACAGGATCTTGAAAGACGAATAGGAGTTTGGGAGTGAGGTGGGAGAAGCCAGCAGCATTCCAGCTTGTAGGAGCCAACAGTTGCAGTTCGGGTGTCTGACTAGGTTTCAAATCCCCAGCATCACCCACTGCTGGGTGATGTCATCAGTGTATGATAAGGACAATATCGGAGCTACTTCATGGAGCAGGTGTGAGGTTTAGACAACATAGCGTCAGTGTAAATCTCTCAGAACAGTGGCCGGCACAGATTAAGGATGCAATACAGGTTAATCAATGTTGGTAAGGAACCCCCAAGTGCAGGGAAGCGTTGCAAAACCTCCTGCGTAGCAGGTGAGGGAAGGAATGTGAGGAGAAATGTGCGAAGGGGTCAGATCAGGCAGGGATGCGAATGCCACGATGAGGACTTAAAAATTAAGCAAAGAATGACATAGACGAGCCAGTGGATTGGTGGGGCGGGGTAGGGAGGAATGGGGACAGTGAGGAAGCTGCGGTTTAACCCATCAGAGCAGAGGCGGGCAAAGCACCAGTGTTCTTGTTCTCTGTCTTCAAGCAGGCCAGGTAGGGCTTAGTTAGACCTCAACCAGCCGCGCTGAGTCCTTCTGCAAGAGAATCGCGGAAGGCGGACGCCCCTGCGGGCCCAGAGGCTGGTGACCGCGCGCCATCTGGTGGCCGCAGGAGGTGGGCTCAGTTGGGAGCAGCCAAAAGTTTGCAAAACCCGGGATTTTGCTCCGGGAAACTGAGGCGGGGACCCGAGGTAGGGGACGGGGGGTTGGAATCTTCCAACTGCACCCCGTCCCTATTCCAACTCCATTTTACAGACAGGGAAACTGAGAAGAAGGGAAGGCGAATAAGGCTGGATAAGGAGCGTCTCAAAAGGAGGGCTTCAAGACCCCCGGAGCCAAGATCTGAGAGTTTCTTTAATGGCCTGGCAGGGGGAAAATGAAAGAGGAGGAAGAGAAACTTTAGTCTTTCCCGCCCACCCGGAGGTAAAAGGCTTTAAAGAGTACCCCGGAAAGCAGAGTTTTTATAGATTCTATTTGCATACGAACGCAGTCACCTCGAGTTAAACTTCGGTCCTTTAATCTCAGGTCCAATTTGTCCCGAAGCCGCGGAGGAAGGCGCCCTCGAATACCTTCAAGCTCCGCCCCCTCTGAACCCCGCCCACAGGGCTGGGCTTCATTGCACGTGCTCACCCGACTCCTTCGCGATCCGCCTCCTTGGGAAGATTTATTGTTGGGGCGGGGGTATACGAGGAGTCATAGTGAACGTTGACCATGGATAAGTAAAATAAAGAGAAGGCCCTGAAGGGACGTTTGTTAAATTCTTACTAGACTTTTTTTCAGGGTTCGTGATATTGACAGGCCTCGGCTTTCCCTTCTTCAGGGCTGCTTATTCCTCTTCCCACCCCTTCAGCTGGTGGAGTCCCGTGTGGCCAGCCTCGCCGGGCGGACTCCAACTCCCAGAGTGCCCCGCAGGGCCGTGCGTGGCAGCGGCGCGTGACGTCGGGGGAGGGAGCTGGCCAGTGCTGAGGGGGCGCGGCGCGGAGGGGCGCGGAGCCGGGCGGCTCGGGGCCCAGAGAGCGCCGCGGCCGGGAGCCCGCCGGCCCCTGACAGCCCCCTCCCCCCGGCGGACGACGACGACGACGACGACGAGGGCGCCGGCCATGGCGGAGCAGCGAGCCCAGCGCGGGCCCTGAGCACCACCGCATGGAGCGGGACGAACGGCCGCCTAGCGGAGGGGGAGGCGGCGGGGGCTCGGCGGGGTTCCTGGAGCCGCCCGCCGCGCTCCCTCCGCCGCCGCGCAACGGTGGGTGAGGGGCGTGCGGAGCCCGGGCCCAGCAGGACCGGCCCCTGTCCCCTACCCCGAGGGTCCCTCTCCTCTTCGCCGACTCTCACTCTGGGCAGCGTCCCCTCAGCGTGGACCTTCACCCCGGTCCCCCTCTCCGCGGACCCTCCCTCTCCTCCTTCCCCGTTCTCCTCCGCGCGGACCCTCCCCCTGCCCGGTTCCCTCAACCCCGACCTTCATTCCCCCTCCCCCGTCCCCTAGCACAGGCCTCCCCTCCCCCCACCCCTCCCCCAGGTCCCCTCTCCCCCTCCCCCGGTCTTCTCCGCGCCGAGCCCTGCCCTGCCTGGGTCCCCTCCGCGCGAATCCTCCCCTGGCTCCCCACCTGGCGTCCCGACAGTGGGGGCCTCCCCTCCCCGTCGGGTTCCCTCTGCTCAGAGCCTCCTCTCTTCCCCCCCGGGGTCCCCTTTAAACTTCGGGGGCCTTTCCCCCGAAGGGTCCTTCGGCGCCCAGCGCTCCCCTCCCCTCCCCCAGCGCCCTCCACGCGGGTCCCTCCGCCGTCGGGGACGCGCTCTCCGCGCCCCGCCGACGCCACACCCTCGTCCCCCGGGTTCCCTCTGCCCCGCACCTTTCTGGAGCCTCTTCCCGTCTCTGCGGTCCCGCGCTTCCCGGGCCACCCCCGTGCTTCTGCGACCTCCACCTCGGCGCCCACCCCCCGGTCCCTAGCCACCAGGGCGTCGTTTCCTTTTCGGACCTCCCAGTGCTTGCTCCGCACCCGGTTCCTCCGCTCCTTCCCCGCGCTCTCCGGCCGGCCTCCGCCCCTGCTCAGCCCTCTTCGCCGCTGGGCGACCCCTTTCTGCCGACTCGGATCCCTGGCCCGCCCGGGTGCTCGGGACACCTGCCTCTTCCCTCCTTCAGCCGGCCCGTCCCGGTCCGCGCTTGCCCAGCCTCACTTCTGCTGTGGCCTTTCGCGATCCTAGACCCCAGGCCCTGAGAATTCCTCACCTGGCCCGGCCCTTCCGACCGCTCTCCCCTGCCCCCACGTCCGGGCCCAGTCCTCAGGTTCCTCGGGGCTGACTCTCCCTCCTCCCCCTGGCTCCCTCCCCCTGCGGGGTGTTTTATTTGTATCTGTTTGATATTTTCCCCCTCGGTGTTTGCCGCGGAATGTTTTTATTGGTAACGTGTAAGGAGCTTTTGTGAGGTCGTAAAAGGTGAACTTTTGAACTTGGAAAGCGCCCTGGAGCAATTAGCGCAGGCGATAGCCCCGGGAGGCCTGCATTACAAAGGGTGCTCGTACCGGCCGGCAAACGCTCCGGCGGCAAACCCGATTTATTTATTTATTTGCCCTGCCTTCCACCTTTCACATCTCCTCATTTCCGAATAAAGGGCAGGCTCTCGGAGATCCGTGCCTCCTCCCCTCTCTGCGCCATAAACTCGCAATTCTCTGAAAGATCTAGGACCGAACAGTGTCTAACAAGTAACAGATTTCAAATTGAATGCAAACACCCGGGACAGTTAGGAGGCACTAAAAATTAATTGCTTCGGCAAGAAGTTTCTCAATCAGGACAGTGACCTGGCAGGTGTGAGGAAAGTAACCTGAAAATAGGTCACTTAGGCTCTCAATTGTTGAATGAATGAGGAGCTGCAGAGGGGAGAAATCTTGGGGTGGATTTGCGTCTTCATACATTTATTAAGTCGTCAAACAGTTATTGCCAATTCAGTAGATCTGTATTTTTTAGCAGTTCAGGGAAAAGTCTGTTTGGAAGAGAGCCTGGTTAACTTCACTTGATGTTGCTGACCGAAGAGTGTTAGGTTTTAAAAGCTCTTGTCCTTTTTTAAGATGCCTGTGATGTGTGGTATCTAGGTGGCTGACAGTCCCGTGGGATGTCTTTGGAGACTAATTTCTGAATGTGAACATGTTTGAGATCAATAAAATCCCGGGTCACAATGGAGGAGGCTGGAATCCAGTTAGGGTAGAAACAGACAGTATCATAGGAACAAAGGATTTCTTTAATGCTTTTGACTTTTTAAGCTTTCTAAGTGAATATTTGGTTTGTATTAACGTGACAATGTTGTAAATCCTGATCTAAAATTTACCATGCTGATTTGTTTTTTTTTTTTTTACCGAAGTCTCAGTTCTGTCTTATAGCCCATATTAGTGTATTTTCATAATGTCTTTCTGGATGTGTATACTTCCTGTGCTTACCTGTGCATAACACGTACATGATGGATTTTACTGCAGACATTACTTTCAATTCTAGTTGAGAATATTGTAAGGGAAGCCTAGGAACTGCATTTGCTATTAATTATTCATTAGTACATTTTAAAGAACTCAGTGGTGGTTTTAACTCTTAATCAAATTTCCCATTCATAGTCTCATTTCCTCAATTGGTCAGAACCATTTAAAAGAATGTTATCGAGCCATCTATTTAGGCTAAGGTGGCTTTAATATTTTACATCAGTCCAATTTAGTGGTACAAATATTTCCTTTTTGTTGAAAGCACAATGGGACTTTTGGCAGTTTGATGGGCTTAAAAGAAAATACACGAAATGTTAGACTGTTGTGGAATGTTTTATTTTTCAGTGTAAAAACAAGCATTGTGTACTGTTTTACAATTTATATTCATTATCTCTTATAACTTAAGATGCTCACAGAAGAATTACCAAAAAAGAAAAAAAAAGTTTATCTTTAGAATGGTGGGAACATTTTTTTTCTTTTATGCTTACTAATTAATATTTTCCTGCAAAAGTAAGTGAAACTGCTTAAGTTCTACGCGCAGAAAATGAATTCTCCTGGCTTTTTATCCTAGCAACTGATTTCCATTTCGTATGAAATATTTGCAATAGATAGCTGTCTAGATAGGAGGTCTTTTGGTTTATGTCATGAAGAAGTTAACTGAAGGTGGAATTTTAGAAATGTTTTCCCACCAGAAATGCCATTGATGCTGAATTTACAGTCCTTTAAATGGTTTTTATTATTCTATCAGAACAGAGTTGCTAGCCTTTTGATGCACCATCACCCTTCCAGGAATTCCCTGTGCTGACTGTGCTAGATATTTTTGGTTGTTCCTTGTAGGTTTTCATAACACACATGAACTCCTTTAGTCCTAATAGAGGACTGCTCCCTTTTGGGGTTTCAGAGGAAGGTGAATTACTTGAGGAAGTATATGCTGAATATTGCATTTGTTCATTTTATTTTAAGAGAATATGGGAGTAGACTTTTAAATATTTCAAGCAGAGGAAGGTAATAAGCCATTATTACCATCAGTAATTAAAAGCATGCTTTGTATAATTACACTTTAGAGGAAATGGGGAAAAGTTCACTAAATAACATGATGGCTTTTTCCCGCATGTTTATCCCTGAAAATAAATTAGCAAATGTTTCTATGACAATTTAACTTTTTAGTTCTGTGACTTTAAAAATAAAGTTAATTGAGTCACCTCGGTATTTTCTACTTCCATTAAAAAAATGCATATTGTGGTACTGTTCTTTAATACAAAGAGCATACAGGTATTTTTTAGTAGGTTTTGTGACCGCCAAAGAACGCTGAAAGGCAACAATGAACGGATTCACTGGTGATTTTTAGCACCTGAGGTGTGAGAGGGCCATGCTTCCAATCTCAGATTTACCATCCACCAAATTCTTTTTGAGCATTTCTATTCCATGTAATCAAAATATGATCATGACATGCTTCCTAATCTGTAACTCGTTCTGAATTTTATGGCAAAAATATGTGCGTGCCCGCGTGTGTGTGTTAGCATGTGAAAGGGAGTTAGGTGGAGAGGAGGCGGGGGGGGGGGGGGGGGAAGCTAATGAAAAAAAAACCTGCTGGTAAATTTCCTAAAATATGCCCAAGTCATGCATTTCCATATTTTCTTCATAATTTCTTGGTTTCTCGGGTTTTTTTCTTTTTCCTGGGGTTGTGGGGCAAAGGTAGAAAACAAACTTTAGATTAAAATACCTAATTTTAGGTTAGTGGAGAATGGAGAGTAGAAATACCAACTGCTGCTATGATATAAGTAAAGGAAGTTTCTTATACCACTTCTAGTGCTTGTAGTGCAAGTTGGCTTTAAATTGCTAATGATGCTTGCTTGTTTTGGGGCCTGAGGCTGTGTGAGTTTCATCCTGTATTAAGATACCATCACTTTGTTTTTATAACTGGATAGATATTTATTGGTTTGTGTTGAATAAATTGGTCCATTAATGAATTGTGTTCAGATGGCAACTTCTGGCTTCAGAATTTGAAAAGCCGGGATAGCTCCTTCCACATTAGGAGACTTCATTTTTAGCAAACTTCACCTAGATCTTGGGGGCCTTGTCTTAATTTTTTGTTCTTATGTTTACTTTTGTGTTGTTGTCAAGTTAAATGACACTTCTTGGTTTAAGTATTTTTTCCATGTATATAATTAGCTTGAAAGTTAAATTTGGGAAGATGTCTTTTAAGAGTGAATTTTACATCGTTGGTCAAATCTCTTCTTTTAAAGTAGGACAATAAAATTTTTGTGTGAACCAGTCATCTTACATGTGAAAAAGTTAGAAAAATCAAAGTTCTGAATCAACAGATAAACAAAGCTTGCATTTAAAGCAAAGAATTAAAGTGTACTTGAAACAGTTTTAAGCAGGAGGTACTATTGAATATGCCCACACAAGTAGTGATTTAATATAACCAGCTCTTTGTAATACTTTGAAAGTATTTCCAAAACTAACAAGTTGTGAAAGAAAATGTTTTCTTTCAAACTTTTGTATTCTTAGGTCAGTTTTTTCCTGGCTTGGGTAATTTCTTGAGGGTTTGTGGATACTTTTGATTGATAATCTGATATTTCTGAACCCTAGTTATTCAAAGTCAGCAAGAAGTACTGAGCAGGTAATTCTTTTTCGGGTTTTGAGCCCCTGGTAGAGCCAAAGGTTCAGATTCATCTGAGCTTAATCTTAGGGGAAAAAAAAAAATCTCTGGAGGTAACTTTGATATACAGTAGTCCTAGAATCAAGCCCAATCTTCTGTTTATTGCTTGTTTTCTAACATGGCTTGTCTTTACAAAAAAGATAAGGCTGTTAGACCATAGATAATGGAAAATTAGGAGAAAACCATTGTGAGATGTCTAACCCGCTTTTCAGTGTGGTTTAGAAATAACTATAGAATAAAGAACTTTATTCAAAATAATAAAACATTTTCTACTTTATTTCTTTCTTCCCTTATTACCTGCTGTTAAACAGCAGCCTTCATAGAATAACTTCTCAGGAAAACGGATTTTTTCGCTGGTTACGATTATTTAAATAAGACTTTACTGTGTAACCCGGTAATTCTAATTAACAGTGATTTAGTTGGGGAGCGAACCAGGATTTCCTCAGCTGGCTGCTGGGAAGCTGAATTGCTTTTTTCCCCACCCCCAGCTGCACCAAATCTTTTGATCCCTAAGCTACAGTGGTTGTCATTTGAGAAAGCAAACTGAGAGAAAATAAGTTGTGAAAATAGCCTACTTCGAGGCTTCATTTGCGTTTTGGAATTTTTGTTCTTAAAAAAAAAATTATAGGAGTAATTGAACTTTCAAAATTTATCTTGAATGGAGCAAACTGACCAAACTTTTATGTTTAAGTAGAAAATTCCTGGATTTCCTTAAAAATACATTTCTTGCTTTAAAAATTTTGGGGATGTTGTAATATTGACAGTCACTTTCAAAAGAGAAATTATCCTAATTATAAATTCACAGGAGGCATTCAGGTGTTTTGGATTTCTTTAAGAGAATGTCTTTGGGGAAAACAAAAGTTAGCCTTTATGCAATGGAAAAATTTTCATTCAAGGTAGTTTTTGGTTTCTCCATCAGCATTATATAAAAAGTTCAAATAAGAATCACAGATTTTTCTGTCATATACTAAATAAACTCTACAGTTTGTTTTATTAAGAGTTACTTTAAAAAGTATCTTCAAATGATGAGGTCTTTGAATTCTAACTGCAAACTGTACACCCTTCAATTTATTTACACCAGAGAAGCTATTCAAGCATAAACCACAGATGGCAGTAGTAGCATATTTTTTCTATTTTCTGGATGGATTCTTGCCTTTAAGTTGGTGTCAGTTCTATGCACACTGTTGATAAGTCAGCTGGCAAGTGTAGTGTTTCCGAAACCAATTCCCTAGGCAGCAACATGTGATGTATTCTGGAAACAAATCTGGTCATTCGATTTGAAGATATACTCTGTGGGTGGTTTGAACCAGAATAGCGATTTTGTCAAAGTGAGAAATCATAAAAATTTGGTAATAATGATAGAGGGAATTGTTTGAGTAATTAGCTATAACACATTGGAATTCTAGTGGTGGTGTTAACCAAGGATGTGTCAAACAGATATTTGCTTGACCAACTATTTGCATTGGAAACAATTTATAATTCATTTAAAAATATACTCAAGAATCATAATTTTGAGAGAGAGAAATGCACAACTAAATTCCACATAGCCTTCTCAGCTTTTTTTCCCCCAACTCATCCTTATCTTTCGTAGTAGCATGGAATTTTAGATCTGTCTATAAAAGCATTTCAGAGGTTTGTAAGTGGGTTCTGCTTGCTCTTCCAGTCCATTATTGTAGTGTCAAAATGTCTGTATTCTTAAATTTTTCCTCTAAAAACATTAATTGAAAAAGGGCATAATTGATTAAACAGACTTTTAGACTTCCTATGATATTTCCTTTGAGTCTAAAAAAAAAGCAGGTATAATCCCATAGTTTAAGACTCATGAAACATTTCAGCAACAAATCTATGCCAAAATGAAGGACAGAGTGATTCAGTGAAGGGAACTACCTTAACCTGTATCTAGTTTTTATTTAAAAAATTAATATTATTTAATGTATGCACTTATTTCAATCCTGAAGCTTTATCACTTTGAGAGGATTAAAAATTCAGTCTTGACCATTTTTGTAAATTCCTTATGCTCTACTGGATCAGATGCAATGTTCTTTTTATCACAGTTCACTCCAATTTATCCAATTTAGTTTTTCTCACAAAAGAAAAAAGAGGACATGATACTTCTGTGAAGCCTTGTATACTTTTTATCCTGCTTCCTCATCTCTTGTCTTTTAAAATTTATAAATAATGAAGTAGTACTCAGTTGGATCGTATTATTTTCTTTCATTCATCATTTGTTGATCATTCATTACTGAATTGTTTGTTTCAGACTTAATCTCTTCCCACATATGGAGTCCTTAAATTTGTTATGTACTATATTTTCTAAACCAGTAGTTTTCAAAGTGTGGTTCACAAACCTCTGAGACCATTTCAGGAGGTTCTTGAGGTCAAAACTATTTTTATAATATTACCGACATTGTTTGCCTTTTTCACCATGACATTTCATCAGTTGACATGTTCAACTGATGGTGCAAAAACAATAGTTGGTGAAAACTGTTAGCGCCTTAACAGAAATCAAGGCATCAAACTATACTATTAGTCATTGTATTCTTTATCTCCATGCACTTGTATTAAAAAAAAAAGCCATTTCGTTTAAGAATGTTTTTGATGAAGCCGTAAAAATGATTAATTTTATTAAATCTTGACTCTTGAGTACATGTGTTTCTGATAGTCTGTGTGAGGAAATGGCAAGTACATACAAAGCATTTCTGCTGCATACTGAAATAGAATAGTTGTATTAAAGAAAAGTGCTTGTGCAATTATGTTGTGAGATGAACTAGCTGTGTTTTTTCGTGAAACACCATTTACTTGAAAGAACAATTGACAGGCTGTCGTTTATTCAGACTTGGGGATTTGGCAGACCATTTTTTGGAAATGAGCAGTGAGCCTGTCACTCCAAGGACAAGTGACAGTATTTGTTGCTGGTGAATAAAATTTGAGCTTTCAAGCGACAATTAGAATTTTAGAAAACTTGTACCCGCCACTTTGAGCTTGATAGCTTCCCAAAACTTAGTCTTTTCTGATGAGATCAATGGTGATACTATTAACAACTGTGATTTTTTTTGATAATGTATAATGAAATATATCAACATTTTGAAGATCATGTTTCAGTGAAGGAGTATTTTCTAAATACCCCACTTTGTGATGTTGCAGAATCCTGCATGGGTAAAAGATCTGTTCAAAATGTCAAATAGACTAGTGGATTTTAATGTAACAGAGTATACAAAGTTCATTGATACGGTTTTAGATTTCGCATTGAACTAACCTTTAAAAAAAACCTCTACTTACTGAGTTTTGGTGTATTATCAAAGGAAAACATCCACAATTATTTTAATAAGCAAGTACTTCTTCCTTTTCCTATTGTAAATCTGTGAGGCCAGATTTTCTGCCTATACTTCAATCAAAACAGTGTATCACAACATATTGAATGCAGAAGCATATAGGAGAATCTAGCTGCCAGAATTAAGCCAGATATTAAAAAGATTAGCAAAAATATAAAACAATGCTACTCTTCTCACTAATTTTTTGTTTTGTTGGAAAATATAGTTATTTTTTGTAAAATGTTATTTATATTAACACTTAATGGATTTATTATTGTTACTTTTAAATGAATTAATAGATTTTTTTTAAAAATTGCATAGTTTATTTTCTAGTGTGGTTAATATCTATAGATGTAACCTACATAAACATTGTCTCTTTTGGGTCCTCAATAATTTTTAAGAGTGTAAAAGGGGTCCTAAGACCACTCAGACCAAAATATGTGAGAACCTCTACTCGAAATGAACCAACTTAATGTGTAAGAAAATAGCGACTTCACTAGTTACTATTATTAGTATTTACTTTGGGCTTTTTCCTCCGTAAAGGGGCTACAGAGGGGAAAAAAATTGGAAATGAGTTCACATCATTTTAGGTTTTCTCTGCTTGAGACTAAATGAAGTGTGTTGTACTTCACTGTCACTGAGTTCTCTGATAAGGCTTTTGTTACTTGCTACATGAAACCTGTTGCTTAACTGTTAATTATCTTGTGGCAGAAATTTTCCAGTAGATCCTGTTTCCTCACCAAGGGTAGATTTATAATTGTAGAAATAAATCTGACAACACAAAAATACTTTCTTACTTCGTAAGAGTCATTGCTATAAAAATAATGAAATATTTATGAGAGATAAAAATCCTTTTTTGCTTTTTAAAACTCCTAGCAAGAATAGCTTGCTTGTTTGCTTTCGGTAGACATGCTTGGCTTTCACTGAATCTTCCAAAGTTGTGATTTCGGTAATGTCATTTGGTTTGCCTTTTAACGTGGTTTTCACTGAGGGAGGTGGTAATAAAGTCTGTATAGGAGAAGCATCTCCTCTTTTGGTCTAAGAATACCCTTTCCTAGTATAAGTAACATTTTAGTGTAAGTCAATTACTGTGTTGTTGAAGAGTTAGGGATTTACTCCTTAGGGTAGTTGTTAGGTAGAACTCATTCTGTAGAGCTTGCTGGCAGAAGAAATGTCACATAACAAGGTGAATAACAATAAGGAGTTACTGGGTCAGAATTTAAGATGAAGCTTGGTGGGTGATGAAAGAACAGTGAGGTATTTGGGCTTCCTTCCTGAGAGCTCTGTGATTATCTTGATGTTCTTGGAGTTTCACGTAATGTACCTTTTAAACATTTTTGTGTTCTGTGGGGTTGAAGCTTAGTCATGAGATGATACAAGCCTTTCCTTTTTCATTTTAACGCTTGGATTTTATTTCAGGTGAAATCTTTAAATGCATTCGTCGTCAGTTGAGTTAAATCGTTTTAACTGCTAAACTTAACTGATGCAGATTTGGTTTTTTTCTTCCATGTTCTTGCTGTACTCCTGAAATCTAACCTGTCAGGAGACTTCCTCTCTAGCCTTACAATCCTTCCTCCAAAATGCCTTTTTAGCGGATAATAAACCACCTGGGGGAAGCCCCCTACTGATATCTCTGTAGAGGGCTTTGTTTTTTGGAAGTGGCAGTAGTAGTCTCAGCCAGGGAGGAAGGATTTTGGTTAGATGGTGTGAGAGGGAAAGAGCAGGGACTCTGGAGTGTGGCAGAACTATGTGATCTTTGTCACTTCTCTGAACTTTAGTGTTGCCATTTAATAATAATAGCAGATAACATTTATATAGTGCTTATTATATAATATTCTAAGCACATACATTAACTCACTTTATCCTCATAACCCTATGAGGTAGGTGTGCTGTTATCATCTCCATTTTACAGATGTGAAAACTGAAGCCCACGGAAGTTAAGCCCCAGATTTCAGTTAGTAACAGCATTAATTATTTGTTTCCTAGATTTAATCTCTCCTTCCTCCCTCCCCTCCCTATAATATTTATAGAAATACTATATTTCTATAGTATAGAAATACTATAACATTTCTGAAATTGACCGTAGGGTTATTAGGATTAGTGACACGGTGTGTAAAGTGCCAAGCAGAATATCTGCCCTAAAGCAGACGCTTGTGAATCCAGGCCATTTATAGTTGTTGAGGAGGCCCAGAACTCAACTCTATAGATTAGAGAGTCACACAGATCCACTCTTAGAATTGCAGGTGACTTTTTCTTCTCATGTTGTCTTTAATAAGCCAACCAGAAAACAGTTGGCTAGGAAACAATTTTGCAGAATCAGAGACAATCCTTGGTGAACCTGAGGAATGCTGAGGAAAGAAGGGGTTTTGAGCTACTTAAGACAGAGATACCGTATCTTCCATGTGAATCCTCAGCACTAAGGACAAGGAATCGATGTTTCATGAACGTTGAGTGAATGAGTGAAAGAATGGTCAGGTCAAGACTCTGAGTCTTTTGCTTATGTCAGAGTCCTTTGAATCTGAGTCCTTTGCGGGTAGTCGGGAAGTCTGAAATATGAGGGAAGGGAATGTGCGTTTGGGGCCAGTATCTAAGTCAAGCAATGTGTTGAAGCTAAATCCAAGGTTTGATGGGCCCTCTTGGAACCAGAATGTAGTTTCTGTTTGCAAATGTGGCTCTCCTTGTAACTAAAGTGACTAAATATACCAGATTAAGACGAGATGACCAATAAACTCCTGGCTGTTTGCTTGACTTACTTGGGGAATGCAGTTTAGGAAAAGGTGGCCTTTGTCCCTTGTACCTTTTTTATTTCTGCCACACAAAAGCTGGCTATGTGAAAGAGAGGAGAACCAATACAAGAACGTTGATGTGACCCTTTGAAAATGGAAATATAAGAGCCAGTTGCCCAAAGCTTGTAAAACATAGAAAGTGATTTCCTAGCAGAGAGAGAGAGGGTGAGAAAGATGTGGCAGTGTGGGTTAATGGATGATGGTAGCAATGTAGTTTGAGTAGGAAGGACTTGAGAGAAGAGGCCAACCACATTATTTGAGGAGGTAAGAGGTTATGATAATTTGTAATGTAAACTTGAAATTAGATGTAGAGTTTTCATTTGTTTTTCTTTTTAACATCACTTTTCTTCCCATTTTATAACCCCTCCATGCCACAGTTTCTCTTCTGTAAGTAAAATTTCATTCACGAAGTCAAACCCATAGTTAATTTCAGAGTTTTCCTCATTCCTTATAAAGGGATTTTTGTCTGCAAAACTCATTCAGCATTGAGAAGAGTCCTATCCTCTTAAGATTAAATGCCCTGCATTTGAGAACATGGATTCATTAAGGAAAATTGCAAAACCTCCTTAAATGCTGTTGGTCTGTAAAAAGGGAACCCAGCAGGAAAGGGGCGGCAGTGCATGGGGGAGGGGTGTAGTGGGGGGGATAGCAAGGGAGCTGCAGTTGAAATATTCATCAATCATTTTACTGGCACCAGGAAACCAATCAGCCTTTTAGAGGAGAGAACTTAATCAATCACCTAATGTGAGAAATTACAATTGCTTTCCCACAAAAGAAAATTCCTTTAACTTGCTGAAAGATCAAATCTGAACGATAGTTGGACTGGCTGGAATCTGGAGCTAACTGACGGCAAGCAGTTATGGAAAGTACTACTGTGGTGAAAAAATGCATTTAACATTTGAAGGTAAAATTTCCTCTCTCTTTTGAGCCTTTTCAGAATATTTCAAAGTAAGTTTGCTTTTCATATAGTGTGTCCATTAATAAAAACAATTACCAAGCATTTATGGGTAGTATGAAGTGTGTGAAATACTGTAAATATTTTCTCCAAAGGTAGTTTCAGGAGCATAGATGGGGCTCCTGGCTGGAGAATACCCAGCGTTTCCAGTTCCTTGTTTGGAAAGCAACTTTAGAGCATTGTCTAAGGGACACATCCTGGGGAACACAGTTGGAAGTGCTTGCATCTAAATTAAAGCAGGAGAGATTTAGCTGTATCTTGTATTTAGATTTTAAATGGTGTGATCTCTGAGCTCTGTGCTTGAATTGCCTGTGGTCCTTAGGTCCTTAGGTGTGAGCTGCTTAGGAATCTAATATTTTTAAAATTAGAAATGCAGGAACACTGTAGAAAATATGGAAAATGAAGGGGAAATTACCTATAATCTTGCCTCCAAGCAACTTTTATTAACATTTTCTTATGTTTTCTTCTAGACTTTCTTCAAATCCTACTTTTTTTGCTTGTTGTTGTGATCATACAGTATATACCATTGTTTTGTGCTTTTTGTTTAATTTTAAGCTTTTTTTCTCATGTTATAAACTTTACTCATCAACATGAATTTATTTAAAACTTTTAATAGCTATATGTTGTATTTCATTTTTGCACATTTAGATAGTTTTTAGTTTCTCACTTTTGTAACAATACTGCCCAGACCATCATGTGCTTTCTTTTATTTTGGGTTATTTTGGGGGGATAGATTTTTTGAAGTATGTATCTACCTCAGTGTACCTTCACCAACAACCAGTTTAATTTACACTAAGATACCTTGTATACAAACATCTAGGGCTGTCAGCAGGGCTTATTTTTTTTAAATAAATGCCTGATGCTTTAGATAGAATTGAGACACTGTGGTAGGCTATTTGCTCTGTTCTCATTTTTTGGAGAGGTAGTCATTCCCAATGCCTTTGTCCCCTGAATCTTCTAGATTTCTGGCACCAGGCCTCCCATGCACATTGCCCTCCACCCCGGTCTCCATCCCCACCCCAGTATCTCCACCTTGGTCAGAGCAGTGCTTAGGGACCCTCTGAGGCTCTTCTTTCTCTTACAGATTATGAGGGAATGGGTGGTAAAGACACTTTGGAGCCTTCTCTAGTTGCCTCTAAAAATCTCGGGAGGATGGATTGGTGTGTGAGGGTGTGTGTGTGTCTGTGTCTTCTAAAACAACTATATCACCTTCCTTGAAGTCTTGAATATGTCCTGAAACTTACAACTGAATTTGATTAGAAATTAAGTACATGGAGAGAGAGAGGTTAAACTTGCGCTCCTTTAGAAATCTGTGTGAGTTCCTCAGGGGCTGACTTCTATCCTGATCCTGCACAGGGTCTGATAGTGAAATGACCTGTATAAATCTGACATTAAATTTGAAACACATTCACAGTTTTTAACAGGGCTGGTTTCAGAATGGAAAAAGAAACATTTTGGGAGTCTGGCTACCAACAAATTTTGAATTAAAGCATAAATCGTATTTGCTGAAATTCAAATTAGTCTCCTAGTAATTTTTAAAGTTTATGTTGATTCAGAGTAAACACGAATGTTTTGAAGATCATTTCCTCTGCTTCTTTGTGCTTACCACTGGTGGTCAGAGAACTTGCAATTTGCCAAGACATAGTTTTTATAATGCTCCTTAATAAGAAAGTGAATAAGCCAGCTGCTCATTCAGCTATACCAATTGCTAAACCTCCTCAAATCCTGGTTAGTAATTAAAAGCCTTGAGATGACCTTGAATCTAACTGAATTACAAAAGCTGTCCTGAGTTAAATTTATCGCTTTTGTTGATTTCAAAAGAGGTTAGGAAGAATCACATTCTATTTGCTAAAACATTAAGGGTAGCCTTGGGTGTATACATCGAAGATGAGAAGTAATTAATAAGAGGCACTGTTAAAGTGCAAAAGAGAGGCCTGGAATGGACTGAAAAAAATTGTCATCTCTTTGTTGAGCTTTAAAAATATGTACTTGAAAATGTTTAAGAGAGGGTGGCATTTTTCAATGTGTCAGTTTGTCTATATTCAGATTTGCAAAATGATCTATCTTTTCCCTACCTTAACATCAGAGATTTTCGAACCCAAAGGGGAATCAGAATGAATATTTGATGCTTTGTAAAGGTAACAGTTTAATTGGTTCTTAAAATATTTTACAGGAGTGAGAACTTTGTTAGTAAAAGTTTCTGATTATACTCAGGCAGTGTAAAAGTAAAAATACTAATATTTTAAAAATGCTTTATATATGTGCTGTGTTATAAGATCTATGAATAGAGAATTTTTCTTCTTACTAAAAAGGACAATATATTTTCATTTGTTTAGAGAGTCTTGAACTACTGTCTTACTGATAGAAGGAAACTTGAAATTGTTGCTATAAGAAAAGTCAAGTTTTGTGTGTCCAGGTGAGATAAGATGTCTCCTAGCATCATAAATGTGATAAATTCCTGAATAGTCCAGCTGTATGGCAAATAGTTTGAGCAAGCACTAATGTCTTATATAGATCTTGTAGACTTTAAGATAATTTTAGTTTTTACATTTATTTAATGAGACTAGCCTACACTTTGATCAAAATAGTTGATCATATAGTTAAAATGTCCGTACTACCTAAAACGATCTACAGATTCAATGCAATCCCAATCAGAATCCTAATGACAGTCTTCATGGAAATAGAACAAAGAATCCTAAAATTCATATGAAACAACAAAAGACCCCAAATAGGTAAAGCAGTCCTGAAAAAAAAGAACAAAGCTGGAGGCATCACAACCCCTGACTTCAAAATATACTACAAAGCTATAGTAATCAAAACAGCATGGTACTGTTACAAAAACAGGCACACAGATGAATGGAACAGAATTGAAAGTCCAGAAATAAAACCACACATCTATGGAGAGCTGATCTTTGACAGAGGGGCTAAGAATATACAATAGAGAAAGGAAGAAAGGAAAGTCTCTTCAATAAATGGTGCTGGGAAAACTGGACAGCCACATGCAAAAGAATGAAAGTAGACCATCTTTTTTTTACCATACAGAAAAATTAACTCAGAATGGATCAAAGACCTGAAAATGAGACCTGAAACTATAAAACTCTTGGAAGAAAATATAGGCAGTACATTATTTGACGTCGGTCATAAGGGGATCTTTTCGAATTCCATGTCTACTTGGACAAGGGAAACAAAGAAAAAATAAAAAGTGGGACTTCATCAGATTAAAGAGTTTCTACAAGGCATATGAAACCAGGATCAAAATGAATATAGACAACCCAGCAGCTGGGAGAAAAATATTTGCAAATCATATATCTGACAAGGGGTTAATCTCCATAATATATAAAGAACTCACACAACTGAATAACAAAAAAAAAAAAACCAACCTGATCAAAAAATGGGCAGAGGATATGAACAGATACTTTTCCAAGGAAGATAAACAGATGGCCAACAGGCACATGAAAAGATGTTCAACGTCACTAATCATCAGGGAAATGGAGATCAGAACTGCACTACGATATCACTATGATAACACCTGTTAGAATGGCTCTAATCACCAAGACGAAAAACAACAAATGTTGGAGAGGTTGTGGAGAAACGAGAAACTTAACTCACTGCTGGTGGGAATGCAAACTGGTGCAGTCTCTATGGAACACAGTATGGAGATTCCTCAAAAAAACTGAAAACAGAAATATCTTATGACCCATCTATCCCAGTACTGGGTATCTACCCAACAAACATGAAATCAACCATCCATAGAGGCTTGTGCACCCCTATGTTCATTGTAGCATTATTCACTATAGCCAAGAAGTAGAAGCAACCCAAGTGTCCCTCGACTGATTGGATAAAGAAGATGTGGTATATATATACAATGGAATACTGCTCAGCCATAAAAATAGACAAAATCATCCTATTTGCAACAAGGATGGAGCTGGAGGGTATTAAGTTAGGTGAAATAAGCCAGAGAGAGAAAGACAAACACCACATGATTTCACTCATATGTGGAATATAAATGAATGCATGGACAGAGAGAACTGTTTGGTGGTTACCAGGGGCAAGGGGGATGGAGTGTGGGCACAAGGGGTGAAGGGATGCATCCATAAGGTGACAGACAAACAATGTACAACTAAAATTTAAGAATGTTATAAACTATTAAGACATCAATAAAAAATAGAAAAAATGATCATAAAATTATATACGTGTGTGTGTGTGACAGAGACAGAAACCAAGATAAAGGAAGAAGTTGTAATATACAGCAGAGAGTGCCAGTCTGGGATCCCTAAAGATAGTAATGCGGGTTCTCAATTTCAGTTTTGCAGAATTTGATCTGAAATCACATGAGTAATAAGGTTGTCCCGGCTAAATAAAATAAGATCTCTAAAATTTTGACTTTTCCCTAAAATTATTCCAATTTACTCTGGCAACAGCACCACTTGACTGCTATCTGAATAGCAGATACAAATTTTTGCAGAAAAGTGTAGAGTAAATAGTTATTGTAGTATGGTAGACAAACTGCATTGGTGGAGGTGGCAATTAAAAATTATTTCAGTGAACTGTTATTGTGATATAGTGATAACTAGGTGTATTAGAGCATGAACTTTAGAGTTAGACCTGGGTTTAAATCCTCTCTCTTATACTTCTGTGATTTTTTTGGAGGGTAGTGGTGATGAAAAGGATGTAGAATCCCTACACAGAGGTTACTGGAGAATGAAATGATGTAGTGTGTGAGAACCTAGAGTGTAGCTGTGTTACTTTAGGAAAGTTATTTAACGTTTCTCAATTTCCTTGTCTGTAAGTACGGTTAATACCATTTACTTCATAGATAAGCAAGCCAGTTCACCAAAATCCAAGTCAGTGAAACTAGTTTGCCAAATGTCCAATTTACCCAATATCCAATTTAGCATAAATCAGTTTGCTGAATCTAATTTGCAGAATTTGTTGTCACTCTCCTCCTCCTTAATTGCTACCCTACCATTTTTTACCTTTTTCTTCTCCCCCTTTTCCTGTACCCCATTTCTCCCCCATCACCTGCAGCCCAGACCAGGCTGTATCTTTCCACCAGCAGAGGTCCTCTCTCTGCCCTAGTTCTTTTTGGCTGGGATAGAGACACTGAAACAGTCTTGAAAATGCTGCTATTCTAACAATCTTAATTTGGCAAAAAATTTTAAAAGCTAATTAAACTGTTCCATCAGTACGAATTGTTATAAACTGTCTAAATAGTTAAAACAAATTTTTGGTGAATTTAGAGAACTGGCTCTTGGGAGATTTGGCCATTTGGTGAATTGACTTGGAACTACCTTACAGGTATGTTTGGAGAAATTAGGCAATGTATGTGAAATAATGTGCCTATTACTACCCAGTGGTTGGACTGTAGTAAGTACTCGGTGTTCCTTTTCTTGAAGCAGTCCTACTCAGGGAACTGGGAACTGTCTCACAGTCCACCCCCCCACCCCCCAAGGAATTTTCTCACCTGTGGGCTCTAGTTGGACAATAGCAAATGACGAAGTGATGGAGGCTAGTTTATGGACCACCTAGTGACTTCCCCTCCCATTACAGCGTTGTTGAACTTGCCTAAATGAAATACCTTCTTTTAGCTCGGACATCTGTTATAAAATGGGCCTGCCTTCCCTGGTACCTTTTGGGGTCTGACTTCTCAGTGATTTAAGATATGTACAACTTTTTTGAAGCACTTTCTTCCCAGTCACTTGTAACTGGAATTATGAGCCTTAGGAGAGTAAGCTGCAGCTTTATCAGGGTAAAAAGCAAGGCTAGGTCCCTGGAGGTTCTTAGTGGGAGTATCACAACCAGAGAAAATGGTCCTGTCTCTAATATGCAGGAAGCCTAGCTTCCCCACCTGCCTACCCAAAGGCTCTCTGGAGGTCTCTAAAAGGGCTTTCTGGTAATATTCTTAAAAAGAGAAGGGAACAAATGGTGGTTGAATGCTCAATGTGTGCCGGCACTGTATTAAACTATCTAATGTAATCCTTTCCACAACTTTTCTTTCATAGGGGGTAATATTCCCATATAACAGATGAGTTAACTGAGGCTTAGAGTTGAAAATAACTTACCACTACTAATACTGCTCCACTAAACCAGTATTTTCCAAACTTTAGTCTTTGCTGTGTCACCATCATGATTTTTGTCATTTCCTAATATATTGTTTATTTAATATTTTAAATATTGAATAGTTCGTTAATACTTTGCAACTCAAAATTTGTTGAGAGGAAATTTTGTCGTCATCCTAAATGAAAAATTATATGCCATAAATAGAAGGTAACAGTAAAAATAAATTTAATGAAAATAACGTTGTGTTAAATTCTAGCTAAGATGTTGTCTGTCCAAGTCTCTCTGATGACACCTTTGTTAGAAAAGGAGATTAGCAAGCTTTAGAGAAGCAATAGACAAACTAGCACCAAACTGAGATTTTTCTTCTGATGTAATTAAAAGTATTGAAAGAGAATTGAAAAGGTAACAACTTTGGAATGTTTTAAAATACTTTTCTCTTTGTACCGCTTAAAATCCTCCAGTGGTCTCCTCACCTTGGGAAACACCAGCATAGGTGATGGTGTGCTCAGATGGTATGCTCATTTTCCACATGAATAAACCAAGGGAGGGAAATTTGTTGGAAGTGGAATCTCTAGTCCCACAGACTTTACTGTCTGGGCACTCTCCTTCACCTCCTCCTCCCTTTTCCTTCTCTCATTCCTCCCTTCTTATCCTTCCTCTTGCCTCCCTCTCTCCCCACCTTTCCTCTTTTCTTCCATATCCTCTAGTTCACCTTACTTCAAGATAGTGTAGAGAAGGAGATTTTAGATGCGTTTCTCTGATGTGTCGTGTTGTCCGTCCATCCATGTCCCCCCCCGCCCCCCACCGCCCCGAGCTTAAGATTTCATCTTAAGGAACTCAGGTCTTTCTCCAAACATTGTATTTTTTGGTGCTTACTGAATTCTAGAAGTTGGGTGTAAAATATACAGAAATTTTGTAGGTATTTGTACCCCTACATAAAGTATTTGGTGAAATAACCGTCAAGACATCATAAACCTTCCTTTGACTCAGTTAGATAATGTTAGAAAAGTAAGTTTGAAAAAAGATACTGCCAGCAGTTTTTGAAACAGATCTTCTCAAGTGCAATAAAAGGCAGTTTATTTGATTATATTGTCTTTTGTAGTTTTGTAATTTACATTTACAGTAATTATAAAGTAAAGTGACATTTTATTGCATTGTGTTCCAGTGGAGACCATAGGTACCTGATATAACTTTATCATAACTGGAGTCTAGACTATAGTTTGAATTTTTAAAATTCCGTTATTTTAAAATGATTGTTTACATTTTAATTTATCTTTAAAACTTTATGAATAAGAAAAAACATTTTCTACTGTCATTTTTTTCTTATTTAATTTAGTATTATACCAGTTGTTTCTTAAAATAGAGGAGGAATTCTGTAATTCTATTGTTTAAAAGTTTGTTGCACTAGTTATTATACAAGAAAAAGATTTGGTTCTGAATTATTTTAAATAACATCTTTAAAATTCTTTATAGAAACATTTTGTACTTGGAAAGAAATTATGGGGAATTTTCTTAGAAATCACAGTTATGATAATATGCAGATCTAAAAATAGAATAGTTCTCATTCAGAGAGTTTACTTTGTGAATTGATTTTCCTATGTCTACTTTATTGTACTTTGTCTATGTCTTTAGGCATGTCTTTGAATATTTACTGTGGATTCTTGATAAATCATCTTGTGAAACCTATTCCCAATAGGTTTCTAATCCCAGGAGCCAGACTGATGTAGTGTATGGCCAGCCAATCTTTGATATTTTAATAAAATTTTTCTAATACTTGGCATAAATCAAAATATATAATTCACTGCTCTGTAACACTTTGAACCCAGGGTTTCAACCCAGAACTTAGCCTTGGTGTGAAGTAATGGAAATGTCAAACTAAGAGTTTGAAATTTTATTTTTAAGCTCATATGTGCTCTATCTAGAATTTTACCATTTAAATGGTAAATTACAAACAAAAACTTAATTTCTCTTTCACCTAGAGCATACATTGAACTATTTGTGTTCTTCCTGTTAAAAAGAAAAGTTTTTGTCTCAAACTGATTTCTTAGCTGAATTGTGATTTAGCAACTCTATTCGTGTGCAAAATTAGCCTAAGTAGTACTTGGTTTGTGACCGTTGTCTTTCTCTGAAAATTTTGTAGTTAAGGGTTTGCCTTTTCTTTTTTCTTAAACTGAAATTTATTGAGTGTTCACTGTGTGCTAATTATGTGCAGCAATCTTATAAGAAGAGTAACATTATTATGTCATTTTGCAGATGAGAGAACTGAGAGCAGTTATGTGATTTGGTCCAGTAAATGGGAGAGATGGGATTCAAATCCAGGTCTTTCTGATTCCAGGGCTCACACTCTTGGAATGTCAGCACCAGTTTCCATTAGAGGAGGATCCTATATACCTTGAGGAGTCTAGTATTTAGAAGACATTGCTTTAATGGCGGATACAAAAATTAAAACCAAACTTCAGAGTAATGCCTCCTTCAGTTTTAGGCATGGGGACAGGTGTGCTCTTTGAAAGTTGCTTGTTTAAAATTCTTAACTTTTTTTCCTTAACTGGTTATGAATTTTTTTTTTTTAAAGATAGCTTTGTATGTTTCCAAGGAAAAGAACAAAGTCCAAAGCCAATTTATGGTATTGGGGAAGGATGCTGTTGTGGGGTTTAGGACAGATCCTTGCTGATGAGGAGGCAGTGCTGGCCCTGGGGCATGTGATACAGAAGCAGATCTCTGTGTGTAGAGTGAGAGGGAATTCTAATACTTAATACCTTTTAGGAAATAAAGAAAATAGTATTAGGTTACTTAAATACTCTTTGGAACAAGATAAAAAGTGAATAACATGAACTGAAAACATGAACATTGTAACGCGGTAGGGACTGTAAGTAACCAGTGTGTCTGCGTAGCTTCATTTTCCAGGTCAGCTTGTATTTCAGGCTGCCTTGTTGATCTTAACAAATAGACGCTCTTATCATTTGACATCCTTAGCCAGTATTTGCTTCCGAAGATTATGGTCACTTTGACTTATTTAGGAATGTGAGGCGTATTCACGGAAAGGATTGCTAAGGTCAGATCAGAACAGCTGTATGCCAAATAATGGTCTCTTACTCTGGAAGCCTGACGCTCTGGGTATTTCACTTAGTTTTGAGATATATAGAAGTAAGAGTGCTACTCTAACATTATATTTGTGCTAATGCTAATACACGATAGTGCTAGATGAGGAACTTTACCTCTAAGCTGATAGAACTTATAACAAAACTGTATAGGAAGTATGTATTATACAAGTAGAGTGTGATTTTAGTGTGAGGTAGGGCAGACTAGTATCTGTAGCTCTTAAACATGCCCCAGTCATTTATTTCATTGGTTTGGTGATCCGAGATCTGAATGGTTGACCCAGAGGTCAGTTTTCATATGAATGCTGTAGCCTCATCAAGAAGCTGACATCTCAGTAATAGTACTGAGTGATGACTTAATAAGAGGTCCTGTTCCCTATGCGTGTGCAGAGGAACAGTTTCCCTAGAGCTGCTGCAAAGTGGTTTACATTTTTTAATAAATAGTCTGTTTCCCAAGTATACTTATATTTGTGGTTTGGAGGGTGAAGATCAGAATGACTACCAACTATGATAATAATGGCTAACCTTTACTGAACATTTCCTATGTGACAGGTACTCTCTTGAGTGCTTTAAATGTTTTATTTTCATCTAATCCTCTCAGCAGCCCTATGATAGGTAAGTACTATTATTGTTCCCATTTTTAGATTAGGAAAATGCCAAAGCCTTTAGGACCATGATTAGTGTTTAAATCACAGAGAGATGCTACAGATGTTACTCCCTTTACACAATTTCTCTCTTCTGTAAAATGGGAGCGAGGGTGAGTTGGAAGAGATTAGGGATGATTTATAAGGTTCCTTCTAGTTTAAAAAAAAAATCTTAAGAATCTTGGCAACCCCTTAAAGGTTCCTCAAGTGTTTAACATTGGATGACTTGTACTCCGCTAGTATGCACAACTACCAACTTTTGATAAACTCAGACTTTAGAGCTGAAAGGAATACTAAGAAAATCGGCCTTTCTCCTTTTACAGAAGAGAAAATGGAGCACAAAGGGAGTAGATCACTCAGCATTACACAAGCTTATTGGTACCAGAGCAAGGCTAGTGTTCAGGTGTCTTGTCTCCCTAGTGTATCACTTTATTGATGTCTTAATATTAGGAAATGGCTTTAACATCAAAGTTGGTATAGACATTTTTATCTCTGTATAAAGAGTTAGAGTTTAGAAATAGGAATTTATGAAGCTCTTTTAGAGCTTCAGGATGTGTCAGGGAAATAAAGGTTGCAAAAAGTAGCCTTTCAAATGTTGGATTTGTTTATTTCTGTAATTTTAGGCCATGAATGTCATGTTAAAGAGTTGAAAATGGGGGGCCGCCCGGTGGCGCAGCGGTTTAGTCCGCGCTTGGCAGCCCGGGGTTCGCGAGTTCGGATCCCGGGCGCCCGCCGACGCACTGCCTGCCAGCCATGCCGTGGCGGCGTCCCATATAAAGTGGAGGAAGATGGGCACGATGTTAGCCCAGGGCCAGTCTTCCTCAGCAAAAAGGGGAGGATTGGCGACGGATGTTAGCTCAGGGCTGGTCTTCCCCACAAAAAAAAAAAAAAAAGAGTTGAAAATGGGGAGCCAGTAGAGGATTTTGGGGTGAATTAGGAAATCTGAGTTCCAGGAAGTGAGAGAGAAAGGTAGCAGGGAGAATAGTTATAATAGTCTAGGATTCTAGGATGGTGAGAAGTCTTGAACTAGATCTGTGGAGATCTGAGAGAGAATGAAAATGCCCTGGTGATTGATTAGATTCATTGCGATGGGGATTTGGGGGAGGATGGTAAAGTGGGAGGCTAGGAGGAGTCCCTGAGCATCTGTGGCTTAGAAAAAGTTGGTGATACCTGGATCCTGAGTAGGAACACAGGAGAAGCAAGTTTCAAAGAGAAGATAGGTTCAGTTTGACATGTTGAATTTGATGGAGCCTGTGGGGTATCCTGGTAGATATTGACAGCAGGCATTTGGGTAGATGTGTCTGTGGTTCAAGAGAACAGTCTCATCTGGAATTGAAACTGTAGGGGGTCATCAGTTGGGAAGTATAGGTGAAAAAACATGTTTGTGGATGAGATCATCCAACCCAGGATGAGAGGATAGTGTATGTGCTGGGATAGGCCTTTCTTGCCCTCTTGACTTCATTTAGGAAAGAACATGTCAGATACGACCTGTACAATCTTCATCTGTTAGGATATGCCTGCTCCTGGGGGAAATATTTGCCAACAGTGGGTAAGGATGTCCAAAAGAGGTATATGTCTTACTGAGTATTGTTGACAGTCTGTCTTGTCTGAATTTACATTCTCCCTTTCCTTCCTGACTAGCCTGATTCAAGTGCCACTTGCCATCAAGTCTTTTCCAGTTCTCCCTAGAAAGAAATAAGTGCTGTTTGGCCACTGCTGCTAGTTTCTCCATTAGGGCATTTACTTTATAATTCCTTGTATCCATTCAGTTTTCCCTTTTAGATTGTAAGACTCTAGGGGTAGCCAGCTTTATTCATCTTTGTATCCCTTGTGTAATCTAGCACAGCGCCCTCCACATTGAACAAGCTACGTAAGTATTTGTTGAATTTAATTTTAGGATCTAAGGTTTAGCATCTAAGAAGCAGCAGGAGTTTTTCACCCTTAATCCTGTTTGTGGAGTCTCCTTTGCATTATGTAGTGCTGTAAACATATGTTGGTTGTTGCTCTTCTGTCTTGACTCCAAGTTTGAATAGGTTCTTAACATTTCTTTTGGGGTTATTTCATCGATATGATTAACTAGCTTTGCTTCAGATTTGAAAGATCCTGGGGTGGAAGGTTAAAGATATTATATCTCATTGTTGCCACACAATGGATTTCTGAAGCTGGGAGGTGAGAGATGGTACTGAGCTTTAGGCATTAGTTACTAACCAGTATGTCAGAAAGATTAGTGCCCAGAATTGTGTTTCTAATAAGGAGTCATTTAAAAGTCATTTAGAGAATGTCTGGTAGTTTTTTTTTCCCTTCAGTTGAAGTGGTCAATTTTAGAGTTAAGCCAAATCATTTCATTCTTAGGATTTTTTTGTGTGTGTGTGTGTGGGGAAGACCAGCCCTGAGCTAACATCTGTTGCCAATCCTCCCCTTTTTGCTGAGGAAGACTGGCCCTGGGCTAACATCCGTGCCCATCTTCCTCCACTTTATATGGGACGTCACCACGGCATGGCTGACAGGCAGTGCGTCGGTGGGCGCCCGGGATCCGAAC
Organism: Tapirus indicus; assembly: GCA_031878705.1. Classification (NCBI taxonomy): domain Eukaryota; kingdom Metazoa; phylum Chordata; class Mammalia; order Perissodactyla; family Tapiridae; genus Tapirus; species Tapirus indicus. The sequence goes on along the minus strand of CM062929.1, from coordinate 28,154,216 downwards.
TCGCAAACCCCGGGCTGCCAAGCGCGGACTAAGCCGCTGCGCCACCGGGCGGCCCCTTAGGATTTTTTTAAATGCACATTTTTCTGTTTATAAAAATAATATATTTTCAGTCAGAGAAGTAGAATGGAGGGGAAAAAAATCAGCCATAATGCCCACACTTAGAGATAATTACTGGGAAAAATAGACCAAATGTCCTTTTTCATGTATATATGTACTGGAGTATAGCGGAGCTCATTCTGAGAGTGTGCTTTTACCCCATGTTCTTTTTTCTATGGTATTTGCCCCCTATCAACTCTTCATAAGTGTTTATAACGTTCACAAAATACTCCACTGAATAGGTGTACCATAATTTAATTAGTCATTCTCCTGTGGTTGAATTTTTAGGTGGCTTCTTATTTTGTACTATTTATTTCTGACCCTTTTCTTAGGGTAAATTTTCAGGATTGATTCAAAGGGACAAACATCTTCAAGGCCCTTCATGCATCCATGTTGTTCCATTTTTATATAGGGGTTTTCAAAGAGAATAAGGAAAAGGTACATTCTGCTGCTTATGAGCCATCTCTGGTTGCATCTGCTCCTCACTAATGAATTTCCTGAAGAGCTGGCTTCTACTATTCCATCAAACCATCTGTTGAGGATGGTATGAGGCAGTTTCTGAAATGACCTCGAAAGCTCTCTGACCATGTTCAAACAAACTCCTTGGTATGTAAGACTCTTCTTCAGTTAGTCTTTGAAATGACAACGAGCAAAAAAATCTTTACTCTCCCTACTCCTGTTGGGAGCAGCTCATAATTTTTCAAAAGAAGCTCCTTCTTGCCTAATTATTTTATTTATTCATTCATTTAAAGTTTTATACTGAGGTTTGATCTGGTTGGTAAAGTTACGCTAGCTGCTTCTGACATGGACATCTTGGATTATTCAAGAGGAGGTTTGTAAATGGACTCAAAGGTGTGGCATTTCTCCTTGGACTCTGAGGCCCTGCTGTTGTGGGAGTGTCAGAATTTGTTTGAAATAATGTCAAATTCCCATCTGGCTGTTGCAAAGTACGTACTGTGCAAAGGTGGGGTTTTATTAGCTAAACTGCTCTGAATAGAAGTTCTCTTGTTTTGACTTTTGTGGCTCTTGTCTAACAGAGTATGATAATCTCTTTAAACCTATAAGATGGAGATAATAGCTATTTTCAGTAAGAATTCATGGAAAGTGTCAAGCCAATGCCTGGCATATAGAGATTCAATAAACGGCAACTGACAGATTATTTTATACATTTTCTTGTATATGTGCATTTTGAAATTTCTTTCACCTCCAGGCTGAATGAAGAATTATCAGCACTCCCTTTTGTTACTCCAGAGAACCAGAAATTGTAAATGAAAAATGTCAGAGGCTCATCAGTACATGCAGTTTTCTGAGAAATGCCTGTACTCTATTTCCATAGAAACACTAATGACCTCTGACTCATCAAACCGAATTGCCTTCCTAAACTGTTTTCACCTTCTGATTCTGTAGCCACAGCCTTGAAGCTATGTACTGTTTTTATTTTTTTTTAATGTCTTAAAATTGAAATGTCATAATCTTGGGCTGGCTTTTCTGCCTTCAGTCTGGTTTCAAGGCTATAATTACAAAGCTAGAAGCCTGAAAAACTGTATGAAAGGTGATGTAGGTTGATCAGATGGAAGTTATTAATGTTTCTATAGAAATGTAGATACTTTTTGTAAGCAGCATTTAAGCTGAGCAAATATGTGGGCACAATAGGTATATAATTGAGAATCCTTGGTTTCCCCTCCCCCTACTCTTTTTTTTTGCCCCTAAGATTTCACATTAAGAAAATGACATTAGGAAAAGGGCATTGTTTTTGTTGCAGTTTTTAAAATGTGACCTTGACATTTGTAGATGGAGAAAGGGAAATATGACTTGAAGCTCTGCCAGCCAGCTTTTGCCGTGCAGACTTGCGGTGCTATGTCCCTGTATTCAAAAGCATTTTCTGTTGTTCCTGAAGTATGGTTTGTCAGATTGCCTATGAGAAACAAAAGCTAATGGCCCAAGTGGCACCCTACTCACTGGATAGAAAGGAAAGAGGCAGGTGTGAACTTAATGCCCAGCCAATCCAAAGAAAAGTGTTTCTGTATCTGCTTGGGTCTAGGGCTGGCTAGCTTGCAGGCTGCAAACCTGGCTGTAAGGCAGGCTGTGGTCTGGCTAGCTAATGTTTGTTACCACAAAAAAGCCACATTCTTTCTCAACCTCTACCTATGCCATTCATTGCACCAAAAGGAGCCTAGAAGATGGAGTTGGGGGAGGGCCCTGAAAAATGGGAAGAGTTCATGGAATTTAAGGAGCTGTGAATGGTTTGCCATGTGTATGTTGGCTAACCCCACAAAGCTCCTTTTTTTTTCTTCTTCCTTTGACTCCTTGTGCTTTTAGTTTCCCTGTTGAAATTTTAGAGCCACTATATTGAAGTAGTCAGAGTTGGGCTGGTATTGAGAAACTTCCTAGGTGTATATGTATATTTCCTTTCCTCAATGACTCTATTGCCTATAGAATAAAAGCCAAAAATTTGCCATGTATGGCAGTTAAAACCCTTTATGACATGGCCCTGACTGGAGCTGCGGTCAGATCAAATTACCAGGTAACATTCTGTTTCCTCTCTCTGTTATGCCTTTTACATGTGACTTCCTCTGCATATGTTTCTCAAATAGCTCTGTTTGTGTGGTGAATGCTTAACCTTCCACATGCCCCTGGCCCTGTGGTTGCTGCTTCTGCTCTCTCACTAATATGATCACAGCTACCAGGCACTTTGCACTCACCTAAGTGTATCATTTCATTGAATCCTCACAACAATCTACAGATGAGGAAATTGGCTCAGAGAGGTGAAGTCACTTTCTAAGCTAATAGTAAGCGATGGGGCCAGGACTCAAACCTATCCTGATAACAAAATTTATGCTCTTACATCTCTGCACTACTTCCCAGTTGTGTCTTGTCCATCTGTCCCTGTCTATCTGTCCATCATTCACTCCCTACAGTTAATTTTCTAAAAAATGTTTTTATTTCACTATATTTCATTAGACTTTAATCTTTTTTTATTGTAGTAAAATATATATAATATAAAATTTACTGTTTTAAACCATTTTTAAGTGTACAGTTCAGTGACATTAAGTACATGTCTATCCTGTACCCCTCTGGACATTTAATTCTCTGACAGTAGGGTCAGTCTTATTTATATCTGTATCTTCCAGGCCTAGAGGCTGCTACAGTTGGGGCAGGTACTTAATAACATTAAGTGACTGTATTTGCAGGCTGATGGAATTATTTTCCTGATAATAGCTGATTAACTTATGAATTGAATAGTAAATAACACTAGCCTAAGCATTTCCATATGTCATTTTCTTTAAAGCTGCAACAGAATCTACAAGGTGGCAAAACACATTTAGAAGTAGGGAAGACTTCTTGCTAGTCTTACGTTGTCCATTATAGTAGCCACTGGCCTTATGTGGCTATTTTAATTAATTAAAATTAAATAAAGTTAAAAATTCAGTTCCTCAGTCACACTAGTCACATTCTAAGTGCTTAATAGCCATATGTGGCTAGTAGCTGCCATGTTGGACAGTATAGATAGAGAACGTTTCCATCATTGTAGAAATTTCTGTTGGACATCACTTCTGGACTTAAAAAGCAGAAGACAGTGAAACTGTTATTTTTCTCTTAGAACTTGATATTTTGGCAAGAAATTCATTGTGGTGGTGTTGTGGTTTAGTACCTTTGCTTTTTGGAGAGAGAAGCAGTTCCTCAACATTTACTGAGCAACCTTTCCTGGGATCCTGGGACATGCCTAAGTCTTGGGGCTGGAGATACGGTTAGGGCTGAGACCAGATCTGACTGAAACAAGGACACAGAGTTTCATTGAGGACCTAATCATGATTGGGGAGGTAAAGCAGATGGGATGCTGATACAAATGACCAGAGCTGTTTGGTCCAGGAAGGACTGGCTAATGATGGCTATATATCAGTACAAATCTTGGGTAAAGATTTTTAGCTTTTTGTTGGGAGTATAGAAAACAAATTTCTCTAGAGCCTGAATTCAGGGTCAGTGGCTCTGATCATGATGTGATGTGGGAACCACAGGGACCTGTGTGGAGCACAGAGAAGGGGCTCTTAACTAACCAGAGCAATTTCAAAACCCTTTTAGACCCTTGAGTTCCTTTTGGAAGCCCTGTTTCACTTCATTTCTCACATTTAAGGCTATATAAAACTTGAATGGCAGTTGACTAGGTGAAATAATGTTATATCTCATATTTAATTAAAACATTTTAATTTCAAATTTGTAGGTCTGGTTTTTTCTTCACCCTCTTCTTCAAAGGTCCCTGAAAAGCTAAAAGTTTCAGTCACGTGTCTGTAGTGTCTCACTTGGACTTGTGTGTGGGAGAAGGAGGGGGAGGATTCGAGGTCTGACCTGAGTTCTGACGACGGAATGGTGAGAAGGTGGGCTCAGGTGGAGAAAAGAGTATGTGCAGAGGAATGGAGGTTGAAGAGCATGTTGAATTCAGGGAGCTACAATGAAGTATGGATGGAGCGTACACTGTTGAGTGGGATGGGGTGAGAAGCAAGAGATAAAGTTGAAGTGGTAGGCAGATCATGAAGGATATATCTGATTTCTATTTGGGGGAAAGATGTGATGTTTGATTAGAATTGTAGAATTTTACCTTTTAAGGGCCTAACATTAATTTTGCCTGTGGGTTGCTGGGGCTTCAATACGGACTGAGTGACTGGCCCAGTCCTGACCATGGTCCAGGTTTCTCTTGTACCATGCTGCCTTCCTACAGTCAAATTAAATTAAAACATTCCTAGAGTAACACTTACTTTGCTTTTATAAAAGACACATTATAGATTACAATTAACTAGTGTTTCAGGCTCGATTTGTTTGCTGACGTTACCCATTAGCTTTTATTTGTTCACATTTGGAAAAGAATGGATACTCAAAGTTTAAGATCCTGTTGTGGTAAATACATAATTTTATAGTCAAAATAGTAAATAGAGAAAAAGATCAGTAACTTTTTAATCTGTCACTGTAGCCAGTCAGATTGAGGAGTCACTGATCTTTTTCTTTTTGCCAGACGTCTGTTAGAGAAAAGCTTGTCAACTGGATCTTCCTTTGTATTAAAGAAAACTTATAGACTTAGAGCTGTTTATTGATCACTTGCCATAAAGTAGGTGACATATGTATATTCACCAAATCTCACAACAGTTGAACAAGATGGTTATTTTTATCCCCATTTCAGGAAATAGGCATAGGGTAGTTAATTAAACAAAAATAGTGGCAAATCTGGGATTTGAATCCAACTCTAACTCAGACCTGTGCCCTTTTCACTGTGCATCTGTCTTCTAAGTTAAACTGTGGTATGTGAATATAAGCTTTGCACTAAATTTCAGATTGCTTATGAGCATGCTGACTTGGTGATATATCATCTTAGGAACCAATCTATGGTTCTCATTTGTCCCTTTTTAAACCCAGTTTAAGTCACCAGCCAAAGACCCTGGATCTCTCAGAACATTTCCTATTCTTCTTAATGTGTTGTATTCTGGGAGGCAGATGGTTTTGGGGGTGTTTGTGTATTTATGTGACTTGGGAGTCTGCTTTTTGCTGAACAACTCTAATATTCTTTGCCTTTGTGTTGAATTGAACACACATTGGGGTTACTTCTAGCAGTGATTTGGATTCTTCTATCTAGGAATCATTTTGCTAGCTAGATCTGGTTGCTCAGAATCAGGTGATACTCTATTTGAGAATGGTAGCCAGATCTAGCCATTCCATTGACTTGTTGTCAGGAGGTAGGATTAACATTGTTCTCCATATCTCCCCAGGCCTCCTGCACTAGTGGGATGATCTGTAAAACCAGAGACAACATTATTAGCCAGTGATCTCAGGGTGGATGGAGGGAATGTAGACAAAGTTACAGAATTCCATAATCTGGACTCTTTGTGACCCTTGGAGGAATTTGTTTTAGGGCAAATATAAAGAGTCCTTCTTTCCTCAGGGGGAGGCATACATCTGGAGTCAGTGCATCAAGCATATAGGCTGAAAATATAAAAAAAGGTTTAAGAATCACAGCAAGTAACTAGAGTGACATTACTGATGTTAGAGTTCCAGCCCAGGTCTTTGAGGATGATGTGAATGGGTCAATGTTACTTTCCTATAATCTGTTCTTTGCTACTGCAGACACAGCACTGGATTGGATGGACCCTAGAGCTTAGTTAGCTAGTAGTAGCTCACATATGTTAAGCTCTGACTTTGTCAAGTACTGTGCAGAGCCTTTACATGCACTATCTCATTTAATCCTTTTAATAGACCTATAAGGTAGATGTTGTTAATCCCAATTTATAGCAGGGGCAATCCTACTTGGGTCATATGGACTGAGAGTATAAAAAGGGTAAGTCTCCAAAGAAAAATTAGGATGGCATTAACAGAAGGAGGGAGTGGTTGCTAGGCAGATAAAAGCAATAGATGTCCACTTTAACGGTGTTTCTTAGTGTTTTCTTTGTTTTTTTAGTCACCCTCTCTTTGTGTTTGATCTAGTTACTTTGAGTTCAGAATATTGTTTGTTTTCAGAAAATGTATTAAGGTTTGTCCTTTCTTGAGACTTCTAGTACAGTCCTTTCATTTAATGTGCAGAATGTGAGGTCCAGAATAGGGAGTGACTTGCCTCAAGTCATAGAGCCAAACTGAAAGTGGCTTGAACTGGAATTTAGGAGAGGCCTAACTTTTCCATTATACTACCCTGCCTTCCCATGCTTTTGTCCTATTTTTGAGTCAATTTATATTAAGTAAATGCTTTTTCTCAGTTTCACTTCTGGCAGGATTTCAATATTGAACCCATGTGTGATAACGAGTTATTTCCTCATTGCCTGGCATCTCTTTACAGCTTTTCTGATTCCCATTGCCTTTATGTAGAAAGGCTTTTAAGTTGCTCTGCGGTGAGCCTTCTCAGGTATGTCCACCGCTTGTAGCAGCTTCCAAACTCTGGTGTTCCAGATCAGATTTCCTCATTCAGACCTTCCACACACTTTTCAGGCTAGACTTAGATTTTCTGATTCTGTGGCTTTCTTCCCCTAGACTGTGATCTAGAGGCAGGGTTGTGTTTTCTGTTTAGTTCATCTTGCATTTGAGAACCTTCCATAATGTATTGGCAGCTGTTCTGGGCATAGAAGCAGCTCCACGGATGGATATGGCATGGTCCCTACCCTTGAAGAGCTCACTGTCTAATGGAAGAGGCAGATATTTAAATTATTCCTTTATCCTTTGGGGAATGCAGGAGGGGCCTCTCCTGTTTTCTGTGTTTCACAGTGTGGTGGTAGTTTGAGCTATATCTTGAAGGATGAATAGTTCTTCAAGTGGAGGAGGAGGAGGAGGAAGCACATCCCAAAAGGGATGTGGCATGTTTGGTGCATGGTGTGGCCCAAACAGCCCAGGATTGCAGAGGACTTTAAAAGTGTTTAAACAGTCTACCTGCTACTTGATTCCTTCTTCTCCACATGACTCCTAGTTGCTGGTCTGGCTTCTGGTTGCCCGGCTCTGATGACAGAAAATGCTCTCATATCCCTCTAGTCCTAGTTTTGCTCCATTATTTTTGAATTTACCATTAAGATGCTACAGTTGATGTTTATTGAACAACAACATAGCTTTGTGCTATGCTTGTGAGAGGTGGGGATACAATGGTAATGGTGAACAAGACAGGCCAGGTCCCTTCCCCTATGGCACAATCTAATAGTGGAATCAGACATTGAACAAGTAATTCCTTGTTGATACAAAGTATTGTAGATAATTATAACAGGGGGCTTGAGCTTGTATGTGAAACAAGGGTAAGGGAGGCAAGGAAAAGCTTTTCTGAGGAATTGTTTAAACTGAGGATGAGTAGAAAGCAAACTGGAGAAAGTAGGCAGTCACTCCAGGAAAAAAGAACTTATATCACCTATGTATAGAACACCTCCTGTGTGTTTGGCATTCACTATGCTTGATTTTTCTCCAAGGTGTGATAGTTACAAACCAATCAGACGGATGTAGCTCATGCTTTTTGGGTCTAAAATGTAATTTGAGAGGTATTTATTCCAACCTGAATAGCATACTTATTAATGGAAGAATTGCTTCCATTTGTATGTGTAGGTAAAATTCTTCAGTATCTGTGAAAATTTTAAGTAAAATTACCTTGTTTGATATTTGTCATAAGTTCATACTTTGTATATTTTACTTTCTTTTGGAAAATAATAATGTTAAGTAGAACAAGACAGATAATTAAATGAGTTGTAATTTTCCTATGAACTTTTATTCCAACTAACATTGGCATGCTTACTTATAATTACTTGTGCTGTTGTTTATTGAGCTCCTACTGTGTGCCGGGGACTGTGCCAAATAAGCATTTTATATTGGTGTCTCACTTGATCATCATTACTACTCTGTGGTAAGTGCTGTTACTGTCTCCATTTTTTTTATATGCAGATGATGAAATGGAGGCTCGGAGAGGGATACGGTAGCTAAATGTTAGAGAGCTTGGATTCAAATCCAAATTTGACTTCCCAGTCTGGATTTTTTTTCCATTATATGATACTTAATTTTTCATATTTGAAGTCACCTTGGAGTAATTTACAAATCATAATCCTTTTTTTTTCTATCGTTTTCTCTCTAGGTTTTTGTCAGGATGAATTGGCAGAGCTCGACCCAGGCACTAGTAAGTTCTGAATGTTCCCCAGTGTTCATGGGTAAGAAAAGAGTGTGTGTACTTTCAAATGTATAACTTAAGGTGTCATTGATAGGCCTCAGATTTTATTTCACTTTAATTTATAATTATGGGCAGGGCATTCTGTCTTTTCTAGTTATGCTTTCTCTTTCTTTTCCTAATATTATTCAGTGGCCAGGATCTAGCCATTTAATAGAAAATTGGTTTACTGAAAATTTCTGTTGAATACTAATCTCCTTGCCCTGTTCTCCATCCTCCCATGAAACCAACAACAACAAAAATTGTGCTTTCATTTATGCACACATGCAACCATATACCCACAACCACTTTTCTAGAATATTGACTAGTTTTGACATAATTTCCCTCAAAGAAGGATTATGCTTGGTTTAGATATTTATAACTGATAACCTTTGTACCACAGTTTAATTTCTGAAGCACCTTCATCTACATTCTTAAGGTTAGGGTATGAGAGTGACCATTTCAAGGTCTGATTAAGTGATGTTCTTCAGGACTGTGTAGTCTTGATTAAGATAATCACCTGTGTTTCCAGTGCTCTCAAAATGTGGCATGCACCATTCTGAGAGATGGTTATAAATGTTAGGAATAGGACATGGGAATATCCGGTGTATATAGACCTTATTTTGCTATGATGCCAGAAGGTCAAATGATAATTTAGATTGAGAATCCATGAGATGATCTAGAGTTATTTATCTAGTTCTAGTACTTTTTAGGGTCATGGAGTTGGATTTGTCACAAATCACTGTTGGAGTAAGTGGTAAAGTTCATCTCACCATCCTGGTTAATATCAGATCTCTGAGGGTGTGAACCTTCTCACATATTTTTCCCCACACACCTTACTAGTATAAACATTCTTGTTTGTTCAACTAATACTTATTAATTGCAAGACAAAATGAGTCCCACATGCTTATCAAACACCGGGAAAGTAGATTTGTCTTTCTAGGAGTCGTAAAGTTCAAAATCAGTTTTGTACATTGTAGAGGCTCAGTTTACCCTGCTCTCCCACCTCCCAGGATCTGTGAGTGAACACACTATTTCTCTTTGTCTTTGTCTTATGAATAGCCTTCATTTAGGAGAGGGGAAAAGGTAAATTCTTGAGTACATAGTCCTGTCTTACAAGCATTTTTGTTTGTTTTTTTTGTTTTGTTTTTTTGTGGGGAAGACCAGCCCTGAGCTAACATCCGTCGCCAATCCTCCCCTTTTTGCTGAGGAAGACTGGCCCTGGGCTAACATCCGTGCCCATCTTCCTCCACTTTATATGGGACGCCGCCACGGCATGGCTGACAGGCAGTGCGTCTGTGGGCGCCCGGGATCCGAACTCGCGAACCCCGGGTTGCCAAGTGCGGACTAAACCGCTGCGCCTCTGGGCGGCCCCTCTTACAAGCATTTTTGAACACTAGAAAGGACATTGAGATGCTCTGTCATCTTTCAGACTGAACTGCACATAAAACACGTTAGATAATTGAGAACTCAGTTAAACATGGTGTGTTCTCTCTGCTCCAGGCCCAGTGCTAGGCTCCAGGGATACACAAATAAATAAGTCTAGGTCCTGTCCTCATCTATCAACAGTCTATTGGAAAATATTTTCTTGTCTGGAATTATTTGAAAAAACATTTTTTAAACCTCTAATTTAGCACATGGTACCCAAACTTATTTTCCTTTTCTGCACTTAGTAGCAATTGAAAATAGCTCATCTCCATCTTCTAGGAAAGGTCCTTAATACCCTCATAAAGATTATTATTGAATTATTATTCTTTCTGGGCCAAGTAATCCTGACTTATTTAACATTTCTCCATGGAATCTCTAGCTCACTGTGGTGATTTACCGACCTCTCCATTCCATGAGAATGAATAGGTGGTGTTTAATCATAATTTTATATATCAATATAGAATGGGAGTCATCTAAAAAAATCACTTTTCTTTTAAAAACTGTACTTTGCTTATGTGGGCAATATTCTCAGTAGTCCCCATATTATAAATTTGTGAAGTTAGCAGTGTTTTTATTCTTTCTCTTTGGAGAACTACATGAAGATCTGATATAATAATAAATTGGCAGAAATAATTTATCATCTGGGTCTGAACCAATCTCGGGGTTCAGATTAGCATGCTCCGCCCTGCCAAGTGATAGGAAGCCTCGAGCCTGAGATGGGCTGTGTGTGGTGTTAAATTGGTTATGGTTGTTGATATCGCAAATTCCATGGCTTCTGACTGGGAAGGAATAACATCTCCTGTGTTAATACCTCATGACTTTTGCACATTAGATTGAGAACAATAGGGATTTCTCTATGATGCATCTTTGGAATTTAGAGGCTGCAGTGTCTCCCCTACTCCCTGAATTCCTGATAGGGAAAGCCTGCTCACACTTGCTTATTTTGAAACAGGAAACACCATTGTTGCTGATTTCCCATTGTGCTCAGCAGGGGTTGTAGACAGCAAGTTTGAGAGAACAGGTGGGATGTGTTGGAACTAGATGAGGAAAGACTGACTTAGTCCAATTCAAATGGCCTTTTCTTTTTTACCTTTTCTGTGATAGAGCAGATCGGTAGCAATGCTTAGAATATGGGCAGCTATTCACACTCTGGCTGCCTTCCTATGATTCCTGGTCTTCCTAGAGTCCAATGTTATGGCACAGGTTCAGGCTAAGTTCATTTCTACAAGAAGCATCTCTGTACCCTGCCCATTAGCATAAGCTAGGGACAAGGGCAGTCAAAGGTCAGGAGAAGTTCAAAACAGCATAACCTTTCTGTGCTTCTGTTTCCAAATAACCACAGTCTGTTCTGCTCCCCGAGTTTTTTCCTCAGCCATCATGTTTACCATGTAGTTGTAAAACTCAAGAGAACAAGGACTGACTTGATACAAGGGAAGTTAGAGAATAGAAGTCATTGTTGCTTAAAACAGGAGAAATAATTGATTTATGTTTGGGGGCCAATTAGGTTATAAAACAGGGACAGTAAAGGGACCTGTGACTTCAGGACAGCTCCTTGCTCTGATTTCTGTCCCACAGACAAGGGGCTCCCCAATAAAGGCTGTCAGCTTTCTAGGCTAAATTATTAATTCCTTTCATGCCTCTCAGGGATTGTAAACAGCACATAATACAGGAAAACAATTGATACTCTTCATTTATTGGCCACATGGAGGGTCAAAGGGTAAACAGTTGGATCAGCAACAACTGTTCTTTCTCCCCAAACTCTTGTCCCTTATTACCTATTTCAGCAAAGCTGTTCCTGAGTTTTTTGCCTCTAAATAGTTAAATCAATTTCTCTTCTTCTAAAATAATCCTACAAATGATTAGAGAATAATAAACATTGACCAAAAATGAAAATACTCATATTTTAATTTAGTTTTCCAAAGTTGAAGATGAGCATTGTTTTTGATATGTGCTATGTTGTTTGGTGTTCAAAGGGTATTATCCTAAGGAAAGTAACTTCTTGAAGTTAGATTAGAAGCTGTTTTTACCAACTGCTTGTGAATCTTGGTGCAGCTTGATTAAAAGAAAAAAATTGCCTTTGTTTAAACTAATAGTTAGATAATGCATGTTCATTGTGGAAAACACTAAAAGAAAAATATAAACACCCCTAATCCCACCACCTGGAAATAACCATTGTTTCTTATTTGAGAATGTGTCCTTCCAGTTTGTGTCTAAACTTATGTTTTACATAATTAGAAATTCTATGTATACAATTTTGTATCCTGTCCCCCCCTGCACCCCCCAGCATTACATTGGGAGTATTGTCCCAAGCTATGAAACATTTGTCATAAATATATATATATTTTTTTTGTGGGGAAGACCAGCCCTGAGCTAACATCTGTTGCCAATCCTCCCCTTTTTGCTGAGGAAGACTGGCCCTGGGCTAACATCCGTGCCCATCTTCCTCCAGTTTATATGGGACGCTGCCACAGCATGGCTAACAGGTAGTGCATCCGCGGGTGCCCGGGATCCGAACTCGCGAACCCCGGGCTGCCAAGTGCGAACTAAACCACTGCGCCACCGGGTGGCCCCCTGTCGTAAATATTTTTAATGGCAGGATGATATTTCATTGTAAGTGAATAAGTTTACCACGATTTATGTAGCCATTCTCCTATTGTTGGGCATTTAGATTACTTCCAGTTTTTTCTACATTATAAATTATGCCACATTGAACATGCTTTTGTATAAATTTTTTGTCTGCATTTCAAAAGCTCTTTAGCTTTTTATATAAGCCAAAACTCTTCTGAATTAAGAGAATGGATTCTGGCTCAAGATTGCTTGGGTTCAGCTTGGCTTCAGTATTTATTAGCTCTGTAATCTTGGCTAAGTTATTTAACCTCTCTGCCTCAGTGTTCTCATCTGTAAAATGGAGACAGTAAAAAATTATTCCTACTTTACAGGGCTGTTGTGAAGATTAAATGAAGTAATATATGGAAATGCTTGGTAATTGGTAAACACTATTAAGTGTATGCTCTTCTAGGCTATGTACCATAATGCTGAAATTCTCAGTCTCTCTGTACTAATGGGCTATTGTAACTGCACTTTATTCAATTAAACTAGCCTGTGTTTCTAAATGGTACAAAGATAAATCATTCCAGATGTTAGCAGGTGTAAGTTACTGCTTCAAGGAAGTAGTTCCCTCAGAGGAGCAGAGCTCATACACTGCTGACCACTTTGGCCAAGACTGTTCCTTACCATCTGGTTGACTGTTAGGGTGTTTTGAGCCCTTTCCCCCAGCCAGCAGCAGGTAACCTCCCAAATGACCATCTGCCAGCCCGTTTATTTAACCTGTTAGGAAACTAAATAAGTTAACCCTCTGCTTATTTAAAACAAATACTCAGATTATGTGCTTTCTCTTTGGTCGGTAGCAATGTCTTATAGAGAGCATTCTGAGGAGAAAATTTGTACAATTAAAAACCTGACATTACCATGTTAAAAACAATGCATACTTAGGATTCTTGCTGATTCGGACTTTAAAATATATGTGTGTGTGTGTGTGCGCGCATACATATTTTTTTCTACTGATCAAGGACCTAGATAAGTGAGCATTATAAAAGAGACTTGAAAGTTAAATTAATCTTTACCCTCTCTTGCCATACTGATAGCTGCCCACCAATCAGGGATCCATGGGCGATGATGGGATGAACAGGCAAGATAAAAAACAGCTTCTGAATAAGACAGCCTAACACCACTAGCTTGCTCTGGCTTTGCATTTATCTGTCAAGTGTTTTGGGATCCCAAGGAGACTTTTTGTGGATCCTTGAAGCTATAAGTGATAAATGTGCATCTCAACTAGAGTACCCGTAGATTCTATCCAAAATTCCAGTATTCTGTACCATGTCCTAATGGTTCCATTCCTAGCTGTCAAATTATGTGTCACAATTTTTGATATCAGAAAACAGTTCATATAAGCCCAAGTGTGGTCTGTAGAAAATGAACTTATAACTGCATGTTAGAGATCAAGGAAGGAAAGAAAATTAACATTTATTGGGTGTTTCTTATATGCCAGGTGCTTTGCATATATTCAGTAGGAGTAAGAAGAGTTATATCATATAAAATTATCTAATTTTAAGTTTTACTTTGTAATACCTAGTCCATTGTTCTTTTCTTCCTTCCCCACTTCTCTTTTTTTCTTTGATGTGTGTGCCAAGCTAAGACAGTTCTTGCCCTCAAAGGGCTCTGGTTTAGTCAGGAAGACAGACACAAAACTTGATGATATGTGGCTTTTACTACATAATAATAGTAATGATAGCTAATATTTATTACACACTAAATGCTTCACATGCATTTTTCACTAAGCACTCATAAAATCTGTATAAAAAGATACTGTCCCTTTCTTACTGATGAGAACACTGAGGCCTAGAGAGGTTAAATGACTCACTCCAAAGTACATAGTGGAGAAGCTTCAGAGCTGCTGTTTTAGCTCATCTTCTATCCCGTCTCTAGCTGTCTTCATTGTGACAAGTCTCAAATGCTAATGGAAGAGTTTAAGGCTGTATCATGATTTATAACATATATAATGGGGCTTTTTGTATATGGAAGAATAAAGACTATTTTCTAAGTGTCATTCGGGCCCTTTTGCATGTATTTGAGTGATTTTGGACACAAAGAATAATTCACTATGGAATAGATTTGTTTCCAAAGAGATTTCTTCTGTGGCTCAGGTTCAGGATTATTTCACTATTTATCAGTTAGGTTCTTTCCTGAAACAAATGAAGATAAGTTCACAAATCTCCCTTGTTTTCTCCTTTATGTCACCTTTCCTCTACAACGTTGTTAGTGATTTAGGTATTTTGCATTCAGAACAGTTCTAAGAGCCTGCTTCCAAAGCTTCAGCTGAATCTGCTAGATCACTGCTAGACCAAGTCTCCTGAATGTGGCCTTTTGCTGGGGAGTTCCTTCTGATAAGGATTCTTTTGAACAGAGTGGGGGTGGGATGAGATCCAGAGCTTAGACTGAGCTCTCATCCCCTTGACCTCTGCCCCTATTTCAGAGTTTATACTGACTTGGTGGGGACTCCCTATGGAGCCAAGAGTTTAGGACTTGTTTACAATTGATGAAAAGATAGTTAAATTCAAAGACTGTGGTTGGGTCCTTGGATAGTCATGGATCGCTGCCATTATCTCTTGGTGGGTGCAGGGAATGCTTGAACATCTGGGTCTGGAGATTTGTAATGGATGAGTAAGGAATGAGAAGAAACTCTGAAGCTAGATAGGTTGCTGAAATTGTTCTTTCTATGGGAGCAGTATTGCAGTAACATTTTGAGAGCATGTGGTTTATTCATTTTAAAAAGGCTGCACGTGGTTGTTTAAATTCAAAATATGATAACAAGGGGGATATGTGGGAATTCTTCTCTTCCTTTGTTGATGTCTCACCAAAGAGAAAATTTACTGTGTTGGCAAATGTAACAAGTTAGTGGGGGGAAACCCTAGATTATTAAAGCCACATTCTTCAAAGTTTTGCGTGGTTGTACAAATTAATATTTTCTCTAAAAATGTTGTGGTGCCCTAAGGATGCTGAAGAGAATATAGCAACTCAGTCCCAAATGGGTCTTCATATGCCTTTTCTGGGCACACTTTGGTCAACTAAGACCACTCTTAAACATCTATACCTGAAGTTACATATCTTTTTTTTTTTGTCCAATATTTGTTGTAGATATGAATGAGAAACAGATAAGCATCTTTTTTTGAAGGGTGCTGACAGTCACTATGAACCAAAATTGAATAAATACATCCTCTGTTGATAAGCATAGGGAAAGATAAACTGCATGAATTATAAGATTCAATGTGAAAATACAGTGTTACATCTTTTTCACCCTAGCACAGAATTCCATGTGCTAAATGTAGTCTGGCCTATAGATGTATTTTGTTTGACTAACCAATTAGATGTTTAAATAAAGGCATGTTAGTTGTCAACATTTAAAACCTGCAAGAGTTTCATAAAAATTTCAATTTCTGGCCTTCTTGATAAATTGGGAGATCTAACACTGGGCCTGAATTTCTACGTGGCATCTGTTGGCTGGAACAGCGTAGTGCTGGCCCTCTTCATATGAGCAGGCACTCTCAGGTTTGTCACAAACCCACATGGCCTCCTTCATCCATTTGTTTCCTGCCAGTCTTCTGTAGGCATTTGAGTTTGCAGCTCCTACATTAAAGAATGATCATTGTAAGCACAGATGAAGGTGTGAATGGGAACTCCTGTGAGTGTAATTTAATAATGTCGATCAAAACTGAAAATGTGCACCTTTATTTTTGCAGATTTAGCAGTTTAAAATTTAAAAATTTCAAATTGCATATTTAGCAATTCATACGTCTAGGTATTTATCCTGTAAGAAATGACAGGTATGCAAAATGTATATTCACAGATACTCCTTTCAGCATATAATTTTTTTTATAATTTGCTATTATAAATTAGCAAAAAAATTGGAAACAGCTCAAAAGTTAAATGGACTGTGGTTATCCATGCAATGGAATACTGTGGAATCATTAAGGAGAAGGCAAATTTTAGTCTGGAAGAAGATATACTCATCTGTTTGTTAACAGTGGTATCTTTGGGCAAATGGGCTCACAGGGTAACTTGCATTATTTCTGTTTTAATTATTTAAAAAGGCTGTTGTATTAAGAAAAAAAATAAGTATTTTAAAAAAACTCCAGCTTTCATTTTAGCTGCCAAGTTTCTAAGGGTATTCTGCCAAATTGAGCCACCCAGGCTCCAGCTTCCCACTTAGATCACAGATTTTACATTCAGAGTTCTCTTACCTTGAAATTGCTCTAAGGAAGGGGAATCAGTGTCCTCAAGTAGCAGGAACCATCTCGAAGCCCAAGAACAGGGTAAAAGCCTAGAGCAGCATTTTCAGGCTTCAGCTTGCAGCTCTGCCACCATTCAGTAATCAAGCTGTCAGAGCTGACCTCTTTTTCAGTGTCAGGCTTGACACTGCCGTACTATTGGGAATGAAGGGAGCCTTAGCAGCTTCTCACATGAGTTGTGCTGTCCTGGCAGTTGCAGGGTTACGTTGCTGAAAGTGACCCTAATGGAAGATAGTGTGGTGCGGTGGAAAAAACACGAGTGAGAGTTTGCATCTTGGCTTTTTCCACTTCCTTGCTGAGTGACCGTAGGCAACCTGTGAAGCTCAGTTTCTTCATCCATAAAACAGCAGTAATCTCTGTAAGGGTTGTTTTAAAAAATAAGTGAGATAATATATGTGAATTGCCCAGCATTTAGCTGCTCTGGCCATTCCTGCATGCTTCTCCTTTCCTGAAATACATGACAGGGTTTCTAACTTTTTTGGTTAATATTTAGTGAGTGTTTACTGTATGCTAATGGTTTAAAAACATTATCTCATTTATTCTTTCTGGCAACTCTATGAGGTTGTTCTCAACTCTTGTTCTCCCCATTTTACAGATGAGGAAACTGACAGTTTAACACTTGGCCAAGGTCATACAGCTGGTAAGTGGCACAGCTGGGGCCTGTGTGATTCCAAAGTCAATATGCTTTTTATCTTTTAAAAATAGTGGTGTGATTTATATACAATGAAATGCACAAGTATAAAGTTCAAGCAGTTTTCACAAAGCACGCACCCTTGTAATCTGTGTTCCATGAAGGTACAGAATGTTGCCATCCCTTTAGAAAATTCCCATATGCTTTTTCTCAGTCGATCCCACTCTTCTACCCCAAGAAGCAATAACGTCTGATTTCTGTCATGGTAAGTTAGTTTTGCCTGTTCTAAAATGTCGTATAAATGGAATCATACATGTACTCTTT
Organism: Tapirus indicus; assembly: GCA_031878705.1. NCBI lineage: Eukaryota > Metazoa > Chordata > Mammalia > Perissodactyla > Tapiridae > Tapirus > Tapirus indicus. The sequence goes on along the minus strand of CM062929.1, from coordinate 28,136,254 downwards.
TGTGTCTAGTGCTTTTCAAAAGCATAATGTTTGAGATGTATCCATGTTGTTGCAGATGTTAGTCGTTCATTTCTTTTTACTGTTGAGTAGTATTCCATTGACTGTATCACAGTTTATCTAGTCACCTGTTTGATACCTGGGCTGTTTCAAGTTTTTGATTATCATCAAAAAAGCAGCTATAAAAATTCTTATACAAGGTTTTGGTGGATATATGTTTTTATTTCTCTGAGATGTACATCTAGGAATTGTTGGGTCATATGGTGGATATATGTTTTTATTTCTCTGAGATGTACATCTAGGAATTGTTGGGTCATGTATGTTCAACTTTTTATGAAATTACCAGTTTTCCAATTTGTTTATATATTTTACAGTTCCAGTAGTGTGTGAATTCCAGTTCTTCCACATTCTTGCAAGCATTTTGTGTTGTCAACTTTTAAATTTTGGTCATTCTAGTGAGCATGTAATGGGACTGACGTGGTTTTCATTTGCATTTCCCAGATGACTAAGTATGTTGATCACCTTTTCACGCCCTTCTTAGCCATTCATATATCATCTTTTAGAAGTGTCTATTCAGAGTCTTTTGACAATTAAAAAAAATCATGTTGTTTATCCTATAATTGAGTTGTGGATATTTTTTACTTTGATACTTCATCAGATACATGTGTTGTGAATATTTTCTCTCAGTCCGTGGCTTTCTGATCTACTTTATTAAGACGTTGTTTTTTTTTTTTTTTTGTGGGGAAGACCAGCCCTGAGCTAACATCTGTTGCCAATCTTCCCCTTTTTGCTGAGGAAGACTGGCCCTGGGCTAACATCCATGCCCATCTTCCTCTACTTTATATGGGACGCCACCACGGCATGGCTGACAGGCAGTGCGTCGGCAGGCGCCCGGGATCCGAACCGGCAAACCCTGGGCTGCCAAGCGCGGACTAAACCGCTGCGCCACCGGGCGGCCCCTAGACGTTGTTTGATTAGCAGAAGTTTTACATTTTTATGAAGTCCAATTATTAATTTTTTTTTTTTTATGATTAATGCTTCCTGTGTCCTCCCCAAGAAATCTTGGCCTAACCTGAAGTTGGAAAGGTATTCTTCTATGTTTTCTACTAGAAACTTTATGGTTTTAGCCTTTACATTTATGATCTATAATCCATTTCAAATTAATTTTTTTGTGTGGTATGAGATAGGAATCAAAGTCTTTTTATATGAATGTTCATTTTTTCTGGCACCATTTGTTGAAAAGACTTTCCTCATTGAATTTTTGATGCACTTTCTGAAAAATAATTTGATCTTTATATGTGTGAGTCTTTAGACTCTGTATTCTATTCCATTAATCTTTTCACCAATACTGCAATGTCTTGAATACTATAGTTTTATAGTAAATCTTGAAATCAAGTAGTATTAGTCCAACTCCATTCCTTTTCAAAGCTGTTTTGGCTATTCTCGGGTTTTGTTTTCATTTCTTTATTAAATTTTAGAATCAGCTTGTCAATTATTATTCCTTTTTTTTTTTTGTGGGGAAGACTGGCCCTGGGCTAACATCCGTGCCCATCTTCCTCCACTTTATATGGGACGCCACCACGGCATGGCTGACAGAGGCAGTGTGTCGGCGGGCGCCCGGGATCCGAACTTGCAAACCCCGGGCTGCCAAGTGCGGACTAAACCGCTGCGCCACTGGGCGGCCCCTCCTTTTTTTTTTTTTACATAAAAGCCTGCTGAGATTTTGATTGGATTGCATTGATCCTATCAGTTTGGGGAGAGTTGTCATTTTAGAATTGAGTCTTCTGATGTGTGAATTCATTGTATCTTTCCACTTATTTAGAACTACTTTTTTTTTCCTTAGCAGTGTTTTTAAAAGATTAGTAAACATTAGTAATGTATGAGATCTTGCACATACATCTTTCTTTAAACTCGTCCCTAAGTATTGTTTTTTAATGTTATAGTAAATGGTATTATTTAAAAATTTTTATTTTCCAGTTGTTTGTTGCTACTATATAGAAATGCAATTGATTTTTGTATATTGAGTTTGTATCATACAACATTGTTAAATTTGTTTATTAGTTCTAGTAACTTAAAAATAAATTTCTTGGGACTTCCTATGTGTACATCTGTGAATAAAGACAATTTTGCCTCTTCCTTTTTGATGTTTATGACTTTTGTTTATCACTCTTACCTTCTTGTATTGGCTAAGATTTCTAGTCCAATAGTAGACAAAAAATGGTGAGATGACATTCTTGTCTTGTTTTTGGTCTTAGGGAGAAAGAGTTCAATATTTCACCGTCAAGTATGATGTTAGCTATAGGGTTTTTTTCTCTTTTTATTTTTAAAAATTTTGGTAAAATACACATAACATTTACCATCTTAACCATTTTTTAAGTGTACAGTTTAGTGCCATTAAGTACATTAATATTGTTGCACAACCATGACCTCGTCCACTCACAGAACTGTTTTCATCTTGCAAAACTGAAACTCTGTACCCATTAACAGTATCTCCCCGTTACCTCAACCTCTGGCAACCACCGTTCTACTTTCTGTCTCTGTGAATTTGACTACTCTAGGTATTTCATATAAGTGGAATCATACAGTATTTGTCCTTTTGTGCCTGGCTTCTTTCACTTAGCATAATGTTATCAAGATTCATCCATGTTGTAGCATGTGTTAGAATTTCCTTCCTTTTTAAGACTGAATAATATTCCATTGTATGTGTTTACCACATTTTGTCTATTCATTCATCTATCTGTTGATAGGCAGTTGGGTTGCTTATACCTTTTGGTTATTGTGAATAATGCTGCTGTGAATATGAGTGTATAGATATCTCTTGAAGTCCTTATTTTCAGTTCTTTTGGGTATATACCCAGAACTGGAATTTCTGGATCATATGGTAATTCTATTTTTAAGTTTTTTGAGAAACCACCATACTGTTTTTCACAGTGTCTGCACCATTTTACATTCTCACTAAAAGTGCGCAAGGGTTCTAATTTTTCTGCATTCTCACCATGTTATTTTCTGTTTTTGTTAGTAGCCATCCTAATGGGTGTGAGGTGATATCTCATTGTGGTTTTGATTTGCATTTCCCTAATAATTAATGATGTTGGACATCTTTTCATGTGCTTATTGGCCATTTGTATATCTTCTTTGGGGAAATGCCCATTAAAGTCTTCTGTCCATTTTTTAATCAGTTTTTTTTTTTTTGAGTTGTACGGGTTCTTTATATATTCTGGAAGTTAACCCCTTATCAGATATATGATTTGCAAATATTTTCTCCCATTCCATGGATTGCCTTTTCACCCTGTTGATTGTGACCTTTTATACACAGAAATTTTTAATTTTGGTGTAGTACAGATTACTTATTTTTTTGTTGTTGCTGCCCATGCCTTTGGTATCATATCCAAGAAATCACTGCCAAATCCAATGTTGTGAAGCTTTTCCTATGTTTTCTTCTAAAAGTTTTACAATTTTAGGTCTTACATTTAGGTCTTGGATCTATTTTGAGGTAATTTTTGTTCATATGGTGTAAGATAAGGTCCACATGCATTCTTTTGCATGTAGATATTCAGTTTTGCTGTCAGTATTTGTTGAAAAGATTGTTCTTAACCCTTATTGAATGGTCTTGGCAACTTTATTGAAAATCGTTGACCATATATGTGAAGGATTATTTCAGGGCTCTCTGTTCTGTTTCATTTGTCTATGTTTGTCTTTATGCCACTATCACACTGTTTTGATTACAGTAGCTTTGTAGTAAGTTTTCAAATCAGGAGGCTATGTGTTTTTTGTAGATGCCTTTTATCAGCTTGAGGAAATTTCCTTGTATTCCTAATTTGCTAAGAGTTTTTATCATGAATGGTGTCAAATTTTTCAAATATTGCTGCATCTATTTAGATATTTAGACTGTTAATATGGTGAATTACACCGATTGATTTTTGAGAATTGAACTGGCCTTGCAATCCTGGCATAAGCCCCATATGGTCATGATATATTATCACTTTTATTTATTGCTGAATTCAATTTGGTAATATTTTGTTGTGCATTTTTGTGATTATGTTCATAAGAGTCAAAGCCTATAGTCTTTTTTTTTTTTCTCCCCAAAGCCCCAGTGCATAGTTGTATATCCTAGTTGTAGGTCCTTCTAGTTCTTCTATGTGGGACGCTGCCTCAGCATGGCCTGATGAGCGGTGAGTAGGTCCACACCCAGGATCCGAACCCATGAACCCCTGGGCCGCTGAGGCGGAATGCGCAAACTTAACCACTACACCACTGGGCTGGCCCCCAAAGCCTATATTCTTAACCTCAGTGCCGTACTACCTCCAAAAGATTTTTATTTAACTCATTATTTTGGACACATTTCCTTTTATTTTATTTTTGTGAATCTGTATTAGTGTTTTGTGTAGTCATAAACCAACTAACTGGTTTTCTAGATAGGTTGAGGAGCTCTCCTTCTACTTCCAATTTGAAGCCTCCATCTAGTGGTCTCTTCTGGAAGCACAGAGGTGAGAGGACCTGTGATAATGCATTGGCATTTATTCCCATTTAGTCCGCTAGGTGGCAACAGCCCCTAACTGAAGAGCCAAGAGCGAGGAATCAGACTGAAAAACAGAAGAAAACAATGCTTGTAAAACTCATAATTAAACAGAACAGAAAACCAAGATTTTCTGAAAAGTAATAATGCTAGACCTCAAAATATGAGAGAAGGGATGAGCCTTTGGCTCATTCTCAGAGCATGTATGAAAACTCTAATTAAAAATATACGGGAATCCATTTTGCTGCCTCCCTTCCTTTGTCTCTCACACTTCAGAAACTAGATTTATTCAGTGGCTGTCCAGTCACTTTTCTTTGAATATTGGGGGGGATAGAGGGGTAAGGTGAAAGAGCTGACCTTTAATGCAAAGGGATCTGAGTTTGGGGAGTGGGGGCAAGAAGGATGTGCTCTTATGTCTAAGAGCTGAAAATCTACTTCCAGGGAGACTACAGGAAGAGGCATTGATGACTCCTTGCTGTCCCTTGGGTCTGAGACTCCTTAGGTATGAAGAAAGGAGCTTTTATGAATGTTATGGTCTAAGGTGTGGGTTTTCCTTGTAAAAATGGAAATTAGGAGAACAGAGATCTTGCTGGACAAGGAATTGTGTAAGATAGTGGTGAAGGAAGAAGATCAGTTAAGGGGATATGAGATTGTAAGAAACCATGAGGGTGTGAAAATTAAAAGATAATGGGTGGAGTGAGTTTCTAATGTTCTCTGAAGTAGTTAAGAAGAGAAAAAATTGGGGAGGACTAGGCTGGAAGTAATGTGACCTGGCAACTTAGAGCAGCTTGCTTACGGCAGTGATGCCAACTTTTTTGGCCTTAGCAACTTAGGTGGGTCATGACCTCAGCTGACTTAGGCAGGACCCCATTACTTGCTTAACCTGCCTGTTCCTGTTTTCCAGTTGAAAATAATTCGTTGACAGTGGACTATAATGTACAAATAAATTTGGGGGAAGGATGATAAGTGTGCTTTAGCATTTGATGTATGGTTCATATTTGAACCATGACATACATGTCAACGTCTAATTGGAAATTTTGAAATAAGGGTACTGTTGATGCAATACCTATCATTATATACGGCATGTATCAAACTAATTTGAAAATTATGGTGCTGAATGAGCCAGAATTGAAGATTAAAAAGCAAGAGTAGCAGCAATAGAAAACTACCACTAATTCCCTCAACAGCGATAATGGAGTTCTTCTGAGAACTGCAAGATTTCCAGCTGATTTTGTATGTTTATTTGCAGTAGGATCTTTGCAACATTGCCACCCATTTTGTGGCAGCCAGGTTTCTTAGTAGAATACTAAAGAGTCTCTTGTTTTTTTTGTGGGGAAGACCAGCCCTGAGCTAACATCCGTTGCCAATCCTCCTCTTTTTGCTGAGGGAGACTGGCCCTGGGCTAATATCTGTGCCCATCTTCCTCTACTTTATATGGGACGCCACCACGGCATAGCTGACAAGCAGTGCGTCGGCAGGCACCTGGGATCCGAACCTGCGAACCCCGGGCTGCCAAGCGTGAACTAAACCGCTGTGCCACCAGGCGGCACCACTAAAGAGTCTCTTGTTAATTTCAGCTTATAAACATTGAATTTTATTAACAGTCAGTTAACAAGTTACTTACAAGTAGCCTTTATTCATAAGTAGAAATAAATTGAACATCAGTCACTCATAAAATGGATGAATGTTGGATTAATTTACCGGGCGGATCCTCTAAGTTCATACTTTCAGAATCATGGGGCTAAAAGATTGGGAAGGAGGAGGAGAAGGTAGAAACATAGCCGCAGGCTAGCTAGGAGGCTCAGTGCAATGGGCCTCTGGAGCTCGGTGTGAAATAGAAAAAGGATGTTTCTTCTGTGACTTAAAATCTCAGCAGTGTGTATGTGTGTGTGTGGTCACTGTGTACGCACAGATGTTTATAATGGTAGCTCTAATACTGTTGATAGAATCCCTCCTCGTCGTGTGATCAGTCCTGTTGACAGCGTTGTTTGTTACGTGAGTCTAACACCAAATGATTCTTCCAGGAATTGTTTTTCCTTACATGAATGGAGTAGATCTATGTAATTGAGAAGGAAATAAAATCCTTTATGTAGTGATTTTGTGCTGGGACTTGTGTTGATTTATTTAGTATCTAGATTATTTAGCATCTTAGTTGTCCAGGAGTCTGTCAACGTAACTAAGATGCAGTAAAAGCCAAGCGCTAAATAAATGTAATTTTCATCTAAATAATCTTAATTGTGAGATTTAGTTGCTGTCTCTCTTTCTCTGTGAGAGGCTTTGTTAGACAAAAACTTAAAATGCCTTAATCACCCTTTCCTAATAGTCATGAGAATTTTGGCCTTTTAACTCACCAAAAATGTATTAGATTCACTTTACTTAAGTTTGATAAATGTGACTTTTGACCAGTTAGTTTCAACCTCTGACCTTTGTTTTCTCTTTTGAAACAGCTGGGTAAAAATATCACTAAACAAACAAATTTCATAAGCAACATTGGTAAATAAGTGGAAATGGTCTTACAAATGCAGATGAAAGATCACAGGGTCATTTTCAAAGCTTCAAAAATACAATGGGACTAGAAATAAGTTTGGAAGAAATTAATGTTGACTGGAAGTTCGTATGGCTGCTCACAAATTAGTAGTGCTATCATGTGAAAAGAATACTACCCAGCAGAAATTACTGTTGATTAGTCTTCTTGGTAGACTTGGTGACATTGAAATCCTAAATATTAGTGATGTAACTTTTACCTAATGTTCAGAATGTACAAGTTTAATCGAGGTAATATAGAAAAGAACTACCTTTAGTGTGGCTTGCCATGTGTCAGATGCTTTGCTAATAAGCACTTTATTTTCACCTTATATAATTCCCATCACAACTTATGAAGTAGGTGGTGGTTCCCAGATGAGAAGTAAGGCTGAAAGGTTAAGACCCCACTGCCTCTCATTTCCCTGTTCATTGTAGCCAAAGAAAACTTCAGAGCTTAGAGAATATGATCTAGTCTTAGGGGTTTGTAGAGAAACTTGGCATAGCCAGAAAAACTTGAGTTGAACACAGGAGCTGTATGGTGGAGAAGTAACCGGTCTGACTAGATTGTGAGGGATGCTGGTGCCTGGGAAATATAGACTAGAGCAAGGGAGGAAAGCCAAGAGGTGTTGACTGAAGTAGTTCAATTGCAAGGAACAGCCCCCTGCCCCACCTTAAGCTAGTTTAAAATGGGGACATTGGTGGAAAGTACAGGGTTTCTTTGGGGCCCAAGGATGGAGCATTCAGTTGGATTTCGTAAAGAATCAAGACCAGGATTTCTTTCCCATCTCTCTATGGTCATGTGGATTCTTATCTCTGCTTCTCTGGTGCCTCTGCTTTACATTTCTCTTCTCCTTCAGACTGATATTCTTTGCTTCTGTGTCCATGATGGAAAATGACTGCCTCTCCTCTGCCCTGCCTTGTCATGTCTTTCCAGCACCCATGCTCAACACAGACTGACTGAAGCATTTATGTTCAAATTTTAAATGCTCAGGAAAGAGGATTAGCCCAGGTTGGATCAGGTATCTATTTGTCCTGTCAGGGGCTATGGCCCATTGACTATTTAGTAGAAACTGCAGGTGCATTCTAAGGAGAATATGAATAGGGCAAACATATTGTCTGACATTATAGCTTCAGTCAGGAAGCAGGCAGAATGGAGGTTGTGGAAACTCATCATTAAGCCTGGTATTTGAGGGAAAGTGCACAGATAGGGCGAATATAAGGGCATGTTTGCTAGCACTGGGGTGGGAGAGGTTGGGGATCTGGCAAATGCAGTGAGAATCCAGGCATTAGATGATGCTTGAAGTTTGGCGAGTGGAAGAGATGCTTTCAAACCACCCAGTTATTGGCTGGGAGTATAAGCATTAAGAATCAAAATTCCTGAGTCTTGGATGGTGATGACCAGGTGGGCCAAGAGTTAAACCTGGGCTAATAATGAGCAAGGGACCCGTGATAGACACCCAGGCATGCTAATAGGCTTAACTGCAGTGGCCAGGGCCAGCTGTGGCATACAATGTACTTCTTTGCATAGGACCTATTTGAATGCCTACGTGATGACAAGATCTGAGGCTGTCCATGTACTCTTGCCCTAGCCATGATTGGCTCTGGGGCTGGTTCAGATTATACATACACATAGAAGGTACTAGTGACTCTTTTGGGAAGTGGGAAATGAAGATAACTCTTTGATATTCACATTTTTGTATTTTTGCCTTCTGGAATTGAACGTAATTCCAGAACGACATTATTCTTCTGCCTTCCCCAAGGAAGCTTTTCCTCCTAAGTTTATTTTGGGATTGAGTTGTATTTGAGCAGTTTAGGTGTATGGCACTTGGGTCTAATTCCAGGAGAATAGATTTCATTTCAGACTGTCTATTTAGCTTCACCAAGATTAGGATTTTATTGCTTATGAGATTTATCACCTGAGGAGGAGATTGATTTCTGGTATGAGTGAGTGAGGTCAACAATCCTATCCCCAAAAAGCAACTGTAAAGCTGGACAAAACTGTCAAAAACAACAATAGGCTTATAACAAATTGAGAAGCGTTTATTCATGAAAACCACTGAATTTTGGATAGGAACAGCACAAGTTTGTGGTCTTACCCAGGATTGCTCCCAATTTTTCCAGCTCCGATAGTGTAGTAGTTCAGGGTGGGGTAAGCCATGAAAACCAGCAGCTTCACTACTTCTGTAGGAGGGGGCTCATTTGATTTGGAGTATTGTCAGTTAAAAGTGATGATCTTGGTGGCAAGTGAAACAGGGAGAGCCAGCAAGGTTACAGTCCTGCTTGGGCAAACAATGGGGCTGCAGATTAGATAGGGCTTTAACAGAGAAGTCTGGGAGGTGAGACTACTCCAGGGAGCTTGATAAGCTCTCCAGATATCCTGGGTGGACTGGTGGCTTCATGCACACCAGAAACCAGTGCAAACCCAAGCCATCCACACGTCTCTGGCCAATGAAAAGGGTGTGTGAGAAGGCCCAGCTGAAAGTAAAAACTATAGCAGACTTGAAGGCCTAAAGTATGAGTGTGCTCCCATCCCAACCACAGATCCATCAGCAGAGAGTAAAAGGGCTCAAGGTAGTTGAACACCACTTCTGACCAATCAGTAAGCTGTGCAGACAGAAGGGTGACACCTAGAAGCCAGGCTTCAAAATAAAAACAAAGGGAAAAAAACCCTGAGCCATCAGGAACCACACATTTCAGGAGAGACAGATTTCACAGATTTAGCCTAGGAAAGTTAGTAAAAGAAAAAAACTGAAAAAAACACCACAACTGCCATGAACCTTAGTATGGAAAAGTCAGAATCCATAGTTGCCAACAGTACTTTTTTCTTTTAATTGAGGTATAGTTGACATACAATATTATATTAGTTTCAGCTGTACAACATAGTGATTTGACATGTGTATACATTACGAAATGATCACCATGACGAGTTCAGTAACCATCTGTCACCATACAAAGTTATTACAATATTATTGACTGTATTTGCTATGTTGTACAATACATCTCCATGACTTATTTATTTTATAACTGGCAGTTTGTACTTCTTAATCCCTTTCACCTGTTTCATCCATTCTCCTCAGCCCCCTCCCCTCTGACAACCACCATGTTGTTCTTTGTGAGTTTGTTTCCATTTTCAACAGTACATTATTTTAAATGTTCAGTATTCAACAAAAAAATTAGAAGACATGCAAAAAAACAAAATGTGACCCATACTCAGGACAAAAAAATTGATCAGTAGAAATTGTCTCTCAGTGATCCCAAATGTTGGATCTGGTACACACAGGCCTCAAAGCAGCTCTTATAGATAGTTCAAAGAAATAAACCATGGAGGGACTCAACAACAGATTTAAGACTGCAGAAGAAAGAATTGGTGAACTTGTAGATAGATCAATAAAAATTATTTAATATGAAGAACAGAGAGAAAAAAGGTTGAAGAACAATGAACAAGCCTCTGAGATCTGTGGGACAACTTAAGTGTACATGTAAGGAAATACATATATAGAAGGAGAGGAGTGAGAGAAAGGAGCAGAAAATATTAGAAGAAATAATAGCGAAAAACTTCCTGAATTTGATGATAAACATTAATCTACAGATCCTAGAAGCTTGATGAACCCCAAACTGTGATAAAAACACATCAGAGTCGGGGCCGCCCGGTGGTGCGGCGGTTTAGTCCGCGCTTGGCAGCCTAGGGTTCGCAGGTTCGGATCCCGGGCGCCCGCCGACGCACTGCTCGTCAGCCATGCTGTGGCGGCGTCCCATATAAAGTGGAGGAAGATGGGCACGATGTTAGCCCAGGGCCAGTCTCCCTCAGCAAAAAGAGGAGGATTGGCGACGGATGTTAGCTCAGGGCTGGTCTTCCTCACAAAAAAAAAAAAAAAAGAAAAAAACCCCAAAAATGTCATAATAAAAACACATCAGAGTCAAACTGTTGGAAGACAAAGAAAAATCTTGAAAGAGCAAGAAAAAAATGATTCATCACATACAAGTGAACAGCAATAGGATTTATGGCTGACTTTTCATCAGAAACAATGGAGGCCTGAAGGCAGTGGGATGACATATTCAAAGTGTGGAAAGAAAAGAATTGTTACGGAGAATTATGTATCTAGAAAACTATTCTTCAAAAATGAAGGCAAAATAAACACATTCTCATATAAGAAGAGAATTTCTTGGTAGCAGACCTGCCTTAAAATACTAAAGGAAGTCCTTATGGGTGAAGGGGAGTGACACCAGATGGTCACTCAAATCCATAAGAAGAAATGAAGAACATTGGAAATGGTAAATATGTGGGTAAATATAACTGTATATTTTTTCTTATTCTCTTGATTTTTAAGAAAGGCATAAAAAAATTTTAACGTAACGTAAAAAAAATAACACTATATTATTGAGTTTATAACACATATAGGGTAATACAAACGGGGGAATAGGAGCTATATTGGAACAAGTTTCTGTATTTCTTGGAATTTAACTAGAAATAGATTGTGATAAGTGAAGATGCATATTGTGATGCCTAGAGCAACCACAAAGAAAATAACAAAAAATAAATAGTAAAAAAGTCAACAGATGGATTAAAATGGTACACTAAAAAATATGTCACACAAAAGAAGATATTAAAGGAGGAAAAGAGGTTAAAAAAAAGACATGAAACAAATAAAAACAAACATAGCATATATAAATCCACATGTGAATAATTACATTAGATGTGAATGGACCTATTCAAGGTGTAGGAATTGTCAGCCTGGATAAATAGGTGAGACCCAACTCTGTGTTGCCAATGAGAGACATACCGTGTATTCAAAGACACAAATAGGTTGAAAGTGAAAAGATAGATCATGCAAACAGTAACCATAGGAGAGCTGGAGTGACTATATTAATATCAGATAAATTATACTTTAAGACAAGAAATATTACTAGAGACAGAAGGGCATTTCATAAGGACAGAGGGTCAATGCATGAGGAAAATATAACAGCCATAAAAATATACCTAACAACAGAGCACCAAAATACATGAAGCAAAAACTGACAAAAGAGAAATAGACGATTCAACAATAATAGTTACAGGTTTCAATACCTCACTCTCTTGATAGAAGAACTAGACAGAAAATTAGCAAGGATATAGAAGACTTTATCAACATTGTCAATTAACTTAACATAGCTCATATTTATTGAATTCTCCATGCAGAATATACATTCTTTTCAATGTACATGAAATATTCTGGGCCATAAAATAAGTCTCAATTATTTTTAAAGATTGAAATCACACAAGGTATGTTCTATGACCACAACAGAATTAGAGATCCATAAGAGAAAGAAATCTAGGATATCTCAAAATATCTGAAATTAAACAGCATTCTTATAAGTACCCCATAAGTCAAAGAAATCCCAAGGCAAATTGAAAAATATTTTTGACTAAATGAAAATGAAAACACATTTCAAAATTTATGGAGTATAGCTAAAGCAGTGCTTAGAGGAAAATTTATACCTTTTAAATTTATAACTGTATATTAGAAAAGAAGAAAGGTCTCAAGCATTAACCTAGGCTTCCACCTTAAGAAATTAGATAAACAGCAAACTAAACCCAAAGCAAGCATAACAAAGGAAATAATACAGATTAGAATGGAAAAGTGACATAGAAAACAGAAAAACAATAGAGAAAAATCAGTGAAACCAAGAATTAGTTCTCTGAAGAGATAAACGAAATTGATAAGTTCCTACCTAGACTGACCAAGAAAATAAAGAGGACACAAATTACCAAAATTAGGAATGAAAGAGAGGACGTCATTACTCTACAGAAATTAAAAGATATGATATATAAGGGAATGTCATGAACAACTTTATCCCAACAAATTCGCCAACTTAGATGAAGTGGACAGATTCCTAGACACAAATTATCAAAACTGATTTAAGAGAAAATAGAATATGTGGATAGACCTATAACAGTTAAAGAAAATGAATTAGTAATTAAGAATCTTCCTACAAAGAGAAGCCCAGGCCCAGTGGCTTCATTGCTGAATTCTGTCAAATATTTAAAGAAGCAGTAACACTAATCCTTCATGAACTCTTTCAGGAAGTTGAGGAGAACACTTGCCAGCTCATTCTATGAGGACAGTATTATCCTGATAAAGCCAGACAAAGATACCATAAGAAAACTGCAGACCAATATCCCTTATGAACACAGATGCAAAAATATTTAATAAAATATAAGCAAATCAAATTCAGCAACATATACAAATGGATTATATACCATGACCAATTGGGATTTATCCCAGTTATGCAAGGTTGGATTAATATGTAAAAATTAATGTAACATACCAGGGGTTGGCAGACGTTCTCTTAAAAGTCTAGGTTGTTGTAAATATTTTAGGCTTTCGGACTATACAGTTTCTGTCGGAACTATTTAACTGCTGTTGTACTGCAAAAACAGTCATAGACAATATGTAAATAAATAGGCATGACTGTGTTCCAGTAAAACTTTATTTACAAAAATAGCTGGCCCACAGGTCATAGTTTGCTGACCTCTGTAATATATAAATAAGATAAAGGTTAAAAAAACCCTACATGATCATTTTAGTAGACACAGAAAATACATTTGAGAAAATCCAACACCCGTTCATAATAAAATCTCTCAACAAACTAGGAATAGAAGGCAACTTCCACAACTTATGAAAAGGCTAAACCTAACATACACTTAATGGTGAAATATTAATGCGTTTACCTTAAGATTGGGAACAAGGTAGGAAAGAATGTCCACTTTTACTACTACTTTTCAGCATTCACTGTAGGTTCTAGCTAGTGCAGTAAGCAAGGGAAGGGCATCTAAATTGGAGAGGATTAAAACTGTCTTTATTCATAGATGACATAATCCTATATATAACCCTAAGTAATTCACAAAAAAACAAAAATAGAACTAATTGAGTTTAGCAAGGTGACAGGATACCAGATAAATATACAAAAATCAATTTTAGTTTTATATATTAGCAACAATCCAAAAAATAAAAGTTAGAAAGCAATTCCATTCATGATTGCATCAAAAGAATAAAATACTTACAAATTTAACAAAAGAAGTACAAGATTTGTGCACTAAAAACTATAAAATGTTGCTGAGAGAAGTTTAAAAAGACCTAAATAAATGGAAAAACATTCTATGTTCATGGATTAAAAATCTAAGTATTGTTAAGATGACTGTTCTCCCAAAGTTGATGTATTGATTTAATGCAATCTCTAAAAAATAAAACCTCTCAGACCTTTATGAAGAAATTTAATCCTATAATTTTGTGGAAATGCAATGGAGCTAAAAGCCAATACAATTTTGAAAAAGAATGGAGTTTGGAGGACTTACATTACAGGTTCAAAAATTACTCTAAAGGGGCCTGCCTCGTGGCCCAGTGGTTTAGTTCGCGCTTGGCAGCCCAGGGTTTGTGGGTTTGGATCCTGGGCGCCCACAAACGCACTGCTTGTCAGCCATGCTGTGGTGGCGTCCCATGTAAAGTAGAGGAAGATGGGCACGGATGTTAGCCCAGGGCCAGTCTTCCTCAGCAAAAAGAGGAGGATTGACAATGGATGTTAGCTCAGGGCTGGTCTTCCTCACCAAAAAAAAAAAAAAAAAAATTACTCTAAAGTCACAATAATCAAGACAGTATGATATTGCTTTAAGGATAGATGCTAGAACTGGATTGAGAGTTCTGAAATATATCCATACATATGTGGTCAATTGATTTTTGATAAAGATGCCAACACAGTTCAGTGGGGGAAAGGATAGTTTTTTTCAACAAACAATGCTGGGAAAATTGGATATCTGTATGCAAAAAAGTGAACTCAGACCTGTAATTTACACTGGATACAAAAATTAACTCAAAGTGGATCATACTTTGAGTTAATTTTAGACTTAGATCATACACCTAAATTTAAAACTACAAAATATCTCAAATATCTTTTTGACCTTGGGTTAGGCAACAACTTCCTAGACATGACACCAATGCACAAGCCATAAAAGAAAAATTTGATAAATCAGCTTTATTAAAATGTAAAACTTCTGCATTTCACAAGATATAACTAAGAAAATGAAAAGACAAGCTACAGATTGAGAGAAAATATTTGCATATCTGACATCTGATAAAGGAGTATCCAAAATATATAAAGAACTCTTACAACTCAAGAAGAAGACAACCAAATTAAAAAAAAAAATAGGCAAAAAATATTTTATGGTTCCACTTATATAAAATACCTAGAATAGGCAAATTTATGGAGAAGTGGGGAAATGGAGAATGGATTGTTAATTGTTTAATGGGTACAGAGTTTTTGTTTAGAATTATGAAAAAGTTCTGGAAATGGATAGTGGTGATGGTTGTACAACATTATAAATTTAATGCCACTGAATTGTACACTTAAAAATGGTTAAAATGGTAAATTTTGTGTTATATATTTTACCACAATAAAAATAAATAAAATTTAAGACATAAGAAGAAAGACTTGAATAGACATTTCATCGCATGAAAAGGTGCTCAGCATCATTAGTTATTAGGGAAATGCAAATTAAAATCACAGTGAATTTCCACTGCACACCCTCTGGAATGGCTCGAGTCAAAAAGACTGTAAAAACGTTCTAAAAAGTGTTGGTGAGGATGTAGAGAGACTGGAAACCTTGTGCACTGCTATGAGAATGTAAAATGGTACAGTCACTTTGGAAAGCAGTTTGCCAATTTAATAAGGTTAAACATGGGGCTGGCCTGGTGGCATAGCAGTTAAGTTTGTGTCTCTGCTTTCGCGGCCTGGGGTTCACAGGTTCAGATCCCAGGCACAGACCAACACACCACTTGTCAAGCCATGCTGTGGTGGCCTCCCATATAAAGTAGAGGAAGATGGGCACAGATGTTAGCCCATGGCCAATCTTTCTCAGCAAAAAAAAAAAAAAAAAAAAAGGATTGGCGGCAGACGTTAGCTCAGGGCTAATCTTCCTCACAAACGAAACAAAACAAAAAAATTAAATGTAAACATACTGTATGGTGCAGCAATTCCACTTCTAGGTATCTATCCAAGAGAACTAAAAACACATGTCCACACAAAGACTTGTTCGTGAATGTTCACAGCGGCATTATTTATAATAGCCAAAGTCCATCAGTTGAGGAATGGATAAACAAAATGTGGATTGTCCATATAACGGAATGCTGTTCAACAGTGAAAAAGCGTGAACTACTGATACATGCTACTTACAATGTGGATAAACTTCAAAAACATTATGCTAAGTCAAAAGCCAAACTCAAAAGACTACATACTGTTTGATTCTGTTTATATGAAATGTCCAGAAAAGGTGAATTTATAGAGTCAGAAAGCAGATCAGTGGTTGTTGGGGGCTAAGGGTAGGAGTGGAGATTGATTGGAAACAGTCTCAAGGGAAGTTTTTGGGGCAATGAAGTCTTCTAAAATTTGATTGCAGTGATAGTTGCACAACCCTATAAATGAATGAATAAAAGTCATTGAATTGTACACTTACAATGGATTAATTTTATGGTATATAAATTATACCTAAATAAAGCTGAAGAAAAAAGAAGTACCTAAGATTGGTTGGAAGGAGGTAAAGGAGGAGATTTTTGGATAAAATGGTTTAAGTTCATCAGGCAGGTGATGACCTACTGATGATTTGTGATGTCTCTCAGTCTTTGCCTTGGAAGTGTATACCCTCTCTGCTCCCAAAGCCTTACCCTGTGCCCTGCCCCACTAAAGAGTCCATTGGAAAGAACTTTCTCCTTGTTTGGGAGGACTGTCTCAACTGTTCGGAGTGAGGCTGTGATCGACCATCTAGGCTGATGACCCGTACATACAGAAAAATGCCTTCTTTAAGCCCCAGGTTATAGATTAACCCCACCTAGACATCTTGCAAACATGTGATGCTGGTTGACAAGTAGGTGAGAGTTTAGGGAGTGATAGAGTCTTGTCTACTGAAAGTGGATAACCCATGGAGAAGTACCATCAAAGACCAGGATGCTTTAGGCTGTACGGCTTTGTGCTGTTTGTAGTGTACTTTTCACTCTGTTCTCGCTGAGGCCTCACAACAATCCTGTGAGATAGGAGAGGTATCCTTAGTCCCCTTTTTACAGAGAAGTAAAGCTTACAGGGTGACTCACTTGTCCAAGGGCACATAACCATTGCAGAGCTGGACTGAAATTCAGGTTTTCTGACTCCATTTCCCAAACCATTTCTTCTATACTGTTTTGCCTCAACTATTTCCTGGGAAGAGGAGAGAAAGGGGCATGTGATTTTGATTGATTGCATGAATTTTCAGTAGATTTAGTTAGAATAGGAGGAGAAGTTGGGCTACAGTGTAAGTTCAGAGGTTTCAGAGGTTCTATAGCAAGTGTAATCAGGGTAGGTTTGTCCAAATATTTGGTAGCTTTTAAATTATTCCTGGCTTAGAACAGTAATTCATGGCACAGATGGCTTGAAGGTGTCTTGTGCTGGGTTCAAGGAGCAGACGACTTCCTAAGTTATAAACATAATCGTGCCAGAAATCATAAAGAAATTCACCTGACAAACATTTACTGAGTGTTTACTCCATCCCAGGCCCGTTGCCAAGATAGGGGATCACAAGGTCCAATTGAATCCTATTGAGACACAGCCTGAGAGAAGAGGAGTAGGCTGGAATTTCTTTCATCGTTTCCATTCTCTGAGGCTGATGTATCTGTCCTCCCGAGTGACCACTTTCATCATGGAGCTGGAGCCTATTAGTTTTATGATCCCTGCAGCTGTGCTTTCTACAGGTCCCCTTTCTTGATAAAAATCATCTGTCTTCCTTTTCTACTGTGGATTCCTCCATCTGCTTTTCAGCCAAACATAGGTAAATCTTGCATCTAAAAGAAATCTTTGCTTTTAAAAAAGAGACATTTAAAAATAGTTTTTCTTAATTGTTGAAATAGTTCATGCTTATTGCTAAACACTTGGAAGTCATAGATGAGTTATAAATAATAAACATAAAAATCACCTGTAATTCTACAACTTAGAGATTTCAACTGTTGGCATTTTTTGCTTCCAGTCTGAACTTCCAGTCTGCTTTTTACTTCCTAACAGCTAGTACATGCTTGCACATGTGTGTGGGCGTATGTGCGTGTGCACACATGCACAGATTTAGTATTTTGTTGTGTCAGGCTCTGTGTGCAATGTTTTACGTGTATTCTTACTTCTCAAGTAGCCCTGTGAAGCAAATACTATTATATCTCCTATTTACAGATGGCACAGATTTAAAAGGTAAGTGACTTGTCCAGATTCACTTAGTTGATAAATAATAGAGCTGGACTTTTTACCCTCATTTAGCCCAAGCTCTTTATCACTATGTTTCCAGAAATCTATTTTCATCTATGACTATCGCTCCAAAATTATTCTTTCCAAGACTGTCAATAATTTTTTTATTCCTGCCTTCTTCTCCGGCCTTATCTCATGACCTGTTCTCCATCTTCTGTGTGCTTTAGCCACACTTTCAGTTTTGTGAAAGTACTATGTCCCTTTGGCCTGTACACATGCCATCCATTCTGCTCACCCAACCTATTTTACCCAGATAGTTACATTTACCCTTCAAGTCTTCACTTAAACGTCACTTCCCAGACCTTTCTCACCCGTGAGACTGGATTGGTCCCTTCTGTTATTTTCTCCCATAGTATCTTGTTTTTCTCTTTTATAGAACTTTTCACACTTGGAATTATTTGTTCATTAGAATTTGGTCTGCCATTTTCACTATACACTTTTGTTTCCTCCACATCTCCTGGCATCTGTTGTAGTCCAGGTGCACGGGAGGTGTCCAGTAACTATTACCTTTTTCTTTCTGTGCTTAGCTCATTCACTCTTAGCTCCACGCTTGTAAATCACAAATGTGCATCCTCTGTTCAAAAAATGAACTCCTCTTTCTTCCGGTTTGAAATTGCTCATTTCTTAGTGCACTCCCGGCTCCTAATCTAGTCAAGAGAATTTGGCGCCATTCTTGACTCCTTGCTATCTTTTCTTTTTGAGCTAGTTCCTTGGAAGGTGGATCTGGTCTATTGATCTGAAAAGATGGCCACAATATTTTAAGTGAAAAAAGGTTACCGAACATTGTGTGTAATTAAAATATTTTCTCTAGATATAAATGCATGTATTTTAAATATCTCTGAGATATCCGGGAGGATATACACTGAACAGAATGATGGGAGGAGGCCAACTAGTGGACTTTAGTTTTCTCTCTTTTGTATGAATTTTTCAGTGACTACATAGTACTAAAAAAAAATCCTATTTTGAAAAACAGAAAACAACCCAAAAGAAAAGCCTTTTTGAGATATCGTTTCCAGTCTTTCCACTCCTGCTGCCTCAGTTTTAGCTCAGCTCATTTGTGCAACAGATTTCTCTCTCACTCTCTTTTTCTCTCTTTAAAATATCTCTTTCCTTCCTCCCATTTCGTCTGCTTGGTGAATCTTGCCAGTCTTGCTTTCATTGTCTCCTTTTGGAGTTCAGCACTTGAAGTGGCTCCTTGTTATACTAATTCTAAATTTTTCTGCCTGGCTCACAAGGCCTTCTATAATTTGTCCTTTTACCTTTCCAGTGCTGTTCCTCATGACTCCCTAACACAATCTCTGAACTATTCTGCTTTTTTCCCCTATCCATGCCACATATTTTCTCTGTTGCAGGTATTTATTTAAGTCTCATCTTAGAAAACACCCTTAAAACTCACATAATTGTCTCCCTTCCTGTAGCACTTAGTTTTATCCAAGAGAAACTGCATAGGATTTTGGTGGCTGAAATATGTAAGTTTTTCATTGGCTTATTTAAAGACTACTGATTCTCTGTGTAAATAAATGGCATGATTGTTCAGGTGTATGTTTTACAAAGAACATGTCAGACATTCTTTTTTAAAGTTTTCAGAAAATTTGGAAATAATTGGTGTTTGAAAATAAATGCATGGCATCCTGAAAAACAGCAACTTGTGAATTACCTTCTATGTATCCACTAGTATGAAAGAAAGAAAACTTTTTGATTTCTATGAAGACTTCTTGGGTGAGCAGTCATCTGAATTTAATCTTGTTCATTCATTAGATTCTTTAGGTGGGTTTTAGTTTTTGAGAGAGCATAAACTCAAATGCATCTGTTTCTGTAAAACATCAGACACAATTTGATGTGTTTATCTATTACAACATGGTGCAAAGGTTTATGTACTCTGAAGAGAGATACTCAATAGCAGCATTAGTATAGCTATGCCTGTCTGTACTCAGAAGTTATGGCAGTGTCAGATGGTGGCAGAAAAGTCTGGGCAATAGTTGAAAAGTGGATGACGTGAAGTGTGGTGGTGGGAAGCCAGTGTTAGGTTGGTGGGCTTGGCTTTGCTTGGATCAGCCTCTAGTGGCTCAGAATCAGCTCACAGATTCTAGGGCCCTACCTCTAGTCTAGGGTAGAATTCAGGAATCTACATTTTTAAAGGTAACTCTAGATTCTGATGCACAACCAGGTTTGGGGAACACTGGCCTGAACCCCATATTTTTCCTGAATTGTCATTTTTTTGCATTTTTCTCTTGACTTTGATTTCTCTTTTTAGTTCTTGTCTCACTACACATGGACTTCTTTCTTCCTTCCTATCTCTGAGAAAAAAATTTTGTAAGGCTAAGTTGACAAGACTCTTCTACTGCCTTATTTAATTTGATTTTTGCAATGAGACTGTTTCTCTCTACCTCAGACTTAAGAGTACGATAAATTATTTATGACTGGGGTCTTGTTTTCCTGTCATTATCATGAATGATTTAGTGGCTCATCTCATCTTATAAGATTCAGAGAATTGGTACTACATTTTAAATTTTGTTGAGAAAAATGGTGTGCATCTCCCATCTCACTTGGGCTTTTTTCTTATTTGAGGGACACAGTTTGCAAAGGTCAGAATGAATGGTCCCCGTAGTTTGGTCAAAAGAGAATGTTTAAGTACATTTGAACAGTAATAACCAGGACATTCATGCTAAGGCATACCATACATATAGTCATTTAACAAAATGAGTACGATGTAACAGGATTGTTGTGGAACGCTATCTGTAATGTTATAGCTGAGTGAAAAAGCAGATGGTACAGCAGTAAGTATAAAATGAATTCATTTTTGTTTAAGCCTTCCTCCAAAAAAACCACAAAATTGTAGATATGTATCTATTTGTATGTGCATGGATAAAGGTCTCCAAGGATATAAATGCTTAGTTTATGATATTTATTTTAATAATAAATAATAGGTAATATAACAAGTGTATTGATGATTTATAACAAATTATTAAACTTATATTTATAGGTGATTTCCATTGGGGAAATGGATTGCAGATGATGAGGAAAGGGATTTTCAAGTTTTACTTTATATATTCTTATATTTGAATTTTAAATAAAAAGCATGTGATTCTTTGTAATTTAAAAAATTATGAAGGCATTGGCTTTTTAATATGGTGTGATGTCAAGGTGTATATAGTTTGTTCTTCCTATAAAATATCATTTCCTTAACTCTAGAACATCTTTGGAAAAAAAACAAAAGAACTAGGAATTTAGAGAGCTTATTCTATAATAGAATCAAAGAGCAAGAGAGGCTTTAGCCGTTATGTTGGAGACAGGAGCAGCTCCCACCCAGCACAGTAGCTGATGTGCTCAGGTTGCTCTGCATATGCTTTTGCTTCCCTTAGGTTCTTTGGTCCGCAGTTTGCATTCATTGATCAGTGAGTTGATTCAGACTCAAACCCACCGACAGCAATGAATGTTGAGTGCAGCCATCAGTGTTTCCATTTGGTGGAGTTGTCTTAGTCCTCGCCAACTCCTACTCTTCTTTTTCACACTGTTTTTTTGAGGTCTGTGTCTGGCATCTCTCTTAGTAACCAACGGTTCAGAGTCCATATAATTTTAGATAACACTGACACTAGAGCTGGGAGGTTCTTAAAGATGGAGAAACTATGGTTCAGAGAAGGGAAGGATCTCCTGGAGAAGCTAACAGGTAGCTCTGTGACCACACAGGCAG
Source organism: Tapirus indicus (assembly GCA_031878705.1). NCBI lineage: Eukaryota > Metazoa > Chordata > Mammalia > Perissodactyla > Tapiridae > Tapirus > Tapirus indicus. Next base: position 28,114,241 of record CM062929.1, on the reverse strand, counting down.
TGCTTGCATACTGGTAGGTGTAAACAAGAGTTGAAGACCCTGGTTCTTCCTCTCTGTTTTGAACTGAGAAGTACAAGTGCTTTTTAAGGTAAATTAGCACAGGTTATGTTTTGGGTTAAATAATAATACCTTACATATATTGAACATTTGCTTGCTGTGTGCTGGGAATGGTACAAAGCACCTTATACATTATTTCATTGAATCCCAAAACTCCATGAGATGTAGGTATTCATATTATTCCCCATTTTATACATGAGAAAACTGAGACTCACACACTTGCCCAGGGTCACACATCTAGTTAGGGAGTTGAGGTAGCAACATCCCAGATATGTCTGACTCCAAACCTCACTCTTTACTTGAATTTAACAAACATTTAAATAAGCATAAGTGTGGCTGGAAATAGTGAGGCAACAGCTGCTTTCAAACAGCTCACATTCTAACAGGGCAGTCAAAATTTAACCACATTAACAATAATTGGAGGTGGAATGTGATAAGAGCTGTGCAGACATTGGCCAGTTTTGTGGTATTTTTGCTTATTAAATCCTCTCCTGGGGCTGGCCCCGTGGCTTAGTGGTTAAGTTTGGTGCACTCCACTTGGGCAGCCTGGGTTCAGTTCCCAGGCACAGACCTACACCACTTGTCGGCAGCCAGGCTGTGGCGGCGATCCACGTACAAAATAGAGGAAGATTGACAGATGTTAGGTCAGGGCAAATCTTCCTTAGCAAAAGGAAAAAAATCCTCTCCTTACTCCTAATTAAAAATTTTGAGGGGCTGTGGGAGAAATGGGTGTAAAATATGTAATTAGATTTCACCCTAAAATGAAATACATGTTTTTAATTAATCTCTCCTTGCCACAATCTGTTTCTCACCAGAATGGCATATTTCTAGGAGACATTTAAGTGCATTAGGTATTATCTTGGAGCTCTCCTTATCTTGTTGAAACAAAGCACTTATTTGTCAAAAACGCAGCAAAAAGCGAGGAACGGTGGGCAATAGAAATAGACGGGAACTTTTAAAAAATTCACCAGACCACCTTTGGGGGACAGGCGGTGGAGCTGGTTCTGGTGACCTCATGTGATATGTGAAGGTACAGCCTGCTCCTTTGCTTCAGGAAATGTAGTGTTGTCTGTAAGGACCCCAAGGTACAGTCAACGGTCAGTGGTTTTTTCAAGTCCCAAACTCACCGACAGCGTTGAATGTTCCTTGGAGTCCTCTGAAGGCTGGGTCCTGGCCCTGCAGCCCTTCTTCAGCCTGCACCCACGTTCCAGGAGCCAATGAGGAGTCAGACCACCGCTGATGGAGGCTCTCACATTCTTTTCCAGGTTTCAGGTTGAGAGTATTTAAATTATGAAATTGATTTGTGTACATCAGAGAGCTAATGAACTTCAGGATGGTGAGACTGAAGTTATTTATATAAGCAGACTCAAATGGATGTCTGAGAAAATGGCTTTGAATGGTATTGTTTTTTAATTCTGAAAATGTCAAATACCCCATTTTATAGTAATATGTTAATTATTAAAGGGTGAGGGTAAGAAAGAAACTAACATATATTGAGGACCCTACTATGTGCTGGGATTTGTATATTTTTATATCATTAAATTCTAAACAACCCACTTTTACTTCATGAGAAAACTGAGTCTTAGAGAAATGAAGTGATTTGCCCAAAATTACATAGCCAGTAGCCAAGGTTACAAGCCAGAACTTGAATACTGGACTTTATGATTGCAAAGCTTACTGATCTTACTGCCTCCTCCCTTGTCCACCACAAAACTTACTGTTGTACATCTGGGGGTAAAACCTTCGGTGAGAATTAAGTCAAACAAGTAAACATCCTCTTCTTGTTTGCCTGTAATAATAGTAGGTAAGTCTGTAGGTGAACTGTTTCATAGAGGAAGATGAAAAAAACTGACCTTCGTAATTGGTGATCTCCTTAGCTGAGATCCTGGATCACTAAGTTACCACAGAGGTTCATTGGTAGTCTATAAGTTATTTTACGTATTGAAAAAGCAAAAAATAAACAAAAAAACCCAGCACCTAATAGAAAGCCTGCATTTCTCTTCCTGCGTACTCTGACAGAGTAACTAAAATGTCAGGTGTCTTTGCTTTTGACAGAAAGCGTATCAGTGCATTGTAGACATATTGGTTATTTTTTATTGGCTGTTGAATGTCCTTGATGAAAAATCTGGAAAATGAATTAATTATGTGGAACTTTTCAAATGTAGGGTTTATAATGGGAGGGATCCAGGAGTGCTCTGTATAATAAGGGCTTAGAGAACTGCTGACTGAATTGAGGTTAATCTTTAATCAAGGATAGTTATTACCACTTGATTTAGGTTTAAATATTAAAGATTGACTGTTCTCAAATTCATTTTTAAAGCAGCCAAATGGTACACACTAAAAAAATCAGCTACTGAGAATTTGGTTTAATTGTAAACTGTTTGCATTCTCTATCAGTTTAATTGTTTCACCCTCTGTCAAAACACTCCAGTTAGCCAGCTTTGTTGAGTTCTTAGTGTTATGACAGTAAATTGTATACAAACGACAAGAAAAATCAAGTAACTTACTGTGTAGTATTTTAAAAACTCTTGAATGGGTTTATTTTAAAAGGTCTTCCCCTTGGCCTGATAATATGAAGAGATGTCAATGCCTTATACCATTTGGATAAATATTCAGACTTTGAAAAAATACTTCTGCTACCCCAAACCATTAGATATTTACAAAATACCTTTGCTTTAAATTCATGGCATGCTAAGAAGAATGCTTTTCATAGACTTGAAAAACTAGAGAAGAGTGAAAGGTAGGTTTCTAGAATGACATATTTCACGACAATAAAGGCCTTCATCATCCTCATTCCTTTGATTTGCTTTAAGTCCTTAATTTTAGTTTTTATCATCAAGCAAGTTTAAGGCACCCAATGCGTCTTTTAAATGAGTTTGGCTAAGAGGTTTATGTATTCAGTGCAAGGATAAAGTCTTAAGGGTCAATAAAATTAAGGGTTAAATTAGCAAAGAGTTAGAGAAGAAGCTACACATTTAATAAATTAGTCCAGCTATTTAATGCTTGGTTTAGACTGGTTTTGAGTTTGTCAAAACTCACCATGCCATCCTTACCGTTTCACTCACCTCCTTTCTTTCCTTTTCCAGAGGTACTATAAAATACTGAAAGCCACTTTGCTCCAACTTGGAGATGTAAATGTTTTCATAGTCCTCTTGAGGCCTCTTGATATACTTGAAAGAAACAAGAAGCATAAACTCAATAAAACAATATATTTGGGGAATTAGTAGCCTATAAGAGGAGTCCCTGTCTCAGGTGGCTTGCTGTCTGCCCAGATGCTTCCCAAGGACTACGCAGGGAACATCTCGAGAAGTGTTTGGAGTAATGCTGCTAGCCTTGAGGACAAATTCTTAAAGATGACAACAACATGTCAGCATGAATCCATGTTCCTCTTAGCCAAATTGCTAGTGTTCTGCTTCATCCTTTTACTAATTCAGCAGTGGAATCCTAGGAATTCTTTCTCTTACATATAACCCTTGCCATTGTGGCTAGTGTCTACCCAGGGAACTAGACATAGACACAGCTGATGACAAATAAAAAGGATGATCGCTATGCTGGGAGAATGATATGAACCATGTTAAGGGAGAATAGAGAAAAGAAGGGTTAATTCTACCTAGAAGTGCCAGGAGAGGTATATCTAAAGTGGTCACATCAGATCTGGGCCTTGAACGTTTAGTTGAATTTTTACTAGGCAGAGAGGGAAAGATATTCTGATAGAGGGAACACTCTGCCCAGGAAATCCTAGAGGTCGGAAAGTTCAGGTAATGGTGAACAAATGAGATTAACCTCTCAGAGCATCAGTTAACTCATCTTTAAGATGCGGAACAGGTAGAACTTGCCTCTCCTGCATGTATGGCTGTGAAAATCAAATGAAGTTATGTATGTGAAAGTAGCATACAAATATAATTGCTGGGTCTCTCTTTTCTCCTTGCTCTTGGTTCATATGTGCTAAAGAATAAATGAAGTACCTTATCATGATAGACTCTTCCCAATTAGATTCTTATTTGGCTTTCTCTTTTTTTCCTTTAAAGTGACCGTGGTTTAAATTTTTCATATATTAAATGTTTGGAGAAGCAGTATTTTAACATGGTAAAGAGCACAGGCTTTGCAGCCAGAATCTTGACTTTGCATCTTACTAGCTGTGTGACCTTGGGCAAATTAAAATAACTTAACCTTTCTGTTTCTCTATTTCCTTATCTTTAAAATGGAGATAATGATAGTATCTACCTCATAGGACTGTTGTGAGGACTAAATGAGGGTAATATATGTCAAGTGTATGAAATAGCACTTGACACATATTAAAAGCTATATGTGTTTTTATGCTATTTCAAAATGACTTAAATTATTAAAATCATTTACAACTATTATTTAGATGTTACTAAATAAAGCTGAATGTTTTGCCCAGAATTTGGTTTCTAGTCCATACACACTAATGTAAAAACCTTCTTTTATAGTTAAAATAGTCTCTGACTGACTAGCTATTATTGCATTGTGCATGTACGTATGTATATGTGTGTTTTAAAGACATTTTTGAAATTAATGCTCTGCCACTTTCTTTGTGACCTGCGGTAAAGTTTTTATCTCCCATAAGCTTCAATTTCCTCAATCTGTAAAAGTGAGAATAATATTAGTACCTACCTCATATTGATTGTAAGGATTGTGTTAGATAGTATAATTAAAAACTCTTGGGAAAGCTATGGATTTTCTCCCTAAATACATGCACATGAAAACAAAATTTTGAAAGTAGTTTCAGTTATAGAATCCAAGAACCCATCCATAGCCTCCCTATGAAATTCAGGTTAAGAAATTCTGACCAGAGCTGTAGACCAAGATTTTGCAGTCTAGTCTTGTCACTGGTGTAGTGTTGCTGCTTTTGGAAGTCTTTGTCTCCCTCTTATTAGGAATGGCTACTTGCCAGTAGTAGTGCAAACTGTCACCATCATTTAGTCACACCTTTCCCTATAGCATAACCTATGAGATGTAGCCAGACAGTCGGGGTCCCTGGAAAAGTAGTTACTTAGACTTCATCAAGTTCTGTACTAATTGCAAATACCAATTAATTAGTAACTATGCTTATATAATTAGAATTTCTAAAAGAAGTTGCCAGGTGAGAAGTTACACAAATATTTGAATGAATTTATCTATCTTATTTTGCAACAGTTTCCCAGCTGCCCCTACATCTCCAGCAACCATTGGTTTGGATCTGATCCTAGTACTATGACTACTAATTCTGGCTTTAATTTTGGCTGAAAGAGTGTATTGTTTCAAGACAGTGCTTACAAAGGAGCCTGCTGAATTCAGAGGGTTTACTTGAATGTTAGGAAGGGAAAAAAAGAGTGCATCAAAAATTGCAGTTGTATATGCAGGCTTATATTTAGCTTGCTTGAGGTTTTACCAAGGATTTGAGAGGTAGAAATAGAAATTTAAACTCAGTAGCTTGGAACATTTTACTCTTTGACATGGCAACTTTATATCAGGTTACTTCAGATATTTTAGATGAGTCTAGAAGACAAGAGGAGGTAGGTGGGCCAACTCGCTGAGACAACAAATTGGCCTAGTGCCAAAGGCAATATTTCTCTTCAAATGGGACACATATTTCAAAGCTTATCAAAATATTCTAAGGGCTATCTGAATTCTCCATTCCTTAGTTACAGTGACTTCATGTGTTTGAGATATTACTATTTTAGATTATTTTGCAAAACCATAAGAAGCAGGACTTCGTTTTTCCATGGTAAATTAATTCACAGGATATCTGTAATCAGTGAACAGCTCCTCTAAATAACTGTACCAAGGATTGTTGCTCAGCTGACCTGAATAAGTGAGGACATAAGTGAGTTAGGAATATAAAGTCATAGAAGAAATAGGAACCAGAATCATGCAGTAGCTAATATTCATCGGAATTAAGGAATGAGTTGGAGAGAATCTTGGGTTTTATTGCAGTGTGTGAAAAGTGTTGGCAGGGATTTTAAAAGTCCTTTAGAGCCAACAGTCATGTGTTTTGCAACAACCAGTTAATGAAATAAACAAGAACAGTGATCAAAGGACTCAATCCTTCCTTTTTTACAGTAATGAAACCCTGATGTATCAGTAATATAAGACTATGTATTTCTTCTTCTGACCTATTTTAGTTTATTGGGTTAAATTTAATCATATGGCACTTAATGCTTTAAAAACTTGACCTCTGTTCTTGTAAAGTTCATTATTGCCTCAGGTAGATTATAGCTTTGTGTTAAGGCATTGTAAATTATAGGTAATTAGACATATTCATTCTATAACTAGCTCTTTATTTATTCATAACATTTAGGAGAAGTGCTCTTTAAATGTTGCTTTTCTTGGCTATTTCCAGCAAATGGTTGAATCTTGAAAAATATGTCTTAAAGGTTTTATTTTTGAATGTATATTCTCTAGAAAAGCTATGCTAGATCTACCTCATACTTTCACAAATGAAATAGTACTGTGCAAGGTTGGGTAAGCTATTAATACTTGACATACTGCTTTTAGACTTATGTCTCCATTGCTAACCTGAAATTGGACAATCCTGATGTTTGAGTAGAAATGCTAATTGTGGGTAGGGGAAAAAATTCTGGGATGAAAGTATTAGAAAATAAGTTTCAATCTATAGTTTTGTAACTTTCAAAGCTATCAGGAGTCTTAGAGGTCATTTGGTCTAAAGATTTCCAAACCTGACTTTGCATCAGAATTAAAAGTGGTGGTACTGGGAAATGTGGATTGCTAATAATGCAGATTTCTAGGCATCACCCTAGACTTGGTAAATCAAATCCTCTAGGAATGGGTTCTGTAGTTTTCACAAGCCCCCATGGGATTCTGATGTAACCCATTCGGGAATCTCTGATTTAGGCTAAGATCTTTCTTTAGTAGATGAGGAAATGGACTTAGAAGGGAAATGAAGGCCCCAAGTCACACAGCAGGTCAGAATTGAAATCCTTGACTCTGTGTTTGCATGTGTGCGTGTGTATTGTGTGTGTGTTTACTTATACCACACTACCTGTCCATCATGAAAAGGCATGCTTTTGCAGAAGTTTCCTGATGTCCTATTGGCCATCTGCAAAGTACTTCAAGGCAATCTGCCTGGCAGGTCAGACATCTTAGCCTTAGGGATGCACCCAGAACTAGTGTAGATGGACCATTGACTTGAATTTGGTATGCTGACCTGAAACATTTGACTAAGTAAGCAGTGTTGAGTGGTGTTGGCTTAAAAACTGTCCATGATGTGAAATGGGAAATAGCTTTAAGTGATCAAAACTCTGTGAAGGCCCTTCAGGCTCTGACATTTTTCAGCTGCTGCTACACGTTAGCACCTTCCTCTAATCAAAGGTGACTACCACTGGATGGAAGACGTTTGCAGAACCTCTGGCTGCTCTCTGGGGAGGAATTTATTTTAATTGCCAGTGAGAATGTAGGAATGATTTCACTAAAGATCAAGGACCTCCAAATCCACTTCAGCTTGGGCTCCTGGCCAAGTGTCCATCCTCAGGAGGCAGTTGGTGTCAGCTGCTGCTTTGTGTCTTGAGGTATTTCAAAAAAAGCCAAAGGCACTACAGAAGCCTTTCCTGAGTTGGCAGGCAGGAGTGGCACCAGGAATCAAGTTCTGACACTTGTCATCAGCCTGGAAAAAATGGAGTTTGGACACTAATGATGGCTCTTGTCAAGGCTTAGTATGATAAAGCCTGGAGGACTCAGCTTGGCGGCTGGTTTGCATAGGAGAGGAGTTATAGTTTAGAGAACACCTGCCAAGAGTTTTCACTGCCCGAGCTGTATGTGAGTTACTAATCCTTCACCCTTGACTCCTGTCACTTCTTTTTAATGGGTGAGGGTAGAGACGCTGGATGGGTAAGGAAGAGAAGCAGCTTGGTTACATCTAGCGCATCTCCCTATTTGCTTGTTTTCTTGCCATTCTCTGTGTAGAACTAAATTTGTGTGGCCATACTTCGGGCTAGTGTTTTGTTCTTTCTATATCTGAAGGTGTACTGGGCTAGAGTCACAGGTCCTCTATTTCCATAAATGCCACTGTTAGTGAGCACACAGGAGTTTTAATTGGCAGTTAGGAGAAAGCTTTTTTTGCTGATATATCTCTCTGTTTAGAAGTCTTACTTTCAAATCCCTGCTCTGCCATTTAGTAGCTCTGTGACTTTTGGCAAGTGGTTTAACTTCTGTTTCTCACCTGCAAAATGGAGGTTAGTGATTAATTGTACTTATATCACAGAATTGTGAGAATTAAATAAAGCGGGAATATAAAAATGCCTGGCACGGGGACCGGCCCAGTGGCATAGTGGTTAAGTTTGCGTACTCTGCTTTGGCGGCCCAGGGTTCACAGGTTTGGATCCTGGGCGCAGACCTACGCACTGCTTATTAAGCCATGCTGTGGTGGTGTCCCGCATATAAGGTAGAGAAAGATGGGCACGAATGTTAGCCCAGGACCAATCTTCCTCAGCAAAAAGAGGAGGATTGGGGGCCGCCCGGTGGCGTAGTGGTTTCGTCCGCACTTGGCAGCCCGGGGTTCGCGAGTTCGGATCCCGGGCGCCCGCTGACGCACTGCGTGTCAGCCATGCTGTGGCGGCGTCCCATATAAAGTGGAGGAAGATGGGCACGGATGTTAGCCCAGGGCCAGTCTTCCTCAGCAAAAAAAAGAAGAGGATTAGCAACAGATGTTAGCTCAGGGCTGGTCTTCCTCACAAAAAAAAAAAAAAAAAAAAAAGAGGAGGATTGGCAGTGGATATTAGCTCATGGCTAACCTTCCTCACCAAAAAAACCCCTGGCACATAACATTCAAATTTCAGTTACTGTTACTATTGTTAATTATTTGGCCAAAGTTCCTGCTTACTGGAAGAATGGATGAGGGATTTCTAAACCGTTGTTTTAGTGAATACAAGAATTGTGGTATAGAGTGAACATAAAATTGAAGTCAGGAGACCCGGATTCAAGACTTGACTATGCTATATGTTACTTAAATTTCCATACACAACAGATTATACCAACCAAAGACAAACAAACAAAATCAGGATCTCTAAGATCTCTGCCACACAAAAAATCTCTACATTTGTAAAAATTATTGAGGTTCCTGAGAGCTTTTGTTTTTATGTGTTATAACTATCACTTTTTACTGTGTTAGAAATTAAAACTGAGAAATTAAAAGACATTTATTAATTCATTTGAAATAAAAATAATAAACCCATTACTTATCAACATAAATAATAACATTTTATGATAAAAATAGCTATAAAAATAGCCATGTTTTCCCAAAAACACTTGGTGGAGAGAAGAGTGATATTATTTTATAGTTTTGCAGCTCTCTTTAATGTCTGGTGGCTTCATAAAAGACAACTGAATTTCCATACCTGCACATATCTGCATCTGCATTCTATCTATTTCAATATGTTGTTTTGGCTGAAGTATATGAAGCAAATCTGGCCTCTATACATAGATATATAGGGGAAAAGTGAGAATTTTAATAGTTTCTTCAGATAATTTTGCATATTCTTCTTTGATTCTATGCCAGATCTCAATACTTGGTAGTTTCTTAAAGATTAATTGCAGTGTGGAATCTGAAACCATATCAATGAACTTTCATATTCTGTTGTATTAAAATTCACTGGTATATCTTGTATTTTGTGTGGATCTTTTACCCATGCATGATTTTGTAGCGTCATACGTTAGTCATTTGGAAAATACTGGTTCACTGAATTATGCAGATTTTCTAAATATTGACACATTTCATTATGCAGTATCAAAGAAATCAATTTTATTAATATCATCACTAGTCTCATTGGAAACACCTTTAAATATTGGAAAGCCATGAAGCTCACAGAGGCAAATGTAAATTTTCCAAAATTCTAATTTTTGTTTAAAGGCTTGAATTTTTTCATTGGCAGTAAATACTGCCAGTTGTTTTCCTTGACATGACATGCTCACTTTGTTCATTTTCAGGAAAATACCTGTCAAACATCCAAGTCTGAATAACTAATTTTCTGTTAGTTTTTCTTTCAAGTACAATGGTGGTCCATGAAAATATTGGCTAGTTCAGTTTACAACTCAAACAGTAACTCATAATGCATTTCCTTGAGACAACCAGTGTATAGAAATGCTCTGTGTATTTTCATTTTGTCACACAAAATATTGAAAAATTGTGTACTCTTGTCAAGATTTAATAAAATCAGTGAATCTTATTGCTTTGTCAAGGACGTTCTTAAGTTAAAATGTCACCCCCCCATTCCCCCTGGAGTGTGTGGCAGTGATGAATACACTGACTATCAGTATATTTTGGTGCCACTGCTTTGATTAGTGCTAAGTCCAGCAATTTAACCCGACATTGGCTTTGCACCGTCAGTGCAAATGTCAACAAGATGAAAAAGGCAAATAATGTCTTGTAATTACTACAAAAATAGTTTTGACCTTACAGACTCTGTGAAAGGGTCTTGGGGACATCTGTGGACCACACTTTGAGAACCACTCCTGTGGAGTCCAAATATTAGGAAACCTAGGCAAAGGATGGAAACTTCCCTAATCCCTTCAGAGTTAAGACTCATAGGGCTACAGTAGGCTATAGGAGAGAAGACAATCCCTGGCTTATTGTTTTGGCATCCTGCCAGGGCTTAGCATAGTATTTAGGGGCTTAATTTGCACATAGTGGAGCTCAATAAAAATTGATCAGTCAATGCAGATTGTCTAAATGTTATATTTAGCAACTTCTTTTTTCTTCTATATCTTATAAACTCAGTTTTTTATGTTCTCATGGTTAACACCATATATTTTCTAAGTCTTACTGATCCCTCTGTTCAGTTATCTTTTTATAACTAAGTTGATTAAATTTATTTAACATATTGATTAGACAATATTGTTACTCTGTGTGTTTTATTCTCATTGTGGGGGGATAAGATGTAAATCACATGGCATTTACTCTTTTATGATCTTGGGAAAATAAGCAGTTAAACAACATATTAAGCAGTGTCCAGAAGCAGAGGTTAATAGTGCCTGGCATAGCGTTCAGCATTTAGTAGATATTTGTAGTAAATACCTCCTTTTCTTGAGCATCCTTTCGGTGTCAGACATTGTGATTTTTATATATATATATATATATAAACATACGTATACATAAATATACATATATGTGATATATGTATATATCACATATCTGTAAGTATATATTTATATATGTTTAAGTATATATAAATAGATAAAATATATAGGTATACTTATATATTGATATATATTTTTATATATAGATAGTGTATATGAACTTTTCAGTAAGTGCGTAATTGCTCAGAAGGGTGAAAGCAGTGTAGTCTGGATTGGGTAAAATTAATTTTCCCAGTGCCGGATTCTTCCTAAAGTCTTCCCAGATTTCTCCCCAGTATATCTTCTTTCTTCCTTGGTTCTATAGCATTTCTTATGGTGTACCTTGTACTAAAATTGTGTGCAAGGCTTATCTTTCCTACTATAATGTAAAGTCAGAACAGAGACATTTTGTTTAGATATATAGCAGGCACTTGATAAATGTTTATATTAAACTATAAGTGTCTCTTACTTAATTCATTGTTTATCTAAACAGTACATAAATGAAATCGTTTAAATATATTAAGCTAATTTTTAAATAAACTCAATATTTCCTTTTGAGATGTGAATAATAACCCTATAATCTGTCTATTCTAGAAGTTGCAGTGTGCATCTATTTTTTGGGGGATGTCAAATGTCTTATTTTCAGCTTCTGAGTTTGAAAAGCAATGAAAAATATGAACATTTTTGTTCATATTGCTAATGTCGATTAAGTAGTGATCTCTTTGACTCAGTTGCAGATGGTTCTGTGTAAGATAATTGGGGAAGGGGTGCTGACTTGAGTTGATACATTTATTTTTTAGTCAGGGCAGATGGAAGAAAGTTGTAAAAGTCTAGCTCATTAGTCTTTTTTTTTTTTTTTTTTTTGTGGGGAAGACCAGCCCTGAGCTAACATCCGTCGCCAATCCTCCCCTTTTTGCTGAGGAAGACTGGCCCTGGGCTAACATCGTGCCCATCTTCCTCCACTTTATATGGGACGCCGCCACGGCATGGCTGGCAGGCAGTGCGTCGGCGGGCGCCCGGGGTCCGAACTCGCGAACCCCGGGCTGCCAAGCGCGGACTAAACCGCTGCGCCACCGGGCGGCCCCTAGCTCATTAGTCTTTTTAACATAAGAGATAGTTTGCATCTTAATAAATCAATTTGGAGATCAGTGCATCCTCCATAAGATGTTAGTCGCAATAAAGCCAGTAACTGGCAGGTGATTATTTATGTATCCAAAATAAACAGTGATCAGAAGCAGCCAGTTGTGATAATTGCTCTATTTTTGTGTAGTTTCTATAAAAAGGTTATTTAAAGAGTAACATCTATATGAGGGAGTAACCCTAATTACTTAGTGGCATCTTGAGTGGAAACTTGAGATCTGTGTAGAGGAGGGAGAGTAATTAGTTCCTTGTAAGCCACATGCAAGTTGGGACCTTTGCTTCTTAGTATGCCCTCAGTGTATCTTTTTTTGTTTCTAGGAAGTTCTTAGGACTGGAGCTCTTTCTTCCCTTTGGTGCTTCTTTACTACAGTCTCAAAATTTTATTTACGAAGTGGAGTCTTTAAGTAGTTTATGTGATAGCAAACTGATTGAAGGAATTTATCTGAAAGTTCCCTTCTTAACTCTTTTAGAGATATTTGGTTACACAAAGGAATTCGTGGAAGTTTTGGCTGTTAGAATTAGAATCTTTATTTGTGCTGCTCCAGGATATGGAGGTGAGAAAAGGGTATTTCTGTCAAATCACAACTTAGTCCGTTTAGGTCTAAGCGGGTGAAGAGTACTAAGAAGGTGAGAGACGTAACTCTCTGTGTTATCTTAGTTAATGCTTCCAGCAACCCTTCCGATAAGGTGGTGGTTACTGTGTTTGTCACTGCACCGAGGTATTCTGTCCCACTCTTCTGTTCTCCAGCCGACCCTAGACATGCTTGGTTTGCATGTACCAAAGTAATGTATAGTCATATGTTGTCCAGTCACATGAACATATTAATTTGACAGTGGTGCATATTGCTAAATATATCAAATCAACTAGGTTTTGTGTGATTTGATTGAAATACTAAATTCTACAGTTACTGAAGGGTGGTGATATATACATTATTCAGACTTAGGACTTTACTCCATGAAAAAGCTCTTGATTTAAGGGCACTCTTTTAATTTTTGTGTGTGTACTGGGGCTAAGATTGTGTAGGGTTCTGGCTCATTTAGGAAGAATATTAGCTTCTAGGCATGGGTGCATGGCCTTAAAATGATCATGTACTTTCAAGAAAATATAATTGGAGTGGGATTTATGCAGACACTGACAGGCAATAAAAATTAACATATTAAGGGTTTAAATTTTCAGTTGAATATTCTCTTAAAAGTGGTTTAGATACGTATACTGATTACAGGCTTTCTTATTAAAAAAACTGTCTAGTCCGTTTTCTTTAGGATTTATTTAAATCAAAATGAATTTCACTTTTCCCTTTGATCTCTTTTATGCTAGCATTCTCAGTTTTCTGCCCCTTTAAAAATGTTGGGGAGCTTATGTGCATTCTAAATGTGCAAACTTTTTTTACTACAGTTTTTAGGTCTTTTGCCTGTTTTTACTATTACTACCGATAGTAAGAGTCTTTTATGAACTCTTTCTGTTTAATGGGGTCAGTGTGGCCATAATGTGTATGATTGAAATAAACATTGGCAAACTATTTAAGAAAACAGAGAAGGTTAGATCTGATTATTAATGGGAGAAGGAAAACCTAACAAGTGAAAAATAATGCTGAGTTCAGACTAATAGATACTTTGGGGGGAGAAAGGTCACAAGGGAATCTTGTGGGCTGCTGTAAATGTTCCATAATTTGTTCTAGGTGGTGGTTACATGTATGTATACATATGTAAAAATTCATCAAACTTAAGATTTGTTCATCTTACCATATGTAAATTATACCTCAGAAAGTAAAATAGTAATAATCATGTCTGAAGCAAATGTGGCAAAATCCTGATCATTGTTGAATATGAGTGATGGTTCATTTTACTATTATCACTGTTTTTATGAAAATTTGAAATATTTCATGATAAAAATGAAAGAAAAATCCTATTACTCTAAAAATGTCAAATTATATCTGATTTATGAGAGTTAAAGGGTTTTTTTTTTCTTTTCTTTTCTTTTTCTTTAACCAGTCATTTTCCATGTTTGGATTTTGTGTTTTTTCCTTGGATATTACTGGAGAGCTGTGGAGAATGAAATCTTGTTTTTGTGATATCAGTTATTGAAAGAGGACAAATCCAGTCTTGATCTTGAAACCAGCTTATATGTAAATTCTTTCCATTCTTGAATCTAAGTGGAGAAAAGTCAAACCACTTAGCTCTATTAAGTATATGGTAGTTCTAATTAAACATGAGTTTTAAAGGTTCTGTCTTTCATAAGCATATCTAGTACTTATTGAAGATTTGCCATGTACTTGATATTGTGAGTACTGTCTTGTAGGGTGATGTTACTGTTTCATTTTACATTTGAGTTCACTGAGGATCTGAGGTCAAATAACTTGTCCAAGTTCTCATGGCTGAAGTAGGGAGGGCTCCCCATTCTAAGCTGCCATCAAGAATAAATATGAAGGTAGTTATCATTCTTTGTAACTGACTTTTTATTGCCACTTGATAATCGCTATTTTAAGAGACATTCATGTACTGTTTTATAAGTCTTTTCAGAGCTTGTATTGAGTGGCCTTTAAAATCTCAGAATCATTTCTAACACTTTCTTAATAACTTGGCAATATGGCTTTGTCCTTTAAAGCAAAATCTGGAGTAAAGGGAAATATTTATTTCCTTGTTGTTTGGAAAAAAAGCTATTTGTAGGTCATCTTTTTTAAAAAGGCAAGAAATTCTCTCCCCAAATCCCATTAGAACCCATGCCAACTTGGTACAGGGCCTTACCAGAGTAATGATGTAAGAGTTTGAAAGAGTGCATAGTGCAGCTGCCAAAGCTCATACTGTTTAATTTCAACACCATCTGTCTGCCAGAGTCCACAGCTCAATACTTTTTTTCCTGTATGTACCAAATTATAATCACATGCATTTATCTCTTTGGGGAGGGGAAATCAAGAGTTATTGCTTGATAAGCTTACTGCAATCTGAGGTAATGATGCTGTTTTGCTGCTTGCTTACTTCTGAGCATTTTCCCCACACTAACTCCCAAGTATTTATTCTCCTGAGTGAATTCTTCCAAAATGTGACACAGAGGGGCAATTCACACCTTGCCTAGTTTATGTTTTGCAAGGAAACCCTTCCCTTTTCATGGTTCTGTATTCAGGAAGTTCTGTGTGCTACCTTCCATCCGTTTGCCAAGTCTTGGACTCTTATCCAAAGTACAGTACTTGAGTATGTAATTACACATGCACATACTGGCAACGGCATACTTTTTCCTGGCCTCTCTTAGAGAAAGCTCGAAGCCAGAGGAGCAAATCCAGATGTTCTTGAGTCTGGCATCCTGAATTCAGAATTCTAGATGGCACAACTTCATTTGGAAGTGTACCAGGCTTACTCAGCACCTGCTCTTGCTAACCATAACATTTTTATGACCAAAGATTCTGTAGTTTGCCTCCTTTGCTGAGCAGAAAGAACACTATACCAGAGCTGCATGGGAAGTGGCTCTCCATCATTTGAGAGAAATATTTGGTTTGCTTCAGCAGGCATACAGAGGAGGGTAGCCTTGCTGTTGGGAATAAGTCTGGGATGAGAGCAGGTGCGACTGCAGCTCCTTAACCAAATCTGGCCTTGTTTAACTTTTAAATAGTCTAAAATGTTTGGCATCAACATAAGTGAACCATTATGGGCTCTCTGGCACCTAACATAGTACCTTGCACAACAGGGAGGTGCTCACTGACTATATTCAGTCACCATTTATTAAGCACCTTCTGTGTGTACCAGGCAATGTACTAGATGCTGGCAATGAATAAAATCTTCTTTCCAGAACAGACAAAGCCCCGAATCAGCAGAAGGAGGGAAATAATAAAAATCAGAGCAGAAATAAATGAAATTGAAACCAAAAAAAACAGTAGAAAGGATCAATGAAACAAAGAGCTGGTTCTTTGAGAAGATAAATAAAATTGACAAACCCTTAGCCAGACTCACTAAGAAAAAAAGGGAGAAGACTCAAATAAATAAAATTAGAAATGAAAGAGGAGAAATTACAACAGACACCACAGAAATACAAGGGATTATTAGGGAATACTATGAAAAACTTTACGCCAACAAATTGGACAACCTAGAGGAAATGGACAAATTCTTGGACGCGTACAACCTCCCAAAACTGAATCAAGAAGAAATAGAGAATCTGAACAGACCAATCACAAGTAAAGAGATTGAAACAGTCATCAAAAACCTCCCAAAAAATAAAAGCCCAGGACCAGATGGCTTCCCTGGAGAATTTTATCAAACGTTCAAAGAAGATTTAGCACCTATCCTTCTCAAACTATTCCAAAAAATAGAGGAAGATGGAATACTTCCCAACACATTCTATGAGGCCGACATCATGCTGATACCAAAGCCAGACAAGGACATTACAAAGAAGGAAAACTACAGGCCAATATCGCTGATGAACATAGATGCAAAAATCCTCAACAAAATATTGGCAAACCGAATACAGCAATACATCAAAAAGATCATGCACCACGATCAAGTGGGATTTATACCAGGGACACAGGGATGGT
The DNA here is from genome assembly GCA_031878705.1 of Tapirus indicus. Classification (NCBI taxonomy): domain Eukaryota; kingdom Metazoa; phylum Chordata; class Mammalia; order Perissodactyla; family Tapiridae; genus Tapirus; species Tapirus indicus. Next base: position 28,097,454 of record CM062929.1, on the reverse strand, counting down.
TCAACATCCGCAAATCAATCAATGTGATACACCACATTAACAAAATGAAGAATAAAAACCACATGATCATCTCAATCGATGCAGAGAAGGCATTTGACAAGATCCAGCATCCATTTATGATAAAAGCTCTCAACAAAATGGGTATAGAAGGAAAGTACCTCAACATAATAAGGGCCATATATGACAAACCTACAGCCAACATCCTACTCAACGGGGAAAAACTGAAAGCCATTCCTTTGAGGACAGGAACAAGACAAGGGTGTCCACTCTCACCGCTCTTATTCAACATAGTACTGGAAGTTCTGGCCAGAGCAATTAGGCAAGAAAAAGGAATAAAAGGACTCCAAATAGGCAATGAAGAAGTGAAACTCTCACTATTTGCAGACGACATGATCCTATACATAGAAAACCCCAAAAATTCCATCGGAAAGCTACTAGAAACAATCAACAACTACAGTAAAGTGGCAGGGTATAAAATCAACTTACAAAAATCAATTGCATTTCTATACACTAACGATGAAACAACAGAAAGAGAACTCAAAAAGACAATCCCATTTACAATTGCAACAAAGAGAATAAAATATCTGGGAATAAATTTAACCAAGGAGGTCAAAGACCTATACAATGAAAACTATAAGACACTATTGAAAGAAATCGAGGAGGACATAAAGAAATGGAAAAATATTCCATGCACATGGATTGGAAGAATAAATATAGTTAAAATGTCCATTCTACCTAAAGCAATCTACAGATTCAATGCAATCCCCATCAGAATCCCAATGTCATTCTTCACAGAAATAGAACAAAAAATACTGAAATTCGTATGGGGCAACAAAAGAGCCCGAATAGCTAAAGCAATTCTGAAAAAAAAGAACAAAGCTGGAGGCATCACAATCCCTGATTTCAAAATATACTATAAAGCTACAGTAATCAAAACAGCATGGTACTGGTACAAGAATAGACACACAGATCAGTGGAACAGAATTGAAAGCCCAGAAATAAAACCACACACCTATGGACAGCTAATCTTCGACAAAGGAGCAAAGAACATACAATGGAGAGAGGGAAGTCTCTTCAATAAATGGTGCTGGGAAAATTGGACAGCAACATGCAAAAGAATGAAAGTAGACCATCTCCTATCGCCATATACAAAAATCAATTCAAAATGGATCAAAGACCTGAAAGTGAGACCTGAAACTATAAAACTCCTGGAAGAAAATATAGGCAGTACACTAATTGAGATTGGACATAAAGGGATCCTTTCAGATTCCATGTCTACCCAGACAAGGGAAACAAAAGAAAAAATAAACAAGTGGGACCTCATCAGACTAAAGAGCTTCTACAAGGCAAATGAAACCAGGATCAAAATGAATAAACAACCCACCAGCTGGGAGAAAATATTTGCAAATCGTTTGTCTGACAAGGGATTAATCTCAGTAATATACAAAGATCTCATACAACTGAGCAACAAAAAAACAAACAACCCGATCAAAAAATGGGCAGAGGATATGAACAGACATTTTTCCAAGGAAGAGCTACAGATGGCCAATAGACACATGAAAAGATGTTCAACATCACTAATCATCAGGGAAATGCAAACCAAAACGACACTGAGATATCACCTTACACCGGTTAGAATGGCTATAATCACCAAGACAAATAACAACAAATGCTGGAGAGGTTGTGGAGAAACGGGGACCCTCATTCACTGCTGATGGGAATGCAAACTGGTGCAGCCTCTATGGAAAACAGTATGGAGAGTCCTCAAAAAATTAAAAATAGAAATACCGTATGATCCAGCAATACCACTCTTGGGCATCTACCCAATGGACGTGAAATCAACCATCACAACAGGCATATGCACCCCTATGTTCATTGCAGCATTGTTCACTATAGCCAAGAAGTGGAAGCAACCCAAGTGTCCCTCAACTGAAGATTGGTTAAAGAAGATGTGGTATATACATGCAATGGAATACTACTCAGCCATAAGAAAAGACACAATTGTCCCATTTGCAACAACATGGAAGGACCTAGAGGGTATCATGTTAAGTGAAATAAGCCAGAGAGAGAAGGACAGACACTGCATGAACTCACTCATATATGGAATATAAGTGAACACACGGACAGAGAGAACTGATTGGTGGTTACCAAGGGGAAGGGGGGTGGTGGGGCACAAGGGGTGAAGGGTTACATCCACAAGGTGACGGACAAACAAAAATGTACAACTAAAACCCCACAGTGTTATAAACTAAGACATCAATTAAAAAAAAAAAAAAAGAATGTTAAAAAAAAAAAAATCTTCTTTCCAGAGGCCCACAGTTCAGTAAGAGGCACAGACTCTTAAACAGATAAGTTACAGTTCACTGATTTTATTTGTTGCTGATGCAGTTCAGTATTTTGTTCACTTTGTAAGTCAGCTGTAGAAGCCAATCCACAGGATTGATGAACAAGCATGAGATTTACCTTCAATTCTAAAATATGCTCGCTTGCTTGCATTTTTGCCTCTTCAGATACCTCTTCTGACTTGCCCAGGGGTGAAAATTTGTGTGGAAAGAAAATACTAGTACAGTGAAGAAAGACAATCCTAAGTAGGCTTTCGGAACTGGTTATTCTGTTCTAAGTAATGTTTCCTTAAAAAAAAAAAATGTGAGAATGCACCAGTCCCTTTAGCTATGTTGGTTATCAGGCTGTTGTAAGGTAAGAGTAGGAGAAACTATTTCCTTCTCTCTATGGAATGCAGCCTTCCTTCATCTGAATTGTTGCATAGTTAGGGCAGAACCAGAAAGCACTTTTTTTTTTCGTAACTATTTCTGGACAGATGAGGTCACATTTACTTAGTAGTGATATAGTTCCTGTGTTATAACTTGTTACTCTTTCAGCCTCCCCCCACACCCATTTTTGAGGATGGGTATATGAATATTTCTGTTGGGCTTCTCTTAACCATAAGAAGAATGTCACATTACTTTTGTCCAAACTTATTTCCCCATTTCTTTGACACAAAGCAGTCTCAGACAAAACGTGTGTACTGCTGCTGTTAAAATAAGAACAGCTAATACTTACATAGTACTTATATTCCAGGTTTTGTTTTCAGGGCTTTATATATAGAGCACTTCAAAGAAGGGTTGTCTAATCCTCACAACAACTCAATAAGGTAGGTACTTATTATTTTTCACATTTTACAGATGAAAACAGGAAGGCAAAGCGAGGTAAATAACTTGCCCAAGATCATATAGCTAATAGAGTCAGCATTTGAACTCAGGAGTTCCAGACCCATTGTGTTCTTAATCAGTGCACTATGCCATTTCATACTCAGTTTGACATTGAATAATACAGAGTTCCCTAAAAGTAGGGGGTAATAATATCTACCATTTGAGTTCCTCCTGTTAGCTAGGCATTATACATGTCATTTTACTTCTTTTCAATCTAATGGGTGTATGAATTGGTCCCATTTTACAGATGATAATATCAACTAACATTTATGGACCACTTACTATGGGTCAGGCATTGTTAAGTGCCTTACTTGTATTATCTCATTTAATATTCACAATAATTCTGTGGATAATTACTATTATTTTCATTCTGGATATGAGAACACTGAAACTGGAGAAGGTCACTTGCCTAGAGTCAAAGAGCTAAGGAGGGATAGAGTTAGAATTTGAATACAGGTTTGCCTGACTCCAGACCCCAAGCTCTTAACTATCACATAATATTTGGTGAGAAGCAGTAGTTAGATATTCTAGTGATGAGGTGAATCTCAGAGGACAGAGCCTTACTCCATATCTGCTCTTCATCCTTCATCCTCACATAGTTTGTTGATTAATCATGACCCTTGCTTTTCTTACTTCTTCATCTTCTCACAGTAGAGAAACTTGATAGGTGTCAGAGATGGCCTTGTCTGAAAACAGGAGATTCTTGTCTAACTGATGTCTTCATGAAATCATGGCTTTTAGTGAACTTGTCTTTTATTAAGGCTTTGACTTTTTCTTTAATTCCATTTGCTGGGACTCATCACTCTTTATAGACTCCTTTCCGTTGTCTTCACAGGGATTTCTGGAAGTTGTAGTGGGGAGCATCTATGAGTTCTTTTTTGAAATACTGGACTTTAGTTTATTTGCCTCCTTAGGATTGTAAATTTATTTTCTTTACCACCTAAGATATAGTTAGTGTTGAAGATTTTTGTTTATTTTAAGTTATTTCTTTATGTGAGAACCTTTATCTGTCCCCCTAAGTCTCAGTAGTTGCAGTCAACTCTTGACTCTCTCATCTCCCTCACTCCCATTGGCAAACTCAAACCTAAATGGCTTCAGAAATGACTATGTTTTCTATCCCTTCTCTCTTTCCCCAGATGTCTTTTCTTTTTCTGTCATTCTAGACTTTCTCTCCATCCAGTTGGTCACTAAGATTTATTAGTCTACCTCCCAAATATCTATCAGTCTCTGGCCCAAGGTTCTCAACATCAATAGAAAACAGAAAAATGAAAATTATAAAAAAAAAACGTATTGATATGCTACTGCATCCCCACCAGAATGGCTAAAATTAAAGTAACAAACAAATGAAGAAACTGACTATACAGTGTTGGTGAGAACAGCTGGAACACTCAACCTCTGTCTGCAGAAGTGGAGTGTAAATTGGTACAAACATCTGAAAACTCTTCAGTAATATCTGTGGAAGCTGAACATAAGCAGTTCCATTTCTAGGCATATACCCAACAAAAATGGATAAAGTGTGCACCAAAAAGACATGTACAGAAATGTTCATAGTAGCATTATTTGTAATAGTCCCAAACTGGAAACAACAAATATCTATCAACAGTAGAATGGATAAATAAATTGTGTAATTCATAAAATGGAATGCTGTATGGCAGTGTTAAGGACAAACTGTCACAACATGTAGCAGCAGAGATGAATCTAGATAAAATGTTGAGCAAAAGAAGCCAGACACAAAAGATTACATAATATGTGATTACCTTTATATAAAGGTAAAAAATAGGCAAAGCTAATATATGGTGATAGAAGTCAGAATAGTGGTTACCTTATTGAAGCGATATACTGAGAAGGGGGCACAAAGGAGGTTTCTGAGGTATTAGTAACATTCTGTATCTCGATTTGGGTGTTGATTCCACAAGTATGTTCACTTTTGAAATGTACATTTGAGATGAGTATGCTTTACTGTATTTTTACACTTGAATAAACAAATTTATCATTATTTTTTAAAGCTAGGCAGTAGCTTAGATTAAAAGTTTGAGGGGGGAAGCATAGAGTGCAAGGACTTGGGTTAAAATATCGTCTCTAGTTGATAGCTTTGGGTTAGTCACTTAAGAGTAGCCTTAAAGAGGGGCCGCCCCGTGGCACAGCGGTTTAGTCCGCGCTTGGCAGCCTGGGGTTCACAGGTTTGGATCCCGGGCACCCGCCAATGCACTGCTTGTCAGCTACGCCATGGTGGCGTCCCATATAAAGTAGAGGAAGATGGGCACGGATGTTAGCTCAGGGCCTGTCTTCCTCAGCAAAAAGAGGAGGATTAGCAATGAATGTTAGCTCAGGGCTGGTCTTCCTCACAAAAAAAAAAAAAAAGAAAGAGTAGCCTTAAAGAATAACTTTTTTCCCTCTGTATTTGCAGTGAAGATCTGGAAGGAGTCACATCAAACCAATAATACTTTGGGTCAGGAGTCGGATTGTGAAAGAATTGGTGAGGTTTATTTTTTATTCTGTATAATATTTCTTAACATTATGAGTTATTTTTCAATAATATTTTAAGCATGATTTAAAAAAAAACGAAAACAACTTTGATGGAGGAAATGTTAAGTTGCATGACAAGTGATAGGGGGCCATGTGGAACTTTGGTGCCCTGCAAATCAGATCCCATTTGGCCATATTCATTTTATAATTCAGTAAAATAGCAAGAGACATTGCTAAGAGGTTCAAAAGAGTAAAGTGTTAAAGCAGAACCCTTTGCATCTTTGAAAAAAAAACTGTGGTAAAAAACAAACAACATAAAATTTATCATCTTAACCCTTTTAAAATATATAATTCAGTAGTGTTAAGTATATTTACATTGTTGGTCAACAGATCTCCAGAGCTTTTTCATCTTGGAAAACTGAAACTCTGAACCCATTAAACAACTCCCCATTTTCCCTTTTCCCAGCCCCTGGTAACCACCATTCTACTTTCTGTTTCTGTGAATTTGACTACTTTAGATACCCCATATATGTGGAATCATACAGTATTTGTCTTTTTGTGACTGGCTTATTTCACTTAGCATAATATCCTCAAGGTTCACCCATGTTGTAGCATGTGACAGCCTTTGCATCTTTACTGCCACCACTGTGGTCAAAACCATCTTTTCAACTCAACAGTCCAGGTGGTCTCCTTGCCTCCAGTCTTACCCACCTGTAATTCATCTTTCACCCAGTGGCTAAATGCAAATTTTACTTTGCTTGAAAACTTGATACCCTGACTACCTTTAGATAAAATCTAAATGCTTTAACCTGACGTAGGATTTCGCTATTGGGCCCTAATAACAGTACTTCCTAAGCCACATTGTTTCTTCATTGCTCCCAAACTAGACACACTCTTTGCTTCATCCACTCTGAATTTTTTCCTTGATCATGCTGTTTCATGTTCCCAGTCAGTATTTGTTGACAGTGAATCATGAATGAATCATGACTTTTACTGAAGCTCTGTTTGTCAGCTGCCTCTGCCTGGAGCTAACTTGGAGACTTAATGTCAGAATGTAATAATTTAGTAATAAAATACAGACTTCTCATTTCCTAGCTTTTTAGACCTTTCTCAACAACTGAAAATAGTCTGATCTGAAAACAAACAAAGGAATCTCAAGAAATATGTTGACCAAATTCACGTGAAGGAAAGGCTAGGGGGAAAAAAAAGAGACGTTTCTTTATTTTAAAGTCTTCATTCCTCTTGGGCCTTTAACAAAGAATACTTAAAGGTTTCTCTCACTCACTGTAATTTAATTTGGTAGGTGTTTATTGAGGGCTTGCTATACATTCAGTCCTATGAGTCAACAAAGTAGAAGTCAACCAGAGAAGTTTGCACATCTTGAGCAGCTATACATACTTCAGTAATTACCCAGTTGAGATAACTTTTTTGGTTTCTCAAGCAGTTTTCTGACTGTTAGTTGGAAAGTAACTGGTGTTTAGATACATACATATACCCATCACAAAACCAAGTATGTTGTGTGTTTTTTTTTTAAAGCTAGTTATATTGAGGGGGAACTAGCATGTTAGATTCTCAAATGGGATTGAAGGCGCCCTCTTTACACAAGTTTAGTGAATTACTGTCTGGGTTTGGAGTGAATTTCACAGCTCCACCCTGACAAAGGAAGCCCTTACCTACCTTTTCAACCTTCTCTATTCCCCCTGAGCTCCAGCCACATCGCACATGTGGTTTCTTGAATATACAATTTGGTCTCTCATGTCAGTGCTTTTACTCATACTATTCCTTATGCCTGAAAAGCTCCTCATCTTTTTCTTTACTTTTCTACAAATTCTATTTACCTTTCAAGACTCATCTCAGATGTTCCACCTCCAACTTGTCTTCCCCTTACCAGGTTAAGTGCTTTTACTTTGGGCTTTCCTAATCCTGGGCTTTCCTTTATCATAGCATTTAGAGCACCATGTTAATCTGTTTAAGGCTTGTCTCTCCTACTAGACTGTTGAGTTCCTTTTGGGCATGTTTAAGGCATTTTCGTGTTTAACTTGTTGCAGAGTAGGTGCTCAGTGACTCTTTGAATGAGTAAATTATGCTGTTTTTGGAATGTTGGATAAAAAAGTACTTGACTGAGTGAATAACAAAAGACCAATCCCAAACCCACTAAAAAAGCCAATTGATTTCCAGCCACAAGTTTTGGGCAGTGCAATCCTTGTTTCTATATAGTCCATATCCACCAGCAAACTTGAAATTCTGTCTGACTCTTATAAAGAAAAAAACACCCTAGAGGGAAGAGAACTAACAATAATTGAACACCACTCTGTGTTGGGCACTAGGCATTTTTTCATTTTAAACTCTCATTTACCTGTTATGAGGAAGTTAGTATTTTCCCATTTTACAGCTGAGGCAACTGAGGCTCAGAGAATTTTAGGTAGAGATTTAGTAATGAAGCTTTGATTAAACCCACCTTGTCTTACTGTCTGTGCTTTTTTCTCCACATTTTGCTGTCTGCCCCAAATTAAGGATTTTATCTGGTGAATTTTCATCATCTTTTATGAAAAGGTAATCACGAATTTCTAGGAACTATTTTATATCAGAACAAGTGCCTTAAAATAGCATTAATGATAATTTTGCTTTACTATTTACAAAGGGCTTTCACATTCACATATGATAATCCAGAGATACCATTCTTTTAAGATATTATATTTTCTTTTAAACAACATTAAAATATTAGTACAGAACATTGGTGCAATGGAAACTGTAGTGTATTTTCACAAACACTGAATATATTTCTTCATATTGTATTGTTCATACTTCAGTAAATTTTTTAAGAGATGATATAGTCCTTTCTACTTTTTCTAGAGACTGGAAGAATAATAAATGATATCTAGCTATTTTTTAAAGTTCCATAAATCTATTTTTGTCATATGTAAAATTGCATTATACTAGTCCACATTCTTGTGATCTTGGAAACTGGTTTTTTCAAAGTTAGGAGCAGAAAAAATTTACCTAGTCTCTGACTGAAAAAATTTTAAAGGGAAGAACAAGTCCACCAAACCATAGAAAATCAAACTGCTAAAATGAAATGAGCCGGAACCCGAGAGTCAGTCATCCACATTCACATCTGGACTCTGCTCTTTCCTAGCTGTTTTGACAATGGACAAGTCATTTCTTTCCAAGCCTCAATATCTTCATCAATAAAATAAGGACTAATAACAGTACCAAATTCTTTAGGTGGTTGTGATTATGAAATGACATGTTCAGAAAAGCATTGCACGGGGCCTGACGCATAGTAGCCCCTTGATAAATGTTATTTGCTATTATTTCCGGGAGGGTGTGTTTCTGAAACATATTAGGTGTATGCAGATATCAAAGTCTTGTAGCAGATGCATAGTTTTACCAGAAATCTGACCTTTCACATTGAGCTATTCAGCCTTCGTTTCTGGAGCGTTTGGTTACTGTGACAGTTTCTCTCCTCTGTGGTGCTTATCTGCTCAAACAGCTGCTGGAAACCTGGGGCATTATTTTCTGTTAAGGAGAAATCTCTCTTGTAGGACTTAAATTAAGCAGCGTTTGTAGGGAAAATTACAAAGAAATGAAAAATAAAAGCTTTATTAGTTATTTTGTGGCAAGTAAGAGGTTTTTTTTCTTCTTGTCAGTATTTGAATCCCTCTTGACTATAGGTACTTGGGTAGACATTACTGTATGCTGGTATGAGGCCATGTGAGTAGAATCTATTAAATTGGATTTATTGACTTTGGGTTTTTTTTTCTCTTTTAAGAAATTTTGATTTTTAAGTTGATCATTCAGTATAATGTCCTGAAAGGTTTTCCTTTTGCTAGCTATAGCCTGAGGTATATATTTCAGCAATCAGGCAGGGCAAATGTTACTTGATGTAAGAGGACCAGATTGTGAAGGACACTAAAGGCACGCTTTTTGTGGGTTTTTTTGTGTGAGGAAGATTAGCCTTGAGCTAACATCCGTTGCCAATCCTCCTCTTTTTGCTGAGGAAGGTTGGCCCTGGGCTAACATCCGTGCCTGTCTTCCTCTACTTTATATGGGACGCCGCCACAGCATGGCTTGACAAGCGGTGCGTCGGTCCACACCCGGGATTTGAACCTGCAAATCCCAGGCCTCTGATGTGGAGTGTGCGAACTTAACCGCTACACCACTGAGTGGGTCCAAGGCACACTTTTTGAGGAAAGTATTCTTCTTAATGACTTTGGATCTCTTATATGTGAAAGTACCCGGAATAAAGTCATTCAATAAAGATTTGTTGAATAAATGATATTCTTGGTTATCTTCTTGCCTTGGTAAGAATTTATAGAATTTTCTATTACATTTGGGAAACCAAAAATATATATCCGTATTTAATACTCTTTGCTCACTCCTAAAATTAAAAAATAATTTAGATGTGAAAATCCTGATTTTTGTGCATCTTAATTTTTATCAACACAGTTTTCCATGTCATTTTTCTCCCAAAGGTGGGACTAATTCTTGATGCGTGTCATTGTTTCTAAGTAACAAAACACATCCACAAGATAGTTTTTATTCTCTTTGGATTTGATTTGTTTTTATTTCTGAGACTTTTGGAGTCTAACGTTAAACTTCCCTGTGGCCTGTTGCAAGATTTTCAAGATTTCTATCAACTGTCTAGCATTTTTAGGGATGTATAATTTATCTTACTAGGGAGATTCTTTTACTTTCTTGTCCTTATTTCACTTTGAGTTTTCCTTTAAAACTCTCTTCTTTTTTCATTATTGAACAAACAGAAACATTCTATATGGGTCCCAGCTAATTATATTTAGTGCATTCTCATTGGTGAGTTTAGGGTGAGACGGGTGCTGTCAGTCCCTGTGAGGAGAGTAAAATTGGCCAGACCAAAAAAATTATCAGAAATGTGGATCGTGATTTCTGTATAAATATGTTCACTACAGTATTATTTATAATAGAGAATAATTGGAAACCACTTGGATATCTTAAGCCATTTTTAATTATTTTAAAATGCTTATAAGTGAATAAATTCGAATATAAAACTATACATAGAGAATTGATTCTATTGTGTATGAACTATCCCAAGATGTTAATAAGGATTTTCTCAGTGAGTGGGATTATAGGCGACCCTATAATTTTCTTTGTTTTTCTTTATCTTGATTTTACATATAGATCAGTTAATACATGTATAATGACAGAAAAACTCCCAGTACTTTAAAAATCACTAATAAATTAAATAACAATGAAATAAGACTAGAGGGAAATTTACTAAATGTTGACAGTGGTTATCATTATTGGGATTATGAATAACTTCTTCTTTTGGATTATGAGCAACTTTTTGTCTTCATATTTTTTGTGCTTCCCAGTCTATCTGCAGTAAGCATACTATTTTTATAAGATGAGAAAATAAGTCTTTTTATAAAGTATATCACTGCAATCAGCCAGGAGTTTCCCTTCAGAGAAGTTTCTTTGTAAGACTTCTATAATAATCTTTAGAGGAAAGACATGCATTCTTTGCCCTTCTTGATGGGCGTGGTAGACTTGAGATTCCAAATCTTTTAGATATGTTTCTTTTATACAATTTCTGGTTAAATTGGCTGAAACAGTAATACTACTAGAGATAAAGTGCCCTACCCTTTGGAATTTGTGTAAGTGCAGTGATCCGTTTCACCATTAACATCCCAGGTTCAAAGTATTTTTCCCATATATCCTTGCTATCTTATGGTTAGCATATGCAGCCAGGAGCTTTTTAATAACCAGAAGTAACATTTCATCCGTTAATGGCTCTTATTCTGCTTAGCTCTTAACACCTAAAACAAATATTTTAGATACACTTATGCCTTTGAAACCTGTTACTTTAAAAAACTAGAGTGATTTTCATATACATGATGTGAAAACAGGATGAATAATAGTAATATCTGCTATTTGTAAAGTTGTAGCTGCTATTTGTCAAGCGTCTATGGTGTTCCAGGCACTACACTAGATATTGACAAACATTATATAATTTTCACAACAGCTCTGTGAAGTAATATTATTTTCTCTTTTTTCCCCTAGAGGAGGCACCTGAGGTCCAGAGAGGCAAATCTGTCTAGGGTCACATGGTCCATGAGTGCTCAAGCTGAGACTGGATTTAAGTCTTTGTGACTACGGTGCCCAAGTACAGGACCTTTGTTTTGTTGACTATTGTGTATCCAGTACCTAGAACAGGACTTGGCAACCACTCAACAGATAATCCCTTGTATGAATGAGCTGTATACCTAGAAGCTTTTAAGTGGCCTGGCAGAAGAAATTGTTCTGTTCTAGTAATATAGGATTATTTGGGGACGTGAACCTGACAAAATGTAACGCTATTAGAAAGCCAAGTGGAGGTACTTCTACCAAAATCTAGGTCATAGTGACAGATGACCAGACTGGGATCTTCTTTTTTGATGTCGCTGTCTAGTATGTTCTGAGTACATTTGCCAGATCTCTTTCCCACTTGATTCTGATATTCAGTGAACAAAGAGAAAGCAAAAGATACATGATAGTGAGTCTTTACCAGTGGAAAAAAAAATCTGAGTGGAAATCCAAGTTCTGTAAGTGTCAAAGAACTAGAATGGGAATTTCTTGACTGGGACTGAGAGGTTGGGAGCCTCAGTTTCTGTGGAGATAGTGTTGTGCCACTGTGGTACATAGATACACTTTACTCCATTGGTAACAGCAACTTCTTTATATAGTCCCGTGACAGCAAAGACTAAATTCCAGTTGGAAGAGAGGTTAATACATCTTGTAGGCATAAGTGGTTCTAGTTTGTAAGCCGAATTGCTACGGAAGTCCAGTTGTGATTCTAGCCTCTCCTTCTCTTCGTGTTTATCATCCCTGTCTCTCATATTCTTGGTTGCTAAGAGATAGCTGAGTCGTGGGCTGAGTACTAGCTAGCTGTGTAGTCATGTTAATCATAGTATGTGCTATTAAAGGAAATGGTAAGTGTTAAGAACATAGTCTTAGGGGAAGGAAATATGTATCATATTTAATGCTCCAGTATATCATGATCTGCTCCTGCTCATGTCTTTCCATGCCCAGATCCCCTTTACTCTATCTCCTCCAGAAATTATCTTGTTCTTAATCCTCCATCAACGGGAGACTGAGTTTTTTCATGAGATAGTAGTTTACCACACATCTGGGTGATGGTCATTGTGAAAGCAGCCTATGTGTTTGAAGGTATTTCATTTCCTTAATGGCTTAAAATCCATTAAGATCTTGTAGTTCAGCATATTTCTTTGCTTGAATCAAATGGAGCTGAGGGTGTACATTCTTCCATATTCTTATGACCTGTGTTAGTTCAGCTTCAACAGATAGCAGGCCGGTTTCCCCAGATCATTGGACCCATTCTCAAAGTTTCTGAATTCAGATCCCTACCATTTTTTTAATGATATGGCTTCTGACCATGGTTATCCCAGTTTATAGCTTTTCAGCTCCATGGGGGCAGCTAATATATCTGTTTTGTTCATCACTCAACCTGGATCTAGCACTGTGCGTGATACATAGTGGGAACTTATTTGTTGGATGAATCACTACAGAAAGAGGGCTCTGCTTGATCAGCATTCAGTAGGAAACCAGAAACACCTGCTGAGGAACCTTTCCTCTGGATACCTTTTGTGATTTCTTTATCTATCTTGATGGCATCTGTGGAAATTCTTGCAATCAGATCTTCCTCCCCACCTCCCTCCCTTCCTTGTCTGTCTACCTTCCTTCCCTCCTGTCTGTCTTCCTTCCTTCCTTGTCTGTCTACCTTCCTTCCTTCCTTGTCTGTCTTCCTAATCTATCTGCTTAAGCAGTCCTGTAAAATATTTTATGGTACCTAGACTTGGCAGAGCTTGAATTTGAACACGCTAAATTTGGCAAATCCAAATTTCTTACCTCTTAGTGCTATCTGTCCTTTAGCCTCTAGTATGAATGTGTTTTTTGGACCACCACTGATTAACAGAGACTCAGAGAGAAGTAACTTGTTAAAAAAGTTACCTAGCACAATAGTAACAGAGCTAAGATTTGATGTCATATCTAATCCAACCAGTTTCTGGGAGATAAACCTACTTTTTCAGATTTCCCACCACACCACACTGTCTCCCTTACAGTTCTGCTGATTGCTTTGGAAAATCTACTGCCTTCCGTACTCTGAAAGGTTATGTGACATGTCCAACATTTTTCAGTTATTTGGCACCATTAAGAAACACCTACTATTTCTAGTTACTGCTGGATTATTTTCAACTTTAAAATGAGTCTGCAGATGTAGTAGGAAAACATCTTGCCTGGGAATTCCTTCTATGGCTTTGATTTTAAAAGACATGAATTTTCTCTCCCATACCTATTGGAGACTATTTTAATTTCTCCATCATGGGTGATATTTTAGAACTTCCATATTTTTGTTTTAATCATCAAGAAGAATTAGTAGAAATCTTATTCTAAAAGAGTCTCTAGGAAATATTATTTCTTAATTTAAGAGAATGATTCTTATATACTTAATAGCATTAAATTAGTATCAGTATTAAATTATACCTTATAATATTAAAATCTAATGTTCCACCTCACTTTCCAAATAATTTTCCTATATTCATTTAACCAATTCATTTAATATTTATATTTCTAAGACTTGAAACTCTTTGTGTAGTGTTGACAGCTTTTATTTTCATGCTCGTTTTAATTAAAATTTAAACAGAATGGCCTATGCTATAAACCAGCCTGGAACCCTTCTATTTCTATTCTCTGTGTTTGGGAAGAGACTCGGACAGTGAGCTGTACCTCAAGCCTTTACTGTGTTTTCACAGAATTGACATTTCCAGAGTGTTTTCCATGTGCCAGGAACAGTTCAAGATGTTTTATAAAACATGATCCTTGAGTCTTAAAATGACTGGCAGGAAGGTATTAATATTCGTATTTTATGCGTGAAGAATCTGAAACAAAGAGAGGAAGTGACTTATTCAAGATCACATAGTGAATAAGTGGCAGTGCCAGGATTCCAGCCCATGTCCACTTGACCCTAAGATCCAGGTTTCTTGCACCTAGCAGGTATAGGATGGGTTGAGAATGGCATCAGAATTTAAGAACCTCATATCCATGTTTATCACATCCAGTTTATTTGATGGTAGATTTGGAGGTTAAGACATGTGGTCATGATAGAAGTCACTTCGGTTTATTATTTTTTTTAACCTCTAAAGCCTTGAGGAGGCATCATTCATTGCATTTGATCTTGACCATAAACCAAGTTCCCAATAATTGAAGGCCATAAAGCATTGGACGTTTTGCCAGTTCATTACTACTATTATTATAATCTAGGTTATTTAAATGTTCCTTGAAAAAAGCCTCAGTTCAATATTTCTTTTAAGGATTTATATCTGTAGTTTTTCTGTGTGCTTCAATCATCTCAACAAGGGAGAATGAGGCTTCTTATCATTGCTTTTCTAAAATAGGCTTTTCTGTTTTCTTGACTAGGCATCAGGTTCCCAGTATTTGGAATCCATCGCTTTGTATTCACTTAACGATGAACATGTGTCCCTTGGTACAATAGAGTTCACTTTTTAGTTATAGAACATTGTCCTTCTAACACACAAGCCCAGATTCATAAATAAAAGACTCTGAACACACAGTGACGATGCTGGTTATTTGAGCCCAGTATGACTTGAGATTGTTCTGGCAAAGCCAGACTGCATGGGGCAGCATGGTCATGCTTTGGCTGGGAAAAGCTTTCTAGCATACAAATATTTCCCTTTCATTCTAGTTGAATTACTGACACGGCCAGCATCAGTGTTTTAAGATACTTGTTTATGAAGGCTTGTTTTCTGTGTTGAATAGTATCTGTCTACAAGGAGTCAAATTATGAAGATTTACAGGGAAAAATATAATAATAAATAATTGCTATTCTTTCTTGAATCTCTACTATGTGCCTGGCTTAGATGCTTTATATACTTTATTGTGAGTCCTTCAGTATATCCTGCATGGTCGCTATTTCCTCATTTTGCAGATGAGGATACTAAATCTCAGAGAGGTAAGTTAATTTGCCTAATATCATCTAGCTAGTAGAGTGGGTGCTGGTAATCAAACCCAGGTCTGACTGACTTCAAGGCCCTTGCTCTTTGCTATTCTATGTTGTCCATGACAGTAATTCTGTGAAGGAGATTATAGTTAGTTGCTTCATATGTTTAGGAAGAACTTTCGACACTAAGTTAGTGCCATTCTGGAGCATTTTAATTACTCTGGCCACTACTACCCATCTGCCACTACTACCCATCTGCCACTACTGTCTTAGTATTTTTCGTAACCTCTTTATGGGAGACCCAAAAATGAAATCTTTGGTTTCAAAATGCTTTTTTAGACATCTATCAAGTATTCTAGTGCTAGCTACCTTGTCATTGTATTTTTTACTTAGAGCTTAATTTCTTTCGTGTCCAGCTGTATGTGTAGTTGAGGACAGGTGTTCTGGATGTAAGCATGGTATAGGTCAGTGCTGTCCAATAGATCTTTCTGCATTGATGGAAATGCCCTATATCTGCACTGTCCAATATGATAGCCACTAGTTACATGGGGCTATTGAATGCTTGAAATGTAGCTAATGTGACTGAGGAACTGAATTTTTAATTTTATTTAATTTTGATTAATTTAAATTCAAAATAAATAGTCTCATGTTGCTGGTGGCTACTGTATTGGGCAGCAGTACAGTTTGAGGTCATAACTGATGCTTGTGTTTTATTAGTAGTGAGGAAATCCAATAATTGGTAGTTTAACAGTTGCTGATATTTTCCAACAACGGTAAATTTGACATTTGTTCATCTTAAAGCCATGGGACCAAATGGAATAGAATATGTTTCCAAAGCACTTTTTGATCATTCGTGATCTCATTTGATGAAAATTTTCAGATATGATATCATTTAGTACTTGTGTTTGCTAATAGATCACAGAAGAAAGGCAGAAGAACAGAAATCATTTACAGCTTCCTTCTGCAGGATCTCCTTCTGTTGAAATGGACACCATTCTGGTCTGTTGGTGCTCAGGTTGCAGCATGAAGACCTGGACAGGAACCCATGCACAGTTTTCCTCTGCTCATTGATTGAGATTGGAGAATTCTCTCTCTCCACTCACCTAGAATGTCCATTAATTTTAAGTCTAAAGAGAGGGAAGTAGAAGCAATTTTTAAATTTAGCCAGGGAGCTGCAATAATTTGATAACCAATGAAAGAAAATATAGTTTCTCTTTCTAATATTCCCAAATAAGTCCTTAGGGCTTTGATTTTACTTCTTTGTTGTTGAAAATACAACCCAGAACTCAGAAATTTTCTGTGTAAGGCTAGTTTTTAAATTGATATGTATCTTCTGAAGAAACTTTTGATGGAATTAAATAATAGTTTTTATATGATATTTTGAAGAAAAATTTGTTTCCCTGGAGTCTTGATACATTTGGTTTCATTTTGATTGTATGGTCTTATGAAATAATTTGTAAAAGATACTAATTTTATTATATGTCACTTGTGTTACTAAGCATATTTTTTCTGACATTTTATTTGTAAAATGTTCCTCTTATTTCTGTCAGAGCCACAACCAATCAACTCTGGATGCTTTTGATTTTTCTGACTGTGCCAGGGCATTGAATGAAGTTTCCTGTAGTGAGAAAAGAGAGCACATGGGACTCGTGACTTTATGTACTCCAACAATAGAGCTTTTATGACATTGGAGGTGGTTAAAAAAGCTAGAAGTAGCTCTTAAACATGGCATCGCTGTGTTGCCTTTTTTTTTTTTGTATTCTCAGAGCTGCCAGGAGTGCATCGGGCCTGTAATTTCCTGTTCTCTGAATCCCCCATCTTTCTGCAGCTCCAAGCTTTGTGTCCCACAGCCTGTGACTCTGTGCTAACAAATCGCTATTGTCCAGTGGGGCGAATGGTGGCTGGAACTAAAGAATTGCTGTCTGGTTTCTATTCAAATCCAGGTAGTGAGATATATGAATGGACTTTTCGAATCGTCATGTGAATAACGTCTGCTCGGCATGAAGGCTCAGAGCCATGCTAGGAAAGATTAACTCCTAGGCTGACCACTAACATCCTTTGTGGTAGGAGGTAGAAACATTCCCAAGTATCATTTATTCTCACTTAATTTTCCATTTCATCTTCCAAAAGTAGGGTTGGCCATTCAATTATTTGGCTGCTTTTCTCTCAAGTTTTAGTGTTTCTGTTGATAATATGGAAGTTTGGGAAAATGCTAAGTTGTTTTTCCCTTAGAACACTATTATTTTCTGTCAAAAGTTTTCTACCTTACATTATTATGGCATAAAGTTATCTTTATAGCGTACTTGCAAAAATGAGAGAGAGAGAGCTGCTTTTTACAAGAAACCAGCCCTTTAAAATGCTTTCCAACCAATGAAGGGAAAAATCCTCCTTTTTTTTTTCAGTGCATTCTACTTATTTGCTTTTTTCTCCTGAAGTCCAAATTTATACAGAGAAAATAGAAACAACTTCACATGCAATATATTAACCAAACAAATAAGACTCCTTCAAATTAGGAACTGATTTAAGCATTTGTAAAATCAGATTTGGAAGCTAGACTATAACTCATAATTCTCATTTATCCTTAGAAAATTATTATTTTATCTTTTTCCTGTATACCTGAAAAAATGTCCACAGGCTTGAAGGGCTGTACTTTTTACATTCCTTCCATATCTCAGGTACTATGGAACGGAGAGCCTTTTATGTTTCTTTTTGTCTTAAACTCAGACAGCTTTGTAAGCAGCAGTGTGTAGATTACAAGAGTTAGACAAAAGCAGGCGCGACTGAGAAGAGTTGGGGGGGAAGCTTGGGGCACTTCCTGTCACTCAACACATTCCAGATCACTAAAAAATTTCCACACCCTCTGCATTCCCTCTTGCCCACCCCAGATCCCAGTATTTTCTGATTCCATATGTTGTGGTATTTATCACACTCCTCTCTATCACTGGGCTCTGGCAAGACTGCTTTAGAGGAGATACATTCCTTTAGATTGCACAAAGCATAGCTGGGAAAATGGCTGGCAGTTTCAGAATCTAGTCACGATCACACGCATGAGCACCTCACACATCCATGCCCCTTTCCCCCCTCCCGCCCCTGCAGCTGGCTGACCTGTCTCACCCACTGCTGGCCTATCGAACGGCCAGGACTGTCTGGTTTTGGCTCATGCCTTTGTCCATGTCTGGCTTAGTTCCTCTCTGTCTACGCTTTCCTCTACCCCCACTGCCCCAGGCGGCACAAGTGTTTGGCCAC
The DNA here is from genome assembly GCA_031878705.1 of Tapirus indicus. Taxonomy (NCBI): domain Eukaryota; kingdom Metazoa; phylum Chordata; class Mammalia; order Perissodactyla; family Tapiridae; genus Tapirus; species Tapirus indicus. Next base: position 28,078,539 of record CM062929.1, on the reverse strand, counting down.
ACAAAACTACAGATAGAAAAGATGGTAAAAACTTCAAACTTTGCTAGATTCTCCAACAGTTTATTCTTTTGAGAATTTCTCCCTTCTTTAAATACTCCATTTTAAGAAAACAAATACAAAATTAATTATCTGAAGGCAAAGAATGCAAAGCAACCTTTGTGTTCCTTATAATAACTGACTTCATAACTCTCTCCAGCTGGGTTATGGGGTGTGTATAAAAAGCTTCTGTTCTGAGAACAAAGGAGCACGTGCAGAAATGAGACTAAAAAAATCCACTGACAGTATTTCACTACACAAATTACTTAAAAGATTTTAGTCAAGCCTCTCAACAGATTCAATGTTAAAATGGTTTTTAGTTAAAAAAAAAAAAAAATTGAAAGTGCTTACCCAGTAAAAGAACCGAAGTAGTCCTGAACTGTTACGTAAGACTTTTTACAGTTGGATCTTTGTCAAAAGGGGGTGGGGGTGATGGGAGAAAGCAGCAACAACAATCAAAAAAGTTCGAGCTGCTGTGGCTGGAGGACAACTTCTGTGTTTCCAGATAGGATTCTTGCTGTAGAAATGGAACTTCCAGCCAGCACAGCATCCTGTCCCGGTAGAAAAATGAGTTTGTCAGTAGAAAAAAATTAGATACTGGAACCCAGGCTAGTCGAGGTATTGAACCGCGCCAGATTTCCTTGCAGCCCTGTCTGCTCAGCTCGCATTGAACTATATATGACCCAGATGATGGACAGAAGCACATTCAGTCATGTGCACACTGGAAGAAAGCGGATTTGCTGGTCCCTGGCAGTGCAGAGGTTTGTCTTCTGATTGGGCTGTGCCCTGATCAGTGAAATGTGAAGCCCTCACCATTCAGAGGCCATAATTCAGGGCTGGCAGTTTGAGTGTCTGGCTGCCTCTAGTCACTGAGAGAGACTTTGAAGGTGTTGCTTTTGTTTGGTGGCATTATTCGCCCAGAGGTTGCGGACACCTACGTACTGGTGTCAGGAGCAATGCTCGTCTTTCTGAAATGCAAGAAAGCAGCCGACTTTGCCTGAATCCTGTCATCGTATTGTTGATAAACTTGGCTCTAACTTAAACCAATTATTTGATTTGAGAATTTTTGTGATCCTAACCAAGGCTCATGTCCAGACCACACACCACACCTTGGCTTTGATTTTATGGATTTGATAAGGTAAAAATAAACATTTGATTTTGAACCTTTTAAATGATGTAAATTCTCTTAATGAAAATTGGCTGGATGAACAGCAGAGAAGTTAAGTTTTGGATTCTGGAGTCTTTGAACATACTAGGAAGAAGCTTTATCTCTTACTATCCTTTTTGTGAAACTGTTACTCTTATTCCAGTCCTTAGTCACATGGGGGATTGCTGAGGGAAGCCACCAGAGCATAGACCCCACTGAGCTGTGACATAGCCTTTAGTCATGCAAGACACCCACAGTCTACTCTCCCCAGTCTGTCTGAACCAGGGTCCTTGGGATTTATTTCCCATATTTCTGAGCCACTAGGAAACCAGGTCATTATATAGGACTGTCGGTTGTGACATTTTTGTTTAGTATATGAAAGTTACTTTGTTTAATGCAAATTAACACAACTTTTTAAAATTTGAAGCAATAAAGTCGTATCATGAGACCTTGGCACTGATATATGAAGTCTACTCTACATGGACCAATTATTTTTTTCTGGAGACTTTGTTGTCTCTTGAGGAATTAGTTTATATAATCCTAAGCTGGTATTTAGACATACAAATACTTTGGTTTATTTTCTGCCTCTCTTACACTTGTGGAAATAAACCCATGATCAGTGTATAGTATCTGTTTGTTTTGCTGTAAATTCTGGTTTTGGATGTTTGTGTATTTGTAATTTCTTAGGTGTTGACTACATTATACAGCATCTTATGTATGAGGACTGCCCTGGAATTGTTTTCATGTCTTAATCTGGGAACAGCCGGCTTGATATGCTACCAGATATAAGAATGATCAAGGTCAGAGAAGAGGGGATGCATGCTCTCTCTCTTCCTGTAGGCCACAGGACAATCTTTTTTTTTTAATCATGGTAAAATATACATAACGTAAAATTTAGCATTTTAACCATTTTTAAGTGTATGGTTCTCTAGCATTAAGTACATTTACATTGTTGTGCATTCATCATCACCATCCTTCAGAACTCTTTCATCTTTTTCCCTAACTGCAACTCTGTACCTAACACTAACTTCCTACTCCTCCTTCCCCTAGCCCTGGCAACCAGCATTCTATTTTCTGTCTCTATGAATTTGACTACTCAAAATACCTTGTATAAGTGGAATCATACAGTATTTGTCTTTTTGTGACTGGCTAACTTCATTTCGCATAATGTCCTCTAGACTCATCCATGTTGTAGCATGTATCAGAATTCCCTTCCTTTTTAAGTCTGAATAATATTCCATTGTGTGTATATACCACATTTTGTTTGTTTTTTCATCTGTTGAGAGACACTTGAGTTGCTTTCACCTTTTGGATATTAAGCCAATCATCCTTGACCATTCTTCTTACCATCTTGTGAGGGCTTCTTTATAGAGCTGCGCTGACCCATCTCAGAAGCTATTCCATTTTATAAGTTGGAAGGGTTTTGATGTGCCTTTTAACTCTAGGCACTAACCAGGTCCTAATATCAGGTTTGCTAGAGAAGAGCAGATTCTTTTCATCCTTCCTGGATGAGACTTAATACATACTACGCTTCTAGTAATTCTTTTGTACTTATAGTTTATGGGTTTATCTTTCCTATTACACTGGGAGCTCTTCCTGGGCAGGGACTACAGCCAATTCCTCTTGAATTGTGCCTGTGCCTCTTTTATAGGCACAGGACCTATAACAAAGTTTGTTAGTGCCATTGAATTGATTCCGACTCCTAGCAACCCTATGTACAGCAGAGTGGAACCTGCCTGGTCTTTTTGCACCATCTTCTCACCTTCCAGCACTACATCATACAATGCTCCACTGCTGTTCACAGGGTTTCAGGGCCAATTTTTTTGGAAATGGGTGGCCGGGTCCTTCTTCCTAGTCTGTCTTAGTCTGGAAGCCCCGCTGAAACCTGTCCACCATGGGTGACCTTGCTGGTATTTGAAGTACCAGTGGCATAGCTTTCAGCATCACAGCAACACACAGCTGCCACAGTATGACAACCGACTGATGGATGGTGTGGTTCCCTGACTGAGAAACAAACCCGAGCCATGGTAGTGAAAGTGCTGAATCTTAACTGCTAGACCACCAGGGCTGTCTACTATAACAAAGTAGACATCAGTAAATATTAGTTGAAAAAAATTTGAATGGATGAATAATAATAAAATAATAGCTAATTTTTATTGGGTTTTTATTATGTACTAGACACTGTAACAGATATTTTATATACATTAGCTTATTTAATCTTCAAAACAGCCCTATGAGACAAGTACTGTTATCTTCATTTAATAGATGAGGAAACTTGCCCAAGGCCTCAGAGCATATAAAAGATATAATTGGGATTTGATCCCTTGTCTATCTTGGCTCCAGAGCCATTATGCTAGAGGTAGACTTCATAGTGAGGTGATCATCAGTGGGTTTGGAAGCAGGAGATTTAGCCTAAGCATTGATTCCAAATCAAATATTCTTTCATTGGGCATCAGAGCTGTAGCCGTATGATAGAGGTAGTTTATGAGTGGACCCTCAGATGAAAGCTTGGCACGTTGGTCACTTGGACCTGTTATAGATCTTTAGCCGAACAACTCCTTGTTGAACTCAGTTCACAGATATTCCTGTGTATGTAAATTCTCTTTCTCATGTTATTTTGAAAGTGCAGTTAAATGGAATGCACTGGAATGGATGCATCGATGTTCTTCATTCATTTGTTCATTTGGCAGATACACACCTGTATACATGTATATATATATATGTAAGTGAGTAAGTAACTGACACTGTTCTAGGTGCTAAGGAGAGAGTCAAGAACAAAACATAAAAGATTCTTACTTGTAGTCTAGTGAGAAGACAGAAAAATGAGTTAACAAAGTATTATGAAGTGAAACAGGAAACCATATTGTGAAGAAAATAAAATAGGGTAATGTGATGATGGAGAATGCCTTGGGGGTAGGATGGGATGAAGGACTCCTTTAATGAGGAAATAGTCAGAGAATGCTTCTCTGAGGACCTGAAATATAGAAGCTGAGAGCCAAAGGTTGACAAGAAGAACCCTGGCATACAAATTGCTGGAAGAAGTGTGATCTGGGCAGTGAGAACAGGAGATATAAGAACTCTAAAATAGGATTGAGCTTGGTGTGTTTGAGGAGCAGAAAGCGTAGTCTGGCTAGAGCAGAGTGAATGCAGGTAGGAAGTGATGCTGGAGGAGTAGGATGGGGCCCTACATGATAGCTATGTATGTAAGCTATGGTAAGAAATTTGGGTTTTTTTCTCGAGTGTATTTCTTTCCAAATGGTAGGAAACTGGAAGATTTTAAGCAGAAGAGTAACTTGTTCTGCAGGCCAAAGAAGTCCTTCTGTGCAGTTCTTGTCTATGTTTGGTCCTCTGAGGCCTCCTGACCCCACCTTTAACTGGAGTCCTTCTCAAGGTGGGGACTTTGCGAAGGCTTTCACATGTTAGTAGCCAGCTCTGGGTGTCCTGGCAGAATGATACTTCTTTTAGAACAGTTCTGGGGCTAATACTGGTTTCATTGCTCTTTCCACACCAGAGAGGGCTTGTCCAACAAGAGCTTCTTCTGGGGTTTTTCACATGTTACTCTTTTCTGGATAGGATTTTGCATGCTGGTTCTCTTTTAAGATAAAATTCAGTTCTTAATTACACCTGGTCTTCCTGTGTCAATCGTTTAGAAGGACGTGTCTTGGCAGATGATGATGGCTGACTGTTGCATTTGTATGATGTACTTAAAGATATATTGATGGGAATCTAAAATTGACAAGTAAGAAGAATTTTCCCAGTATTCTTAAATAAGGTTGTATTCAGATATTCTTATTCTGGTAGGATTAATTGCTAACATTTGGTCCACATTATTTTATTTTTTCAAATTCTCAAATACTCTGAAAAATACAGACAATAACATTATACACACCCAATAGTCTCATTTTATAGGTCATTGGCTTTCAAATTTTTTTCAACCATTACCCACTGTAAGAAAGATATCTTAGGGGCCGGCCCGGTGGTGTAGTGGTTAAGTTCGCATGCTCCGCTTCGGCGGCCCAGGGTTCGCAGATTTGGATCCCCGGCACAAACAGATGCACTGCTTATCAGCCCTGCTGTGGCGGCGTTGCATATCAAGTAGAGGAAGATGGGCATGGATGTTAGCCCAGGGCCAGTCTTCCTCAGGAGAAAAAGAGGAAGATGGGCAACTGATGTTAGCTCAGGGCTAGTCTTCCTCACACACAAAAAAGTGAAAGATATCTTATATTGCAATCGATTATACACATATTTATGTGTATACATATTGATATCTATATATATCTGAAACCACACTTTCATGAAATAGTACTTGTCCTTATTATATGTAGTGTCATCTGATATTTTCTTTTTTTACTTTAAAAAAATGTTATTTGCAAGCCACTAAATTGACTTTACAGCCCACTGAAGGGGCAGCCTGAACTTTGAAAAACACTGTAGGTGAGAAAACTGAGGCTCTGAGAGGTTATGACTTGTCCATTGTCACATAGCAAGGAAGTGGCAGAGCTGAGACTTGAACCAAAGCTTGATTCCAAAGCCCTTATTTGTACTAACACATTCTGTAGCTTCCCTAGTGATACTAACCTTTAATGAGACTGAACAATAGAAACCACAAATGACTTTTAATAATGATTATATGAAATGTAAATTTCCCAAAGCAGAGGCTACAGGAAGGGGCAGAAATATTCTTCCTTTGGTCATTGCCTCTGCATTTTCAAAGAGCTGTTGGCCATTTGGAGTTGTCTGTCTGTATCTTGGACAGAACACAGTTGATAGTACTCACTTATGCTGGGAACCCACAGATTCCCAAAGCACTTGTATCTCGTTACTCAGCCTGGCTCTGAGCTAATCCTGGCTTCTGAAGTAATAGCTGTGTAAGACCTAGCTTCTGAATGTGAGAGTGTGGCCTCTCAAAAGTGAGCTGTTGCAGTGTGACTTGGAGTCAGCACTCAGATATGGGAAAGGATATTTTTCAGGTGTGAGTTCAGCTCTGCTATCTCTGACCTAGCTGTAGTACTGGTTGAGTTAATTTTGTGGAAAGGAGAAATCATGCCCTCCTTTCCCCTGGAGCATAAGGCTATATCAAAGGGGAAGGGAAGGGAATTAATGCCTGTCTACTCTGAGCCATGCACTGTCCTCTAGGTGCTTTTGATGTAGGTTTTTAATTTAATTCTCACTACAATTCTATGAGGGAAAGTTATTATTCCTATTTTGCGGAGAAGAAATGTTGAGACTCAGAGAGAGGAAGTAATTCTTAAACAATCACAGTCAGGTAGTGGCTGAGGTTGGGACAGAAACTCTACTATATACTTGAACTTTAAAAATCATGCCCTTCACCTTAGAGCTGAATTGGAGTTCTAAGCTGATAAGACTGTATAGAAGAGGACATTCCTAGGCTTTGGGAATAAAGGGTTATGTTATAGGACATAACCTCCTATATAAACGTCCAGCACCAGAGTGGTGCATTTGTTGTAGTTGATGAACCTACATTGACACATCATCATCAACCAAAGTCCATAGTTTACTTTAGGGTTCACTCTTGGTGGTTTACTTTCTGTGGATTTTGACAAAATATTATGACGGGTATTACCATTGCAGTATTGTACAAAATAGTTCCACTGCCCTAAAAATCTTCTGTGCTCTGCCTGTTCATCCTTCCCTCCCTCCTAACCGTTGGCAACTACTAATCTTTTTACTATCTCCATAGTTCTGCCTTTTCCAGATGTCATACAGTTGAAATCGTATAGTATGTGGCCTTTTTTGATTGGCTTCTTTCACTTAGTAATATGCATTTAAGTTTCCTCCATATCTTTTTGTATCTTGTTAGCTCCTTCCTTTTTAGCACGGAATAATATTTCATTGTCTGGGATGTACCATAGTTTATCCACTCACCTACTAAAGGACATCTTGGTTGCTTCCAGGTTTTTGGCAGTTATGAATAAAGCTGCTGTAAACATCTGTGTGCAAATTTTTGTGTGGATATGTTTTTAGTTCATTTGGGTAAATACCAAGGTGCATGATTACTGGATCATATGGTATGAGTATGCTTAGTTTTGTATGAAACTGCCAAACTGTTTTCCAGAGTGGCTGTACCAGTTTGCGTTCCCACTAGCAAGGAACGAGAATTCCTGTTGCTCCACATCCTTGTCAGCATTTGGTCAGTGTTTTGGATTTTGGCCATTCTGATAGGTGTGTAGTGGTAGCTCATTGTTTTAATTTGCAATTCCCTAATGACATATGATGTTGAACCTCTTTTCGTACACTTACTTGCCATCTGTACATCTTCTTTGATGAAGTGTCTGTTCAGGTTTTTTGCCTATTTTTTTATCAGGTTGATTTTCTTATTGTTGAGGGGTTTTTTCTTCTTATTGTTGAGTTTTAAGAGTTTCTTTTGTATTTTGGATAGCAGTCCTTTATCAGATGTCTTTTCCAAATATTTTCTCCCAATCTGTGGCTTGTCTTCTCATTCACTTGACATTGTCTTTAGCAGACCAGAAAATTTTAATTTTAGTGAAGTCTAGCTTACCAATTATTTTGTTCATGGATCATGCCTTTGGTGTTGTATCCAACATCATTGCCATACCCAAGATTATCTAGGTTTTCTCCTATGTGGTCTTCTGGGAGTTGCATAGTTTTGTGTTTTACATTTAGGTCTGTGATCCATTTTGAGTTAATTTTTGTGAAGGGTGTAAGGTCTGTGTGTAGATTCATTTTTTCACATGTAGATATCCAGTTGTTCTAGCACCATTTGTTGAAAAGACTATCTTTGCTCCATTGTATTGCCTGTCCTCCTTTGTCAAAGATCAGTTGGCTATATTTATGAGACTCTATTTCTGGGCTCTGTATTCTTTTTTTTTCCCCTCCCCAAAGCCCCACTGCATGGTTTTATATCCTAGTTGTAAGTCATTCTAGTTCTTCTATGTGAGCCACCACCACAGCATGGCAACTGACAGGTAGGTGGTGTGGTTCCACAGCAGGGAAGCAAACCTGGGCCACTGAAGCGGTGAGCACTGAACTTTAACCAGTCGGCCATCAGGGCTGGCTCTGGTCTCTCTATTCTGTTCCATTGATCTGTTTGTCTATTCTTCCCCCAATGCCACAGTCTTGATTACTGTAGCTTATAGTAATTCTTGAAGTCAGATAGTGTTAGTCCTCCAACTTTGTTCTTCTCCTTCAATATTGTGTTGGCTGTTCTGGGTTTTTTGCCTCTCCATATAAACTTTAGAATCAGTTTGTCAGTATCCACAAAATAATTTGCTGGTATTTTGATCGGGATTGCATTGAATCTATAAATCAAGGTGGGAAGAACTGGCATCTTGACAATATTGACTCTTCCTATCCATGAACATGGAATACCTCTCTATTTAGGTAGTACTTTGATATTTTTCATCAGAGTTTTGTAGTTTTCCTCATATAGATCTTGTACATATTTTGTTAGATTTATACCTAAGTATTTCATTTTTGAGGGGGTTGCTAATATAAATGGTAATACATTTTTAATTTCAAATTTCACTTGTTTATTGCTGGTGTACAGGAAAGCAATTGACTTTTGTTTATTAACCTTGTATCCTGCAACCTTGCTATCATTTATTATTATTCCAGGAGTTTTTTTTTTTGTCAGTTCTTTCAGATTTTCTATATAGATGATCATGGCATCTGTGAACAAAGACATTTTAATTTTTTCCTTCCCAATCAGTGTTATCTTGTTTCTTCTTCTTGTCTAATTGCATTAGCTAGGACTTCCAGTAGGATGTTGAAAAGCAGTGTTGAGAGGATATCCTTGCATTGTTCCTCATCTTAGCAGGAAAGCTTTGCGTTTCTTACAACTAAGTATGATGTCAGCTGTAGGTTTTTTATAAACGTTCTTTATTAAATTGAGGAAGTTCCCTTCTATTCCTAGTTTGCTGAGAGTTTTATTGGGAATGGGTGTTGGATTTTGTCAAATGCTTTTTCTGCATCTATTGATGTGATAAATGATTTTTCTTCTTTAGCCTGTTGATATGATGGATTACATTAATTGATTTTCAAATGTTGAACCAGCCTTGTGTACCTGGAATAAATCCCAGTTGGTTGTGATGTATAGACAGTCCCTGACTTACGGTGGTTCTACTTATAATTTTTCAGCTTTACAATGTTGTGAAAGTGATACACAGTCAGTAGAAACCATACTTCAAATTTTGGATTTTGATATTTTCCCAGACTAATGTTATGTGGTATGATACTCTCTCGTGATGCTGGGCAGTGGCAGCAAGATGCAGCTCCCAGTCAGTCACACAATCTTGAAGGTAAATGATACACTTACAACCATTCTGTACTCATACAACCATTCTGTTTTTCACTTTATTCAATAAATTACATGAGATATTCAACACTTTATTATAAAATAGGCTTTGTGTAGAGGATTTTGCCCAACTGTAGGCTAATGTAAGTGTTCGGAGCATGTTTCAGGTAGGCTAGGCTAAGCTATGATGTTCAGAAGGTTAGGTGTATTAAATGCATTTTCGACTTAAAATATTTTCAACTTATGATGGGTTTATCAGGATGTAACCCCGTCATAAATCAAGGAAGATCTGTATAATTCTTTTTTACATTGTTGGATTCCATTTGCTAATATTTTGTTGAGAATTTTTGCATCTATATTAATGAGAGATTTTTGGTTTGTAGTTTTTTGTAAGGTCTTGGTCTGTTTTTGTTATTAGGGTAATGCTGGCCTCATATAATGAGTTAGGAAGTATTCCTTCTGCTTCTGTATTCTGGAAGAGATTATAGAGAATTGGTATAATTTCTTCCTTAAGCATTTGGTAGAATTCACCAGTGAACTCATCTGGGCTTTCTGTTTGGGAAGGTTATTAAATATTGATTCAATTTCTTTAATAGATATAGACCTGTTCAGACTGTCTATTTCTTCTAGTGTAAGTTTTGGCAGGTTATGTCTTTCAAGGAATTGGTCCATTTCATCTAGGTCATCAAATTTGTGGGCACAGAATTGTTGATAGTATTTATTATCCTTCTAATGTCCTTGTGATGTACTGACGTCCCCTCTTTCATTTCTGATATTAGTAATTTGTGTCTTCTTTCTTTTTTTTCTTAGTTAGCCTGACTAGAGGCTTATTGATTTTATTTATCTTTTCAAAGAACCAATTTTTGGCTTTGTTGATTTTCTCTATTCTTGTTTTCAATTTCACTGATTTCTTCTCTAGTTTTTATTATTTCTTTTCTTCTGCTTTCTTTGGATTTTCTAGTTTGCTAAGGTGGAAGCTTAGATTATTGATTTTTTTTTCTTTTCTAATATATACATTCAATGCTATAAATTTCCCCTTAAGCACTGCTTTTGATGCATCCTACAAATTTTGATAAGTTGTATTTTCATTTTCATTTAGTTCAGAATATTTTTTGATTTCTCTTTGACCCATGTGTTACTTAGAATTGTGTTGTTTAATCTTCAAGTATTTTGGGATTTTTCAGCTATCTTGCTGTGTGATTGATTTTCTACTTTAATTCTATTGTCATCTCAGAGTAGACATTTATGATTTCTAGTCTTTTAAATTTGTTAAGGTGCATTTTATGGTCCAGGATGTGGTTTGTCATGGTGAATATTCCATACGAGCTTGAAAAGAACATGTAATCTGCTGTTGTTGGATGAAGTAGTCTGTAGATGTCAATTATATCCAGTTGATTTATAGTGCTGTTGAGCTCAACTGTGTCCTTACTGATTTTATGACTGTTAGATCTGTCCATTTCTGATAGAAGGGTGCTCAAGTCTCCAACTACAATAGTGGATTCATCTGTTTCTCTTCGCACTTCTATCAGTTTTTGCCTCACATATTTTGACACACTGTCGTTAGGTGCATGCACATGAAAGATTTTTACATCTTGGAATGCTGACCTCTTTATCATTATGTAATGACTGTCTTTATCCCTGATAAATTTCCTTTCTCTGAAATCTGCTTTGTCTGAAATTAAGATAGCCACTCCTGCTTTCTTCTTTCTTTTGATTGGTGTTACCATGATATATCTTTCTTCATAAACAACATTAGTTGGGTCTTATTTTTGGATCAACTTTGACAGTCTCTGTCTTTTAATTTGTGTAGTTAAACCATTGATGTTTAAGGTGACAATTGATATAGTTGGATTAATATCTACCATATTTGTTATTGTTTTCTATTTGTTGCCCTTGTTCTTTGTTTCTATTTTTGTCTTTCACACTTTTTCTGCCTTTTGTAGTTTCATTGAGCATTTTATGATTCTTTTTTTCCTTTCTTAGCATATCAATTATACTTCCTTTTTTACCTTTTTTTTTTGTGGTTGCCCTACAGTTTGCAATGTACGTTTACAGCTAATCCAAGTCAACTTTCAAATAACACTATACTGCTTTACGTAGTGCACATACCTTATAATAAAATATTTCTAATTCCTCCCTCCATCCCTTATATCATTGTTGTCATTCATTTCACTTATACATAAGCATACATAATAGAATATGTTGTTGCTATTGTTATTTTGAACAAACTGTTATCTGTTAGAACATTAAGAATAAGAAAAATAGAAGTTTTTATTTTACCTTCACTTATTCATTCTTCACTGCTCTTCCTTTCATTAGGTCCGTCTGAATTTTAGACCTGTATCATTTTCCTTCTCTCTGAAGAACTTTTTTTTTTAAGCATTTTAATGTTTCAGAAGTAATACATGGCTAGTTTATTAAAGAAAAATAAGTTTAACCACCACCTGTAAAAGGGTACAAAGTGAAAACTAAAGTCTCCCACTCCTCAGAGGTAACTATATTGAACTGTTTCTGCATTTTTTTCAGATTCTTTTTTTATTGATGTCATAATAGTTTATCACATTGTGAAATTTTAGTTGTACATTATTGTCAGTCACCATGTAAATGTGTCCCTTCACCCCTTGTGCCCACCCCCCAACCCCCTTACCCCTGGGAACCACCAAACTCTTCTCTCTGTCCATGTGTTAGTTTATCTTCCACATATGAGTGAAATCATGCAGTGTTTGTCTTTCTCTGTCTGGCTTATTTTGCTTAACATAATACCCTCCAGGTCCGTCCATATTGTTGCAAATGGGACAATTTTGTCTTTTTTTTTTTTTTTTTTATGGCTGAGTAGTATTTATTCCCTTGTATGTGTCTACACCACATCTTCTTTATCCAATCATCAGTTGAGGGATACTTGGGTTGCTTCCACTTCTTGGCTATAGAGAATAATGCAGTGAACATAGGGGTGCATAAGCCTCTTCGGATTGTTGTTTTCAGGTTCCTTGGATAAATACCCAGTAGTGGGATTGCTGGATCATAAGGTATTTCTATTTTTAATTTTTTGAGGAATCTCCAAACTGTTTTCCATAGAGGCTGCACCAGTTTGCATTCCCACCAGCAGTGAATTAGTCTTCCGGTTTCTCCACAACCTCTCCAACATTTGTTATTTTTTGTCTTGGTGATTATAGCCATTCTAACGGTTGTAAGGTGATATCTTAGTGTAGTTTTGATTTGCATTTCCCTGATGATTAGTGATGTTGAACATCTTTTCATGTGCCTATTGGCCATCTGTATATCTTCCTTGGATAAATGTCTGTTCATATTCTCTTCCCATTTTTTGATCGGGTGTGTGTTTTTTTTTTTGTTATTCAGTTGTGTGAGTTCTTTATATACTTTGGAGATTAACCTCTTGTCAGATATATGATTTGGCATATATTTTCTCCCAGCTGGTGGGTTGTCTTTTCATTTTGATCCTGGTTTCAATTGCCTTGCAGAAGCTTTGAAAAACTTTTTTTTTTTTTAACATTTCTTGCTAGGCAGCTCAGTTGGCACCAATTCCCTCAAGTTTTGTTTGTCTGAGAAAGTCTTCATTTCACTTTCATTTTTGAGGGATAATTTCACAGGGTACAGGATTCTAGGTTGGTAGGTGTATTGCTTTCAGCGCTTGAAACATTTACTCTACTGTCTTCTTGCTTGCATGGTTCTTTGGCTTAGTCAATTGTAATTCTTATCTTCATTCCTCTATAGGTAAGATGTTTTTTCCCTCTGGCTTCCTTCAAGACTTTTTTCTTTATCTTTGATTTTCTGAAGTTTTAATATGATATGCCTAGGTGTAGTTTTTTTGGCATTTATTCTGCTTAGTGTTCTCTGAGCTTCTTGTATCTGTAGTTTGGTATCTGACATTAATTTGGAGAAATTCTCAGTCATTATTGCTTAAAATATTGCTTCTGCTCCTTAATTTTTCCTTTTAGTATTCCCATTACACATATGTTACACCTTTTGTTGTTGTCCCACAGTTCTTGGCTGTTCTTTTTTGTTGTTGTTTCAACCTTTTTTCTCTTTGCTTCTCAGTTTTGGAAACTTGTACTGTCATATCTCCAAGCTCAGAGATCTTTCTTTAGCCATGTCCAGTCTACTAATGAGCCCATCAAAAGCCTTCATTATTTCTGTTACAATATTTTTGATCTCAAGCATTTCATTTTGATTGTTTCTTAGAATTTCCATCTCTCTGTTTACATTATCCTTCTATCTTTCATGTTGTCTTTGTTTTCCATTGAAGCCCTTGGCATATTAATCACAGTTCTTTAAAGTTCCTGGTCTGATAATTCCAGCATTCCCGCAATACTTGACTCTGATTCTGATGTTTGCTCAGCCTTGTCAACTGTTTTTTACCTTTTAGTATGCCTTGTGATTTTTTTTGTTTGTTTAAAATTGGATATGATGTACTGGGTAAAAGGAACTGTGGTAAATAGGCCTTTAGTATTGTAGTGGTAAGATGTGGGGGAAGGGAAAGCGTTCTATAGTCCTTTGATTAGGTTTCAGTCTTTTGGTGAGCCTGTGCCCCTGGACTGTGAACTGTTTTTTCCCTCTTAGGTGGGACAGCATGGCTGGAGGGGGCTGGAGTTGGGGATTTCCCTTCTTTCACATAGAAGGCTAGAAGGGGCTGCAATTGATATTTCCCTTCTCCCAGGTAGGTTAGGCTCTGATAAAACTTCGGTAAATTAGGCTCTGGTAAAATAATTTATCCTGAATGCGGACTTTGTTAAGAACAGAATGCTCTGGTATATTTCAGAATGTTTCCTTTTTCTCTGCCTGTGCCGGAAGCAAGAGGAAATTTTTCTCTGATAGTCATGGTCCTGATAGTAAGTTCCTCCTAGAGCTCTTCGAGATAAAACTCAGAAAAGTGTGGGGCCCTTCTGTGACTGGGCCCCATGCAGTTTTTAATTCTGAGTTGTCCACACTTAGCCTCCAGCAATTCATCAATTATAGTTTAGATTTTCTTAGCCTGGCAGTGGTTCCCATGGAATTTTCTGCTCGTGAGTTTCTGCTTTGGTAAGTTGTGATTCTCTATTTTCTGTATCTGTCTCTCCAATTTGGGGGGCAGTGGTTTGCCATGTGACTTCACTTCTCTGCCTGATTTAAGAAGAGTTACTGATTTTTCGTCTTGTTCAGCCTTTTCTTATTGTTAGGACAGAGTGGCAACTTCTAAGCTCCTTACGTGGCTGGACTGGAAACTGGAAATGGTATTGGTTTTTAATAGAAGTTGGGATAGGACTTTCATCTTTTCTTGCTTTTAGCCTGATTGAAAAATTGTCATTCAATTTAGAGAGCCCCCTAACAAGACATTTACTTGTTTTTCACACCCCTTTTTACAATTTGTCATATATAAACTTACTCTCTGATAAAATAGGAGTCTTCATCCAACTGCAACAACAAAGCTCACTATTCGGATTAATGCAGTTCTTTGTTTGGAAAGTTTTATTTTCCTTGCAATCATCCAAAGAGTTTAGGGCTTTCTTTCTTAGACCTTGCCTCTGGAATTCCAGTCCTTAGCATAAGTCCTCCCTCTGGCGTCTGCTGCTGCACATCTACAAGGATCACGTTTTCTGAATCCAAAATCAGGACAATAGATCTCACATGGGATTTTTTTTCCTTTTAAATAGACTGATTTTTAGAGCAGTTTTAGGGTTTTATGTTCACAGCAAAATTGAGCAGGAAATACAGTGAGTTCCCATATACCCCCTTCCACGCATGCTGCACAGCGTCCTCCCATCAGCATCCTATGCGAGTGGTACATTATTACAATCAGTGAACCTACACTGACACAATATAGCGCCCAAATTAGTAGTTTACCTGAGGGTTCGCTCTTGGTGTTTTACCTTGTGTGGGTTTTGGCAAATGTATCTTGATAGCACATGGGCTTTTTATATGGAGATTTAGTTTGAATTCCCGAATATTGGAATTGTGGTCTTGGAGACCACAAAACACAATATTGTTGGAAAATGCAAAGGACAGTCAGTGTATGTAGATGTCTCAGATCACTTCCAGTGCGTATCTGCTTTGGCTAGTGCTTGAAGGGGCCTTGGAATAGACTACATGGCAGGCAAGGAGCAGGGATGCAGTCTTGTTTGTTCTGGTGGCTTGGCAAAGGCTGCAAGAGCTGCCATGGGGGTTGGTGGGGGCTGGAGGCTATAGAGTCAGGTAGATCTGGCTTCTTCTAAAGGTATCATGCAGCTGAAATTTGAACACACACTGGCTTGGATTCAACTTCTTCTTTCACCAGTGTCTCTAAAATATGTGGTGCATATTAAAAGCTCAGAAATTGGTTTAATCTTTGGGAGGATCAGCACATACCTGTTTTTCAGTTGTCCGGTGAAAGGAAGGAAAACTAAAAACATGTCTCCCTATGTACAAATCTGTAGTGATTTTTTTGTGTCTTATTTGCTTTATATTTTTTTCTGACTATGTTTCTTTTTGAAAATAGAATACTTTTTTCCTCTGATCTTAAAGGCAATATATATTCATTGTCAAATATGCCCTTTAAGTTTGTTTCTCCTGAGAGCTTTACAGTTAAGGCATGTGACCAGCACTCACTTTGGAACTGTTAGATAAAACTGAAACCATTTAAAAGCTCAGGAGACATAAAGATTTTGATATTTGATACATAGACCTACACTGACCATTCTCCCTAGCTTCTGTAGGCCAGAATTCTTAATGTCTTTCAGATATCTCCATCTGCATGCCACTCTGGTCCCTCAAATCTGCACAGGCTCCTTTCTTCTTTATGTCTTTTGGTAAGATGCATCACACAGAGAAAGCTGTGGTCACCTCCTTCTTTTGTCGCCTCCATGTCCAGTCAGCCAGCCAATTTGGTCATCTCAGTATTTGTCTGTTATGTTTCTGGTTTCATCACCAAGTGACCACCTTCTCCCCCCTTCCTCCTCTGCAATCATTTTTTTAAACTTTCATTTATTGGTCACTTTATATGTCAGAAACTATGCCAAGTGGTTCTCAGCTGGAGTCGATTTGGCAATGTCTGGAGACATTTTTGGTTGTCACAACCTGGGGAGGGGGGTAGGTAGAGATCCAGGGATGCTGCTAAATATTCTATAATGCACAGGACAGCTCCCCTATAAAAAAGAATTATTTGGCCCAAAATGTCAATAGTGCAGAGTTTGAGAAACCTGAATCGTGTTGTTTCACATCTTATTTAGTTCTCACAACAACTTTTTGCATGAGTTTTATTATCCCCACTTTATAAATGATAAAACTGAGTTCACAGGGTTTAAGTAGCTTAATCAAAGTCACATAGCTGGTATGTGATGGAGCCGAGTTCAAATTTAGGTCTGTCTGATGAGGCCTGAGCTTATAGTGGTCATGACAGGCAGCCTGCTCATTACTCAAGCCCTTCACTTTTACCTGGACTACTGTAATGGGCTCCTATCTGATCCTCTTGCCTCTTATTTCTCCATTTAAATCTGTCTTAAGCATGGCGTAAGGCTCTAATTGTACTGCCCCCCTGCTCACAACCTTTCAGTGTGAGTGGAGAGTGTAGCTTTGGTTCAGCCTGACATTCAAGGCCAAGACTACTGCAGTCAGTCCCAGAACTACCTTCCCAACTAATTTTCCACAACTCTCTTCTTTTCAAAGTTTCTAAGACATGCTTTATTTTCTTATTTTTCCTTCTTTATATTTTCCACTACTCTATAACATATATACTGCTGTTGTAATTCAAAATTTTTGAATTATTTTTAATTTTTAATTTTTAATGGCGGAAAAGGGTAATCCAGCCCATCTGATGACTTAGGGATCACAAAATAAAGTGATCCTATTTTTATTTAAAGTACTTTGTGTATATACATACACATATATGTGTGTATTATGTATGTGTGTATAAAAAAGATTGGCTACTTATATACCAATAAATGGTATGAATGTTGTTTTTAAAGTCCCCAGAGTTTCTCTATGTAATCTTTTGTTCATGCTGTGCCCTTTGTCTGGAATCCCACACAGCTCATTAACATATTCAAATTCTACTTGGCCTTTAGGACCCAGCCCAAACACTACCACCTGCTACTGAGCCAGAGAGCAAGGAGGTTAAGAGCATGTGCTTTTGCACACTGACAGATCTGGTTCTACTGATAACTAGCTATGAGACCTTGAGCAAGTAACCCAACCTCATTAAGTCAGCTGTCTCTTCTCTAAAATTGGTATGGTATCTAGCTCACAGAGGCTTTTTGGAATTCAGTGAGAGCTTACATGTAAAGTGCTTATTAGCATAGGACCTGGCACAATGTGAGTGCTCAGTGAATTTTAGTCCATTATTAGACCCTGTTTTTGTTGCCGTGTTATTTCTCCACTTCTTTAATTCACACCTCTGCATCTCTAATAATATGAACTCTAAAGTCAGAATTCTTGTATTTAAATCCTGACTCAACCACTTACTGCTTGTATATACTTAATCAAATTACCTAGCCATCGTGTGCTTCAGTTTCCACAGCTGATATGATAGTACTTGCTCCATAGGGCTCATTTCAGGATAAATGAGATAATATAGATAAAGCACCTAGACTAGATCTGGTCCATGGTAAGTGCTCAATTATATTAGATATTATTACCACTCTTCTAGAACTTACTACTTCTTATCTGTATTACACTCATTTGTGTACTTATAGCTCACTTATCTAAGAGTTAGCCCCTTGAAGACAAGGACTATAAAATATTCATTCATGTGCCCTGAGCAGTATTTTGGACTTAGTTATAATGATATAGTTATATTTTACTTGATTAGGGACTTTCACAGACATCACCTTATTTGAGCCTCACAAAAATTCTTTGAGTTAGGCAGACAGAATGCTAGCTAAGTATGTGCATAAGTAGGAAAGGTGGGTTTGGGTGCCAACTATGCTCTAGGCATTGAGTCCTTCTTTCACATTATTTATTTCTATTTAGCTTTCATAGCTATCCTTAAAGGTAGTGTTTATTACTACATTTTAAATATAAGGAATTTTAGGCTCATAAAGTTTAAGTAACATGACCAATTCAGCTAATGAGCTTCAGAGCCTGGACACATTTCCACAAAGCCTTATTTCCTCATTATTGAATTTTCACAGCCAGGTGTCAAATTTGGTGGTAACTAAGCCACAGTCTCATTCTCTTCCTGCTTCTGCTTTGGGCAATCTGGCTACCTTGCCTCCTGAAATAGCTATTCCCTAGCTATTGGTGTCAAATGCTATAGTAATGTCAGGAGAGAGAGAACCTTCAGACAAGGACCATTGGAAAAATTGATCTTAGATTTCTTAGTATCCCTATGTTTTAGAGACTGCTAAGAAAGAGTCAATGAACCGACTCAGTCTGATGCCAGTGAGTTTAAGGGCTCCTTAAGCATTTTTACACCATTCAGTTAGTTTGCTGTAGGCCCTAGTGAGAGAGTTCTGAAACTTAATATTATAACCTGTAGTATGTTGGGAAGTGCCCTAGGTTGTTTGAAATCAGGAGACCTAGAGTTGGAATCATTTTTTGTGAGATTTTGTGTTGTCTTTGAAGTGAAACGGACCTGATTTGAGAAAGTTACCTAACCTCTCTTGTCTTTTCTCTTGTTTGTACAATGAGGAGAAAAATATCCATATGGCAGAGTTTTGAACATTAAATGTAGTAAAGTATATAAAACACCTTACCTAGTACATAGTATGTATTTAATAAATGATATTTAATAAAATAAACTGTAATAATAATAAATACGTTATTCCAACCTACAGGAAGCAGTTCAACTGTTTAGCCTGGTGTATAAGACCTTTCCCAGTCTGGCCTTCCTCAGCATCTCTCAGTCTTTTTCCTTACCACTCACAGTCATGTACCTTAAACTCTAGCTACCCAGAATTACCCCCCTTTTCAGAACAACCTGTGCTTTTTTTATGCTGCTGTATCTTTGTACATGCTACTGCTTTTGCCTGGAATGCACTTTCCACCCCCTCCCTGTTTTCTGCCTATTGGGAGCCTATTCCTTCAAAACTGAGCTCTAATGCCCCTCTGATTGTGAAGTTTCCATTGGCTCTCCCCTCACCCCCCATAGATTTATCACTCCTGCCTGTGAATTCCCATTAGCACCTTGTTCATGCTTTTCTTGTGGCACTGTAGATAATTTCCTGGTCTGTCTCCCCCGAAATTTCTAGAGGACAGTGACCCTGTCTTAGTGTTTCTCTAGAATTCTGAGGCAGCAGAGTGCATTACTACATCACACTTGGGGCTTCCCTTTCAGTTTGAGTTCTAGATGTGAAACATGTGATGGCAGATCTCTTTGTTTTAAACCTCTGTGAGGTGTAGGCAGTCCACAGGGAGGTTAATCTCATTGCTCAGATTTGGACATCACCATGTGTGCAGTTTCTTTAATCCTCCTCTAGCTATCAAAATGGATTTAGCAGTTGGCATCCTCTTTTTTTCTGTCTGGGGCAAGTGGAGCTTTATAGAATTTGGCCTGGGGGATCAGTGACCTTGGCTCCCCAATTTAGGATGGTCCTGGGACATAGGACTGGATGTCACTGAGGACCTAGCATGGCCCGAGTGTGGGCAGTGACAGTACCAGAGGCCTGCTTGTGTTTATTCAGGAGACCAGGAGTTACATTCAGCCTCTGACTTAATTTTCTGTGACACATTGAGTCTGTGTTTTAGCCTACAGAACACTACAGCTGTGTCCTAATTCTCTTCACCCCACCCCTTCCCTACCTTATGATCTTCATATTGCTACCGTTTAAGGCGTTGCTATTCTTGGCTGATGGTCTTGCACTGGAAGTCATTACAGCACAGTGAGAAGACAGCTCTGCATCATCCATGTAAACAAGCAAAAATCACCACTACAAAGGAGCTGAGAGCAGTGGTAGGTGATCTGTTTCTGGGACTCATTGGTTGGTGTTTCTCTACCATGTGGGAGAGAGATCTCAATTAACAGGGACAGAATTGCATAATTTGTGTACTGACCAGTCTGAAGAGCAGTAATTACCATGTTAACAACTACCATTTTCTGAAGGCCTGCTTAGTATTTAGTTCAGAGCCAGGTACTGAGGCACAGAAATAGGTTGAATAAGGTCCCTCTTCTAGAGGAGTTTGCAGTCTAGTAGGGGAGACAGATTCATAAAACTGGTAGTCACATTGCAGTAAAATCAGCTTGTAATGCCTAGAAGTACAGGCTGCTGTGAGCCCTGAGGAGAGACATGTGTCTGAGACTTACGGAGCAGAAAAAGCTAGGCTATTTTTTAGGAAGAAATTATGTGTTTGACTCTTTTCTGTGGATAGTTTGGCCCTTGCCCACACTCTTCATAATCCATTGCTTGAATGTTTTTCCACCCTCCCAGGCCAAGATAGGTTCCTTCATTGTTATACATGCCTTCTGTACTTATCACAGTTATCGTACCTATCACAATTATAATTAGATATTTCTTCACATAATTGCTTAATATTTGTCCCTTCTACTAGTCTGTAACGGCAGAGACCATGCCAGTCTTGTTTGCTCTGAATCCCTATCATGAAGATTGTAGGCACCCAATAAATATTTGTTGAATGAATGATTGAATCCTCACACTACTTGAGTCCTTGGGTTGTCTCAACAATATATAGTGTTGTCTGAGGTTTAGGAAATTTAAGCCTATAATCTTGTGGGAGAAACATCCCACACCAGATTGATTTTTTTCGCAGTAGCAT
This sequence comes from Tapirus indicus, assembly GCA_031878705.1. NCBI lineage: Eukaryota > Metazoa > Chordata > Mammalia > Perissodactyla > Tapiridae > Tapirus > Tapirus indicus. Next base: position 28,057,402 of record CM062929.1, on the reverse strand, counting down.
TGTTCTGTGGCCAAACCCGTGTCCTTTACAAGGAAATTCCTTAGGTTCTAAGCTACAGTGCATAGTAGACAACTCTGACACTAGGCTTTTTTTCTCTTGCAGTTTCCATTGCGTCGATTTTTGACTAATGATGCTAGGGGGAAAAAAAACAAAACAAGAAATGAGTGCTAAAAATGGCTGAGATAGTATTTCGGTCCCCAGTATCTCACCCAGCAGCTCCTCACTCAGACTCAATATGTGATTGTTTTTCTTTGAAACTTCCTTTGCAAAGGCACTAGGTTCTTCTCCAGGTTCAGCCAGCATGTATTGAGGCTGAATCTTTTTACGTTCTTTCCATTTGACTGTTGATGGTCAGGGTTTGGAATTGACCTGGGTGGGAGCTGTGCCTGCCTTGAGGAGATGCTGATGAGACTCTTGACAGGATCTGTCTAGCTCACCATTCTATCCCTAGCACCTAGAAAAGTGCCAGTTGCATAATAGTAGGTACTCAATAAGTATTTGAATGAATATATTTGTGGCCTACATAGCACACAGGCTGTATTTCCTTGACCTGTGTCCATTTTTTTCAGACAAGATATCACTTTCCTCTCTTCTCACCAGGACACTTCCCACCCTTACCCATAGTAGTTGGCCCTGTGCTTCTTGAACAGTCAGTAGAGAAGACATTGAAGTTTCTTCTATTCACCTATTTAGGGTTACTGAATCCTTGGTTAGACAGAAAGATTGCTTATGGAATTGGGACTGAAGCAGCTCAAAGCACAGGTTAGCTGCAAAAGGGTGTTTGTTCTCTCTTCTGTCCAGCCTGTGTGGAAATTTTAAGGCTTGGAAAATCCTAGAGCATCTTAGCTGAAAGATATCCTTACACGGATATCTCTCACAACCTTCTCATTATGCAGATGAGAAAACAGGCCCACAGAGGGGCACACTGTGCCTAAGGTTATCCAGCAAGTTAACAGCCGAGTCTGGACTAGAACCTAGTCCCAGTCACATTGCATCTTTTTTTAAAAATGTTGAATAACTCTGGAAGGAAGAATTCACAAAAAAGCAAAACTTTTTAAAAATGGGCTTGTGTTAAAGCTGCAATTTCAGATGATACATGACACTTCTAAGTCTGTTAGAAGCAGCACTTTGCAAATTTGGGGAGATTTCATAAGAGGCTTCACAAATCTTTAGAATTCCAAACCCTTGTCCTAGTCCAAAAAGAAAGTAGTAGCTGCTGGAATTGAATAGATTTTAATTCTTCATCTTTATAGGAGCAAGTGCCAGAAGAGTTGCAGCGATCTTTGAGGAGAGATTCTTGGCTTCTTTTTCCTACAATGTATGCATCTGACAGCTGGCCCATCATTCTATTTTTAGACATAATCTATGGGATTATGGTGTGATTTCATTTCTTTTAAAGCTCTGCTGCAGAAATGCAAGCTATGTAGAAAACAGTTTTGCTTTATAGCAATTTGGAGACTATTTAGTACATAGATTCTTTTTAAAATTTCTGTTTAATCAACTGATGTTGATTAATATTTATCCAAATATTTCATCTTAAAGTCAACTTCCAATTGTGACTGTATTGTAACTGACTTGGGAGAAATAAATGCTAAAATGCAGAAATACTAGAAGAGGAAATAGGTTTTTACTACTTTATATCATATCACTAATTTTCATTTCACTCTCTCTGGGTCATAGGAGGAACAATAGACATATTCCTTAGAGGGCTTTAAAAACAGTTCATTACAAGCATTCATTAAGCACCTACTGCCATTTATTGAACACCATCTATATCACAGGAACTGAGCCTGCCTGATATATTCATTTACTTTATACGTTACAATAACCATAAAAGGTAAGGGGTGGTATCCCCATTTTGTACGCAAAGACTGAGACTCCAAGTAATTGAATAACTTGCCGAAGGGTCAAAAGTGTGAAATAGCAGAGAGCAAGAATTGGAACCCAGGTCTGTCTGATCTCACAATCCATGTTCGCTGTTTCCCCTACAATAGGCAGCCTCTACTAGTTTTAAGAAGAAGCTAATTGGTAGGACTGAAATGAATAAGTTCAGAAAGGTGTAAAAATTCATAATATAATTTGGGGAGGGTTATGTAGGTATTGTACTGTGAAAGAGAATTCACATATAGCTGTGTGTTCATAAATATTTATTTTGATTTAGAGCTGTCATTTTGCAGGTTCTCTCAGTTTCTCTCTTGATTACATGAGTGAAGAAATTTAGAAAACATGGTTTACTACTTTATCACCTCAAATGTTCATCTGGAAAAGGCTCTTGCTTTTAGTTCACAAAGTGTTTACAGTTTAACAAATCATTAACTAGATAAAAGTTGCCCTGAAATTTGGAGGAAAAAAATCAGTATCACTGGAGGTTAATCTTACCTGTGCCAATGACTACTTTACCTCGAAAAACCATGCCAATGATTTAGAACTTGGCAGGCATGACTTTATTGTTCTTTAGATTGGAATGTCTAAGATGCTACAACTACAGTAGTGTTTATCCATCACTGTACACAGAACAATGTGTTAAGACAACATGAAGAAACCATTCTGTTCTCCTAAGAAATGGAGAAAGAAGAAACAGGACACCTCAAGAAAGTAAGAGGCCGTAACAGCCAGACCTTAATAGCTTTGGGAAATGGCTTTGAGAAAGGATAAAACACTCAAAACTTAGAGTCAGATCCTAGTCCTGCCCACTTGGACATTTGACTGCCATTCTGAGCCTCAGTTTCTTGACTGATAAAATGGGGTAATGATACCTTCTTACAGAGTCATTCTGAAGTCATGGTTATAAGTGGATTTTTTAAGGATCAAGATGAAGGACTATGTTTTGAAACTACTTGAATAGCAACATTTTGCCGGTGACATAATTCCAACGGTAATTACATTTAAATAAACTGCTGTCACACTTTGTTGTGAGAAAATACCTTCTCATGCAGCTGGTTTCTACTTGGTCTATTTTAATGTAGTTTAAATTGAATTTATTTGGCCTACTAGCAAACAGTTCTTGTTTCATTACTTATTATTCTGCCGGTTGCTGTCCTTGGTTGGTGGGCTCTGTACAGCAGTACAAAATGCAGAATTAGTTTCCCCTTTTAAGTGTATGCTTCTGTGGCAGGAAGAATGTGAATTAAGGATGGATCCTGGAAGGCTGTCTGAGATGGGAAAAGAAAAGCACTGTACGTGACGGAGGCCTCTTTGACCCCTGGCTTTGGCTTGACTTGTCAGTTGCACCTGAGGTGGTCAGCACAGCGAAGATATACTGGCTTGTTATGATTAAAAACAAAGGCCAGAGTCCTCCTGCCACTCACCATATTTCCCCCATCTACATTTAGTTCATTGAGACCACTGCACTTTCTATTGCTTTCCTTTAAAAAAATCTTCTCACTTTTGCTTCTGAAGATGTTGCCCTTTACATCCAATCTTTTACTATAACGAACTGCTCACGTGGACATCCTGCTGAAAACCCCTCAGCCTGTGGATTTCCAAAGCCTGCTGCAGCCCAGTGCTTCGTGTTGTCTACTTTTTAGTTTTTTGCCATCCCACATCTATGAGTGGGTAGAAGAAGGGAAAGAGGTACATTATAGTTCATCACCTCACCTTTTTTTAAAAATAAGGCTAGAGACTATTTAATTTGTCTATTTTGTAGTCTGAGATGGGTCAACGGAGTCAGTCTGATCCCAGCTCTACCACATTCTAGTTGTGTGACCTATGCCAGAATATCTCATTTCTCAGAGCTCACTTTTGTCATTTGCAGAAATGGGAAACATTGTCTTTGTCTTACAGGTGTTAAGTGTTGAATAAAACAATATATGTGAAACACCTAGTACAGGGTTAGCACATTGGAAGTGCTCAATAAGCGTTGTATTCTTTTCTTCCAAAAGCATTTTCTAAATAGAACAACATTGACTCTTGCACTTATCCAACAAACATGTATTAATTACTGTGTTAATCGCTCCTATAAGAATAGCTTCTCAATCCTTTGTCCTTAAGCTCCATTTTATTATTGAGAAAAACCTTTTAAGTTCCAGACAGCTGGCTTAAAAGTGACTTTGGGAACGTATATAATTTATAAATCAGAATCTGTCATGCTGGAGCAAAAAGAGCTCTGGAGATAAACCTCTGGATTTAATTTATCCGTGCCATTTCTGTCCCTTATTATTAGAGCAGAGGATGGTCATCGTGAATTCTAAACAAAACTAGATCCTAGATGTATTAGTCAGGGTTACACAGAGGAACAGAACCAATATGGTGTGTATATGTGCGTAGATAGATAAATAAGAGTTTTACTATAAGGAATTGGCTCATATGATTATAGAAGCTGGCAAGTCCAAAATCTGCAGGGTGGGCCAGCAGGTTGGAGACCCAGGAAAGCCAATGCTGCAGTTCCAGTCTGAAGGCTGACAGGCTGGAGACCTGATGTTCCAGTTCAAGTCCAAAGGCAGTCTCCTGGAGAATTCTCTGTTTCTCAGGGGAGGCCGACTTTTTTGGCCTTTAACTGATTGAATGAGGCCCACCCACATTATGGAGGACAATCTAGTTTACTCAAAGTCCAAATATTAATCTCATCCAAAAACATCTTCATGGAAACACCCAGAATAATGTCTGGCCAAATATCTGGACAGCCGATGGCCAGGCCAAGTTGACACACAAAATTAACCATCACACTAGATTTAATGAAGTACACAAGACTTAGAGATTGTAGTCAATATTGGTCATCATTTTTGTGCCTCTTCATGATAAAATGACTGCAGGACTTCCAAAGTATTTTCACCTACATTATCTCAGTTGATCTTCATGGCATCTCTTGTGAGCTTATCAGAATAGCCCCATCTGTCCGAAGAGAGTACTAAGACTGAGACAGATTAGGAGACTTGCTTAAGGTTTCACAGCTATTGAGTGGCAGAGCCACAACTTGCTCAGATCCTGTAACTTCAAGCCCAGGCATTTTCCCTCTGGCCTTTCTCTCTGTGGCAGCTGGGGAATTCTGGAAATGGTTTTGAGAGCCTTGTGGCTTTTCTTTTTGCAACTTGTATCCTGCTCCTCTTTGGAGCCATTTTGTGATAGAAAGTTAACAAAATATGTATTGGCAGAACCTAAAGATCTTGTTTTCAGATGATGGTAATGATGCCCTGAGGCAGGAAGAAAGAAAGAAAGGAGAGGAAAAGAGAGGGAGCAAGGACGTTAGCAACAAAAAGAGTAATGTCAAAAAGTAATTAGAGCAGGACAAATGGATTGTGCTGCCGCGTTCAAGGCTGTTATTTCTGTAGGCAGTGAGGAGGAAGGGCACTAATGCAATGTGACGGATTTGGAGCAAAACCCAGGGCACTCTGCAAACTGCAGACACTCAACCAATGGCAGGCTCAAATCGCAAGGTTTGACTGAACAGTATTTGATATCTCAAAGAGTTGCTTCATGTTGTTTGGAGAAACTGTTGTGTCAGGGGACCTCCTTTCTTGTTTTCAGCTTTTGGGAAACGGCCCCACAGTCTTATGTAGGTAGTCAGTGTGTCCTAGGATAACTCCCACCCCAGCATTCTTTCCCTGCACATCCCCAGGCTGGGCAGGGACATGATGCCAACAGGGATTGTGGAAGAGAAGACACTTAATCTGAAACTAATTGGGGTATTACCTGTTCAGAGAGAGAATGAAATAAAAAAGTAGTCTTATCAATATTCAACTTGTTATTAGAAAATTGACCTAGAAAAAGGCAGAGGTAATACTCTCATCTGTCTGAGGACAGGATGCTTTGATTTGCTAGCCTAGCTGACCTGTGGCTGTGATCCTACTGCTGCCACCACGTACAGGGAAACTGCCACAGCCCTCAAGAAAAATGGAACTTCCATCATTTGCCTGGAAGGAAGTCTTCACAAGTAGATTGACTCTCTCCCCTATAAGTTACGATACCCTTGAGGTCTCTTACTAATTGCTGCCACCACTATGGCATAGTAGTTAAGAGCTTGTGCCTTAGTACTCAGACATTCCTGGATTCATATTCTAGCTCTGCCCTTTATGAGCTGTTTGACCTTGGGCAACTTACCTAACCTCTCTGAGCCTCAGTTTATCTCTAAAATGAGCATAATAAGCTTACTTTCAGACTTCTCATGAGATTTTGGTGAGATGACACACATAAAACATTTAGTGCTGGTGCCAGGCACAAGGTGAGGGCCCAGTAAAGGCAGAAGAAAAAGTGTGAAGAGGGAGAATATATATGTGGGGTGGGAAGGTATGTGTGCGAGTGGGGGAGGCTTCAGTTGTCTGCCAAACAGGCCTCAATGGGGAGTTAGATGCCTATTCTTCAACTCTCTGGTCTAAGCAGAGATAAATGATTTTTCCTTCAAGACCCTATAGTATGGTTAGAATGATTAAACCAGGCCTTCTTTACTTAATATTCAGGTGATAGAAAGGGGAAATTAAGACAGAGTGTTATGATTCTAAGAAATTGGACTTACAAGATATAGATTATTGCTCTTGGCTGGGTGAAGGGAATCACCTTTTCCTTCCTAGCTCTTGGCTTGCCTGAACTGCGCCCACCCGCCACCCCCACTGTCACCCCAAACCCCTCTGACAACTCACAACTGACCAAAGATCAAGTCTTGATGCCCTGCCATTGTATCCTTACCTTTCTTCAACTCACTTCATTTTGATGATTCTTTTTCTCTTTCTCGTCATGCCACCATCTCTGCAGACGGCTGACTGATAAGAGGGGCAAAGAGAATCCTGCCACTCCCTACAGAGATAGACCTCTTATTGGGCACACTGCAGAGGGAAACATATTTCTGAACCTTTAGAAGTACTCTCTGCCTGGTGCTGGGTTCATTGCCCCCTTATTGTGCTTCTATCGTTTTATTACAGTGAGAGTCTTCTGAGGTACCCCAATAACCATGGTCTTATTTTCCAAGGTCTGCGTATAAGATCATGTAAAAATTGACCCCAGTTCTACATTGTGCCTTGCTTGTTCAGAATCTACATCTCTATGAGAAGGCCCCAGGTGAGCTCAGTTTCCTGATTTTTGTTAGGTTTTCCAGTACTTTTCTTTCTTTTTTTTTTTTTGTAAGAAAGATTAGCCCTGGGCTAACATCTGTTGTCAATCCTCCTCTCTTTCGCTGAGGAAGATTGGCCCTGGGCTAAAATCCCTGCCCATCTTCCTCTACTTTATATGGGACGCTGCCACAGCATGACTTGACAAGTGGCGCATTGGTCTGCACCCTGGATCTGAACCTGTGAACCCTGGGCAGCCAGAAGCAGAGTGCGCGAACTTAATCACTACACCACCGGGCTGGCCCTCCAGTACTTTTCTTGATCTGCTCAGAATTCTAAAACCCTGTTTGTTTGTGGCTGTGGCTTTTTCCTGATAGCCTGTATTTTCTCTAGATACCCAAATCTGAGAGAATATAATATCAGTTGTGAAGACAAAAATAAATCCCAAATATGTCATAGTGGTCCAGGATTTGCAATTTTCTGATCTTATATCTTTTCTAGTTTACCAGTTATCTCTAAGGCCTTTCTTTTCGGAAAATGTGATTAGGGAAAATTATCTCAATTGTCAAGATTTAGTGCAAAGTGTTTTAATTAACAGTTCAAGAGCCCTGATCTTTTTAGCAGTGATAACAGAAAATGCTAAGGAAACTTTGCCATTTTGCTTGTCTGAACTGATTTTTCCATCTTTAAAATGGGAGTGAGGGAGATCGCCCACATTATCAACCCAGTTTAGTGTGACACGGAATTTTTCACGCAGACGGATCTTTCCTACTGCAGTTCTCTGCACCTAGTCGGTAAAAGAGAAAGCTGTGGAGAAAATATTGGTTGGTCATACTAGGCTTTGTTGTTTTCCTAGATGCTTTTCTGGTGCTGGGAAGGCCTGTAGAAATTGCAGATGCACAGAGCCCTTGGTAGTTTTTAGCAAAATGGTTGTCAAAAATTAACCATCTGGCAACAAAGAAGAGAATGTTCCATATGGCTTATGGTTTGAATTTTACTTCTTGTCATTTCTCTCCAGTTTTTCTGTACAGAGTGAAATGCTGGATGCAAATTAAGCTTTTTTAAATTTACAGTTATTTTTCATTGAAGTTAGCGTATATTGAATCCCCACTGTGTGCTGAGCATTTTTTGAGCAACTGAAAAGGAACTTTCTTGTTGCTTCTGGCAATTGGTGTGTATCCATAATGATCTCATTTTTAGCCAGAGTGTATAAGGGCAAAAAAAGCATCTTTTATGTAAAATTCCTTAAATGCACATTTATTCAAAAAGTTAAAGAATTTTTAAAAGCCCCTGTCCTTCAGTATTCAGTTGAAGTGTGATCACTGTTTGGTGATTATCCCTGGAATCTTGTAGTCTTGGCACATTTTCACTGACACATTTATTGATTAGTTATATTTTGGAGCTGGGCTCTTGTTGCTTTACTTGCTAGCAGTGGCTATGGGCTAGTCATGTAAACTCTGAGCATCATTTTCCGTTTCTCTTTAAAGGACGTGATTCTTACTCTGTCTGCTTTACATGATGCTTGTGCGGGTCAAATAGGATAATTCATTACTCTTGTCTACTTTACGTGATGCTTTTGAAGGTCAGATAGGATAATGCAAGTGAAAGCCCTTTTCCAAGCGGCAAAGCATTATATGAGCATAAAATAATGCAGGGTTTATGAGGAAGTCTTTTTTCCAACTTTTTTTTTCCACTTCATTGAGCGTATTTTACTTATCATATAATTCACTATGATTGTACAGTTCATTGATCTTTAGTAAATTTACCCAAGTTGTGTAACCATTACCATAAATCAATTTTCAAACATTTTCATCATTCCAATAAGATCTCGTGTCCCTTTTCTGTTAATCCTGTTCCCACCCCCTGCTCCAGGCAATCCCTAATTTCCTATCTGTCTCTATAGAGTTGCCCTTTCTGGACATTTAATATAAATAGAAGCATATAATATGTGTTCTCTGTGTTTTGCTTCTTTCACTTAGCATCATGATTTTGAGGTTTGTCCATGTCATAGCATATGTGAGTAGTTTATTCTTTCTATTGCTGAATAGTATTTCGTTGTACAGATATACCATACATTTTTGTCTGTCCATTGACCAGCTGATGGACATTTAGGTTGTTTCCAATTTTTTATTATTATCAATAATGCTGCTGTGAACATTCACATGCAAGTCTTTGTATGGACATACATTTTCATTTATCTTGAGCATGGAGATCTGTTTTTTAATTATAAAAGTAATGTTTATTCTGAAAAATTCTTTACATATGGAAGTATAAAACTTGGTAAATCAGTTACCTCCCTAATTACATTTCCCAGAGGTGGCGATGGTAGTAATAATAATCATCATCATCTTCTGAGTGTTGTGAGCATTTGCTGTATGCCAGGCACTGTGCTGCCATATATGTTCAATTCAATTCAGTTATGGGGGCCACCCGGTGGCGCAGCGGTTTAGTCCGCGCTAGGCAGCCCGGGGTTTGCGAGTTCGGATCCCGGGCGCCCGCCGACGCACTGCCTGTCAGCCATGCTGTGGTGGCGTCCCATATAAAGTGGAGGAAGATGGGCACGGATGTTAGCCCAGGGCCAGTCTTCCTCAGCAAAAAGGGGAGGATTGGCAACAGATGTTAGCTCAGGGCTGGTCTTCCCCACACACACACACACAAAATTTTCAGTTATTTCATGTACGTATATATACATACATGAAATAATCCCTTGAAGTTGATACTATTTTCCCCCATTTTAAGGATGAGGAAACTGAAGTTTGAGGATTAAATGTAAAGTTATACTTCTAGTAAGTGGCAGAGCCAAAATTTGAACTTGGATAGTCTGGTGTATGTTCTTACAGACTTTCTAAAATATGCAGTTTTTTTAAAACAAAAATTATATACTTCTTTTATTCTGTAGCTTGTTTTATTTCACTTAATTTTTCTTAAAGATTGTTCCATGGAAGGATTTACAGATCTATCATTATTTTTATGGTTGCATGAATGCATATGCCAGGATTTGTTTAATTCATCTTTGTTAGTGGACATTAGATTGCTTTTACTTCTTCTTTATTATGAATAGGGCTGCAGCGTATATCCTTGTATAATACTTTGCTTACTTGTGGCATTACTTTTGCAGTATAAGATACTAGAAGTGGAATTTCCAGATGAAAGTGTTTGTACATTTAGATTTTGGTGCTGTTAAATTCCCCTCCCCTAGAAAAACTCCCTCTCCTCTGCATTTAGTACATAAGGGAACCTATTTTTCCACCCTCATCAATGCTGCATTATTATCTCTGTAATGTGGGCTATAATATCAATCATATGAATGTTCCAGAGAGAAGTTAACATATCAGGGAGGGGTAGTGGTGGATAGCTGGCAAACTAACAGTAGTTTCCAACCTTTTGATAAGTAAGGATTTGGCACTTATCTAGGCTCTCAAGAGCTGCAATATTAGAGTAGCCCCAACAGTAGTTCAGATTAATTTAGGATGATCTAAAATGAACAGGGAGACATTTCAGCCACAGCTGTTTTCATTTTCTTAGGCCTATACCCTAATTGTTTTGGCTTGCTGGTTACTTTTTACCTCATAGCTGCCTTGCCCCCAACTCAGTTTAAAGTGAAGCCAAAAAGAGAGGAAACAAGAACTTAGACATCTGTGATAGATAAGTGTGCTTGCCCTTTCCATTCTTCCCTTCAGCAAAAACTGTCAAAGTGAGGCCAACAGCCTAATGCTATCCTTTTTCAGTCTCCCTGGGGGCAAGCCTCCAGTTATCTCTGTTGTTTGCTGGCAGGATCCAAGCTGGTATGGTCTCTGTGGCCAGTGTAGCACTATTCCACCTCTTTAAGGGGAGGTAAGTTTTCCATCATGGTGCCAGGAAAGGAATCAAGGACACAAGAGTGTTGGATGTTGCTAGTTGTGGATGGTTCCCGGTTTTCCTGCAGGAGCCAGGGCCTACCACACCTCCCAGATCTTGTGAGCCCTGGTTAGCACTGCCTTGTGGATTTTGCCTTTGTCTTCTGACCGTCCCTTTCCTCTCTACTCCTGGTGCTTAGTGTCTTCATCCTGAGGCCCTGTTAGTCTGGGGAATGCTACCCTCTGCTGGTGGACTGTAGGACACCTACAGCAGTTTGGATGGATCTGATCACTAGGGAGACCTGACAAGGCTGTATGGAACCAGAGTCATAAAGCTTTCTGTAGTCTTCAACTTCATGAACCAGTCCTAAGACTTTTTGCTGTGAAAACATACAAGTACAGAGACTTTCATTGTAACATATAGTAGCAAAAGAATAAAACCTAGGTGTCTAGCACTTGGACTACTAAAATTGGCTATGTAAAAGACAACAGAGAAAAGTGAAAATATTTATCACAAAACAAAAACCAGGCAGACTATACCAATTGCAGCCATGGGAGATCTCTTATTTAAACTAATGCCTCATCTGGAATCCTCAAAACTGGTTGTAAAAGCTAGGATGATTTCCTTTGATATTTCATTAATATTGTTAGTAAAACAGTATGCCTATACATTTCTTCAGTATTGTTATATATCTGTCTTTTCTCCTGCAACAAATACTTGACATTTGAGAGGCCTGCTACAAACATTTCTGTGATATGTGGTCCTCCCCTAGACCTGATTTCCTAGGACTGTAAGGTGGTGCCTTAGGTAGCAACTGACTAAAACAGGCACTCCAGCTGTGACAGGAACTTCCTAGGCAGGGTTTTCACCTCTGGCATTTTTTATACTAGAGGAGGCCAGAGAGAATGTAGACGTTACTTTGTGTCTCTACGTCAAATGATGCCCAGTGGGATGGTGGCAGCCTACAGGTTATCTGAGATTTCTGAGAATTTTCTTTCTGTAAAGAGCCTTAAGGAGGGAAGGGAGCCTTTGAAAAACCAAAACTTCTGTTTTCTAAAGCTAAGCACCTCGTTACACAACATTTGGATGGAAATAAAAAGTATTGACGCATATGTCCTGATCCTTTTCATTTAACAAGTAAAGAACTCAGTTTTGAACAGGGCCAGGTCCAGAGTGAGGCAAATGAGATACTACAGTGCAAAATTTTAGACAGCGTTTATTCTCAGGGTCATGCAAGTGCAGGGTCAGCCCTGTTTCTCAGACAGTCCCTAAGTAGCTGCTGTGTCAGACCCTGTGCTCAGCGTGGAGGGGAGGGGGGGGAACATCATTCCTGGTGTGATGGGGGATAGATTGTTATTATCCTTTCTCCGACTAAGCCTGGACCTAGAGCCTAGGTCCCCTGGGCTCTGGAAACAGCTGTCTGGTTGAGCAGGTTTTAATCAACCACCTGGCTTTCACCTGTGGGTTTAGCACAAGAGGGAGTAGCCAACTAGTAAGTTAATCCTTGAAAGTGTGTTTTGTACTTGAGATACTCTGGTCCTGTGAAATCAACAGATTGTTATGCATTACTCTAAACATCACTGCCAGCATGTGCTACCTACCTTCCTCTGACCCCCTGCCCCAAGGATGTACTTTGCTGCCCTTTATTCCATTTTCATAAGGATCTTAACACCAGGAGAAATGCCTGGAGATTCTGTCGAAATTGTTGGTGGGGGTGGGGGTTGGGGTTGGGGTCAGGGGAGGTCTCTGCAGGTGATCAGGAACGGACTGCATGCCTGCTTACTACTGTGTGACTTCACTTTAGGCACATAGCAATGGGGAGGGAGGGACTGGCTGAATGATTGACTGACTCACAGCTTGACTAAAATCCAGAATGAGTCTTGCAAAGTGACCGGATAAAGTCTAAAATGTCTGAATTCTTATCTCCTTAAGCATTTCCCCATTTCTTGGCTTTTCCTATATTGAAGAATATTTGAGTTTCTTCCAGCTTTTAGAAATTGTAACATGTTCCCATGATTATTCTTATACGTATATCTTTGTGAACATATGTGAGTATTGCAGTAAGATAGCGTAGTAAAAGTGGGATTGCTGGGTCAGGGTGTGTGCACAGTTTAAATGTTGATGAATACTGTAAGCTGTATTTAAGCTATGTATCAACTACCGACATTGCATAAGCATACGCATCTTCTCAAACCTTCTCCAACACTGAAATATTCTCAGCATTTTAAATTTTTTGGCAATTTGACGGATGAGAAATGGTGTATAATAGTTGCTTCAGTTTAGTTTTTATTAGTGACTTTTTCATTATTATTCATACTATAATCATATTAGGGCATCTTTGGTCATATTCTTTGCCCGTTGGGGGGTTTCTTTGTCTTATTGATTTGTAGGATTTCTTTATGTATTTAAATATTAATATGTGTGTGTGTCTGCCTTCCAGAAGTTAGACATTTATATAAATGCAGATATGATCATCTGTTCCTTAATGATGTCTGGGTTTTGTGTTATGCTTAGAAAGACTTTCCCTCCCCCAATAGTAAAAAATATATTTCCCTGTTTTTTGTTCTAATACTTATTGAGTTTAATTTTTTGTGTATGTTATTAGTTCCTATATAGCCCATGAAATTCCTGTTTTATGAGCAGCTGACACATTTTATGGCCAAAGAAAAAAGAATGAATTTTTAATTCAGAAAGATAATAAAAACCAAAGCAGTATGCCCTTTTGGTGATGATTACTTTTGGGTTATAGACTTGGGACCAGGCTGCCCTCCTCCTCTCCCCTCTGCTCCAAATATATTTTTCCTTTTCTTCACTACCTTTTTTTTTTCAAGTACCTGTTATTTTCACTAAAAATAGTAACTGTGGCACTTCTGTTTATGTTTCCATATGCATTCTAATTTGTTCCTCAGAACGCTCCTGAGTTAGGACAGTAGGTATAATTACCCCATTTTCTGGGTAAAGAAATTAATTATAAAAGCATAGTGGCAGAGGTTTTCTGACTCCAGTTATTCTAGCTGTGGCTCTTTAGTTATCCAAGTTCCAGGAACATTCGAATATTGACCTCATCATTTTTCTATCGTTCATCTCTGTAAAAAAGATTTGTGGCTCAGCATCCGCTTCCAAGGTTTTGCATCTCCCTGAAAAAAGAAAAAGAATAAAACTTACTGTGTTTCATAAGCGTTTTCTGGGTGCTTTGTTGGGGGATGGAGAGAGTTGAAAGGTTGGGATAACCAGAATTGAATGAGTAGGGCTCTCCTGAAGTTGAAAGAAATATTGTGTGGCTGCTCGTGTGACAGCCTTTTCCAGTTTCCAGTTCACCATGTGTACATTTAGAATTTTCAAGGTGCTTGATGGATCTTTAACAGACCAGGACTTGACCTCCAGTTCTCTATCTGACTCCCATTCCAGAACTCCAAATATATGTGTGCCCCACCTGCCTCTCAGAGGTATCATGTCATTATCATTTTGCTGAGTGTTGATTTTCAAATATTTTGACTCTTGTAGTGAAGTACTTACTGTAAAAAGCACCCCATTTTCTTTTTGTTTAATTTCTCTTTTAATAAGGTCATTAAAATAATGGCGCTGCATTCTGTGCAATATCTTAGCCTGGAAGTTTAACAGTTTCTTTTTATGCTGCATTCATATGAGAATTCTCAGTTACATGATAAAGGATCTAAGCTCTCCAACTTTGTATTAACTTGATCTGAACAGAGATGTTCAGTGGAATCCAAGTATCTTATTTGTGTGAAAAGTGAACTTCACCAGGACTGAGTAAACACCATTAAAAGGGCAGTAAGAGACGTTGAATTCATAATTACGTCATTAGGACCAAAAGGGCAAGTAAGATTGTAAAGAGCTGTTTTCCAGGAATAGGCTCAGAAGAATTGCTTTAATGCATTTGAGTGTCTCTTGCAAAGAAGACATGGTGAATGGGAATGTTGGTTCTGGGCAGAGTTGTCGAGGCTTGAAAAGCATCCAAGAAGAAAGGGAGAATTTCAGTGTGCTGACCAGTTCATTGAAAATGGGTTATGATGTTGTTATCTTTACAGTCATTTTTGTGCTAAGCTGATTTGCAAAGGGGCTTCTGCGTATAGTGGTGGATTTTGTCTATGTCAAGATGAGCCTGAGGCAAAGTTTATTTTTAGGATCTACTCTGTCAACCTGTCCGACTTGCCTCTGGCTCTTGCTGACTTTATCCATCTCTCCTCCCACAAACCAACCATCACCACCTGTCTTAGCTTCTAACCTTTATGGATTGAATATGGCAAGTAGCTAAAGTGAGAAACCAATCAGTGCTTTGCGGCAATACCTGAGGGCCAGGTGTTGGGGATATATGAATACTAATCAGGATCTTCAGGAAATAAATTCTCTAATCTTGAAAGTTTTCTCCTCCGTCTAGTGAGAACAAGAACTATTCGTGGCTCACTGTGAGCCCCAAAAATAATTTCCTCTACTCCTTTTGGGTAGTTCTTTTCCCAGCCTTGTGTAGTTTCCTCACACACATGCACTCATCCATCCTCAGCTGAAGATTCAGGAGAACCCTCTGCAGATCTTGGTCATGCTGTCTCCTGTAGCCCTCTCTCTTCCAGCCTTTTGCCCTGTTAACTCTAGCCACCCTGGCCTTCCGAACTCCCAGCTCTGAATTCTCAGCCCGGAGAGACTCATTGGACTCTCCCTGGGCTTCCCCTTGTGCTTCAGCCTGGAAACTCTCTAGGCAGTTAGGTGGGGCATTCACAGGACTTTCCTTGTTTCCCTTTTTTCGGGAAACAAACTATTCTTTGCTGCCTGAAGCCCAACACCTGAATATCATTTTGTATATTTTATTCAATTCCATAGTTTCCCCAGTCAGGAAGCCAAATCTGGTCCCCATTACTCCATCTTGGCCAGAGGCAGAAGTCCATTTGTAAGTCCACTGCATTTTATGTACTTTTTAAATATACTTAAGTTTTTATAAAAGGGATCAAAGTGATCTTTTTTCCATTAACAATATTTTATGAACTTCTTTACGTGCTAGTACATTAGAGACTTACCTCATTCTTTGTAATAGCTACATATATTATTATTTTTTGTGTGTGTGAGGAAGACCAGCCCTTAGCTAACATCCGTCGCCAATCCTCCTCTTTTTGCTGAGGAAGACTGGCCCTGGGCTAACATCTGTGCCCATCTTCCTCTACTTTATATGGGACGCCGCCACGGCATGGCTGACGAGCAGTGCATCGGCGGGCGCCCGGGATCCGAACCTGCAAACCCCAGGCTGCCAAGCGAGGACTAAACCGCTGCGCCACCGGGCGGCCCCGATAGCTACATATATTATATAGCTTTATTAACTACTCCTCTATTGATTGCAAAATTTATTTTTTTATTTATTTAGCTCTTATATACAGTACTGCAATGAATATTATCTCATTCCTGCCCAAGCATATCTGTAGGATATACATTCCTAGAAGTGGAATAGCTAGATTAAATGGTATGTGCATTTTAAAGGGAGGGCTTGGTTTTAGTAAATAATGCCCAAAGTAACCTCTCAAAATGTTGTGCCAATTTATGTAATCAGTGTGTGATGGAAGATGCTATTAAAAAAAATCCCCCAAACTACTTCTTTGCATTGACACTGATAGGATACATGGGGGAGTTTGCCTTCTCCATAGTACAAGAATTATTGAAATTGGATAATTTTTAAGGATATGATTTCTTGGCAGGCAAATTCTTAACATTGATGTAATTTGCAAGTGACCCATCTGCTAACCTAGTTTTAAGTAACTTGGAAGAGAGACGTTTACTAATGCATAGTGTTGAGATGTGAGCTCCCTATGCCCACAGCCCTGATACTATTCCCTTTGGCTGCAGTGCCAATTTAAGTCCTGCAAAGATGCTTGTGTTTCAGTCCAAGCAGCATTACCAAGAGAAGGTGCTTTGGAGCCAGCCCTGATGGCTTAGTGGTTAAAATTTGGTGCACTCCGCTTCAGTGGCCCAGGTTCAGTTCCTGGGCATGGAACCACACCACTTGTCTATCAGTAGCCATGCGTTGGCAGTGGCTCACATAGAAGAACCAGAAGGATTTACAACTAGAATATACAACTGTGTACTGGTACTTTGGGGAGGGAAAAAAAAGAGAGGAAGATTGGCAACAGATGTTAGCTCAGGGCGAATCTTTCCCAGCAAAAAAAAAAAAAGAGAGAGAGAGAGAAGGTGCTTGGGCAAGTCCCAGGAAAGCATTTCCTGGAAGTCTTTGGTCTCTCCTCAGGCCTGGGACTGGTTCTTCTTCTGCTTTCCGTACTGGTTTGTCCTCGTACAGCTGAGTCCAGGGTGAGGTCTATGGAGAGTCTGCATAATTAACTCCTTTTGTTCCAGATGAAGGTCAACTTCTGGGAATCTAGGTGGTCTGTAAAAGAGCGCCAGAAGAGAGGAGTGGTCCAATTCACCAAGTGGAAATCCTTCCTTCCTTTCCTGACATCTGGTTTTAATTCCTTGTTTAGTTTTATTTGGAAACCTTATCAAAAAGCAAAAGTCTCTGGGATACAATTAGCTGAGCAATATAGCTTTACAACTCAGCTGTCACTACCTCCAGGAAGCCCTTCCAGACTTTCCATTCAGTTCATCAAATAATCAGATATATACTAGACACAAAGAACACAGTGGTGAGCTGCTCCCATCCCAGCTAAGACAAACACCTCTCCTCTGAACACACCTTGTATTTTGCCCCTCTTCTAAGATATCTATATCATTCTCTCCCCCACTGGCTTGAGCTCCTCAAGGACAGGATCTTGACTCATTTGTCTTGACCCACCTACCCCTAGCTTGCACAGAATAGGAATTGTTCAGTGTTGACCTACTTGGAATGCTGAATTCTTTGTCTCTAATTTTAGAGCAAAGGAGGGAGAGTGGTCTTTTTTTTTAAAATCACTTTATTGAGGTACAATTGACATAAAAGCTGCATGTATTTAATGTATACAGCTTGATAAGTTTAGAGATACACCTGTGAAACCATTGCCACAATCTATACCATAAACCTATCCATCACCTCCAAAAGTCTCCTCCTCCCTTCATATTTATTATTAGTATTAGTGTTTGTGAAAAGAACACTTAACATAAGTTAGCAAATTTTTGGATATACAATACAGTACTGTTAACTATAGGCACTATGCTGTACAGTAGATCTCTAGGACTTATTCATCTTGTATAACCAAAACTTTGTACCCTTTTACTAATACTTCCTGTTTCCCCATTTTCCGTCCTCCCAGACTCTGGCAACTATCATTCTATGGGAGAGTGGTCTCTGATGGCTACTGTGGGGTACTTCTCCCACACTTATGTGTGAGCAAGCATTCTGTCTTACAAATGGGCTTGAGGACAAAGATGCCTATGGAGAACCTGTGTGCTTGGCAGAAAGGAAGATAATAACTGTTGCTAAGTTTGCCAGGCCCGTGATAGGTACTTACTGATATAAGTATTTTACATATATTCTCAACCAAAATGGCCTGATCTCAATTTTTTTGTAAGGGAAATGAGCCTCAGAGACATGAAGAAACTTACTGTTTCTTATGGTGGAACCTTGAACATATTTGACTTCAAAGCCCACTATACTTGCCTCCTTCTTCCCTGTAGTAAGTTTGATTGAATGCTGAATGACTAAATGGGGCAGGAAGGAGACACTTCCAGGTGGTACCCCAAAGTAGTGCTCTGACCTGAGGTTCAGAAGGGAAAGTTATTTGGGGTCAAAAGTTCCTCTCCCCTCGGCTTGGTATTGGTCTCTTCAAAATGTCCAGTTAGAGTTAAAGTAATCTCCCCACCTTGTCCCTCACAAAATAGCAACTCTTTATCTAGCTTGCTTATGGATTATCTGCCTCCCACTCTCCCACAGAATCGTCAGTGTCCTGAATCAGCTGCACCATCAGCAAGGTTAACCACATGCTCAGGGTGCTGCCACTTGGCCTGCACAGAATAGTTTAATGAGAAATAGCCTACCACGTGAGGTGGGGACTCTTACACTTTTGGTATGCTTTTGTTGGTGGATATTTTGTCAATACCTCTGAGAAATTTAAATGTGCATAGATTCACTTAGTTATCCACTTCTGGCAAATATGTTCTAAGAAACTAATCTGAGTGAGTCAAAGATTGATATATTTAAAGTTTTTTTTGTCATAGATGTTTCTAAAATATTGAAAAATTTGAATTAGCTCAACTCTCCAGCAAAAAAATATTGTTTAAATTATGCAGCATACATTAATGGAATACTTTGCTGCTGTTAAATATAATCTTTACAAATAATTATTAAATATATTGTTATATAACGTATTTAATATATTATACAACATACATATGTATAATATACATCTGTATTCTACATTAGCTTATATAATATTTAAATAATATTTAATAACATTGGAGAATATAATATGCTGAATGAAAAAGAAGAGAGAAAACCATGTATAATATGGTCAAATTTTTGTAAAAAAAAAATAAATAAAAATGAAAAGTACATACACACACAGAAAAAAAAAGATGGCGGGAAGTACACCAAAATATAACTAATATGACTTGTGGTTCTATCTAAATAGTGGGATTAAAAGTGGTTTTTTTCTTCTTTATATATATTTTTGTTTTCTGGGTTTTTTCCCATAATGAACATATATTACTTTGTAATAAGAAAAGGAACATTGTTCTAAATAATATTAACTATAAGTTCATTGGGAATTTACTATATGCCAGGCATTGTGTTGAACATTTTTCGTGAGATTATCTCTTTTAGATCTCACAGAGACTCTACAAAGTAGGTATTGTTAACCCATTTTATAGATGGAGAAATTGAGACCGAAATTATGCAGTTTACCTAAAGTCACATAGCTAGTAAAAGCAAGATCCAAAATTTGAGTCTAGATTTAACCCCAGAACTTGTTTGCTTATCCTCTTTATTCTGTTTTTCTATAAAAGAAAAAGAAAGAATCCTACACATGAGAGAATGGGGGTTGAGTTCCAGCTCCAAGATGTCCTAGAACAGTGTAGAAGGTTTATTTTCCCTTGTACTGGAGTATGTATCCCAGCCTCTGATATCTCTATTCCCTTTAGTCCACATGTTTAAAGGTCAAGCTGGCAAAAATCTGAGTTCCAAAGCCCTGAATTGGATCGTATTTCAGGATTCGCCAGAGGGAAAGATGAGCGAATATACACAGAGAGGCAGCAGGTACTAGGAAGTAGCAGAGAAGCAATGCCCCCTTTCCTCAACCTGCCAAGCGGTGGTGGGTTGACCCTGTTGATAGGAAGATGCCCAAGGCCTTTGGAGTTAGGCTGCCAATGGGAGACTGGGGGTGCAAACCTAATGGTCCTGGAGTTTGCTAAATTCTCTCACTGACATATGAGCACAGCATTGTGTTAAAGATAATTTTAGTTACTTTGATCTGTGTACTTATTCTTATTTAATCAATAACCCAGTAGAGTAACTGTTCCCATTTAACAGATATGGGAAGTCGAACTCAGAATTGACGGTGCCTTGCTGAAATTTACAAAACCTCGTGTAAGTTGTGTAGTTGGTATTTGATTCCAAATTTGTCTAACTCTAAAGCATGTAATTTCAGGCTGCCTCTTATTATAGTTAGCTGTTTCTGTAAAATTGTGGATTCCTTGGACGCCCAGGCCTTTTTTTTTTTTTCTTCAAATTCATCAAACATGAGTTAAGTACCCATTTTGTGCTAGGTTCTGTGGGGTAGGTACCAAGAATACAGAGATGAATCAGATTGTGTCCCTATTCTTGGAATACTCACAGATCCATGGGCAAGCAGGCATACAAAGGGATGAAACTGTAGAAATTCATAGGATTGGAACCTTTTGGGCAGGGAAGAATTGGAGAAGATTTCTTGGAAGATGTAATATCTGAATTAGCTGAGAATTAAATAATTCATGGAAACTAGCCAGGCAGAAGGAGCAATACATTGCAAAGGCACATTTAGGAAACTGTAAATAGCATTATTTATTGAGATCATGGAGAATATGAAAAGGGAGAATGGAGAGATTGACAAGGGGCTCGATCAGGAAGGCCCTTGTAAGCTTGGGAAGGTGCCTTGTCCTAAAAGCAATGACAGATTTTAAGTGGGAGTGCCATGGTTTTATTTAAGTTTTAGAAAGCAGCCAGAGTGGAGAATGGATTTGGGGGTGGGGATGGGGGCAGGGGTGGAGAAATGAGATGTAGGAAAAAATAGGAGCTAACAGGACAGATCTATAAGGAAGCTCTTGAAATAAACCAGATTAGAGATAATGGAGGCCAAGAATAAGACAGTGGAGATGAAAATAAATATATGGATTCAGGAAGATTTGTTTGTTTTACTTTATGTTACTGGATTTTATGCATACATAGAAATATATAAAGTAGTATAATGAACCTATGTACCCAGCCTCAATAACCATCATCCAGTGGCTAATCCTGTCCTGCCCATAACCTCCACCCACTTCCTCCCCTTCCATGTTATTTTGAAGCAAATCTCAGGTATCATATCATTTCATCCATTAATATTCCAGTATGTATCTCTTAAAGATTTTTTTATAGATTTCTCCTCTATCTTTTTTTCCTTCTAATTTAATTTAAGAAATTAGGTGATTTGTTGTATTTCCCCAGCCCAGATTCTATTGGTTGCATCTTTGTGATGTGTATGAATGTGTTTCTTTGAATTCTGTAGTTCTTTTATTTTAGTAATTGGATCTAGAGGTTTGATCACCTTTAGATTCAACTTTTTTGGCAAGACTACTTCATGAAAGTGTTAGCTGTTGATAATCAATATCTAGAATCCATTATTTCATAGTAATATTCTAATTCCAGTATTTCTTGTTCATTTATTAGCTGGGAAGCTTCTATAAAGAGAAATTTTTCGATTGCTGTTTATTACCCTGTGGTATATTTCATCTAGGAAAGGCAGGATAAATACTTGATTCTTCCCATTTGTTTAATAATTTTCAAAATGCTGTGTTGTTTCCCTAGCATCCTTCAGTGGTGATAAATTAATTTTTGTAGAGTCATTATTAACTGATGGATTTAAATAGTTGTGTTTCAGTTAATTGTACTTTTTTTTTTTATAAGGATACTCAAATTGTCCCATCTTTGGTTAGAGAGTAGCTGATTGAGCAGCTTTCAAGGGGATAGAAAAGATAGGAATGATGACGGGTTGAATGTGGGTGAGACCAAAAGGGAGGAAGGAGTCAAGGAATGATCCCCAAGATTTTGGCTTGGGTAGTTGAGGCCATTTACTGAAACAGGGAGCCCAGGAAGAGCAGATTTTAAAGTGAGGACAGTTCTGGACATGTCTGAGGTGCTTATGATAGATACATCTAGGTGGAGATGCCCAGGAGGTAGCTGGATTTCAGATGTGAGACTCAGGGGAGCAGTCCATGACTTCAGGACCCAGGATAGGGCTCAGTTGCTATGTGTAGTTGACTTAGATTGGCATTATGTGTATTATATTTTGTATGATAAAAATCAATCCATTTGCCAGCTGAAGCCAGGTTCTACCCCAAAGTAAGATTATTAAGCCGTCATTGCCTTCCCTTTTCCTTATGCCTATCCTTAGAGAGTCAGGTTCAATCTCTAGTAGAGTAGGAAGGACAGAGTTGGTTGCAGGTAGGATTGCCACTTGGCCGGTTTACAACCGGTCCTGTTGGTTTTCAGATTTATTACACCCAATCCCTCAATTAGAGGAGAGCTATGTGTATGGGTAGGATTTACTGGAGTTGGAATTGAGGCTGGGTGAACTGGTTTTGGCTTTGCAGAAATGGCCTGGGGCAATCTTTTTGTGAATATTTGTATTCCTAAAAGATTTTCTTTCATTCTTCCATGTTCCTGCTCTCTGAAGCAACTTCTTTCCTTTCTTCCTTGCTCTAGTTAACAGATATTCATTGAACAGCTGCTTTGTGTCAGATACTGGGGATACAGTGGTAAACAAGAATAGGGAGCACAGTCCCTGCCTTCATATAGCTTGGAATCTAGTGGGACATATATGTTATATATCTTAATCAAAAGATCACCAGCAGTATATGATTCTACACTAATAGAGGAACTCAGCAGATAGGACATATTGGCCCAGTACTGGGCCTTCATTATTGGAAGATTCAATGTCAGGTAGCCTTACAAATCAGAAAATATATATTAAACAAAGGGCCTGACACATAAAGGACTCTGAACTGGCATTTGTCTAGGGGAAAAAACCTCCTCTGGAGTCAGATGAAAGAGTTAGAAAATGTGAAAATGAAGTAGAATATGAATGCATCAAGTTTAATAAAAGAACTGCACACCACCTACCCACACAACACACACACCAAGAACCTTCTAATTGGCTTTAGCATATTGTGAATGCCTGCTATATGTTAAACCCAAGGCTAGACTCTTTGGGGTACATCCAGATTAATAAGGAAGATAGAACTGTAAAATAAAAATACTATGGTAATATGCATTGTCCTGTTATATTTTAGGGATCCAGGCAGCATGGAAGAAGGGTATGGTTTGACTGTCTGATTTGAGGGCTGGGAGGATGGAGTCTTAAAATACCTCACAGTGGAGGTGATATTTAAATTGAGTCCAGAAAGATGAGTAAGTGGTAGTGGAAGCTATAAGGAAAGAGTGAAAAGAGTTATTCCAGGCAGATGGAGTAGCTTAGCATAGTTGCGCTACAGGTGGATCAGAATGGCTGGAGTGATGGGTGCTTTCGGGGAGTGGTGGTCAATGAAGCTGGAGAGATCAGCAGGGGCTGGACTGTAAAGGGCCTTGAGAGTGTGGACCTTTATACTATAGGTGCCTAGGAACCATTGACGGGGCACAGTGAGATCATGCCACAGTTATTGCGGGTTTTATCTTGCGGGCCTTTGCCCGGAGTCCTCACTTACACAGGACTGAGTTACTTGTAGGCACAAGCCTCTTCCTGAGTCATCTGACTTTTTTTTCCCTCTAGGTCAGGCAGATGGATGGATAGAAAATGAAACAACTTGAGAAGTCAGGGCTGAGGTCAGAGTCTGTTGGCAATTACTGGGCTTTAAGTGGCCTTCCTTTTTAGGGACACCAAAGGAGAAAGGTTCTCTGTCCATTTGCCCTGCTCCTAAGTCTTGCTTTTTACTACTTTGATCTTTTTTACTTCATTTGCATATGTTACTTAGCAGTTTGAGCTATTGCTATATTCAGAGCCAAAATATTCATTGGCATTAATCTCTGGGCTGGTCTGAACCTTAATTGTGAAGGAAGTAAACAGGCAGAGGTGCCATGTGGGATGAAGAAGTCCCACCTTGTTCAGACCTCTCAGGAGACAAATAGTTGGCTGCATTTATGTTTGTATACTGTATATCTGGTTCTTTTCTTTTTCTTTTCATTCAGAAGGGACTGATTTATTCATACTATAATCTGTTCTTTATTGTGATACTTTAAAAATTCACACCAAAATCTTGGCTGGGGTATTATGGAGATTTTTTTAACAAAGGGAGAGCTCACTATTTCCAGGTTCTTCCATTTGTGGGTGGGAAACTGATCTAATTAAATACGTAACCATATTTAAATTTCCTTGATTGTCTCAAAAATGTCTTTTGTGTGTGTGTGTGTGTGTGAGGAAGACCAGCCCTGAGCTAACATCTGTTGCCAATCTTCCTCTTTTTGCTGAGGAAGACTGGCCCTGGGCTAACATCTGTGCTCATCTTCCTCCACTTTATATGGGACGCTGCCACGGCGTGGCTGACAGGCAGTGCGTCCGCGGGCGCCCGGGATCCGAACTCGCGAACCCCGCGCTGCCAAGCGCGGACTAAACCGCTGCGCCACTGGGCGGCCCCTCAAAAATGTCTTTTTACAGTTGATTTGTTCAAAGAAGGGATTTGCATTTGGTTGTTATATATAAGGCTATTCTTAAATCACACCATGTACTCTTTTTTTCTTCCATAGCCAGTCCCGTTACTCTTCTGAATGCAGGTTTAATTCCTGACTTTATAGCCTAGGCATTAAAAAGTCCTTTTAGATCTTCCCAGTTCTACCCATTCCTTCAAGTCCTGAAATACCTTTCTTACCTGTCTACTTGCAGAACTCCAAGGTTCACTTCAAAAATGCCCTCCCTGTGGCATCTCACTCCATTCTAATGAATTGTTCCCTCATCTGTGTTTCCCTAATGTAGTACCCACCTCTGTTACAGCACTTATAACATCTTATTGTCATTTATCTGTTTAGTGTGTTTGCGCACTGCAAGTGGGTTAGTGTGGAGTGATGGAAAACGAGGCTGGAGAGCTCAGCGGACGGTGAGCACCTCTAGGGCAAGGATCAGGTAATATTCATTTCTGTCACCTCAGCCAGCAAAGTGCCTAGCTCATAGGAGACGCTCAGTGAATGTTTGTAGAACTGGATGAAAAACCCCAGTTTCTGGAATATTTTTAGTTTCCAACTCTGAGTTTTTTATTTTTTATTTCCTTAACTATGAATTCCTGTTTCCAACTCCAGGAATAGAAGGCAAAACTGGGAATGATATCTAAGTATGTTCTTTGTTGCTTTTGTTCTTTTTCTGTCCTCAGGAAGTTTGCTTGTTAGTCCCAGATAGTATGGACTTCACTTGGCTGTGTTTCATTATTCCTGTTTTAGTTGAATTAAACTCTTCCTTACCATAGAGAATGTCTGTATCAAGGATCTGACCAGAAACCAGAGAACCAGAGACCTTGGACTCTTGTTTTTTTGTGGTTTGCAAGGTTAAAAAGGAATTTAAAAAACATTTTCTGCATATTTCTGGTTTTCTAAACAACTAGAGGTTGTTTATAGAGGTTTTGTTCATAGAGGTTTTCTAACAACTAGTCCCCCTCCGTCAGAGTGGTCACACGGCTTTTACTTTGCATCAGACGTACATTGAAACTTCTTAAAAATGAATAAGGCTGAAATGATTTCAGTGATTGCGTGGCTACTAGAATTATTATCTTTTGTTTTACGCTGAAGGACTAAGCATATTACATCCTGATACCTGTAGCTTCAAAATCTGCAGTCTTCTTTGAAAGCTGCCATTTGAATAAGCAAACAGATGGGAAATGATGTTGAATAGTAACATCTAAAAAGAGGCTTTATTTTTTTCTGTTCAAGATATGTGGTATAGGGCCGCCTGGTGGCGCAGCGGTTTAGCCCGCGCTTGGCAGCCCGGGGTTCGCGGGTTCGGATCCCGGGCGCCCGCCGACGCACTGTCTGTCAGCCATGCTGTGGCGACGTCCCATATAAAGTGGAGGAAGATGGGCACGGATGTTAGCCCAGGGCCAGTCTTCCTCAGCAAAAAGAGGAGGATTAGCAACGGATGTTAGCTCAGGGCTGGTCTTCCTCACAAAAAAATAAAAATAAAAAAAAAAAAAGATATGTGGTATAAAGGAAGAAATGAGGGACTAGAGGTTTTGGGGTTTTTTTTTCTCAGTTGGTCTGATGACTTCACCTCTTCCTTTCTTTGGGCCTCACTTGCCCCATATTTAAAATGAAAGTGGAACCAGTCTCTTGCAGTTAACTAAGGTTCTGCCATTCATAATTTGGACTCAACTTTTGCATTCTATTAGCTATGCAGTATGCAAATGATGCAGATGTTGATTGGATGTAGAATTTTGTTCATCTATTTTTTTCTGCATTACAAAGCTAGTATTAGTAAGTAGAAAATGTTGCTGATTTCTTATTTTCTTTTCTCCCCTTCCCACTCATAAATTCCAGGAATCCTTTTAATCTTTTAAAATGATTTTTCTGCTCTGTAGTTGTTTTTAACAATCTTACTAGAAGCCCTAGTTAAGATTTAGAGTTTGTCTTTTGCATTCATGTGATTATTGAGGTGCATGTTCATGTTCTCTTCCCCCTTCCTCCCAGTAGAATCTATAAAGGGCTTGCAAAAAACCCGTGGGGCTGACGATGCTGAAGAAATATGACTCTTTATTCAAAGATAAGACTTACTCGTCTTCTTAAACCATGTTAAAA
This sequence comes from Tapirus indicus, assembly GCA_031878705.1. Lineage (NCBI taxonomy): Eukaryota > Metazoa > Chordata > Mammalia > Perissodactyla > Tapiridae > Tapirus > Tapirus indicus. Next base: position 28,030,660 of record CM062929.1, on the reverse strand, counting down.
ATTTGTTCTCAGGCTTATGGGTATATCAAGGATTATTACTAAGACCCACGCTTAAAGATCAAGGGCTCTGCTTCAGTCTTGATACTAGGAACCAGAGTAAGAGCTTCCCATTTCTTTTCCTCCAAAGCTTGGTGCAATAAAACAAAGAAGCTTACTGCACCTCTGTTGTGTCCAGTACTGCATTCAGATAAACCTGTATCCTTCAGGGAGACAGAGCTGCCTTTTGAATGAGTGTTCCCAATTGAATAGCTTTTTGCTAGTGGACTTTCCCCTTGCTCAGCTTTTTCCCCCTCATTCTGTTGATAGTCTTTTTACTAAACTTGTAAGAGCTACCTTAAGTTCCACAGGGACTGAGAAGAAAATCTTTATTAATTCCTTGTCTGGGTGGGAGTGGGGGTGGGAAAGCTGTTTGACGTATTTGTGTTGGGGTGAGGTGTGTGGTGGCAGTGACAGAACATTTATTTTAGGCAGACAAATTATAGCCTTTTCTCCTTCTTTAAATCACTGATCACTTTCTCTTTAGGCCCTACTTTGTAAGATGACCCTAATGCCCTCTATTGGTTGGAAAAGCCCTCTGGTAACAGTGGTAGCAATATTTGCCATTTGCCAGTTATATGGCTGCCAAGTGACAGATTCCACTCCCACCCTAAGAAGGGTCTTTTTTTTTTTTTCTTTCTGGAACACTGCTATAAAATGTGCTTGGCGTTTAAATTATTCCTAAGGCTAGGGTAGAGAAAAAGGGAGGTTTCATAGGATGAAACACTTTCTGCAGTTAAAAAGCATTTATTCCCGGGAATCACTCTCTCTTTGGGCCATCCCACCTTCTCAGTGGAACTTGCCCTGTTATTGTGTTCTGACGTCTAAATGGATAGCTGAATGTTTGACATCATGTGTCATTAGCATATGGCTCAGATTTGCCAGCCTCTGCAGCTCTGTGGCAAGGTTTGAGCGTGTACATGCACACCCGGTATGATGCACTCTGCTGGGTGCTACTGGTATGGCTCATGAATCAGGGAGCACAGCCTAACGATTGCTTAAGATCTTAAGAGTTTTAAAGGAATGAAGCAGGAAGCTTACTTTAAAGATTTACGCTTTTGACTGGGGGGAGGGGATGAAATTTCTAACCTTTGCTTTCTGAAAGGATTTTGCAGAGCTAGTATCCTTTCTCCGCATTCTTTCAGACTAGTAGTATAACTGGAGCATGCAAATTGAGGGCCAGAGTTAAAGTGAACCCTGCAAATAACTCAGAGCTCCATGTGTTAATTTTCTCAGAAGAATTTGCCTTGTCATTGTTTATTATAATGACAAAAACCATGGAATCCTACCCCCTCCCAAACGCACATGCATAATAGGGAGTTTTTGTTTTGTCTTTTCCTTGTGCCAAAGGTTTCAACTCTCAGTGTGCTAACCCAGAGTATAAAAGAATGTAGTATAGAACAGCGCTTGAAAGAAAGAAAGGGAGAAAAACCCACGTACCAGAACGCTTTTAAATTAAATGAAAACCAAGTCATTCTGAAATGCTGCCTTTGAATTTTAGAATCTCAGCTTAAAGAAGACGGGAGTATTTCCTGTTAAATATTCCCATAATAGTTTTCAGAGAGGCGTGCTAGGCAGTATTGTTAACTAAAGAAAATAAGTCTAGATAACCTTTGGTAATAAACGAACTCCATACACGTTGTGACCTCAGCGCCTGAACTTTCTAATCACATGACTGGCTTGTAAACTGACCTGTGAGTATGACTGTCGTAGTCCCGGCTAAGAGAGAGAAATTGGCCAAGTGTCGGAAGGGTGGTCATCTAGCTGGACTTGTCCTGTAATCTCTGTTTCTTCATGGCTGACATCGAACTTCTCAACAGACTCTGAGAAGCATGAAATGGAGACATGGGAAGGTAAGGGAACTGACTGTTCAAGTCTGAGCCCAAATTAGAAATTTTCTTTGAAGGTTTGGAGCAAATAGCAGCCTTGAGGGAGGAGGGAGGCAGTCCAGTCCTTTTTTGTGTCTTGGCAGAATTCAGCCAACAAGTTTTCAAGTACATAGCAACTGGCTATAAAAGTTTTGGAATAGAGAAAAGCAAAGGAGAACTGTAGTGAATTGATTTTTGTGATTGACGTTTTTAAGAGAAACAGCAGAAAAAAAGAAAAATTGGATTTAAATTTTATAGTGACTTGAAAAAAATCTTAAACTTCATTTTATATCAGAGTTCTCAGGTAAAATTTACATTTTAAAAAACTATTCTGTTTACCTCTTGACAGAATTTGTTTATATTTTAAATTCTTTAATCCAGTTCACCATCTGCCAAAGCCTTATTTAGTACTGTTAATTATAGATAGTATTGGGGTCATGAGGCCGTTGATAAGGCAGCCTCATTCCCTTTGGAAGAACTTAGATACTTGATGGTTTGGGGTATAAGAATAAGCCGTGCTAATTTCTTTTTAAGTGGGTTGTTTTTAAAATGGGTAGTTTCATTCTCTCTCTATCTCTTTCTTTCTCTCTCTCTGTTTCATTAATAGCAACTAGTTAGTGTTAAAATTTGTATATTTGGAGCTAAACTCCTACTTGTGTGAGAAATCCCAGTGCCCCACAACTTTATTATTTGGGCCAGGAAAGACATTCACAGCTAAAGAAACAGCTAGAAGATGAATCTTAGTATTAAAAATTTGCTGTATTTGTTTGCTGTGTTTATAGAGTCTAAATTTGCCTAGCATTGCCTAAGAGTTTGGTTTCTTATAGGCAAATACTGCTAAGCTATAGCCAGAAATGTTTCAGACTCTTCTAGGTAGTTGGTAAATTTCTAGGGCATTAACCTATGAAATAGCTAGTCCTAGGAAAGCTTCCCAGCCGCTTGCAGCATGGCTGACATCTGCTATAGGCAGCTTTGCAGTTTTATTCTCACTCTGAGGATGCATAAACTAGGGAATTGGGACACCCACTCATAACAACATTCTTCTGTATAGTAATACTCCCTTATATGTTATTTCCCAGCACGTTATATGCTACAATTACCTCACTGGTTTTTGTTGTAAACTAATGGAAGCAACAAAGTTTGTGGAAATGATAAATTACATGCAAGACCTGTTAGTTTTTTATCTTCAAGAGCTTCCTTTCCTTCCCCTAATATACACAGAAATTCTTTGTTAAACAGTTATGGATATACTAGCTTTTCCAGAAAGGAATAGTTTAAGAAGTAAAATTTGCTCTGGATCCATTGGAATAGTATTTTAGGGTTGGGCAGAGATACCAGAGCAGTGGTTACATGCATGAGTTTAGAAGGGATAGCTCTGGAGGATTTGGATTTTTTTCCAACAAGCTTGGATTTCTTAGTGATATATAGTCCACAAATTCTGAAAGAGAAAAAAGGTTTGAACAGAAAGTTCTTCTTCAGTTGTTATTTAATTAAGCATTGAAACTTTGATTTTTCTTAGCTGTTCAATGGCAGAAAATAACTTACAGTACTAAAACAAGAACTTTTATACAAACAAGGAAGTGAATTTTAAAATTTTCACCTGAATCTTCCATACAGAATTCTAGTAAAGCACAATGAATTATCCCATCTGAAGGAGGTCTTTGGAAGCTTAAAAAACAAAATCAAACTACTAACAAAAGAGATCAGTGAAAATGTTACTGTAAAAAAGCGTTGCCTGGTTTTAGATATTGGGCCCTTGTCCATTTAAATTAACCTTTGTCACAGCTGGGCATACAAATGTTTTGTTTTAGTTCACAGAGGGTTAACTCTATTCAAGCTTTCACTGTGGCAGGCCTGATCTGTGGAGTCATACAATCTGGTCTTTCAGCCCTGCCAGTCGCTAGGCAGGAAGTCTTATTTCTTAAGCTATCTTTCAGAATGGGGGGTTGGGATTTGGAGAAAGGTGGGGGAAGGGCCTTGGAGCATCTGTAAGGATCAATAACAGAGAGCGAGCCGCAAGAGAAGCCATTGTGCACACTTCAAGATAGATGCAGCCCTTGTGCATGGCCCCTGCCCGGCAGGACAGACACCTAAAACCAAAACAATGCCACCGAATGAGTTCCTTGTAAAAATCAGGTTGCTCTTAAAGGAGAAAAAATACTTGAGTGTCCTTTTAATGTTGAGAATATTCTCATTCCTCAACTTGCTAGGATCAGGCAGTCCCCGCTAGAAATAACTCCAAATTGATTTTTAAACGCCTTTTGTCCTCATGCTAATACTGTATTGAATTGGAGAGGCTGATCAGTTTGGTCTTAGTCACATGCATCAAAGCATTGAGTAATCTTTTTTCTTCTTTATTCTTTCTTCCTTTCCTTCCTTCCTTCTTTTTTATTCTAATGTTTGCTTTACCCTATTGATGTTGGAAGCATCATTAAGGGAATGAGAAAACCAAAATTTGGTTAGGATTTGAGTAACACATTTGTGAAATCCCTCCCCCAACAGCTGATATTGGCTCTTGAAACTTCAACTGAGCTAAACAGGTGCTCTTACTGTGTTATTCTGAGATCGTTTAAACCAGACTTGTAACTAAGAAATCTACAAAAATTATAGGTCTTATTTTAAAATATGCTAAAGTTGTGATATCATGCCACATCTTAATGCGTATTCTGTGGGTGTTAACCAGAGATACCTGAGCTTGGTAAAGTGAGCAATTCCACCAATGAAATGATGTTTTCAAAGCACTACCAAGTTTGTTGTTCTTTTACTCCAGCCCAGATTTTCATTTTTTGAATTCCCCTTTCCCAAGCCCAACTGTAACAGTCCTGTTTTACTGTATCCTTTTTTAGAGGACTAAGGCAGTAATTCAGTAGGTACCTTTATGATGCAAATTCTTTATGGCAGTTGGAATGAGTAATGGAGTCATTGCCGCCTCTTTTCCGCTAAACCCCCAAAAGTATTGATGACAACTGATGGTAACAGTTGTGGAAGATGGAATCATAAAGAACCTCTAATATCCTTCTCCCAATTTGAAATCTTCCTGGATTAAATGCATAAACCAACTGAGTGGGAGTCCATAATGTGACTTATAAACATACAAATGGAATAAGGAGGGAAAAAAGAGGCTATCATTTGAAATGAGCCCCAAGTTTAATTTATTCTATGCTTCTTGAGTTGAGACCTGACGTATTCTCCTGGACAGTTTTGAGGCTCAAGAGAATACTTAGATGCTTCACAAGATCATCTGGATCTTTTTAACCCATCTCTACCCTGTACCCCTTTTCTGGGGAAAATGCTCTATAAAAAGAAAATCTAACTTAATCATCACAAACAGTGCCTCCTTGATACCATTATTTTGCCTCTCTGATACATTATAATTCTGCATTAATATCCAAAATAAGGGATCAATTCTTTTAATGGGAATTTTCCAGAGAGATACAAATATTACTAACAAAACTTGGAAATTCAGTTACCGTTTACATTGTATTAAAATAGGGTATGAAACCTACCATGACCCTTTTGAACAATGTGGTCTTTAATGTGCTTTAGGGGGAGGGCCTAGTGAAGGAAAAGCCATAAAAGTCTTCAGAGTTCAAGATGAGGTTGGGATTTTAGCCCGTTGCTTTTGTCATTTTCACACACAAACATCGCTGCAATTGTGTTTGATTTAGCATCTTTAATACAATGAGGTGAGAGAACAGAAGGATATCAGAGGCACAAGTATGGAAGCCAAACATTCTCCCTTCCCCCGCAGGTATTTTAGATCATTTCTTTTCTCTGTCTCCTCTGCTACTGGGATTTCTTTTTAAGCCTAGAAAGTCAGTCCATTTGTAAGAATCTTCTTTTTGCATGCCTCGGTTATTTGCTTGGGCAATTGAAAAAAAGCGGCTCCTTAGATATTTTTTAGCCACGTAAAAAGTCATGTTCCAAAGACTTGGTAAAAACGCCATAATTAGGAAAAATGAATCTACTCATATTTCAAGGTTGAGAGTTTGGGGGCGTTCCCAATGCACAGCTGTTTTACATATTTTGAAAAGCCTGATAGATGTAAAGGTCATTGCTAACTCTAACAGGGTCTTGATGCTCACGCTGTGATCCAAGGACCTTGCATTAATTAGGACGAAAAGCATGGAAGGTCAGGAGTCAACTGGCTGGTGGGCCTCATGGATTGTCTTTGGGGCCAGTCAAAATTCCTATAGAGGTTGTAGCCATTAAAACCAAACCAAAGCAAAAAAATAAAACCTGCTGCTGCTTCCATGGATTCTGAGCAGATCCCTTGGTCTGTATGGTAAGGACTAGTCCTCTGCTGCCCAGATGGCTCATAAAAACTTGGCTGCATCCATTGCTTTGCTACAGGCTTCCTAGTGTTGGGAAAAGAACCTCAGCAGCCTGACTCTGTCACATGGCCAAGTCACTTGACCTCTGTGAGCCTCAATTTCCTCATATGTACAACAGGGGATAGTAATACCAATCTCACAGGATTGCTATAGGAATTAAATAAGAGAACCTCTGTCACAGTGCCCAGCGCATGCTTAACATGCCTTGAAATTGAAATGAGTTTTAAAGAGTAGCAAATTTAGGGAGATTAGGAAGGAGGGGATTCTTGGGTGAGCCTGTGGCTGGTGCTGTTTATATTCCAAGTAGAAAAGTCCCCAGGGAATGCCTCCATTCAGCAGGCAAGAGTCAGGGAGGGGCCCTTTGGAAATTTAGCCTTGAAAATGCTGTACAACCAGTGAGACGAGCTGCTGAGCCCTTTCCTACAACCAGTTGCTGTGCTAATATTCTATTCCTGGGCTAATGAAAATAATTACTAATGAGAGGGTCCCTGAAAAATTTGTAGCTTTTTCCCTAAGAGAGTCTTTTACAGTTTTTGTTGATTGGAAGAAAAAGGAGATGGGATGGGCTCTAAGTGAGCACACAGGTTAAATCAAAATCAGGAAAGGAAGGATAGTCAAGTTATTAGTCTTGCCTTCTTTCATGTGTTTTGATAGATAGATAGATGCCAAGACAGTTGCCTTGGCCATGCTTAATAACCCCATCTCAGAAGCTTTACCATGAAGTGGTAAAGTTGGGAATATTGTTAGCATGCTCTTCATTGCCCTGCTTAACTTTGGAATCTTCAGTCTCCCTGATTCTGGGGGTTGAGAGGTTATATCAATGGCTCATTATTTTGATCTCGGTGTATAATATTTAAATTCATGTAACCAACATTCATTGAGCATTTACTGTGTTCTAAGCCCTGGGAATGCGGGTGAATCAGACTTAATTCCTCACCTGAACTGCAGCTCCCCTTTTTGAACTACAAAGAGGTAATGTTGCTTAACAGATAGTAACTATTCATCACTTTAAACACAGAGTTTTTGAGGGCATTTTCAGGGAGAAGAGGAACATTTGGCTGCCAAAGCATTATCCAAAACTGGCAATAGAATTTGTTTTCTCTTTGGGACCCTATATTTCTTTAGTTTTTTTTACTACGTTTGTTAGACATTTCTTGAAATGTTTTTGCCCTTGCAAATGTATGGTTGTGAAATAGAATATTCAAATATTTTTCTTAATGTAGTGAAATTAGAGTCTTGGAATGCAGTTGGCGGAAGTGTGGAAAGACCCTAAACCTCGTTTCTCTGTTTCTCTATTAGCATCCTATTCACTGTGAGCAAAAAGTGTTCCTTTCATGAAGTTCCATCATGTGCCCTCAGTGTGATGGCTGTGTTTTTCAAAGGAACTGATAAATTATGGATAACTTATTAAATGTCAGTTACAGTTTGTTAAATAACCATTCTACAACAAATGCCTGTTTTGGACATTTAAAAAAAGAAGTAAATACCATTCCAGTGGCCATTTAATCCCAAAACTTGTGCACATGAGTCAGTGTGAAAAGAAGTGTGTAAATGAAAGTGTAGACACCCAGTAGGTACTAGGCATGAAGTCTTGGCTGTTGTCATTATTATAAGAGTATGTGTACATGCACACATTCTCATGTACATTCATGGTTCTTGTTTTTTAAGTTTGCTGTGAGATAGTTGTTAATTGCTACTGACAAGAAAATCTCCCACTCTCACCTCTTTTAGTTGATAGGGGGCAGGATGAGGATGAGATGATGATACATTCCTTTATGTATTCAGGCCACAATTATTGTGTTTCCCTGTCATTGGATATAGGCCAACCATCCATTGTTTTAACTATATCCTGTATTAAAATGATACTTTAAGAAACTGACCATCACATTGTACTCTTAGGATTCTTGGTTCCTTTTGAATATGTAGATATTAATTCTCCCTCCACACCTCTGCTGTCATCCCCACATGCCTTTTGGAACCATGTACACTAAAACACTTGCCATGAGGTTACCAATCTGATACTAGAGAAAAACTACACACCACAGAATAGTTTTTGTATGGAAACTTCCTTGTATGTCATATCCTGAAAAATATTTGGACTCAGTTTCTTTGTTCTTTATTTCCACCAACCATTAGACTTAACCAAAGTAAGAGAATGATGAATGTCTAGGGAGTCTTGAGGAGTTGGGGGAAGGAGTGCTAGTTTTATGAATGTATTGATCCAGTGATTCAGGAAAGCAGAACTTTTTGGTTCTGATGGCTGCATTAGTAAAATCGTGTGAGTGTAATGTGTGAAAGAGTGCTTATATGCATTGTTTAAGTTTTGTAATTTGTGGTCTTAGTGATGAATGTAGACAGACCCACACACTTATTCTGAACATTGTTTTACACATGGAAGTAGTTACAAAAGCACTTTTTGGCAAATAGAATGGGAATATCCAATAATGCACGTGTCTGTGTTCTGGGCCTATTATACTAAACTGGTCAGAATTCTGGAGAAAGTGCCTTTTGGTAAGGTAGTGTGGCAACTACATTTTTCACCCTCCTAGAACATATGGTTTCACTTAAAGCATGCTAATTGGTCTTTCTTTCACTAGGACCTTAGAACTGGGGAGGGACCTAGGGAGCTAAGTACTGAGCTTTGAGCATTGACACAAAGTTTCTGGGCTGGCCCACTAGTTCGTCGTCTAGAGTTCTTATAAACTATGCACTTTGATTTGCAAGTAGAGAAAGCTACACCATTCATTCAGCTGACATTCACTAGTGGTTGCTCTGTGCTTGGTATATATTAGGAATACAGAAAAAATAAGAATCTTTCCCTGCTATGTGGAGCATACAGTCTAGTAGAGGGAGATAAATAGCTAAGTGCAACAAAGTGTTGGAGGCGTAGTGATAGCAATCCTGGAGGATACAGAGGTTGTGCAGAGGTAGAAGTGCTTGTTTCTATTTAGGCTATCAGATTAGGCTTCAAGCAGGAAGGGATCTTGAGAGATTGGTCAATGTTTGCCAGGCTGGTAAAGTGGGAAAGGGTCTCCCAGGCAGAGGAGCAGCATGAGCAAAGGCATGACAATATAAAACCACCTAACAGAGTATGTGGTGAGTTATATGGCCCATATAGGACAGAAAGATTGGTTGGTTCTAGACTCAAGGGAAACCCTAGAGAGAGCTTTGATCTATAAATGGATGCCCCTACCCCTGTTGAGCAGAAGAGAGCCCTCTTCACATTTCTCTTAGTCCTCCCCTTGCAGACGTTGAAGAGATTAATGTACTTTGCTAGAAAGGAGCACAGGTCTGCCTTAGAGCTGGAGGCCTGGACACTGCTGCTGCTGGGATTTAGGGAGAGCATGCTGTAGCCTTACTTAACCTTGTTGCAAATTGCTAGATACTACAGAGGGAGAGGCCTTAGTTAAATGGTTCTAAGTTATACTCTCTACTTAGGAGCCACCTGTGCTCCGGGGAATGTTCCAAACAAAAAAGTGGGGTCTGTTGTATTTTTTTAGTGAATGGAGAAATAGAGTCTTAATAATTTCTTTCCCAGACTTTTTCACTAGTTTAGACTACAAGTTTCTTTTGGTTTCCTAGGGCAAGTTGTATATGTTTTTACTGAGATAATCATTGTATTTTTACTTAGATCTTGGTGAAATAGTTGATGACCTAGTGACTAAAGCATTAAAATGTTTTTGGATAGGTAGTATTAGTTGCTTTAATTTTTAATTTCATTTCAAAGTTAACATGCAGTAAAATTGAGGGGTTTTGAGAGGAAACACAGTTCTATGAATATAGATTTGTATAATCACTACTACAATCAAGATACAGAACAATTTCATTACCCCCCCCCCACAAACTCCCTTATGCTAATTACTTTGTGTTCATATCCTCCACCTTACTCCTAACCCTCTAGCAACCACTAACCTGTTCTCTGTTACTATAATTTTATCTCTCCAAGAGAGTTATATGAATGGAATCATACAGTATGTAACCTTTTGAGCTGGCTTCTTTCACTCTGTATTATAATGCTTTTGAGATTCATCCAAATTGTTACGTGTATCAGTAGTTCATTCTTTTTTTTTTTTTTAAATTTTTTATTGATGTCTTAGTTTATAACACTGTGGGGTTTTAGTTGTACATTTTTGTTTGTCCGTCACCTTGTGGATGTAACCCTTCACCCCTTGTGCCCCACCACCCCCCTTCCCCTTGGTAACCACCAATCAGTTCTCTCTGTCCGTGTGTTCACTTATATTCCATATATGAGTGAGTTCATGCAGTGTCTGTCCTTCTCTCTCTGGCTTATTTCACTTAACATAATACCCTCTAGGTCCTTCCATGTTGTTGCAAATGGGACAATTGTGTCTTTTCTTATGGCTGAGTAGTATTCCATTGTATGTATATACCACATCTTCTTTAACCAATCTTCAGTTGAGGGACACTTGGGTTGCTTCCACTTCTTGGCTATAGTGAATAATGCTGCAATGAACGTAGGGGTGCATATGCCTCTTGTGATGGTTGATTTCACGTCCATTGGGTAGATGCCCAAGAGTGGTATTGCTGGATCATACGGTATTTCTATTTTTAATTTTTTGAGGACTCTCCATACTGTTTTCCATAGAGGCTGCACCAGTTTGCATTCCCATCAGCAGTGAATGAGGGTCCCCGTTTCTCCACAACCTCTCCAGCATTTGTTGTTATTTGTCTTGGTGATTATAGCCATTCTAACCGGTGTAAGGTGATATCTCAGTGTCGTTTTGATTTGCATTTCCCTGATGATTAGTGATGTTGAACATCTTTTCATGTGTCTATTGGCCATCTGTAGCTCTTCCTTGGAAAAATGTCTGTTCATATCCTCTGCCCATTTTTTGATCGGGTTGTTTGTTTTTTTGTTGCTCAGTTGTATGAGATCTTTGTATATTACTGAGATTAATCCCTTGTCAGACAAACGATTTGCAAATATTTTCTCCCAGCTGGTGGGTTGTTTATTCATTTTGATCCTGGTTTCATTTGCCTTGTAGAAGCTCTTTAGTCTGATGAGGTCCCACTTGTTTATTTTTTCTTTTGTTTCCCTTGTCTGGGTAGACATGGAATCTGAAAGGATCCCTTTATGTCCAATCTCAATTAGTGTACTGCCTATATTTTCTTCCAGGAGTTTTATAGTTTCAGGTCTCACTTTCAGGTCTTTGATCCATTTTGAATTGATTTTTGTATATGGCGATAGGAGATGGTCTACCTTCATTCTTTTGCATGTTGCTGTCCAATTTTCCCAGCACCATTTATTGAAGAGACTTCCCTCTCTCCATTGTATGTTCTTTGCTCCTTTGTCGAAGATTAGCTGTCCATAGGTGTGTGGTTTTATTTCTGGGCTTTCAGTTCTGTTCCATTGATCTGTGTGTCTATTCTTGTACCAGTACCATGCTGTTTTGATTACTGTAGCTTTATAGTATATTTTGAAATCAGGGATTGTGATGCCTCCAGCTTTGTTCTTTTTTTTCAGAATTGCTTTAGCTATTCGGGCTCTTTTGTTGCCCCATATGAGTTTCAGTATTTTTTGTTCTATTTCTGTGAAGAATGACATTGGGATTCTGATGGGGATTGCATTGAATCTGTAGATTGCTTTAGGTAGAATGGACATTTTAACTATATTTATTCTTCCAATCCATGTGCATGGAATATTTTTCCATTTCTTTATGTCCTCCTCGATTTCTTTCAATAGTGTCTTATAGTTTTCATTGTATAGGTCTTTGACCTCCTTGGTTAAATTTATTCCCAGATATTTTATTCTCTTTGTTGCAATTGTAAATGGGATTGTCTTTTTGAGTTCTCTTTCTGTTGTTTCATCGTTAGTGTATAGAAATGCAATTGATTTTTGTAAGTTGATTTTATACCCTGCCACTTTACTGTAGTTGTTGATTGTTTCTAGTAGTTTTCCCATGGAATTTTGGGGGTTTTCTATGTATAGGATCATGTCGTCTGCAAATAGTGAGAGTTTCACTTCTTCATTGCCTATTTGGAGTCCTTTTATTCCTTTTTCTTGCCTAATTGCTCTGGCCAGAACTTCCAGTACTATGTTGAATAAGAGCGGTGAGAGTGGGCACCCTTGTCTTGTTCCTGTCCTCAAAGGAATGGCTTTCAGTTTTTCCCCGTTGAGTAGGATGTTTGCTGTAGGTTTGTCATATATGGCCCTTATTATGTTGAGGTACTTCCTTCTATACCCATTTTGTTGAGAGTTTTTATCATAAATGGATGCTGGATCTTGTCAAATGCCTTCTCTGCATCGATTGAGATGATCATGTGGTTTTTATTCTTCATTAGTTCATTCTTTTTTTATTGATGAGTAGTATTCCATTGTGTGTTTGTTGATCCATTCACTTCTTGAAGGACATTTGGGTTATTTCCAGTTTGGGGTCAATATGAATAGAACTGTTATAAACATTCATGTAGAAGTTTGTGTGTGAACCTAAGTTTTTATTTTTCTGTGGTAAATACTGAGGAGTAGACTTGATGAGTTATATGGTAAGTGTTATGTTTAACCTATAAGAACCTGCCAAACTGTTTTCCATAGTGGTTGTATCATTTTACATTCTCACTTGAAATGTATGAGAGTTGTAGTTGCTCTGTATGTTCACAGTCACTTGGTATTGTCATTTTTAAATTTTAGGTATTCTAATATAGAGTCATGTCTCATTTTTTTAATGGCTAATGATGTTGAACATCTTTTCATGTGCTTATTTGCCAGCCACATACCCTCATGGTGAGGTGTCCAAGTCTTTTAATTTTTTAATTGGGGTGTCTGTTTTTCATTATTGAATTTTGAGTGTTCTTTATGTATTCTGGATACAGGTCCTTTTTTGGATGAGTTTTCTTTACAGAAGTTAAATGACTGAAGATGGAAGAGGATACAATTTCTAGTTATTAAAGTGGTTTGCCTGTATTTCTAGGTAATTCTAAAATCATAGTTTGTGCCTCAAACCTTTTACAGCTTTCAGCCTTTTTCTTTAATAGGCGACCTGTACTTTATGACACAGGGGTTTTTCTCACAATTCTATAGTGCCTTGTGGGACTTAGGAATGTTAAGCAACTGAATTGATGTATTGTGATTTAGCCCTCTGTAATCCTCCCCCTTGATGTACATTGCTCTTTTGACAATGAGAAAGGATTATTTCCATTGTATGGTGTAGTGAGTGGAAGAAGGGTGGAATTAGATGAGGTGAGAGAATTAGGCTAGGGCCTGATCATATAGGGCTGTATATAGACCATGGATTTTATTTCATGTGCAAGAGGAAGTAATTAGAGTGTTTTGAGCAGAATTTTTAAAGACCCCCCTGACTACAGTGTAGAACGGACTGGAAAATGGATTGTTGGGAGCCTGCGAGAGGTAGGGAGACCATTAGTAGACTGAGTGGTCATCCAGGTGAGAGATGATGCTATCTTAAACTAGGGCTGGTAGTAGTAGAGATGGAGAGTAGATTTGAGATCTGTTTTGGAGGGAGAATTGATAGGATTTGATGATGGTTTGGATGACCGAATATAAAAGAAAGTAAAGGGATTAAGTAATGACTCCTAGATTTTAGGCTTGAACAACTAATGGATATTGGTTTCAGTTAGTAAGATGGGGAAGATTACCCAAGAAAATGTTGATGTCGGAGATAGAAGTAGCATCTAGAATTATATTTGACTTTGACAGGTTTGAGATGCCTGTTAAAAAGCCAAACAGAATGTTAAATAGGCAGTTTAGATGTAGAAGTCTGGAGCTCAAGGGAGGTTTTGGTTAAAATACACTTTGGGAATTATCACAATATAGGTGGAAGGCTGAAGTCATCTAAAGAGAGAATATTGGTAGAAAAGAGGTTTAAGGATGGCAGTGTGAAGCTATATAGGGATTCTGAGGGCTTATCTATATTTGTTCTGATATTAAAATTCAGAAAGTTGCCATGAACGTGTTATCACTCATGATGATTCCACAGTATTCTCAGTCTCTGCAAAGAGTCATCAATTTACTAGAACAGAAAGTTTGGTGTGAAAATTCATGTGATCCAGAATAGCAACCATTGAGTGTTATAGATACGTAGGTCATTTAGAGGCCAAATGAAATGCAGAGGCAGCTCTAGTATAGAGGTTACCTGTGCAAACATATGCAAGTTACTTCAATTCTCTGGACCTCAGTTTCTCCATCTGTAAAGTGAGGATGAAGATCTAGTGTATGTATTTCTAAAGCCCCCTCTGGCTCTGAAATTTAATGACTTCATAATCCAGGACCAAGTAATCGGAGAAGTCACAAATGACTGAGGTATGTAACAAACACATTAACCCTCAAAGTTGGTAATATCCTTATCAATGAAATCTTAAGTAGCCAAATTAACCTCTAATTGAGTGTCTGATGATGGAAGCACAAGATTTTGACAGTTGGAAGCTACACTAATGAAAGTCCCTTGGAGTCTCTTTGGAATAAACCCAAAGACAATTTTGTGTATACATACTTTTTTAAAGGAGATTTTGACAACTCTGGTTTAAATGTTTGATGTAATTGCACTGTGTGTATTTTGGCCTCTGGTAGAGGCCTGTAAATTAAACTAAAATTCATGGAAGATATCTCTAAAAAGAGCTATGGCTCCTGGGTGGAGAAATAATAACAATAAAATACAACTGCGTTTGTTGATCCACATCTTCATTTCTAGTACTCTACAAGTCTTTTACATATTTTAGTCTCTTCATTCTCACAACAATCCTGTAAGGTGAATATTTTTATATTTATGAAGGAGGAAACTAAAGCTCAGCGAGATTGCCACACAGCTAAAATAGTGACTAGTGGGAATGCAAAGTTAGGGTTGTTTTTGCTTTTGACTTTGTAATTGCAGTAAAAATAAAACAAATGAAAAAAACTTCAAGGGCAGTTTACTGCAAAAGCTCAATAAATAAGTTTTTGGTTCTCTAACCCAAGCAGTAATCGCCAAAACTCTAGGTAGATGTGAAGTGGAGCAATAAGGCTGCTAAGGAGAGCAAGATATGTGAAGCTGCTACAAGAAGGTGCTTTTCTCTACCTGACTAGTAGGCGAACCCAGTAGGTCCCAGGCTTGTAAGAGTTAGAAGCTCACTCAGGTGGATTACCACCCTTCTTCATAGGCACCCCAAACTTTAGAATATATGGGGCACTTTCTCATATGCTCCTGGGCACTTTCTCATATGCTCCTATTTAGTCCTCATAGGGACTTTTCAGGGGGAATCACTGTCCTCATTTTACTGATGAGTATCCTGAGACAAGATGGTGATGATATGATAATAACAATTCACATTTATTGAGCATTTACTACGTGCCAGGAACTTTACATGTATTAACTCTGTTCTCGGCACGAAGCACATTACATGTTATTAACTCAATCATCACAGCAACCTTGTGATATAAGTACTCTTATTATCCCCATTTTACAGAGGAGGGAACTGAGGCAATATGACCATACGTTTAAAAAATGTAAAAGCTGAGATTTGGATCCAGACAGTTTGACTTCATAGCTCATCCTCTTAATCACTATACTTGTAATAATTTCATGATATATGTAAGTCAAGTCTTGATGCTGTGTACCATAAACTTATACAGTGCTGTATATCAATTATATCTCAGTAAAACTAGAGGGAAGTATAAGTATAAAAACATAACTAAAAAGTTTAAAATATTTTGGGGCCGCCCGGTGGTGCAGCGGTTTAGTCCGCTCTTGGCAGCCCGGGGTTCGCGGGTTCGGATCTCGGGTGCCCGCCGACGCACTGCCTGTCAGCCATGCCAAGGTGGCATCCCATATAAAGTGGAGGAAGATGGGCACGGATGTTAGCCCAGGACCAGTCTTCCTCAGCAAAAAGGGGAGGATTGGAACAGATGTTAGCTCAGGACTGGTCTTCCCCACAAAAAAAAAAAAAATTTTTTTAATATTTTTGATATTAAAGAAATCACTATACTTACTATATTTTTTTGATACATAGAGAAATGACCAGCCTGAGATCACATGTGTAGCTTAATCCTTACCAATTTTGTATAAAAGCTGAAAGTACAGATGTGGAATGTGGGTCATGAGCTTCTGTTGATGACCCAAAGCTAGGAGAGAAAGCTCCTATCATCTTAATAGGCAGGAACATCAGGCTGACTCAGACAAGGTAATAAACAAAGTCTTGCAATATAGCAGCAAAACATGAAAAAAAGACAGAGGTTTGAGTTACGATAAACTCAGGACTGATGATTAATATTAATCTGTTATCTTTTATGCATTCATATAGTATATACTTTCACAAATACATTACAGCTGCCCCAAAGGTGATAAAATCGATTTGCATTTATTAAAAACATAATATACAAAAGGGAGTAGGGAGAAGAGACCACTTCTCTGATCCGTGTTCATCAAGCCACACTAGATTCTGAGCATCATATTTTCGAAAATCCTTACAAGCAGGAACATGTCCGGAGGGGAAGGCAGATGACCAATGTGATAAGGGGACTAAAAATCATATACTATGTAAGTCACTTGTTGAAACTCGTGGTATTGAACTCCAAAGGCTGTAAAACTCTTGGTGGAAAAAGGGAGGGAGCAGGCTTGTTCAGGTTGGGCAGTGTCCACAGATTGAATTAAGACCAGTGTGTTTTTATTATGGGGAGTCATATTTAAGCCTCAGGAGCTATAGAGACTACTACTCTCAACCCTTATGAAGCCATGTGGTATAGCACCTCTGCTTCACTTCATCCCCAGTCCTGATCACTACCACATAGACGAGCATCCTCTGCTTTTCTAGAGCAAGGCCACCTCACTGGTCATATTCATAGTTCCAGTCTCATCAGAAGCTAGCAATCCTTGTGTCCTCATTACAAATGTTGGGAACAGAGAATTTCATTGAACCAACTTGGGTCAGTGTCTTTTTCCCGTTCAGTTAGCAGTAGCCAGTATCTATCCCTGCTCCAGTCCACTTGTCTAGCAGTGTAAACCTAGTGCCTCACAGGCAAGTTGGCTGTTCTCAAAGGAAAGAGGATTGGTGCGAGCTGAGCAGACAGCCCAAAAGATGTCTATTACAGATTCTGCTCTCTCACCATACACTGCTCTCTGGCAATCTCGTGCATGCCTGCAGCCTCCCTGCAAAAGACTCCCAAGTCAGTCTGACTCCAGAATTGCGTGTTCCAGCATTCACGGAGGCCCTCCTCACCTCCCACTGCCTCGGATACCGCACTCCTAAAACACATTTAAATACCTACAGCAAGCCTCTTTGCCTTTACTGTTCCCCCTGGCTGAAATTCCCTTTGACATACTTGTACTCTAAGGCCCAGTTCAGGTGACACCTCTTCTAGATAATCTTTCTTTCTTTCTGTTTCCCCTTAGCTCCAGAATCACTCACTTAACTTCTCTTGCCTACTGTATCTTCTCTTTATAGTTTAGTATTGACTGCTCTTTATTGAAATTATGAGATTGATGTCTGTCTCCTGCACTATTGTGAGCTACGTGAAGGGCACAGAGGAGCCCTCAAATATCTATTCAGTGAATAAATGTCAAGAGATGATTTGAAGCAAGAAGTAATAATTATTAAATAGTGAATCATTACATATACTTCCAACTTCAAAAATACTTATTTGTTTTTGAAGTACTTATTTTGTACTTAATAAGTACTTATTTCAAAGTAAGTTTTTGAAATAGTTATTTTGTTTATTGTGGATCCAGGCTATCTTTAATGAAATATCTGTATATATATATTTTTTTTCAGAGACTCCTCTGACTCAACCAACTCTTTTTTTCCTAAATGAACAAGATAATTCTTAGAAGTTCCCAGTAACAATCCAAACGGGACAAACCATAGATTTGCAGGTTCTTTTCTCTAACTGGAAAACCTAAATTTGCATGAATATGAAAACTATTTTCATCACAAATAGAAACTTGATTCCTAATTCACATTCCTACATATAAGAGATAAGAAGGAACTGCCTAACAGGTGGTCTGAATTTTTATTTTCTTGCCCCTACCTGTTGAGGGCAAGCATTTTCCCTGGATTCATTTCCTGTGGCTTCAGCTAATAGTAATTTGTGAACCATTTCATCTTTGTTTCCAGGCCTAAGCAGTTAATGGCAGTAACATTTTCTTTTGTCTTTTCCTGTCTTTTATTCAGTGACCTGTAAGGATAACTCCCAAACATTTAGTCCATACCAATCTTATGAATTGCTCACTTATTTTCATTCAACTCATGTCATTTTTTAGAAATGTCCACTGAGGAACTCCATGTGTGGCCTCTAGAAATGGATTTTTATAGTGGTATGTGCAGTGGAGGAAGAGGAGTATGTGAGCAGAGGAGAAATCCTGTGATTTTTACTTACATCTTTTAAAATTCTGTTTGCAAATGAAATTTTGAGGATACTGTTCCCAGTTTCAATTCTGCCAGACCACCTGAGGCCTTCACTTCAGATGGTGGCAACCTATGAAACTGAGTGGAGTCAGTACTTAGAATGTGCAGCTGATCAGGGAGTTGGAACCAGTAATCCAGTTGAAACAGATCCCCTTTGTTTTAAATACCCTTTAGCCAGGCAAATTCCAGATTGCCTTAGTTGTCAGTATAATTTTGGTCGAGTGAGCAACTATACTCTCCATTTCCTAAATCTGGCCTTCATCACAGTCTGAAAAGCAGGTTTTGATAAAAATCAGTTTCCAAATGTAATTTGTGTAACCTGAGCTCTTGGAATGGGTAAAATGCCCTTCTTGGGATGGGGGACGTATTTTTGTAACAGCAGGGCTGAGTCAGGAGGTGAGAGTATGAGGCATTTTGGTGATAGGCTTTGGTCTGTATTTAACCAAATTAAAGCAGAACTGGTTGCTAATATGAAGGAAGTTAGTGCTCACTCACAGGATGGTAAGAACACGTCTAGTTCTTTTTTTCCAAGGTTTTGTGGCGACTCCTGTTGTTTCTTTGGTTTAGGGAAAAAAAGGCAG
This sequence comes from Tapirus indicus, assembly GCA_031878705.1. Classification (NCBI taxonomy): domain Eukaryota; kingdom Metazoa; phylum Chordata; class Mammalia; order Perissodactyla; family Tapiridae; genus Tapirus; species Tapirus indicus. The sequence goes on along the minus strand of CM062929.1, from coordinate 28,011,490 downwards.
CAGCAGCACTGAGGCTCCATTTTGATACATACCGTCCTTCTCTTCTCTCACTCCACCCCTGGAGGAGAGGTAGTTTGGTGTAATGGGAAGCCTGTCTTTGGAAAAGTAGTAAGGTTGAAACTCATCTCCATCACTGACTCACTATTTGACCTGGGGCAAATCGCTTTACTTTTCTCACCTAAGGCAAGTAACTTTATCTTCTTCTTAATAAAAATAAAATACATAAGGAAAATTAAAATGTTGAACTTTCTTTACTTTTCATGTAAGTTTTTATTTTGAAAGTGTGTCTGGATTACAGTTCATTCTCCTCTTAAAAAGCTTTGTTCTTATGTTTATCTTCTTTAAATGCATATGAATCGCTCCTAGTTAAAAAAATTAACATCCAGGGCCGGCCCTGTGGCCTAATGGTTAAGTTCGCACGCTCGCTTCGGCGGCCCTGGGTTCGCAGCTTCCTATCCCAGGCATGGGACTGGCGCACCACTTGTCAGCCATGCCGTGGCGGCATCCCATATAAAGTAGAGGAAGATGGGCACGGATGTTAGCCCAGGGCCAGTCTTCCTCAGCAAAGAAGAGGAGGATTGGCAACGGATGTTAGCTCAGGGCTGGTCTTCCTCACACAAAAAATAAAAATAAAAAATAAACGTCTGCTTAAATCTGTTGCTTCTTCCTACAAAATGTTTCTCTGTTATTCTTGAATGGAGTGATTCTACTCAATAAAATACCGCTTACTTTATTTCGTTATCACTCACCTGTTTTTTTTTTTTACCATTTCTTTTAATTGATGTCTTAATAGTTTATAACACTGTGGGGTTTTAGTTGTACATTTTTGTTTGTCCGTCACCTTGTGGATGTAACCCTTCACCCCTTGTGCCTGCCCCCCACCCCCCTTCCCCTTGGTAACCACCAATCAGTTCTCTCTGTCCGTGTGTTCACTTATATTCCATATATGAGTGAGTTCATGCAGTGTCTGTCCTTCTCTCTCTGGCTTATTTCACTTAACATAATACCCTCTAGGTCCTTCCATGTTGTTGCAAATGGGACAATTGTGTCTTTTCTTATGGCTGAGTAGTATTCCATTATATACCACATCTTCTTTAACCAATCTTCAGTTGAGGGACACTTGGGTTGCTTCCACTTATTGGCTATAGTGAATAATGCTGCAATGAACACAGGGGTGCATACGCCTCTTGTGATGGTTGATTTCATGTCCATTGGGTAGATGCCCAAGAGTGGGATTGCTGGATCATATGGTATTTCTATTTTTAATTTTTTGAGGACTCTCCATACTGTTTTCCATAGATGCTGCACCAGTTTGCATTCCCACCAGCAGTGAATGAGGGTCCCCGTTTCTCCACAACCTCTCCAGCATTTGTTGTTATTTGTCTTTGTGATTATAGCCATTCTAACCGGTGTAAGGTGATATCTCAGTGTCGTTTTGATTTGCATTTCCCTGATGATTAGTGATGTTGAACATCTTTTCATGTGTCTATTGGCCATCTGTATCTCTTCCTTGGAAAAATGTCTGTTCATATCCTCTGCCCATTTTTTGATCGGGTTGTTTGTTTTTTTGTTGCTCAGTTGTACTCACCTGTTTTTAACTCAGTATGATTTTTGTTCTATCTAGTTCAGTGAAACTGTTCTCAGTAGTGACCTTTGAGTTTTTTCTCATTCCTCACAGTTTTTGACCTGCATTGCATTTGACAATGCTCTCTTTTTTGTGAAACCCTTTTGCCCTTATCTTTCTCGTAATCATGGATTTATATTCCACCTATTTCTTCTTTGATCATGTCATCTCTCTTTCTTTCCCTAACTTCTTACCTGCCATCCCCTCTCTCCATCACTCTTTTATCCTATTGCTGCTTCTCCACACATCCCCTTCCTCCTTGCAGTTCTAATCTGTTGCCATAACTACCACTCTTCCATGTGTTGATGACTCCCAAATTCTTTATTCTAGCCTTAACCCTTGTCCCCTAAATAACTGCCTTTGGAATATTTCTGTTTGACTCGCCCATCATCCTCTCTTAAAGTCTTTGATTTTGTTCCTCACTCAGCTTTTGCGTTCCTATTTTCTATTAGTGACACCACATTTCTCACAGCCACATTGGTTCAGAACCTTGAGTTCATCTTTGACACTTTCCTATCCCCTCCTCCCCTCTTCCTCCCTCTGGAATCTAGTCAGTTAACAAGCCTTCTCCAGGCTCCCTAAGCTTTCTTTTCACTTCCATTCAACCATTCTTTACCATTCCTGTTACCTAGATGCCCATGCCATCCATCTTGTTGCAACCTGCACATCACTGTGAGATTAATATTCCTAAGATAATGCCTTGATCCAGACTTGTTTCTATTTAAAGATCTCAGTAGCCTTTTATCAGTAGAATAAAATCTATTGCAATCTATTCCAAACCCATTTTCTAGACTTCCTGACCATTCCACTATAAGATCTCTACTTAACTATGATATCCTATGCAATTCCCTCACATACGCCTTATATTTGTTTTCCTTCCTTTTGCCATTGCTGATATCATTTCCCTTTGCTAAAGTGTCCTGCTGTTTTTTTTCACCCTTTTTATTGTGAAATATAACACTTAGATAAAAGTACATAAAACACAAATTTATAGCTTAATGAATTAATACAAAGTAAGCACCACCCAAGTCAAGAAGTAGAACATTGCCAGGATCCAAGAGCTCCTCTCTACCCCAGCACTCTCCTCACTATATGTCTCTTTCCCCTCTGTGCCTGTTTTTTGTTGCTGCAGTTGTTTTAACTTATTTAATATAAATGGAATCCTACAGTATGTATCCTTTTTTTTTTCTGTCTTCTTTTATCCAACATTGTACGAGTCATCCATGTTGTTGCAGTAGTTCAAGTATCTTTACTGCTGTGTAGTATTCCATTGTACAAATTACACTGTTTACGTATGGTAATGTTGATGATTATTTGGGTTATTTTTAATTTGGGGCTTTTACAAAGCATGCTGTCATGAACATCTTTGGATTTGTCTCCTAGTACACATGTGCATACATTTCTGTTGGGTATATACCTAGGTATTTCTTCAACTTTAATAAGGACACACTGTTTTCCCTAGTAATTATACCAATAAACACTTCTACCAACGATACATGAAAGTTAGGTTTTTGAAACTGCCACTATAACTTGAAGTCTTTATTTTTTTATGTTTGTCCATTTTAATGGATATGTAATAGTATATCATTGTGGTTTTAATTTGCATGTCCTTGATTACTAATAGATTTGAACATCTGTTCATAAGTTTACTGATTACATGGATAGCCTCCTTTGTGAAATGCCTGTTTAAATCTTTTACCTTGTTTTCTCCTGGGTTCCTGTTTTTGATTGATGTATAGGCATTTTATATATTTTGGATATGAGCTCTTTGTAGGTTTGGATGTATCTTTTCCCACACTGTGCCTTGCCTTTTCACTCTCTTAAAATTCTTCATTTTAATGTAGTCCAATTTTATTGTTTTCCTTTATAATTAGTGCTTTTCATGGCTTGTTTTAAAAATCTTTTCCTAACCCAAGATCATGAAGATATTATCTTCTAAGAGGTATGTTATTTTGCTTTTGATATTTGGATTTTCAGTCTACTTGGAATTAAATATTTTGCATGATGTGAGGTAGGATCAAGTTTCTTTTTTTTTCCATATAGATATCTTATTGTCCCAACACTGTTCATTGAAAAAACTTGTCTTTTCCTCACTGCTCTGCAGTGCCACCTTTATCGAAAATTAAATATCCATATATACATGGTTATTTTGTAGGATTCTCTATTCAATTCATTTGGTCTATTTTTCTGTCCTTGAGCCAATAAAACGTATCTTAATTACTGTAGCTTTCAATGAATATTGATATATGGTGGATCAAATTTTCTTCTTTTTCTTAAGTATCTGTGCTATTTTTATTCTTTTGCATTTCCATATACATTTTAGAATCAGCTCTTCAAGTTATATACACACATACACACACTCACAGAGTTGGGATTTTGAATGGGATTTTACTGAATCTATAGATCTTTACAGTAATAACTCTTCCAATCTGTGAGCATAGTGTATCTCTCCATTTACTGAAATCTTCCTTAATTTATCTTAGAAATATTTATATTAAATAAGTGTATTATAATTTCTTCATAGAGATCTTATATGTCTTTATTAGATTGCATCCTAACTATTTTATATTTCTTGTTGCTATTGTAAATGACATCTTTTAAAAATTTCATTTCTGTTTGTGGCTAGTATAGAAATATGGTTAGTTTTTGTCTATTTCTTATTTTACTGAGCTGGCTAGAACCTCAAGTACAATGTTGAGTGAAGGTGTTGATTATGGGCCATCCTTGTCTTACTTCCAATCTCATAAGAAAAGCTTTTTTAAGCATTTCACCATTAAGTTTCTTTAGACAACTTTTATCATATTACACAAGTTTTTTCTCCTATTCCTAGTTTGCTAAGAGTTGAATAATAATGTTGAAATCAATCAAAGGCTTTTCTTTTTTTTAGTAAAGCATTACTTATTGCTTTTGTTTAAGATGGATTTTTTTTTTAAACAAAATACTTGCCAGCATGTTTCATAAAATTTCACATTTTTATCGGTTCTAATCTTACAAAAAACCTATCTTTAATAAGAACAGCACAAGTAACATTTATTGTGTATATTAGGCATTGTATTAAGCAGTTAGTATAGTGAGAAAGTTCTCAGATTCTGGTGTAAAATTGTCTGCTTAGAATCCTGGCTCTGCTACCTACTAGCTATGGTGACCTTGGGCATAGTATTTCTTATTCTATGCATGCCTCAGTTTTTTCATTTGCAAAATGGAGATAATAGCAGTATCTACTACATAAGAGTTGTGAGGAATGAGTGAATTATTAGATGTGATACGTGTAGAACAGAACTTGTTATACAATAAGCACCAGGTACATGTTAGCTTTTATCATTGTATACCTATATCATTTGTTCCCAGCAACTCCATGCTGTAAGTGCTATTGTTATCCCTATTTACAGTTGACAGAACTGAGTCATCTGCCCACGGTTACAAAGCTAGGAAGTGGCAGAGCTGGAATTCCTACCCAGTGTGTCTTAACTACCAAGCCAGTGTATTTCAACCGTTTTACACTTTGATCCATAAAGTACATTGTGATTCACTACACCACTGCACACATGTACGCACAGACACACAAATGCACACGCTTTAATTGAAAGAAAGGTTTCACAAAATTTTACCCTTACTACACGTAATTGCACTTTGATACTGTAGTTTCTATTTCATTTCTTCCAAAAATGCTAGTCATAATGCTATGGATTATCACTTGTAATTTGGAAAACACTGCACTAAGCCATATAATTTATTCATTTATTGTTCATTGATTCATTCAACAAAACGAGCATCTTTTTTGTAGCAATCATGATGCCAGATGTTACTGTTAATGTCTTTGATTGAGACTTAACCTGTAATGTAACCTTGATTAGGTGTAACTAAGGGGTCCTGCCACTTTTGTAAAACAAGAACCTAAGTATTGTAAAGTTTTGGTCAGATGATGACCAGATTCATTTATAAATATCTTTATTTTCATTTACTTATTGTTCTTGCAAAATGATGTAGAGACAGGAATATCCATTTATTTGAACAGACAGATGTCAGTGGTGCTCTAAAGAGACACCTGGTTCAAATTGTTATTAATCTTCTAGGCCAACCATATCAGCTGCTTTATTCATCATGTTAATTATTTCCTTTGAATTTAACATTTCTGCCTCTGAAAATTCATCTATGTCCGTAGAGACCCCAACCAAGCTCTGCGTCTGCCCTCTCTGTCTCAGCAGGACTCTTAAAATTTGAAGAAATGGAATTTAATATCATAGTACCTGTTGTCTGCACTAGAACAATTTCTGATTTAAAAAAAATTAAGATCGTTCCTAAGGTTTGGAAGACTATAGCAAAGACAAGCATGTTACCTTTTTTCTAATAATGCTCGTGTATGGGTACATTTATTTATCATGAGTAACCAGCAGGCTCCTTTTAGAACATTTTGTAGGAACGATATTGTGGGGAGATTACGACTCTCTTACGTATAGAGGGTAGGACATAACCTGATATTATATCTGTGGATATTTCTGTGTAACTCATCTTGATAGTCTTGCTGAAGCTCAGTAAACTATACTGGCTATTTTAGAAAGGAATGAGATTCTTCTCAGAGGTAACCCAAGTTGGAGAGAGGTTTCCAGCTCCAAAGTTAAGACATGACTTTATATGCCACTTGTTTCTTCTGCCTGTCCCCTCCTCTACTTTCACTTGTCTAACTGGTAGTCGTGCTTCAGAACTCCCCTTCTCTAGGAAGTCTGTCATTACCTTCCCCTGCCCCCAGACTGACTGAATACTCCTCCTCTGTGCTAGTGTAATTTTTAAAAGTTTTTTAGGTTAAAAAAGAAAAAGGACATTAAGCAACAATATCGTCTAGTACTTTAAAGTTTGCAAAGCTATTTTATTCTAATACAGACCACGAGGAAGCTAAAGCTTCACATCAACGTCATTTATAGGTAATCTCTTAACTCACTGATTGTCACACCAGTTCTTTGAAGAAGGTAATATTATCCACATTTTATAGACTAGAAACTGAGGTACCACTGGAGAGGTTAAGAAACTGTGAAGTCACACAGCTAGCAAGTGAGAGAGCCTAGATTCGAACCCAAGGAATTTGACTCTAGAGTCCAAGTTCTTGATCTCTGTGTTCTACTGCCTCTGCTCAAGAAATTTGTAGAGGTGATGTCTTACAGCTACATCTGTAGAGCTCTTTCCTGTCAATCCTGAGTTGAGACTTACCTCGCCGTGGGCCCTGGGATCAACTCTACCCCCCCACCCAAGCCTCTTCCCTTGACTACCAGATAGATCTTTTCACCTAATCCCAATCTCCTCAATTAAAGTTTAAAAGTTTAAAGTTCTTAAAAACTGTCTTAGTTTCTACCCTCCTCTCTTCCCTTATTCTTAGGGAGGGGAGCAAGAGAGGAATATTCTAATAGTTTTTACTTTAATGTTTAATTTTTTTTTCCCTTTATTCATCAATTTTCAGAATAATGAATTGGTGTCCTAGCAACCTCCAGTAGTAACTAATGAGATTTTTCTTTTTAATATTATTATGGATGCATTGATTTTTATATTTGAAATATTTTAATTCATTGCCATCATTATTCTTTTCGATGCATAGATTGCTCCATTTTAGGCCAGTGGGAGGCTTTTTATGTTATTTCCTGTATCCTTTTGACGTGATCCCATTATTAATCTTGAGTAGCACAACCAGACTCATCCTGTATATATTCTACCTCAAACCTGGTTCCTGTTCATAGGAAATGGTATTTTTAAAGTAGACAGGTGGCCCTTCTAGTACTCCTGATCAAGACAAACATTCAGTTTCTCTGATAAATTAGTAAGAGTCTTCTCTCTCCTACACGATTTTTTACCCATTGCTATTTTTTGTAGATAGCAAACTACCTTGTTCAGAGTTTCAAATACCTATCATTTTTCAAATGCTCAGCTTTTTATCAACTCCTCTGTCTCTTATCTTACTGACTTAGGAGCACTACAGTTACTGTGAGCCATAGTCTCCACTCTGAAGTACTTATTTGCCTGGTTTTCTTGCCATTATATTTTAGGAAGAATAATACAGATTAGGAACATTGAATTAATAAGATTAAGAGCACTGAATTAGGAATGGTTGTGAACATTTCCTTTGTGTTAGGCTTACCAATCAGAGAATGTAGGTGTAATGAATCTGGAATTTCAGTGAGGCATGTGACACAGTTGTTTGTGATATCTTTATGTATGAGATAAAGAAATGCAGGCCAGACTAGAGTGTCTGGGCTAATTAAGAGACAAAACTAGTTGAACAACTATTTCCAAAATGCTAATAGTTAAGTCAGATTGGAGAAGGGGCGCCAACAGCTTGCCTGAAGGCCACATTCTGTTTAATATTGTTTTAAGGATGGAAATGAAAATAATCTAATATTGGCCATACATGCAGAAAAGGAGGTGGGAGAAACAACTAACATACTGGGTAGCAGGACTGGATTCCCAAAGATTTGAATAGACCAGAATGACATATAGAACTTATTATATAAAGATAAAATTGATCAAGGACAAATATAATGTCCTACCGTTGGGTTCAACATTTCACCTTCCCAAGAATGGAATAAGAAGGACATGGTTTAATGGTGTATGTGATAAATACTTCAGGTTTTAGATGTCTGTGAACCAGATGTGAATTAAGTGTAGGGGGAATTGGAAATATTGTAGTCTTAGAATTGGAAGGTTTTGAATTCTAATTTCACTTCCACTCATGACTGGCTGTGTAACCAGGATTAAATTTCTTTGCCTCTTTAAGCTTCAGTTGTCCCGTTATAAAATGTGTAGCGTTTTTATAGCATCAATAATTATAAAATACTATGTGTTTACTGTTGTTGATAGCTGCAGAAACATTAAGCAAAGCTAATTGAATCTTAACTTATATTAAGAAAACAAACCACTCAGTTCTGAATATTTTAAGAGAGATTTTAATACTTTATGATTCATTAAGAATAAGAAATGGGAGAAGAAAAAATTCACAGTTGGGAACCCCATTTATCTTTAAATCTCTGCATGGTTGGTATACGAACTAGGTTAGACTATACATTTATTTTTTGCCCATGAGCACATAACTCAGGGCAATGAGGAAAACTTCAAGTTAACAGAGTTTGGCTCAGTGTAAAGAAAAGCTTTTGAACCATTAAAACTGTCTAAAATGGAATGAATGGAACGAAGTACCTTATTGAGTCGCTAGAGATGTGCAAGTAGAGTGTGTGGCAACCTCTTGTCTTGGAATATTGTAGAGGGAGCTCATGCCTCGGGTGAAGGTCTGTTCGAGGCAATTTCTAAGGCCCATTCTAGCTCTAGGATTCCAGGGTCCGTAATATGGGGACAGTGTTACCTCTCACAGTTATTGGGATGCATGAATAAGACTACATGTAAAAACTTCTTGAACGTTGCATGGTACACAGTTGTTACTCACTGAATGTTCTTTTTCATATCTATAAGACAAGACTTGGGGCCACCCGGTGGCGCAGCGGTTTAGTCCGTGCTTTGGCAGCCCGGGGTTGGGGGGTTCGATCCCGGGAGCTGGCCGACACACTGCTTGTCAGCCATGCCGTGGCGGCGTCCCGTGTAAAGTAGAGGAAGATGGGCATGGATGTTAGCCCAGGGCCAGTCTTCCTCAGCAAAAAGAGGAGGATTGGCAATGGATATTAGCTCAGGGCTGGTCTTCCTCACAACAACAAAAAAGACAAGACTCATCCTTGCCCTGGCCTGGTACAAGTGAGATAGTGAGTGTAAACATGTGTTAAATACCTTTCAAGTCCTTTACAAGAACAGGAGGTGTAGGAGAATCTATATCTGACATCTGGCTGGGCACCATTAGGGGCATTTTCCTTCAGTTTATTCATTTACAAAGGGAGACCTTGACGTTTTAGCTTTTGGGTTTTTTTAATCCATGTAGGGAAGGGCCTGACTTCTCTGCATATAGAATGGGTAGATTTGCCTTGCTGTGGCCACAGAATGTGATGGTTAGGTGCATAGAGTTTGGGGGTTCCAGCCGTAGCTCCCTTTCTTACTAGCTGGGTGACTGTTGGAAAGTGATTATCACCTCATGAACTTCAATTTCCTCATCTGTAAAATGAGAGAACATCATTTAGGTTTATTGTTATGATTCAGCACAATAATATATGTTAAATCGCACAGAGCCTGGCACCCAAGTGCTCAGTGAACAGTAGCTTCTCCTGTTACTATGATCTTTTTCCACATGCTGTGAGAGAAGTTTGCCAAATGCTTTTTTGAAGGGCTACAAGGTTGATCAGGAGGGGGCCTTTCTCTTGTACCTTTGAGAAACTTCCTTCTGAATTAGTTCCTGGTCTGTGGCATAGACCAGTGCTGTTGATAGAAACAGAACATGGCAATAAGAATAGCTATGGCCAGACAGAGAAGCAGTCACAGGACTCAAAGGGAATCCGGTCTCTTAGTGCCCATCAGTGGAGAAATATTCCCATCTCGTCTTTGATCTCAATGTGGCCTTTTTAACTGTCATGAAAAGAACAAGCAGTGTTACAAGACATGAGCAGATTTTTAACAAGTCTGTATTTGATTGTTGTTCAGTGGGTCCTTTGTTCTGGATCCAGATGCTGCAGAGATTGCCATACGAATGCTTTATGAAGAGGTTTTTGAACTCCAATTCTGATATTGGCAGATTAGGGTCAGCCACTTCCTAAATGGACAAGTTACTTAACTTTTTTTGAGATCTCCATTTTCTCATTTACAAAGTGGTGATAATAATTGTACCCACCTTTGGGATTATGAGAATTACACGACACAACCAAACCAAAAGCACAGTGCTTAGTTGTGGTAGGTGCTCAATGAAATCATATCTGTGAAGAAAGGGAAGGTGTGTTTCTTGTAGGTAGTGATTAATTATAACTATTTTTAAGTTTATTCTAGTAGAGTCCTGGTTTATATTTTAGTGTGTGTATATATATGTGTGTGTGTGTGTGTGTGTGTATATATATATATATATATATAAAATAGAATATGGGAGGTTATAATTTAAATTGAGAAAATTTAGATTCTTTTGTAGCCAATCAGGATTTCCCAATAGTGTTCCATGCCCTATTGCCAAGACCTTTGAGCAGCTCAAGCCCAGCGCTCTAGGAAATCCCAAACCACACATAGTGAGTGCTGTTGTTGTGCCATTTATTTTGCCTGTTTGGTCTTTTCTGGTTCCTTTTTTTAATTTGCTATTGTAACTTTGCTCTAATGTTTACCTTGTGCTTCTTTTCCATTTTTAAAAGGAAAAGAAAAGGAATGCTTTATTACACTGGAGCCGTTTTTATAGGGTATCTTAGCCAGGTTTCTTTTAGTTGCAAATAACAGAAACTCATTTAAGTTAGCGTAAGAAAGAAAAAAGAAAAAAAAAGGTTGTTTTACAAGAACATGAGAATGTCAATTTGTCACAGTTTGTCAGTTTGCCCACAGTTAGGAAGTGGATCCAAGCCTTAGAAAGGCTTAGAAAGGTCTGTGACTAGGAATTGTAGAGTCCTAAAGAACCTAGGCAATTCCTCTTTCTATATCTGTCTTTCTGTTTCCCTAGCTGTGTGGTTTCATGTCTTTGCTTCTCTCTGCATACCTGCTATTTGCTGTGTGACTTTGGGCAATAGCCTTGATGTATCTGTTTCCCCAATTGAAAAAAAGAAATCTATTCGTTTCCTGTGCTCGTGTTGAAAATTACCACAAACTGGGTGGCTTAAAACAATAGAAATTGATTCTCTCACAGTTCTGGAGCCAGAAGTCCAAAAGCAGTATCACTGGGCTGAAATGAAAGTGTGGGCAGAGCTGTGCTTCTTCCAGAGGCTCTAGGGGAGAATCCATTCCTTGCCTCTTCCCGTTTGTAGTGGCTGCTGGTATTCCTTGGCTTGGGCCAACTTCTGCCTCTGTCATCACATCGCCTTCTCCACTCTGTGTGTGTGTCTGTGTGTTTCTCCTCTTCTGTCTATATCAAATCTCCCTCTGCCTCTCTCTTATAAAGACGTGTCATTGCAAGTATGCCCCACCCTTATAGTCCAGAATAATCTCCCCAACTCAAGATCCTTAATTTGATCACATCTGCAAAGACCCTCTTCCTTACAAAATAACATTTATAGGTTCCAGGGATTAGGACCTGATATCTTGGGGTGGCCATTATCCAGCCTACTACAAATGGGATCATAAAGACATATCTCAAAGTCGGCATATAATAATGGCTCCATAAAGGCTATACTCCTTCCTTCTCTACATCACTCCTACACGTATTACCATGCCCCTCCTTAAACATTGCCTTCAAATGCTTTTCTTTTTGATGAATGTCTCACATTATTGTGGACCTGTTAGTATATAATGATAATGATAATGAAAATAATAACTATCATTTATTAAATGTCTGTTGTAGCCTAAGCCCTGTGCTGAGTACTTTAACCATGGTATATAGGTACCATTATAATCCCCATTTTATAGATGAGAGAAACTAGACTCAGGTAGGTGAAGTTAACTTAAGTTGCCTAGTTTTACCCAGCTGGTAAGTGTCAGAAATGGGGTTCAAATAAGGATCTCTCTAATTCTGGGGGCTGTGTTCTTAATCATTATACCTTACCTGTTACACAGGAGTGAGGTTCAGATCTCTGTTTTCCTGCCTTGGCCTGTAATCAAAACCTTTCCTGGAGATTTCTTGCACCTGCTAGCAAGGTGTGACATCATAGTTCACCAGGGCACTTTTTTGTTGTATGCCTGTTCTTTGGCAGTTGCTTGGTCCTGATTAAGTAGGAATTTGAGGGAGCTGAATTTCCTTTGACTGGCTTGTTTGTTGCTAGGCAGTGAGATCCTTGACTCTGGGGATCATGATGATTTATTACTGAATACCTAGTACCTACCACAGGGCCTGGACACAGAGTTCTGCTAGAATGTAAGCTTCACTTCACCAGGGACTTGTATTCACTGCTGTATCCATGTCTTACAACAGTGCCTAGAATAGAATAGTTGCTCACTATATGTCTTTTGGATAGATGGATGGATGGATGGCTTAGCTGGCCGTGGTTAAAGCTTCTTCACTTGTTAAAAATTACAACTATCATTTATTGGGTGTATACCATGTGCTGGGCACTTTACATACGTTGTCAGTAATCCTTACCACCTTCCTCCAGGGTAGGAGTGATGGGCTGTGGCTGAGGAAGGTAAGAGAGAGGGAGGAATCAAAAGTATCTCCCAGGTTTCTCACTTGGATACTGGTCCAAGTGATGATGAAACCCAGGGGGAGGAGCATGAGGTTTTTTTTTAGATAGGCTGTGTTTGTGCTCTCTGCAGGTCTGTTCCTAGGACAAAGGCTCTAAAGATGCCCCGTTTGCCAGTTAGCCTGGAGAGGGTGATGTTCTTGATCTACCCAGAACAAAGTTGCTTGTTTTAGAACTGCAGGCTTAAAGCCATTGTTTCAACTGTATTCTAACTTGGATATGTTCAGTTTCTGTTCCAGATGATCGGGCCGAACAACGAACCTGTCTCATTTGTGGGGACCGTGCCACAGGCTTGCACTATGGAATCATCTCCTGTGAGGGCTGCAAAGGATTTTTCAAGAGGAGCATTTGCAACAAGCGGGTATATCGGTGCAGTCGTGACAAGAACTGTGTCATGTCTCGGAAGCAGAGGAACAGGTGCCAGTACTGCCGCCTGCTCAAGTGCCTCCAGATGGGGATGAACCGGAAGGGTGAGTGGTGCTTGTGGCTCTACTATCCACCTGTTACCCATCACTTTAAAAGCCTTTAGTGTCAGCTATTAAGCCTTGGAGTTATTCATTTCCCACACCTGCACTATATGCCAGGCCTTGTACTGTGTGCTCATAACCCCAAAATGAATGTGGCACAGTTCTTGCCTACAGGGATCTCCCAGACTAGGTGGGGAGAAAGACTGGTGAGATGTTAAGGATTCTGTGAGAATGAATGCACAGGCTCCATGTGGCAAGACCTCAATTAACAATCAAGGCCTAAATGGGATTCATATTCTATGATCAGGTGGAAAGGATCTGAAGGAAAGGAAAGAAAGTAATGGCACAGATGGGAAGATGTGGGAGAAGCTTACCTGATAGGAGTTGGTGACATACTGGGTGTTGGGCAGCACCAGAAGTTGAAGTTGAAGATTTGGATTAATAGTAATGGCCCTACCAGGAAAAAAGTCAGGCTAAAAAGCTGGGTAGGAGAAAATGTTAGCCTTGGCAATGCTGAGATTGAAGTGCCTAAGGACGCACACAGGTGTCAACCAAGGAAGTTGGGTATGTGGGATTACAACAGAGGTGAAAAGTCCTGTCTGTAAGTAGAAGTTTATGAAGCTGTTGGCTTAGCGGTGGTAAAGTTTTATTAGTGGGTAGAAATCACCCATAGAGAAAACTTGGATACAGAAGAGAAGAGAGCCAGTGTAGGAACTGTAGTAGTATTCTCATAGAGGGTGGAGAGTAGTGCAGTGTGGTTCAGTAGAAAAAATAGAGGCTCTGGAGGCAGAGGTTGGTGACAGACTAGCTCTTTGACCTTGTCTGTTGGGCAGTTTGCTTTATGTCTCGGATGCTCAATTATCTCACCTTTAAAATGGTATGATAATACTTACCTTTCAGAGTTCTCTAGAGGATTAAACATGACGTTGTATATAAAATACCCAGCAAAGTATTAGGGGTTCATAGTAGTCGTGTGCTGGGTAGGGGTTAATTAGATTTAGTGAACTGTTCAAATTGTTTTTGTAGCATTAATGAAGGCAGACATCCAGATATACTGCAGACTGTTTTTTTTGTGTGTGCAGTAAGAAGAATCTTTTGAAAACTTGCCCGTTTTGAAGAAAGGTAAGAGAGATATAGAAGGGCATTTAGATAAATTTAGGTCACTTATAATTTATTTATGATGCTAATATTTATTGAGCACTATGTGTACCAGAAACTCTTATGCACTTTCTATGCATTATCTATGCATTATTTCTATGGATTATCTTATTGAAGACACATAACAACTCTATTATTAACTATTACCCTCAGTTTACAGATGCAGCTTAGGGAGGTAAAATGACTTACCAGTAGTTGGTTTAGTGGTGGTTATGTTGACAGTTAATAGTTATTAAATCGTAATTTGTTATTAAGCAGAGCTTGTACCTAACCACGTGGACAATATGCTGCTTCACATGTCTACCATGTGGCGTAGCTACTTGCATGTTGGAATGTCCTGTGTCTACTGGTTGATAAACACCTGTGATAGGGCATTGAAACTGTTACCAACTTTGTCCCCTGTCTATGTTTCTAACTTCATCCTCTGTCCAGAACTTACTGTGCCTAAAGCATGCCTTGCACTGTTCTGCCTGTGCTTGAGTTCTTCCTCTACCTAGAAATCCTCTCCCTTCCCCACTATCAGTTTCCTCTTACAGAAATCTTTCCCAGCCACCAATACCAAACAAGTAATGTCTTGAAGAGAGAGTCTGTGGTCATCTTCCCACCTTCATCTGATTTGGTTTTGGTCTCCAGTTTTCTCATCTCCCTTTGTTGCTCTCACTGTGAGTATTTTATCAAAGCATATTTATGAGTTGCCTTCTTGACTACTCTCTCTGATAAATTATCCTGCTTATTCAGTTGGAGTGAGATTCTGAGGCTTTCAGCCAAACCTGCCTATTTCAGGGAGGAAGACTGACGTCATAAGCTTTCTTACCATAACCAAGAGAAGATGACACCTGGGGTGTGAGGAATGGGGAGCTGCCCCCTGAGGTCATTTTGCATGCAGAGCAGGCAGGCTTAATTGCCTGGTGAGGGCTGCCTCTCAGAGAGAAACCCTGCCACCTCCTGGTTGGTGCTGAGAAAGCAGAATTAAAACTGCAGTTATCATTTGGAATGTTTTTGGGGTGATGGAACTGTTTTGTATGGAACTATGGTTTTTGACACATAATTTTATGCATTTGTCAAAACCTATAGAACTATACACTACAAAAGAAGTGAATTTTACTGTAGATTATTTTTTTTAAAGCAACCAATATGTGGGGGTAAAAGACAGAATTCAGACTGTGATGAATGAATCTAATTGATATTACAAATAAATCACATAGCCACACTGAAGGGAATGGGGAAGAAAGGAGGTGACCTTGGAAAAGTGTTTTGACTATATACTATAAGGCTGAAGACAAAAAGAACTGTATATAAACAAAGCATTCTAGTTTGTAAATTTGTTTCTCTCAAGGTTATGGGTTAGGAATTCTGTCACTATTTTATTTGTATACTAGGGTTAAACAAAAAAGTAAATATATTGTAGATAATGAAAGTCAGGTTTCTCATATCAGAGAAAGAAGTTATAAATCAGGAAAGGAGAAGGCTAGAATGAAATGTCTGGTACAAGATCAGAATCAGAGGTATCAGTATGGACTCATGTTTAGATAGATAAAAAATATAGATGTGCGTAGATACATGGGTTGGTGTACATACATATATATTCTAGCTCTAGCCATTGAGAGGGGCTAGAAGCAGTGACACCCCAATGGCAACGAGCACACCTCGTGCCCAGATCTTATTTTCTAAATATCAGTAAAAGGAATCAGGATTCCTTGGAGAACTGGTTGATTCCAGGGCTGAGGCAGGGAAAATACAAGATGAGCAAGGAGCATCTTGTGGTGCCAGAAAGTTAGAATGTTCTCTCTTAAAAAAAAAGAAAGAAAGGAGGGGTGGGGAGAGGAAGCATATCAGAAGGGCACAGAAGCCAACCCAGTAGAGCTTCCGGTGGCCAAAATTGGAACAACTTGAGCAACAAAATAACGGTATATTAGTTTACAATTGAAAGAATAAAATACCCGTGAGTTCACACCGATAGAATTAACTGAATAAAGAAACAGAGGAGGGGAGTGACAATTCTTCCTTATAGAAAAATTCTAATTAACAAATGTAGAAGGAATGAGGGAAATAGAAGATCACCATTAGAACACCACAGGAGTAACTGCTGCAGGCAAGATCCACTGATGCATGCTCAAATAAGAGAGCATAGGTTTAAACAGGAACAGAATATGTGCATAATCTCAGAATATTTAGTAATTACAAAGGGAAAAATTTTAAGTTTCAGTGGAGAATTCTGAAAGATACTACTTTAGCCAAGCAGTCAAGGTTAACATCACCAGTGTGTTTACACTGACATCATGTACCCCTGATATACTACACTAAGAAGGGCACACATCTACATCTACACACATACACACACAGGGATAGATTCATTCCCAATCTAATCATGAGAAAGCAGACAAGCCCAAATTCAAAATAACTAACTTTCTACAAAATACTCTCCAAAAGTGTCAAGATCACAAAAGACAAGGAAAAACTAAGAAACTGTCACAGATTGGAGGAGACTATGGAGACATGCAACTACGTGCACTGTGGGATCCTAGATTGGACTCTGGGACGGAAGGACATCAGTGGAACTGGGGAAATCTGAATGAAGTCTGTACTTTGGTTAATAGTATTCTACCAAAGTTAATTTCTTAGTTTTGATAAATAGTCTGTGGTTATGTAAGATGTTAACAGAAGGGGAAACTGGGTATAGAGTATATAGGAATTCTCTGTACTATTTTTACAACTCTTCTTTAAGTCAAAATTTAAAAACTTTAACTGTTAAAAAAAAAAATGCAGGGGCCAGCCCCATGGCCTAGTGGTTAAGTTCAGTGTATTCTGCTTTGGCAGCCCAGGTTCACAGGGTGAACCACTCGTTACCCATGCTATGGTGGTGACCCACATACAAAACAGAGGAAGACTGGCACAGATGTTAGCTCAGGGCGAGTCTTCCTCAGCAAAAAAAAAAAAAAAGCAGCTGTCATGTATGAGCTAGCCCTCTGTTGTCCCCCATCTTTGGACATAGATATCTTTTCAGACCTGGAGGTTGGCTGGTCAGGAAATTAATTAGCAAGGCAGTGAGGGAGATTTAAATAAGGGTGGTGAGTGGAGGCTCCATCATAGTGAGAGCGAGATATCACGTGAAATATATTCAGTGTTGTATCTGCCAGTGATAGATCTTTGTTCTGTACCTGTGAGCAGAAACAAAGACATGTGAGATGTCAGTATTGGAAACAGAAGTGTCTGAAGACTGTCATTGACCCTGGAATAACAGAGAGGGAATTTTAAGGATTTTTAGACCTTGAAATGAGGTTGAAAGAGAGCCCCCAGACAACAACAGTGCGCATCTAGCTCTGACATAGGCTGTGTATGTTTCTCACTCCAAGTTCGCAGCAGCCTTCTGAAGCAGACTCTGTTGCTTCCAATTCACAGATGAAGATATTAAGGCTCTAGCACAGTTGAGAGTGGAACCTTGGTTTTTTCACTCCTGTGTTCAGAGAAAAGAGGCTGGGGAGAGGGAAGGATTAATTATTGAATATCTACTTTATACACCGGGCCCTATGCCTGATGCTTTAGCTATATTATTTTATATATATAATCCTCATGGTACCCCCAAGACAGGTTCCAATAGCCCCTCTTTATTCTTCAGTAAACTGAGGTTCAGAGAGGTGAAGAAACTTACACAGACTGGGCAGAAACAGGATTTAGACCCACGCTTGTCTAATTCTCAAGTGTGTAATCTTTTAAGGATACCAAGAATGATGTCTGCTTTGAGGAAAACAAACTTCCTGTCAGCCTTTCAGTTCCCACAGGAACTGAGTGTTATGCTTGGAGACCTCACCTTCTGAGGGAAGCAATCCTGCCCAAGGACTTTCTAGACTCTTCATGTCAATTTTTTTTTTTTTTTCTTGAGGAGGGTTGGCCCTGCGCTAACATCTGTTGCCAATCTTCCTCTTTTTTCTTTTTTTCTCCCCAAAGCCCCAGTACATAGTTGTAGAGTTGTAGCTCTTCTGTATGGGACGCTGCCTCAGCATGGCTTGATGAGCGGTGAGTAGGTCCACACCCAGGATCCGAACGGGCGAACCCCGGGCCGCTGAAGGAGCGTGCGAACTTAACTGCTATGCCACCGGACCGGCCCCTCATGTCAGTTTTTTTTTGAAGCAGGTATATTATAGCAAAGCTTGCTCTCACATGATGCCATTAGCTTATACTCTGTTGTTAACATTCCCCTCTCCAAACCACCCTCCACAGTGGCCATCACAAACATTTTTCAAAAATGCTAGCTCTACCATATCCCTCCCCAGCGTTCCATCTTATCCTCGGGCTCCTCTGCTAAAGTCCATACTCTCAGCCCGCGTTCAAGGCTCTCTGTGAGCTGGCCCCAGTTGGCCTCTCCAGCCTCATGTCTTGCTGCTCTTCACACACACATGCGTCAGCCAGATTGAACCGCTAGGAAGTTCCCACAAAGAACACTCCATGCTTACTTTCAACTGAAAGCTTTTCTGTGCACTGTTCACTCAACCTGGAACATCCTTTTCCTGCCTGCGTAAAGTTCTTTTCATTCTTTAAGACTTAGTTCAGAAGTTATCTTTTCCAGGAGGCTTTGCCAGACACCAGAGCCTTTCTGTGATTGCAAATCAGGGGTTCCTTACCCTGTGCCCCCATATTAAGTGCTCCATGAACAATGATGGTAAAAGCATTAATAATTGTTGTTATTAATGAGGCTGGTACTGTTCAAATGATGCTTTTTATGGTTAGAAAATGCTAAATAACTTCATCCTCTTGTTGAATCACCTGAGTGGGAAATCAACTGCAGGAGAACTCTACTGACTGCCTGTGTAAGGAGGAACCAGTGAGGTCAAAATTCTGATTAATTTAATAATAATAATTTAAAAGTCCTGTTATCCTCATCCTACAAATTAGGCTCAAACTTACACTGGAAATAAAACATATTTTATTTAAAAATGGAAATATTCCTTCTGTCCCTCCTCTTGAATTTACCAGAGCCTTCAGATGCATCATCCTGGTGGGATATTTGTAACTGCAGGACTATTAATAATGCTGTCACTTTTGTTGAGCATATCAAATACATGAAGTGTGTATAGTGTGTACCCAGTGCCTTGGGGGCCCAAAAGTATGTGGTGCCTGTGGGGTAGCCTGGAATAATGGAAAGACTATGTGCTTTGAGCCCAGGAAAGACCTGTGTTTTATCTTGGCTTCACCAATCACTACCTTATGCTTTTGGCCAAATAAGTTCTCTTTTTGTGCCTAGACTTCTGCGGGCATGCTTCTGACTGTCTTGACTTATGTTTCCTTCCAGCAATCAGAGAAGATGGCATGCCTGGAGGCCGGAATAAGAGCATTGGGCCAGTCCAGGTGAGTTCTAGGCCTCACTCTTTGTGATCCATCCTGGAAGCCAAGGACTCCAGCTGCTCCAGTAGCTGCTCACATTGATCCTCTCATCTGCTGCTGGGGGGAGCCATCTTTGCTTTCATTTCTGTAAAACTACTTTCAGAGCCTGCATATGAAAGTGCCTTGAAAATCTTAAATACATAAGATAATGATTAAAGCTCTTGTGATCCTTCAGCCCTTCCTAAGGATTTCACAGGAAGTGAACCCAATTCTGATTCTAAACCATCCAGAGGATATTTTATGTCAGTCACTTAAGACTGTAGGTAAATAACAGCCTGGCGGAAATCAGCCAGACTACTTTGCTGCTCGATGTCTGTAAAGATATAATCAGCAGAAAGTTCACTGCCTTATTGGTAGAGTAGGAATGACAATACCCATTCAATCCCCCAAACGTTTGCTGAGTACTTTCTCTGTGCCAGCCACCTGTACTGTGGACTCTAGTGGGAGAGGCAGACATGTGAACAGACGTCAGAGTGGAGTAAGCGATGACAGAGGATGCCCAGGGAGTACAAAGGGATGGGCTTCTTTTCCATCTGGACTGGAGCCGTGATTGGGGACTGAAGATACTCAGGGAAGGCTTCCTAGAGAAGATCAAGTTTGAACTGACTCTTGAAGGAAAAGGAGGAATAACTATGATGGGGGTGGGGAGTCAAACATCTTTTATTCCTGCTAGACAGAACAGACTGTGAAAAGACCAGAAGATGACTATTTAAGGAGTGACAGAGTTCACTCAGATAGGCTGGAGCACTGGACGCCTCTAGTGGAGCAGCAGGAGATAGGGCAGATTCCTTGAGTTTGGAATCGTATCTCTAAAGAGTGACCTTCAACCATCTTTGATTATAGCTCCTTAGGTAAAGCCTTTGTGGGGCCAGCCTACACCACTTGTTCTTCTTTGCCAGCAGAACTTCATGAGGATAGAGAGTTGAATCTGTTTATGACCCATCAAGTGAATTTCTCAGCACACTAGTTGGCAGGGACCATGCCTCAAAAATTATTGGTGTGGACCAAGAGGCAACCACTAAGGTTTTAAGTAGACAGAGAGACATGGTCAGATTTGCATTTTAGGAAGATCATTCTAGCAGTGGAAATGGTTTGTGAGGAGCTGGGTAATGGTGAAACTTGAGGCAGAGAAAAAGCAGTTAAAAGGGTTTTACAGAAGTTCAGGCAACAGATATAGATAGTAGTTTTAAGTAGGGCAATGATAGTGCAAATTGAGAGGAAGCAATAGATTCAAGAGCTGTTTAATACATAAAATAGATAGGATTTATCCAGTTGAATGTGAGGGAATGAAAGAGAGAGAGGAATTCAGAGTCGTTTTGAAACATATGCTGATGATATATGGAGGGTTGCCTATCACTTGAGCTTGGTGTATATATATTTGCACTCAATTGGGGTGTGGGTGTGTGCTGTATTCGTTTTTTTTAAATCAAACATTTTTACTTGTGTTATTCAAGTCGTATATATGTCTTGCAAATTAATTTATTTCGGTCTGTACTTACAGCTGCTCTTTTCTTGTGTGGTAAAAAAACATATAACATAAAATCTACCTCCTTAACAAATTGTTAAGTGTACAGTACAGTATTGTTAACTGTACACATTTTTGTACAGCAGATCTCTAGAAGTTTTTCATCTTACGACGGAAACTTCATACCCGTTGAACAGCAGCTCATTTCCCTCTCCCCCGAGTCTCTGGCAACCACCATTCTACTTTCCCCTTCTAAGAGTTTGACTACTTTTGATACCTCATATAAATGGAATCATGCCGGGGCCAGCCGATGGCGCAGTGGTTTAGTTCGCACTTGGCAGCCCAGGGTTCACCGGTTCAGATCCTGGGCACCTGCTGATGCACTGCCTGTCAGCCATGCTGTGGCGGCGTCCCTTATAAAGTGGAGGAAGATGGGCACGGATGTTAGCCCAGGGCCAGTCTTCCTCAGCAAAAAGAGGAAGATTGGCAACGGGTGTTAGCTCAGGGCTGGTCTTCCTCACACACAAACAAAAAAATGGAATCATGCAGCGTTTGTCCTTCTATGACTGCCTTATTTCACTTAGCATAGTGTCCTCAAGGTTCATCCAGGTTGTATCATATGACAGGATTCCCTCTTTTTAAAGGCTGAATAATATTCAATTATATTTATATACTACATTTCATTTATCCATTCGTCTATAGACAGACACTGAGGTCGTTTCCACCTCTTGGCTGTTGTGAATAGTGCTGCAGTGAACGTGGGAGTACAAATATCTCTTCGAGATTCTGATTTCAGTTCTTTTGGATAGATACCCAGAAGTAGGATTTATTGGGTCTTTTGGTAGTTCTATTTTTAATTTTTTGAGAAACCTCCATAACGTTTTCCATAGTGGCCACAGCACTTTACATTCTCACCAACAGTGAACAAGGGTTCCAATTTTCCACGTTCTCTCCAGCACTTCTTATTTTCTATTTTTTTCTGATAAGGGCCATCCTGATAGGTGTGGGGTGATATCTCGCTGTGGTTTTGATTTGCATTTCCCTGATGATTAGTAATGTTGAGCATCTTTTCATATACCTGTTGGCTATTTGTATGTCTTCTTTGGAGAAATGTCTACGCGAGGCTTTTGCCCGCGTTTAAATCGTGTTATTTGTTTTTTTGCTATTGAGTTGTAGGAATTCCCTATGTATCTTGGGTATTAACCCTTTGTTGAATATATGGTTTGCAAATATATTCTCTCATTCTCTAGGTTGCCTGTTCACTTTGTTGATTGTTTCCTTTGCTTTGCAGAAGTTTTTTAGTCTGATGTAGTTCCATTTGTCTATTTTTGGTTTTGTTGCCTGTGCTTTTGGTGTCATATCCAAGAAATCATTGCCAAGGCCAATGTCAAGAAGCTTTTCCTCTGTTTTCTTTTGGGAGTTTTCTATTTTCAGTTCTTAGATTTAAGTCTTTAATCCATTTTGAGTTGATTTTTGTGTATGGTGTGAGATGAGTCTAATTTTATTCTCTTGCATACGGATATCCAGTTTTCCTAGCACCACTTGTTGAGAGACTATCCTTTCCTCATTGTGTAGTCTTGGCACCTTTGTCAAAGATCTTTTGACCATGTATGTGTGGGTTTAGTTTTGGGCTCTCTATTCTGTTCCATGGGTCTATATGTTTGTCCTTATGCCAATACCATGCTGTTTTGATTACTGTAGCTTTGGAATATGTTTTGAAATCAGGAAGTTTAAGGCCTCTAGCTTTGCTGTTCTTTCTCAGGCTTGTTTTGGCTATTTGGGGTTCTTTGTGGTTTCCATATGAATTTTAGGATTATTTTTTCTATTTCTGCAAAAAGTGCCATTGGAATTTTGATAGAGATTGCATTGAATCTGTAGATCACTTTGGGTAGTATGGATGTTTTAACAATATTAAGTCTTTTAATCTATGAACATGGGATGTCTTTGCATTTATTTGTGTCTTTAATTTCTTTCAGCAGTGTTTAATTTCTTTTGGCATTGTTGTCTTTCCCCTCCTTAGTTAAGTTTATTTCTAAGTATTTTGTTCTTTTTGATACTATTGTAAGTGCGATTGTTTTCTTAATTTCCTTTTCAGATAATTTGTTATTAGTATATAAAAATGCAACTTATTGTTGTGTTGATTTGGTATTCTGCAACTTGGCTGAATTCTTTTATAGTTCTAACCATTTTTTGGTGCAATCTTTAGGGTTTTCTACATGTAAGATCATCTTATCTGTGAAAAGAGAGAATTTTACTTCTTCTTTTCTGATTTAGATACCTGTCATTTCTTTTTCTTGCCTAATTGCTCTGGCTTGGACTTCCAGTGCTATGCTGAATAGAAATGGTGAGAGTGGGCATCTTTGCCTTGATCCTGATCTTAGAGGAAAAGCTTTCAGTTTTTCACCATTGAGTATGATGTTAGCTGTGGGTTTTTCATATATGACTTTATTTGTATTAATTCCTTTTATATTTAGATGCAGTAGAAAGTTTATTCATTGGGAAGAATTCTTAAGCATTTCCTCAATGAAAAACCTTTTTCAATATTACCTAATGCTTTTTGAGTACACCGTGTGGCTTCCCACTGATCTTCAGTCACTTACATCTCCAGACTCTCTTCTCTTCATAATTGAGGGAGCTGATACTCAGAAAAGCCTATTTCATCTGTCATTGCATTTGGCCTTTTGGTACTAGGCATATAATTTTCCTTTTAGTCTTTTACTGTTTATACACTGTGGTATGTTAGGAGGAGAGAGCTGTGATCTCCAGGTTCTTAACTGTGTTTAATTATAATTAAAAATAAGAAAGGATACATACCTTTTGTTCATCTGCACTTTATAACTGTCTTAGGTTAACCTCCCAAGTCTGTCTGACTCAAACCTGCATACTTCTTTGCTCCAGCAGCCTGTGAGAGAACCCTGAACTACAAGGGAGGTGGCATTATCTCCATTTTACAGATGAGGGAGCTAAGACTCAGAGAACTTGAGTGAGTTACCCAACAGTAAGTGCCCAGCTAGGAAATGACAGGTGAGATTTGAATCCAGGTTCAAGCACTCCTGACTGTGTCATCTCCTGTTCAGTGCATCAGTGATTGCCCACCTGTCCTGGGGAACCCACAGGGAGAGACAGGTGCAGGCCAACTTTGGCTCCCAGCTGGAATAAGCTGACTTTACCAGGACTGGCCCTTTTCACCCAGCTTCTTTCACCCATGCCCTCCAGGCTCTGATCTTGCTCCCACCACCATCACTGAGGCTGCTTCGGTCAGAGCCTGAGTAGATGTCTTGTAGTTTGATGGCACCATTTGTCTTCACATGTCTTATAAAATATAAACAATGATTTCAGTGTTCTAAGGACCCCTAAGAGAAAAGATTTGGGTTTTTTGCTACATGTGACTGAATAAAGACAGACAACCCCTCCAATTTGATGTGCAATCCAAGCTATTTAAAATCAATCACTCAACTTGTGCACCAGTTAAATGTTTCTTGTTTTCCCTCCAAGTCTTATGTGCTGGCTGGTTTCCAGTTCTAAATGCCTCCTGTATTTATTTATTTTGTTTGTTTGTTTTTGGTGAGGAAGACCAGCCCTGAGCTAACATCAGTTGTCAATCCTCCTCTTTTTTGCTGAGGAAGACTGGCCCTGGGCTAACATCCATGCCCATCTTCCTCTACTTTATATGGGATGCCGCCACAGCATGGCTGACAAGCAGTGCGTCGGCAGGTGCCCGGGATCCGAACCTGCCAACCCCGGGCTGCCAAGCGCGAACTAAACCGCTGTGCCACCAGGCCGGCCCCGCCTCCTGTATTTATGATTGGAGCAGCTCAAGGTTTCCTCACAGGCTGCTGGAGCAAAGAATTATTCAGGTCTGAGTCAGACAGACTTGGGAGAAAACGTCCTGCCAGGCTTTCCATAGGAACAAGAAATTAAAATTCATCTGGCTCTTACTCCTTAGAACTCATTCTCATTCTGTGTGCTGAGTTTATCCAGTTAGGCCTCAACTCTGGGTTAGACACTTTATAAAAGAAGTGTTTATTCACTCCCTATATGGTAGAGTACCTAGAACCTGGACTGAATACTTGGATACTTTGGCCTCTTCTTCACACTCCTGCCCAGATATGGGCACACGTCGTGATCGTGGGCAAATCAGTTCACCTTTCTGAGCTACAGTTTCTTCTTATTTATTCAGTAGGCTTAAGAATGTCTTTCTTACTAAGAAAATCCATGTGAAGGTTCATGGTCAGTACTTAATAAGTGAATATCTGTTCATTTATCCAACATGCATTTACTGAGTACTTACTTTTTTCTAGGGTCTATCACAGCCTTAGGTCTTGTAGAGTAAATTTTTATGATACATTATCATAAGTGCCATAAAAATAACAACAGTGATGATGAAGACATCATTGTCAACTGTCCATAATTGTTGCTATGTGCTAAGTTCTTTTCTAAACATGTGATAATATATTAACTAATTTAATCCTCACAACAATTCGATGAGATAGGTAATATTATTCTCTGCACCATAGAGATAAAGGAACTTAGGTTCAAATAGTTAAATGACTTGCCCAAGATTATACAACTAGAAAGTGTCAGAACCTAGATTAGAACAAAGGTGGTCTGACTCTAGAATTCATACTCTTGACCACTATGCTATTTTGGCTGTCTCAGAATACACAGAATTATGAGTGGGTAGAAAAGGACCTAAAATTCTGTCTAGGTAGGATGATAGAAGGATTCACAAAGAAGGTGGCATTTGAATTGGGTCTTAAAGGGCAAGTAGGAGTTTGTTATTGAAGAGTGGTATTTCAGGGGTAGGAAAATACAGACTCAAGGACAAAGAGGAGTGTTGAAGAACCTAGAGGCTTGAGAGGAGAGTAAATTGGCAGGAGGAAGGCCATGGTGCTGGGAGGCAAGCAACCCAGCTGTCCTAAGATTAGTTGAGAGACCTGGAGTATGGGAATGGAGGGGAGGGAATCTTGGTTTCTCTCTAGAGAGTTCTGGGAATCCCTGTGAGGTTTACATAAGTTCTCAGTTGTAAAGAAGGAACAGAGCACTAACACGTATCAATTCCTTGTCAAAGATATCAGAGGAAGAGATCGAAAGGATCATGTCTGGGCAGGAATTTGAGGAAGAGGCTAATCACTGGAGCAACCATGGTGACAGCGACCACAGTTCTCCTGGGAACAGGGCTTCAGAGAGCAACCAGCCCTCACCAGGCTCCACACTCTCCTCCAGGTGAGTTTGGAGGCGAACTCTGCATCATCTAGGGATCACCTAAAGAGTGGACCCACAAGGAACCTCTGGGCTGGGTATTCCTGCCAGTCTGTCTCCACCGTTGTACTCTTGCTCTCTCAGTCTTTTGAGGTAGGGGCCAGATGATGCATAGCAGCATTTCACAGCCCATTTTTTGCTAAAGACCTTGAAAATGTCAGCAGTCTCTTCTGCAGACGGGTAAAATGCTATAGTTGCTATCCGTGCCCATACGTTCTTCACCTAACAGAATAACACTTTAAATGTAGCTCTTTTCTCTCATTTACTTTATCATGGAAGTAAAACTACATTGACAATGTTGAATTGTTATAATTTCTCTGCCTCAGCAAGAGTGAAGATTCTCACTTCATAAATTTTAAGAAACAGTGAAAACTAAGCTGCTGTCATTTAAGCTGCTATCAAGTCAAATTTGCTGCTTTCATTGAATACCAATTTGGAGACTCTTGATTCAAGAACAGTATCTTAGGTTAGTAGTTAGTTGTTAGGTGTGAAATATAGCCGTCAGCCACCAGAGAAAGTTTCCTTTCCCCAGAAATCTTTCTTATAGGACAGCAGTTGACAAACTTTTTCTGTAAAGGCCAGATAGTGAATATTTTAGGCTTTGCAGGCTATACGGTCTGGGTCTCAACTGCTCAACTCTGTTTGTAAAATGAATGCTTGTGGCTATGTTCCAGTAAAACTTCATTTATCAAAACGGGCACTGGGCCATAGTTTATAGACCCTGGTTACAGGAGATGCATCTAGGTAAAAGTACAGGATTTTTTTTTTTAATTAATTGACAGAGTGGTTAGATTTCTCCAAGAAAGGGGAGGAAATTAAGAATCTGTCTTTCTCTTGGTATTTCGTTGTAACTTTTATTCATTCAGTTGTTCCTTAGTTCATTCCTTCCTGTGAATGTTCAGGGAGTTTGTTGCCACATGCCAGGTTCCTTGCTAGTTACTGGATTTGTTTTGTGGCCTGGCAAGGAACTTACCTGTTTGTGCCTTAGCTTTCCTAGCAGTTAAAAATATAAACACCCACCTTTTTCATCATAGTCTTTGAGTATCCATTAACTCTGCAAATGTGGCATCTGTACAAAGAATTCATTCAACCAATATTTATTCAGTACCTGCTCTGCCAGGTCCTGGGTGTCCACTGGTGAGCCACACATACACACATCCGCACAGAGTCCGTGTCTAGTAGGGGAGACATGCGTGTAACCACTAATTATGTCCCTGGCTTGGTGAAGACAGACTGCATGGCCAAAGAACATCTGAGCCACTTTCTAGCTCATTTCCTTTGAGTAGGCAGTAGACCTGCCATGGTTCTGCTTGACATGAGACTTTTCTCTTCAGTAGGTCTGTGGAACTCAACGGATTCATGACATTCAGGGAGCAGTACATGGGGATGTCTGTGCCTCCCCACTATCAATACATACCGCACCTTTTTAGCTATTCTTCCCACTCGCCACTTCTACCCCCACAAGCTCGCAGCCTGGATCCCCAGTCGTACAGTCTGATTCACCAGCTGGTATCAGCCGAGGACCTGGAGCCATTGGGCACGCCCATGTTGATTGAAGATGGGTGAGTGACCCCTGCCTATTTAGCTCTTGCAGCTTCAAAATGTTCCCCACCCACACTACCTTCATCCCTGGCTGCTATGCCCTGTGCTTCAGAATGAGTCAGGGGGATAATGGGTGATGACTCAATCATCAGAGGACAAATCTGTGCTTATCTTTGAAGTCAACGGTTCCTTATTTTTCTCCTGAGCATCTTTTCTCATAGAGTTGGCTATTTATCAATCCCTGTGGAATTTGGATTAAAGGGCCTTTGTTTTTGCTTGGGCCTAGGTAAGCCAGGCCCTGGGATGACTCTGAGCACTTCTGTGCCAGAGATGAGCTATAATTCTCGGGATAATCACACATCAAGTCTAGGCTCCTTAAGAAGGCAGTCAAGGCACTAACTGGTTCTGGCCTGTCTGCATCCCTAGCCCACATACCCATGCCTAGCATCGTGCCATGTGCTGTGTGCAGGCCTGAGTGGGTGGAAGGAATAGTCTTTCAATCCTCTTTTGGCTCTACCTGGGTAGATAATAGTTCAGTCTTTAGGCCCACCTACTCCTTTGGCCTAGAGCATAGGCTATTTGAGTGTTATCAGGCTTAGACCCCCTAAAAAGTATCCTGACATTTCTTAAGCTAGTCTCCAGTTTCAGAAGAGGAAATTCAAATATCCACCTAGATAGGCCACACAAAACTTCTATAAATCTGGGCATGGAGGGTGTGGGGAAGAGTCATGCCAAGGGGCCTTGAGAGAAAGAAAACTGGGACCCCATTTCCTCGGCCCAGAGATGAGAAATGCCCTGCCCCTTCCATCCAGCAGTAGCTTGGAAGGGCTGAGCAATTCTAGTTCCTGAACTCTCACCAGCAGGGGGTGCAGTGAGAGCAGGAAAAGCAGCTGAACGTGTTCTGCTCTTTCAGCCATCTGGCCCTGAGGCTCTTTTTTGTGCCAGTCCTTATATTGGGTGGGCACCAGATCCACCCTAATGGAGCTCTCATTGCCAAAACTAGTGCAGGAGTGACTGGGAATTTTCTCTAACACACGGGACATTAGTGGACACCAACATTAAAAGTCATATACTTCTTGATAATTGCATAAATTTCTAAGCCTCCTTTCCCCTCAGCTACCTTTTCTCACCAAACCCACCTCTCCAGCCCTGAGCTTGCTGCTGGCCCCAGTCTCTTTATCATTAGACTGAATCGAATGGAGCTGCAGATCCATGAGCAAGGGCCAGGAGCCCACTGCCAGACCCTTTGTGCCCCCGCCCTCACCCTCTGGCCATTGGAAGTGACTTTCTCCTGTCTCTACCCCTCAGATATGCTGTGACCCAGGCAGAGCTGTTTGCCCTGCTTTGCCGCCTGGCTGACGAGCTGCTTTTTAGGCAGATTGCCTGGATCAAGAAACTGCCTTTCTTCTGCGAGCTCTCAATCAAGGATTACACATGCCTCCTGAGCTCTACATGGCAGGAATTAATCCTGCTGTCCTCCCTCACCGTTTACAGCAAGCAGATCTTTGGGGAGCTGGCTGATGTCACCGCCAAGTACTCACCCTCTGATGAAGAACTACACAGGTGAGAGCTGCTGGCTGGGGAGGAAGTCCCAAGCAACCAAACCATTGTCATCCCTGCAAGGTGGCAGAGTTGCCTGGCACTCCAAGGGATGGGCATTAAAGCCACACAGGGCTGGATTTGAATCCTCACCCTGCCACTGTCTAGCTTTGTAACCTTTGTCAAGTCTCTGATCCTCAGGTTCTAAATTTTTAAAATAGGATAATAACAATACTCCCCAATAAGGTAGTTGTGAGGAATAAATGATATTGTGCAGCAAAGCTTAGCAAAGTGCTAAGTTGTTATTTTTATCATATCTGGATTACTAAGGTAAGATAATGTATCTGGGAAAAACAAAAATCTAAACTTTGCCTACAAGGTGAGGGGCTCTGAGCTGTAGTTTACAATATAAGAGTGAGACCTAGGAGTCACTGTAGTACCTACTGTGTGCCAGGCACCGGGATAGGGATTTTATATTATTTTCTTATTTTTTTCTCACAGCCTTCAGCATTATAGGTGTTGTTGTGCCTGTTTTGTAGATGAGGAAACTGAAGTTCAGAGAGACCTGCCCTTGAGGGTTTGGGTTTGAATCAAGAGCCTGGATTTGAACCTGTGCCTGCCCAACGGCAAAGCTTAGGCTCTTTAGATGCAGTGAGATGGTAAGAGCACAGGAATAAGAGACTGAGCTGTTCTTCTTGACATTTTCTGGCATAAAGCCTCATCCCAGCTGGCCAGGATCCTTCTAACCTGCCTGTCTAGAGCAGGTCTTCTACTTACTCACTTTGGAGACCTGGAGCACGTGGTAACGTCCCCAAATCAGGACAAATGATCAGTTGATAGAACTTTTCTGGCTGATCAGTTTATCCCTATGAAAAATAAAGCTTAAATCACACTTAAATAGACATTTCGATAGTTCACCTTTATTGGACAGTTTAAAATAATGGAAGTCATGGGATTTCAGAGCACCAAGAAAGAGGAAAGAAAAGGTGCCCCCACTGATGAAAGCTGGAGAACGTGGGATACCAGTCCCCACACTTATCTACACAGGACTGGAGTGCATGTCCTTCTACCACCCAGTCACCATGGCTTAAAGACAAGCTGAGTCTTAGGCTGGGAGCAAAGCTCCAAGACCCTCAAGGGCCCTTTGCACAGCTGAGGGAGGGAGGAGTCTGGGTGCCGACTCACTCCCCTGGTTTTCTAAATTTCCTTTTTAATGATGCTTTCTGGCTTCAGGGTGATCCATAAATGACAGAGTTTTGAACCCAGCTGACACTTTGTCCTGTAAACAGAGCTATCTGATTTTGCACATGACCTAACCCCTTGTCTTGAGCCTCTAATTCATTGTAACCATCAAATTCCTGTCTCCTGCTCTGTAACTCTGGGCCAACTGAGTGTTTGGATAGCAGTCAACCTGCTCTTAATATTGTCAGGGTTTGCAGAGCTGGTCCAGCAAGCCCGGCCTCCTTATTTGCCTGGAATCCACCAGTGCAGCCTGAGGCTGCCTACAAAGTCAGCCTGTGGGCTTCACTCTCTGCAGAATGATGAGTTTTCCCAGGCCCTCTGCAGGTAGGCAGGGATCACTGGCCATGCAGGGCTCTCTGTGTCTTTGAGCTTCATAAGCTACCCCACCCCACTGTATCCAGTCGCTTGAGCTCCAAGCACAAGGCAGGAGCCAGGAATAGCTGAATTAGGGAAGGAATTTTTATTTCCTACAAATTCTCCTTACCAAAAAGAATCTAGAGCTGTACTGTTCAATTTAGTACCCACTAACCTCAGGCGGCTTTTTAAATTAAAATTAAATAAAATTAAAAATTCAGTTTTCATTTGTACTAGCCACATTTCAAGTGCTCAGTAGCCACATGTGGCTAGTGGCTTCTGTATTGGACAGTGCAGTAATAGAACATTTCCATCATCACAGAAAGTTCTTTTGAACAATGCTGACTCTAGAACACATGTTGCTGAGCTCTCAAGTGGGTTCCAAGGATAGAAATAGATTTGCTGTTAGGAGTCTCATTCCACTATGAAGTCCTTCAAGAGGAGAGAGATGAGTTAAACTTGGACATGCTAGTTCTGATTCCATGCCCATTTACTGAGCACCTACCGTGTGTGTCTGAGGGAGGGGTGTTGGAATCACAGATGATGCAGACATGGTTTCTGACTCTGAGATGAGAGCCCCTATTCTTGGTTAGGGGATTGGGAGACATAGAAACAGATAAAATCTACAATCCAGGGTGATACTGGAGGGGATTGAGGGGCATATGAGGGACTGTGCAAGCGTAGACTGGGGAGTGAGTACCTCTCCTTGCATAATTAAGGAATGCTTGCCAGAGGAAAAGACATTTGAGCTGCATCTTGAAGTGGGATTTTTCTAGGCAGATTATAGAAAGCAGGAGGAAGGCAGGAGAATGACACAGAGTCCTAGAAGTTGGAGATTCTAGTTGGTTGGTTTGTGCAGGGAACCCAAAGCAATCCTGTGGATTACGATATAGAGAGAACATATCTGAGAGAGAAATAAGGGGAGAAATGACTGGAGAAAAGGGTACAGAAAAGACAGGTCATGAAGGTAAACAAATGCCAATCTAGAGAATTTGGATTTTGTTGTGTAAGTAGTAGTAAGTCATAGCATGTTTTTAAGTGGAGCAATTACATGGTCAGGTTGCATTTGAGAAACATCCCTGTAACTGTAAAACCCAGGATGGATTAGCATGGACAGGCTAGAGGACACTGGCTGGGTCGGAGGCTGTTCCAGAGCCCAGGTAAAAGAAAACAATGCCTGGACAATGCAGCAGTGACTATGGGAATAGAGAGGGCAGCACAGAGTTGACAGATGGCAAGGAGGTAAAGTCAGTGGGACTTCAGTGAGTGGAAAAGTTAGAGATGCTGCCAGGTAGGTGGGCACAATTCTCTTAGCCAAGATAATGGAGCCTGGGAAGAACAGGCTGAGATGAGCCACTTTGAATTTTACTTGGGGTCTGTTGAGTCTGTGATGCGTGTGAAACTGCCCAGGAGCTCAGAGGAAATGGAAGTATGAAAACCTCTGGAATCAGATTCATCACTGTAAAACAGTCCTTACTCTGCTAGAAACCCAGGGTGTGGAGTCTGTAATTGGCCGTAGCTGTTTCCTACCTTGCCTGCTCCTGCGTTACTCCCACTCCCCCAAAATGCCTTTACTTTTTCACAACTTTTGACTGCAAGTGAGTTCCTGCTGTCATGAAAAGGCTTTTCCCCGATGATGCATGACCACCTCCTTTTCTCTTCTCAAATATTGAATCAAATTTATGGTGCCCATTTTCCTTAATCAGGCTGTTATCAGACAGTGAGCTGGGTGAATTTGATTTAAAGCAGATTGTAGCACCAGCCAGTGACTGCTCCTGGCCCTAATCAAGACTCCTTCACTCTCAGCAGAAGATGCTTTGCACTAGATGGGCTTTAATGGCCACTTCTGTCTCATGAGCACCAGCTCCATTTCTGCCAGATCTCGGGAAAGTTGCTCTCGGCTTCCCTACTCAGCCCCTAGCTATAAGGTTCAGGAAAACATACAGTCTTTTTTTCCTGCTTTGTTAATGGGAGCAATGATGATGTTGCTAATTATATTACTAATGTAATGATAATAGCTAATAATTATAGATTGTTTATTGTGCCAAATTCCATCTTAAGTGCTTTGACATCTTAAGTGCTTTTATTTAGTCCTCACCACAACCCTAAGAGACTGCACCGATCCTATCCCTGTTCTACAGATGAGGAGTGTGAGGTTCAGAGAGGTGAAAACTCAAGGCTACAAACTCCAAAGACATGGAGTTGAGATTGTCACCTAGATCTGTTGTGCTCCAAAGCCCAGGCTCTTTACCGTTACTCTATACTAAATTCTTTAGCCTTCTCAAAAGTTTGACTTTCTGGAATGTGTCCTGGAGCTGTGGTCTTACTTTTCATCTTGGAGTCTGTATGTGGGTGCTGAGGTGGCAGTTCTCTAAGGTTGTGGCTGACGACTGCTCCCGGGAGTAGGTGCACTGAGATGAATGAAAAAGAGGCAGCTGGGCCTCTCAGCCCCTTTAATGGGACATAACTTATATAGTGTCAGCTTCAATTGCTGACTGAATGGTCCAGTGGTTTGGGGGATCCTGGCAGCAATGTTTTCCTTGTCCTAGCATGCTTGTGTAATGGGAACCTAGAAGAAGAATGGGTGTGTTTGTCCAACTTTCTGGCTTTGAATGCTGATAATTTGTAGACAGGGAATACAGGGGCGTTAGAACTGTGGAGTGGGCAGATGTGGAGGAGGCACGGCTGCAGGAGAAAGCAGGCCCATGGAACAGAGAACAACTTGTTTATCAAGGGGTGGGATGCGGGGTGTGGAGGAAAGCTTTGCAGTCAGGCTGTGGAGACTGAGTGGGGGCTGCTGGGCTGGCCTCCAGCCACCCACCACTGCCAGGGGTCCAGGATGGTTGCCTGTCCTAGGAAATTTGGAAAAGAGGGTATGTGCTCTCCCCAAGAGAAAGGGCAGATCTGGGGCATATGCTCAGGCCAGGCACTTGGGAGCTTCTTTGTGTCTCTCAGGTCAAGACTCAGCCAGGAATAGGTTTGACACTGCTGGCTAGGGGTCTGGCTGATAGCCACACACCTGCAGGTTCTGCAGTGCCAGAGTAAGCAGTTGGGGCAAGAGGTTGCTGATTAAGGGAGAGAGCGTTATCTTTGCTTGCTACACTGCTCGGCCACCAGAGAGATGCTGACACTGCTGCTCTGCTTGAGTCCTCCTTTTTTATGTCCTACCCCATCCCATCCCCACTACGCCCCTCCAAGCAGATAGTAGGTGGAATTTGCAGTAAAGACCTTTTTCTTCTCAAGAACAGAAGTAGCCAACAAAGTACTGTGATTGAGAAATGATCTTCACTGCCAGGCACAGTGCCTCCTGCAGGTCTCAGCGTCATGAAGGCACTGCAGGGGCAGTTCTGTGCACTGCAGCAAACCCAGCACCCACTCTGGGTTGGGCTCTGGGCTGAGTTGCTGTGGGAACACAGAGCTCCTGCCGTCCCCTGTGGTAGCCTTTCCCAGTTACCAGTTAAGAAGAAGACACCAGGGAGTGGACAGTGTAGTGCTGAGAAGGTGGTAGGCTTGGAATTAGAAAAGTTAGGTTTAAACCTAGACTCTACCAACACTTATTTACTATGTAACCTTGGGGAAGGCACCTCTTTTTCTGCTTCCTCATCCCTAATATGGGGGTAATATTATCTCACAGGTTATCAAGAGGTTAAAATATAAGAATGCAATAGGGGTACAGTGAATAACCTCTCTGAGCCTTTGTTTCCACATGTGAACAAAGGATTCTAATATCCATTTTGTGGATTGTTTGGTAGTATCCAGTGAAATAATGTAGTGCTTCCATGTCAGCCTCCAAGCATGGAAGCTTAACAAAGTGCCTGGCAAGTAGCAAACACTCAACAAATGGTAGATAAGGTTATTATAGTGGTTATTCGATATAAATTTGTTTATTAGTCAGTCTGGGAGAGTATTAATAAAGTTGTAAAAGCCTCTGGGCCAGGTGCAGAGGTAAATGGAGTCAGCCAGGAGTCAACCATTGTAGTAGTTCAAATCTCAGCTGACTGGAAGAAGCTTCAGCTCAGACCTACTGGGAGCCAAGCCGAGGCAGAGGGTCAAGAGCTCCGGATTGCAAGTAGCTGCTGCTGTGGCTCCCCCTGGTGCTTGAGAAGTGCAGATGCCTCTGGCCCCAACCAGAGCCAGGCTATCCCCAGGAAAAAGAAAATGTCCTGCTTGCCCAGGAAGTCAAGCTCTTGCAAAGCCTTCCAAGTCAATGCAGAAAGCAGTAGTGCCCAGACATCAGTAGTACATCACGAGGTGTTCTGGACCCTACCCAGACAGGGCCTTCTTGCCTGACATGGGGCTGCAGTACCCAGATCTGAACATGTCACCAGGAAGCAGTCCTGGGGCTAAGCATCTTCTCTCTGTGACTGAGCTGCATCTAAGGCCTGTCTAGAACTCTCCTTGGGCCACAGTGCAGCTCACTCCTAGAAGGGCGGAGGCTGGGCCTGACCCTAGCTTTTGTGAACTCCTGCTTCCCCGCTGAGGCTTTGCCTCCTTGGTTTGGTGGTGCCTTCATCTCTGGTATGAGATATTCCCCCCTATGACCCAGAATATTAATCCCTTAGCCTAGGGCTCCTTTACTTAAAACTTGGTCTTCCTTCAAGGAGCTTACTCCTAATCCAAAGAAAGGAGCATAGTCAGCATTGACTCTTCTCTGCTAGGGGATGCCACCTTAGATATTGGGAAAACCAAGGCCTTGGGGAGTTAGCCCAAATTTCAGGTTCTAGCTCTGCCATCTGATAGCTGTATCTTTGAACTGCAGTTTCTCGTCCGTGCAGTGGTGTTGATAATCCCACCTAGCCCGTAGGGCTGAGAAAATTAAATGAGATCATGCACATGAAGTGTCCAGCACAGAGACTGGCATGGCATGGAGGCTCAGTTCATGTTTTCCTCCCTCTGAAGGGAGGAAGTGAAGTCAGCTGAAGTCAGGGGTGCCAACTAAAATTTTCACTGTGCGTAACCTCAGCCCTGCTGGAAGCAGTGAACCTAAATAAATACCATCAGCAGTTTTTTCTGCATTGTGGCAGAGGCTCACATAGAGTCACCATGGCAGCTGTCTTTGATACTGGAGGCTGCATCTCAGCAATAGCAGCATCTTAATAATATCATATTTCTCCACAGTTACCTCCCAAACCTCCTTTGGTCCTTGTTACCCCAAGCAGGCAAGCATTATTATTTTACAACCTCAAAGCTTAGAGGGGTCATATGACTTTTCCAAGCTCTCATAGCTTTTGTGTGATGGAGCTGGATTTGAACTTAGATTTTATTGACGCCACCTGACCTTCAGAACAGCCACTTATATGAGCTGCCTTGATTTCTAGACAGGCCATGGATCCACCTGTCCTTCACAAATGGTTCTGGATTCCATTTCCCCCAACCTCAGCCTCTTTCCTATCTTAGATGCCTTAATGAACTGTAGGAGACCTCTGTCTTCCCTTCCCTGGCCTCTGCTGGCATCAGAGCCCACTGTCAACACTTGTGTCTGTTCCCCAGATTTAGTGATGAAGGGATGGAAGTGATCGAGCGGCTCATCTACCTGTATCACAAGTTCCATCAGCTAAAGGTCAGCAATGAGGAGTATGCCTGCATGAAAGCAATTAACTTCTTAAATCAAGGTGAGTGGCTGGAGGGTGAAAAGAAGGGACCTTTTTTTTTTTTTGCCAGTGAGCATTTGCCCTCATGTTTCACCCCCCTTTACCCTCGGAAGTGTCACACAGAATCTGTCATACCGTGTGAGTACCAACAAGATTGGTACCTGTGCTCCCCATATCATCATTCTGCTCCTCTGTAGTGCAGGGCATGCTTTGGAATTTTCCTTCAAACCTAAATGCAAAACAATAAGCAAACACATAGATACGGAGAACAGATTGGTGGTTACCAGAGGGGGAATGGGGGACGGGGGGAGGGCAAAATGGGTAAAGGGGGTCATTTGTACAATGACGGATGGAGACTAAACTTTAGGTGGTGAACACAATGTAATGTACACAGAGGTCGAATTATAATGATGGTCACCTGAAATATATATAATGTTATAAACCAACGTTACCTCAATTAAAAAAACACAAACCCCAAATGCCACAGTCTCTATAACTCATAGAGGAAGGAAGAGGATTCGCTTTGTTTAGTCAGTTTTAATGCATTTAAACACAGACACCAAGGACAGTACATGCGTCATTTAAAATATGTACCAAGTCTACCAGCAGCTGAAGAAGAGCAGAGTGACTGATGAAACTGTTAGAGATAAGGCCTCTGTGACAGGCTGGCAGGGGTTCTGACAGTCCCACCAGGGCAGAGTGGGGGTATGCAAAAACTCACACAAGCATATCAAGCATGGCTGTTATTTAGAAGAGTGCTGGATGTGATTTATGTGGAGTATTACCTGCGAAGTGGCGCTTGGTACAAGCTGCTGGTGACCAGAGTATGAAGGAGAATTTGTATTTTCTTTTTTCCAAAGTAGCATGAGGGCTCTGCTCTATTCTGAGTGGAACTGGGCTGTTTTTTTTCTTTTTACCATTTTTTTTTTTATTGATGTCTTAATAGTTTATAACACTGTGGGGTTTTAGTTGTACATTTTTGTTTGTCCGTCTTCTTGTGGATGTAACCCTTCACCCCTTGTGCCCCCACCCCCCTTCCCCTTGGTAACCACCAGTCAGTTCTCTCTGTCTGTGTGGAACTGGGCTGTTTTGCTGCCTGTGACATTAAATGCTCTGTTCCCGTATTCAGTTTCCTAGTCCAGAGACTCTCAATCCCCTCCTCTGTGCCCGCTCCTCCCCACTCACTGGACAAACCTCCTCCTGCTTCTGCACCATTCACACATTTGTCTGGTGTTCTCTGTGCCTCCTGTAGGCCAAGCCTGTGTTGAGTGTTAAAAACATTGAAATAAATTAGATCCCAGGTCCCTGGCCTCAAGAAGTATACATTCTGGTGGCACTTGACACATTACTTGAGCCTCAGATGAGGGAACGTCAGTAGCAACTACTTGGAGGAGGAGAAATCTAAGCAGGGCCTCAAAGGATGGGTAAGATTTATATATAGAATATATATGTTCTATTATATATATATAAAAGGGGTAGGTGTGTACAGTAGTCCCCCCTTATCTGCGGAGGATACGTTCCAAGACTCCCAGTGGATGCCTGAAACCACGGATAGTACCAAACCCTACATATACTATGGTTTTCCTATACATATGTACCTATGATAAAGTTTAATTTACACATTAGGCACAGTAAGAGAATAACAACAATAAGGAATAATAGAACAATTACAACAATATACTGTAATAAAAGTTACCGTAGATCTTAGCAACCTCAGCATATGATTTTTTTCTTTCCTTATTAAGTCGGTAACTTTCACTTCTTCACTTAAAGGAAGCACTTTACGGCTTCTCTCTAGCATATCTGAATTGCCAGCATCACTATTCTTGCACTTTGGGGCCATTACTAAGTAAAATAACGGTTACTTGAACACAAGCACTGTGATACCGTGACGGTCAATCTGATAACTGAGACGGCTACTCAGTGACTAACAGGCAGGTAGCAGATACAGTGTGGATCTGCTGGACAGAGGGACAGTTCACACCCCACCCTGGGCAGGATGGAGTGGGAGGGCACAGAATTTCATCATACTACTCAGAATGGCGTGCAATT
Source organism: Tapirus indicus (assembly GCA_031878705.1). Taxonomy (NCBI): domain Eukaryota; kingdom Metazoa; phylum Chordata; class Mammalia; order Perissodactyla; family Tapiridae; genus Tapirus; species Tapirus indicus. The sequence goes on along the minus strand of CM062929.1, from coordinate 27,972,602 downwards.
TAAAACTTATGAATTGTTTATTCCTGGAATTTCCATTTAATATTTTCGGACCACCATGAAACAAACTGTGGAAAGCGAAACCACAGATAAGGGGGAACTGCTGTATATATATATAAATATACACATATACATTATATGTATATACACATTATATGTATATGTTATAATATATATATACACACACACTATATATATATAAGAGAGAGAGAGAGAAATCTGTATATAGAAGAACTGGAATGACAGCCCAGGTAGAATGGTGTGAGCGGAAGCACATAGACCGTGTGTGAGTATATGTACAAGCATGAATGTGCAGGTACCAGAAGGTTTCTGATTGGCTCCAACAAAGGGCAAATTTAAAGATATTGTGAAGGGTAAATTGGGTATGGTAGATTCTTCAGTCAGTTTTCAGCATCCACTGGTGCTCGTTTTGTGCCAAGCCCTGTGCTGGGAGCTGGGTGTGAAGTGGAGAAAGATGCAGCCTACCCCTCAAGGGGCTCAGTCTACTGATTGTCCTTTATAATTTTTTCCTTCTTTATCTGATTTCTCTTGCCTTATCTAGAGCTTTGTTCCTCCATGTCAGAAAAAAAAAGGTCCCCTGTCATGACAGTGTTTAATAATTTTTAATTGAAAGATGCACATATTCAAGAAGCTGGTGTTCGTTCCACATTAGAAAGCCCCTCCCATTTCCTGTGTGGTTTCTTCACAGACATCAGGGGTCTGACCAGTGCCTCACAGCTGGAACAGTTGAACAAGCGATACTGGTACATCTGCCAGGATTTCACTGAATATAAATACACACATCAGCCTAACCGCTTTCCTGACCTCATGATGTGCTTACCTGAGATTCGATATATTGCAGGTAACATCCTGGGTGCTGGGCTTCCAACCGGTCCTTGCTTCCCTTAGCTTGTGAAGGGAATGCGGCAAGCTGTGTTTTCAGGATGCTCATTCCAGGCCTATCACCAGCTGCGTAAAAGAGGTGCTACCCTTGCCCTCAGAAAAGTTACATTGTAACGAGAAGTTTGTATTTTCTTTGTGGGGAAGAGAAGCTAAAGTTTCCTGAGCGCCTGTGATGTGCAGGGTACTTTGTGGCCTTATATCATTTAATCTCAGAACAATCTCTGCGAGGCTGGTGGTTGGTGATATTATAGTCATTCTATGGATGGGAAAACAGTCTCAGAGTTTCTCAAATTAACTTCATTTCCTGAGTTGTAAACTTTAAAAGGGTGAATTTTATGGTATGTGAATTAATTATATCTCAATTTAAAAAATTAACTTCATTTCATACAATTGCCTATATGTTTTCAGGGATCATTCATTTAAAGTAATATCTTTAAAATAATTCTCAAAATCCTGGGTTTGCAAAGGAATTTTTGTTGTTGTTGTTTTGTGGTCTTGACCCCCTCCTGAGCTTCTTGACATTGAAATAGGTCCATTTCAATTAAAATCCTGGCTATCATTGTTATTGCTGCTTTACTTCATTTGGTAAAGATTCTTGTTTATAGTTATTCAGCACACGCTGAGGGGCCGCTCAGAAATGTGACCTCTAGCCTGAGATTGTTTCTGTCCAATTCAGCAATACAATTTTTGAGGAAAAACTTTTCAATCTAACAAAGAAATTTTTTTCTACTTTTTGGGCCCAGAGTAGTCTAGCAGATGTGAACTGGACCTAACCTAACCTATTGGAATTTTAGGGATGTTTTAATAGTTTATATCTCAGCATTTTCAAAACTATGTTCTACCAAATGAGATATTAATCAGGCGCTCTCTGAAATAAAAAGAAGTCAGAAATTATACCCCACTATCCACCACAGAACTGGGTTCTCAACCCTGGCAGCACTTTGAATCACCTTCAAAACTATTAAAAAATATCTGTGCTTGGGTTTCACCTCCAGAGATTCTGACTTAATTGGTATGGAGTGGGGCCTGGACATCAGTATTTTTTAAAAACTCTGCAGGTGACTCTAAGGTACTGTCAGGGAGAAGAACCACAGCCTCAGATATTTACAAAGTATATTAGCACACTAAATGCTCTGAGAAGTCCTCCAATAAAGAAGCCTGTACACCTATTTTTAATCTCAAATTTATTTGCCCATGTGACCCCCCCCTCCTTTTTTCCTCAGTACTTTCATTAACCCATTACACTATTCTAAAGAGCAGTGTTTTATGCAATGCTAGTTAGAAAATCTATCAGGAAAAAAAGAAAACAGGCTATAAGTTTCTCATGGTATTTTAGCTCTAAGAGGGCATCTTGGAATACCTCTCAGTTTCAGATTTCCTCATCTGTAAAATGGGGATAAAAAGTAATATCTATCACACAGAAATACTGTGAGAATTAAATGAGGTAATGCATTTAAACACCTCACATAGAGGAAGTATTCCCTGGGTACTGGCAATGATTATTCTTTGCACCGTTCCTACACTCCCTAGGGCACCACAGCGGGGCTGGGTATCAGGACGTTAGCCCAGTCTGTCTGACTTGTGAGATATTCCTGGCACTTTCCTTGCCCCAGTCACTCAAAAAGGCAACATTCTCCCTTCCCCAGCCCAAGAGGAGGAAGGCAAGTCCACTAGCGGCCACTGCTAACTCTTTTTTTTCCCCACCTTGTTCCCAGGAAAGATGGTGAATGTCCCGCTGGAGCAGCTGCCCCTCCTCTTTAAGGTGGTGCTGCATTCCTGCAAGACAAGTGTGGGCAAGGAATGACCTGTTCCCAGCGCCCCACCTCAGGCCAACCACAGCGCCTTGGGTGGGCAGGACAGGCTCCAGAAGAAAGAGCCAGAGAGACCAAGATGGAGGCTGTGGAGCAGTGTTTCCAGTTGCCTCCATAGCAAGAAGAGTTTTTGTTTGTTTGTTATTTTAACCTCATTTTTCTATATATTTATTTCACGACAGAGTTGAATGTATGGCCTTCAACATGATGCACATGCTTTTGTGTGAATGCAGCCGATGCATTTCCTTGCAGTTTACAGAATGTGAAGATGTTTAATGTTACAGTGTTGTCATTGTCTAGAGATAGTTCTTTTGTATTTGAGGGAGAGGGTGGGATGGGCTGACTATTTCCATAATGTTGACAAAGACGACTACCTCAGTGGAGAGGGAGGGGTGTGGCCATCCCTACTTTTTCCACATGTTCTCAGCAGACTCATACATTTGTCTGCCAGAGAGCAAACTGCCTTTTTCTAGCCACAGAATTGCCAGGTAAAAGAGCACACCATAAAGGGATGCAAAGTGGTGTTAGGAGGTTTATTAAGCAAAGTGGATGAGACATTGGGAACAGAACGGGCGATGAAGACTTAGCCATCTCTTTTCTTTGTAAAGCATGAAAGTTGAGAGAGTGGGGCACAGTGACCAAATCTAAGTTAGGTGTCCTCTTTCCAAACAAGTCCTCCAGGAGAAGGATTTCTGTTCTCACACTATGCTGTGGAGCCCCCCTCCCCACCATCTGAACCACCACTATCCATTTCTGCCACCATCAACTTTTCATCCAGACAAAATCCTGGCAATAAGCTAATCCTTAGGACTTGCCTACCAGCTCCCTTGGGGCTCACAGCTACCTAGTTTCCTTACCTGGATCTACCAAGGCCTACCCTCCTCAGACTCCTTGCCCCTCCCTTATAAATTTGACTTCCTATTGGCCCTTTGAAAAAACAACTGAACAAAATGTCATGTTCTGAATCCTGGTGCCCACTTCTGATTTATTCTCCTTTCACCTTGCTTTCTTCAGAGGGTAGTGGGACAAAGACCAGACTGCTAAAAGAATACACACTCTTCCTTTGGAGTTCTCTGTTCCTCCCCAAACCCCACCGCTAGGACTGAATCCAAGACCTGCAGTCTCTTTTTCAAACAGTGGGAAGAACCATTCACCCATCTGCTGACCGGAATTTTTGCCCCTACCTTCTACTCCACGTTCTCCTTCTCTCTCCAAAATGAGACCTGATTTTCTCAGAACAGAAAGCCCAAGGCCCAGAGTGGCCCAGCTGCCCCTTAGAGTATCAGTGGCCTAGCTGACCAAGGCCCGGAGGGCTGGAGTCCAAAGCACCTGGAAGGGAAAGGGGGCTTTAAACTACCTCATGTTCCTAAGGGCCTGGCTGCCCCCTCTGCAGATGTGGCCTGGACCCCTTGTTCTTTCACTACCTGCCCCGCCTCATCCCGGGAAGTGTTCTTACCCTCTTGGCTTTGGCCAGCGGCCACACCATGTCTGTCTTGAAACTCTTTCAGGTGCTTTTCCTTTCTCTGCCTTACTAAAGTGATGGTCCCTGCCTGTACCCACGTACCTCCCACAGCCACTGCAGCAGTCACACCACTTAGCTGGTGCATCCCTGGGTTGGCTAGGGGGGCCTACAGCACCTGCTTTTGCCTGTTCAGTCGAAGGCCGTTTGCTCTCTTCCCAACTCGGCCTAGCAGACTTACCCAGTGGGCCACCACATCGTGTGCATACCGGGTAGTCTGTGTCCACTTGTAATTTTTTCTTTCCGGTGAAATGTTACGGGTACCAGCAGAGTGATGACTCTGTCCCTTAATGGATCTAAAACTCAGAGCATTACTCCTCAATGCCGTTTCCCCACCTGCTCTGAGAAAGAAAGAAGAGGACATGTTCCTCAGGAAAAGCTCCAACCAGAATGTTTTTCATGTGTCAGTGAGAAGAATTTTTTGTGTGTGTATCTGTTTATTTCTAAGTTCACAATATTTTTGTTTCCTTGAATTTTTTATTTAACCAAGTAGATCACATTCTTTGGCTACAGGTCAGACTCCAAACTGCTTTCCTCAAGATAGGAGAGGAGACACACCTATCAGAGACCCCTTCCCCAAGACAGCTCCTGTGTGCAGCATCTTTCTTTGCTTAGACCTCCATCTGTCACATTAGTATTTGAAATCGCTTTTCTCTTAAATTAAGCATTTTACCAGTTTGTTAGGTATCAAAGGAAATTGCTCTTTGATGAGGCAAGAACATGTCTCTCCAATAATGCAGCATTAAACAGAGCAAGTTGTTAATTTGTGGAGTGGGGGGAAAGGTTCTGCAAGTTGCCATTGTACAAATCCATTTTTACAAATGTTTGCAGCAGATTCCACAGAACAAAGAGCCCATTCATTGCCGAGAGCCCTGCAGAATCTCTGAGCCAAGTGGCCGTGTGTTCCGAGCCGGAGCCTGACCTGTGGACCGCCTTTAATGTCTTCTGCACCCAGTCCTTTTATGACGTGGGCTTTTTTTAAACAGGGTAAAGTGAATGTGTTGCATTGCAAACTCAGGTATTATGAGGAGGAGGTAGGAGTGTAGCTAGCAGCGTGGAGACATTAGGTCAACCACTAGATGTATTTGTGAATTTGGTTTGAAGGACACAGCGAAAGGTTGGAGGGGGGAGGTTTGGTGTGTTTGTTTTTTGCCTTTCTTCCCATAATGTTTGGTTAACAGGTAGCCTTTTTGCTAGTGGAAGAAGAAAAGAGTTGTTCATGTTGTCTCTAAGTCCCCTCTCTTCCGTCCTTTCTCTGATCCCCTGCCACCAACAGCACTCACTTTGAGTGAGAGTTTTCCCACCCTAAAAATATGACCCTGAGTGAAAGCTTTGTGGAAAAGGAGGATCCCACCTCCTTGCACTGCGTTGAAACATTTAAGCTTTTCCCTTCTTTTGCTTTTGAATGTTTTCTTGACCCAAGACAAAAGTTTGAAATCTTGGAACTTCACCTACAACTCATGCTCTCTGGCTCCTTTATAGACTTTTGGAGTCTTTCACAAGGTTCAGTGGTCTTGCCCTTAGCCTGGAGAAAGTCCCCAGAACCTGTCTCAAAGCACTCCACCTGGCTCAGAGGATACCCAGCCCCCATGCCCAACCCCTAAGTGAGGTGGGGGAGCCTCCAGGGATAGAAGGCAGCAGGCAGGAACTTCCCCGTCCAGTTCTCCAGAACCAGAGGAGAGACAGAGGGAACCTAGGGGTCTCCATGGCATCACTGACAGTCACTCACTCCACACTGACCAGCCTCTCACTTGCCACCCCTTCTCAGGGAAGTGAGCACTGCCATGGCCAATATGTCATCAGGCCCTTAAAACCCTAGGCTCTCTGAGCTAGCTGCTTTGCTCTACTACCCATTTCCTACCTTTGTTTGTTCTTGATTTCCTGGGGAATGGGATAGATGGAGACAGACAGATAGACCCGGTGTGGGCAACATCTAAGCCACGTCCGAGGTTGACCAAAGTAAAGGGACCCTGGCCTCCCAGCAGGCCAGGACATTGAGCACTGGTTCCAGGTCTTTAGCTCTAGGCCCTTGGTCTATGTCTTTTTTCCTTGTTGCTCTTTAAATGTTGCTACTGTTTTAAGAAAACCAGCCCTTTTATTAAACTTTAAATTTTTCTTTATTGATTTTTTTAAAAGTAAAAAAACAAAACCAAAAAAAGAAAAAAAACCCACTAATCCTACTTTCCCCAATTTGATCCACAAGAGTTCCCCCGCACTCCCCTCTGCCTTTGCAGTTGATCATTTCTCCCTTTTTCCTCGGCTCTGAGCATCTCTGTCCAGTATCTGGGAAATGATGTTTTATCTGTGTCTCAGGACGAGAAACGGCAGTCATTCCACCAGGTGCTGGAAACTGGTTAGCCTTGAGGCAAGGGTTTCTAGGGCCACAGCTCAGGGATGTGTATTTAATTACAGGGTCCCCAGAAACCCCTCTCTTGGTTGCCACAAGCAACAGCTTCTTTTCTGGGCTTGGGAGCCAGACCTGGACTGTTTCCTCAGAGGCAGGAGCCCCAGAGAACATGCTGAGTCTGGGAGCAAGCTGGAGCTTCCTCTTTGGCCAGACCTGGACTACCTTGGGACTTGAAGACTTCTGGCTGTCCTGCAACATGAACCACCGTGACCCTGCCTCTGCCAGCTCATAAGATGCTTGGTCTCCCTGCCCAATCCAGTCCCTGTCTGGCCTCCCTCTTCTGGGCCTGCAGCCCTAAATGGGCCACAGCCTCCTCAGGAATCAGTTGCAGGCTCAAAGGGAAGCTGTGAGTCAGGCCAGAGCTTGCTCCAAGCCCAAGGAAAAGTTGTATTACTGGTGGAGGCTAGTCTTCCCAGTCCCGGAGCCGGCCTTGCCAGCCAAGGGATCATTTTTGCCCTTTGCTGACCATTGTCTTCTTTCTCTGAAATGTCTTATAATAGGTGATAATGTTGTTGACTCAAATTTCCGTGAAAAAGAAAAAAAAAACTACCTCTTGAGTGACATCCTGGTCGATTCCTCTCTGAGGAATCCTGTGGGAAAAGAATACCGTAGCTCCTGCTCTGTTTACATGTTTCTGTGGAGAAAGAAACCCCTCCTGCCTTGGGGTGTTGGTGTTTTTGTCTGTGTTGCCATCCCAGGCCTGCGATAGGGGCTTGTGGCTGCATTGTAATGTCTGGGCTGTGTCTGGGGAATCCTTCCCACATGCCCAGCCAGGGACTAGCCACCTGCTTGAAGAGGCCTCCATTTCCTTCGTGTCATCCAAGGCACAGGGAGCACCACCTCCCACACCACCACCTTCAGGGGCTTTGGTGGCACTTGTATCCATGAGCCTACTCCTGGGCTACCTACCCTAGGCCCACCTCTACCCACAGTCCTGTGTAGGAATCGAATAAACAGGATGTCTCTGAGCCCTTGTCCCCAAGGGGCCGGCCAAGGGCTGCCCGCCAGCCTGGCTCCATCAGCCCTGCATGACCAAATGATAGTTGGCGGGCTCTGCAGGCTACCCAGGCCCTCTGCTACCTCCCACCCTGCTAGCTGGCAAGGGATGGGCCCTTTTCTGTGAATTGACTACCTGTGGAAATGTGACCAATTAGTGTGAAATGCATGTTTAGTGAATGTTAGGTACTGTATTTGAACCAATAAATGTGAATCCTGCACATAGCATCTGTCTGTGAAGCTTGTCTGGGGTTCTGGGGAGGGTTGGTGGGGTGTCGTAAGGAGCTGGTTGGCTCGTGCCTTCAGACCTGTGGCTCCTGCTTGGAGCTGACACCCACCCAGTTCCGATTGCTGAGGGTTGCTGGCAGAGAGATCTCTGAACTGCTTGAGTCAGTGAACCAGCACTGACTGAGGTGCCTGCTCTGTGTGTCAGGCACCGTGTTAGGACTTTTCACAAACCTGAACCGCCTTGAACTTCAAGGATTATTACCTCTATTTTCTAAATGAAGGAACTAAGCTTCAGTGAGGTGAAGGGACTCATCCAAGGTCACCCAGCCAGAAAGTGACACAACTAGAGGAAGAGTCTGGTGGCAAAGGCAAACAGCCCTTTGCCGTACAGTGAGACCTGGGTTGTAATTAAGGACGTGTATGGGGTTGTAGGGGCCTAAAGGAGGAAGTGGTCTTGTTCTCCTCAGTTAGGAAGGGCTGCACAGCTGAGTGTCGCAGGTGGGCCTTGAAGACAAGTCACAGACTGAAAGAGGAGGACAGACCGGGTAGAGGGACCAACATGTTTACAGGCCTGGGGGTAAATCAGCAACATGGAATATTCAAGTCTAACGAGGGAATGCCACAGCAGGAATGGTGGCAGATGGGAGGGATTTGCGAGAGTTGAGGCTTGGGAGCCTTGAATGCCACATTTAGGAGTTTGGGGAAGGAAAGCCGTCTGCCAAGTCTCAGGAAAGAGTGCTGCATCTCAGTGATGGCGGTGTGCTAGCGGGTGGCCAGCCTAGTCTGTCACTATGGTCCAGCCAATTAATACTGGTCTCTCCAGAAAATAGATGAGTTTTCTAGAACTGTGACAATGGAGGCTCTGAGAGGTCATGAGATGTGCCCAGGGTCACCCAGGAAGTGTCCGAGTCAGGACTTCAACCCAGATCTGCCCAGCTCGAAAGCTCAACTGTCCTGTAACCCTGCTGCTCATACGGTCAGAGAAGTGGCAGAGTTTGGGCTGAGGGTTATATGAGGACAGATGGGAAAGATGAAGGCTCCTCAGTTTGGAGAGAGAAAGGCTGAGGAGAGTCTGATCAAAGTCTATTAAATCCTCATGTGTGAAATGGGGCAGCCCAGCTGCCTTCCCATACCTCAGCCTCTTCCAACACAAGGGACCAGAGAGCCCTTGAGGTTTGAAAGAGATGGTTTTAGAACAAAGGGAACGCTGCAGAACTAATGAATAGACTCTTCCTTCCCCAACAAGAGGGAACAGATAAGAGACAGAGGTGCGAGGAGAAGGAACATATTCACTGACCGCCTAGTGAGCGCCAGGCACTATGATTGGTGCTTTACGTGCACTGTCGCTTGTAATCCTCAAAACAATTTTGCAAGGTATAGGACTCAGCCCCATTTCATTCATAAGCAAATTGAGGCTCAAGGAAGTTAAGCCTTTTGCCTAAAATGACACATGAGTAAGTGGCAGAATTGGCTTTTGAATCTAGGTCCATCTGATACCAAAGTTACAGCAGGCTTCCTCCCTGTTCAGCCTTAGCAATTCAACAGTGCTGAATACGAATGTCTGGGGTTTGTAACAAAGCCCAGTAATGGCCTCTGGTTGAACTTCTTGCTATTAACGGAACACACAAAACTCTATTAAACTAGCAAAGGATTCATTTCTGTAAGAGGTGAATGAACAGACCCAACCAAGTTGATCTGAAAAGCAGCGCTGTCCCAAATACATGTAGAATGCCGCAGACACCAAATCTGTGTGGTTCCTCAGAGCATAGACAACCCACAGGGTGGCTCCATGGAGAAAGTAGTTCTAGTGCCAAAAATCTGGGAAATAAGTGCACTCGCTCACTTTCCTCATGGATTCCCACCCTTCGTGGGCATATTAGAGGCTCTGACAAGTCCTACCTGAGGAAAACTCATTTTGTTTAGCCCAGGGTCTACCAAAAGTATTTGAGCATGGAATGTTTTTCCCTCCTGTTAAAATTCTGTTGGGGCAGTGTTCCATGGAGTAAAATTTAGGACACTGCTCTCAATTTGTAAATTGCTACTTAACAATGCTGAGCTTTTGGTTTCCTTGAGTGCCGGCAATAATCTGGAAGTTAAGAATAATAAAGTAACATATAGAGCAAGGCAAAGCACTGTGCTAATAAACATTTTACGTGCATTCGATTACTGAATCCTCAAAGCCACCCTATGAGGTTGATGCTTAATGATCCCGTTTTACAGATAAGAAAACCAAGGCCCAGAAGGGTAATTTGCCTAAGGTATTGTAACTTGTTTGCAACCCCAGGAATGAACATAAACCAGCGCTGACTGAGCACTTACCACGAAGCAGGGTCTGTGCTGAGATCCTTTTCCTTACACAAACCCTCTGAGGGGAGATCGTCTCTGTAACTAGGAGGAAACAGTGTGCTGGCAGCTCAGGGTTACATCAGAGTCTGAAGCCAGAAACCCCAGAAAGGATGGCAGGGGAGGGTGCTGGGATGAGATTGGGTGAGGCTACGTGGAGCCTTCTCCCAGGGATCAGTTCCCTCAGGCAGCTTGTGTGACAGCAGGCACATCAACCAGGGGTCTCACCACCCGAGTTCTAATTCCGGCTCTTCCCCTTACCAGCTGTGTGTGGCCTTGACCCAGAAACCGCTCTGACCCTCAGCTTCCCTGTCAGATAAATGGAGGTGGCAGTACCTGTGTCTCAGGGGTTTAAGGGGGATTCATTGTGGCTGGTTCAAAGTAGGGGCTCGAAGAGGTCAATCCATAAAAGGAAACTGTGTGAGGGGAGCCCCAGCCCCTCACACCCCAACAGCAGAAACCCAGCAGAGCCAGAAGCCACCTCTCTGGCTCTGCCTGGCCTTGGCCTGGCTGCCCACCAGGGTTTTAGGTCCACAGTGGTGATCAGCGTCTCTGAGATCCTGTGGCAAAAGTGCCCAACTGTCAGACCCAAGGCTCTTGGAGTCTTGTTCCCTTGGCAACAAGTCTCACCATGGAGACCACAGCCCCATCCTTGCCCTCCCCGCAAGCTCCCTCTGCACAGACCTTCCCTGCTCAACACCTAGTCCTGGGAGCAATGTAGGAAGGGAGGGAAGTTCCAAGGAGGCCCTTCCTCAGGGTGAGGAGTTGGAGGCAAAGCCAGCAAGAGAAGCAAAGGGAACTCCCACTTCTCGTGCCCACTTTATGTCTGGCAAGGTTGTGAGGAGTCTACGCCTGTGGTCTCATTTAGGTGGAAAGCCAGGCACTCACTCTGTTTTACATAAGTGGAAACTGAGGCTCGAGGAGACAAGATGCCAGCCCGAGGTCACACAGCTGGTCAGTGTTGGGGCTGAGACTTGAATCCAGGGTTTCTGCCTCAGGAGCCTCTGCTTTCTCTGTAACTCCGCACCCACACTGTCAAGACACAGCCTCCAGCCTTAGTCTGGGGAGGGTTGGATAGTGGGGTGAGTCCCCTCCAGCCCGGGAGCACAGGCAGCAGCCAGCAGCCCTCTGAGTTCTGGGCCGGGCCCAGTAGCAGCAGTAGTGGAGGAACTGCACTATTTTAAGCCAGGGCCGGCGGGCCCCATGTGGGCACAGGGAGGGTGGCCTCAGGCCCTTGGCCAGCTTCCCGGAAGACACCATGGCCTCCCTCCTCTCCCCTGAGCAGCTTTCTGAGGCAGTCACTTCCCTACAAACAGGAAGGAGGCCCTCAGGCAGGGAGACCTCCAGCCCCAGCTTCCTCCTCCTACCCCCAGTCTTCTCTGCTACATGGGGGACCCCACCCGCTCCGGGCCCTGTCAGTGTCCATTATCTGGGCGGACTCTTAGCAGGTGGGTGGGAAGGGGTCTGGATTTCTGCTGCTTGGGCTGCCCCAGTTCACCCATTACAAGTCTAAGGCCTCCACTTGCCCAGGATCTTTGCCCCCTCACCCACAGCCTGATTACTCACACACATTCCCATTGAGGCTGGGCTCTATGAGCCAGAAAGGAGAGCAAGAGGTATCCTCAGACGTGGTCCCACTGGAGGACCTTAGACAAAGAGACTGAAACAGAGAAAAACAAACTGGGACATTCCTAGAGAAAGATTGAGGCAAGAACAGTGATAGACAGATTCATCATGGCTGAGACAAAATCAGAGAGATGCTCAGAGACAAAAGCAGAGAGAGAAGTGAAGAGTCAGCTGCAAAGGGCTGGGGCCAAGAGGGCAGTGGGATGGCTCGGAGTGGCTGCTCCTGACCACCCCCCAAGTACAGGCCCTGTCTCAGGGCTGTGGGGGGCCCACCGGCTGCGTGGCTGAAGAAGAATGTGGGGAGCAAGGCTGGGTCACCCCTTGAGGGCCAAGCGTGTGCACTGTGAGATAAACTACCCCAGGAAGGGGGGCCCCAGCTGCGGCTGCATGCTCCAGGAGCATAGTGGAGGGGCCCAGGCCCAAGGCTGGAGCCCCAGCCTGGCCAGACACCCAGCTCCTGCCACCTCCTCCTGAGGGTCCCCGCCAGGCCTCGTATACTAGAAGGTCCCAGGTCTCCCAGCCCAGCCATTGAGGGCATGCAGATTCCGCGAGTGTCCCATTTACAGAAGAGCAGAGGGGACCCTGGGAACCCCACCAGCCACAGAGCCTTACTTCTGCAGCTCTGGCTGCAGTCCTGGCTCAGGTGAGGGGGCCAGGGGGGTCACTAAGCTGACCATGTAGAGCAGGGGCTCCAGCAGAGGGGCACTGTGGTGGAGCGCTGTGCACAGGACTGTGACTTGTCCCCATGTGGCTTTGTGCACTTATGTGCACGAGTGTGGGCCTGCGTGCACGTGGCCATGTGCTTTCTTGCGTGTGGGGGTGTGCAAAGATGTACGTGTCCACGTGTTGCCAGGAGCCCCACTCTGCCTCCACCAGTCTCTGCTCTGAGACTAGAGAAGTAGCCCCCAGAGGCACCTGGTCTCTCCCACTCCCACCAGGTGGTCCAGCCCAAAGAGACTCAGGCAGAGGGGGGAGAAGGAGCAGGTCTCTTGCCATCCCCCAGTCCCCCTCCCCACACTGCAGCTGAGGCTCCCGCTGGCCACGGCCTTGACCCGGCACTAAGGACTTTTCTGACATTGGCATCGGATCTGAACATCTGGCAGGAGGCTGATAAGGGGTGCAGCGGAAACAGCCTCTGCCGCCGCCAGCAGCCCCGCCCCACCCCTGCCCTGCGAGGGGCTTCACTTTTACGCTCCCTCTGCCTCCGGTTGGGGGCCCCTGCCCCTCTCTCTTTTCTCATTCTCTGCCTCAGTCTCTCTCTCTCTCTCCCATTTCTTCTCTTTCTCTCTCTCTTGCTAAATTTCTCTCTCATTCCTTCTCCTTGCCTGCCTCCCTCCCTCCCCCGCCTCCCCTTCTCTCTCTCTGTCCCCTCTCCCTCTCTCTCTCTTTATCTCTCTCTCTCCCTCCCTCTCTCTTTCTCTCTCTAACCACCTCTGGGTCTATTATACTCTCAGTGGGTCTCCGGTTTCTCTCTTTTCTCGTTTTTTGCCTCATTGTGTCCAGGGCTTCTTTCTTTTTCTGTCTGTCTGTCTTTCTACACCGTACCCCAACCCCAGCCTGCCGATTCTGTCTGTCTCTTCTCCATTTCACTTTGTGGGTCTCTGGTTGTTTGTTCCCTGTTCCACCTCCAGGAAATCGGCCTGGCACTTTGGGAAAGTCCCCACTTAGAAGAGAGACCCTGGGCTTTGTTTGCTTGGGGAGGGAGGGAGGGGGAGCCTGGGTCAAGACTACACCCCTTCTCCTTCCCCTCTGGGTGGGTCTCATGGCCTGGGACCACCTGGGCTGGAGCTGGAAGGAGAGGACAAATAGGCCACCCAGGGGCTCTGGCAGAGTGGAGAGGACGCTGAGTCTGCAAACCCAGGTTCTGGACTCCCGCTGCCTGGATCCGAATCCTGAGTCCAGCACACCCTTGCTTTGTGACTTTGCGAAGATCCCTGTCTCTCTGAGCCTGACTTTCCTCATCGCTCAAATGCTGCTCATGGGAGGTGAGGGGGAAATACTACCTACCTCCCAGGACGGTGGAGAGGGTTACAGACTGACCACAGGTGTGGTTAGTAGGGGACACAGCCCATAGGAGGCACTTTTGTGTTCGGGCCTCTCCATTCCCAGCATGCCTCAGCTGGTAAGGGTGAGGGCAGAGGAGGGGCAGCACAGAGGAAGAGATGTCAGGAAACATATTCAGGGTGATTAGGGGTGAGGAGCACCCAGCCTGAGTGGTGGAAGGTGACAGCTGACTGACCACGGAGAAGGTGACAGCACAGGAGGAACAGGCAGCCGAACTCAACACCCCTACATGCAGCACGGGGGGGCCTTTGGTGCAGTGGTAAGCAGTCATTCAACAAACACTCCCTGTGGCCCCAGAGATAAATAGCCCTGAGCCCTTCCTTGAGGGTTCCCCACGCAGGGGTGAGTCACTCGATCACAGAAGGGCAAACAGTGTTCAGATGATGTTGCAGTCTCAGACTCAACAGAGAAAGGGCCCCTAAGGACAGACGTGCCTGTAGGACTGTCCTTCAGCTTGTTTGTGTTTTGCTAACATTTACTGAGACACACGACATGCCTGGCAGTCACTGTATATTACGTTACCTGTGATGTCTCATTTTGTCCCCATTTTATGGAGAGGAGGTGAGGCCCAGAGAGGGGAAGTGACTGGTCGCAAGTCACACAGCTAGAAAATGGCAGAAGTGGGATTTAATCCAGAGTCTCCACCACTAGTCCCCTCAGCCAGTTCTCCTTCTCAGGGCTCACAGCCTCACCAGGAAACTGGCAAAGCCAGGCTGGTTCTTTCCATGGAGCCATGGTGTTGAAAGACCCTGTTTGTCCTATTTTAAAAGGTGGGGAAAGCGAACTCCATTTCACAAAGTCTCCCATCAAAAGAGATGCAAAGGACCATGATTATTTGTGGTCGTTGTTACATGTTTGTGACATGATGATATAGGATATTTGCTGGCATATTTCTTCTTTAAATTCAGAGGATGAGTGGTATTAATCCAGAAACAAAATCACTGCATTAAAATGGGGAGACGAGTTAGTTTCAGTCATGTGCAACAGAAGTGTATCTTGTAAGAACTTCTCTGGGTGAAAAAGACATAATTACGAGGTCATGCACATTGGGGAATAAGTTGTGTAGCAAGTCGTAGGTAGAATTAGAATACATCAAATCAGTTAGTTATGATTGTCAGTAAAATTATTGTCTTCTGAGTATTTTGACAATAAAAAAAGTTTTAAGTGGCACAGTGAAAAAGACACACTAGGTTTTAAATAGAGTTGGCTTCAATTGTCCAGAAAAATCCCTCTCATCCCAAGCCAGACAGGTGAGGTGTTCTGTGTGATTTGTCTATTTTGTCAAATGAAGGGGGTCATGCGGGGGTTCTCCCCCGGGTCCCCGTGTGCCCCTCCCCACCCCCATGACCAAAGGCTGGGAGGTAGATCCTCTAAGGACAGAGACCCTTCCCTTTTCCTCAGCGCCTGGACCAGAGCCTGGCACCTGGCATGTACTCAGTGAATGTGAGACAAACTACGGGATGCACGAAAGAACGCATCACACATGCAGGGGGTGCAGAGTGGAGCAATTTGGGCCCTACGGCACCAGGACAGTCCAGGATCTGTCTGGGCCTGGAGATTGGACAGGGACATCCCCGGCTACATGGGGAGGCCTGGCCTTCTAGACAAAACCCCCTTTCCTCTGCCCTGCCCTGTTCTGTCCTGGCCTCGCTATCCACTTGGCCCAACCTAGAGCCACTAAAACCAGAGCCCTGGCCCCAGGGGCAGTCTCGCCCAGCCTCAACTTTCCCAGCTATCAGCTGGGGACATCAGCAGCGCACAGTGGGTGGGGACATTCAGAGAAGCCAACACGGAATGCACATGGGAGATGTTCGGTCAGCTCACCTGCTTGCCTTCCGTCCCCTCTTCCTTTCTTCACCTTCTAGAAGAGTAAAAAGACCAGGCCCAAGCAGCAGGGCCACCTGGTCAAGTCATCCATGCCCCTGCCTCCGCACCGGCCTGACCTGACTCCACTCCCATGTCTGGGCCAGGCCGGACCCCGCTGGGCCAGGCCCCAGGGAGGTAGCCATTCAAGGGGAGAGAGGCCCGCTGCAGGCGGGGTGGGGGAGCCGCCCATAAATCAGGCCCCACTCCCACCCAGTCGCTAACAAGCAGGGCTGCCTACCCGCCTACGTGGGGTCCCTGCCTCTGGGCTCCCACAGCGGCCTGGAACAGCCAGCTGGCCAAGGCTCCAGAGTGCCTTGGCCTCTACCCCCACCGCGGCCCCCAGATAGATAGGGCTATTTTTTTTTTTTCTTTTAGGAGAAGAAAAAAAAGAGACCTAAATGAAGAGAAACACCAACAAAGAAGGAGAGAGGCCTGCAGAGTCACGTGGGGGCAGAGACCAATTGGACCTCTGGTGGCCCCCCCCAGGGCGGGGAGGAGGAGGACGGACGGACGGGGCCAGCCTACTGTCCGCCTGCCGCCCGCCGTGGCGTGAAGGAGTTCCTGTGTGCCCACGGTCGCCGCTGCCCCACCTGGTCCGCCGGAGCCTCCCCTCGGACCCCCGGTGCCCACCGTCCACCCTCGTCCAGCGTGAGAGCTCGCCTTCCGCTCCGTAAGTGAGGGCCTGGGCCCAGGCCTCTAATGGCCAGCCTCCCTCCTCAGTGCCTCCCTGCGGCCTGGGCCGGCCGCTGCCTGCTCTGCTGAGAGACCGGTGCCCACTACTCTGGGCAGGGAAGAGGCCCGGGATCTCCCCAGAGCCACCCTCCCACCATGCTACCCTCCTCTGTTTCCCTGGGTGGCTGATGGGAGGAGCCAGGCCTATGGGGACAGGCCCTGTGGAGGTCTGCGGGTGTCCCACTGTCTATGGGTGGCCGGGTGTTCACAGGGCTGTGTTGGCCCAAGCCTAGTGGTCTGTGAGTGTGTCCATGGTCCCCGGGCCTGTCTTTGGGTCTCTGGGTCTCCCTGCCTGTGTGCCTGTGGATCCGAGTGTCTGTCTCCAGTGTCCATCTGCCAGTCGGGGTTCTGGGGCTGGGCCAGGGTCTGTTTGCTTCCCTGGGCAGGTGGGTGAGGGGCTGTGATTCCCTGCACGTTGAGCTGGAACCCGGGGCTGTGAAGGGTGGGCGCAGTGGAGCCTGGACAGTCAACCCAAGGGCTCCCAACCTGTGACAGTGGAACCTGTGGGGGAGAGGGGGTGGAAGGGGAGGGAGAAGGGGAACTGGCTCAGAGCCGGGCCCCCACCCCACTTGGCCCCCTATCCCAGACCTGCGCTTACACAGCCTCAGTCTTCCTCAACAATGTGCAGGAGACCCCAGCGAGCTCTACCCTAGAGAAGCCGACAGGGGACCCCCCAGCCCTGCCCTCTCCCTCAAGCCCATTCACTCCCCTGAGAGGCAGTACGGCTCTTGTTTTCCACTTTCTGAGGGCCCCTCCCTGGTGGGGAGCTGTTCACAGGCAGTAGCCCCCACCTTCAGCTCCGGCAGATGTTGCTGTTTCTCAGGGGCTTGGGGCGGGGGTCTGCAAGGAACTCAGGCTTCAGCTCTCTCTCCTCCCTCCTCTCCAAGATGCGTCCATGGAATCTCGCGGAAACCGCTGAACTCCTTCCATAGGGCGATCTTTTCCATTTTATATACGAAGAAACTGAGGCTCGGAGAAGCCAAGAGACCTGCCCGAACTTGCAGAGCAAGTGGGCTGCACATTCTGCCCGTCACTCCGCGGGGTGAGCGAGACGAGGAGTGGTCTGCGCGGGGTCTCGGGGCCTCGCTCGCAGGACCAAAGCGCCAGCTCCAGCCGAAGCCGGAGGCCTCCGGTCGGGGGCCCAGACGAAGCCGGTGGCGGTCAAGGGTCCGAGCCTTCAGGTCTGGGCCTTGCGGCGGCCGCGTCACTGCGGATGCGTAATCGCGGCATTTCCAGGCTCGAAGACCGCAGCTCTTTGGCCTCGCCGCTCTCAACGCTCTCCGACTAGGTGCCCGAGGGGGCGGGGGCAGGACGCGGGCAGGCCCCCTCCTCTCTTGGGTCTCAATTTGTTCATCTGAAAAATGAGAGTGACCAGTAGACGTTCCCCGGCCCGGAGTAACTGGTCAGTCCGTCCTGGCCCGGGGACCCCTTTGTCCCCGGCGGCCGGGCGCTCCCTTCCCCGCCCCCAGCCCGAGTAAGAGCGCAGAACGCTGGGCGGAGGGGTTTCTCCTGCCCCCGGCTCAGTTCCGCGCGCTCGGAAGCTTCGGGTCCTGCCCAGAGCTCGGAAAATTCCCAGGGTGGGATTACCCGATTCCCATTTCCAGCCGAGCAAACTGAGGCCCATGCAGGAGAAAGGGTTTGCCCCGGGTAGCCCAGCTGGGTACTGAGCGCTCCCACAGGGCCAGGCACGTGCTTTGCGCACACCGCTTCGGTTCATCCGCACGACCACCCTTAAGGAAGTCCAGTCATCGGTCCTACTTCACAGATGAGGAAACTGAGGACCGCAGAGGGGAGATGTGCTTAAGCCTCTAGTGAGGAAATGTGGCAGGGCCGGGTCAGAAGCTGGCTTCTAGCCTTGAACCCGTGCCTTGGCCACAGCCCCCCACTTTCGCCCTTACCCACCTCCACGCTGCAAAACGACCAGCGCCCCCAGCGTGGCCCTCGCCACGACGAAGCTGGATTTGCAAAGAGGGTCTCGCCTTCTTCCACCGCAGGCGGGTGGCGCGAAGCTCGCAGGCGCCCGCACCGACCCTGATTCCGGGACGCTGGGCTCCGGGGGGCCGGGCTGGGGATGGGCGCCCGAGAGGGTGAGGGTGAAGGCGCGAGCCTGGCTGGGTGGCGGGGGAGGGCGCGGGCCGGGCCTCCGCCCCCGGATACCGCACGCGCCGATATAGAGGGGCCGACCCCTGGCCCCGGCGCGGCGGGTTCGCACAGCGCGCGGAGGCGGCGGAGGGGCCCGGGTCCCAGGTGCGCCTCGGAGCGGCCCCGGAGGCGGCGGGGAGGGGAGGCGGGGGTGGGGGGAGCGCCGAGGCCCCGCGCCCCCGCCTCCCCGCCCCCGGCCCGAGCGGCCGTCATCGCGGGCGGGCGGCGCTGCGCCCGGGTGCGGCTCATCGCCGGCGGCGGCACGGCCGGGAGGTGCGGGCTCCGCGCGGGCGGGACGCGGGGCGCTGCTGCTCGCAGGAGCCGCGAGGTGGGCGCCGGGCGGTCCCGGGCTCGGAGCGCTTCCCTTCTCGGGACTTCGGCTCTCCGCCCGAGGTCGCTCCCCTGCCTGGGGCTCGGCCTCCCGGAGTCCGCGGGGTCTCCGCCCGAGGTCTCCGCGCCTCGCGCCCGGCCTGCGACCCACGCCCGGCGCCCGCCGTCTCCGCCGCGCGCTCTCCGCCGGCTCTCCGCCCGACGTCTCGGGCCGGCGGCACGGGCTGCGCCTCCGTTGCCGTC
The DNA here is from genome assembly GCA_031878705.1 of Tapirus indicus. Classification (NCBI taxonomy): domain Eukaryota; kingdom Metazoa; phylum Chordata; class Mammalia; order Perissodactyla; family Tapiridae; genus Tapirus; species Tapirus indicus. The sequence goes on along the minus strand of CM062929.1, from coordinate 27,953,395 downwards.
GCGGCCGCGGGCTTTGTCTCCCCGGCCCGGGGGCCCGCGGCTCCGCGCGCTCAGGCTCCGTCCGGTCTTCCTCCCTGGGCTCCAGCCGCGTCCGGGGCCGCTCTGCGGGACGCGCCTGGAGCTCGGGCGCCGGGGCCGGCGTGTCCGGGCGTCCTCCCTCCCCGACCCCTGGCTGGGCGCCTCGTCTCTCCAGGTTTTCTCTCAGTGTCTCTGCCTCTGTCTCTCTGTCCGCCTCCTCCTCTCCCAGGCTTCTCTTGTCTCTCGGTGTCTCGGTCTGTCTCTCGCCCACCGCCGTGTCTCTGGCTCTGCGTCTGTCTCTCCCAGGTTTTCTCTTTGGGCCTCCGTCTCTCGGTGTCTCTGATCTCCCTCTGTCTCTGTCTCTCTGTCTCTGTCTATCTTGTTTCCCCCGATTTTCTCTGACTCTGCATCAGTGTGTCTGTCAGTCCCGGATTTTCGTTGTCTCTGTCGCCCAGGGTCGCCTCTCCATTCAGCAGCGCCGGTCGGTGTCTCTCGCTCTCGTCTCTGCCCATCTCCCTGTCTCTCCCAGACTCTGTCTCTGTCCCCCTCGTCTCTGTCGGATCCCCAGAACACTCGGGCCCACTCTGCCCGGGTTCATCGGCGTCTCCCCCGCGGCCGAGCCCATCTCGTTTTCTCAGAATCGGGGTTTTGTTCTCAGACGAACGAATCCGGATCAAAGCGCATCGAATCCGAGGGTCCTGGATCGGTGGCGGCGGGGGCAGCGCAGGAGGGGCTCGGGCGTGGGCGGAGCTCGCGGGCACAGGTTCAGTGAGGCCGGGCGCGAGCTGCCCCAGGCGCATCCCTAGCGGGCTGCTCCGGGCGCCCTAACGGGGGGCCTGCCCCGGCGGCCCTGACCCGGGCGCTGTGATGGGCCCACCGGGCCGGGCCCATACGGAGGGCGTTGTGGGCGCGCGGCCGGGGGTGCAGGACCCGTGCTGCCCGCGGTGACCCCGTCCTCCCTCCGCAGGCGGACGCCGCGGGCATGGACTATTCTTACGACGAGGACCTGGACGAGCTGTGCCCCGTGTGTGGGGACAAGGTGTCCGGCTACCACTACGGGCTGCTCACATGCGAGAGCTGCAAGGTGAGCAGGCGAGCAGCCGGCCGGCCGGCGGGGATCCGGGCGTGGGGGGCGGGAGGGCGGGCCGCGGCGGAAAGCCCTGCTGGGGGTGCCGAGAGGGGCCGGGCCCCTCCCGCGCTGACGCCCTGCTCCCCCAGGGCTTCTTCAAGCGCACGGTGCAGAACAACAAGCACTACACGTGCACCGAGAGCCAGAGCTGCAAGATCGACAAGACGCAGCGCAAGCGCTGTCCCTTCTGCCGCTTCCAGAAGTGCCTGACGGTGGGGATGCGCCTGGAAGGTGCGCGCGCCGCGCCCCGGGCCTCGGACCCGTGACCTCTGATGGCGAGACGGGGTGGGGTGGGAGAAGGGGTGAGGGGAGGGCACCACTGGCCTTAAAGTTTCTGGAACCGGCGATTAGCCCCTCGCGGGACATTCGGGCCCTGATCTCTGGGGCGGAGGGGTGAGGACTGGTGTCGGTCCGGGTGAGGGGATGCATGCAGGACGGGCCTGGATTGGGTTAGAAGTATCTAAAGTGAACCCCAGGGAGATGACCCTGTCCCCAGCCCTTGGCGGAGGGGAGGATGGGGGGCAGCACACGGCAGAGCCCCTCAGAGCTCCTCCCTCTGTCCCGTGTCCCGCTGACACCCAACACCAGCTACAGCCAAGGTGTTCAATACCTTTACCGGAGTGCAAGTCCCAGTGCCACCACTTACAGGCTGGGTGACACTGGGCAAGTTCCTTAACCTCTCTGAGCTGCAGATTCCCCATCTGAAAAATCGACCTAATAGTAGTGCCTCCCTCCTTGGGTTAGTGTGAGAGAGCTGTATGAAAAGCTTCTAGCACGTACCTGGCACAGAGTAAATGCTCAACAGGTTCGCTCTTATGATCATCATCATTATCTTGTTATCATCTGTCCATCATCGCTGTGCAGCCCTCACTCATCCAGCCCACCCATCTGTGTGTCTGTCCACCCTTCCAAAAGATTCACTCAGTTCACTCACTCAGCGGGTGAGATTCCTTCCCACCGCGTTTCTTAGCCAGGCCCTGAGAGGGCTGCAGAGCGGGGAACAATTACCCCCAGAGGACCCAGGCCCGTCCTGGCCTCCCCACCCCCAGCTCTCAGTGCAGAGGGAGGAAAAACGGTTCAGCAGGAAAGACTCAGGCTCTCTGAGGGTGGACAGTCATAGGTTTCCACCCCACTGGCCCCAGCCGGGCTGTGCGCCCAGCAGGCAGCTGTTGGCGAAAGTTTTGAAACATGTAAAAGGCCCGTAGTGGCCCTGAGAGCTGCAGACCATGAGTCCCTGCCACCTAGAGGAAGGACTCCTGGATGGGAGGGGGAGATGCTGTCCTGTCCCCAGAGCCCAGGCCCCCAGCTGCTGGTCCTGAAGGGCCAGGGGAGCTGGTTGTGATGAGCAGCAGAAACCCCTGGTGGGGCATGAGGGAGTGGAGTGGGGCTGCCCACCCCCCTGGCAAGACTGGCTGGGCGGGCCCCCAAGACCCATCACTTGCTGAGCACCACCCTCTCCATCCTGTTCTCTCCCTTCTCCGGAGCCCAGGGTGGGATCCTGTGAGCAGGGGCAGGGGCCACACTACAGCTGCAGAGATGCACCTGTTGGGTCTGGCTGGTGACACATTCTTGGCCAGGCGGAGGGACATCTGGTCAGCAAGGGAGGTCCGTTCCCCCAGCATGGAGCCCTGGCCAGCCCCAAACTCAGCTTCAAATTTGAAGGCAGTGGGGGAAGCCTGAGTCATTTTGCAACAGGGGTTTGATGGAGTCAGACAGTCAGTCAAGGAGCAGCTGGACACTGAGCACCCAGCTGTGAACAAGGCTGACCGGGGCCCGCTTCCTGTCACCATCTCCCTGCCAGGCTCCGTGCTGGGAACCTGAACCTGTTGCTGAGCCCCCAGGAGCTCTCAGCCTGAGTGGCATGATTTCACTCGGCAGGATGAGAGTAGGCAAGAGGCAGGACATCTGGGGCAGGGACAGTGGATTCTCTCTGGGGGAATCCAGGAATACTTCATGGAGGTGGTGACCTCAGGGCTGGATATTCAACAGGCATGAGAGAAGAAAAGGGTTTGAGGCAGATGGAACATCAAAGACAGGGTGGAGGAAGAAGGAGAAGTGCCAAGCAGAGGAGCAGAAAGATGAGTGAGGTGGAGTGGAAAGAGCGTAAGGTCTTGTGAGGGATAACCTGGAAAGGTGAACAAGGCTTTGAATGCCAGGCTAAGGAGATTGACTTCATCCACGGGCACTGGGAGCCGTGCAGGATGTTGAGCTGGGGGGTGACACAGTCAGATCTGTCTGTGAAAGATCTGTGAGTGGGGCAGTTTGGTGGGTGGCTTGGAGGGATGGGCCTGACCCTCTGCCTCTGCCCACAGCCGTGCGTGCTGACCGCATGCGGGGTGGCCGGAACAAATTTGGGCCCATGTACAAGCGGGACCGGGCCCTGAAGCAGCAGAAGAAGGCACAGATTCGAGCCAATGGCTTCAAGCTGGAGACAGGCCCCCCAATGGGGGTGCCCCCTCCACCCCCGCCGCCACCGGACTACATGCTGCCCCCCGGCCTGCATGCCCCTGAGCCCAAGGGCCTGGCCTCTGGTCCCCCCGCTGGGCCACTGGGCGACTTTGGGGCCCCAGCCCTGCCCATGGCCGTGCCCAGCGCCAACGGGCCACTGGCTGGCTACCTCTATCCTGCCTTCCCTGGCCGTGCCATCAAGTCCGAGTATCCGGAGCCCTACGCCAGCCCTCCGCAGCCCGGGCCACCGTATGGCTACCCAGAGCCCTTCTCCGGAGGGCCTGGCGTGCCCGAGCTCATCCTGCAGCTGTTGCAGCTGGAGCCGGACGAGGACCAGGTACGGGCGCGCATCATCGGCTGCCTGCAGGACCCAGCCAGAGGCCGCCCCGACCAGCCTGCGTCCTTCAACCTCCTGTGCAGGATGGCTGACCAGACCTTCATCTCCATTGTGGACTGGGCACGCAGGTGCATGGTCTTCAAGGAGCTGGAGGTGAGTCCCTCCTCCCACCCGGCTGGCTGCTGGATCCGGGGTGTCCTCTCAGCTTCCCCATCCTCAGTCTTGGCCATTCCTCGGGTGCAGCCATCCTGCCCACTGGCTTCCAGCAGCATCTGGGGACCGGGGGGCCATACTGGGGACGCTGAGGAGTGTTTCTGGTCCGTCACAGCCTTCCTTGCCCCCTCCTGCCTCCTCACTCACCTCCTCCCTGTCTCTGCCTCTGTCTCTTTCTGTTTTTCTCCTGGGTGTGCTGTGTCTCTGCTTCTCTGTGTTTCTCCAGCTCGTTCCATCTCTGTCTGTTTCTCTCCCAGTGTGGGTCTCTGTAGGCATTTTTCTTTCTTTCTCTGAGACCCTGGGCTCCCCCAAAGGACTAGCAGAGTCCTTGGGAGACTGTGTCTGGCTGCCCCAGCCCAATGTCAGCAAGAGGGTCCAAGTCATGCTGTCCTCCCCTGGAGGGCCACCATTCCCCATCAGCTTCAGATGTCACAGATGGGGTCTTCGTATCTCGGGGTTCGGGATGCTTGTGGGCCTTCTCCTTCCCAGCTAAGGTGAAAGGCTTCGCTGTCCCTGCCGCTCTCATGCATGCCGGTCGCTCCCACGGGTCAGGGTGTGTGTCTGTGTGTGGGGGGGAACTCGGTGCAGGATAGCTGGCAGATTGCAGGGCCTGCCTCTGATCTTCTAGGTGAGGCAGGCTTCCTCTACTGCAAGGCCTTCCGTCCCCCTGGGTTGAGGTACCTGCCGCTAAAGTAAGCAGGAAAGCAGCAGGAGAAACTGAGGCCACACAAGGAAGAACTTCCCAGTCATCCTGCCTGGTGGTTTAAAGGGCCCAAAGCCTGGGAGCTGCCCCTCTGGTGCCCTGCCTACGATCAGGGTGTTCTGCCAACCTCAGAGGCCCCCCAGGCCTGGCCAAGGCCCATCCTCCCTGGCCCGGGCACAGACACTCTTTAGTCCAGACCTGTGGGTGTTTGCTGTTCCCAGGGCGGCCCCCTCGCTGTTCTGGGGTGTAAACAGCAGGGCCTCTTGCCCTCCCTGTTGGGGCCACTGCAGCCTTGAGCACATTGTCAGTGCTGACGCCACTCGGGCCCGGGCTTCCTCCAGGGGCATGTGGCCGGATGGGCTGGGGGCACTGTGTGCCCGGGCTGGGCACAGGGGCATCAGGTGAGGGGTGGACACTGTGAGCCCTTGAAGTGTCATGGGGCTGGGGGCCCGGGCTACTCTGGGAGTCAAGAATTGGTGGTAACGGTTCCTGCTACTTCTGTGGAGGGCCTGTCATGGCTGAGGTCTGGGGATGTGCCATGTGCCTGTCATGGGGTGAGGCTTCTTCCCCTGCCCCCTCTCTGGGCCGACCTCATGGGGGACAAGAGGCAGGGCCTTGAACAGCCCCATCTGCCTTCCCCTCGTGGCTGGAGGCCCTGGTGGAGGATGTGGATCCCGGGACCCTTGGGTTGGTTGCCAGCTTCCCCTCCAGATTTCCCATGAGCTCCCAGTGCGGAGGGGAGGAGGAGCAGAGCATTCCTGGCTTTCCAGAACCCTGGATCCAGGGGCAGGGACTTCCGCTGGCCTCCTTCCTGGTCTCTTGGGGGTTTTCACGCAGGATGGGAAGGGCTTTTGTCCCAGGTTCGCTGAGTGTTTTTTCCTGCTTCTGGCTTCTCTGTGGTCCAAACCTTCCTGCTTCCCCTTCCCAGAGTCTCTGAATCGAGCCCAGGAATATGAATTCGGGTCACTACCCTCCGTAAAGGAGCCTTGCAGATAAGTACCAGCCTAGCCCTTAGAGAGTTTCTTATCAGCCAGGTAGAACTTCTTTCCCCCTGGTCCAGTAGGCCCTGGGCCGGTGTCTGTTTGCAAAGCCAGAGGGGAAGGCAGAAAAGTGGGAGGCATGCTGATTGACCTGTTCTCCCTTTTGGCTGACCATTTATCCCCTCCCCTTCAGGCAGGACACATCTTAGCAGACAGCAGAGGGGGCTTCCTAGCTCTGAGAGTGGGGCAGCCCTCGGGCTGGGCACTCGGGACGTTGAAATGAATTGGACGCTGGAAGCTGCCAGGCTGGAGGAGGAGACAGACAAGCACATGGATCATGCCAGCACAGGGCGCCCAGGGCTCTGAGAGCAACAGAAAGGGGCCGAGGGAGCCCAGCGGGAAAGCAAATGGCTCTATCTAGGGAACTCAGGGAAGGTTTCTTAGATCTGCACCTTTCCAGAAAGCAGTCTAAGTTTAGGGGCATTCCAGGAAGTGGGAGCAACATAGGCAAAGGTCTGGAAGTGTGAAAAGGCATCATGTGTCTGGGAGTTCCAGGGGTCCTATGAGGGGGGCTGGGGCGGCTGGCAGGGTCAGAGGCAGCGCTTGGACCAGGAGTGGGTCCTCTGGCAGTGGGTGATGGACAGCCTGCCAGAGCTGGCTGGGGCCCCCATCCTGGGGCAGGGAGGGCTCCCAGTGCAGAGTCTGAGCTCTCCCCAGAGGCCACTCAGTCCTCTATGATGCAGACGACATCTTGCTGCCCAGGGGAAGGCCTGGGGTCTCTGCTGAGCCGTCAGAGATGCTGGGAACCCAGATGTTGGAGCTCTGGATGCCCTCTTGGGAACCTCTTCCTCCATCCTCTTTCCCAGCTTGGATGTCCCTCTGTCTCTATTTTTCCATCTCACACAATCGTGGTGTGTTCGATCTGACAGTGGTACAGAAGTTAATAACAAAGACCAGAATCAGAGAGGCCTGTGTTCAAGTTCCAGCTCTGCCACCCACCAGGTGTGTGACCTTGGGCGAGTGACGTTACTCCTCTAGGCCTCAGTTTCCTCATCTGTAAAATGGGAGTTATAATAATATCCACCTCATAGGGTTGCTGGAAGGGTTTAGTGAGCCAGGCCAGGTAAGGAATTTAGCACAGAGTGCAAAATACAGGAAGTGTTCGGCAAGTGGGAGCAGCAGCTGCCTTCCTTACTGTCCCTGTCCTGTGCTGCTGTACAATTTAATCTATGCTTGCGGGTGGTATACAGGCCTGGCCGGGAGAGGAAGAAGAGAGACATTGTATCCGTGCTCCTCTGAGCAGGCTAGAGCTCTGGGAGAAGCCGGGGGCCCACCTTGCCCTGGGCTTATAAAGCAATATCGTATCTGCAAGGTAGCAGAAACTCACCCGTTGCTGCTTAGTGGGGGGCAGTGTGTGGGCCCAGACAGTCAGCCTCTCTGGACAGGTCCCGTGAAGGACAGGCGGGGAGGATGCAAGATTGGAATCAGGGAGTCGGAGGCGAGGGCCAAGAGTGTCTAATGACCCATCTTGACATCAGTTCCCCCTTGAGTCCAGCTCTGAGGCTCCCGACTGGCAACAGATTTAACTGCTCAGATATATGGTTTCATTTAAGGGGCAGTAACTCTGTCAGTCCTGGGCTGACAAACGACGGCCCGCTGCCCACTCGGCCGAGAGAGCGCTGTGGCCAGCCCGTGGCACGTCAGCCACTGGAGAATTACAGAGCCCGCTGGCCTTCGGCCGCCAGACTGATCAGACCCCAGGGGGCTCCAGAGGGGGCCCTGCGGGGAGGGAGATCAGCTCGGCACCCATAAATACCCTGCCTCTGAGGCAGGCTGCAAAGTGTCAAGGCTCCAGGAAAATTTGTGGCCGACGGGCAGGAGGGGTGTGCAGCTGGTGGGCCGAGCAGACAGGCTAGGCTAACAAGGGACCCCAGGGCCAGGACTGCAAATGTCCTTATTCCCAGGGCAGCAGGGCGGCCTGAGGGTAGAGGAGGAAGCTTTTGCTCAAGGAGAAACCTACGGAAGGTGAAAACCAACGCTCTTTGGTTAAGTGAGCCTCTTAGCCACCTGCTTTCCCGTGGAGAGGGGCTGACGGCTACGGCCCTCTGGTTTTCTTTTAAATTAAAAGGGAGGTATGTGTGTATGTGTGTGTGTACTTGTATTCATCTGTGTGAGGAGTGTTTTGGAGTTTGGTGTCTTTATGTGTCCATCTGTCCATCTGGGGGAAGAACGAGGAAGAGTCTGGCAGGAAAGATTTGCTCGGCTGGGGGGTAGGTCCAGGGCAGTATTCCCGGGAGAGCCAGCCACGGGTCCACAGAAGCCTTCATGACTGACTCCGCTGTGCTCACACATTTTCTCTAACCAAAAGAGGGAGGATTTGTTTTTCCTATTTCTCAGAACAGGAAATTAGGGCCAGGGAGGATGCATGGCTGAGTTGAGGAGCAGAGGGCACAGGGCACCGAGCTTAGCTCTACCCTGCCGCCCCTATCAGCCCTGTGAGCAGGGCACCCCTCACCCCCAGCTCTGAGGTCTGGGTCCAGAGTCTGCTCCCAGGGCTTGGCCAGCTGGGTCACTGTGACCCCTTCTGCTTTCTGCCCGAAGCCCAGCCTGCTTATCTCCTAATTCTCCCCTTATCGCTCACTCTTCCACCTCCCCACCCCCTGTTCCTTCAATCCGGGCACAAGGGTGTCTGCTCCCGAGGGCCCCAATGGGTGGGGGGCAGAGCTCAGCCCTGCACGTCCTTCCTCCCCGCTGCCTCCATCTGGGTCGCCCAAGGTGGGCCAGTGTGGCTCCCTCAGCAGGCACCTCCTACCTGGGCCTTGGGAGTTCCCAGGGCCCCCAGAAGCCGGGCCCAGCGGGGGCATCTGGGCAGAGCCCAGCTCCCTGCGGGTACCTGGGGCACGCCTGTCTCCTTATCTGTAATGGGCTGTTTCCTCACCCATAGGACAGGGGTGAGGAGTCCCGGGTGTGCTGGGCCCTGCAGCTCTCTGGGCACTTCCTGAGGAGAGATAGGGGGAGACGTCTTTGTGACTCACCCCCGCCCCGTTCTCAGCCTCTGGTCCAGGACTAGCTGTGCCTGAGTCTGGGGTCCCCTGGCTGAGTTTCCTGTTCTGACAGTCATGGGGCTCTAGGAAGAACTTTCTGCCGGGAGAGGGAGGGAGAGGTGTGGTTCCTGACGTGGGGATGAGGTGAGGAAGGGAGGATGGGAGGCTGGTCACTCAGAGCAGGACAGAGACAGACTCCCCCACCCCCATTCTCAGCTCTGTGCGCCGGGTATGGGGTGGGCTGGCAAGGCCTGGAGGAAGCCTGACTCTGTGTCCGGTGGCAACCTTTGCTCTTTGTCCACTTTTTCTCCCCCTCTGTCTGCCTAATGGCAGACACCAGGGCCGCTCCCAGGAGAGGAGGGGAACGGAGAAGAGGAGGGGGCTTTCGGGCCAGTTCCCCTCAGGCCAAGGGCTGCCCAGACTCCTCTGGCTCCCAACTGGGGGTGGTTCTTCGGTGCTCTCTGTGCCTGTCTTGGGGAGCATATATTTTTTATCAATCACTCACTGACCCCTCCTCTGGGCGCTCAGAGATGAGCTGGACACCAGTCCTGCCTCCCCAGACCCTACTGGTATTGGGGAAGACGGAGGCATGAACGGGGGCCATCAGATGCTGCAGGTGCCATGTCCAGAGGACGGTGAGGGCACCATGGAAGGAGGAGGCATCAGGGAGGGCTTCATGGGGGAGGTAATGAGCATGCGTAAACTCCTGGGTCAGCAAGGGTGGGTCTTCTTCCGCACCTGGCGGTTAAGAGCGCGGATCTGGAACCAGACAAGGTGGAGTGACCTTGGGCAAGTTACTTGACCTCTCTGGGCTCAGTGTCCTGTCTCACTGGATTGAAGGTAGCAACTGCACCAACGTCGTAGGGTCATGGAGCTGCAGTGCAGCGACCGTTAGCTGTCTTGGTTTGCATTTGCCACAGGGCATGGCCCAGGAAGGCACCAGGAAGGACCCATTGGGTCGATGGCTGTTGGCCGATGAGCTGCAGAGGCTGAGAGGGACTAGAGTCTGTACTGTGTCTTCCTAGGATGACCTGCAGTGCCCAGTGCAGTTCTGAACCCAGGAGAGCTCAGTATTTGTCACTGTGGGGAGCTGTGGACTGGGAGTGGGAATGCCAGAGGCCTGGCTCTGCGTCTCAGGGATCCCAGGATCCTTCCCCAGGTGGCAGATTCTTCGTCTGGAAAATCGGGGTTTAGGCCAGGGGATCCCGAGGGCCCTTCTGGCTCTGGCATCCCACAGTCCTGAGCCTCACTGGCCAATGTCATGAGTGTCCATTCTTAGAATGTAGCAACCCTCCCCCCTCCGCCACAGGGTCAAGGACACTCTGCACAGGGGCGGTCCCGGCCCGTGCACTCAATGCTCTGATTGCGGCCTGGGTACCAGAATCTGCCCCCCTGTTCCTGCTTCAGACGTCAGACCACTGCCGTCCACCTGCTGGTTCCCTGGGCCGGATCGCAGGCCAGGTGGGCTCTCCTCTCTCCTCTTGAGCCTGAAAGCTCTGCAGAAGGCCCAGGGGAAGCCCTCTATTGCCTCCTCCTGGCTCGATTTTGAGTGATTGCGGCTGCTAGAGATGTGAGCACAGGCCCAATGGGCATGATGTTAAATGAATAATAATCTTCCCTGGCATTTGAAGGAGTCCTTCTCAAACCACTTCCATGGACATTGTTCACTAACGTTTATTGATGCCTAATATGTGCCAGGCCACCTTCTAATACTTTGCCCACTTTCCAGATGAGAAAACCAAGGCCCAGAAGGTTATAGAACTTGCTTAAGGTCATACAACTTGTAAAAGCAGAGCCGGGGCCTGAAGCCAGGCCCACCAGAGTCCCGAGCACCTCCATCAGACCCTCCTATTATTGTGCGAGGCCCCTGCCACACTCGGATGAAGCAGACAGATGGGCAGGCTGGGCACAGAGAGGTTAGGCAGCTTGCCCAGGTCACGGACTCAACTGAACCTCTGACCTGAGAGTTGGGAGGAAGAGGCGTGAGAGGAAGGTCCCCAACCGGAGCCGGCTGGAACCCGGACCCCTGCGTGCCTTTTCCCTCCAGGTGGCTGACCAGATGACACTGCTGCAGAACTGCTGGAGCGAGCTGCTGGTGTTTGACCACATCTACCGCCAGATCCAACACGGCAAGGAGGGCAGCATCCTGCTGGTCACCGGGCAGGAGGTGACCAGGCCCTACTGTGCCCTGCCCCGCCCCCGCTGTGCACCTCCAGAATTCCGGGCCCAGAAGAGGTCCCAGCCTCTCCAGGGCTGGCTGTGGGCATCCTGGATAGCAGCCCTTTCCCCAAGTTCATGGGATACCCACAGGCCCGAGCTCCCTCTGCCCAGCCCTGATCCTGGCTTGAGAGGAGCCAGCCCCTGGGAGCCCTCCTCTGGGGGAAGCAGCTCAGGGATGTGGAGAGGGTCAGAGGAGGCTCTTGGAGGAGGAGATGTGGTGCTGGGTCTTGAGAGAATAAATAGGGATTGGTCAGGTAATGGGTAGTGGTGGAGGGGCGGGTCCCACCTCCACCAGGGGCAGAGGGGGTAGAAAGGCTCAGAGAGGAAAGTTTAGAACTGCTGAGCCCCCAGGGGCTGCTGGTATGCTGGTACATGGGTTTGGGGGACCGGGGGCCCTCTGGGGGGTGGGATGAGGTGAGCGAGAAGGCTGGAGGGGTTGCTGGGGCCTGGGTTGGGCAAAACCTTGCAGGCCCTAAATCCTGAATGAAAGAATGGGCAAAGGGGTCTGGGCCCCAAAGAGTCAGAGTCAGAATTTGGGGTCCCCTTGGAGCAGGGAATTAGGGGCACCAGGATGAGAGCCCAGGGCATAGAAACTCCTGAAATTAAGCAGGGAGCAACGGGAGAGTTTTAAGGGGGGAAGAACACGGGGCAGGTTGTATCTGAGGAAGCACGGGGAGGGGGCAAGATGGAGCGGAGGAGGAAGTGGAGGCAGCCACCCCCTGCTCACAAGGTGGGGGCCTGGGAGGGGACAATTCAAGGAGGAGGACCCCATGTGGTGGGAGACGGAGTAGGAGGGATGCAAGGAGGGAGGGAGAAGGGAGGTTGATGTCCAGGGTCTGGCCTCGTGGAGGGAGCCTCACTGGGGTGGGGGTCCAGGAGGAGTGGTTTTGACAGGGGCTGTGGGGTGGCCTTGGAGACTGAGGCCCTGCTCCCCACCTGCTACCTCTCTCCCCCCCAGTCCTCTGTCCCCATCCTCAGTGCTCACCCTGCTGCCTCAGGCCGTCCACGGCCGGGGACTGCTGGTCTCAAGGGGGTGGCTTGGGGGCCACCGTGAGTGCAGATGGGAGCGTCTGAGGGATGAGTGTGGTTGTGTTGGCCCCTGTCAACACGCAGGGCAGTCTCTGAGGCCATGGGAATTTCCAGTGTGTGTGTTTGTGTGTGTGTGTTTGCCAGGATTTTATTGTGCAAATATCTCCACACACATACATGTGTGGGTGTTGAGATCTGCCCACGGCAGTGTGAACACACATGAGTGTGCGTCTGTCTGTGTTCCCCTGTGACGTGACCATGTCATGAAGTGTGTGGACAACCCTGTGAGTGTGTCCATACGTGTGTGTGAGTGTGAGCTGAGGTGTGACCGCATCCCCAGGCCGAGTGTCCACATGTGGGCCTGTGGGGCCCGGCAGCCATGTGGCAAGATCCACGTGTCTCCGGGCAGACCTGCCCCGCCTCTGCCCCCACACCCAGCACTGTGTGGTACTCGCTGCAGACGCCACACATGACACAAAAGCCGTTTGTACCACCGGGCCCGGCGGCGGCTCTTTGTGTGTGAAGAACCCTTCAGCCCTTCCTCTGCACCCACCTGCCCGGTGTGGGCCCTGCTGCCTGGGCCCTCAGCCTGGGGCCGGGCAGTGAGGAGCACTCGGAAGGCTGGGCCCTGCGGTCGGCTGGGAGGGTGCCTGGGGCTGCCCCAAGCCTGGGCACACCTGACCCCCAGCCTCTGACCAGCTCTTTCCCCGGTGTCCCTGATCGGAGCCTCCTGCCCCTGACCCCTGTCCTCTGCCTTCCAGGTGGAGCTGACCACGGTGGCGGCCCAGGCGGGCTCCCTGCTGCACGGCCTGGTCCTGCGGGCCCAGGAGCTGGTGTTGCAGCTGCACGCGCTGCAACTGGACCGCCAGGAGTTCGTCTGCCTCAAGTTCCTTATCCTCTTCAGCCTCGGTGAGCGGGCGGAGCAGGGCCTGGCCGGGCCAGCGGGGCGCGGGCTGGACGGCTGGGCTGGCATTGAGACCCCAGGATGGGGCTGTGCGCTGGGGGCCTTGGTGGGGCAAAGACCCCTCCGTTTGTGCATAGCGGTGTGAGGGGGCCTGGCTCTTAAAATGACGGTTCTTCCTCTCTGGGCCTCAGTTTCTCTGTTTGGAAGTAGAGAGGACCAAGCTAATGTCTAAGACTCCCCTTTATGGGACAAGGACTCCGTCTGAGGATTTGGTAAATTCCTGGCTGAAAACCCTAGAAAAGTGCCTGTGCCGCCTCCAGAAATGCCCGTGTGACATGGAGCTTCTGTTCCGGGCTCCCTTCCAGCGGCCTGATTTTCCTAATCCCCTGCTCTAGGGGGGTCCAAATTCTGCCTGTGAGCTCTTTGGGGCCCAGAGCCCTTGCCCATTCATTCATTCACTCATTCATTCATTCTACAAACATTTGCCGAGCATCTGCACTGTGCAAGGCCGCGGGGATACAGAATGGACAAAACAGACCCCAATTCCTGTCTTCCTGGAGGTGACCTTCTCTTGGGGACAGAGACAATAAGCATAATATGATTAGTAAAATATATAAATTAGTGAAATGAGTGGTAAGATATATAGCCTGGGAGATTGCGGTAAGTACTAAGAAAATAAAGCAGGGAAGAGGCAGAGGTGAGCCCAGCCACCAGCTCGCCCCACTCCCCAAGCGTCTGGCGTCTCCCTTCCATCGCCCTCCTGACCCCCAGACTGTGCTGCTCCCGTCTCCATCCTCCCTCTGGGCTCTCATCAGGTTGCTCTCCTTCTGTCCTCCTTCACCCAGCAAGCCATCTCCAGTGCCCTCTCTGTGCCCAGTGATGTTGCAAACATAGAGGTTTTCCTTGCTCTCAGGTGGCTCCCAGTCCAGGAGAGGCCTCAAGCCAGTGCCCTCAGGGCTGGGACAGAGAGATGGGGAGCCCAGGGTGAGGAGCAAGGGCTCTGCCTGGAAGGCTTCCTGGAAGAGGGACATCTGAGCAGGGTTTTGGAGGATGAGTAGGAGTTTGCTGTGTGGATTTTAGCAGAGGTGTAGATGGGACGGAAGGTTGGAACAGAGGGGCATGAATGCCTCACCACCTGGAGAGGGAGCAGGATTGAGACATTGTCTTTGTGACAGATGGCATTATAGCCACAGACTGGCAAGGGCGTGTTTGCCCAAGAATGGAGGGATTGGGGAAGCAGAGGAGAAGAAGCAAGCCAGGAGGTGGGTGATTGGTGAAGTGTTGATTGTGGGGAGCCCGGTGCTTAGGCCATGGCCGTGTGGCCGGGTGCCGCCGGCTGGGCGCCTGACTCTGGCACAATAGGCTGGTGGCTGGAGCGCATATCTGCAAAGCTGCCGGCCTCCTCTCCAGACACCGGGAGGGCTCTGCAGGGGCGGGTGGGGACAGTCGCGGTGCGAGGTAGGGGCAGAAGCTTGGGCAGCCAGTTAGGAGCCGTGGCCTGAAGTTCTCCGAGGAGCGTCGGGGGCCCAGGCCAGGCTGGCTCCAGCAGGGGGAGGCCCCCTCCTTCCTCTGCCTCCGGGGGGACCCTTCTCCCCACCTTGTCTCTGAGAGCTGCTGGGCTCTGGGAACTGGCTCAGGCCAGAGCCTTGGATGTGTGGCTGGGGGTGTGGGGACTCCAGGAGTTATGTGCGTGCGTGTGCCTTTGTGTTGGTGTCTCCGCTTTCACGCGTGAACTTTTACCGGCTTGTGGGTTTTTTACGTATCATGTATGAAGAATCTGTGTGTCACTGGGGAGCCACTGGGGAGATTTGGAGACATGAGGGGTTTGGAGGGATGAGTGGTCTTGGGGCACATAGAATTGGAGGGTGGGATCTGTGGCTGTCTGGGTGGTCTGTGAGGTGACAATTCTTGACCTGACCGCCATCAAGAGGCCGCCCGGGAGGTCCTGGGGAGAGTTGCATGGAGGGTGGGCTGCCAGCCACCAGTCCCCTCGGCCAGGGCTCCATCTATCCTTGGGCGCCCCCTGCAGAACAGGGACCACGTCTTGGTTTTCTAGACCACCCAGGGCCTGAGCCCCCAGCACCTCTTCCCACCGAAGCCCCAGGCACTGGGGACTGCCAGGCCCAGCATGGTTCTGGCCTCCGCTAGGAGATAAAGCCAGGACTCCTCCTTCCCTAGGGGGTAAGGGGGACGGCAGAGCTGAGCCCAGCCCTCTTCTCCCGGGTCCAGGTGAGGGGCAAGCTCAAAACCACGAGTGGCGGGCCCCCTTTGTGCTAGCCTTCCTCCTGTTCTCCAGAGGTAGCAGCTGGGGCCTAAGAGACCGGGAGCGTCTGCAGGGCTTGGCTGGAACAGGCCGGAGGGGTGGGAAAGAGGAGTGGGACAGAGGAGTGCGCGTGGGTGCATGTGTGTGCATGTGTGCACGAGTGTGCACGTGCAAGGTGAGGGGAACAGTGATTAGGGATGGGACTAGAGACAGATAAGCTGGATTCCAAATCTGGACCCGCTCTCTGGCTGTGCCCTTGAGCAAGTCACTCCCCTCTCTGAGCCTCTTTTTCCCGGTCTGTAAAGTGACCATCGTAGTAATCCTTAACCTACTATGAGGAATTAATGAGAGAATTCCCCAAGGTGCTAGCGCATGGCCTGGCCCCTTGGAACGTGTGTCATCATTGTTTTCATCATAACCACCATTATTAAATTAATGAGCAAATGAACAAGTTAATGAATGAAGTGAATGAATGTCTCTGTCTTATTGCACGCTGTGTGTCTGGCTCAGTGCCCGCTTTTGGGGGCAGAGACATGGGTCTGGCTGAGGTGGATGGGGGAGCACACAGCCCAAAAGGCCAGAAACTCTAGTGAGGCTGAGGCTGGGAGGGGAGGAGGAGAAGGCTTCGGGACCTGAGCCTGCCTGAGCTCATGGGCGCAGCAAGAGAGGAGGCCAGGTGAGCCAGGGAGGCCACTGGCTGACAGGTTCCAGGTTAGGGGAGGAGACTGAGCCGTCCAGTGTGATCGGGGTTGAGTCAAAGTGGAGAAACCAATTATACCCGGGATATCACGGAAGGCCTCTTGGAAGAGGGGCCTCTGAGCTGGGCCTTGCAGTATGAGTAGGAGTGTTCTGGGTAAAACAAAGCAATCAGCAGCAAGGGCATTCCAGCCTGAAGGAACAGCTTGTGCAAAGGTATGGGGAATCCTGGAAGTTTGGTGTAGCTGTGGGGCAGGAAGAGGGTGGAGAGCAGGCTGGTGAGGTGGGCAGGGGCTGAGCTGTGCACGGCCTTGAATGCTGGGCCAAGCACCTTCAGCCTTCCCTCGGGAAGGATTTTCAGCAGGGAGTAACGGGATCGTACCTGCATTTTAGCAACGCCCTTCCAACTGCAGCAAGGGAAAAGGAGGGCAGGTGGTGGCCCAGAGCCATGCAGGAGGCTAGCCCTGGGGCTGCGGTGAAGTGGGCAAATTTGGGCAAGACGAGGAGGAAGATGTGCCCAGAGTCGACAAGGTGGGAGGAGGCTCCACCCATGATCCCACCGAGACCACCAGAGCTGGGCCCCACGGAACCAGGCCCAGAGAGGGACGGCCGCTGGCTGCAGACCTCCACTGGCACACTGGGCGGCACCTTTGGGGCAGCGCCTCCCTGGGCTGGGCAGCGTGAACACATGTGAGGACTGTCCCCCCACGCGCCCCACCCCGCCACCCCCCAGCCCCCAGCGCCTCCTTCTCCCCTGCCTCCGCAGAAGGGTGCCATTTGGCGTCTAAATAGCCGGCGCGGGCAGGCGTGGAGGCAGGTAAGGAGGCTTAATTAAAATTAGTGCCTCTCTCCTGGCAATCGCAGTGTTTATGAAGATGGGCCCGGCTGGCATTGTTCCGCAGAGGACTTAATCGAAGCTTAATGGATTGACCTAACATTCGATTTCCCGGCTTCCATTGAGGCGGCGGCTCCAGCATTCCCTTAAGCGTTTGCAATTTACCCACAGCGCCGCGCCAACAAAAGGCGGCCTGAATAGCAGCCCCACTCGAGGGGCCATTGTGCGCGGGGGCGCCTGCCTGAGTCACCGCTATTGGGACAACATTCTTTATGCCTCGCTGGAATGAAAGGATTATTCAAATATTCAATTAAACCGTGAAAAGGGGGCTTTTCTGAGAACCTGGGGGCCCCTAGCTCCGTGGAGCTAGCGGGCTGCTCTCAGAGGTGGAGGGGCCACCTTCCAGCCCCCTCCCACCTCTGGGATTGCTGGGGGCCGAGCAGGCTGGGGGGACACACGCAGGCTTTTCTCCAGCGCGCCTGTCTCCACCCTGCGGCGGCGTACAGATTAGGTCCAGTTCTCGGGCGCCCTGTACGGCAGAGATGAATTTGTCCCCATTTTGCAGATGACGGGAAACTGCAGCTCAGAGAGGGGAACGGACTTGCCCAAGGTCACCCAGCTGCTGGTGGAGCTGGGATTTGAACCCTAGAGGCATTTAGGGGGCGTCTCCAGGTTTGTGTGACCCCTGGTCTAAAGGAGGAGGGGCTTGGTGTTCTGTGGGATGTTGGCTCTGTCACATCCGTGATCCCGCAGAATCTTCACAATAGTCTCTTTAGAAGGGGGCAGGGAAGGCTGGGAGAAGGGGCACAACTTGACCGTGGTCTCCTCCAGGGTGAGGAGGAAGTGGAGTCTGGAGTGCAGAGTCGCCTCTCTGGGGAAACCTAGACCCCCAGGGGTGGGGGCCCTTGGACAGGACTCCTGGATTGGATGACATGTAAAGTTATCATGTCCAGTCTCCCAAGAACCGATGTCCAAGCCTGACCACGCCCCTGCTTGCCCACAGGGCTTCAGAGCCAGGGAGACCTGGGTGTGAATCCAGACTCTGCATCTCTCGTGTGTCCCATGCACGTCCCCCTGTCCCTGTGCCTTCCCCGCCTGCCTGGGTGTCTGCGGGATTAACTGAGCTGGGTCAAGGTGCCTGGCAGGTGCCCGGGAAACTGGGTGCACTTATGCTGCAGTCGTTGGGGCTCAGTTGGTGACCCTGCTTCCCTCCCCGAGCCCTGTGGCCCACTCATGGGGACAGAGTGGGTCTCCAGCCTGCAGAGAGCTGTGGGACCCACAGAACTGCTAGGAGCGGGGCTGTCCCTGAAAGCTGTCCTTGCTCTGTCCCCACCCCCCACACTCTGCCCCGTTGTCCCTGCACGGTGCTGCTGAGAACAGTAAATCCTGGTAAAGCCGAGGCTCTGGTCCTCTCCCCCAGCCACTCCTGCCTCTACTGCAGCATCCTAGCCAGTCCTCCCCCCACCCCTAGCTGTTTTCTCTGGGTGCCTTTACTGCTGTGTGGCCTTGAGCTGGTCCCTACCCTTCTCTGGACCCCCAGACTCCTATTGTGAATCGTCAGAAGACAATGTCAGGAAAATTGCCCAGCCCTAGGGTTGGTGGGGGGTGAAGGTAGATGGGACAGGATTTGGATGGAAAGAGGTTGGGAAAGAGATGGATGGGGCCAGTAGGCACCTCTTGCCCCCGGGAGGCCAGTTAGGTGGGGAGACTTCCCATGACCTTTGAATGTGTCTGAGTAGGCCAGGCTAGGGAGCAGGGCTGCTTTGTACAGTTGGGCAGGTTGTTTACTGCACAAGGGCACCTAGGCAGGGGATAAGTAGAGGCTGAAATCCATCCTGCATGCCCCTCACCAAGCTGTCTCTCTGTAGACAGGGGGCAACTTTTTTTCTAATTGGCACAAAGGTGCCTTATGTGGGTAATGGTGATCCTGGGGAGGCGAGGAAGAAAATGACCCTGGCTCATTTACTGAAGGGAGGTGAGGGGGCCAGATCCTGCCATACGCCCCCGGCCCAGCTCGGGTTTCCTTAAATCCAACTTTGGACAACACAGGCCTCGGCGGGCGTGCTGGGGGCGGCTGGGGATCAGGGTTGCCAGGAGCATCAAGCCCTTGTGACGCAGCGGGTGTTAAGAGGGATTAGAAGGGCCAAGAGCTGCACATGCTGGCTCTGGACTCCCCCGCAGCAGCAGGGCTGGGGGTGACGGGGGTGGAGGGGAAGTGCATGGACGACCATTTTCTGAGCCTCTGGACGCCAGATCCCAGGCAAGGCTGAGCTAGGATCTGGGGATGGGGGACCGATTCTGTGGATTCCTGCTGACCGTCAGCTTCTGGGCAGGGCACCAGCTGGAGATGGCCTGCAGGCAGAGATGAGGACTCACGGGACAGGAGACTGACCCTCTCTGGGTGCCCTTGGGGGCCAGGCACCTGTGCAGCCCCTGCCACCAAGCTCTTGCCCTGGCAAGGTGGACATGGCCCCTTTCATAGCAGAAGAAGGCCTTTCAGGTTGGGACAGGGCAGGGGCTCACCCACAAGGCCGCTGCTCCTAATGGTGGTGCTGGGATCCGAACCCCTGTTGGTCTCACCTCAGACACTTTACTTTTTGTCTCTTCATGGACCTTGGTGCAGGGGACGCATTAATCACACTCCGTCGTCCCTGGCACCAATGGTCACTGGTCCATGCAGAGCCAATCGCCCTCCTCTCCTGCCTTCATATTGAACTCGGATCTTCTTGTCCTCCGAGTTCTTATGTATTGTGCGTGGTTTGTGCACGAGCAGTTTTAATTTATGTAGATGGCTTTGCCCGATCGATCTCATTCTGGATCTTTTTTGTTTTATCCACTCAGCCCCATGCTGTGTGTGTGTGTGTGTGTGTGTGTGTGTGTGTGTGCGCGCGCGCGCGCGCTGATGAAAATTCACCCTGAGCTAACATCTGTGCCAGTCTGCTTCTATTTTGTATGTGGGTCACCACAGCATGGCCGCCAATGAGTGGTGTAGGTCCGTGCCTGGGATCTGAACCTGCGAACCCGGGCCAGAAGTGGAGTGTGTGAACTTAACCACTACGCCATGGGGCCAGCAGCCCCATGCTTTTATTTATTTATGTTTATTTATTTATTTATTTGTGAGGAAGACCGGCCCTGGGCTAACATCCGTGCCCATCTTCCTCTACTTTATATGGGACGCCGCCACGGCATGGCTGACAGGCAGTGCGTCGGCAGGCGCCCGGGATCCGAACCCGCAAACCCTCGGCTGCCAAAGTGCGAACTAAACTGCTGCGCCACCGGGTGGCCCCGGCCCCATGCTTTTAAAGATCCATCCATTTGCTCTGTGTCATGTCCGCCCCATTCCTTCTGTCTGCTGCACAGGACTCCCTCCCTGGCCACCACCTGGCCATCCAGGCCACCTCCCCGTCATCACAAATACTGCTCCAGTGAACAGCCATGCCCCGCCATGGCCCCACTAGAGAATCTCCTTGGAGTACTGGAGCCTCTTGATTGGTCAGAGGGTTGAACAAAGGAGAGCCTGGTGCTCTCTAGAATGGAGCCACCAGTGCATGCGCCTTGCAGTCATGAGATGGGACCCTTCCACTCACAGTGTGCCCTCTGGTGATGGTGCTGATGAGGGGACAGTGATGGTTGTGGCGGGGGGAGGTGATGCTGATGGTGACCACCGTGGGGATGATGGTGACAGGATGGTTTTGACCATGGCCATGGTGAGAGTAGGAATAATAATGGTACCAACTAACATATTGGGCCTTGTTATGTGCCAGACACTGTTCTAGCACTTTCCACGTATTGACTCCCTGTGAAGTAGGTACTATTGTCACCACCGTGTTACAGATGAGGAGGTTGAGAGGTTAAATAACATGCCCAGGGATACACCTGGAGAGGTTGCTGATGGTTTTGGTGATGATGGAGGTGTTCATTGTGACCACTGTGATGGTGACAGTGGAGGTAATGATGGTGACAGGTGATTGTGGTTGGGTGGTTGATGGTGGCAGTGGCCGTGTTTGTGATAACCACAGGGATGTTGGTGCTGGTTACCGCTAAGGATGGCAGTGTGTAACTATGGTGATGGGGATGATGGTGGTGACAGGAATGGCAGGTTTGGTTGATGATGGCACAGGGGCCATGTTTGACAAAAAGGGATGTCATTATGGGTGACTGATGAGGGTGGCAGTGTTCACCATGGTGATGGCTATGGTGATGGCGATGTGGTGGTGACGGGGAGACTGTGGTTGTGTTGTTGACGGTGGCAGTGCGCATGTCTTTGCCGATCACAGGGGTGCTGGTGTTGGTCATGCCAGGGACTGTTGACGATGTGACAGCTGGTGACGGTGACGCAGCTCCTCCCTTTGCAGATGTGAAATTCTTGAATAACCACAGCCTGGTGAAGGATGCTCAGGAGAAGGCCAACACCGCCCTGCTCGATTACACCCTGTGCCACTACCCACACTGCGGGGACAAGTTCCAGCAGCTGCTGCTGTGCCTGGTGGAGGTGCGGGCCCTGAGCGTGCAGGCCAAGGAATACCTGTACCACAAGCACCTGGGCAATGAGATGCCCCGCAACAACCTGCTCATCGAGATGCTGCAAGCCAAGCAGACTTGAGCCTGGGCCGGGTGGGGCCTGGACCGGGGCCGGGGGAGGGCTCGCAGCCACCCCCGAGGCCCTGCAGATGGTGGATTCTATAATGCCGACCCAGGAGCCCCACCCTGTAGGCCCCTGCCCCTGAGCTCTCTGAAGCCCTGTGCTTGGGAAGGTGGGTGAAGGTGGGCAGGGCCCGGCTGAGGTGGGGTGGCCCCCATTTGCCACTGGCACTTGCCTGCCACTCAGAGTGCCCCAAGGAGGCGGCTGCTAACCCCCCTCTCCCTCCCCCTGCTCCCAGCTGACTGTCCTGGAGTCTGCAGCACAGGTCCAGGGAGGAGGTTCAGGATTCCCTGGTGGGCCTCGATGTCCCTTGGGTCAGAGGTCATCCCTTCCCCTTCTCCTGGAAACAGAGGCAGAGAGAGGTTGAGTGGGCATCAGCTGAGGGAGAAGAGAGGGTCTCCAGCACCCCCTCATATGACCGGGAGGGAAGCCCTCTGTTTTGTAAACTAGGGATGAACTGAGTTTGCAAAACTGGGCAGGGACTGTTGGCCTAAAGGACATGGGGAGACGGGTTAGGACGAAAAGACCTCCTCCCTGGCCCTCCTACCCTATCCAATTTCTGCAGGGGAGAGCTCTGACACGTTATCTGAAAAGAATTTTGCTACAATCATCCTCTATCCCTCTCCCACCAGAGGAGACATTTGGCATAATCAACATTCTAGCCCCACCCCCAGTTGGCCAGTCCAGGCTGGTGTTTATCTGCAAGGCTGTAGTCAAGAGGATTGTTCTGTTTTTAATCTAGATACTCCTTGTTTTTCATCTAGATACTCCCTGAAAGGTGTGTACATGGAGAGCAGGGACAGATTTGAGGGTTGAGGCTGGGACTGGGGATTAGCACCAAGTACTGCCCATGGTTTCTCCCCAGACACCCTCATACCAGGCTCCCCACGGGTGGTGCTGGGTCCTTATTTCTGAGCCCCCACTCCAATCCAGAGAAGAGCTGTTGCTTGCCCCCCATCCCACTCGATGAACAGCAAGATGCCCTGTGGGGGGATCAAAGTCTCTTTGTGTGGGAATATGGCTGACCTTGGGGATGGTATTTGGGTCTCCAGATCAGGGACGTTCCCTCATTGGCCCTGTCCCATTGGGTCCCTTGCTGCACATCCTTGAAGCTGGGCCTTAACTCCCTGGCCTCCCGTCCTATGTCCTAAAAGACACTCTCCAGGGCCAGGCCCTAGGGGGAGGCCTTGGCTGTCCTCTGCCCCGGGCTGGGCGTCCACTTTCATGTTGCTTTCACGTTGTCGCTTGCGCTGAGCCTGCCCAGTTGGAGGTGACTGGGCGTCCCTGCCCCCTGCCTTCCACTGCCCTGTCTCAGTCCCCACCCCTGCCCTCTGAAACGTATGCCCTTGCCAAGGCCGGAGACCCCCAGCCCTGAAACGAGAAGTGCCCTTAAGAAAATCCCCAGCCCCTGCGGCCCTGGAATAAATTTTACATTAGTTTCCAGCTGCCTTTGCCTGTTTACATTCTGGGGCCAAAGTGGAACCTCCTCGGTGGGCTTGGGTGGTCTTGGGGGGCGATGCTCCAATTGGGATGGAGGTAGCACTCAGATAAACTTCGGTTCAAAGTTCTGAGGAGGCAGGCTGGGGCGTGGGGGGTAGAGACGGGGGACACCAGGCGCTGCTTGGGGGCCTTTAGGCCCCACCTCGTCCCTGGCCCCCTGCCACACACAGGAGGCCAGGGAGATGCTCGGGCCTCCAGGGGCCTGAGCCTCAGATCCACCCTGGTCGTGCCAGTTCCGCCCCATCGTGGGCAGAAGGGAGCAGTCATTTAATGAACACCTACTGTGTGCCAACATCTCACTGTCTGTCCCTGCTGGAGCCCTGTGAGGCAGGGGTTATAATCGAGAAGAAGGGGGCACTTAAGTGGCCCTCAGTGATCTGGGGGGGCGGATTCACACCTGGGTCCACCTGGCTTCAGAGCACTGGCCTTTCCTCTCTGTCCCTCCCATGGTCACCCACAGGCCCCAGGCTGGCCCCTCTCCCTGATTCCCTTGCTCCCCTCCTTCCCAGCACTGTTGACCACTGACGGGTGCTTCCTCTGCTCCAGGCACCAGCCCAGTCCAGCCTGTTGTCCCCTCTGCTCTTTGAAGCTACTTTGGCAGGTGGCAGCCCCAGATTATAGACGAGGAAACTGAGTCAAGAGGGGTAAAGTGGCCTGTCCAAGGTCACACAGCTGAGAGGGGTGGAGCCATCACGGAAACCTCCTTCACCCTGACCCACCCTGACCAATCTGACTGGTTTACCCCTAGGGCCACTCCGGGTCCACCCCGTGCCTCTGTGCAAATTAGCGAAAGGCGCCCCTCTCAGGCGAGGTGGCCCTAGGCACACGGCTTGGCAGTGGCTTTTATGGCACCTTCAGAAGTGACGCAGCTGCCCTGGTTCCTGCCTCTGGGGAACGTCCAGTCCTGTAGGAGGAGACTATCTTAACCAGATCATAATTCATTGCGATACGTCATGTAATGGGGCCAGATAAGATGAGGAATGATTGATTCTGCTCCTGCGTGGGGACAGGAAGTCTTTTTAGCAGGGTGTCATCCAAACTGGGTTTTGAAGAAAGCCCGGGAGTTCACCAGCTGGACAAGAGTTGGGGCAGTTGAGTCAGAGGGAACAGAGTGAGCAAAGGGATGGAGGGGTGTCAGCCAGTGGTGTTTGGGGACCTAGACGTTATTTTGGCTGGAGAGTAAAGAGAGTGTGCATGGGTTGGAAGGTTATGAAGCAGGGGGAGGGGAGACTGGAAGGGACTCCTTGGTCCCCACCCCTGGGCCCCTCCCCTACCAGCCCATATGATTAGTTTGGGGGGAGGCAGGAGCCCCCTGGGGGTGAGGGGAAGGAGTCAGAGGACACTGCAAATGCAGGCAGTAGGGGCCACCAAGTGTCCACCCTGTTCAGTGCCACCTTCTTGCTGCCCTTCCAGGCTCCAGCCCTCCACTCCCGCCCCACCGACCGCCAGGCTGAGTGCCTTGTTCTGTAGAACCAGTGGTGGCGCCCACCCTGCTGTCCTCCCTGGGGTACTGTGGGGGTCTTCCCGGAGCAGGAACCCTGCCGCCTCCCCAGGAGGCCTGCTGTCTTCTCTCTCTGCCTGGGGCCTTTGAGGCCTTAAACATCATTGCTCCAGGCTGCAGGGTCTGCACTCCCGCGTCCCCGGCACATCCTCTCTGGCAGCAGCTGGCGTTGCCTGAGTGCCTGCTGTGTGCCGGGCACTGGGACCAACGCACGGGTCTGCGTTGCCTGCAGAGAGGGCCTCATGGTCCCCACTCTGCAGACGATGGACTGGACTTCAAGAGGGTCAACAGGCCTCCATCCCCAGAATGAAATACCCAGACCCCTGGCCTTGCATGGTGGGTCAACCATCCCCGATAGATTTTGTCCCACACTCAACCCAGGTGGGGCCCGGGGCGGAAGTGACTTCTGAGGTCGCAGAGGGAGCTGGGTGCAGTTTGACCCCTGCTGGGTCTCAGGCTTCTTCTCACTCAGCCCTGCCCCACCGCCACCCACTCGTGTCTGGGGCGGCTACCTGCCTCCCCCAGGGAGGTTGCTCTGACACGCCCCAGCTGTGCCACGTGGTCCTCTGGCCCCAGCAGCATCTGAGCCGGGCTGTCAGCAGGACAGTGCCAGCAGCCTCTGCGCCCCGAGTCCCAGCCCCAGGGCCCCTCCTTCACCTGGCCCCTGCCTGGGGGCCTACCCTGGTGCCACATCCTAACACATCATCACTGTTCTCACCTCAGCCCTGAAACCCGTTCTACCCAAGAAGAGACGGAGACTCAGAGCTGAATCTGGTCTGTGGCCGCAGAATGGGTGGCGGCAGGGCTGGCCCCACAGCCGGACTCTGAGTGGGGCCCCCCTTGCAGTGTGACTCTCATCAGACCTGGAGCCAGTCCTGCCCGCCCCAGTGCCTCCTCTGAACAGTCTGCCTGGGTGGCTCCCACTCACACCGACTGCCACCTCTGACCCCCATGTTACCCAGCCAGGGAGACCCAGATCTGAGTTATGGAGACCTTCTCTGAGCCTCAGTTTCCTCCTCTGTACAGTAGGGTGATGGTGGCCTCAGGGCTGAGGTGGGGACCCACAGCTCCAAGGCAGGAAAGGGCCCAGCACTGGCCGGGTACACAGTAGGTGCTCATTTGTATTGGCAGCACCTACCCTGATGATGAAGCTGGGGCTGTCTCGAGTCCCAAAGCCACAGGCAGCTTCCCTTGTCCCTCCCTCCTCCCAGGGAGCCTGGCATCCCATCCCCTTCCCCAGCCAGGGTAACCCTGAGAGGGACAGGTCACAAGAGTACGTTTATTACCAGAGACACCACAGGGCTGTCAGAACTTCAGGGCAGGTGGGAGGGCAGAGGGGAGGGACAGTCGTAGACAGAAAGCTAAGGTGACAGAACTGCGGGACCTGGTGGGGTTAGCAGGAGCACCAGGGGCCCCCAGCAGAAGGAGGGAGAGGCTGAGGCGGCTGGGAGTAGGCAGTGGTCCAAACACTGCTGTCCATCCCTCAGGGGCCCCAGGTGGAGCTTGGAGGAAAGTCCCCTTGCACTCTCTAGAAACCTGGGGGGAGAGTGCACCTTTTGGTCTGGGCTGGCAGGGAATTATATTGTCCTCTGTCATCCCCGTCCATGCCTCCCCCCCCCAAGACGGGGAGGGGGGCTGGGAACGGAGGCTGGCGAAGATTTTGGGGGGAATGCTGGCCTGGGTGACTTGGGCAGTCTCCATCACCTGCTCTCTCTGCCTCAATTTCCCCATCCGAGGAAC
The DNA here is from genome assembly GCA_031878705.1 of Tapirus indicus. NCBI lineage: Eukaryota > Metazoa > Chordata > Mammalia > Perissodactyla > Tapiridae > Tapirus > Tapirus indicus. The sequence goes on along the minus strand of CM062929.1, from coordinate 27,927,193 downwards.
ACCTGCATGCCCCAAGGGCTCCCAGGGCTTTCCGGAAGGGCTGTAGCAGGCACGTGGGCTACACAGAGCTGGCAGCCTTCACTCCCCCTCACCTCTTGCTCAGGCCACCTGAGTAGGTGGCCGGCGGGGCAGGGGGGCTAAGGCGTCCGGAAAACGGGCAGGTTGGGGGTCCGGAGGGTGGGGCCGGGCCGCGGCCGGGGTGGAAGCGGCTCCGTTGCTACGAGCGGCCCTAGCAACGCACCCATTCAGCGGAGACAAAGGCGCTGTCACTTGAGCGCAGAGGCGCCGCTGCCGCTCTTGTTCCCACCGAGGCGCTGCGCCTGCGGGGGTGGGGGGGTAGGCGGGAGCCGGGGATGGGGGGGCGGGAGGGGGCGCAGCTCAGGTCCCTGGGGACGCGTCCCGCGGGCTGGGCGCTGCGCCCCCACATCAGGCCTGCAGGGGGCGCCTCCAGCCCATTTTGCAGGAGAAGCTGCGCCTCCAAGGGCCTGACACCGGCCAGGGGTGGAGGCCAGCTGGGAGCTGGGGGTCACACAGACCCGTGCAGATGTGCCCACGCTTACACCCACGTGTCTGCCACTGCACCCAGTGTCTCCATCGGTGGGGGTGGGAGCCTGACCCCAGCTTTGCCACTGACCCTGGCTAGTAATGGCTCCCCTCTGTGCCCCAGCTTCCTCAGCCGCACAATGGAGGATGACAGCACCTCCATGTCCCCGGGTCGCCAGATTAAAGGAGTCAATGAATGCCTGGCGTTTAGCACACAGCCCAGCCCCAGGAAGGGCTCCAGAATCAGGCTGGAAAGAATCACGTGGTTCGCGGCTGGGCAACGCTGAGCCCACCCCTCATAGGGTGGTGGCCGGTTTAAGACTGTGGCAACTCAGGCTCAGAGAGGCTGGCAGAGAGCGATGTCCCATGCTCCCCTCAGGCCAGGCTGAGCTCCCAGGCTCCGTCCCCTCCCTGCGGCCCCAGCCTTGCCCCGCTGCCCACAGGACCCCCTTTCACGCCTCTATCAGCTGTCCAGCTGGAGAAACTGAGGCCTTGGGGGAAAGCACCTGCTCCTCACCAGGTTTGCAAGGCCTCTCAGATCCCGAGGGGCCCAGAGAGGGGGTAAGGCTGGGCTTGAGGGGCCGGAGAGAGTGGGGGCACAGAGGGAGGCAGGATTCCTGCTCACTGCCCCTCTGGGTAGCACTGGCCCTGGGAAGGGGTCCCAGACTTGTTCCCTAGGTAACCCTCTCCTAAGGGGTGTGGCATTTCCACTGCCAGACCCCTGGTGTGCTATCAGGCCCTGACAAGGAGCAGAGCGATGGGAGGGCCCCTTCACTTGTGGTAGGGTGGGTGTGGCTGCTCTCAGATCTTCTCCATTCTGGTTCAGGGGCCAAGGGGGAAAGGGGACGCCCCTGAGGGAGGAGCTCTACCTGAAGCCTTGAACGCTGTCAGCTCCACAGCCTGAGGACAGAGGGGGTCCGTCAGGGGCTGGGCCCCACTCCTTCTGCTCCCCCTGGCCCTGGGGGCCCTCGGCTACCTTGGTGATGACTCCCCCACCCCCAGTGGCCTTGGCATTCAGGTTCTGCCAGTGTGCAGTCAGCAGCTCCTGGCTGCTCCCAGTACCCTTCAGCCTGGTAACCGAGGAACAGGGCTCCCTGGACCCCCAGGGGAAGCCCCCACCCCAGCCCCACCCTAGTCCCTGTGGTTTCCCAACCTTGCCAGTCACACTTGCCAGCCCCTTGGCAGAGCCCTGCCACCCCTGCCGCCCCTGTCCCAGCCTCACCGGTCTCTCGGGTTCTGCAATGGAGGAGAAGGTTGGGGGGATTCTGGGGCCGTGGGTCCCTAGTGGGGGGGAAAATCGCTGGAGTAGATGAACTTTCGGGGGGCTGAAGGAAGAAGCTCTCTCTGCTCCTCCACCCTGGGCAGGGACCTCATTATCAAAGACCCTAATAATCCACTCAACAGTCTACACCACAGGTTATTGATGAGAAAACTAAGGCCCAGAGAGGGAAGGTAACTTGCCCAAGGGCACACAGCAGATGAACTAGGAGCTGGGATTGGAACCCCTGGCCTGGCCTTGAAGTCATTCAACCCATGCCCTGTCTCAGGGGGCCCTGAACCTCATCCACCCACCTGCCTTTGAGAACTCCCCAAACCCCCTCTGCAGGGAGAGCGACACTGGGCAAGCCTCACCTCAGGGCTGGGCACTGGGGGCCCCTGTTCCCTGGGGGTGGTGGTGAGAGAAACCGAGCCATTTCTAAGCCATCCCTCAGGCCCCAGGGTTGCAGAATTTCCTGGGCCTTGGTTTCCTTATCTTTCTGATGGGCTCATAGGATCTGCTGTTGCCCTCGCAGCTATCTGGGGAAACCGAGGCACCAAGTAGCATTGGAACTGGAGGTGGTATGGACTTACCTCTGAGAGCCGGGTGTCTTTGGGGTGGAGCCAAGGCTACGGGGTGGTCCTGGGCTACCTCCCAGGGACCTGAGGGGCTAGGGTGGGATCCCCGGGCCTGAAAGGAGAGGGCGTTGGTGCCCCGACCTGGCCATGGGTGGTACCTGCCGCCCCTCGGCCCCACACCTGCCTGCACTGTGAATGCCTCGGCCGCCTTCTTCTCAGTCATCCTTTGCAGGGCGCTCCGGACCTGGGGGATAGGCACTGGGGTCAGGCCTGGGCCCGGCCCCTGACCCCTGTGAGGCTGAGGAGACCCCTGTAGGTAAGCCCTGCCCAACCCCATCCCCACTCCACCCCCTGGCCACTGATGTCCCCCGACTCACCTCCCCGTTGTAGGCGGCATAGACCAGGAAGATGTACGGCCCCTGGGGACAGACCCAGCGGGTGGGTGGGCTCCCTGCATGGGAGCCCCTGCACCCCCACCACCTGGCCTGGGGCCATAGGGGAGACACCCAGAGACATTCGGAGACAGGCCGATGAACACAAATCCTGAGCTGTCCCCCTTCCCGCACTGTGGAGGGGGAAGCTGTGGCGTTCTATGGCAGAGAAAACCACGAGGCACGGCCCCACTTGACCCCATGCCTTCAGCCTCTAACCACCAGGCAGCCTCTCTGCCCTCTATCCCTCCGTGCCCAGCCCCCAGCCCTGCAGGGGTTGGGTGGGAGGGCGGACACCTTCCTGAAAGTCCAAGGTAAGTCAGGTCCTGGGACAGCAGACCTGTGATTGCATTCTGACTGTGCCTCTAGCTGAGCGCCTCTCGGATCCTCTGTCTCTTCATCTGGAAAGTGGGGATGAGGCCAGGACTTGCCTCCTGCTGTGTGTGAAGGACTCAGCACAGTGGCTGGGGCATAGCTGGCTTCTCCTGACTTGTGTGAGGACCACGAGGGCCTCGCCACCCACAGAGCACCACTGCACTTGGGGCCTCGGTTGACCCTCACAGCAGCTCTGTGATGGGGCGGATTCATTCTCCCCATTTGATGGGGAGGGGCCTGGGGTGGGGAACAGAGTGATGAGATCCAGGCTGAATGTGACCCAGCAGGTGGGATTTGAAGCCCAGGACTTCCTCAGATTCTGCCTGCAAAAGGCAACAACCCCTGCCCTGAGGCTCAGACTGGGGGACACAGGTTGGGGTCCATTGAGGCCTTCCAGCTTCCCAGGACTGAGAGCTGGAGTCCCAGAGCCCGACTGATCCCCCTGGTTCCCAGGGGTGAACTGGGATGATACTCACCCCACCCCCAGCCCCTAACTAAGACAGACCCTGGTGCCTCCCAGCCCCCCACATCCAGGCTGTCCTCTCTGCAGCCTCTGCACAGCTTTCCCCGTCCTGTCCCCTTTTACCCACTCCTCACCACCCCAACAAAGGCGTCTTTCCAAACTCCAACCCAACCACATCATTACCTGCCTAACACCCTCCATGTCTCCCTAGTACCTCAGGGACGAAGTCTGAGCTCTTTACAACAGCTCTGGGGACCCTTCACGGTCTGCCCCCATGTCCCATTTCTCACCAGCTCATCCCAGCCACGTCTCCCTCCATTTGATCCCACCATGCTCCCCTGACTTAAAACATTCTTTTCCCTCTCCCCACACAGTGTGTGGGTATTAGCTGAGAATCACTCCCTCCAGGAAGTGCCCATTCTGTCCCCTCGAAGTGGCTTCTCTGTCCCCACACTGTGCTGTCCCTTCATCCCTCAGCCTCAATCATGCGGTGGTTTTGGTGTCTGTCCCTCCCTCAGGCCGAGACCTCCGCGGGTGGATTCTTGGATCCTGTGCACGACCATATTTTCCAGTATGCAGCGCAGCACGGGCACAGGGTTGGCGCTGGGGAGGAAGCGCTGAATGATTGAATGAAACAGATCAGCTCGCGTTCTCGGCGCTCCTGGTGTGTGCCAGGGGTTGTGTTTGCCCTTTGCAAATACCATCCCGGTTGAACCCCACCATGATCCCAGGAGGTGGAGAATAAGATCCCTTTATGCAGATGTAGAAACTGAGGCCTGTTTCAACTTGTCCAGGCCTCCTGTCCAGACTCTCAGCCAGGGAAGCATGAGCTACAGCTGGTTATAGAAGTGAGGCCCTGCTCTTCCACCACAAAACCTGGCACAGGGTCCAGAAGGAAACAAGTCAACCTGAAGAGTGAATGAGTCTGGGCCGATTTCAGTCCCTCGGGCCCTAGGCTGTTCCCTGGTCACCTTGGGCAGGGAGAGAGGGCTGTCCTGAGGGCAGGCCCTGCCCAGCTTATGCTTAAGACAGAGTGAGAGAGGGAAGGGGCTGGAGAGGGGGTGGGGAGAGAAAGACACGGAGAGACAGCAGGTATGGTGGAAGAGAGAGGAGGGGAAGAGCCAGGCCTGGGGGGGACCCAGAGAACGCAGCTCTGAGCCTGACTTGGGGACCTGCCCGTGACGGTCACAGGAATGCCAGAGTGGGCCCAGGTCCCGTGACTTCAGACCCCCTATAGGGCAGCCTCTGCCTCATTTCAGCAGACCTTCACAAAGAAGGGCTGAGGCTGACCGGGAGCGGGTGAGGGAGGTCACACGCAGAGATGGAGGGGCGGGGTAAGAGACAAGGAGACAGGGGATTAGAGATCAACAGAAGGGGAGACAGAGAGAGGCCCAGGAAGAGCTGGGTGGGCCATGAGGGCTCTCCAGGCCAGAGGAGAAGGGGACAGGGAGAGGGGACAATGACAGAGAGAGTCTGAGAGACAGAGAATCTCAGGGAGAATTCAGAGACAGAGACAAAGAAATGAGACACGGAGAGAGGAAAGGCAGAGAAGGGGGAGGGAGGGAGGCAAGGAGGGTGGGGATGGTGGCACTGCCTCCAGGGCTGCAGCACTGCCCACAGAGGGCCACAGGCAGGGATGGAGCTGGAGTCATCGTCATGGCAATGGGATGCTGCTGCCCTCCACACTGTCACACAGCTGGGGGACGGAGCTGGAGTTGGAACCCACGTAGCTCTGGGAGTGTGGGGCTTGGACGAGGGCTTGTCACCTACCGCTCAGGCCCAGACAGGTCCCTGGGAGCTGTGCTTCTTTGGGAACAGCACTGGAACCCCAGTTCTTCATTTTCCCGGCCCCTCTCTGGGGACGACCTCCATCCTCCCAGCAGGGTCCCCTTTCTTTCCTCTATCCATTCCCACACCCACCTGGCAGAGGGTGGCAAGTCCCCAAGGCCCGGGGGAGAAGACAACATGGGCCAGGACCCTGCCGGCCAAGACCCTCCCTGCTCCGTCCCTCACCTTCCTCTAACACCTCTCTCCCTCTCTCTGTCGTGGTCTGCCTCCCCACTCATGGCAGCTCCACGAGAGCAGGGCGTTTTGCAGCCTCCTTTGCTGCTGTGTCCCCAGCACCTAGAACAGTGCCTGGCACAGAGTGGGCATTCAATAAATATTGCACAGCTGGATGAATAACCGGGTCAGGGCACCCCTCCCCACCCCAGCCCCCTCCAGCCTCGGCAGTTCTCCCAGGAACCAGCCAGGCCCCTCTGCGGTCCAGGCTGTACATCCCGATGGCCGAGAACACGGATGCTGGACTCGGGCCCCAGTGCTGCTCCCTCCTACTGTGAGACCTTGGGCAAGTGACTCCGTGGGGCCTCAGTTTCCCCATTTGTCAGGTTGTTGAAAGATATAAATATGAGCCCAGCCCAGGGCTCAGAGCACCCAGGCATCCTGAGTGGCTGTCATAGCCTCAGCCCCTCTTCTCTGCGGAAAGAATGGAAGGTCCCCAGGAGGCCCAGCTCTGAGGACACATGGACCCTGGATGGAGTTTGCACCTGATTTCCTGAGCTTGTCTTTGTCCACCCCTGGGTCACCCCACTTCTCAGCCCTGAGAGGGACCTGGGCTGAGAGAGCCGGGAGTTAGTGGGTGCAGATGACAGGAAGGGGTGCTGGGGGGCGAGGGAGCCCAAGGGGCAAGGCGGGGGCAGGGAGGACCCTCCTTGGACCTCCCTCCCTCCCCACACTCAGCCCCCTGGGCTGTGGCTGTCTGTGTCCAGTCCAGGTCCCCCACAGTTCTGCAAACCCCCCAAGGACAGGGGCTAGGCTGACCCATCTCTGTGGCTCCAGGACACAGGAGCCAACGGGCACATGGGAGGGCTCCCGCCATCCCACCGCTGCTGCTTCATTTATGGGGTCGAGCATCGTCCTCCTAACCAAGCCCTCCTCTGACCTGCTGTCCTCACCAGTGGAGTAGCTCGTGCTGCCCGCAGTAGGCCCCCCACAGACCCCAAGGGGAGAGGTCTCTGGTGTCCTGCACCCCCCTCCCCGCTTCCTGCCGAAGCCTGCAGGGGCTCTACACCGGCCTGGGGGCTGGAACTTCCGCTGCACCCTTGAGAGTCAGGGCGCGATCCCCTTCCTGGGCCTCTGCTTCCTCAGCTGTCAAACGGGCCACACAATCTCCTGATGTCCTGCTCTTTGATTCGAGGTTTTGTTCCCCCTCTCACCCTCCCCCTCCCTCCTCTCGACAATGTCCCCAGCATCTGAGTTCCAGTGCCCATCAGAGCCCCAGTCCCAGATGGCCCAGGGCCTGGAGGTACCTGGAAGGAATTGAGGCCCACGGCGGCATAGGCCCAGGCCGGGCTGAGGTGCACCAGCACGCCGACCAGCCAGGTCAGGCCCAGGACGGGCAGCAGGACCAGCACGGGCTTCACCGTGGCCCTGCGGGAGAGCAGGCAGGCTGAGGGAGGCCAGGCGGCAAGGGAACTCCTTGCAGGGTTCTGGGTGGGGAGCAGCCCCTGGGAAATGCATGGAGAGGAGCCAGAGCTGCACCAGGGACCACAGCTCATGACTTGGGTGCAGCTGGAACCTTTGGCTGGATGTGGCTGCCCCTTCTCAAAGACCCAGAAGTGCCATGAAGTAGGGATTGTGGCCCTGGGGAGATGATGGGGTCCTAGTCCCAAATCTGGCTCAAAGGAAGGGGTGGCAGCTGCCCAGAGGGAGGGCTGAGGCCTGGGCAGTGGATCCAAGGGGCACGGAGTCAGGAAGGGCGTCCTCTTCCCCCTCCTCATGGACCCCTGGGGTTCCCTGGCTTTTCAGGGACCCACTGGCTGGGCTTCCCTGCCCTTGGCAGAGGATGGGTGGGGAAGAGGAAGGCCAGAGAGAAGGCAGAGCTTCTGGAGGAAGGCTGGGGCGTCCCCCCTCCAGTAGAGTAGGGCCCTGGAGAGCGATGGGGATTCTTGGCAGAGAAAGGGACCTAGATCCTCACCCCGAACCTGAACTTCTGAGGACTGCCTGATTTGAGGGTCTCCCTACCTTGTCCCTACCAGGCCATCAGTACCTTCTGCAGACGGTGAGGCCCCAGGACAGTGGCTGGCGTCTACATGCCCCCGCATATACACACAGGATGAATTACCATCCCCACACATGGCGTGAATGGGCACATGCTCACACGTCCACATGCACGAGCACACATGCACGCACAAGCAGGGACACGTACACACATGCTCGTCCATAGCTGTATACCCATGAGCACACACGGCCACACACACACCATGGACTCACACGTGCCCACACTCAATGAGCCTCACACCTGGCTCCCCCACTTCTTCCTGGCTCCCCCAGTCTGGGGCCTCACCACATCTGGATCCTGATCTGCTGCTGCAGGCAGGGCTGCGGGCTCAGCATGCGGGCACGTCGGCGGGCACTGGACACGGTGACCATCACCACACGGACCAGGATGCAGGTGTTGGCCTGGAGACCTGGTGTCAGTGGGCGAAAGGGCCTCCCCACGTCCCTGACCTGTCCCTCCCCTCCAGGCCCCCCGCTCACAGTCAGCACGAAGAGCACGGGGCCCACAAAGGCCCAGATGGTGTCTGTGTGCACATTGAGCCAGCAGTGCCCAGGGGCCACGTAGTCATGGGGGGACATGGCCAGGGTGATGGCCACAATGGCCACAGGCACACCTAGGGGAAGAAAAGGGACCTCAGGACCATGCCACCCATTCCATCCTCTTCAGGACCCAGCCCCCTTAGAGATTCAGCCCACAGTTGTCCCATCATAGCAGGCATACTGGTGGCATTGGGAGATCTGGGGAGTGGGGTTGGGTGGGCCTGATACTTTTGGGGTGGCATTGGAGCCCTGAGTAGTCGGGGAGTGGAAGAGCCGGGATTGAGTTGAGGGCTTAGGGTTGAGAATCAATGGAGATGGAGGCTGGTGACGGGCATGGGATTTGGGGGTCACAGATTAGGGAGACAGTGCTGGAGGTGGGGAGGTGAATGTTGACGTGGAGGAGGATTAGGAAGAATTGGGACTGAGTAGCACTGGAGCTTGACAGAGCTGAGGAAATTGAGCTTGTGTCAGAGACGGGTGTGGGGCTCCGGGGGTGTTGGGTGTGGGGCGGCGCTGGACAGCAATGGAGGCCATGCAAGGCAGAGTTGAGGAGAACAGAGTAAGAGCGGGGAGCGGAGGGTCCTCACCCCAGCCTGTGGTGTAGTAGAGCGTCATCCTGGGGCCAGGGCGCATGCTCACGGCCACCACCTTGCTCCACAGCAGCAGCCCCTCCACCAACATCCAGGAGAACGCGACCAAAAAGAGGAGGTGCATCGCAGCTGTGACAGCCACACACGCCACCTGTGGGTGGGAGGGTGGGGATCCCCACCGAGGCCAGCCATGGGTGCAGCCCCACCCTGGGTCCCCTGACCGGGCCTGGCATTGCCAACTCAGAGAGGTGTCAGTGGGTCAGGTCTCTGGACAGTGCCCTGGGCCCAGCTCCAACGTTCAGGGCCTTCCCTCTCTGGGCCTTGCTCCTCCTGGGAAATGGAGCCAAGTGAAGATGGGGGGGCAGCCCAGAAAAGGATGAAGGTGCTTTCCTTGGCCCCCCTGAGCCCACAAGCTCACCCACTGGCTGCCCACCTTGTTGGCCTTTGCCCACTCGCTGGCCATGAGGAAGCCCTCAGCAGAGGCCAGGGAGAAGGTGAGGTTCTTGTGGACCGTGGCTCGCTCCGACTTGGGGACCCTGGACAGGCGGCGGAGCTGGTTAACAAGGACACCACCGCCAGCCCCCGCTATCAGCCCCTGCCCACCCGGGTCTTTGTGGACTAATGACGGCAGAGAGGGCAGCTCCACGGGGGCCCGCAAGCCTAGGGGAGGCCCTGGACCAGGGTCCGCTGGGATCAAAGGGGGAGACTGACTGGGGAGGCCCATGAGGGGCAGGCCGGGCCCAGGGTGCCAGGCCGCTGTGGTGAGCTCGCCTCACCTGGCTGCCAGGAAGAGCAAGAAGGTGGTGGCCAGGGCACAGAAGGACACACCGCAGCCCACAAAGGACAGTGTCCTCAGCAGCGACTCCTCCTCAGGGCCTCTCTGTGGGAGGGACAGAGACCCTGGAATACAGTAACCCTGTTGCCACCCTTAACTGCCCAGACCAGCCCCACACCCGCTCGGCAAGGCTCCCCAAGCCTCCTTATCTCCAGTGGAGCAGGGATGGCAACACACTAGCTGAGGCCAGGCCCGCACACAGCAGGCACTTAATGAGTGGGTGTCTGGCTGTCCTCTCCAGCTGGCTCCCCCTAAACCGGCCCCCGTCTGATTCAACAGCTACTAAGAGCACCGGATTGGAAACAACTGAAACATCCGTGGGGAGGGGATCATGGCGGGGGGAGGGGGACCACGGAGCTGTCATGGATTGTTCACAACATGCAAAAATGTCCATGCTCTGTTTTTACAGGAAACATGCGTTTGACAGCATGTTTTTCCAGTGTGCCCCCAGCGTGCCAAGTGACCCCAGCATCCCTGAGGCTCAGGCTTTGTCCCACTCAACCTCTTAGCAAGTGACCACTCAGAGTCCCTTTCTGGCCCCAGTGAGCCCACCTCTCCTGGAATCTGGTTTCCCCATCTGTAGGGGCCTCTCTTGGTCACATCTCTTACTTCCGACCTCATCTCGGCCATGGCTTCACCTACTGGCTCTTCATCTCCAGCCAAGAGCCCCTCAGACCCGGGCCGCCCAAACCTGCCACCCACCTGTGTCCCCCGGAGAAGAGTCCCTCATCCCCCGGTTGCCCAGGCCTTTATCCTGGACCATCCCCCTCCTCCTGCCTGGGTCCAGTCTCCTCGTCTCCCCACTGCACCCTGGTCCAGAGCCCCTCCCCTCTGCCTAGGCCAGGCCCGCAGCCCCCTCGCTGCCCTCTCCCCACCAGTCTCACTCCTGGCACCAGAGGGCTCCCTCGTGGCAAAGCTAGTGCCTGCCCCATGCGACAGGCTCCCAATCCCAGTGCTTAAGCCTGGCATTCCAGGCCCTGTGTGATCTGACTCATGCCCACCCTGCCCCCTCCCCCCCACTCCTGGGCCTTGCACTGGAAGCGGAGACACACCAGAGTTCGAGGATGTGACAAGTCGGCCATGCCATTTCCAGCCTCCTTGCCCGCACTCAGACTGGCCCTCTGCTTGGAACGCTTTCCCTCTGCCTTTCTGCTCGACTGCTGTTCATCCTTCAAGATGGATTCTGACGTCACCGCCCACCCCCGCACTCACCTGGACATCGTACACCTGCAACAGGACGGCAAAGTTGGTGCTGTGGTTGCAGAAGCAGGCGGTAGAGTCCTGGTACAGGGCGGCCACGGAGCAGCCAGCAGTGGCCCAGGAGCCCCCCTGGTCTGGGCTGGGGTGGGGTAGGGAAGAGACAGGCTCTTGAGATGGCTGGACATGGGGGTGGGGCAGGTGGCAAGCAGGGGAAAGCCTCTCTCCAAAGCTTGGGGCCTATCACTGCCCTGCCTCTAACCAGCTGTGTGACCTTGGGCAAGTCTCTGTCCCACCCTGGGCCTCAGTTTCCCATCTGCAAAATGTACTTAACCCTCTCAGGGATGGCAGGAGGATGGGGCTAATACCAGTGATGACTACTGATTAACTGCATTGATTACTGAGCAAATGATTGACGTTCAGCTGAAGGTCCAGGGCAGGGAGCTGGGCTAATTGCCGGACCCTCCTCTGCCCCTTCAAATGCCCTGGGGCCCTGGCCTTGGATACATCATGAAGTTTAACACCCATTTCACAGATGAGTCTCTTCCTAGACACTCCACAGAGTGAGCCTGCATACCTCCCATGATGGGGAGCTCACTACCTCCTGGGTAACAGATTCTCCTGTTCCGGCTTGTCCTGGAGCTGGGTGGGGCCTGAGCCTCCCTCTCAAAGCTGTTGGTGATTGGAGGCCAAAACCACACCCAAGTCCTGCCTCATCCTCCAGCAGAATGGATGTCTTAAAAAAACCAAATTGTCTTATTTAAACAACTTCAAAATGGAAATTCACCTGGTGCTGAAGTTCCAGAAAGCACAGACGGGCTCCACCAGCTTCTGAGGGAAGGCCTAGGGGCAGGAAAGAGGGACAGGGCGGGTGTGTGAGCAGGTGTGGGAAAGGAGAGAGAGAGACCAGAAGGATGCAGGCGGACGCTGAGGCCTCCTGTGTCTGAGGGACCAGGGGGTTGCCTAGCATGGGTGATGGGCGAAGGGGCTGGAGAACACGCCAGTGGGGAGGCAGAGGGAAGGGGAGGGGGTGGACTGTCCTGCTAGCATTGTGTGTAATACAGAAATGCTGGGAGCAAGCTAGGTGTCCATCCTCTGGGGAGAGGTTAAACCACGGCGAGTCTTCCCTCCTTGGGATGCTCTGCACCTGCTGAGATGAGCAGGCAGGTCTCTATCTACTGGCGGGGAGGAGCTCTGCCCCATGTTGTTCAGTAAAGAAAGAAGCTGCACATCATTATGCAGAGTATGAGCCCAATTATGTAAAAAAAAATAATTGTGAAAACACATACACAAACAATCTGGAGTCAAACATACAGCTAACTTAATAATGGCTAACAACGGCAGCACACAGATTTCATAAGACGAGGAGACATCAGCGGCCAGCGGTACCTGCCCCAGTCCAGGCAGGGAAGGCAGCCTGAGCTCAGGACTTGGGCCATTTGTCCTGACTGGGAGGGTAACGGCAATGTCACCTCACTAGAATATGACACTTTGTATTGTGTCCTTCATGTCCTTTATTGTGGCTGATCTTCATAGCAACTCAGGAGATGGGTATAAATTCATGTAATTTCAGATGAGGAAACTGAGCCTCAGAGAGGGCAATTAATCTGATCCAGATCACACAGCATAGAGTTGAGACTGGGTCAGCTCCACATTCTTTCCACTGCTCTGTGATGGTGCCTCCAGAGAACATATCATTTCTTGGAGTGACTGAGTTATCATCCTGTGGATTCATTCATTCACAATATTTTTCCTGGGTCCCAGGTACTACGTTAGGTGCTGGGAACACAAAGAAAATTGGCATTTGCTTTTAAGACGGATGATCGTTACACCACTGGTAGCACTTTCAAGTGGCACAAATCGAAATATAAATGTAGCTGTATACTCAAAAGTCACAAAACTATCTGTGTCCAGTAACCCCGCACCTGGCTGTATAGCCCCAAGAAATAGTCACCAGAATGAAAACACATTATGAGCGAGGATTTTCACAGGGTGAGGCAGGGTTAAATGTAATAGGAAAAACCCTGCAGATTCTCTGGCTGCATGACTGGGAGGGGGTCACATTCACTTTGGACCATCCCCCGGAAAGGTGGAGGTTCTAGACTTGGCTGCGTCAAGGCCTGCATGTGCCAGGATCCAGCAGCCGGTGAGAAAGGACAGGGTGGCAGAGGGACATTTGTGACTGAGACAACGCAGAAAACGCCTGCAGGGACAATGAAGAACACACATGTTCATACGGCTCAGCTGAAAGAGCAAGGGTTTTGATTTCACAAGCAGAAAAAATATATGTAGTGCTAGGTACCCAGAACAAGGATGAAGGGAAATACACCAGAATGTTCACAGCAGCCATCTCGGGGCCATAGGATTTTGTTTTCTTTATCCTTTTCTACATTTTCCAAATTTGCCACAATGAGAAATCCATTACTTTTATTTATTTTTCATTTTAATGTATTTAAAATAATATAATTAATATATAAATATAATCTCAAAAGTTAGTTCTTTGAAAATATAATCAAAATTGATAGACTAGCTAGACTGAAGAGGGAAAAGGTGAACATTGCTACAGATCCTACAGACGTTAAAGGGATAATGAGTGAATATTACGGATAACTTTATGCTAGAAATTTGACAACCTGGATAAAGTGGACAAATTCCTTGAAAGGCACAAATTACCAAAACTGTCTCAAGAAGAAATAAAATACCCATATAACCCTATATCAATTAAAGAAATAGAACTCATATTTTAAAATCTTCCCACAAAGAAAACACCAGGTCCAAAGACTTCACTGGCCTATCAAACATTTAAGGAAGAAATAACGCCAATCCTGCAAAACTGTTTCAGAAAACAGAGGAGGAGAGAACACCTCCCAACTGATTTAATGAGGTCAGCATTCATCTGATAGCAAAACCAGTGTAAGAAAACTACAGAACACATTATTCATGAGCATAAACACAAAAATCCTAACAAATATTAGCAAAGTGAATCCAGCAATATATACAAAGGATAATGCATCAAAACAAAGTGGGCTTTATCCCAGGAACCCAAGGTTGGTTTAACATCTGAAAACCAATCAATGCGATTTACTATATAAACAAAATAAAAGAGAAAACCATATGATCACATCATCATGGAAGAAGTATCTGGCAAAAGTCAACAGCTATTCATGATAAAATTCATGATAAAAATTCTCAGTAAAGCAGGAAGAGAGGGGAATTTAATCTGATAAGAGGCATCTATGAAAAGCCCACAGCTAACATCACACTTCGTGATGCAAGACAGAAAGCTTTCCTCCAAAGAGGGGAACAAGACAAAGACGTCTGGTCTCACCACTGCTTTCAGCACTGAACTAGAAGTCCAGTCACTGCACCGAGGAAGGAGAAAGAAAAAAGGACATGAATTGGAAAGGAGAAAACAAAACTGTCTTCATTTGCAGATAACATGATTGGTATATGTAGGAAATCCTAAGGATTCCCTAAGAGAACTAATGCAAGTGCTAAGTGAGTTTAGGAAGGTTGCAGGATTCAATGTCATTATACAAAAACAATTGTATTACTATATACTAGTACTGAACAATTTAAAATTGAATTAAGAAAAAATGCCATTTATAATAACATCCAAAACTATGGAATACTTAGGGATATATCTAACGAAATATAAGAGCTATACACTGAAAACTACATATCACTGCTGAGAGAAATTCAAGAAAACCTAAATAAACAGAGGGATATACCTTGACCATGGATTGGAAGACTCATTGTTAAGATGCCAGTTCATCGTCTTATTTCAATTTGGGGGATTTAATGAAATTCCAATTAAAATCCCAGCAGGTTTTTCCATAGACATTGACAAGCTGATTCTAAAATTTATATGACAATGCAAAGAACCTAGGACAGCCAAAGCAAGTTTGAAAAAGAACCAAGTTGGAGGACTTACACTACCTGATTCAAGGCTTAGAGTATAGGATTAGTGGATAGATCAATGGAACAGAATAGAGAGCCCAGAAATAGACTTACACATACATGGACAACTGATTTTCAACAAAGGTGACAAGATAATTCAGTGGGAAAAAGAATAATCTTTTCAACAAATGGTGTTGAAATTGGTTGTCTATATGGAAAAAAAAGGAACTTGGACCCTTACCCGACATGAAACACAGAAATTAAACTGAAATAAATCATAGACCTAAATGTAAAAGCTAAAATTATAAACTTCTCTGAGAATATCTTTGTGACCTGGGGGTAGGCCAAGACTTCCTAGACAGGATGCAAAAAGCATGAGCCATGCAAGAAAAAAATGATAAAGTGGACTTCATCACAATTAAAAACTTATCTTCAAAAGACACTGTAAAGAAAATGAAAAGGCAATCCATAGACTGGGAGAAATTATTCACAAAATATATATCTGACAAAGGACTTGTATCCAAAATATAGAAAGAAGTTTTATATTCAATAATAAGACAATTTAAAAATCGGGTAAGAAGAAAGCTGGAGGAATCACGCTCTCTGATTTCAAACTATATTGCAAAGATATAGTAGTCAAAACATTATGGTATTGGCATTAAAACAGACACATAGATGAATAGAACAGAACAGAGGGCCCAGAAATAAACCCACACATATATGGTCAATTAATTTATGACAAAGGAGTCAAGAATATACAATGGGGAAAGGACAGTCTCTTCAATAAATGGTATTGGGAAAACAGGACAGCCACATGCAAAAGGATGAAACTGGACCATTTTCTTACACCATACACAAAAATGAACTCAAAACAGATTAAAAACTTGATCTTAAGACCTAAAACCATAAAACTCCTAGAAGAAAACATAGGCAGGAGCCTCTTTGACATTTGTCTCAGCAGTGATTTTTTTAATCTGACACCAAAAGCAAAAATGAACAAGTGGGACTAGAGCGAACTAAAACACTTCTGCACAGCAAAGGAAGCCATCAACAAAATGAGAAGGCAACCTAATGAATGGGAGAAAATATTTATAGATCATATATCTGATAAGGGCTAATATCCAAAATATATAAAGAGCTCAGACAACTCAATAGCAAAAAATCAAACAACCTGCTTAGAAAAATGGGCGGAAGATCTGAATAAACAATTTTCCAAAGAAGACCTACAGATGGACAACAGGTACATGAAAAGATGCTCAATATCACTAATCATCAAGGAAATGCAAATCAAGACCACAGTGAGATATCACCTCAAACCTGTTAGGATGGCTATCATCAAAAAGACAAAAAAAACCCCAAGTGTTGGAGAGGATGTGGAGAAAAGGGAACCCTCATACACTGTTGGTGGGAATATAAATTGGTACAGCCACTATGGAAAACAGTACGGAGGTTCCTCAAAAAATTAAAAATAGAACTACCATAGGATCCAGCAATTCCACATCTGGATATTTATCCAAAGGAAATGAAAACACTAACTCAAAAAGATATCTGCCCCCCCATGTTCATTGCAGCATTATTTACAATAGTCAAGATATGGAAACAACCTAAGTGGCCATCAATGGATGAATGGATAAAGAAACTGTGGTGTGTATATATATATACACAATGGAATGTTATTCAGCCATAAAAAAGAATGAAATCTCGCCATTTGCAACAACACGGATGGAACTTGAGTGCATTATGCTACGTGAAATAAGTCAGAGAAAGACAAATGCCATATGATCTGTCTTATACATGGAACATATACAGCAACACAGACCAGCTTGTAGATACAGAGAACAAATTGGTGATTGCCAGAGGTGGGGGTGGGGGATGGGAGAAATGGGTGAAGGGGGTCAAAAGATTAAAAGAATAAATAAATAAATAAGTAAACAAAGAGAGGATCGATATAGTTCACTTGGAGAAATGTCACTAATCAGAAAAGCAAATAGCAGGCTAATGTGTAAATTTTGGGGAAAAAAAGACTAAAGAACATTTTCCATTAAAAAAAGAACCTGGTGGCTCTTCTCAAAATTTTTTTTTAAATTCAATTTTTTAAAAATTGGGGAAAAGATTTAACATACATTTAACAAAGGAAGCTATATGAATGCACTCTAAGTGTATAAAAAGATGCTCAAAATCATTGGTCTCCAAGGAACTACAACTTAGAACCACAATGAGATATCAACACACAAGCATTACAACGAATGACATTAAACAGACAGACAAGGATGCTGGCAAAGCTGTGGAACCAGAGCTCTCCCACTGCTGGTGGGGCTGGAAGATGTACAACCACTCTGGAAGACAGTTTGACAGTCTCTTAGGAAGTTAAACATACACTTGGTATATAACCCAGAAAGAACACCTTTAGATATTTATCCAATGAAAAGAAATCATATGTCCACAGAAAGACTTTTTATGAGTGTTCATAGAAGATTTATTCATAATAGCCCAAACTAGAAACAACTCAAATCTCTATCAACAGGAATGGAAAAACAAATCATGCTACATCCATACAATGGAATTTTACTCAGCAGTAAAGAGGAGCAAACTATTAAAACAGGCAACAACATGGATGGTTCTCAAAAACACCACCAGAGCATAAGAAGCCAGACCGTAGCACACACTATATGATTCCGTTTCCATGAGACTTGAGAAAAGACAGACTAATCTACAGTCACAGAAGATTGATGGGGAAGGGGCATGAAGAAGCCTTTTGGGAAGGTGGAATGTTCTATACCTTGATTGGGGCAATGGTATATGATATACACACTGGTCAAAACCCATCCAGTTGTGTACTTAAAAGGCATGTTTTAGTGTTTGTAGATTTATATACTTCAACCAAATTAATTTTTAAAAAGTCTTGGGATGATATACAAAAGATTGATAAGCTTTGGGTGTGTGTGTGTCTGTGTGTCCAGGATTAGTGGTTGTGAGCAAGGTAGACTTTAGCTTTCTTTGAAATGTTCTAAAGTTTCAAAAGCAAAAAGGAATTTGTATATTACATATAATGAATTAGCATGTCTTGGCTATCTTTCCATGTCAGTTTATAGCAAAATACCTCATTCCTGATGTAACTTCAGCTGACTATTCCATTGCCTAGCCCTACATGGCTTTTTAAGTAGTCCCCTATTGACGGACATCTAGGTTACTTTTACTCTTCTGAAGCATGCTGCAGTGCAGGCCTCTGCGCATCTCCCTGTACGTTCCAACGGGAACCACCAGTTTTTCGAGTCACGCAGACCTATAATGAAAATCCCAGCTCTGCCGTTTACAGGCTGGGGCCAGTCACAGAACCTCTCCCAAGCTCAGTTTCTGCCTATGTGGAATGGGCAGCTGGAGGATTAAATGAATGCTGCTTTAAGACATCTGACATAATGTATGTGTGCAATACATTACTTCCCTTCCCCTTCCCTTGAGGACAATGGGGTGGCTTGGGGATGAGTATTTTTCTTGAACATTTTTGGACCTTAGTTGTCCAATGAACAAATACTGGGAGGTTGGGGGGGGACACCAAACCAGGATAACTGTGCTGGAGAGGCTGTTTCCCAAGAAGCACCACCCAGTACCTGGGCCTGGTGTTTCAGGTGAAAGGTCACGGCTGTGTTGACCTCCCCGGTTTCATCCCACACCTCAGAGGAGATGATGGCTGATCCCACCTGGGTGCTTAGGAACCTGTGGGAAGAAGGGGAGCTTTTAAGGGCACCAGCTGGCTGGGGGGAGAGGTCATACATGGCTGGGATCATCTCATCCAGGCCTCTTTGGAGGAGATGACACCCTCTGTGTCCAAAGAAACTTTAGGAAAAGTCCTGTGCTTGGAATTAGGGCACCTGAGTTCCAGTCTTGCCCCGGAGACTTGCTGGTAATTTGAGTAGGCCCTGTCCCCACCCTGAGTCTCAACAATGAAGCCAGGACCCCAGACAGGAGTTGAGCCAGTCCCCACCAGCATACCCTTGGCAGACCCAGAAATGTGTGTGTGTCAGGGGCGAGGGGCCCTGGGCTGCTAAGGGCAGATGTGCCACCAGAATGGGGGCTTGGGAGGGGATGGAGGCCTGGCCTTCCCTGGGGAGGTGATCCAGGCTCTCAGCAGCCTACTGGGTGGGGCCCACTCACCTCTGCATCCTGCTCGCCTCTTCTGAGGTATCAGGGGTCTGGGGCTCTAGGCCAGGCCCCTCCAGGGTGTGCTGGAAGACACTGGAGCTGAACCAGCTATGGATCACGATGACTCCAGAGAGGCCTGGCTGAGTGGGAGGGGGGCCAAGACCCCACCCAGTGACTGAGCAAGCACCACGGGCTAGCCCCGAGGGAAATGCTCTGCCCACCTTACAGACAGGGAAACTGAGGTTCATAGAGGCTAAATGACTTCCCGAAGATCACACGGTTAATAAGCGGCAGAGCCAGAATTCCAACCAGCCATAGTTCATGTGCTGAACCTGGCAGCTCCAAAGCCCTTCGTCCCTTGTCCTAATCCTCCTCCCCTGGGTGGCACCAAGAGGAAATGTGTGCGGTTCCATGGAGGAGACTAGGTGGGCACCCACTATGTGGTGGGTGCTTTTCACCGCGGAACAACCCCCGAAGTGAGTACTAACGTGACAATCTTACAGATGAGGAAACAGGCTCTGAAAGGTGGGGTGACTTATTCAAAGCAGCAGAGCCAGCATCTGTGAGAGTGACTTTTGACCCAGGCCCCAGCAGGGCCCCACCGCCCCTCACCCTCACCCACCTTTCTCGAGGAGCCGCCTCACTTCACCCGCAGGGATGTGGATGTGGTCGGGCCCGTCTGGACGCCCACCGGGCATCGTGAACATGAAGCCCTCTGAGCTGGCCTCCCTCAAGCGCAGGCTCCGCACCTCCAGGCCTGGGATCAAAAAGACTGTGTGGCTGGACCTCAGGAGGGGGTCTTTCTGCTGAGCCGGTCCAGCTGGCAGGTCCGCTTCCCCCTCTCCCTCCACAGGTCTACGAAGCCACTATTCCTGCTCAGAGGTTCAGCAACTTGCCCAGGGAAATCTGACTTTCCAAGTCCAGGGGAAGGGGTCACTGAGAAGGGGGCCACCAGGGAGCAGAACTTGAATATCAATGAGCCACAAGTGACCACTGGGCGCCTGAAGGACACAAGTTTTTCCTCAAGTCCCACCATAAGTGCTCCCCCATTCAATCTACACTCACTCACTGAGTGTGTACTTGGGTCCGGCCCTGAGATGCAGAAATGACTCAGAATCAGCCCTGGCACCCAGGGAGCTTAGATGGAAGGATGTAATTACCACAAACGCAACAAGAGATATGTTCAAGACACTGGGGTAACAGATGAGGGAGGAACTGACTGTCAGGAGAGAGCTGAAACCAGGGAAGCCTTCCTAGAGGAGTGGTGCTCAAGCAGGGTTCTGAAGGATATATAGGAGTTTGCTGGGAGGTCAAGGGAGAAAGGGCAGTCTGGATGGAGGGCACAGCATGGGCAAAGGCAGGAAACAGAATGGAGAATCCGTGGGAGTGCAGAGAGCTCCCAGTGACCCGGGCTGAGGGGAGATGTCAGCACAGGGCCCACCCAGAGCCCAGCTGTGTGGGAAGGGGGGCTGCAGGCTCACCGGCATGGCGGTGCTGGATGTGCAACTGGGGCCGCTCGGAGGTCAACATGGTGCTCAGCAGGGGTGCCAGGCGCTGCACGCTCACCACCAGGGCCATGGGTCCACCAACCACCTGGGAGGAAGCCGCATCTCAGCTCCCTCTCACACTCCACGCCCCACTGCCACCCGCCCTGACTGATGGGGTTAACACATGCTCAGGGATCTGTGAGGGGCCTGCCTGCTCCAGACCCTCAGTGGCTCCTTAGAGCCTCCAGGATCGAGCCCTGGGTCCCCAGGCTGGCGTTTGAGGCCCCGCCTCATCAGCCTTCTCTGACTGCAACCTTCTCCTAGGCCATGTCACCCTCTAGTCAAGCCGAAGGCCTCACAGTGCTCTGGGCCTGCTGCCCGTTGGTGCCAACGGGGGAACACTCTGAAGGCAGGGCCACGCCCCCCATTCTTCAGTGTGATCCAGTGCTAGACCTGTAACAGGTGCTCAACTTCTAGATTCCAAAAAGAAAGCCATGTGCGGGGTGAGGACAGGGCAGAGAGGGGAGAACATGCACAGACAAAACACCAACTGTGCTGGGCAAGGCAGCCAATTGGCCCATTTACTCCTGTCCATTGCCTGAGCAAGGCAAGTGTGATAATGCCCATTCTCCAGGGAAGAAGACTGAGGTTCAGAGTCCAGCTTTTCCCTGTTCACCGTGGTGCCTCAGATCCCCACTCAAATGTGGGCTTACACCCTTCCCAGGATGGGGAGCTCACCACCTAACAGGTGAACCATTCCATGGAACCAGCCTCCTCTGTTGTGTCATCCCCACCCTATCCCCAAGCCCGGGTCCCAGTTCTGTCCTCTGAGGCCACAGGGGGACCATGTCTGTTCCTTCAGCCCCAGAGATTTGCAGGCAATGCCCATGACCCCTTGTTCTCTCCCTTCTCTGGGCTGATCACTCCCAAGCCTAGAGCCACTTCTGCCAGGATCTTTCCCACACCCTCACCATCTGGATAGCATCTCTCACATTCTCCAGAGCATCTGGGCTGCTTTGGCAGACAAGATGACCTCCCACTTAAGGTGGTCAGCAGATTCTTGGCTATGGGGGAGGCCTTTATTGATTAGTGGCTCTTAATAATTTTTAACTGCAGAAGCATGTTGTTCAAGAGTTGTATGTGGAAGTTCAATTTATAAAATAGACAGAAGAGGAGCTTCTCCTGACGGAAGGAGAGGGGACCCCAGTGATGGGTCCTGACACAATGAGCTGGTGGCAAAGCCAGACGCAGAGCTTAGGCCCCTGCCCCACCCAGCCCTGCCAGCCTCACCTCGCTGACTGACAGCCACGCACCGCCCAGCGGCTCCTCCAGGACCAGGCTGGCCACAGACACGACGCCTCGTCCCAGCTGCTCCCAGGGTCCTGTCAAAGGCTCAGGCTCCCCAGCCCCGAGGGCTGTCACCCTCTTCAGAAAGTGCACGACAGCCAGCAGTGCAGCCGGCCCCAGCGGAGCCGCCTCCTCTGCCACGACTCTCCCCAGGATGCCCAGGAAGCTGGAGGCCTCGGCCAGGGACAGCTGTCCGTGGACTTCAGAGAGGGGGTCAGGGAGGAGCTGTGGGCAAAGGAGCTGCTGACTGCTGGTCTGGCTGTCCTGAGGGGATCCTCTCAGGGGCCCCACTTGGGATCTGCCAGGGTCTTCCCAGTGGGCACAGGTCTAACTTGTCACAAGCTCCCAGCTCTCAAGGACTCCAAAGTTCATGCAGACACGTTAGGTGAGTGTCCCCTTACAGGTGAGGAAACTCAGGCACGGGAAGGTGACCCATGGTGCCCCCAGACTCTCCAGCCCCATGGGAGGGGGCTCACCACAATGGCATTGGCCAACGCATTGACCCGGCTGATAACATCCTGGCCAGGCCACGACTGGGCATCCTGCAGCTGCCGATAGGTCTCTGCAAAGGAATGGGTGCCAGGCTGGGCCCTATGCTCTGCCCCAAGGTGCCCCATCCACCATGTGCTGCCCAGGGGAGGAAGAGCACATTGACGGCTGTGTGTCTGGAGCTTTACACACGGTGTTTTCATAGGGAAACTGAGGCAGGGAATGGCAAAATCATTTGTCCAAGGTCGCACAGCTGGGATTCACCCCAGGTCTGTCTGGCCCCACTGTCCTGTGGTCTAGACTCCATGAAGGCCTTAAGGCTCCAAGAAGATTCTGAATTCCCAGGCTGTGCCAACTGCTCACTCCCCCTCAGCCTACACTGGTCCATACCCGGCTTTCCCTTCAGCACAGCTCCTGGGCACAGCCAGGGCGCACCTGTCCGATAGCAGCAAAGAAAGGGCCGCGGCTGCAGGCAGAGCAAAGAGCCCCCGGTGCGGGGTCCTGGGTCCCACGTAGGGCACTCCTCTGAGGGCACTGACGGGGTGGGAGAGGTGTCACGGCCGCACCCTGGCTCCCCAGCGGTCCCCGTGACCCACCGCCCTTTGGGGCCTTGAAGGCGCCTTCACACCTGAGGGGGCGCCAGGACGCACAGCCCCCGAGTTAGGGGGCGACGTGGGAACCTGGGAGAGGGGCGCTGCAGCCAGCACCAAGCCGAGCGACGCAGCCGGCGGCCGTGCCCACTATGGCTACTGGGACTGGGCGGATGCCCGAGGCATCTGCAGCCTGGAAAGGGCGTGGCCAGAGATGGGCGGGGCCAGGTGGGCAAAGAGCGGACTGGCTCCAGGGGTCAGATGGGAGCCTACAGGAGCCAGGTGGCGGGGCGTTGAGCCAAAAATCGGGGCGGGGCCTGTCAGCCAGGGGGCGGGGCGGGCCGTACCCGGACAGAGAAGGCGTGCCCGCACCGGAGGCAGCAGCGAGGGCGTGATGTCCAGGGAGCCCAAGTCCCAGCGGAAGAGCAGGCCGCCGGGGGGCGGCGCGCAGGCCCGTGCGCGGTGCAGCTGCGCGGGGCTCAGCGCCCGGGCCCACAGGTGGAAGTCGGTGAGGTTCCCGCTGAAGGCGTCACGCGCGGAGAAGCCGCCGCCCAGAGAGTCCTGATCCTGACCCAGCACCAGGATGCCGCCAGGTGGTATCGGGTGGCCCGCGCCCAGTCCCCGCGCCCCGGCGCGCCGCCGCCCGTTGGCGAACAGCGCCCAGCGCCCGCCATGCTGCTCCCACGTGGCGCACACGTGGTGCCAGCGGCCGTCGGCGCGGAAGGCGGCGAGGAAGGGTGCGTGGTGACCGCGCACCACGAGCGCGGCGTGCACGGCGCCGCCCGGCTCGGCGAAGGCGCGCAGCTGCAGCGCGTTGGCTAGCGCGGGCACGGCGAGGGAGAAGAGCGCGGCCGTGTCCGGCGAGGCGGGGTCCCACTGCACGTGCGCGCACACCGTCAGCGCCCCCAGCGCGGGCAGGGGCGTCCGCAGCCGCGCCGCCCGGTCCGCGCTCCGCTCGCGGAACACCAGCGCGGCCGTGGTGCGCCAACCTGCGGGGACACGCGGGCCGGGACCTCAGTTTCCCCGGCTGTGCCCACCGTCCTGCCTGTGACGACCCTTTGGCGCAGCTGCAGGGCCCCTCCTGGGCTGTAGGGTGCCTCCCTCCCTTGGGAAGGAAGACATGGGGCTCCAGGGCCCGTACCCAGGGGTCATCCCTCTACTTCAGTCCAGGTAAAGTGAACCGGAGGTGCGACAGGGACTTCCTCTGGGCTCAATTCGCAAGGACTGTCACTGTGGGCTCCCATCTCTGGAGGTCACCAAAGCCTCGGCGGCCCCCTCCCCTTCACTTCCCAGGCCCGGGCCCACACTCACGCCTCTGCGGGGATCTTCGCAGAGGGGCCTCTCTTTGGCCCACCCAGATGGGGTCGGGCAGCCGTGGAGCAAGGATCCCATCTGGGGGCCCCAGTGCCAGGTGGCCAAACCGCTGCTCACAGGACTCTTGGGCCCGCCACCAGCTCAGCCGCTGCCCTGGGAATGTGCACACCCCCTCTGCAGTCTCCAGTACCTCTCCCGGGGCCACTGGAGCAGGGCCAGAGGAGAGACAGTGAGGGAGAGCGGTGTGGGCATCTGACCCTTCGGGCGGGCAAGAGCCAGGACACTGGGCTTGGAGTCATTCCGGGGTGGATGGGGCTGAACCTAGCCATGCTCTATGACCTGGCGAGTCCCATCCCCTTGCTGAGTATGTTTTGTCATCTGTGTAATGACAGGAATGAGATGGACACCAGGGAAGCTTTCAGCCTAGAGCCTGATGTAATGGTGTGTATATATAACCAAATTGCATCTCCTCCCTTCCTTTGCACTGGAGGCCAGGGACCACGTAGACCACAGGCCAGCCGAGCTGGGGGAAGGGGGTGCCTCTCTGGGGGATCCCTCATACCAACCTGAGACCCAGGGGCTCCTTGATTCACCTGGGGAGTTGGAGGGGGTCCCGGAGAGACTCCCTATCTGAGAGAGAAGAAGACAGGTGGGGTTGGGGCAGGCCCCCAGTCCCATGTGTGCATTTAATGAATGCCTACTGTGTGCTCCAGGTGGGTGCAGTGGAAGCGGCAGGCTCTGCAGTCAGACCCGGGTTCAGGTCCCACCCAGAGTGTGATCTGAGTGGGCCACTGCACTGCCCTGAACCTGTTTCCCCACGTGAGGAATAAACAAGCTGCTGAGGGAATGTAAAAGCCACAGCACCTGGTGGCTGCTTTTCTTCTATGAGGATGCCAGGGTGTAACCCTTGTAGTGATCTCATCATGTGAAGTGGCCACTTGGAACCCTAGCAGCTTTCAGTCCCCTTGGCCTCTTCCCCTGCCCCACCCCCCCCACCGCCCCCAAAGCTCAGGTACCAGGAGGTAGAGGAGGCAGGAGCACCAGGGGGCCATTGTGGATCCAGCAGGGGCAGGTGAGGGACAGCAGGGGTCACAGGCGTGGCCAGTGTGGACTGAGGAAGGAAAAAAGCAAAGGAAAGCAGCTCAGTGTCCTGCCTTGCTGCCCCTTCTGTCTCCTGCGGGGTCATCTTGCTCCTTGTTTGGGTCCCAGACCCTACTGGGCTGGGAGCCCAGGATGGGGTGGCCCACCCACCGGGGATGACCTTTACTTGCACAAAGGGATGGTCTCCAGGAGCCCTTCCAGGACCGCAGCTGGGAAACGCTGTAGCCTTGGTGAGCTGGGGACGGGGTGGGGGTAGGGCAGCAGGTCACTAGCCAGAGAGGGTGGAAACACATGCGGGCTCCCCAAGGGGGAAGGGGGAGCTCAGGGCCCTGTGGGTTTCCTTGTGCTCTCTGGGGATCACAGCTTGGCATTCAAGCTCTGCTTCCTCAGGCCTCTGCCGACCTCTCCAGTCCCACGATTCCCTCGTGCAGCTACCCTTTCTTCTGCTCCCCAAGCTGCTCCCATTTCCCAGGCAGCATCCTTTCCCCAGACCTTTGACCCTGCTGGCCTTTAGCGGTACCTCCTACAAGATCAGCTTGCGATCTCTCACCCACCCAGCCAGGTGCTGTAGTAAGCTGAGGATACCCTAATCATGGGTGATCTGGGGGTCACTCTTGGCAGCCTGGGGGGCTTCAGGCCAGGAAGAGCCTTCCAGGTCTCTGCTCCAGCTGTGGCCATGCACAAATGGGTCTCGGAAAACACTGGAGAGGAAATAACGCCCCACTGCGTCCCGCCCAGCCCGCTTCATGCCATCTGGAAGTCGAGCCATCACCAATGACAACCCACACCCTTTTCCCTCTCCCAGATGAAGTCTATAAGCACAAAAATCAAACAGTCCTAGCATGGGAGTACACACTTTTTGGACTCCGACAAGCATCAATTTATTGTCACTTTCCCCCTTTTAAACAGCACCTGGGTCCACCCTACCCCACCTCCACCCCGAAGTGGGTGCGGAATTGTAGGAGTGGTCCAGGGCTAAGGTCCCGGGCCTGGCTGGTGCTGGGCACATAGTCTGGGCTCACTAAATTTCTCCGCTGTTGGCCCGTATCTGCCCCCGCAAACTCCTTGGCGCCCACCTTCCCTCCTCATCACACACTCTTCGGTACCCAAGAGAGATGCGAAGCTCGTCCGCCACCCCGCGTCGCCCGGGGCCAGCAGGGAATCCCTCCTAGACTGAAGGGCCCGGGGTAGAGCCCTGCCTTTCACCCGCGCCGATCCCTTCTCTGTTCACGGCCCCGGTCCTCACCCACCTCGCCTGGCCTGGCGCCTGTGGTCAGCTCACCCTCTGCGAGGTGTTTGCGGGGACCGACGTCCAGCGGCTGCGTCTGCGCGCTCTCCTCCCGGAGAGGGACGGTCGGCCGCGGGCCGGTGCCTGGGGGCGGTGCTAGGAGATCCCGCCCCTCGGCCCCCGCCCGTCAGAGTCGGGACCCCCGCCTCGTGCGCGCGCGGGACTGGGCAGGCTCCAGGCCAGCCCCAGACGCGCGCGTTGTGGTGGACCGTCGGGGGCGAAATCGGGGGAGGTCCTCAGTCCCTGAATGGGACCTGTTGTCAGATCTCTCCCCACAACACACAGGTAAAGACACTTGATTAGAAGGGGCCACCTGTGAGACTTGGATCCCAAATAAACTTGTGGAAGCTGAAGGGTCCCATCTCAGGCCAGGATGGTGGGAGGGGAGGGAGCACCGGGTACCTAGCCTACTACGTACCCTGAGCTGGGCGCCTAAAGGCCTCATCCACTTTACCTTCCACCCACTGTGAGGAGAGGCCATTATACCCATTTTCCAGATGAGGACTGAGGGCTCTCGCTCCAAGTTAGACAGCTCGGGAGTGGCAGAGGCTGGCCTTGAACCCAGGTCCCTGGGTCCTTATGCAGGTCACTCAAAAGGTAACCGGCAGAGCGGGGAGAGGGCCTGTTGGGAGGAGGAGATAATAGAGGGATTTTGGCCTCTGAGGACAGAGCCAGGGCCCGGTGGTGAGGCCAGGGATGCCGGGTTGAAGCAGGGATTCCTGCTTGGGAGGGAGGTCAGACATCCAAGTTCATCTTGACTCTGACCTGAGGCACGTTGCCTAATTTCTCTGAGCCTCCGTTTCCTCATCTGTAATGTGTGGATGACACATAGTACATAACTCATGGGGCTGCTGTGCCATTTAAATGACTTTGACTTCGTATGTACAAAGCTGGAGCTCGGCACACGCCCATTTAGTCTTCTTGTCCACGCTGAATTTACACTGTTAAAATAGCCTGCTGGCAACACAAGGGGTTTTTTTTCCCCCATTTTTTTAAATTGTGGTAAAATACCCATAACATAAAATTTACCATCTTACAGTGGCTTATTTTACATCTGTGCAAACTGATCCTCGAGAGAAGACAGGACTCACGCAAGGTCACCCAGCAAGGAAGAGGTGGACTCCCACCCCTGCTCCTTCTCTCTGTGGACGGGCTGGGGTTGTGTCCACCTCGACTCTCCCAGCCTCCTTTGTGCGCTTCCTCTCCCATCCCACATCTCTCCCCTGTTGCCTAAGTTACGACTGACCTTCCCATCCTTGGCAGCACCCCTGCCCCTGGGGCCCCCAGCCCAACTCCTTCCCTTCTGTGGGGTCACATTTCTCAGGAGTCACTCCCGGAGATGTCCAAGTCCTGCGGGGGAGGGACTCCGTGGACCCCGAGCAGCTGGGACCGGTTTGGGCCATGGCCCGGGCTAATCTCTCCTCCCCAGAGCCTGGGCATTGTCTGACTGGCAGCCAAGGGCCATTCTTCGGCTTTCCCGGCAGGCAGCTCTGACAGGCCCCTTGTCTCTGTAGACAAGGCCTGCAGGCTGTGGGTGAGTGATAGCGTCGGGGCCCTTGGGCTCAGTGTCTGCGTAGATGGGGGGACAGCCACGGTGCTCATCCCTGGGGCCTGGCCCTGCCTGACCCCTCAACCAAACTGTCCATGGTCTGGGGCCAGGAGGTTTGGAAGGAGGAGCCAGCAGCTGGGGTGTTTCACTTTGGGGTTGCCACAAACCCCGCAGAACTGGGACTTGGCCATCAACCAACTGTCGTGTGACCTGGGCAAGTCCCTCTGCTCTGGGGCTTCTAGCAGAATGTGGAGAATCACCCCATCCTCTCGGGAGCGTAGAGGGCGCTGTAAGAAGAGATGTGTGAGTATCGGGGGCAGGGGAGCCCTACAACCTGGCCCCATTGTCACTTTTCTCTGGAGGGGACTGGCTCCTGCTCTGTGGACGAATGGAGTCCCTTCCCGTCCCCCCATCCCTGTGCACCCTGGGTCCTGAGAAACCAGGACGGGCCCAGAACCAGCCCTGTCTCCCCTCTTGCCTACTCCAACCCCTTCTCCACTCGGCAGTCAGAGTGAGCTCTCTCAAATTTCCATCTGCTCTTATCTGTTCCCCCCCGTCCTGCTCCCCAAACCCATCTGTGGCTCCCTAGTGCTCCAGGAGAAAGTCCAACCTTCCTCACAGGACTAACACCATCATCCTTGTCCTCTCCAATCCCTCACTGTGCCTCTTCCCCCTCCCACCTGATAGCCCACCTGTAGTCAGAGGGAACAGCTTTCTGTTCTCACCTCCGGGCCTTTGCACGTGGTATTCCCTCTGCCTAGGAATAGGCAGGAGCACCCTGCTCCCCACATTAAACTGTTTCAGGAACCCCCAGATTCCTACAAATGCCAGGGAACTGTCTGCCTGCCCCTCTGCCCCCGTTTCCCTGCCCACAGGTCAGGGCTTGACAGAGTGAGCACTTGGTGTTTGTTGAAGGACTGAAAGAATGATCCACAGACAGACCCCTGGTGACTCTAAGGTTTGTGTGTGAGTGTGTGCTTGTGGGGTTGGTGTGGCCGGCAGTGGGAAGAGGATTCCGCTTAATGGACCCCCAGCCTGATACCCACACCACTGTCTGTGGCCACCAGAGGGCGAAACAACTATTTAATGCCAACAACAGGCCCTCAGCCAGTGCTGAAAGAGAAGCCCCTGCTACCCCCTCCTGCCAGTACTGTGCAAGAAAAAGTGCTGGACTTGGAGTCTGAAGACCTGCCTCTTAGCAGCTGCGTGAACTTCTGGAGCCCAGTTCTCTCATCTGTGACTCGGGTCCTAGTCCCCACCCTAGTCTCGGGTCCTAGTCTCCCTCCCAGGAACCTGTAGAATCACATGAAAAAGTTGAGTTGCAATATGCCCAGCGTCGATACTAGTAACAATGTGTCCATTTCTATAACAATGGGTCTCTTACTCCGGAAGATGACTTGATAAAGAAATGAACCAATACTTCACCAAAGAGGAAATACAAAGTGAAACATACATGGGGAAAAATGTTCCTCCTTAGTTTTAATTAAAGGAATAAAAACAACAGCAACTTTAAGATATCATTTTATGATACTAACTTTGTAAAACCCTTTTTAAAATTATAATACTCTGTGCTGGCACAGTTGCAGTGAAATCAGTACATCCAGGCACTGTTACACAGTGTAAAATAGCACAATTGTCTTCGAAATCAATAGCGTAATATGGTAAAAGCACCAAACATGTTAAAGTCTTTGACCCAAGTAATTGTACTCTATGGAACTTATGCTTGGAGGACATCCAGATAAAAGAAAATACTTTGTCCATGAAGATGTTCATCATAGTTTTATGTAAAATGTTGAAAGAATTGGAAGCTATCTGTGTACAACAAATACATTATAACTTATTAACTTGAAGAAATACTACTAAACCATTAAAAATGAGAATTATAAAAACAACACAGTGATAAGCAGGCTTCAAATGACAAACAAAAAAAGCGGGAAGCAAAATTTACATGTGGTATAATTTTAACTACATATAACACTGGGTAGACTGTGGCAGGTATTGTTGGTGACTGATATAGCATTTGTGCTCTTCTCCTTTGTCCTCCTAATGCTCTCTTTCTCAGCCTCTCTTGTGGTGGTGAGTAGTATTATTACCACTAAGATGTAAACCAAAGTCCTGGAGGAATTCAGGGAAATATTTTGTCTTCCTGATAAAAGGGATTGTCACAGCTTTCACCATCCCCTCCCTCTATCATCCTTCTGTCTGGAATGCAGGTGAGATGCCTGGAGCTTCAGCAGCCTTCTTGTGACCATGAGGCAGCAAGCATGTCAAAAGGCAACCTATCAGGATGATGGAGCAGCAAGAATGAAAGACTCTGGGTCAATGACATCATTGGACTGCCTCCCAACCTAGAGACCACCTACTGCCAGTCTTTTGGTATGCAAGGAAAATAAGCCCCATTTATGTAAAGCACTGTTGTTAGTTGCAGCTGAGAGCATTCCTAACTGATCCCTGGGCAAAGACTTGAAAATACAGTGGATGGTGTGTACAAGATATGAAGTTAGACAAACTGGGTTGGTCAAATCCCATTTCTCCTATTCCGTTGTGTGATTTCGGGCAAGCCACTTCCCCTCTGAGCCTGAGTTTCCTCAGCTATAAAATGGAGCTAATGACACCTCTCCGTTGGGATTTTCAAGGATAGCATGATGTGACAGATTTGGACGTGCGTAGTTAACAGTTAAGGGGTAGTCAGGGTTAGTCTCATCAAACTAAAGTCTGAACTAAAAGAAGAAGAAATGAGCTATTGCATTAGAGGGGGGAAACTTTCTTCCTCTTTTCTTTGGCATATTCTTCAATGCTGCTCTGGTTCTCACTCTTCCGGACGGGTCTGGACGGAGGGCCACAGCTCGGCCCCGTGTGGGGGAGGCGGTAGGTGGAGCCCGAGGCCCGTGGCAGAGCTGGCGGGGTGCTGGGCTCTCCCCCGGCCCTGGCAGGCGGCTGGGCGCTCGCGGGCCTCAGCATTGGTGGCTGTGACTCGAGGTAAAAATAATCAGGGAAGGACAGCTGCTTCCTTGTCAGCAACCAAGAGGGAAATAAAGCTCACGTCCCCTCCAGCGAAAACCTGCTCTCCGGGTCCCCTGGCTCCTGCCACCAACTGCTCGAGGTCCGCGTGCCAATCCAATTTGAACGCCTGCGAGTCACCCCCGAGAGGACTGATTCTAACTTCATCAAGCGCAGAGAAAAACATGCAGGCTGGAGTAGATGGGGGGGCTGCTTGGGGGCCCAGGCAGGGGATGGGGTCTGGGCCTCTGCCCCTCCAGTGGTGGGACTTGGGGTCCCCTGCTCCTAATCTGGTTCAGCAACTGACCATGTCGTTAATTCAGCCAAGGCTCAGTGAGCACCTAGTGGGCGTTCCCTAAAATTCCAAGGATAGAGTCCCAACCCCTTGCCCAGCTCAGGAAG
The DNA here is from genome assembly GCA_031878705.1 of Tapirus indicus. NCBI lineage: Eukaryota > Metazoa > Chordata > Mammalia > Perissodactyla > Tapiridae > Tapirus > Tapirus indicus. The sequence continues at coordinate 27,895,717 of CM062929.1, read as the reverse complement.
CCCCTTCCCATGTCCTCCTCTCCTGTCCCTTCTCTCCTCCAGACACCCTCCTGGGGGCTGTGCCCGGCTTTTCACCAAGGCCCTGACATGCCGTGTTCTCACGACTCTGTGCCTTTGCACACGCTGTGCCTTCCTCCTGACCTGCCTTTCCTCTGTTTCTCTGCCTGGTGGATGTCAAGAAATTCTAGAAAGTTCCTAGTCATGCTTCAAAACTCAGCTTGGTGTCATTGGCTGCTTCCCCCCCGCTCCAGGCAGAGGGGGGTGTTCTCTGTGGGTTCCTGCAGGATTTTGTACGTCCCCCCGTTTTAACGAGGATGTGGGGCTCCCTTCCTTCCTTCTCTATCCTTCTAGCCCTCTCTCCTTCATGTTCCCAAAAAAGGCACTGAACCCCAGGCCCGTGCTGCGTGCGTGGTGCAGAGGCGAGTCCCAGCTGGACCCTGCCCACTGTGGACAGTGTCAGTGAGAGGAGGGGTGACTCTCGGGCCTCGGGGACAGTGCAACCACACAGCTGCAGAGAAACTGCTGCCTCTGAATGCTGAAGTGGAGAAGCATGTTTGTTTGTGTTTCTTCATCTTTTGTTTTCTCATGAAGGAAGGTGCCTGGGAGACATTTCTGACCCCCGTCCAGTCACAGGAGACTCAGCCATTTCTCTACTGTTTTTATGAGCTCGGGCTACTTTAATAATAAAGACAGTACACTTTTAAGTAATAAAATTTAAATGATAATAAATATTCAACAATAAATTAAATCAAACTTGAAACAATAGTAGAAATAATTTAAAAACTAGGGTTTACATTTCTGCCTGGCTTAGTCTCTCAGGGGAGCCCTGCATCCCCGGGAGACCCTTAGTCTGCCCACATGGTTGGGAGAGAGCGGGGTGTCCCGGGCAGCCCAGAGCCGGGGACAGAGAACTGGGGCTGTGGGACATCTGCTGCCTGCCGCCTCCCTGTTCCCGGGTGGGAAGAGGGGTGGTGGTTTATTGGGCCCCTGGCCCATCTGTGACCCTGACCCCGTCCCTGGCTGGGGTCACTAGTGCGGGGGCAGGGCTGTGGGGTGGGCTGGGGAGAGGTTGTCTATTTTGCACATTCGGTAATTTGGAAAATCTGAAAATTTAATTGTTTCTTAGCCATGTCGGAACGTCTTGGCTCAGGGAGAGCGGGTCAACACGTCCTGGGCTAAGTCCCCGGCTGGGTGTGGTGGGAGCTGTTGGGGTCGGCCTGTTGGAGGATGGGTAGATGGGGTGAGAGGTGTGTATGGAGCTGGGAGGGAGGGAGTGAAGACAGGCCTGGAGATAGAAATGGGGGAATTGGTGTGGTGGCTCAGAGAGGTAAAGCAGCTCGCCCAAGGCCACACAGTTAGAGTGGCTGGGGCAGGCTTTGACCTCGGGTCTGTCTGACTCTAATGTTCACAGTCGTCTCCCACAGGTAACTGGCAGTGCTGGCTTGAGACGTGATCCCTGGGGTTGACCTTGGAGCCCTCCACCCTTTGTCCCCTTGACCCCACACTGTGGCCTCCAGATGGGCTTCCTTGTGGGAGGTCAGACTGACCCCAGTGGCTTCCTTCACGGTCCTGGACCTGCGGGGATGGAGAAAGAAGCCTCTTCTGTTAGACTGAGATACTGCCGAGCAGGGTGGGTGTGCCCGGCCTGGGGGTCAGGCCAATGGGCTTCACCACGTGCTGGCTGTAGTGGGCACCGTCACTCCCTGTGTGGCCAGCACACCCACTTCTTTGGGGGAATTCTCCTCCCCGACTAGTCATGTGCTTCCACTCCAGCTGCTTCTCCTCAAAAGCAAATAAGTTACACAAAACGCACCGAGAGTGGCCTGGGCCATGGTTCGGTCATTCCTTGAGTCGTGTGTGTGTGTGACTCCATGTGTGCCATTCAGAGCTCTGCCCTAGATGCCTTGTGCAGTGAGAAGAGCAGGGGTCCTGACTCTGAAGTTTCTGAGTTAGAAAGATGTGAAGCTGGAGCTGCTTGTGGTCACGTGTCATGGGGTTAAGTTTGGCCGCACATAAAATAGTAAGTGGCTTAAACATGCAAGGGTTTATTATTATTAAAAAGATGTTTTTTTGCATGTAAAAGAAGTCTGATGGTGGCCAGTCCGGTGCTCATATGACTGGCATGGGCATCCAGCTTCACCTCATGGCCCAAAATAGCTGCCAGAGCTCCAGCCATTACACTCGTGTTTTAGGCAATAGAAAGGAGGGAAAGGAGGAAGGGCAAAAGAGGTGCTCCATCCAGCTGAGTCAGCTTGCCTTCCCTTAGGCAACCTTCCCAGAAGTACTGTAGAATACTTCTGTTTATGTATCACTCATTACAAGGGAGTTTGAGAAATGTCATTTATCATCTGGGCGCTTTGCTGCCCCCAATAAAACCAGGCTTCTGTCTCTGCCACAGGCTGTATTTTCAGTCATATCCCTATGCAGTGGAAGGGAATAAAGCAGAGCTGAGAGGATCACGAGATGGGAGCTGGAGTGAGGGAGAACCACAGAGAGAGAGAGAGGGAGGGAGGAAGAGAAGGGGGAGAGACAGAGGCAGAGAGGCAGGGGCAGAGAGGTGGGGGGGATGAGGACTTCCCCGAGTCCCTGAGCCGAAGGGAGCCTGAAGCCAGGTTGTGTGGATCAGCACACCCTCCTGTTCCCGGAGCCAGGTTGAACTGGTTTCTGTCACTCGTGTGTGGAAGAGTGTGGTGACGGTGCACAAGGATTCACCTTCTCCGAGCCTTGATTTTTCCTTCTGAGAAATGGGGATCCTGTTGTCCACCAGGTGGAGCTGTGACAAGGACTAATTGTGATGATGCCTGCCTGGCACCAGGCAGGGAGCCCGGCCCGAGAGCCTGGTGACCTCAGGGACCTGCTCTCCTTCCCGTTCCTTCCTCCTGTCCAGCTCCAGGGACTCTGCTTCACGGCTACCGAGGGTTACATGGAACCTGCACCATGTCAGACCAGGGAGCTGGCCAGGCTCGGGGGAGTTTGCTCAGCCTGAGAAGTGGAGTGAAAACTGAAAAAGCCAAAAAATGGAGAGCAGGGTGAGGGGAGAGCAGGAGAAATTTCTGGAGCAGAGAAGACAACTTCCACCTTGTTGTAGGGGCTGTGGCGATGGGCACCAGCAGAAGAAGGAGTCTGACACTTGGGGTGAGGCCCTGACCCTGGCAGTGTCTGGGAGTGGGCAGCGGGGAATCCATTTTCAGCTCGGACGCTGTGGTCAACCCTGCCCAGCCCTCTCTCCTCCTTCTGGGAACAGCATCTGATTTTCTTCTGGGGAGCCCCCTGCTGTGATCAGTCCCAGTGGTGTCAGAGGGGCTGACCCCACCCCATTCTCTGTGGGTGTGGATTTGTTTGCTATCGCTGTCATGGCAAATTACCACAAACTTAGCAGCTTAAGACAACACAATTGGTTATGGCACAATTCTTGTAGGCCAGAGGTCCAGGTTGGCTCGACTGGTTCCTCTGCTCTGGGTCTCACAAGACCGAAATCAAGGTGTTGGCAGGGCTGCCTGCCTTTCTGGAAGCGCAGGGAGTAAATCGCTTGCAGCCCATTCAGCCCGTTGGTCAGATTCTGTTCCTGTGATTGTGGGACTGAGGTCCCTGCTTCCTTGCTGGCGGTCAGTCAGGGGTCGTCTTGTCCCGGAGGCTGCCCACATTCCTCCTCATGCTTTTCACGTGGCCCCTCCAGCAAAGCAGGCCAAGCCCCTCTCCCACTTCGTGTCTCCCCAGCTTCCCTTTCTGCTGCACTTCTTTGTCCTCCTCTTCTGCCTTCCTCTTCTGTCACATCTCCTTTCCGCTTCTTCTGCCTTCTGCTTCTGCTTTTAAGGGCTGGCATGGTTATATTGGGTCACGTGGATAATCCAGTATAATCTTATTCAAAGGTCAACTGATTAGTGACCTTAATTACATTTGCAAAGTCCACGTATCAGAGTTCTCCAGAGAACAGAACCAACAGATGTACATATGTATATGGAGAGACAAAGCTTTAAAGAATTGGCTTACACGACTGTAGAGGCTTGGTAAGTCTCAAATCTGCAGAGCTGGAGACCCGGAAAAGAGTTGCAGTTCAAGTTCAAAGGCGGTCTGCTGGCAGAATTCCTTCCCCCTCTGAGGAGGTCAGTCTTTTGTTCTGATTCAACTGATTAGATGAAGCCCACCCCCATTATGGAGGTTAATCTGCTTTGTTCAAAGTCCACTGATTTAAATGTTTATCTCATCCAAAAACACCTTCCCAGAAACATCCAAATTATGTTTTACCAAATATCTGGGTACCGTGGCCCAGCCAAGTTGACACGTAAAATTAACCGTCACATAGCAGTACCTACATTAATATTTGGTTGAATAACTGACAATGGAAATCAGGGGGAGACACATCTTCAGAATTCTGCCGACCGCAGGTGGGCATATAACGCCGGGCTCATCCTGTCAGTGTATTCCATGCCCTTGGCCAAGGAGAGTCATTCTAGGTGGGCGCATGACTCAGGTGGCCCACTGCATCTTCTACTGGAATTGCTGAGAAAGTCACGTTCTTCCAGCTGGGGAAGCCAGACTGGAAGAATGGTGGCCACCTCTGCAGCTATTTAGGGGAAAGTCAGGTGAAAGCAAAGCCGACCCAGAAGAGAGCAAAACCAAGATCGGGAGAGCTGTTGAGGCCGCCCTGCGTACCTGAATGTGGCCATCTCTGAGGCCGCACGGATCAATTTTGCTAAAAATGAATTCTCCAAAAATCAGTTAGCAAATGATTAAGTCACTTAAGAAATGGGCAATTTGCCAAATGAATCACATGTATCTATTACACAAAAATTATTTCTTTTAAGTAGGGTTTAGAAGCCAGTCCACGACTTGTAGCAGAGAGCTGCTCCCCCTTAGACAATCGGCTCCTGGTACCCTACGGGACCCTGGCAGAGGCTGAGCACTGACCGGGGGACACAAGTAACATGAGATCTGAGCTGTCCATCAAGAGCTGGTATTTTCTGACCCTCCAGATGGTAAGGTCAGGTGGGCGCAGCAGCCCTTCATCACGTGATGAAAATAGTACATTGGAGTCTGGGCCCAACCAGGTCCAGAGGACAGAAGCTGTGTGACCCTGAGGCCCAGGCTCAATGTCGCCTGGGTCTATTGCAGATGCCCCTCCTCAACTCACACCTGAGGCCTCAACTCTGAGCCTCCTGCCTCCCTGTTATAAGGGTTACACCGGGTTGTGATTACACTGGACCCACCTGCATCATCCGGGACAATCTTCCCATTTCACCATTCGTAAATGAATCATGTCTGCAACGTCCCTTTTCCCATGTCAGGTAACGGCCTCACAGGTTCCAGGGATTATGGTGTTGACATCTTTGGGGGGCTGTTATTCAGCCCACCTTGTCTACCAAAGACGGGGCATTCATTCATTAGTTTCATTAATTCATCCAATGGTTCAGCGATCAGCCAGAGCCTTGCTGGAGATGGTACTAGCTCCTCACCCAGGAAAACCAGAGGCTGCCGTGTCCTGCCCCCAACCCCAGACCCTCCAGCTGCAGCTCACACCACTTGATCTGGTGGCTCGGCTACTGCCTCACTCTGGATGTGGGCACACACATGCGGGTCACTCCGGGTTCATTTCTCTCTTTGCTGGAGTATGAAATAAATACAGTCTGCTTCTGATCCAGCAACCCTCAGAGCATCTGTTATGCATCTGGCGCTTCATTTGCTTTTTGCCAATGACTTCTTATCTCTTTTATGGGCATGGAAGGCTCAGAGAGGCCAAGTGGCTTGCCCAAGGTCACACAGCGTGAAAGTGGCAGACTGGAACTGAGGTCTAGGGGATTCCAGACCCTGCCTCCTCCCCCTTCATGAAGCCTTAGATGGGCCTCAAGGATGACAGCCTCTCCTCATCTCTGAGTCATTTTTCCTTGGCCCCAAAATTTAGAGTTCTGGCTTGGTTCCCTCTGAGTTCAGCAGGAGTTGGCTGGTGGCTCTTGGGAACAGAAGACATTAGGCTTCCTGTGCTGGGGGCCCCCTGGCCACTTGGTCCCCGAACTGCTGTCACCTTTTAATAGATTTCTTGGGGAACAAGTAATTTGTGACTGGTGCTGGCTCGGCGTTCAGCAGGAAGTCCCTGCAGGCCTGGGAGGTCAGTGTGGAGAGACTCAAAGGCGATGCTGGAGGAGGATTCTGGGTCAGTGCTGGCCGGTTAGCACAGCCGCGGCGCCAATTACCGCCTGGCCTGCTTCCTGCCGCAGACGTGCCCAGGGCCAGGGCTTTGAACCCTGGCAGGGAGGCCAGGTTCCAGTAAACAACCCAGGGCAGCGGGCAGATTGACAGCAGAGATGCAGGAGGATGGGCCGGCCACGGGTGCTGCTCACTGCTCCTGCTGGCAGATGGACAGGACTGCGGTCCCCCGGGGGTCCCCACACTCAGGGGCTCAGGGGGGAGTCAGAGTGTCCAAACCTCATTGCTGGGTAAACACGCTCCTGCCATGTCCAGTGGGGTTTCTAGGCCACAGTTTCTGGGCCACGGAAGATGATTTTTGTCTGGGTGGGGGAATGAGCCTGGTCTGGGTCCCCTTCTCGGCCACCAGCCTGGGAGCAGGGATTTGGAGAGGGACGTCCATGCCCTGCTTCTTTCTCTCTCCCCAGGAAAGCCTCAGAAATATTTTGGGGGCAATGGTGGCACTGCTGGGCTTCCACTACCATTTTATCTGGCAGTTAAAAGAGGAGAGGTTTGCTCATTGTATGACTCCATTCATGAGAAGTTCTAGAAATTTTAGATATCAGAAAGTGGTTGCCTTTATGAGGGATTGACTGGAAGGGGCATGAGGAAACGTTCTGGGGGTGGTGGAATATTCTATATCTTGGTTGGGTGCTGGTTACACATTTATCAAAACCCATCTAACTCTATCCTTCAAATCTGTGCATTTCACTGTGTGCACACTATACCACAACAAGAGAGAAAGGAAGGTAAGGAAGAAGAAAGTGGATGCAGGGGCCCGGAGAACCCAGACACACACACACACACACACACACACACACACACACACTCTTGCAGGCACATGTGTGCTTTTCCCTCCTAAAATCAGGGCATTATTCCCTACTTTTTCCTTTCCTCAGTGAAGTTGCAAAAGAACACAGAGTTTTTTTTCATCTTTGCACTATAATTAATTTTCTCCCATGCGCAAGAAGTAAATGGAGGAGACGTGAAATGGGACGCCCAAGCAGGCTGGTGCCCTGTTCCTAAGCAGCCAGCTCAAGGCAACTGGCCCTGTCCCCCTGGGATGGAGCCATTAATTAAAGCGCTGGTGGTTGATGCTTCTGAGAGAAAGAACTCCAAATGTCCACGCATCCCCTGCTGCTTCACTCACTGCCTGCTGACCTCCTCAGGCCCCCTGGGTCCAGAGCTGAGCGGCTGTTTCTGTGGCCCGGAGGCTGGACGCACATAGCAAGTGCTACACTTCGCACCTGGAACATCTTATTGAGCCAGAAAGCAAAGAACCCAGACTGGTGAGGGGCCAGTTTGAAAGGGCTCCAGTGGCCAAATTTGGGACAACTGGAGATCAAAATGATTAATAACAAGAATGCGTTATAACACAGAGAATAAAAAAAGAATCCTTGAATTTTAAAAAACCAGAGGAGGCAAGATAAGGGAAAGCTCTTTCTTACGGAAGAATGCCAACTAAGAAGGAGTGAGAGGAACAGCAAATGGCATCTTACAGCGAACACTGTAATAATAGATTCGGGGGAGAATCGTCAGTGGGTGCTGTCACCATCGGGTGAAAGACCATTGGGAACAGGACATGCACACAATCTCAAAGAATCACCCGCAAATTACCTTTTAATTACAAAGAGAAAAAGATACCTTTACAACTGAAGAAATCTGACACACAGCACCTTAGCCAAATGATTAAACTTAACACTGATAATATTGGGACAAGGCAGTATCACGTGTCCCTGATATGGTGCCCCAAGAGGACACATCATTTATGAGATACTCCTGCCAGAAATGCTGACCTGCCAAAATCATCAGACAAGTCCACACCAAAGAGCATTCTTCAAAACGGCTGGGCTGGCCTCTTCATGAAAGTAAAAACAGCCTGGAGATTGTTCCAGATTGAAGGAGGCTGAAGAGTCACACTGACCGAATTCAATGGGGATCACTGATTGGATCCCGGGTCACAAAAATCATAAAAGTGATATTGGGAAAAATTGAGTGTGGACTGGATATTAGGTAATAATTCTGAATCCATGTTAAGTTTCCTGGATGTGATAGTGGAATTGTGGTTTTGTGGGAGAACGCCCTTGTGTTTAGGAGACTCCTGCTGAAGTATTGAGGGGACAACTGAATTCAATGCGTGATCCTTGATTGGATTCTGGATCACAAAAATCAAAAAGGTAACTATTATTGGGATAACGGGAAATCTGGAAGTGGACTGAATATTAGATAGTAATACCAAATCCACATGTTGGTATTGTGGTTATGGAGGCGAATGTGCTGGTGTTTAGGAGATTTAGGGGTGAAGTGTTGTGCAATTTTCAGTTGGTTCAGGGCAGAGAGAGAGAGAATGATTCATTGTACCACTCTTGCAACTTTCTGAAGGTTCGAAAAACTTCAAAATAAAAAATTGGGGAAAAATAATGAATATGTACAATACAGAATTTGAAAAAAAATGCAGAGAGGCACAAACAGGAAAATAAAAGTGATCTGATAGCCCACCAGAGAGGAATTATCACTATTAATAGCACGGGGTTTTTTAACACATATAATGTACACCCACACATTATAAAGTTGGAACCATCTACATTCTGCCTGTTTCTCATCCTTTCTTCTGTGTCATTAAATGTTCAGTGAAAACACAATTTTTAATGGCCTCATATATTTCATCATAAGTTATTTAGCCATTCTCCTGTTTGACATTAAAGTGGTTTCTGGATTTTCATTATAATATTGCTATATATTATAATATATAATCCATTATAATATCCAACTATATAATCCATTATCCAACATATATCCAATACATGATCCATTATAAAATCCAGTATGATCCATTATAAATAATCCTACAATGAACAGCTTTTCACACGAATCTTTGTCTGAGGATAGAGCCCTAGAGGGGGCATTTTTGAGGTAGATATTTTGAACTTTTTCAAGGATTTTGGACTATTTTTTTAAAAAACAGCTTTCTTGTGGTATAATTGATATACAAAAAGCTGCACAGGTTTAATGTACACAGTTTGTTGAGTTTGGACGTATGCATACACCTGTGATACTGCCACCACACCAAGGTCATAAACACATCCGTCACCTCCGAAAGTTTCCTGTGTCCCTGTTTTCTCATGAGTGTGTGTGAGTCAAGAACACAACCTGAAAGCTACCTCTTAGCAAACTCTGAAGGCACCACACTGACCCGTTAACTCTAGGCACTACGTTGTACAGGATCTTGAGCTATTTTGGCAAATGTCTTTCCAGAAAGCTTATACCACTTTACCTTCCACTATACAAAGTGCTCGTCTCATCACATCCTCGCTCACACTGAGTGTTATTATTTGAAAAAGATTTGATAGTGAAAATAGTGCTATCGGTGAGAAGGATCCCACATACACCTTCCCGTCCTCATCTTGCTTGACCGTCAAGGCTTGGGCGAATCTTGCTCCATCTCCAGCCCCGCCCCCCCATCTTGGTGGCTGTGAAGTCATTCTCCCCTGGTCCCCGCCTGCCTCCCTGCCTGCTCCTTCTCTCACCCTTTGCCCACGCCTCATCGTCACCTGTCTGGTAAGTAGTACCATCCCTGGCCTCTGTCCTTGGCTCCCTTCTCTCCCTCTGCCCACTCTACCGTGGTGTCTCCTTCACACCAGGGACTTGCCCAGACTTCCCTCTGCTGTCTGAGAGCTCCTGCACCTCTCCCTGCACCTCTCCCCAGCCCAGACTTCCAACACGACGTGACCCAAAGGGACCCACGTGGACCTTCCTGCCATCTTCCATCCTGCCACCGAGTCAGATCCCCAGAGAAAGTTGACTCCTCCTTTTCTCTGCTCCTCACACCCCACCTCTGACCACAGCCTGTCTATCTGACCTATAGTATCTCTTGAGACTATTCCCTTCTCAAGTTGTCCCTGCCACCACCGGAGTTCAAGCCACCTTTCTCTCCTCCTTGGTGCACGGCTCTCGCTCCCTCCCTCCTCTTCTATTTCCAGTCTCTCCCTGTCCATCCCACTTTCTGACCAGCTGCCAGGTTGATTTTCACAACACGCCCATGTGATTGCATCTGATTAACACCCTGGGATTGGCTCCCGGGTCCTGCCTGCCTCGGTCCCTGTCGAGTTTCCAGCTTCCCCCTCCCCTCCAGCTCCTCTCATATAAAACTCTCCAATGTGCCCGGCTGTTTCATGCCTCCAAGTGTCTGCTCAGACTGTCCCCTCCTTCTGGAATGCACATTCTCTCCTTCCTGCAACCCCAGCTAGCAACCGCCCTCATCTTTTGAGTTTTGTTTACAATCCCACATTTCTTTAAAGCACTTACTCATGATTTTCTCCCCTGGGGGGTTGCCCTCTCTCTCCTTTGAGCCTCTCGGTACCCTGTACAGTCCCCATCAGAACCTTCTGGTCCTTTAACTCACTTATTGATTTCTGTATCAATTTCCCTTGAGGGCAGAGTCTTTTTGTTCCTGTGCCAGATGCAGAATTGGAGTTTGTTTAAAGAATGTCTGAATGAATTTGCCTCGCCATGGAAGGGTATGGCAGGTCTAGAACCCTGGAGAAGATGATGGAGCTGGATGTGCTTGGGAGGCACACAGTGTCCACATTCAGAGGTGGATGCTGCAAGGCTTGGCTGGAGAAGCATCCATCAGCTGTGGTCCAGCAGTCTTCAGGGAGCCTTATCTTGGGATGACAGGTTCTGCTTAAACTCCCTTTGTCTAGCGGCAGCCCATTCTCCCAAGAGAAGTCATATTGCTTCTCTGCTTACAAGCCTTCCACTGAGGGCTCCCTAGTGGATAGGCCCAGGCTTCTGAGCCAGACTACGAAGCCCTCCCTGCCTACCTTTCTGGCCTCACTTCTCCCACCCCGCCCCTGCCCCACAGCCCTGCAGACCTACCTGCTATTCTGCAGACCTGACATGCCCTATTGTACCTCCACACCTTTATACAAGCTGTTCCCTCTGTCTGGGAGGCTTTTCTCTTCTCTCCACTGTCATCCTCTAAGAATTTATGTCAGCTTCATCTCCAGGAAGCCTGTCCTGACCCCCCAGGTAGTCATGTCTACCTGAATCTTTCCCCCTACAGGGAAAACAGCCCCACTTTCTGCAGCCTGCCCCCAGGACTCAAGTCTCAGCTTTGACTCTTCCTCACTGTGTGGCCGTAGGTCACTCGCTAGTCTTTCTGAGTCTCAGTTTCTCTTTCTGTTCCTTCCCCACTTAGGGCATCTCATCTGGATTATTAAGAGAACCAGATGTGCATAAAAAGAGGCTGGTGTCAAGAACAAGTGGACAGGACAGGCCTGGGTTCAAATTCCAGTTCCCTTGCTAACCAGCTGTGTGACCTCGGGCCAGGCACCTCATCTCTCCAAGCTGATAGTCCCCCACCTGCGAGCTGGAAATCACAACAGCACCACCCTCATAGGCTGGTTGGCAGAATTAATGGGATTGTGGTGCTTAAAGCACTTAACACAGCACCTGGCGTATAGAAAGGTCTCAACAAATAGATGTTAACCATGATGATTGAACCGGGGTGCGGGGGGGAAGGATTTGTAAATTCTAACGTGCTACGGAAGTGGGAGGTATTCTCACGATTTCCCTGTGACTTGCATGGCCTGGTAGGAAGAAGAGAGGATGCCCACTCCTGCTCACCATCAGCTGGGGTTGGCAAACTCAGGGCTCATCTCATCTCCTGGGGTTAAGTAGTTAAACACCCATCCCAGGCCCTGCTTACAGCAATTAGGATCGTATGGGTCTCGGCAGGGCCCAGAATCTGCTAAGTGCCCCAGGAGAGTCTGGAGCAGGTGGAGGGAATCCACACTTCGCGATGCTGCCGTGAGCCTCGCTGTGCCCTCCCACCGGAGCTGTGTGTCTGTGGCCCGTGCAGCGAGGCTTGGCACCTGGGTGCTGTGCCAGGGGCCCTGGAGCTCAGAGCAGCTGCTCTAATTCATGCAAAGGAAGGCGCCCAGGTTTGCCCTGTCTATTTATAGCTTATTTATGAAGAAGGAAAAACAAGGGCCCAGTTGCCTTAGCAACGAGGAGCATCATGGGCTGCCTTCCCTCCAATGGGAAGATGGCCAAGTCTCATTGTGGGGGCACCTCCGGATGTGTGTATCCTGACAGAGGATGGGGTGAGCCTTCCAGTGCCTGTCCCACACTGGGTTCCTGAGCAGTCTGCAGGTTGGGGGAGGGTGCTTGCCAGGCCCCTGGAAAATGCAGGCTGGTGCAGGGGCCGTGCACCAACTCTCTGTGTGGGAGGCACCCTCTGATCTCCTGGTCTTGGTGCTAACTCCTGGCCTCTGGGTGCGCACGCTGCCGCCTCAGGCCAACTCGGGAGCCCTTTCCTGGCTGTGCTCTGGCACGTGTCCCTTAGAGCACTTACCACAGTAAACTGGACTAATAGTTCCCAGAGCGATGCCTGTCATGGCTGTGATCTGGCACGGAGCTCACACAGAACCCACACCAAGGAGGGGCTTAATGAATACTGAACGAACGAATGAAGCAGTGAATGAATGAAATGCTTTGTAGCCTACACTGCATGCTCTCACTTGGTACACACAAAGTGAGGGCAACTGTGTGGTATTCTCTCATTTTACAGACCAGGAAACTGAGATTCAGAGAGAGAAAGAGACCAGCCTATGACCACACAGCTGGGAACTAGCCAAGCTGGGATGAGAGTCCTTGAGGAGGAAACCTCTCTTTTGCTCTGGCAAAAGGGAACATGGGGACCTGAGTTCCAGCTGGGCCATAATTGTCCAGGGTGGGGGAAGTGGTCCTGTGTCTGGTCTGGGGCTAGAAGGGATGTGGTTTGATCTTGACTCTGTCACTGATCAGTTGTGTGACCTCAAGCCAGTGACTTCACCTCTCAGTGAAGTCTATGAAGTGGGGCAATGATGCCTCATCCTTAGGGTCTGCTAGCTCCCTGAGAGCAGGCACTGTGTCTGTCTCTTGGTCACCTGTTTTCCTAGTGTCTGGCACATTCTAGGTGCCTAGGATGATCATGAGATCCTGTCTATAAAGCGATTAGGACGGAGGCACAGAGAGCCTGGTGGCTCCCCTGAGGTCACACAGCCAAATCCAGAGCGGGTGTGGTGGCTTTACTGGTCAGTCGTGTTTGGTGACACTGCCAGGGATGAAGTGGGACTGTGTCTAGGCCTTGGGAAGGGCGTTCCAGGCTGGGCTGCAGTCCCGCGGGCAGCAGTCATGTTGGCCATGGAAGCTGAAGCCGGGGGCTCTGAGTGCTGGGGACCTAGAGCTGCCGTCCATGTGGCAGAAGGTACTGAGGGTACTGAGGCCCTGTGCCCGGAGGAGTGGGGTTTGCTTGGCCTCGGGCTGGGCCTCTCAAGGGCCAGGCCCAGGCTGCCTAGAGGCTCTCTGTCACCCTCTGCTGGGCTCCGGCCGCCTCTGCTGGGCCACCTTCAGAGGCAACCCTGCCTCCTCAGCTCAGCCTGGGTGTGAAAACCATACCAAAGAGACCCAGTTAAGAAGAGAAATGCCCCGGGGACAAACCGAGGTCACAGATCATTTCCACATCCTTTCCTGGCTCCTCCGGCTCCCACCCAGACCCGATGGCCGGACACGGCGCCCTGCTACCACCCTCTGGGGGCTGCAGGCTGCTCCGTCTCCCTCCTCTGCAGCCGCATCAGGCTCAGCAGTGTGCCCTGAAATGAAGATGTGCCCAGGGTTTTTCGTTTGGTTTTGTTTGTTCCGTACCCCAAGCCTTCGCTCACGTGAGCTCACACTGGATCCTTCTGAGCCCCTAGGCGTGTGCTGCACCCCACTCCCACCCAGCCTTCAGCACAGTGGGCTGTCTTTCTGGGGACTTCTCTCCTCCCCTCAGTTGTGAACTCATGAGGTCTGCTAGGACTGCCAAAACGAAGTACCACAAACAGGGTGGGTGGCTTAAACAACAGAAATTTATTGTCTCTGTTCTGGAGGCCAGAAGCCTGAAACCAAGGTGTTGGCAAGGTTGGTTCCTTCCGAGGGCTGTTCCAGGCCCCTCACCTTGCTTGTGGTGGTTTGCTGGCAATCTTTGATGTTCCTTGGCTTGTAGAAGCGTCACCTCATCTCTGCCTCCATCTTCACGTGGCATTCTCCCTGTGCACGTCTGTCTCTAAATTTCCCCTTTTCATAAGGACACTAGTCATACTGGATTAGAATCCACCCTAATGACCCCATTTTAACTTGGTTACTTCTGTAAAGGCTGTGTCTTCAAATAAGATCACATTCTGAGGTACGGGGGGTTAGGACTTCAACATATCAACTTTGGGGGGACACAATTCAACTCATAACAGGAGAGGAACTACGTCAGATTCATCTTTGTGTTCATTCCCTCAGGGCTGAGCCCTGAGCAGGAGTGAGTGAGCCAGTCCTCCACTCTAGAATCATTCACTGACCCCTCACAGTATCCAGGGCATGTGGAATTATGACCTGCGCTGTCCAGTCTTGTGGAGTTGAGTCTTTCTCATCAGGAGGTGGACTTCTCTAGAGCAGAGCCCAAGTCTTTCTACTTTACATTAGCCAAAGTAGAAAGCTGGTGACACAGGAGATATTCAACTTTTTCGTCAGTAGATTCCTGTGGAGGCGGGTGGGTAAGCCTTTATTTTCCTATTTTCACACAAAAGACCCAGAGAAGTCATGAAAGGGAATTTAACTTTTGACAAAGATTTATTGAACACGTAGTTGTGACAGACGCTGATTCTGGGTGATTGGATGCCATTCATTCATTCATACCTAGAAACATGCCTAACATACAGTAGGTGCTCAAGAAATATTTGCTGAGTGAATAAATGAATTCGTTCCACAGTTATTGAGGCTGTCACTTACTTGATATGTAAATCTGAGCAGGTTACTTCATTTCAATGAGCCTTAATTTCCATCAATAAAATGAATTGAATTATAGTTACCTCTTAGGGTTGTTGGCAGGATGAAATGAATGTATTCACAATAATAGTTTTTTATTGAGGAGCTGCTATGTGCCAGGGTAGATGCTTCCCATGTACAATTTTCAATTCTCACAGCAGCCTTTTAAAAATTGAAATAAAATTAACATAACATAAAATTCATCATTTAAAAATGTGCAATTCAGTGGTTTTTAGTATAGTTACAATGTGTGTGGCCATTACCACTAATTCCAGAACATTTTCATCACCCCAAAAAGAGACTCTGTACCCATTAAACAGTCACTCCCCATTCTCTCCTCCCCCCAGCTCCTAGCAACCATTAATCTACCTTCTAGCCGCATGGATGTGTCTATTAAGGACATTCCATATAAATGGAACCATACTATAAGTGGCTTTTGATGCCTGGCTTCTTTCACTCAACACCATGTTTTCAAGGTTCATCTGTATTGTAGCATGCATCAGTGCTCCATTCCTTTTTTATGGCTGAATAATATTCTGCTGTATGGATGGACCACACTTTGTTCATCCACTCATCAGTTGATGGACATTTGGGTTGTTTCCGTTATTTGGCTATTATGAATAACGCTGCTATAAATATTTGTGTACAAGTTTTTGTGACCTACGTTTTCAATTCTCTTGGGCATGTACCTAAGGGGGGAATTGCTGGATCTATGTTTAACTTTTTTGGGGAACTGCCAAATTGTTTTCAGCTGTACCATCGCACGTTCCCACCAGCCACATATGAGGGTTCCAATTTCTCTACATCCTCGTCAACACTTGTTATTGTCTGTCTTTTGATTACAGCCATCCCAGTGAGTGCGCAGCGTACCACATTGCGGTTTTGATTTGCAGTTCCCTAATGACTAACGACGTTGAGCATCTTTTCATGCACTGCTTCATTTCACAGCAGCCTTTTTAGAATACAGATTCAGGGAATTGAGAGGACTGGCTCATTGCAAGGAGGTGGCGGGGCTGTGTCTGGAACTTGGGTGTGTCTGTCTCCCAAGCCCCGTGGAGCCGAATCAACAGTAGAAACAGCGCTGGTCTGGCGGCCAGGAGGCCTGGTCTCTGGTGGGTCCACCTTGGACGAGTCCTTTCCCTGCTCCTGCCGTCAGTTTCTCCTCCGCGCCACTTGGGGCGGTATACTCCAAACATCTCCTGGCTCCTCTAGGATCCGGTAACTCTACGATCAATCGCCCTAGCGCGGAATTTGCCCCGCCCCTTCAGTCCCAGGTCGCCGGTGGCGCCGGAAGTGCTCTGCTCTTTTCGTTTGCTCCCGCCCCCGGCCCGGAAGTACTTTCTTGGGAAGATGGCGGCTGTGTCAGTGTATCAGCCACCGGCTGGAGGTTTCTCGTTTGATAACTGCCGAAGGTGCGGCCGTGCCCCGGGCCGGGTTGAGGGCGGGAGTGGGAGTGCGGGGCCAGGGTCGGAGCTGGGCCGCTGTCCGATCAGGGAAGTCCAAACGCAGGCGGACGGCGGGGCCTGCGGCCCGCTGCCCGTGTGACTCAGGGGAATCAGGGCCTGAGCGTGGGTTTCTCCTGGGGCCGGGTCTGCTCTTCCCAGCGCACCCGGACACCCTCCATCTCTGTCTCCTTAGGCGAGGTGCGGCCCCTGTCTGACGCTTTTTTCGCTGGAAAACGGGATGGTAGTCCTGATGTGGGGAGGGTTCCGTGAACAGATGGGCGTGAAAGCAAATAGTTTTTCTTTTCCTGAGTTCTTTATTGACTCTTCGTGCCAGTGCGGCGCAATGCGGTCCTGCCCTTCAACGCTTTATTCTCTCCTTTGCTCTCAGGAATGCCGTCTTGGAAGCCGATTTTGCAAGGAAAGGGTTCAAGCTTCCAACGGCTCGGAAAACTGGAACGACCATCGCGGGGGTGGTCTATAAGGTAAGCCGGGGCAGGCCAAGAGCAGCAGTGACTTAACTGATTACAGGAACCAGGCCATTTGGCCTCCTTGACTTCTTCGGGCTCTGTCAGGAAGGGCATGTGTTACAGAGTACGTCAGGAAGAGATCCTTTGCGGGGGGGTGGAGGGGGGTCTGTGTTTGTTAGGAGGTTTTGTGCGCTTATCACCAGTTTATATTCTTTTCTCACTTTACAGAGCTTCTGACAGGAGACCAGTTTACTTTTCTGTCTTAAGTTATTACTTTAGAAAGCAGGATGATGTAATGGGAGAATACAAGATTTGGGTCAGACAGGTCTGTCTAACCATTTAACTTCGGTGCTGCTTCCACATTTGGGCGGATCACTTTCCTTTTAACAGCCACACTTTCCCCATCCATCAAATGGACGTAATAACTCCTGCCTTAAATGGTTGCAGGGGTCAAAAGAGATAATGGTTATTGTTGTTAAAGGTAAAAAGTGACATCTTTTAAAAGGAAATTGACAGAGGTCGCTATTTTAATGGAAGGATTTCTGTATCACAATCCAGACTTTTCCCCGTTAGCTCTGTGATTTGTAAGGAATTCACTGAATCTCTGAGCCTCATTTGAAAACAGGAATGGTAATTCTTACTGCCTACTCAGGATTCAACCAATAACGTTTCTTAATAAGCCTTTTCTTGAAATTCTGACAGTATAGCACAATATTTTTGGTAGGAGTTTCAGCAGGGGTGGGAAGTTAGGGGAGCAGGGGATGGCCAACATTGTTTTCCCTAAACTAGAGTAGAGAGCTATGGTTTATATGTGTGAAAATGTTTTTAAAAATATATTTTTTGAAAATAGGATGGCATAGTTCTTGGAGCAGATACAAGGGCAACTGAAGGGATGGTTGTTGCTGACAAGAACTGTTCAAAAATACACTTCATATCTCCTAACATTTAGTAAGTATTGATTGGTTTGAATAGCTCTTATATTTTCAAACTGTCAGGGCTAAAATTGAATTTACTATGTTCCTCACTAAACTCTATTGTTCAACCTGTGTTTTCTATCTCCCTTAAATGTCATTTTAAGGACATCTGTCATCCACCTGTCACCTAAGCTAGTTATCCTCAAGTGCTCTCTTTGCTTTAGTCTTTAGTTCTCTTGGTACCCAGTTCTGCCTTCTGTGTGCCTCTTGAATCCATTCATTCCTGTCCTTCCCTCTGCTAAGGCCTGAGTTCAGATTTTTTTTTCCTCTGCTGGACTATTGCAGTTGTCATTAGATAGCCTCTCTGCCTTTGGTCTCTTCTCCATCTATATTGTTTACTCTTCTGCAGTATTGAATTTTGTAAAACACAGATCTGATTATGTCCCTTTCCTCTTTAAAAACTTTTGAAGAGACTTTTCGCATTTCTCTACTGCTTTCAGGATAAAATCGAAACTCGGTAGCATAATGTTTAAGATCTTGCACAATCTCACGAAAAGCTTTTCAGCCTATTTAGCTGCCGTCATGCTGTGTTCCAGTTACACCTGGACTGTCCCTGTTGCCCTCATGTCCCTGTTCCCCTCATCTCCAAGCTATCTCCACCTTTGCTTTTGCCACCCGTCTGCTTCTTCCAAATCCAGCTCATATGAAACCTCTTCTCAAAGGTCAGAATTAATTGCTCTCTCCTCCAGTTTCCCATAGTATTTTTTACCTATGCTACTATATTGTATTACACGAGATATTATAATTGTTGTCTACCTGTGTCTCCTCCACTCAACTTTGAAATCAAGTGTCTTATTTTCTTTATTCTCAGTACTTTGTAATGACTGCTACCGGGTGCTAAATACTTGGTAAATGTTAAACTGCAGGACTTCTAACATGCCTTGTTCTTCTTACAACTTGGATATATTTTTAGGATTAGTAAAATGCATACTCTGTTAGGAGCACAGAAACTGGTGATTTGAAATGTTCCATTGGGCCACAGAAGGTATATTTGCATATAATTAGATGCATATTCTCAACTTGATGTTTAAGTTGGTTTGACAGCCGTTACAGTGCAGACATACTCAAAAACATCTCTCTATGTACCTGAACTTTGTGGAAGTTATCCAAGAAGCTCCATTTCTAATTGAGCCCTTTGGTAATTGAATTTCAGATCAGTTTCTAATCGTATTTTTCAGTTGTTGTGGTGCTGGGACAGCTGCAGACACAGACATGACAACCCAGCTCATTTCTTCCAACTTGGAGCTCCACTCCCTCTCCACTGGCCGCCTTCCCAGAGTTGTGACGGCCAATCGGATGCTGAAGCAGATGCTTTTCAGGTAAGGTTCCAGGATGGGGATTTCTAGAGCATCTTTTTCTCATGTCTTAGACTTTCAGCCAAGGGAAGCCTGGAAGCCAGAGAAAAAACATTCAGAAATACACATTTGATTCCAGAAATCAGTTGTTACTAAAAAGCCATTTTAATTTCATAGGGCTTTTGATAATGTATTTGAATTTATGGCATCTTTTTTTTATGAACAAATCACATGTGACCAATCGAGTCATTTCCTGAGGCATAGGGTATTACTGTACTGGATAAAAAAACCTTTTTTATTCGTAGTAAGAAAGAGTTGGAAGGAACCTTTGAGTTCATTTTGTGAACACACACAAACACAAATTGTTTTTTTCCCTTCTTTTAGGGGCAAAATAACAATGAAATGAAAAGTGATATTTGTAGTTGGCTGTGAGTGGGTAGAATAACATTAATAGTCACCAACATTTATCTGTCTCTTTGTGCCAGGCCCGGACTTTGGGCATGATCTCATTTTATCCTTTGAACTCGGAGATAGGGGCTGTTAATATCTCCTCCAGTTTATGAGTGAACAAACTAAGAAAGAAGTGCAGGCACGTGCCTGACCTTTCCTTCACTCCCTGCTGACTCCTGCAGATGGTTCCTCTTAGTGGTTTTATTTCTCTTTCTTCCTTAATAATCACATCATCACTTTATATTTGTATGGATCTTGACAGTTTTTGGATTTTAAGTCCATTTTCTCATTTACTCCTCATAAAGAGAAGAGAGGCATTGTGTTTTAGCAGAAATAGCCTGGGCATTTAGTCTTGGGTTGGAATACTGACTTCTCCTTTTGGGACCTGTTACCTTTAACAAATTTCTCTCCTCTTTTCTTCTTCATAGAATGTGCATCATGATACCTTTTTTTTTAAAGTTGATCAGAGACATTTATTCTGGTTCTCATCATTCATTAAGCAGCCTACACAAAACATTTTATTTCTGCCTCAAGCAGCAGCAGCTGCATCCAATCCTGTGAGAATTAAGGGGGAGCAGGAGTAGAAAGCAAAGCTGTAAGTTGGCAGCTCACAGGCCATATTTTGCTTGTAGAGAAATTTTATTTGGGTCACAGAGTGTTTAAAAAAAAAATCCTGGTCAATAATTATAAATTGGGAGATTTCAATTAAGAATCTGGATTTAAGAATTTTCTCTTGAAAAAAATTCAGAAAGAGGGTGGGATAACACGTGGCAGTAATCTTCTGGAGATGAGTGGCGGATGTTGCTTTTGGAAGTGGGAGCGCGTGTTTGGTCTGTGAGTCCCCACCTGGTTCTCTTCCCTCTGTTTCCTGCCTGGCCCTTGCCTTCCTTTGAATTTGCGGGTCTTCATCTATGAGTCTGACACGGCCCCTGGGCTCTCAGTAAGTGGATGTGAAGTTTAATGTCGCTGAGCAGCAAGGCCAGTAGTATAGTTCCCATTTTACACGTGAGGAGACCCAGGACACGAGTCACAGGGGCAGGAAGCCTCATATCCTCCTAATTCCTGCTCTGGCTGTGCTGAGCCCTTCTGTCAGTGATTTCCATTTATCTATGTACACAATCATCGTCCTAATCCTGGAGATTTATTGCCTATCGAATAAATTCTCCCAGTACAGTGTGAGAACTTTAACGTTAAAGTACATCTTTTGTCAAGATTTCTGAAGACACTTGGGATTTTGATTCTAATACAAAGCTCCCTCTGGTGGTTTATCTGGTGCATTACATTTAAAACAATTTTTAAACTTGTAAAATTCCAGTAAATAGAATATTTCAAGATTCCTTGCAGTGTCATTTAAAGCATTTAGCTAAATCTAACAGATGTTTCTGTTAATCTCTTTGGAATGTTTTAGGAATTCTAAATTCTCTTTTTCAATGTTTTATTATTTTAACATACTTTGTAAAAATTAAATTTTATGAAAATTTTGAGAGGAACATTTTAATATTTAGCCAGGATAATTGTAGTCCTTTATATCTTCTGACGTTTTTGTTGAGTTACATAAAATGAGTCAATGTTATAAAAAAAAAAAAGCGTAGGATTTGACTTCAGAACTTTGGTTCAAGTCCCATCTACAGCACTTACAGTTGTGTGACCTTGGGCTGTTCACCTCGGCTTTCTTAGCCTCAGTTTCTTCTTCAGTAAAACGGGGAAAATAGTTTCTGTCTCTCTGACTTTTGAGGAGGAAATGAATAAAGAAGCAAGGCTTATGGCAGTGCCTGGTAAAGGCCTGATGCACACTTAGGTCCCCCTAAAATTCAGAGGCTGAAAAAGAGTACAAGATGTACTCTTCTTGCTATTACTGTCCTTTTCCCCCCTGAATAACCCATTTCCTTGTATGTGGATCAGTTAGAAAAGAGGGTTTGATAAACTGAAGTGGCCATCTTTTCCCTTTTTTAAGCAGAACTTTTATTTTACTTGTGTAATGGCTAGATGTAGAAGATGTAAGTGATACTTATTCCTCCCGAGCATGGAGCCTCTTTGTTGAGTCTCATAGAAATTTTTGTGATATACTGTTCTGTATTCTGGAAACTATTTGAATATGTAGAGGCTCTTTTATTTTATTATATTAATTTTACTTTTTTTCCCATATGAAAGTAATATAGATTCATTGTGGAAAATTTGGAAAATACTGAAAAGCCCAAAGAAAAAATAAAAATTGTGCCATTCAGGGAGAAGCACATTTTGGTTAGGTGTATACACTTCTAGTCTTTTAAGTTTATTTGTTCATCCCATCCTTCCTTCCTTCTGTATTACTAGTATGTGTTCACAGTAAGAAAAGCTAGAAGATATAGATAAACTAAAAAAATATAAAAATTACCTGGATTTCTACCACCTATAAGCAATTGGTGCTAGCAGATTACACCCTTCAAAGTTTTTTCTGTGTTCAATAATACATACTTTCTTCTAAAAAAATAGGATCATAGTTGTACATTCTATCCGATGATACAACCTGATCTTTTCATTTGTTAGTGCATCTTGAATATTTTCCATGTTGAAGCATTTCAAAATGAAAATAACCTTTCTTGAAATTATTAGAAAAGTAATATATGATCATTGTAAAAAAATTCAGATGCTGTAGAAATGTGAAAAGTAGGTAAATGTCACCTGATATTCTGCCACTTATACACATACATTGTAAATCTTTTGAGATCCATTTTTCAGACCTTTTATACTATGCATATATACTCATTTATGCATTTGCAGAAATGGAATCCTACTATATGTGTTATTTTGTAACTGAACCTGTTCACATGGTAGTATATCATGAGTGTTGTTCCATCAGTAGAAGAGCTCAGCATCCAGTCTTTACCTTGAGCCTGTGGAGGAGTTCTGGAGACCTGTAACCCTCAAAATAGTAAAAGACTTATGTATGTACACTTCTTATGGGGCAGGGTTCCACAATTTTAATCAGTTTTTCAAAGGGGTCTGTGACCCATAGAAGTTTAAGAATCACTGATCAATATCATAATTTTTAGTGGTATTGCAGTATTCTATTAACCAATTTTTGAACGTTAATTCTATTGCCTGTTTTAAGGTATTCAAGGTATTATAAGGTATTCAGTGAACCCTTTGGAACATGGAACCTTTAGGTACTTGTGTAATTAATTCCTTAGGCTATATTCTAAAATAAATTCCTAGAAGTGGAATTGCTGGGTCAAAGATATACACATTTAACTTTTTGGTAATATTGCCAAAATTGTCCTTGAGAAAGACTGTATTAAGTTGCACTACCGTCAATAGCGTATGAGAAAATGTAGCATGGTTTTTAATGATTGTGTAGTGTTCTGTTGCATAGCTGTATTGTTTAGCCAATTCTCCCGCTACTGTTTCCACTTTTTTAGCATCATAAACAGTGCTGCAGTAAACATTCTTGTGCATTCATTTCTGCATATTTGTCCTATTATATACTTAGAATTAGATTCCTAGAAGTAGAATTTCTGGATCAATTTTTAAGGATTTCAGTGACTTGCAAAAATATCTTAGTCAGACTCTTTTAAAGGCATCACATAGAGATTATATTTTGGCTTGGAAGGGAACCAGCTGATCCCATTATTGACTTTATCTGAATGCCCTGTTTGGTAGGCATTTGGTGTGGTGGGTCAGGTGCTGGACTGAGGTGGGAGTGGTGGGTCTGATGATTCCAGCTTCTCATCCCAGAGCCCTGGGATCTAGTCTTGACCCTGCTGCTAGCTCATGTGGCTTAGGACTGGTTTCTTCCCCTTTCTGGGCCTCTGTTCCCTTTTGAGGCTGCTTCTAAAATCCTTTCCTGCTCTTTAATTTTTCACTTATAAATGGAAGATTCTTTCTGAAATAACTATTTGGTAATCAAGGGACGTGGGAAGTATTAGACTTGACTGTTCTCTTTACCCAGAGCGCTTCCTGATAGGTAGCTATGTCTCAGACAATCTAAAATTATGACTTTGCTTGGTTCCTATATTTATTCATGTCAGTTTTAATAATTACATCATTAGGCAAATTCAGTGTGTGTTGGTTTCATATTTCTTCCCCACAGAGCTAAAGGCTCACAGTGGAGAACTTTAAATCCAACATGTTGACCTAGCATAGCAGTTGTAATGGTAAAAGATTGAACCAAATACAGGGAAAGCAGTCTGTGGAAGTGGAAAAGCAACCAGGTAAAGGGTCCAAAGGAACAAATATATGCACAATTCAATGGAGGTGGGGTGGGTGGGAAATGTATTCCCATTCCCTTCCATGTTCTCGAGAGGTATAGCTTTGTCCTGTGGGTGGTAGCAGAGGGTTTTATAGGCGATTATGCAGTTATCATTTACTTCCTGAATGATGAAATACTTTTCTCTTTTACTCAACGTGAGCTCACGTCTACAATTATAATTTTGTGGATTTATTCAAAGGAAGGGTGTTTTGACATTAGCTATTTTCCTGTGAGGCTGTGGTGAGGCTGCTACTGTGAACAGCTTGAATGTAGCAACTCCTCATGGTTAACTTGGAAGTGAGCTATGTGCTAATCACAGAGAGGTGCTGGGGAGGGTGCTGGTAATCTCCAGGGTGAGCCAGGCTTGGCTCTGAGACATTGGGCAAGTGCTTACTGTCTTTGGGTTGGTTTTTCTCTTCTCTGAAGTGAGAATTATAGTGCCCTCTTTTAAAGGGGGTTGTGAGACTGGGATGAAATATTGTAGGTGGAGTACTTCACACAATTTACAGTTTTTATTGGCTGATGGTAGATGTTCAGCTAATGTTTGTTCTATTTGCCATTTTCTTCCCATCAAAACATCAAAACTTAACCACTTAATGAAACAGTAGCAGTATATGACAAGCTTTTTGTAGTCTGTCTTCTACATCTTCGGTTAAGTTACAATGATGCAAGGTAGACTCATTTTTTTTTTCTTATGTATACTCTGATCACCAGGTATCAAGGTTACATCGGTGCAGCCCTAGTTTTGGGGGGAGTGGATGTTACTGGACCTCACCTCTACAGCATCTATCCTCATGGATCAACTGATAAGTTGCCTTATGTCACCATGGGTGAGTGTCATATTTTCCTAATGTTTCAGAGTCCTCTTATTTACCAACGTGGTCTCTTAAAGAGCTGGTCTGTTTCCTGTTAGAGATGACAGTGCAATACAGTGCTTTGATTTATTCCACAAATATTTATTGAGTTCGTCCTACAGATTAGGCCCTGTTCTGTTTACTTGGGATATAGCAGTGAACAAATTTTAGGTGAAGATTCTTGCCTGCAAGGAGTTTATATTTTAGTGGGGGTGGACAGACAATAACAACAGCTATTATAAATGTATTTGTAATATGTTAGAAAGTGATAAATACCAGGAGGAAAAAGTAACCCAGGTGATACTGTACTACAGTTATGCAAGATACTACCTTTGGGGGAAACCAGGTCAAGGGTATATGAGAACTCGATGTGTTATTTTCTGCATCTACATGTGAATTTACAATTATCTCAAAACAAAAAGTTAAAAAAAAATTCAGGCTAAGGCGACTTGGGAGTGTTGGGGTGGATGGCAGACTGTAGTATTAAATAGGAAGGTCAAGGCAGGTCTCGTGAGAAGGTGAGGTTTGAGGGGAAGAGCCTTCCAGACAGAAGGAAAGCTAGAGTGGAGGCCTCGCTGTGGGAAAATGCCTGGTACATGCAGAGAATTTTTTTTAAGCTAGAGTAACTGGAATCCCTCTTTACCACTTTATCTCTGAAATATCATGGGCACTTAATTCCTCTCTGAACCTCGATTTCCTCACCTGTGAAATGGTATCACTAATATGTACCAGGTTATAATGATTAGAAATAATGTATATAAAGCATCTGATTCAGTGCCTGGCCTATAAATGGTGGTTTCTCTTTTTATCAGCTTTTTACATTTGCATTTTAGAACTAAATGCTAGATAAAAGTATTTTTTTAATGACCCTCCAAAAAGATAAAATTATATTTAGAAGAATTGGGATTTTCAAGGTCTAACTTTTATGTTAAATTTCTGAGTCAAGTTGTATAGGGCCAGAAATTCGAACAGGACATGTGTAGCTGGTGTTTCTCCAGGTGTTATTTACCTCCTACATTTTTTGTCTTGGCATCTTGGCTCTGCAGAGCTAGGAAAACTGCTGCCTTGAAGTTTGCAAGTTGCCAGTTTGAGACTTTTCTTTTCCATTGTGTTATCCAGCCTCTTATAAGGTTTTTATACAGATGTTCCCTTTTTGTGGGGACAATGATTTACCCCCATTTACCATATGGATGAGTCTTTGTAATTATTTTAAAATGAAGATACTTAAGTAGTTTTAGAATTGTTCTGAATTGCCTTATTCAAATGTATTTGTTATCTCAATTGAAGTACTATTTTTATTTCTTTGGTCTGATGCCTTCAAATGGTAGTAAAAGTGAAATAGCCTTCTCTATCAAGTAGTTTAATTTCTTCTTTTTTTAACTTAAAAAAATTCATACTTGCAGAAAAGTAACAATAGTGTACAATGAACAGTCACATTTACCCTTTACTCACATTTGTTAATTAACATTTTACCACATTTGCTATCTCTCACACAGTAACTATTAATTTGTTTTGTGTGGAACCATTTGAGAGTAAATAGCAGACACGATAGCCCTCCACCTCTAAATCCTTTAGGATGTTCTCTTACATCACCTTGATAAAATCATCAAATTCAGAAAATTTAACATTGATACAAAGCAGTTTGATTTTTAAGGTGGGAAAAACGAATTGGTTTCTTTTGCTTTTGAACTGTAGTAATTTGTCTTTTGAGCATAATCCTGAATTTAGGAAAAGTTGCTGAAAGTGAGTAGTCAAGCAGATTTGTGCCAGCTCATTTCACTGTGCAACCCCACTTTGTGCTCTGTCCTGGCCAGTGGATCTCGCGCCCCCAAGTCTAGTGTGAGTCCAGGGTGCTGGTTCCACAGCTTTGTTTATAGAAAGCACACTTCTATTGAGAAATCCACGCAGTCTGGCTTTCCTATCAGAAAAGACCAGATTAAGAAGAACAAGGCATCAGTAACATCTGATTTTAATACATGAGTAAATGATTTGAGGTTCAGTTTGTTCCTCTGTTCATTTATTGGTCATGAATTTCTTGAGTGCCTTCTCTGTACAGGCACTGTAGCAGGCTCCACAGATAGAGGTGAATGTGTGGATCCTTGCCTCGATATACTCACACTGTGGTGAGGGAGACATGTATGAACTGACAAGGGCAATAGGTACAAAGGCCCAGGGAGGCTCAAGGGAGAAAGGGTCACATCTAAACTGGAGGATTTCAGGAAAAGCTTCACTTCACTTGAGCTGAGTCTTAAAAGAAGGATAAGTTCTTTTCGTTCACTTATCAGATACTTATTTAGTGTCTGCTGTGTGCTAGGCCCTGGGCCAGGTGCTGGGACTATAGTGGTCAACAGCATCTGCCCTCAGAGCTTATAGCCTCTGGAGGGAGACAGAAATTAAACAAGTAAATACACGTTAATCTAAAAGAATGCACTGTGCTAGGTGCTCTGGAGGAAAAGAACAGTAATAAGAGAGAATAACAGGTGGGATAATGGATGTTTGTCAAGTCCTTACTGGACAAGTGACATTAAAACATTTTCTAATGAAAGTAATTTACAAACGTGACACATTCAAGTGGGAAAAAATATTACATGAAAAATAAGTTTCTGTTTCATATCCCTCTTCCAAAGTAACTACTGTTGAGAGTATTGTGTTTTTTTCCAGGAAATGTTTTATGATACACCTTCATATGTCTCTATCATCTTATCTGTCTCTCTCTCTATCCCTATTAAAAATACACAAATGAGGTCATGCTATACATACTGTTCCCTTACTGTTAATTTGTTCTGAAGAAGTTTTTGTATCAGCACATGTAGATCTATATCATATCTGTCATAACAGCTACATGGAGTTACATTATATGGCACTACCATGATTTACTGACCCCATTCTCCTATTGATGGATATTTTGGTTTTTAGATTTTCTGCAACAGATGTGTCTTGGTGTACTTGTGTAAGTACATACTTTAGATAAATTCCTAATAGTGGAATTTCTGGATTAGGATGTGTTCATGTATTACTCAGAATTCTCTGTTGCAAGCAATAGAATCACTGGATAACTTAAGGCAAAGAGGAATTTTTTCTAAAGGACAGTAGGTGGCTCATGGAATAGCTGGGAGAGCAGGAACGGGGTTTGGGGCCAAGAACAGCGTGAGAAGTCATGCTGCAGAATGGATCATTGCAGGTGGTGTTCCATGCACAGACTCTACTGCTGGCACAGCTGGGCTGGGCCTTGGCTCACTACTCACTGTGCTGCCATGGCTCCCTCAGGAACTGAGTCTTCCTGCCATCTCTTTCACCCCCAGAGAGTTTCTTACAGGGAACGGTGGGTACTTCTGATTGGTGAAGCTCAGTCACCCACTCATAAGGTGGTGGGGTTCCCCAGATATAGGAAGGAAGTACAGCTGCTGGGCAGCCCAAAAAAGTGACAGATGGCTATACGGTGCGTTTTACCTTTTGAGAACTATTGCCAAATTGCCCTCCAAAAAGATTGCACTAGTTTATACTCCTACCAAGAGAATACGGAATGTCTTTCTCTTACAGTCTCACCAGCACTGGGTATTCTTGCCAGTCTGATAGGTGAAAGATGGGAAGAAGTAACGCTTAAGCTGAGACTTGAATGGTAGGTAGGAATTAGCTAGGAATTTGCTGTCCCACTCCCTACCCCCAAGGGAGAGACTTCTCAAGGCCCTGTGGTGCACAAGGAACCCGTGTGGTCAAAGAACTGAAAGGCCCGAGTTTGCCTGACGGGTGAGATAAGTGCAGTGGGTGGGGGAGTGTTCTATGCAGGGGTGCAGCGGAAGCAAAGACGTAGCAGGATGAAGACCTATGGATGTTCAGGAGGGTGGAGCCAAGGCAAGGCTGGAAAGCTAGGCTGGAGAGGGGCCCAGTGATGCAGTCTGAGCTGTCTTGATTTTGTCCTGGAGGTTCCTGTCAAGTGTTTTCAAGCCAGGGAATGCTAGGATCACATTTGCTTGTTCTGATGGCTGTAGGGAGGAGGATTGGCCTGGGGGTGTCTGGGGCAGATTGGGAGAGGGCATCTGGCCAGAAATGTTGAGGGTGTGGACAGGTCCAGTGGCAGTTGGGATGGCCACTGTCATTACAGAGAGCGCTCAGAGAAACCAGCCATTAGGCCAGATCCCGGGTGTCTGTCATCCGTCCTCGCCTATATTCCTTGGTGCCAGCCCCTTCCTGGCTCTTGACCACAGTGTTTCAGTAACTCCTCCACCTGGGGCCACCTCCCTTCTGTTCGGGCTCTAGACCCTTTTTCCGTTTCGTTTCCTGTTCCTCTGCTTGTAGCCTAAGCCTTTGTAGCAACAGGCTCCCTGACCTCCCCTGAAAAGGCTTTCACACCCACTGTTGCACTGTTGCTTTCTCTCAAATGCCTTTTCTGCTGGGAGCCTTCACACTCATCATCGGAGGTCTAGCCCAGAAGCCATTCCCTCCTGACTGCCCCAGCTGAGTTAGCAAGTCTCTCTCAGGGCAGTCGGTGTGGAACATGATTCCAGGATTCCATGCTTGTCCATATTCTGCTTTCCCCAGTTCTTGTCCCTCCTGCCCCTGTGAAAATGTGGGATCTCTGAGAGTAGAATCTGGGTTTTGGCTCTCAGAGTCTTACAGAGTCCTGTGTGACTCAATGAATGAATAGTTGATGGTGAATTAATTTTCTGATTCTCTAACTTGCTTGTACCAAAGAATGTCTCAAACTTAGCACAGGGAACCTTGGCTGCTGTGTATTATTGGTGAACTAACGGTTTACAGTACCACTGAAATAGAGTTGCTTTAGATTGTGTTTCATTTGTGTGGCCCCAGTTTAGCTGTAAGAGGATAGCACAAAGCATTGCATATGTGATAAGTCCTTTTTTTCCCCTAAAGCTTAGTAATATTTTAAATATAAACCATATTATGGAGTGTCTCTGTGCCAGAATCGACTGGTGCTGTCACAGTATTTTCAGTTAAAGTTTTATGCATGGGATGCTATCGTTGCTATTTTATTGATGAGAAACCTGAAGCTTAGATTTAGTAACTTGCTTATCATTGCTCTGCCTGTAAGTGGCAGAGCTGGAATTTGAATCCTTGCCTTCCAACTCAAGCAAACCCCAGCACAACACAGCTGCTTTGATTTTATCATTGTACAGATGTTACTTCATTAAGCCATTAAGCCTTGCTTCTGAATACTAAAAATATTTATACAAATTCCTGAAGGGCAGTTCTTTGTTTTGTGGATTTTTGACTGCTCTATGTGCAGATTTCTTATCCTGCATATTAAAAACAGTATTTACTGAAATAGCTTCATAGTATCAAAGGAAATTTTAAAAAATTGTACACAATTCTACCGCCCCAAGACACGTGCTTTTGGATTTTGTTTTTTTTCCAATCCAAGTCTGTTGTGAAGAAGAACCCTTTACCAGCGAATGTAAAATAAAATTCAGTGTTTGTACTGCCCTGGCTCTGTCCTTGTCGTTCTTTCAGCCCTTGTTCACTTTGGAGCGGAGCTTGCGTACGTCTTCTCCTGCCATGTGGCTGGGCAGGGCTGCCTTTCTTCCTAATGAGGGAGTTCTCCTGGCTTCCGCTTGCTGCTGTTATTCTTTCTTTCGTTTTGTTTTTGAGGGGGTCGGGTTTTGTTTTTGAGGGGGTCGGGAGCTGGATATTGAGAGAAAACCCCAGAATTGCCAAAATTTGGTGGGTTTTGTTGTAATTCGTGTTATTTATTTTGAGTGAGCTACAAACCAAACCGCAATCTACAGGTAAACCGGAAGGCCCTCCTAAATGAAATGCTCCCATGAAACATTAACATTCATTGTGGGATTGAGGCTTTCTGTAGTGTAGCTTAAGTGAGAAATGAATATTACATGTGAATTCTCAAGTTTTAGTTAAATTATGAGAGACAAAAACAAAACTTTGTAATTAATTTTTTTTGAGTGATTTGACAGTAAGAGCTGGAAGCTACAAATTACCCGTAAAACAAGGGTGTCTAAATTTTGTCTACCCATGGGCCTGTATTGGTGATTAGCCAGGCGCCTGAAGGCTACTCTTAATTTACATTGAATCGAAGACACCTGTCTTGTCTTGCGCATCTTTAACATGCTGGCACAGCTCCTTGAGCACGGGGTCCAGGAGCCTCCTCTCTCAGAGCTGCCCTTCCCAAGGGTTTACTTGGGAGAAGAATGTATCAAACTCCTTGTGGTGTGGCCCTGGGACAGCTTCTGTCCTAAAACCTTTTTTGGGGACATGATGTTGACCATAATGATAGCAACGTTCATCCAGCTGCTTTCCAGCTGCAACGCCAGCAACTGTTGTGAGATGCTTTACTGATTTGATCTTTTCAGCACTGTGAGGTGGGTACTATCATCGCTGTCTTACGGATGGGGAAATTGAGGCTCAGAGAGGTATGCTAAGGTCACACAGCCAGGCGGTGCATGATCTGGGATGGGAGCCCCAGTCTCTGTGACCTTTCCTCCTTGGCTGTGTTATTGCTGTGAGTGGTGTGTGGCATGTGGTCCAGACCAAGTATGAGTTGGTCTATTCTCAAAAGAGAGGAAAGGGCTTCTTTGGTTTCATTTAATTATTTCTTTTTTAAGAGAATGGTTTGCAAGAGACTACAGATGATTGATTAGTGTAATTGTTGAAAGCTGGGCAAGATTCTTTGACTTTTCTTTATTAAGAAAAGGAAAAGGGAAAGGAAAAACGATTTTTATTTTTTATAGATAAAATGTGGGTCCTGTTAATTCTCAGATTAATTAGCTTATTCTTTTAACTTGCCAGCTTTTCTTTATTAGACACACTGAAGTAGTGTCAGGAGAATCTTGGGGACCATCTTTTGCTATTAGTTTGGCAGTGTTCCTTGTAGCAGCCTTGGCAAAGTATATAAAATTTTTATTTTTGCCCACTTATTCACATAGAGAATTAATATGAATAAAGTTTCAAGCATGACATTCCTGGAAATGAGGCCCTTGGACAATTTAGGAATACTAACTTAAGGACTAAACATTGGTATGCACCGTTAGGGAGGACTTGGGGTCACTGCCAGGGCCATCCAGGTAAAATTCCATCTCCAGATAAACTGGTGATACTGTTTCCTAATTACTTGGATGTACCTCTTAAGTCCCAGTTACAGAGCCCCCTAGCAATTAAAAAGATCTGGGACAGAGTAGTAAACATACCCGATGTCTCACCTTGTGGGCAAAAAAGAATCTTAGAAATAAGTTGGAACATGGGCACATTGATAGGGAATTCAGACCTGCCATTTTCTCCGTATTTTTACACTAAAGTGCAACCTTTGTGCAGACCTTTTGATATTTCCACATGACTCAGTTTTGAAAATTTTCCTGCGCTAGATCAAATTGGTGTGCTACAAGATGGCAAATGTTTCTTCCCTGTTCATTTTCAACTCTTGAATCAGGTGTGAACTCAGCAGCACTGGGTTTAGTTCATAGACCTAAATAGAAGCCCTTTCAGAGGGCCTGTGGACTGCATAACTCTACTGTTGCTGGAAATTCTCTTTCCTGACTAGTGTGGGCGTGTGACTGTGTGCAGGGGGTTACACAAGCATGTGTCTCCATTAGTACTGGAGTGAGTTTCCTCCCCTCTTCTCTGTGGGTCAGGGGCTGTGCAGTGGAGGGAACCCCATTCTGGTGGGAGCTTTGTCCATACAGCCAGTGACCACCCAAAGCTGGGTTTTCCGTAACCACCTGAGGTGTAACCTAGATTCCTAGAAAAGGAGATGAAAGCCCTGGCTTTAGTCCCAGCCCTGCTTGACCAGGGCTAGTCACTAACCTCTCTGAACCTCAGACTCCTCATTTCTAAAGAGAAGCTGATTGTTTTGACTTGGGAAGGTCGCAGGGTCGTTGGGATGCCGCAACGTCATGTTGTATGTGAACATGCTCTGTAAAGCACTGTGTGCTTTTTCCGTGCGTTTGTTGCTCTTGGTGTCGTTTTTGAGGTGGTGTAGCATAATGAGAAGAGCTGATCTTTGGAGTTCAACTGGGCTCAAATCTAAGTCCAACATTTATTAGCTTTTGACTATGAGCATGGATTTCTTCTTCTGTAAAATGGGGGTTTGAGGAACTGTCCCACGGGAAGTGTGCAAGGATTAAGTGAGATACCATATGTAAAGATCTTTGTGTGAAGCACAGTGTAGATGTTTGGTGCATGGTGTTTTGATAATTTTAGTGCAAATACATTCTCTCTGCCCAGTTCTGTGTACTAAGATTTCTCTGGCAGTTTTTCCTGCTTTGATTAATATAAGTAAGATGCATTTTAGAAGATTTAAAATGTGCATTGCATGGATTTTATATCTTAAAATTTATGCCACTATTCCTGGAATAGTGGCATTCCTGGAATGCCAGGAATTAAACAACTGGGAACCAAAAGCCCATGAAAGTTAGATTATGCATCTCGATTCCTGGTTGCTACAAAGATGGTACTAAGCCAATAGATGGTGCGTGCCATTATGTTAGGAAATGAGAAAATATTTACTTCTAAAATTCATCATGTTTTTACAGGGAATGTAGTATAGCCAGCCCTTGCCAGCTCTTGATCTATTCTAGTTACAGTGGACTTTGTTCTTGATTCTGTATAAAAAATATTAAATCTTTCTTGTAGGTAAAATGTGAGGTATTGAGTTAATGTGTAGGGTGCTATTCCTCCTGTTTTTTTCTGCTCTGACATTTTACCATGAAGTTTTGCTGACTTGAGTTCAGTCCTCAGTCTACAACGAAGTAAAAGCCCTTGCCAGGAGTACTTTTCAGAACAGCTAAATGCAGGACTTGAAGTTTTAAGTCCTTTGCTTTAAACCCCACTTCAGAGACAGTGAGGTTAACTAATTCATCTTTACCTGCTCTTGTTTCAGAACTGGACCAGAATTGGCCCTGCTGCAGAAAAGTGCCTTTATACTCATAACCTGGTGCTTGATGGTCTTTTACTTTCTTATTGGACAGACTAAGTGGAAAGTCATTTTATGCATCAGAAGACTTTTCACTCTGCAGTTCCTAGAACTAGGGATTTGCTGTCACCAGATCTGCCATTACTAGCTATGTAACTTTGGGTAGGTTCCTTTACCTCTCTGAACTTAGTTTTTTTTTCATCTAGAAAATGGAGACAATACCATCTAGTTCACAGATGAATTAAGTGAGAAAATATATGTAACAGTGCTTTGCACATTGTTTTCAGTAAGTAGAATTTCTTATTGTTTGTACACAGGTTCTGTGGACAAGATAAACCTTTACTTATGATTAAGGCTAGGTGTGTTTTATAAATTATTGAACTCTGTGGTCCTTTGTCCTTGAGGGTTCTGAGGGACTTGAAAACTTGGAAAAGGCCTGCAAAGTGGAATAACCTGCAATTTGGGAAGTTATTTTGAAATGTGGACCAGAGTAAAGGATGCCTTTGAAAGACGTGTCAGCTTGGACTGCCGTGAGCTCCTCCAGCAGGAGGGAGAAGCAGAGTGCTGAGTGAGAGCTTGTTTCCAGCCAGGGCTGATGATGTGGGAGGCTGATTAAGAGAGACGTAGTCTAAGGTGATTTTCATCCTCCATGTTATCCGCTAAACATTGGGTTAGCTGACTCCTCTGAAGGAGAACAATTTTTTATCCTCATACCTTGTGGCATTTCATTAAAACACATTAATAAAATAATACCTTTCACTTTTTGGGCCTGGCTGCCCTGATTGTTAGTCTTTTCTTACGAGTAAGTGTTTATAGCCTGTCGGTCAATGAGATATTGCAGTTGCAATTATAAGAAAAATCCCTGTTCCCTTCATGTGATGTTTTAAATTATTTACTTAGAGTAAAATTTAACTCCTTTTTGACTACACTACATTTAGAAAAGGAACTGCATTTTTTGAGAAATTAGTTTTTGAGTGAAAATGTCGTTGGATGCTTTAAAAATCTATTTCTAAGCATATTAAATGGAATATATATATTTTTTATTCATTGGAAATAAAAGGTAGACTCTCTGACATTGAGGTACATTTGCTGATGAAAAGGAAGCATTCTTCCCCCTCACAAGGGGTTTAAATGTAATACTCAGTGCTTACTCAGGAGTGAAAACATCAAATTAAACTGTTTATGCTGACAAAGGACAAATCTGGATTTCAGCAACCCGTGCAAGATTGTCTGATTGCTTGGCCTGCCTCACCTGGAAGCTTTGGCCAAGACTTATAATGAAATGCATGCGTACAATTAAACCATTTCAAGTCGGTGTCTGAGCTTTCCTCAGCAATGAGAGGTGCTCCACTGCTCTCTAGTGGCTGAACGTGGTCCCCTGGCACCAGCATTGTTTTATATTCGTAAATCAGCTCTTCACACACTGGCAGTGTTGGCCCACAGAGCAAGCACCAACACCAGGATACTAGGCCTTGTAGACAGGAACAGGGTGAAAAATGATCCCAATCCGTGGGTCTATGGAAAGCACCAAATTTTACCCAGGGTGAGTGGCCAGTTGACTAACAATGAGCAAGTGTGAGTAAGCACTCTGTCAGGGAGAGCTGACACTGATGGATTAGAAAGTTCTGTGTGTTACTCCTATACACTGCACGCATCTCACACCTTGGCAGGCCACGGTGGCAAACAGGTCCTTGGGTGCTTACAATGGCCCCTCTTTAGCAGAAGGAGCAGCTTTTTCCCTGAAAGATCTGGATAAATTGATTTGGGGAAAAGCAGTAGAAATCCATTTCCTGCTGCCTCTCAGAACTTCATGACTTTGAGAGAAGAAATTTTGAAGACTTCTGTTTCCATTAAAGCTGCCAACCCTAGAACTTGTTGAAAATGACTGTATGAAATAGCTCCTGGAGGATGGGGACCTTGTCTCAAAGTAATTACAGTAGCTTGCTTGTGCTGAGCTTTTACTGTGTGCCGGGTGTTCTGCTTTACATGGCTCATCTCATGCACATCTCCTAGCCGCTCTACGAGGAAGATGCGTTCTGTCCTCGTCCCCGTTGTACAAGGGAGGAGGCGAGGGCGGTAGGGCTGCTACACCGCACAGTTTCGGGGGCAGCGTTCACATTGTGCTCGATGTGATGGTGCCTCCCGGAGCAGCCTGGCGACCTTGCAGGGCTCGGGGGGCCTCAGTGACGTGCTGGGAAAACAGCGAGGAAGCACCAGAGCTGTGCCACCTCCTGTACATCTGTGTGCTCCCAGAGCCTGTCACCTGGTGGGCACCTGGGATGGTTTGTTTGAAGGAATGAGTGGAAATTTGCCTTTGGAAAGGGGCATGGGCTTAAGAGCCACAAGACCTAGGTTTGAACCTTGGCTCCGCTTCTTATTGACTGGATTGATAGCTGAGCCTCAGGTTCCTTGTCTGTAAAATGGGGAAATGCCTACATCACTTGAGTTCAGTGTCCGGGACCTAAAAGACCCTCAATAAATGTTTTCCCCTTCCCCAGTCTGAGAGTTTGTGAGCAAAGACCTTATTAGAAAAAGCAAATTTCCACCTGCTGGCCTCCTAGAATTTGACTTAGAGCAGCAGGTTTTAGAAAATTATTTCAGTCTTTATTGTTTCTTCAGCATGTATAATAACATAGATTCTAGAATTGCTAAGTTTGATTTAGTACTTTAACGAACTCTATAAAAATAACGTGTTTCATGTTTAAAAAAAAACCCCACTATCCTCAAGCCATATTAATGCAGATGTTTTAAAATATATACAGCAAGTAAAAGCAATATCTTAGATAGTAAAATCTTCTTGATAGACTTAAAATTTTGTCCTGAGTTTAATTGTTCTCTCAGAAAAAGTTAGGTTCAAATGGTACTCCTAATGCTGATAAGCTAAGATCAGATACACCTTCAGAGGTTTTAGAAAATGGAGACTAATTTCACTGTTGGGTTTTTTCTTTTTTTTTTGGATGGGGCTATTTTAAAATAAGTACTGAGGACAGATACTTGAATGGCATTGCTGGACAGTGAATGGCATCTGTTTACTCATTTAAAACCTTTAACTAAGGGGTTGGCCTGGCGGCGTAGTGGTTAAGTCCGTGCACTCAGCTTCTGCGGCCCGGGGTTTGCAGGTTCGGAACCTGGACGTGGACCTATGCACTGCTTATCAAGCCATGCTGTGGTGGCATCCCACATATAAAGTAGAGGAAGATGGGCACGGATGTTAGCCCAGGGCCAGTCTTCCTCAGCAGAAAGAGGAGGATTGGCAGCAGATGTTAGCTCAGGCTAATCTTCCTCACACACACACACACACACACACACACAAACCCATTTACTAAAATCTGAGTCTCATTTGAATTTCCAAGCAAAACAACACAAATTAACCATATTCAGATGTGTGGTAGTCGTTCTGCTGAAATCTGAAGAGAAAGCAAGGTAGAAAGCCTGCATTTTTGGGCTGGGGAGCTAAGGAAATAATAGCTGCTTCCGTGCTGACTTATGCCTACTTGCTAATCTTGATTTCAAGCATTTGGCTTTGCTATTTAAGAGGCGACAAGGTGGAATGGAGGGAATGTTGGACACTTTAAATTTGGAATGATCTGGGTTCAGATTCCCAGATTTGCTGATCCCCGGCTGTGTGATCTGGGCAAGTTGCTGATCTCTGAGAGTCGGTCTCCCCTTTGGTAAGGGCCTGTTCCGACCCGCTGTGGCTAAAGAGCAGAGGACCTGGGTGAGTGTGCTTTGACGTTTCTTCAGCACCACGTGTGCTGTGTATGTTGTGGTCCTTTAGTCATTTGTGTGCCACAGAGTAGACTTCTGAATAAGTGGGACCTGGCTTGGCACTGATATGCTCAAAAGACTTCATTATGAAGATGAGTTTACTTCTAAACCATCCTCAGGAAGCCCTGCTAAGGATGGTGGTAGGAAGACATGGTGTGTTTGTTTGTTTGTGATGATGGATTGCTGTCATTCCTCGGACTGTTGACTCAGGCATGGATTGACCTTCAGGCCCCTGTGTACAAATTTCAGGAATAAGCTGCGTGCTGCTGTTACACAGTGAGACTGTGACAGCTGGCAAGGGCTTGGTCTTTTTGCTTTCTTTTCCCCTTCCCTTCACAATGTCGAATTCTTATTTTCTCCAAGCTTATACCTTAAAAAATTGCAAGTAATGTGTGGCCTTTATAGAAAAATAAGAAACACAAGTAAACAAAAAGAAAAATAGCACCACCCAGAAATAAGATAATACTTTGATTTATGTTCTTCTGGTTTTGTGTTTATATGTATTGTATAAGCATATCTGTTAATACTGCTTTGGAACATGTTTTCCCCTCACTAAATTTTATAACATGGACATCTTTCCATTGCCAAAAAAATATTGTCATGTTTAATGACTGCATATGTAGTATTTTATTGTTTATTTTCTGTATCTCCTGATTGTTGGATCTTTACATATACCTCCAGTTTTTGTCTTTTCTAAACGATCTTTTTTATATACATAACTTGGGTACTTGTCTATTTCTTTCGCACACTCTAGCAGTAGAGTTGCTGGTTGGTGGGTATGTGTAGCTTTATGCTTTCTGACTGATGTTTTAAATTGCCCATTAGAAAACTTCTATCCAGTTTTGCTTCTACAGATGTGTTAGAGTGCCCATTTCACTGCACCTCTGTCAGCAAATCTAAAAGGCAAAAAAATGGTTATTTAATTTCAATTCATATTTCTTTGATGACTGGTGAACTTGAACAGTGTTTCTAAATGTGTAGAGGCCTCTTCTTTTTCTCTTTTGTAAACTGCCCTGTCCTTTCTCTGTTGGTGGACTGATGTTATCTGTGAGCTCTTTTTAGTTGTTAATATTCTGCATGTTGCACATATTTTTCTGAGTTTCAGGGCTTGTATGTTACGTTATTTACAGAAGTTAGTTATTTTTTTAAGCCAGTGGCCTTATTTTAAAAGATTGGCAGGAGATATGGCCCCTCGTGGCATTTGTGCCTGGGACTTCCTTCTGGAGGTCAGCAGTGTGGGTGACCCACAGTGTCATCCTGAAGGTCTGTGGGTGAGTCAGGCCCTGACAGTCAGAGAAGGGAAGCAAACTGTCTTTTTGGGACCCCACAGGAGCATCTGTTCTAGGAGGAATTCTTTTAATGAGCACCAAATGGGGGCCGCCAGGGCCCAGCGGCGCCCACCTAGGTGGCTGCAGTGGACTGGGGAGTGCAGAGCAGTCACCGAGGGTAAAAGAGGGCTGAGTTGTATATCCTTCCCCATCCCAGCCCGGCTGCTAGGTGGTTTGGGAGTCAGGAGTGGTTTAGCAGGGGGTGTGGGGGTGTGGGTGGCATCAGTGAGCTTGGAGGAGGACAGTGGGTACAGGAGGTAAGTTAGTGGGTAACTGAGTAGCCATCCCGTGTCTTGCACAGTCATCTCTCTGACTGTTGGTCACTGAACTGCACCTCGTTTTTCTGTTTTAAAGAGCTTTGTTCTGGAAGCAACACTGGCTACTCAGTAGCTGTGAGTGGGCTGAAAAAGGCAGACTTGGTGGAGGTTGCTAAGGAGCAGCTACATGGAAACTACTGATGAGACAGAGAGCGTCGGTAGTAGAATGCAGAAATCCAGGGAGGGCATTTCACTCCTATGATATCACAGAGGTTTGGACCAGACGAGGATGTATAATAGGACATGGTTTTGTGGGTTTAAAGCCTTTTTTTCTTTTTGAAAATTGAACTTGCTTTACATTTGAGTTTGTCTAGTATTCATCCCAGTATGGTAAATCAGGCAATAAGTATTCTTTTACATTTTAACTAGGCATTTACTGGTATTATCACTCCTTCAGGGCCAGCTCAGAGTTTTCTCAGCTCCTCCATTTGAACAGTTGTATTCAAATCAGCCCAGCTTAATTCAACAAATTCTATTTAGTACTCGCCTGTTTGCCAGACACTGCTCGGCATGGCGGATGCAGATATGAAAGGATGGATGAGTTGCAGAGATAAGAGTGATAAACTCTCATGAGGGTGTGGTGATCAAGGGAGGCTTCTGGGAAGAAGTGATCTCTCAGCTGGGGTTTGAAGGGGTGACTAGGAGTTGTCTGGACTGTCGGGGCCAAAGGGAATACCATGTGCCAAGGTGCTGTAAGCTTGAAATGGCATGGGCATTTAGGAAATTATTGTCAGTTTGGTGTTGGTGGAGTGTCAGGTGTGTGTGTATTGGGGAGGAGTAGGGGGGCCGAGGGAGGCAGAGACCTGGTCATGGAAGGTCATGCATGTCTGCTCTGAACTACATTGTGGTATGTAGAACTTTCTGTGTGAGAGAGTGACATAGGGTCACGCCTGAGACAGGAATCCTGCCCTGTGCTTGTCAGTCCTGTAATCGTAGACAAGAAGCTTTATCACTTCAGTGGATAGCTTGAGGATGACTCAATGACATAACATATGATGTGTGGCACATGGTGGGTGCTCAGTAACATGATTTTGTTCCTTCCCCCTTGGCTGCCTTCTGCCTGTTATGAATTCTTTGAGGGCAGGTCTCACACCCCTTGCTCCTAGCGCATCCTGCATTTGTGGAAAGCATATTCCCTCTGACGTCCACTTCCTTCACCTGACGTGCCTGCCTTCTAAAGCAGAGGCCCCGACACCCAGTACATTGTCCCCTGGCTTTTCTCTTCATTTATTCCTTATTGGGAAACCAGATGGTTCTGACTAATTGTCTAAGGTGACCTTGTTTGTGGAATAGCAAATCAGGGTAAATCTTCCTTCAGAGGATTTTTGCCTTGGTTTTGAGTGTGAGAGTGCCAGGTTAGGTCGGTTGATGCCGAAAAATGGAATGTCTCAGGGCATTGTTATGGTTTATGGGGAAGAGGGGATGTAGTAAACATTCTGTGGGTCACACGGCTGGTGTACTAGTATGGCAGTTGTCTGATGACTTATTGTATATAGTTTTCTGTGTGTGTGTGAGAGGAAGACCAGCCCTGGGCTAACGTCCGTGCCCATCTTCCTCTACATTTTATATAGTTTTAAGTGGAACAAAATCTAGGAAACTTGGATGAAATTATTGAAGAATACTGGTCTTATTGAGTTTACCATCTTTTTTTCTTTTTAATGGGCAACTCCTTGTTTCTTCCCCCAGTTGCATTGCCTTTAAATTATGTGATGATTTGCATCTTGTTCTCTTGCCACTTTGGGCAATTGCAGGCATATTTGACATTCTCATTTCGGTTTCTAAATAGCAGACACATTCCGAGTTTCCTAGAAACCTGTTGACAAAGTCGATTGTACTCCATCTCCAAGCACTTCTGTGTATTTCTGAAAAGGGGGCGCCAAAGTCCTCCTTTTCCTAAAAACTGGGAGCAGGAGCTAATTTACAAGTGATTTAGAAATTGTTTTTAATGTTGAATTTCTCTTTCTTTTCAAGTTTATTTTTAGTTCACTAATCTTTGATTTCAGGGGAGGCAGAATCAGGCAGTTTCGCAAGCTCCTGGTTTCCAGAGAATGTCTCAACATTTTGGTGTGTGTTTGCACATGCATAGGTTGGAGTGTGTGTTGGGGGGCGTGGTGTAAAAGGGGAAGCAGAAATGCAGTGTAATAAGGGCCCCAGTGACCTTTCTATGTTTCTCTCTCCTAAATCTTCTAGCTCTTAAAAAAAAAAAAAAAAAATCTGTCTCTAATACTGTGAGAAACATCCCCTTGTTGGATAGACACTTTTTGTTCTAAGAGTCTGGATTTAGTATGTAGTTTCCACTTACAGAAATTTTGTCTGCTGTGTTGTTTCTAAGCAGGAAAACAAGCTTTTGATAAACGAAGAATAATTATATTGTGAGGGAGATATTTTTCATTTCTTAAAATATTGGACGAAGCTAAGCAGAAGGAAATATGTGCCCAGGAAAAATAAGAGTAAAATTAATTTATTTGCTGTGAAACTGTCAAAGAAAGGATGGCCCAGGAGAAAAAACAGGACTAGTAATTTTTAAGGAAGAGTGCCTCTACGGTAAGCTTGGTTTTCCCTTTTACAGTAATTGATTACAGTTTTCCACAAAGTTGTTAGCTTTTAGGTAAATACCCGCCCTTCCTCTGTCCTTTTTTAATGTTTATTTCGGGCCTCTGGTGTGTTTACCCCTGGGCTCTGCGCAGAGATGTTCTTGGACCAGTTTGGAAAAGGCCAGCCTGCTGTTGGGCGCTCTGCAGATGTATTTTGTATCTAGAAGTGTTTTTCTCTGAGATTTCCTTATTTGCAGTTTTCTTGTTTCTTCATGACAGCTGTCCTTCCTTTTCCACACAAAACCACTACTACTAAACTACTGAGTCCGAGACTGGTTCTCACCTAGGCCTTAAAACAGAAACTTGGGTTACTTTTTCCCCTCGACTCCTCAATTTCAGAGTAAGCTCGTGACGACCCACAAAATGTTGGTGGAATTTGACCTTCTTTCCAGATTTTCAAGGACACATTTACTATGAAATTCAGAGGTTTGGTTTTAGTGAGTTTGCTTTTGCATATATGCTAGTTTCATTTGGGTGCACTAGTTTTATATTTGTTTAATTTCCATTTCCATTCCAAAGGGCTTTTAATATCCTTTCAGATTCCCATTTTTTTTTTAAGGAGAAAAAATTGTGAGAGGGGGAAATGGGGTTGCCTTTTGCTCCCAAAGCCTAAATGAATAGTCATTGCTTGTAATGCTGGTCTACGCTCGCCGCTTCCTACTGCTTTAGATGTGATGGATCCGGTGCTGTGAAGGTAATGATCCTCAACTGCAGCAATATTCTGTAACAGGAGTATCTGTCATATTCATCGGGATTACCATGTTCATTGATTTGTGTCTGTAAATCTGCTGTTTCTACCCTTTAAATTTGATCTATAATTGGACCTCCTTAAATGGTTCAGATAAGGTAGTCTGTATTTTCTCAATGCAGCGTTGCTGTCAGCTTCTCCTTTTTCATTATACATTCAGCAGACTTGATAAAATCAGCAGGACACCTCATTTGAAACTGTTTAATCGCTGCCTTTTTCCTTTGCTAAACCATTGAGGTGGTCAAGCGATGTACACAAATCATTTTAAATAGAAAATATGGTTTTCTCTGTGACCCAGCTAAATAGATAGTGTTATGCAAAACAAGTTAAAAAGTAATAAATGCCAAAAAATCTTCTAATTGGAGTAAAAAATTGTGGGCAACTCTATCCTCTCTCCAAAAGTAGAGTATCCTGAAATATTGCCAGGACCCTGTAAAGACAAGATGATGGTTTTCTAAAGATTCTCTGGTTTCTGAACAAAGCAAGTTTAAATTTTCAAACAGTGCTGAGCTGCCTTTTACATCCATTCAAAGGGAGCCCATACTTG
Organism: Tapirus indicus; assembly: GCA_031878705.1. Lineage (NCBI taxonomy): Eukaryota > Metazoa > Chordata > Mammalia > Perissodactyla > Tapiridae > Tapirus > Tapirus indicus. The sequence continues at coordinate 27,852,803 of CM062929.1, read as the reverse complement.
TAATGCCTTTACATCCGACTTTTGTAGGGAGAAATTTGCTATCTGTTAATATCTATGCAGCATAACCTTTCAGCCATTTGCTATTGTGATAATTTCTGTTTCTTTGTCTGTCATTTTGTCTACTCAGCTGTTACTCTTCAAAGTACAAACTAAAAATAATAGCTCAAAATAAATGCCACATAATAAAGTGTTTTACAGTTGTGTCTGGAATAACGTGGTGGCTGCACTTCTCAGTCCTATTACCATTGCTGGTGCTGTTTCTTCCCTGTGTGTCAAGGTGACTCTACCAGAGCCAGCTCATTAAAACAACCTATTCTTTCTAACTGGCTTGGTATTTAGCACTATACCCAGCAGCCTGCCAAGGCACAGTTGTGGAGCACAAGACTCACAGCATAGGATGTATGAAATTATGTGGCATTCACTTTTTGAAAAAATACAAGTTCTCCATAACCTCTTTTCATGCTTCAGCATTTTATTGTGAATAATGTACAGTTGCTCCTGTCAGTAGTAGAAGTAGGGCCAGTTGCAGGTTTACCTGAGATAGTGGTAAGTGTGACTGCGAGCTTTTGAAGAGCAGTGTTTACCTGGTTTATGTGGCCCTATAGGATTAATATTTACACTGTACTTGATGTGACGTTCGATGTGTTTTGCCATTTTTGCTGCCCCGGGTAAACGTGAGAGGGAGAAGCTGGGAGCTGGTAAATACACTAAAAATGCATCTTTTCCTTCCAGGTTCTGGCTCCTTGGCAGCAATGGCTGTGTTTGAAGATAAGTTTAGGCCAGATATGGAGGTATGTACGTCCCTGCAGTTTGATTCTCTTTCAGATATTTTTCCAGTTGTGTGTTGGACATTTACAAATTGATTGCCGATTCCCCCAAAGCTTGTACAGCACTGTTGTTGGTTGGAATGCTCTTTGGCGCAGATACTGTTGCTGAGAAGACCAGTTGCTCGGGAAAGCTTCATTTTGCAGTGGCCCTGCCGTGCCCTCCCTCAGGCTTGAGGAGCCAGCACTATTCAACTTTTTGCTCTGGCCTTTGGGCTGTCTAGGAATCTTCTTGGCTGTGAATGCTGCTGCAATGTAGAATGTTTTCTTGTGCACTAAGATTTCTGTCACGGTATCTCAGAATAACAGGGTTTTTTTTGTTTTCTCGCTAAGAATAGAGAAACTATGTATGTCTTTGCATGTCACGCAGACCTGGCCTGAAAATGAGGGCAGTTTTAAAAATCCCTGTAAATTGGTATGCATCTGGTAGAAGATGGGGACAAGATCATGTGTGTAGTGGACTGTTCTCAGAGTGCAATGGATTTAGTGTCTCAAATATATTTATAAGAGATTCTTTTATTATATTTTCTTTGATGGTAGGGGAGGGTGGTATCTTCTGCAGGACATTTCTCCTAAGTCTGCTTTAATGATAGGTGCACCCCTCATTAAGCACCCTCCCCCCATGCAAATATCCAAGAACAAGCCCACAGGTCTTCCATTGTCACTTTCAAAGGAATGTTCAGTATGATTGGATACTTCATGGTACCACATTATTCCTCCACTGTGCTTTATTCTTACCACTAAACCAGCTTGTAGGCACATAAGTCCTAAAGGCAGCCTTCATCATCTGCTCTTGGTTTTTCGATAGATGTTAATTTTTTGACGATGAGTATCAACTTGTTTGCAGCAATTAGTAGGCTGTTTATGAATGGTTTACCCTACTCCCTAATATGTAGGTTTTTGCTGTTTCTGCCTTTGCAGTATTGCTTTGTTTAGATATAAAAGGATGTCTCTGGGAATTACTTTTTTTTTTTTTCTTTTTTTGGTGAGGAAGACCAGCCCTGAGCTAACATCCGTCACCAATCCTCCTCTTTTTGCTGAGGAAGACTGGCCCTGGGCTAACATTCGTGCCCATCTTCCTCTACTTTATATGGGACGCCGCCACAGCATGGCTGACGAGCAGTGCGTCGGCGGGCGCCCGGGATCCGAACCTGCGAACCCCGGGCTGCCAAGCGCGAACTAAACTGCTGCGCAACTGGGCCGCCCTCTGGGAATTACTTTTTGACAATGCTGTATATCTAATCATCTTTGGAGAAGATCGCATATTCAAAAATTTTTGTTCTTCCACCAGCTCATTGTCAACAGAGCACCAGCTGTCGTTGGAGCTCGATAGCTCTCTGTGCACTTTAGGTTCGGACCAAGTGCTGTGAGAGCCAGAGAATGTAGAGGTGTGGGTGCTGCTCAGCCAGGACAGGGGTCTCTGGTCAGAAGCCGGTCCGTCCTTGGTACGTGAAGCTAGCACACACAAGTGACTTGGTCACTGATGGCTAGATTTCTTCCCTTTCTTGGACATCTGTAGGAATTGAAACGTGACTAAAGATAGGATTTAGCTAGGGGTCTTATACTAAAAACAGTAGTGTCTTGCTCCAATTAAGAATAATCAACAGGTCCAAGTATCAACTGTGAATGAGATTAGGATTCTGTTCTCATTTCTCCACGTGAAAATTTATTCCCATATCAACATTATTTTCTGTTTGGGCTTCTTAAGTACAGGGAAAAAATAAGATATACTAAGTCACTTTTTAAGAAAAAAAAAGGTCTCCCAGTCTTCAAACTAAAGGAGAGGAGTTCCTTAGGCTCCACAAATCCATTAGAACTAACAAAGGTATAGGGAGAAAGACTCCAATGATTTTTGTTTAGAAAATTGCCTCTGTAATGTCAAGACCTCCTTTAAACCACATTAATCTTTTCAAATTTTCTTGAAAGCTTTGTCTATTTCCAGTTGATTGGGACTTCCGTATGTTAAAGAAAAATGAGAATTGCGGAAAAAGTTGAAAGCATGAGGTATATTAAAAGTGACTTAACACTCTGCTAAAGTAATTTTACATTATTTATTTAGAGTTTGGATTTGAAATGATTCAAAGCCCTTGAATTTAATATTGATGTGATTTGGGGAAGTAAAGGGAAATGTGATCATCTCTTCAGTAAAACTTCTGATATTATCAGTCTGAAGAATGTGTTTCTCGGATCAATTTTGTCTGTAACTCAGACAACTTTATGTTCTGTATTAGCCGTGAGACCTTAAAACAGGTTGACCAAATCCCATTTCAGATTGACTAATTAAGTCTACAATTTCAGGTGACTGGTTTTTATTCACTGACAATCGACCAAAATCACTTATTAAGGTGAAGGTAGTTCCTGCTTCTCCAGTGAAGTGAGTTTAAAAGTAAATAAAAGGCAAATAATAGTGTAACAACTGTCAGTAGGTAATACTTTACAAATCTAAAGCAATCTTAATAGATACTAAAACTTTATTGTAAACATCAGGCACCTAACTGCCGGCCACCCTGCTTTCTTCTGGTGAAGATGAAATGATGTGGTTTCGGTGGAAGGCGGAGACTGCTTACCAAAGCTGAGAAGACACTGTTTTAGTGATTTCTTTGTTGTGAAGGAGAATTCAGCCAAGGTGTCACTTCTGGCTCTGCATTTGCGTAGAACTCATGGAAACGTTTTGGTTTCAAATTTCCAAACTTTGTATTTTCCTTCTTTCCAGGGAGGCTTTCTGTCTTTCTGTGGCAAGAAGCCCTCCAAAACTTTTCTTTCTTGCCGATTTTGAGACGGCAGGGTTGGATGACTAAGTCTGCTTATTTCCTCCCAGTATGGGAAAGGATCCTGGCCCTGTCTCCAACAGAAAGCCAGGAGAGCGTGGCCGCCTCTCAGATCTTGCGGGATTGCCAGGACGGTAACTGCTGCACACTTCACAGAGAATTGCATTGGGAGGAGCAGTTTTAGGCTGTCATAATTACAAATTGTTTGCCAAACAGTAATTTTTAGGCCAGACTCATGAAATAAAGTCCTGGCTTTATTGTTAAAACAAATAAATTAGAGGAAGCCCATAGTCTTTTTTTTTTTTTTAGCTACAATCCTGTGCCTTGGATAGTGCTGGGCCTAGACTATAGTATTAATGGAATGAAAGTCCCTCCCTCCTTAAAAACCTTGAATGTTTTCTCGTTGTCTTTAGCTACATAGTCCAGTATGGTAGCCACCAACCACAGATGGCTATGGAGCACTTGAATGATGCTAGTCTGACTTGACAGGTGCTTTGTAAGTAGGAAACACACACCAGATTTCACAGACTTTAGTATGAAAAATAAAAAAATCTCATTAATAATATTTATATTGATTATATGTTAAAACAATACTATTTTAAGTATATTGGGTTAAGTAAAAATATCATTAATATTAATTTCACCTATTTTTACTTTTTTAAATGTAGCTACTAGAAAATTTAAAACTACATTTGTGGTTCACATGTTTCCATTGGACAGGGCTAGTCTAGCGTCGTTTCTTGAACTTGTCACTTGCACACCAGTTTTAAGGTTTCTGCTATATCCGGGTGCCACCTGTACTATTTTTCTTGAAAATTTTCTTTTAATTAACTCATTGTTTTATAAATTGAGGCATCATTTACATATAATAAAATACACAGATCTCAAGTGTACAGTTTAGTAGAGTTGGGCATTTGTAATTACCTAAGTAACTGCCAGTCAAATCAAGACGGAACAGTTCCTTCACCGCAAAAAGTGCCCCTTTCCTGTCAGTTCACTTTCCCTCTTCTCTACAACTGCTTCAGTTCACCTTTTTAAATTTAAACTTATTTTTTAAATGTAGTTTATTTCTGTGAAGTCCTGGGTTTGATGTGTTGGTTATTTTTTTCCCCCAGCCACATGAAAATGAGTGCATACTATTAATATAAATAAAAACTATATTCATACATCACCATCATGTGTAAGCTCGGGGATGTGAATATTAAACTTTGGGAAACATAGGTCTACATTCCTGCTCCACTTCAGCCCTTCTCACCTGCTCGCTGTTCTTTGGATACGGTGTGGACTTGCCTGCCGTGCAGTCCTTCTCACCGCTGGTGTCTGCCAGCAGTACCCACAGCTTCCTCATTTGTTTGTGTCCCTGTACTCCGTTATACACACCTGTCCCATTGTTTTACAGCTGTTTTCAGGGGCATCTCCCGCAACCAGAGCGAGAGATCCTTGAGGGCAGGGGCCATGAAATCATTTCTGTTCTTCGGCTCCTGGTGTTCGATACGTGTTTATTGAGTTGAGACAGGAGAACCCTGAGCTAAAGCAAAATCTGAGTCATCAAAAACCACCTGGGATATGGAGGGGACTTTCTCTTCTTCCCATCTGGAAAGTGCTGAACATTTTTTTGAGATAACAGGAAGATAATTAATGCACTTCTCAAATAATATACAGTATTAGGGCAGAGTCAACAAAGCAAACACCCCATTAAGTACGCAGGCAAAACGAAGATGGGGCAAAGGGCAAATGCTCATTGGGAAACTACAGGCCAAAAAGCAGAACAGTGAAACCCAGCTGGGATTCATAAGTGCCTCTGCTGTTTCCAGTTATCTAAGCCAATGACTTGCGTCAGGTAAAAGCCCTGGTTCAAGGTGTCAGAGAAACTGCCAGCTAACCATGCGAGTTTAAGGCACATTAAAAATCTTTAAAAATTCTCACCCAGTTGTGGCCCTAATACTGCCTTTAGTGATCTCGTAATTTTTATTTTGTTGTTTTTCTCCTTGCTGTTGGCCTGGAAGTCCTTCGAGGGCAGGAACTGTGCTTATTCATTTGTTTCCTTACACCTACCATGGTAGCTGCACATAGTAGGTATTCAGCCAGTATTTGTTAATGAGCCGATATAAAAAGGTGTCAAAAGGATCTTGACTTAGTAGTTCCTAGGTTAATTTCCTTTAAAACAGTTTGCTAACTTCACCTTTAGTGTTCATAGTACTCAGCAGTAATAGAAATGAAGGCATAAAAGATTGCATTACTTACTGGTGATAAATCTGAGGCTTTATTTTTATCAGCGAAGGTGCTCATTCAGACATTGTACCTATGTATTAGCAGAACAGTGGATTTTGAAATGTGTTGAGTTGACCTAATGACAAGCGGTCAGTTATATTAGCATTGTTTTTTGGCGGTGATGAATTGCCCCAGGTTTTCTGTTGTGAAGACTGGTATAAGAATCAAGCTCCTGATCCTGGTTATTACCCACAGGCCAGCTGGGCAGGAAACTAGTGGTAACCACACTGTGGCCTTTTGAGTCCATTTTCCAGTTAAGTATAAGGAATTTGACCGTAATACCTGGAAATATGATGTTAGCTTCGTGGGGGTGTGTGTCTGGAAAATTGCTGAAATAAAAACAGATTTTATTTTAGGGTGGGGAGGGAATGAAGGGAATGAATCAGATAACTTAGGTTAGTTTTCCTTCCATCCTGTTTCTTTGTAAGGAGGAATGTTTTCATTTAGTCCAGTGAGAAATTTAAACTCTTGAAGATTATAATTCATTAAAATGGGTAGAAGATTAATATTTAGTCTGTCGGGATCAACACTGTCCCCTCTTTGCACTAATTGTCAGAAGAGCGTGTGAGGGCCGCTGAAGGGTAGTGGTGCGGCGGGACCCTCACATCACAGGGAGATGATTCAAAGGCAAACTGTCCCGCACCCTCTGGTATCGACTTGCAAATTAGCATCTGGAATCTAATTAAACAAGCTTAATGAAAGTAGCAGCTGAATGCTGCTGGAAAAGACAATCAGCTTTTTTCCCTCTCTCTGATACATATTCTATACTATTGAAGTTGGTCACCAAACACATCGTGTGAGCACAGTTAAAAAAATTAGCATTTATTTGAAGAACAGAAACTGTTTTTCATTCTGTTATGCATTTGGCATGCTCTGGCGTCCCATGAGAGCCATGCCACAGCAGATAGTGCACAATATTTATAAATCCATGACAGGCAATAATAGCAACTTGAAAAATTCTTTTGCTAGAATCTCAAGTTGAGAGCTGCCAAAAGCTGAGAGGATCAGATCTGCAGTGGCAGCTGCTGTGCCCTACAGTTAGAATTCTAGACTTTGAAGATGCTCAACTTAAAGAAATGAAGACTGCAGGCTTAGCCAATTTTTGCAGGTTTCTAGAGCTCTGGCTCTCTGCCTTTTGAAGATGAGTTGCTGAAGCTTCTACCACTGCCTGAGGCGTTCTAACACCAGCAGGATCTTTTTTTCCCCCTAGTCTTAGTGTGTCTTCAGTTTTAAGTAGCACATGCTTAGTCAGTGGCAACTGTGATGGTCCTTTCTCTGGTCGCAGTACCGAGGGATGTGCTCTTACCCTGTACCCTTCAGAGAGAGGCTGCGAAGATAGATGGTGACGTATACAAGTGCCACTTCAGCCACCTGATTTATGGAGTCATATTTCATCACTCGGCAAGTGCTGGCCTCTAGAGAAGCCCTTATAGATTGCTGAAGATGTGAGCAGCTATCGCCCTAAAGGCTTGTGGTTACCTCACAAACGTGATGCCAAACACCTAGCCACAGAGAAAACAGAATTAATCTGTCATTGCAGGCAGCTATAGATCCACTTTAAATAATGAAGGAGTTGATACCAATATGGTGTCCTGACAGTACATCTTAGAAGTAATTGTAGGGTTTTTTTTTTAAGTCCAGTAGTAGAAAGACACTGAAGTTAATGGATTCTTTTGTGCTTTGCAGATGGACAGTAATGTAAGAGATCTGCATTATTGTGATTGAAAAAAAGGAATCTGTTCAGTTTGGCACATAGACTGGTCCCAAAGGAAAACATAGAGCATGAGTTCAATGTGGTCAGATGGAAAGGGTCATGGGAGCTTAGGAGCTCGAGGATTGGGCTGCAAGTCTGTTTCCGCTGTACGCAGGGCCTGACTCTGGGCAAGCCACGGTCCAAGACTGTCCATCGAGAAGATGAGGATACAGAGACCTGCCTGCAGGTTACTGTCAGGATTAGATGTGGTCTGTCAAACACCTCATATGGTGACTCACACAAAATTGGCTCTAAAATATGGCAGCTGCTTCTGTTCTTTAGCTGTTCAGTAGTAGGATACAGACATCACATAGCAACGACTAACATGAATATTTCTACTTGCTTCAGGCTTGGTGATTTATGGCATAAAATGGATAGATATGATTCTTCGCTCCCATCTGAAAGCTTAAAATTGGAGACAGACCTATGTGGTGGTCATAAGGACAGTAGGAGAAGGCTGTTGAGCACCTAACACAGGCCGTGGAAGTGTTTGCCTTTTTGCTATGGGGGGAAGGTATTAAAAACATAGTAGTCGTGATGGCTGATGCTTGTTGTGTGCTTACACGGTGCCAGGCTCTGTTCTAACTGCATTCTCTCATTGACTTTTCAACGATTGTGTGAGGTCTGTACTTTGTTATCCCCATTTCTAGAGAAGAAAATGAGAGTGCAGGGAGGTCAAATATCTTGCCTGAGGTCACCCAGCTAGTCAGTCATGGAGTCTTGGTTTGAACGCCGGTCAGTCTGACTTGAGAGCCCTCTGATGTGATCGATCACTCTGCTCTTCTGCCTCTTTGCTGGGCCTGTAATTCTGTGACAACAGAATGCAGGAGACATCTCACTCCAGGTGAGCAGAGGTGTGGGCTGCTTGGGCTCTTGCTTTTCTCTGAGGAGGTCTCGTGAAGACAGGAAGCCAAACAAGTGTCAGAGGAGGTGTGTAAATCTCTTTGGTGAGCTCAGTGATTGGAAGGGACCCAGGGATAGAAAGGTGCAAGGAAGTTAGAAGTACAGAGATGTTGGGAAATATAAAGTCATTTGGCTATGGAAGATATTTTTTTCTTCTCTTTGAATTCTAGATTTGTTTTCATCCTTTAATTGTCCTCCACCCCGAAAATCCTGTGATTGTTTTTTCCCCCGAAGTTTTCAAATATTCTTTAAAAGAGAGCTGTTTTTCTCTACATAGCTAATGTTCAGGTGGCATGGCCCTCTTCAAATTTAGTAATAAGACTAAGAGGTCTTTAAATATTGGCGAATGGCATTTGTCCATTTGAGGCAACTCATGAATAACTTGAACACAAATTAAAAAAGTAGGCAAGACTATCATATTTGAATAATGAGGTGCTCTTTTTTTCCCAACTGCCAAAACTTTTTAATCTTCGTCAACAATTGTTCTGTCCTCCGTCTTATTTAGGTTGCATCTGTGCGGCTCTGCGCTCAGGAGCCCTGACAAGCGGCATATGAATTCTGTATTCATTAGTGATCTTGATCCAAATGCCTCTGTCCCTGCCACGGGGGCTCAGGTGTGGAAGCTGCCGGCTAATCCCACCAGCTGACATTCAGAGGTTTAATGACTCCTTAGGAAGGTGACCACTTGCTGGGAGGTTTGCTGGCGGAAGCCGCACGGCAGACAATGAAGATCAAGGAAGACTATCAGTGTTCAGCTGAAGCACCTTCCTGTGCGACTTGAACCCTGTTGGCATCACACAGAGTTTTAAGTAAATGTAAAATTAAAAAAAAAAAAACTGACCTTCGATAGCTATCATAAACAATGATTTTCCTGTCTGTATTGATATTGGTGGTCGTTAAGACTGTTTTTCTTGTAGCACTTTAATAGGTGTCAGCTTAATGAGCTGAACTTGACTCACTTTTCCAGAGTTTTTGTTTGTCTGGTTGCTACATCTCTTTAGGTATCTTGTATGTCTGGGAAAAAATATACAGTTAGAGCCAAAATTCTTTCTTAGTAAATGCTTTTAAAGGATTTCTGTTGGCATTTTTGTTTATTGTGATCTCTAGCTTTTAAAAAATTAGAATGTGAGTTCTTTGATTGACAGATGTTTTGACTTTTTTTAGGTCCTCTAGTCTAAAAATGTTGGATGCCTTATTATTTTAATAACAGCTTCATTGAGATATAATTTACATCCATACAACTCACCTACTTTAAGTATACAATTCAGTGGTTTTTAGTATATTCACAGACTTGTACAGCTATCACTATCACTTGTAGAACATTTTCACCACCCTCAATAGAAACCCCATACCCATTAGCAGTTACTCCCTTTTTACCCCCAACCCTCCCACCCTAGGCAAGAACTAAACTACTTTCTGTCTCTATAGACTTACCTATTCTGGACATTTCATATGACAGGAATCATACAATATGTGGTCTTTTGTGACTGGCATCTTTAACTTATAATATTTTCATAATATTTCATCAATGTAGCATATATTGGCACTTCATTCCTTTTTTATGGTTGAATAGTATTCCATTGTATAGATATACCACATTTTATTGATCCTTTCATTAGTTGATGAACATTTGGATTGTTTTCACTTTTTGGCTATTGTGAATAATGCTGCTGTGAACATTTGTGTACAAGTTTTTGTGTAGACATACATTGTCATTTCTCTTGGGTATATCCCTAGGAGTGGGATTACTGGGTCATATGCTATCTCCGTGTTTAACCTTTTGGGGAACTGCCAGGCTGGTTTCCAGAGTGGTCGGGCCACTAGCAGTGTATAAAGATTCTGATTTCTAATCCTTGCCAACACTTCTTATCTGTCTTTTTGATTTCAGCCATCCTGGTTGGTGTGAGTTGGTATCGTATTCTGGTTTTTTTGTGTGTGTGTGAGGAAGATTAGCCCTGAGCTAACATCCATTGCCAATCCTCCTTTCTTTACTGAGGAAGATTGGCCCTGGGCTAACATCCACGCCCATCTTCCTCTACTTTATATGGGATGCCGCCACAGCATGGTTTGACAAGTGGTGCGTCGGTCCATGCCTGGGATCCGAACCTGCAAACCCTGGGCTGCTGAATTGGAGCACGTGAACTTAACCGCTACGCCACCGGACTGGCCCCTCCTTGTGGTTTTGATGGATTCCTTATTGGTTAAGAACTAATGCAACTATGGAGATGTTTAGATGGAACAATTGAAACACTTGACACACTTCTTTATGCACTGGATTTGGGCAGTAATTGGGGTGGTTGCACAGTTGTTTAAATATTGAAAGGTCCCTTTTAGAGGTTCTCCCTGAGGCTATTTCTGTCATTTGCTCTTGGTCATAATTCCTGCTTACTGGCTTTCCTTAAGACCTGAAGCATTAGACATGGTAAATTGTGTCTTTATTGTTGGATCAAAAAATGTGTTAATTTTCCCCAATAATTTTCTCTGTGATTGTATAAACATAAAGCATTAGTTTTTAGAGATGTCAGAACCCAAAGATATAATCCCTGGAACCCTGATTAGAATTATTCTTAGAAGTGATTTCCAATGGAGTTAAACAGTTAATTTTAGAAACGAACAGATATTGAAGTTGGCATTATGGTTCAGTGGGTGATTTGGAGAATTACCATTAAACCTTTAGAATAAATGATGACGAGAAGACACTGTTGATGGTTAAAGCTTCTCACCAGCATCAGATATTTTGAATTGTCCTCCTTTTAAAAAGTAAGTTTGTTCTTCTGAATTTGAACCCACTGGTGGGCCAGTATTGGAGAGGGAGAAGGGGACTTCTTGAGCTAAGGCTACTTTCTTGAATCTTCTTGCTTACATTTTCATTTTGTGGTGTTTTACAGGGAAGATGGAAGTTTTCTTAGGTATTTCACCTAATGGTTCAAGAGCAATACTTTTGCTCCCTACCATACATAGTTTGCGATTTCACATGTAATTGCTTCTCTCCCTTTGATTCTCTAGGAGTCCTTAGTCTTCCTTGACTTAGAATGGCCACTTAAATATCTGTTCCTCTGGCCAAGTCTGTGTCTTCCTTGTCTCTGCAGCTCTAGAGCCCCAGTTAATGGTGGTGGCTGGTTATCATTTCCACCCTTGCCATTGTATTATACCTTTGATAAAAGTTGAAGTTCAAAATGGGATATTTCAGGGAAGGGGTGAAAGAAAATGTGTCTTATTCTTCTCATTTAGTCTCAGGAAATAAAAGGAGATTTGATGGGGGGAAGCCAGGAAGGAAAGGTATAGTTTACCACAATCTCCAGTGACCTGGGAATGGATTTCTTTTGGGGCCTGGACTCTGGAATTCAAGAATCAACAAATCTTAGGAAAGTGACCTTTGGTAAAATTTGAAGCTCTCTATTTTCAATTTTTTGAGGAGTAATGAAAGTGCCACAAATGGTATACTGCCATAGTTATTGACTTTGAGAATTCTTTGTTGATTTTTCTGCTGAAAGTATTTCTGCAAAAATTTTCCCTGCTATGTAAACACTGAATTTCCTTTTCTTATATAATCAATATATAATCAATAAGCAGATCCTGACTGGATGCCAACTGAATGCACGGCATTACACTTGGTGCTGTGATCCAGGGCTAGTATTGAAAGAGGCCATTCTGTGTGAGGGTGGAAATTCCTTATACAGTTATGGGCAAAGCAGATTGAAAAGAAGGGATTATTTTACTCCGTAGTAGATAGGTAATTATTTATGATGCATTTCTTTGGAGCAGGTGTTCCATTTGAAATGTTTTTGCTTTACATATTTCCTGTAACTGTGAAATGTAGGGGAAAATGTACCATATAGGAGAAATATTTCACAAAGTATATTGCTTGCTGCACCTGTGGCAAAGATCCAGCAGGCAAAATGTAACTTCTTTGTGACCAGAGACTCTTTAATCAGAGAGAGGCAAGAGCCAGATTCAGGAATAATATTGACTAGAAATAAATGTTTAGTGACTTTCGACTGTACAGATGGAATTAAAAGGAAGATAATATTGCTAATAAAATATTCTACATCGTGATATCAAAGAGAAAATGGACTTCTTTATCCATCTCTTATCAAATTGAATTGCCTTTGCTAACTTAGGTGTCAGGGACATAATTTAAGGCACTAAAAATGCTCCCTCTGTCTAGATTGTCTTTTTCTTAGTTATTCAAGGCAAGCCAAGATTTGGAATGTCATAGCTCCTTGGGAAAAGAAATAAAAGAAGCTCTTTTATTATTCACTGATTTCATTTCATTCTAGAAATCGTATTTTGTAAAAATTTTGAGTTATAACCATGTATTGAACAGTGGCTTTCAGGGGAACAGGGGAAGCTCCCTCCCTGAATTTCACTGTCAAGAGTGAGGCTCTGTGTTGGGAATCCAAGAGGTCATCTGTGGTTAGAGGCTTGCAAGCTCTTGAACAATGGATTTCCACTTTTCTTGTGTATAGGTTAGAGAAATATAGGAAATGAAATATAGGACCGAATGTTACTGGATGGTAGCTTAGAATCTTATAAGTTTTTCCTTGGCAGGTAATTTGGCATAAATTGTTAATGTAAATCTGGGTTGGTGGTGAAGACATTATTTTAGTAAAAAAGATAAACTGCTGATTAATTCAGCATAGAACTCAATTACAAATTGAAAGTGTCTCTGCGGGACTCCCGGACCCTAAAGACAGCAGATGTTGAATTGATACTCCAGCATATTTCACAGTGGTATGAAATATTAACATGGTTTATTATACTTGTGTGGTGTGCGATATCAGAAAGGGGGAGGTGGTGGGCATGTGGGTGTGCAAAGCAGCCAAACATTACACATTTGCTAATATACACTGAAGTGTGATTAAGAATTTTAGGAAAGTTTCTTCTTATTTTTTTTAAATCGAATAGCTCTGTGGAAAAATTAACTTTAAAATAACATTTGGGGCTAAATATTTAAATGTAGTACCTATTATGTTTACATTATACAAGTAAGTGAATATAAAATAAAAAATGGTAAACTTACTAACACAGGATATTTCAATGTTAAATGAGACTGCTGCCTACAGGAGTGGGGGTGCTTGAGGGCTTGAGCTGTATTTCAGTGAGTTAATTGTCAGCTTTCATGGGCTGGAAAGTTTTCATGGGCTGCTGTACTGTTTTTACCTTCTGATCTGAAACATATGGTAATTTTAAAATGCCCCTATAATTTGCACAGGCAGAGAAGTTTCGTTTCTAGCCAAAAAAAAGCTTCACAGTTTTCATATATCTGTATCAACTCAAGGGGGGAAAAGTCAGCAATTTTATGTATCGGAAGATCTGAATAAATGGAACTGCCAATATTTGACGGAATTGGCAATTCTTAGGAGGCATGAGAGTAAAGTTGGCTTAGATGAGATATTTCAAAGCCATTACTACTATTCTGACAGTTATTTTTTTGCATTGCAGCCTGTATCAAGTCTAGGTTTTGCTAGCCGAAGTAAAAACAGTTCCAAAAATAGCCAAATGATTATGGTCTGAACGAATACACCCTGGATACCTTCTGATATTATAAAGGTTTTTAACAAAGTTGCTTTCTCAGAAACTTCTGAGACACATCAAAACTGGCGGAGGCAGAAGGGCAGTGAGCAAAGAAACCAGAAGTTTCTTGGTACTTACACCACCAGAAGAGCATCATCTATATCCCCATCGTAGTCGCCATTAAGGCCTTTGTAAACTATTGATGGGTGGTGGTCAATCTGAGATGTGACGGGTGACCTTGTGTTCCATTCACTGAGTTTTATTGATCTCCAACTGGATGCCAAGCTCTGTTCCTGGTTATGAGACATGGTCCCTTTCTTAGTGACATTTACAGCCTAGTGGGGTGGACAGGCCCACAGGAAGTACGGTGTGAAAAGTCCAAGAGTGGTACATAGAAGGGGCATAGAGGTATACTGCAGGGGAGGAATTGATGGGATCTGTCTGGGGGACTTTTAGATGGCCTCAAAGCATGTGACTCCTCACTTGAGTTTTTTTGTCTTGGGTTTGAGGAAGGAGTGGGACAGGGAGACTGAAGAGGAGAGGAGACCATTCCAGATGAGGGGCATCATGTACAAAGGCATGGGGGCTCCTGCTCTAACTTTCTCTCAGTTGTGTAATCCTGGAAGTTTGGACAGCTGAACATGTTTGGAAATAGGAAAATGAAACTCCAGACAGTGTCTAAAGTTGTCTGGGTGGTCATTTCCCGAGTCAGTGTAGGCTTTTAATTAGCATGTGCTCTTCATTGTGGGATAAGGTGAGCTTAGCATCCCTGTCCCTGCGTGTGAATATTTAGTTTAGAAAGCTGCCACGTTCCATTAGAGGTGGTTGTGTTTCGGCAGTGGGTGCAGGAGCTGTGTAGACTTTTCAAATGTCCTTTGAGATTTATGTGCAATGTAATTGGGAGATGCTGGTACTTAGTGTGTTGTGCATGGCGGAATGTGAGATTACCTGCTGTAATGAGACCCCAGCAGCATACCTCAGGAAGATAGTTAAAGTTTTAACCTTAACAGGTAATGTTACTTGTGGGTTTCTGTGAGGGAATTTATACCGCTCTTCCCCTAACCCTGAAATTGCGCAGAAACAAAGTGATATGAAGTTGTGCTAAATTGATATTTTTAAATTCCACCTGGTAGTACAGACTTTTGAAAATATTTGCAATGAACGTTGTATCTGAAGAACAAGCACCCTCGTAGTCGTTGACCTACTGTCATCGTGTTGGAGTATAGTTTTTCTAAGATTAGAACTGCAGTGATATCAGAATACTAAAAAGATTTAAGGACCCATTAACTTTGGTTCCTTGACAAAAATCATTGGTTTCTTTTAACTCAGGTGAATTGAATTGGGGTGATTGCTAGAGAAGTAAACATGGGGCCCGATGGAAAGTGTGTGCATGGGCTTTGGAGAGGTCTGGGTTTAAGGTTGATTTTTGCCTCTTGTGTAACCCCTGTGGCCCCCATTTATAAAATATAAAACTCATTCATCAAATGGGCATAGTCAGTACTTGAAGGGCTTGTTAGGAGGACCGTTTGTACATTGCAGTCAGGCTTAACAAACGTTTGCACTCTTATCTTCTGACTACTTCTTGCCCCAAAACGTTAAAAGAAAATTAAAGTGCACTTGCCTTTTCTTGGTCAGTTTTAGTTAAGATTTACCATCAACAAATGGCCTGATGGGAAAATTAAGTTAAATGGTATCTTTTTCATTGACGTACAGGGTGGTTAAAAAACAGTGCAACTCATTCTGTTTGCTGAGAGGTTTTATACGTGTATTTTAGGGAAATGTAAACATTTGGATGTAGTACTGATGTCATGAATTTGATAGGCTTTTACTTTGGGATTTGATGTGTGTACATTCTGTATTGGAGAAATTTATCGGGCTGTCCTTAATTTCAGCAAATGTAACAAGCCAGATGAATAATGGAATGATAGGAGTAACATTATTTAAGCAATATATTTGCAGCTTTGAAGAATGTTAGAGGTAAACTATTTTAAAAAGATTAACCCGTGAGTGATTTATCAGTTATACCTAAGGACTAGACAAGCATCATTACTATTTTTGGAGACTGTTTTGAGGTTCTACTGTCTTGTAGACAGTGAAAAAAACATGGGCTTTGGAGTCAGACAAAACTATGTTGAATCTCAGTTGTTGGCTGTATGCCTTTGGGTTAGTCATTTTCCCTCTGAGCCTTGGTTTCCTGGATTTGTAAAATGGGCATAAGGGTAGTGCCTACCTTAAAGGATTATTTGGAAGAGTAAGTGGAATAATGTACTTGGCACAGTGCCTGCACACAGTGAACGTAAGTTCTCTTTCTGCCTTCTTTTAGGATATAATTGCTAGTGAAATATAATACTTGAAAATGTGCTACTTAGCACACTTCTGATTGACATGGGAGTAAATTCTGTATGGCAGATGCGCACGTGAACACAGACTTCTATGGCATCAGTTTGAATTTCGTTTGCTGTATATAATGACTACTTTCATCACTGATTTACTTTGAACTGGGGGTTCGAAAAGACAAAGTACTGAGTTGCATTGGTAGTTCTGGAAGAGTTAGGCTTTTGATAACCATGTTTGTGACCATTAGAAAAAAGGGTAGAATCGGATCAGGTTAGCATCTTTCGTGGGTTCCCAGCATACCAGGCCCTGTGCTAGCAGTTTCTCCTGTGCGTAGAGTACTTCCTTTAATCCTCGTGACCACCCTGGTGCTAGATCGTTTTAGGCCTCTTTTGCGGATGAGGAAATTGGGACTTAAAAATGTTGAGTGACTTTACCACCATGGTCACTTAGCTCGTAAGTAACAGGGCTAGATTCATACCTGGATCTCCTGGTTCTCTTAAATTCTTTGCCTCTGCTTCCCCCACTCTCTGCATCTGCTCTCTGCTTGTCTGCTTTACCTGGGCCTGCCCACTTCTACTTCCTCGTTACTTTGCACATGGCCGAACCCTCATGACAGGATTCTCCCTTAGAGCTTTTTTCTTTACATTCTTTTGACTCTTGCCCCCGTAGGTAACCAATCCCTTATACTCTTTCTACCACACTCCAGAAGCCAGATAGGCATATTTTGAGAGCCCATGTCACCAATGAAATGGCATTTACAAGTTGGTTCCAGCCTAGGTCTTTTTTTTCCCCACAACAACCTCATTCTACTTTCCCTGGCTCTACCTTTGTCTTATTCCTTTTTGGTGACACCCTTTAGTGTGCCTACCACAGAAGCTTACCAGTGTCTAGAATATACAATTAAGTTAATCATTGTCTCCCATCAACCCACCAGAAAAATAGCTGCCAAGAAGTTACAAAAGGCCTTTCTGTGAAGGCTGAGTTTGTTCAGTGCTCATGACTGATGCTTAAGTCCAGGTGGCACCCCTACTTCTCCCTCTCCTGCACTCCCACCTGACTGCTGCTTCCTCCTCTCGCACATCTGGCCTCCCAGTCCTGTTGATGATCCTTCCTGCCCCTGCTGGCCCACCACCATCTCTCATTGGGAATATTATAATCATCTGCTCTCCTGTCGCCTGCCTTTGGCCTCTCCTCCCCCACTGCTTCCAGGTTGTAATGTCAAAAAGCACAAATCTAACTGTACATCATTCACCAGCTCAGAATTTTCCATGTCTTCCCACTGCCTAGCATGAAGGGCTGGCTCTCTGGATGGCCCAGGAGGTTCCCTGGTATTCAGCCACACTGAACTACCTACCTCACCACACCTTTCTCCTTCCCATTTTCATGGCTTTGCTCCTGCCATCACTCTGTCCTTTGGCTTGGCTCCCATTTACCTGTATGTCAAGACTCAGCCCAGTCTTCTTCACCTGTGTCCTGTGAGACCTCTGTACATCTGTAATCCCATTGACAGGCCTGCCTCTTTAATAACTCTCACTATATTGTAGTGAGCTTTCTACTTGTTTCCCCTCTGGACTCTACACTCTTCGTGGGCAGGGTGTGTGTCTGTTCAAACCTTCTCCTCAGTGTTTAGCACGTGTCTGTGGAGCGTATTAGTATTGGAGCATTAATAAATGCTACATTTCTTTCAGGGGTTTTGCATCATTTGAAATTTGCTTCATATGTGGCCATCTTTAAACTTCCTAGAACAAGGTGCTCTGCACTTCTTGGATCTCCTTCCAGTCCTTCCTAATCCTATGGGGCTGTAGAAGCAGGGTCATGCAATATAATACAGTCCCCATAATACAGCCTTCCCACACGCGCCCTGCACTCTGCAGTGGTTTTCCATCCTCTAAACTTTGGAGGTGGATAGGCTCGATGTGAATGTGGCTGTTCTTTTTTATCTTTGTTGTGACCCAAGGAACAAATTCACTTCATTTTTTTCCCCCCTCTGTTTTCAGGTGATAGCCCTTTCAGCATCTCCAGGAAGATATTGGCAGAGTTATCACTGACTGCATTGTTTTATGGAGGGAGAGAAGTATTATTAAGATCTTATTACTTCGTGGGGCAGCTTGCTTTTCATTTGGAGGATTGTTGAGGATATTTCTCACTCTTCCTTTAAACCCAGTCTTTCTTGTTTTTTTCTTTGATTATATTTGATTCAATGCAGCCTTGGAAATATATATTTGTATACACATATGCTGCGAACACTGATTTCTTTTCCTTGTGGAAAGCAATATGTTCCCATCTTTCTTGGTCCTTTTCCCTCTGGAAGCTTAGGTGTTTTTCCTTCCATTTGCTGTCTCAGAATCCAGCAAAACCTCTTGCCCACCACTGATTTTCCTGTGGTGGGATAGGAAGACCCAGGCTTGGGCGATGCCAGGCACTAACTTGGCACAGATCCCTGACTCTCACTTATGCACGGCCATGTGCCTTTGAGTACGTCAGCCAGCCTTTCTAGAGCTTCAGTTTCCCCTGCTGTATGGTGGTGGTTTTGAGGATTAAATAAGTAATATAAGTGTTTGGCTCAGACCCAGGGATGTGGTGGGTGCCCATGTTACAAGTTCTTTCACATCCTTGCCTCTTTCCCTTTATCCTAGAGCTTGCTAAGACTTCTGTTTATAAAATCTTGTGTGTCAGGGACATTCCTGTTCCTTTATTCCTCCCATCAGCCCTTGGACAGAGGCATTATCTCCGTTCTTCTGGTGGGCACCCTGTGGCTCAGAGCGAGTTAAGTACTGTGTTCATTAGTGACCCAGCTCTCACCTTGCTATGCTCTGTGACGGCCTTTTCTGGCCCATTGTGGTTATGCAGCCTCGGACCTCTCCTCTCCTAGGCCTGAGTTGTGATCAGGCTTTTGCATCATTCAGTAATCTGGGACAGGCCAAGTTGGCAATGACTTGATGGGCAGTTCCTTGAACATGAACACCCTTTCCCATCCCTGCTAGAAATCCCGTAAATCACTCCAGCACTCACACCAGGTTTGCCCTTCATAAGTCGCATCCCCTAGGTCTTGGGTACTAAAAAAAAGCTATCGAGAGAAACGGCAGCACCATCTAGATGGTAAAGACACGGTCACTCACTCACTCCCCACTCTGGGCACACTCAGCACCAGCTGCTGCTCAGTTACACCCAACAGTTCCCAGGTGTTCACACAGGCAGACCGTGTTTACCCAAACAGCTCAAGACAAAACCAAAACTCAGACACCTTTGCTTTTGTCACACAGCCCAGTCTGAAAAAAAATTAAATTAACCTTTTCCACTGTAAAATATGTGGCTACACGTGGGATACGTCAGGTCTGTTACAAAGTGCGGGAAGCATACTGCTTTTGGGGGGACTGGTTTAAACACTTTTTTGAGCTCTTTAAATTTTATTCAACCATCAGCCATGAATGACTCCTTCAGGCCGCATCAGTGGCGTAGTCAGAACCTCAGCGTGTCAGCAGGCCACTACGGAACATTGTGCTTAAACCTCCTCCTCTCGAGCGTTTAACTCTCTGTGGATGCTCTTGTGCCCTGGTCCCCACTTGTGACTGGTGCAGTTTGGGAATTATCCCATTTTGGTATCTGTCTCATAAATAATTTCTTAGTTTGGCAAGGCCGTGAATGCATTTGACGTTGATTCAGTTTTTCATTTGTTGATGTCCATGCTGAGCACTGTGCTAGCTGCCTGGGATACAAAGGTGGTTTTGGTCCTCTTCTTAGAGTCCAAACTCTTGTCACACCCAGACTTTTATCTGCTCTGCCGAGATCATCAGAGCACTGGCATTTTTTGCTGTTTCAGACCATAGTGACAAAAGATAATATGGATTTTCCAAGATGAATTTGGACTACTTCAATTCTTATTGAGTAAAATCCTTAGTTTTTAAGTAAAGGAGCAAATTGTTACAAACTAAATGGTCCTTGTAGATTTAATAGTAAATAGGAAAATTGATGAAAATTGTGTGAGAGTTCAGCTCTGATGCCACCCCCATCCTTATTTCCCTTGAGCAAAGGTAGGAGAGCCACTGTCCCGTGACTCCTGGCATGGCTGTGGGGCAGAAGGCAGAGGGACGCCTCTGCAATGCCCAGAAAAACAGCAGAGCCAGGGGAGCTCTATTCTTCATGAAAAAGGCTGAATATTTCTTCCTTTTTCAACCCCCTTAATGTCAGTGCCTCAGCTGCATAAATGGAATATATTTTCCAGCAAATAACCAATTTTATTTCTTTTTAAAGAATTTTAAAAAATTAGTTACAAAATGATTGTTTCAGATAACTTGCCATATACATGTATTTTCACATTCTAAAGTTGTATCTAAAATAGTATGTTAGGTTTTCACTCAAATGCATATTTTAAATATTTTGCCTGCCCCAAATGTAAGTAAAGCACTGTTGAGAATGCAGAACTGAACAGTTGAATGGAGAGGGTTTATTTAAAGAGTATTAATTTGATGCTGAACTGTCCAGGGTGCCTGTTGGCTGGGGCACCCACATTTTACTCTGGTGACATTCCCAATCTAAAAATCACTTAAGTGAGAAGAGAAATTCGATGGTAGCTATAGACAAGAATGTGAGGGCCAGCCTGGTTGGCGTAGTGGTTAAGTTCACGTGCTCTGCTTCGGCAGCCTGAGGTTCGCTGGTTCGGATCCTGGGCGTGGACCTACTCACTGCTCATCAAGCCATGCTGAGGCGGTGTCCCACATAGAGCAACTAGAAGGATGTACAACTATGACATGCAACTATCTGCTGGGGCTTTGGGGAGAAAAAAGAAAAAGAGGAAGATTGGCAACAGATATTAGCTCAGGGCCAATCTTCCTAAAAAAAAAAAAAAGAATAATGTGGAAAAGTTTCTCTGCAGTACTATTTTGGACCTGCACCATAGTGGATGCCGAGGTAATCTATCAGTTTGTGAGTGTCTACAAAATGCAACTCTCTAGATAACAGGTTTAAAGTAAAGATTTAATACAGCTTCCATCTCCTATGATGTTGCAGTGACAGTTTAAAACTCATTCTCTAAATCTCAGCAGACTTTATAGCTAGCAGTGGGCCAATATAAAGTTTAATAGCATTACAACACATAAATCATCTTTTAAAGATGCTACTAGTAGCTCCAATATTAAATGCAGACAATCGCCTGTGTTATAAATAATTTATCAAACACCATTTCAGATTAGCCTTCCATGCTGAGTTATTTATTTTAGCCTTTTCTGTACGATTCCTAAGGCACTTTTTGAAAGATCCATTACTGGTCAGTTTAATGAACTTGGGGGTCTGTTTTGTCCCCTCAAGCACTCGGGTACAGCTGTGGTGACCATTACATGGCCGACGTGGACCTCTTTGTGCCTTTTACAAGTGCTGCCCATTTGTCATGTAGTGGTAAATGGAGCTGCACATTGGAGTCCAGGGACACATTGTGTGCTGCAGTGATGGAGACAAACAGATAGCTCTATAAAGTGCTGCTTGTCACAGCTGACTTGTAGTACAGTACATCACTCTTATTGTAATCTCATTTAAGAAGCAGGGGTGGCCCGGGGGACTGATATTCCCAGTTAGTTTGGTCTTTGTAGCCATAAAGCAGGAAGTGCTCCTTTTATATTCTCTGAACTTTTAGGGAGTGTGCTTTTTGCTTGGATTAATTATTATAGGAACTTCTCCACAGCACTGTGTGAGGATCTGTCAGCAGGTTTGTTTGGACCTCCTCCTGGCCTGGGGTTTGGTACAGGCAGGCACTGCTTAGAGAGAAGTTGTGTCTCTGGGAGCCCTCTGGCTTGCTTTATTAAATAAGTTACCATTTATTAAGCAACAGCTGTGTGCCAGACACTATAGTAGATGCTTTCTATACTTTATTTTTAATTCTTGCAGCAATTTTATGATAAATCCTAATTTATCATCACTATATTACAGAGGAGGAGAGTGAACTCAGAGAGGTAAAGTGACTTGCCCAAGGTTGCACAGCAGTAAGTAGGAAATTGGGGATTCAAACCCAGTCTGTCTGCCTCCACATCTGCCAGATGACCCTCAACCTAGGTGCCCCAATGAACTTTCGATCACCAGGGTCACGGTGGTCTTTTGGCTGAGCATCTCAAAGTAAAAGGAAGCTGCCGCTGGCCTGGAGGGCCATTTTTCTGGTAGCCAGGATGAGTCCTGCTGGTCCATCTACACACTGAATCCAAGTTCCCTTGTGACTAGCACCGTAAATTATGAGCAGCTGGCTGGGGGAGGACGCTGACCCTGGCAGTGGGAGAGAGCATCACACCTGGGCCTGACCAGCTGGGGTCACGGGCTCTGCAGGGCCCCTGTCAGAGCCCCTCTGGAGCGGCTGTCCCCAGGCAGATGCTGCTCAGAACTCGGGTCACTCTGCATCTTCCGGAAAAGGGAGGTGCAGTTTCCCTCTGAAGAGCGAATTCTAAAAGAAGAAACAGTGCTTCCTGCATTTATTGTGGGCCAGAGACAGATAAGAATGTGGTGTTTTCCCCACCTCTTGCTTTTAGTTTGCGGTTTTTCTTGATAGTTTTCCTAAATATCTGGTAGCACGTGTTAAAGGCAAGAGTTGTTTAATTGTGAAATTCTACTATAAAGAAAACACAGTGTGAATATGCCCAGTAGCATATTTGCATACGTGTCTAGAATTCTGGGTATGGAAATAGTGTGGTACAAGACAGCATTCGACATAAGCAGTTCCTGGAACACAGTAGGTGTCTGTGAATATTTGTTGAAGCCGTTAACTCTGAAAGTAATGGGTAGACAATAGAGTCTTGGTAATTTTCACCCTGTTTGCCTTTTGAGGGGTTTGGTGGGGGTGAGGGATATGTGAAATAAGACCTTGGATCTTAATATTGATTTCTGCCATATTACCATGTAGAAATGTTTAGGTGGTGGCCTGTGGGCAGTTTGGGAAACAGTGCACGTGCCCCCCCCCCCCCCGCCCCCCATGGAAACAACCATCCGAGGAGCTGCTAGGTGGCCCAGAGAGAAATTGGCAACCACCATCCTTCACTTAAACTTGCCCAGGTTCTGAACATCCTTGGTGATGGGGGAGTGACATACCCTGAATCAGGGAGCTGCTGTCCACTGTCCTGTACTGGCCAAGGAGCCCCCAGCCCACGGCTGAGACAGGTTGCTCGTGAGCTGGTGTGGCACTCCGGCTCTGCAGCCCGAAGGACACGTTTTACTGTTTACTAGCTGTGTGACCTTGGGCGAGGGATTGACTCTTCGGCCATAGTTTCTGACAACACCAGCCTCAGAAGATGGTTGAGGGCAAGGGTGAAAATAATGGTCATCCAAGTGCCTAACTCAGGACTTGGCTCATTATAGTAGGTGCTCAACAGAATGTCAGTTTCATTCCATGTCATAGCATCTTCAGTCCGGGGGGCTGGGGGGCGCTGGGGAAAATCAGGGACTTGTGAGATCTTCTTCCTAAAGGAATGATCTTCCCTAGAATTGGTGGGGACAAAAGGAATTTAAAAGGTATATTCCCAATTTTTAAAAGCCTTCATACTTAAATTATGTACATGTGATAATTTTATGAGATCAGCTCTACATAATACATTTCAAAATCTGCACATTTTTAAGTTTTGTACGTTTATCTACTCACATTACAGAATATTTGCAAAATAGAGGAAGACTCACCTATAATCTCAGCACTGTCAGCATTCTGGTATCGGTGTGCCCAGTCTAATTGATTGACATATGCATGCCTCAAAGCATGTGCATATTTCAGTTTCCTCCAAGTCTCCCCCATCCCCACCCCCAGGTGTAAAATACCTTGGGAAATTTCCCTCTGCAGTCCTAAGTGCTGCCCACAGGATTTGTGACATCTGCTAGGCACTGTTGGCTGGCTCAGAGCACCAGCAGCAGTGATGAGAAAAGCAGCGATGACAAAGCGAAGGAGATAATAAAATAGCAGAGAAGAGAAGGGAAGAAGAGACGGTAGGTCAGGAGCCGGGGGAATAAGTAGGGTGCCCCCTGCATTCACACGCACGCACAGTCACACGCACGCACACATGCATGCATGTCTGGGGTCATTTAATAAGAGAAACAAGTTGGAATGAGGTTGGATCTGTTAGGTTAGTGGTTGGTTTTGCTCTCTGTATGGCAGCAGTCGCAGCAGCCATCTCCTTCTGTAAGATGCTTTCTTTGCTTCTACCTTCACTGGTTTCTGGTAAGGCTTTTGGTGTCATGGACTGTTGGGAGTCCCAGGAGAGAATTCCTGAGTAGAGGATCCTGTTTGAATGAATTCTTACGGGGCTGTATATGCACAAGAGCATAACTGGCTTCGTTGGCCCCACATGGGTGCCACTTGGGAAGTGAAAAAACCTGGTGGGATGAAGATCAGAATGACCCCTAGCCCCTGCTGCTGGGTTGCTGAGGATCCCACATTCAGCGGAGCTTCTCTGTCCTTCTCTGAGTCTGTAGAGGGCGCTCTTGTCACTGGAATCCCACTTCCTGGCTTAGGGCAGGCAGAGGAGCAGGAGCCCTGAGTGGTCTCTCAGATCTTCCCACAACTTGAAGTCAGTGAATCTGCCCTTTGATGATCTCAGGCTGGAATTTGGGGCGGGGAGTCATGTTTCTCAAAGGGCGTTACCTGGAGGAGTTCTTTAGTTCAGCTTGTGTGTTTGTGGACGCTCATGCCCCGGTGGGTTGGGGAGGGGCTGCAGCACAAGGTAGAATACCTTCCTTGGGAGATCGGTTCATTTTTGCCCTTGTTGCATAAAGAGCTTGAACTTGGTGTTCCCCAGGTCCCACCTTGCTGCCTCCGCTGCCTGCCTTCTATTTCACTGCCCTGTTTTCTGAGTTTCTGGTGTGCGGCCTGTCCTTCCGCCTTTCCAGCCAGTGTTCCCACAGCTCTTTCTCAGTTATCCGTTAGCCCTTATCATACTGCATTGTAGTTGCCTGGGTCTGGTGCCCCCAGTGGACTCTTAAGCCCCCACAGGGCAGGGACCTTGGTGCCTCATCCATTTCTGCAGCCCTAGCTCTTAGCCTAGGACCTGGCATGTGATAGGCCTTCTTGGATAAGAAATGAATTAACCCACTTTTTCACCAGTAACTGTTGGGGACTTAGACTTGCTTCTTTTTTTTTTTTTTTTGTGGGGAAGACCAGCCCTGAGCTAACATCTGTTGCCAATCCTCCCCTTTTTGCTGAGGAAGACCGGCCCTGGGCTAACATCTGTGCCCATCTTCCTCCACTTTATATGGGACGCCGCCACGTTATGGCTGACAGGCAGTGCGTCGGCGGGCGCCCGGGATCCGAACTCACGAACCCCAGGCTGCCAAGCGGGGACTAAACCGCTGCGCCACCAGGCGGCCCCTAGACTTGCTTCTTAAAGGAGAAGTAGAGAGTGATTCAAAGAAAGGACTCATTTCAGGGAACATGTAGGCTTGTTAGTAGAAGGCAATAGATTCTCTTGAGCAAGAGGTCTCCTTATTGGCTCTGCCGCCATTTTCCCAGAACTGTTGTGTTTTGGTGTTAGTTTTTTCCCTCCATGGTACTGACTTTCTTCATTAGGTTTCCAGGAAGCAGGTTCCAACCACTGTTGGACATTTTTGAGCAGGAGTTAGCAAACTACAGCCCATGGGCCAAATTTGGCCTACCACCTGTTTTTGTTAATAAAGTTTTATTGGCACATAGCCACGCGCATTTGTTTATGTATTGTCTGTGGGTTTTGTGCTACCGTAACTGAATTGAGTAGTTATGACAGAGACTGTATATCCACAAAGCCCAAAATATTTATTGCCTGGCCCTTTACAAGAAAAGTTTACTGATCCCTGTTTTAGATGATAAATTGCTCTTTGTCAGCCCACAGTCCTCAGTTATACGGTGATTGTCTGATGTGAAGCAGTGTGTTGAAGAGGGGGTGCATGCATAAAGGATTTGGGAGGCCTGAGTCCTATACTTATGGCTGAGGAACCTTCTGCAAATCACTGAGGTACTTCAAGGCCCTTTGTCTGTCTATAAAACGGGCATTGAAAAGAATGCCTACCTCACAGGTAATTTTGTGCACTGCTTGTGAGAGCACTTTGTGGATGTCAGAGCAGGTCGTCGATTCAACTGTGGACATTACTGTTGCCGTTCTCTCTCTCAGGAGGAGGAAGCCAAGAAGCTGGTGAGTGAAGCCATTGCAGCTGGCATCTTCAGTGACCTGGGGTCTGGAAGTAACATTGATCTCTGTGTCATCAGCAAGAGCAAGCTGGATTTTCTCCGCCCATACTCAGTGCCCAACAAGAAGGGGACAAGGTAAGTGAAGGAGATAGAATTCTTCCTGTGTCCCCTGGCTTCCATGCCACCCTTCATATCTCTCCATGGCATCTGGACAGGATTTTCTTGATTCTTACCCATGTTAAGTAAATCCAGTGTCCCCAAGCCGGGTTTACACAGCAGACCTTTGAGCCATTATTTGCTTTATGATGGTGGGCTGCTGTCAGATGTAGGAAAGTGATTTAACTTGTAAAATGTTTATGGGAGAGGTGGAGTGGGGTCCAGAAAAGAGCCCTAGGCTGGGGGTTTTGGGGGAGAGGTTTGAATTACCTGCTGTCCTTTCTCGAGTCTCTTAAAGAATCCCCTGAATTCTGTATGAAATTCTATGAGAAGGTGCATTTTTCAGGGCAACCATCCCATAGCTTTTCTCAGAGTGGTCCCAGAGTCCTAGGCAGTTATAAAGCGTTGGTTAACAGTCTCGGAAAGTTAGCCTTGGGAACTACTGGTGCTTCCTGTTCTCCGGGAAGCCGTGCCGTTAGCCGTGGCCTATGCTGAGCAGGCATCGCGTCTCAGTGCAGCCCAGGCCGAGGCAGGGGCAAAGTTCTAGCTGATTTGCTCAACAGAATTGGAAGGTTTCCAACCCTTGGTGGCTCGTGTGTGTGCAGATGAGCCGCTCATATGCAGTCCCGCGTGGTTGTCCAGCTGCTTGACCATCCTGTGGCTCCTGACCTCTTCCTGGAGCCTGAGCAGCTCAAGGTGTGGCTCCCGGAGCTCTGCTTCCAGCTGCGTTCATCTGAGTGCAGTACAGCAGTGTTTATAAATTGCCACCTCCCATTCGTCCTCACAGCCAGGCCAGAGGAGAGCAAGCACATCACCTTCTGAAGTGTTTGCTTTAACTCCCACCACATAGACTCAAATTCCAAATGAGGAGTAATTCACAAGGAAAGGATGGAACGTTGAGAACCAGCCTGTATTCATTGCAGTATGCGCTCAGCATGGTGGAAACTCACTGTGTTCTTGACAGGGTGGGGCAGCACAGCAGCAAAGAGCTCTGGCTCAGGGGCTGGGGAAATGTCATTGCCTGGCATGGTGACCTTGGGCAAGTCACTTTCCCTGTCTGTGAAGTGATGGAGTTAGCGTAGGTGTTCTCTAATGACCCCACGGAGTTTCTCTGGCCTTTAGCAGGAAGGGAAACAACCTTTCGGGCCTAAGCTTGTGTCGGGGAGCAGGCTTTGCTCTCTGCTGACTCCCTGAAGGTGGGACCCAAGCACCCCTGCATGGCCCCCTTCCCCTGTAATTTGCAAGATGCTGCCTGACCTGAGCAAGTCCATGGTGAAGAGTTTGGAGATGGGGAGGTGGTTACACTCCATCCAGACTGAACGGCGTCCTAGGAGAGGATTCTGGGAGCCAGGTGTGAGTCATTGAAAGGTAGTATTTGTGGTTGGAGAAGGACCCTGTGCTCAGTGCAAGAGTCCTTGTCCAAACGGGCATGTACCAGTGGCAGATCTGACTTCCCCTGGCTATAGGTCACTCATCTGTAGAGGAGGCTGTACATGCACAAGAACAGAAACAAAGCGTCCCTGTCGGCTACTTGTGAAGATTCATGAGGTGGTGTAGAGGGGCTGGGCACAGGCCAGGTGTCAGTTACCTGTCCTCTGGGCGGAGCTGCACCCCCCCCCCCCCCCCGGTGCCTGGGCTCTGCAGCAGGTGCCAGGTGGCAGCACTGCAGCAACAGTGCACACTCGGGAGTCTTACTGTCATCTTTTTGCCAGTGGCTGCTGATGGGGGCACTGCCTGGGTTAGGGGAACCTTTCCCAGAGTGGACAGTCAGGGTGAGACAGAGCCTTAGGCCTGGGCAGGTGTCCTGTGCCCAGTCCTGGCCTTATACATGCCCGTTGGCTCCTCTGCTCTCAGCCATCCGCAGCCCTGTTTTGCAGTCCACTGTGGCTTAAGGTTGAAGCCCTCCCTGTTTGCTGCTGAAACCCGGCGCCATAAGCCAGCGTGGTGAGGAGGCTCTGGTGTGTCCGGGCCTCCCACAGATGTTGTGGTTCAGATGAGTCAGGCACACAGGAGCCACGTGGGACTCTGGCTTCAAGACGACAAGCTGCCAGGGGTTCATTCTGGGGGAAGGAGCCACATCTTCACACCACAGGGCCGAGGGGTGGGGCACGTCTTAAAAAGGTGCTCCTGCTCAGATCCTGTGAGAGTGTGGTGGGGACAGGAAGGTTTAGCAGAAATAAAGGCCAGTTCTTTGCTGCGTAAGCTCCTGGATTTATTCAGAGCTCTCTTACATCATCCTCTGTTCTCTGCTTCCTGCTCCCTCTTTGAGCACAAGTGCCCATTTGAGAGGATGGATTTTCAAGGAGCACGTGGTCATGGCACAGCCAGAAGCCTTCTGTTAGTCCATGCCAGGTTGACAGAAATAACGTCCCAGCTGAGGACAGACCAGCGGAACAGTTGGATTTGTGCTGTTGTTTGACAGTATCATAATTCCTGGCCCCAGTGTGAGAACTAGCAGTTCAAATATGTATCTTATAGACTGCCTTGTGCTCAGAGAAACCTCTGTCAGATTCACTCCAAGAAGGAAGGTGTCAGGTGTGTCCTAGTGGCGATCCCCCACGTCCCTGCAGGGGACAGTTAACTCTCCTTTCTTGAGTCTCGAGAGTGTGGTCTAAAGTGACAAGCCCAGAGTCTGGCTGTGCATCATTTTTATAGTGTTTATGATTCCAAATATTTTTAAAGTGTTTAAGGTAACAGGTCATCCTTGTTGCTACACAATAGAAGGGGGATGGCACCTTAATGAAAGGATTCACTTCCTGCTGGTTACTGAAAGGTGCTTTTGGCATGTTGAAGCTTAAAGGCAAATGACCAAATGCTTTCCAGCATCTCTGAGGATGGCGAGGTGGGGAGGGAAATTTGAGTGCCCACTAGGTGCCAGGTGCTCGGTGTGATCTCTTCTAATGTGCGTCGTTATCTACCAGGGGTCCCTGTTTGTAGCACGAGAGCTGACGAAGTGAGCCTTGGGGTCACAGAGCTGGGAATCGGGAGAGCCAGGATTCCCATCCAGGCCTGCTTGCTGCCTTGCCTGGACGCTTGTCCTTCTCTCCAGCCCTCCGCCGGGCCCCTTGAGGGGATCCTCACTCTGCTTTTGTTTTCTCTCACTAGGTTTGGCCGGTACAGGTGTGAGAAAGGGACCACTGCAGTCCTCACTGAAAAAGTCACTACCCTAGAAATTGAGGTGCTGGAAGAAACAGTCCAAACGATGGACACTTCCTGAATGGAGTCAGTGGATGGCTGATTACTGCTCTAGAAGACTGGGGGCAGTGGAGGCTCCCCCTGTAAGACATTCATTTGGCCAGTGTTTGCTGAATGAAACCCAATAAAAAATGAAAATCAGATTGAGTGACTGAGGCCTAGGGGCCGTGTGGGTTTTTTTGGCCAGTAAGGCCCATCAACCTGGCCTCCCGTTCAAGATGTTAATCCCTCTTCAGTGCCAGTCTGCCTTCGGGTGGGAGTAAGAGCAAGGTAACTCCTAGAAACAGATGAGGCCTCATCTGCTGCAGGAGGTCAGATTGGGTTTCTCTGATTCTTCAGATGAACTTTTAGGCCCACCCCTGGTGCTGATTTACTGTTCTCTTTGTTTGGGGTGGTCCCAGGTTCTTTGTTTTTTTAACTAGGATGAGTGCAGCACACCCTTTTGCCCCAGCAGCCACGTAGGAAAGAAATAGACAGATATGATCAGTTCTAAGTACCAAGAAAAAGCAGGTAGGTGGATAGTTTGCTTTGCCATAGCTGCATGAAACTGGGTGAACTCCACTTTGGCCAGTTTCATGGACGTCAAAGAAATGCTTTGGGGCTGACTGTTTGTAATAATTAGGATACAGTCATTTCACACACACTCAGGCCTGGTGCATGGTTGAAACTGTGTCTGCAGAGGGTCCTCGTAGGCAGAATTGTTCTCATGGGGTTGAAAGTGGATGACATGCAGAAAGCAAGTTCATCTGTGTCCAAGGCTGATTCTGCCAAGGGAGACACAGTAGGGGCTCTGAGAGCCATAAGCAGAATATTTGCAAAAAATCTGTCTGGAATCAGCAAAACTTTCAGCAGTAAGTGCTAGGCAGGAGACAGAGCCTTGACTCGCTCCCAGAGAAAGTGTGGCTAGGGGACAGGAGAAAGAGGCCCAGCAGCATGGTCTTCCAGAGCGAGCCTACTCTTGGGCCAGCTTCCCTTGTTAAAATTGCCAGGAGTGGGGTGGGAGAACAATGGAATTATTTAGGGCAGCAACTTGGCTGATGATTATCAAAATTATCTGGGGAGCTTAAGAAAATTCCAGGATTACTCAGAATGTCTGGGGCCTGAGAAATTGTGTTTTTAAAGGCGTCTCAAGAAATTGTGCTGCAGTGTGCGGCTGCTTTAAAAGTATCCACAAATCGTACTCATTCACAGAAGTAACCCCTCTTACCCCATTTTATTTCAAACATGGAGAACAAGTACAAAGCAAAGGTTGCATCTGAAGAAAATCTCTCAAACCCGCCAGTGTTACAGTAGAACAGAGTTCACACATGGAAACCGAGCGGTGGCCCAGCCTCAGTCCTTTATCCCCAGGGAGGCCTGGTCAGTGAGTCGGCCGCAGCCGGAGCACCTGACCAGGACACCAGCAGAGTGGGCGGGCATGGGCTCTGTCTGGAGGGCTGAACTGTCACCACATCAGTGGATGACAACATAGACCTTTTGAGGATTAACTTGAGTAAAAAAACAAAATTCAAACTATTTCCTTCAGAGCTTGAGTTTTCCTTAAGTTCACATTTATAAATTAGTCTTCACAGTTAATCCTATTTGGGAACAAGAAATAAATGAACACACTTCTGGTTTCCTACACATAATACAGTTGTACATTAATTCTTGACTTATGGGGTCCATGGACTTCAGTATTATGAAGGGGTGAGTGGCTACCATTTTTGGATCATCTACAGTGTGCTAGATAACTTGCATATTTTATTTCAAAATCTGTCAGCAACCCTGAAGGTAGATATTATTAGTTCCATTTTACAGATGAGGAAACTAAGGCTCAGAGAGGCTAAGAAACTTGCCCAAGGTCATGCAGGAATTTGCAGAACCAGAACTTGTACAGAGAACAGCCTGAGGGCATATGTTACACTTATATTTTCCCTATACCATGCTTCCTTCCCACAGAGGAAAACACTTAACACTGGTCGTTAAATGAACTGCCAGCATTCAGGCAGGTGATGGAATGCCTGGTACATGGCAGGTGTTCAGAGAAGACGGCTGAGCCGGATGGCATGGAAAACACTCACGGCTTTCAAATACTATTTGCCTGCTGACGCTCCATGCCAGATGCTGGGTTCTCCTCATCGTCATTCATCAAGTTATAAACGTAGATAAAAATATTAGAAAAATCTCCACTCTACTTAAAAAAATTATTTCCACTTTATCCCTTTACAACAGAGTAAATTAAGCACACGGCTTGATTGTTTGAAAAGAGTCTAAGAGCTAAACTGAACTTCTTACTAACCATTTTCAATGGCTCACTACAAATCACACAGCCTCCTGCAATCATCCTGTTGGTATAAACCCCGACAGGTCACTGAAGGAATTATCCTAAAGATTCACATTACAGTCCAGATACAAGGGGTGCACTGTGGCTTGCTGGGCCACCCACCTTGTTAACAACCCAGCTGAGATTGTCCACAACTATTAAAGAAAGGACTTTCCAATTTGACCACCAGTCACATGTGACCAGTGCCCCTCCCCCCAGCTGCTCTGCATTCAGCATCTGCTGCAAAGCCCGGCCCCCTTGGGGGAACCTGCAGAACCCTCTTGTCTTAGTTGATCTAGGCTACCAGGTGGCCACTTTGGAGAGAAGACACAGGTAAGGCAAAGTGGTGCTGGCTCTGGTGAGGCACGCTGTGTCTGCGTTCAGGTGCTTGAAGTCCACACGTGCATCTGTTTGGCCACCTGGTGCACGTAGCTGATGTCGGGTCTCTGGTTGGGGTCGGGGTGGATGCACATACTGACCAGTTCTCGTAACTGCAGGGGAGAGAACGGTGGGTGTTAAGAAAGCAGGGGGCTGGCCCGGTGGCATAGTGGTTAAGTTCAAGCTCTGCTCTGGCGGCCCATGGTTCATGGGTTCGGATCCCGTGCGTGGACCTACACCACACATCAAGCCATGCTGTGGCGGCGACCCACATACAAAAATAGAGGCAGATTGGCATCGATGTTAGCTCAGGGCCAATCTTCCTCTCCCCCCTCACCCAAAAAGGAAAGCAGCCTGTTGAGGCTCTTCATCAGCACTTATCTGCAATGATTCCTTTAACCCTCGCAGCAACTAGGTGAGGAATGAGCTTAGAGAGGGTGAGTGGCGGGTGCACGGTCGGTCACAGCCACCAGGGGAGAGCCAGCACCAATCCTGGGTCTGTCTGGCCCCAATGGCCATGCTTTGAGACCCTGAGAGTGGCTGATTCTAAGTAATTTTGAATTTTGAACTTTGAACTGTCTACATGACCGGGCAAATGTGTGTGTGTGTGTGTCTGCTGTCAGTCATGCAGATGCCCAAACCAGAGGACAGAACTCAAGGCAGGGGCTTATTGATCATAATAAATGCATTAACATGCAGCAGGGCTGCAGTTTGCCCACCCCTGGCCTCTTTATTGTGCTCATGAAAGACGGAGCTTTTAATTATACAGACACTGAAGCTGCTCCCGCCTCGGGGTGGGGGAGGGGTGCCTCAAGCCTCTGATGCCTCCCTTCTGATAGCCAGAGTGCCAATTATTTTAATGGTAATTAAAATAATGACCTTAAAAAGCCTACATCTTAACTTGCATCACTGGGCTCACTGCAATATTTTCATTTAAATACCTGCTGCTGGAGGGGCTGGCTGGCCCTGCAGGGTCGGGTCGGGGCAGCAGCAGGGAGAGGGTTGGTCCTGAAGAGGGGCTCACGTGGACTCAGTGGCCATGCTCAGGGACTCTGGGGAGGGCGGACGGGTCATGCGAGGCCCGGGGCTCCCGTACCCGCTCCGGGTCACACTCCTGAGGTGTTCCTGGCTGCAAACAAGGGCTTCCTCCGGGTCAGGCATTTTGAGCATCCCCTCCAACCTGCATGCTGCCTTTCTGGGATTCCACTGCGTTATAAACCCTGAGAAGCCCCTGGACAGACGCGGCTGAGCTGGCAGCCGGCTTGGACACTCCTGGAGACTGAGGTTGCCCAGGAGGACAGGATACTTCTTGGAACTTTACAGTATTCAGGGGAGGGTGGCTGTGGTTGGCCTCTGACAGGTCAAAGTACTCAAGAAACCAGGATTAAGGTGAAGTCCATGTGACACCTCCTCCCCCCCCCCGCTCATCTGTGAGCAGACCACGAAGTTGGCAATAAGGGCATGTTTGAAAATTTCAGAAATCAAGAGAAACAATCAAGTGTCTTATTTCCATTCCTAAGACGTGGTATAAGTTCAGGAGTGAGATGTGCTGAGGGCTCCGGTGCTGGAGGCGCCTCGCTCCCAGACACGACTCAGGAAGGCTGCCCACAACTGACAAGGGCCGGTGCTCTGGGGAGCAGGCGCTCGGGAAGGAGGAATGACTGACTGGATTACGGTTCCCATTTACAGGGGGGGGAAACGAGGCAGAGAGAAGTTGCATGGCTCCAAGCTTCTTGCTTCTGAATAGTACAGAATGCCATATTGAAACAAAAGGTGAGAAAAGAAAAACCAAATGCAACTATTAACTTGGTAAAGAAATCTAACTGGTTTTTCCTTTTCTGCCAACTTCCACTCCAGAGCGTAAGTGCTTCCTCCAAAGGTACACCGAACTTTGAAGCCACTGAAGCAAAAGCCACGAGAGAGTGCACTGAACAACCACAGGGATGTGGGCTCCTGACCCTCGCTCTCCGTGTTCTGGGAGTCTGCAAAGCCAGTGAGCATGGCCTTAAGTACAAAGGCTGCCAGGAGAAGGGTGGCCAGTGACCCTTCTGGTCGGCCTGCATGGACACAGGGTTAGAGCCCACTGGGACACCTCGTCTCTACAGCTTGGCCTGCCCAGGCTCAGGCCCCTGGCAGACAAGGGCTGCCCCTTCCAGAGCCTTCAGGATTGGGACTGCAGTGAGGGGCACAGACAGCACCTCCGCCCAGCTGGACAACCGCTACTGAAGAGGTGTCCATCAAGAAACAGGATGGTTCAGTGCTAGGTACGGGCTCACGTGGGCTCAAATCCTGCCTTCACCACTTGCGAGTTACGTGACCTTGGGCAAGTTACTTAACCCGTCTCTGTCTCAGTTTCCTCAGTGGTGAAATGGGATGGGGGGAAGATTCAACATGGTGAGTCACAAATGTGAGCTGTTGTCATCTCGAGGCAATGGCCTGTGGTCCTGCAGGGCAGGCCCAGGGAGGTCTCAGACTCCCCCTCACACCCACCAGCATTAACCTTGAACAGAAATAACGATAGCAGTTGACTCTTGCTGAGCATTTACTCTGAGCTAGGCCTTGTGCTACCTCTAGGGGCTACCCTGATGATGAAGAGGTCAATGTCAGCCTGGTGCCGGACTGAGCACAGCACAAGCATTACCTTAATCCTTACACGCACCCTGTAAGGTAAATTCTAGGATTATCCCCATTCTACAGATGAGGAAACTGAGACTCAGAAAAGTTGAGTGACTTGCCCAAGATCGGTGAAGGGAGTGTGTAAACCCATGCATCTGTCTACACCTTTAGCCATGCTGTGCTGTAAACCTGTCATTTCATCCTCACGTTTTATTCACGAAGGCGAAATATTAGCTGTATTCTCAAGACGATGGAACTGAGGGAGATGATGCTCACACACAGCTAGTACCTGGCACAGCCCAACACCAGACCCGTCAGAGTCTGTGTCCAGAGTCCCTGCAGCCGGTGTCAAATGTTGAAAATAACCCAAAAGGTGTGACTTAGGTCTGTGACAGCAAGGAGACCAGTCTGCTCGCCTGGTTTCCTGTCATGAGAGCAGAGCGGCAGCCAGCGGTGGTATGGGCTGGCCAAGGCCCTGCCACCTCCTGCCTCCTTGTCTGGTTCCCGTTGTCTGACACCACGCGGAGCCCGTCTCTGGGACCCGCGGAAGTGTGCCGACGGGGGCCTCCTCGGCCAGCTCCACTGGGCACAGGCCAGTGGGCGGGCCACAGTGCTGCTGTCGGGGCCCACACTGGTGTCCGCGAAACCTCTTCGGTAAATGAATCTATTTTTTCCCCCTCTGAGTCACTTTCCCAGAAATCTTCCCTTCTCCACCCTGTTAAGTGAACCCAAACTCAACCCCACAGCCGTGGTATTTTGGAACTGTCCCTCCTCGTGAGCCACTGCTGGCCGTCTGGGTCTCGCCAGGCCTGGCTCTGGGGGCAGCAAACTCACCTTCTCAGAGTAATGTTCTCCGGGGAGAGGCGGGTAATCACACTGCTCGATCTTCTGGCAGAGGGAGAAGAGGTTCATTTTATCTCCATAGAAGGGGCTCTGGAGAGCTGCCATCTGCAAGGCGATGAGAGAGACGAGTTTTCAGCCTTGAGGTCCAGGGGCAAGAGGGACCACTCTAGACTGGGGTGTGGTCCTTCTCTGGTCCTCACGCAACGACTGTCCAGCAGGACTCCCCAAAACCCTGCGGAAGCTGGGGTTCAATAGACAGTGGCAGTTTTAAGTGATTCTTCTTATTTAAGCAAATTAAGTGGGACAAGGGTTTCAGCTGACACAACTTTAAAGGCGATAAGGAAGGGGCCGCTGAATACCGGGGGCCAGCCGCATGCAGGCACACGCCCCGCCTCACGCTTCAGCTCTCAAGACTGAGTTTGGTCGTGTGCACGTAGCAGATGGGGGAAACAGAGGCTCTGCTCTGGGATCTGTGCCTGGGCCCACAGGTTCTCTCCAGCGCATCGTCTTATATTTCTAAAAAGCAATTCCAAAGACACCTGTGGAAGGATGTCTATTAGGGAATTACTTACCTAAGGACTAACATTTTGAGGGGGGCATTTCATTTTGGCTGTTTTTGCCAGCGCATTACAGAGCTGCTGTCCGGGGGCCTGGAGCTCAGGGCAGTGGCTGCTGCTGTCTGTGGTAGCTGGATGCCCAGACAGCATCAGGGAGGGTGGGCAGGAGGGTAGGCAGCTGGATGCAGGAGCCCAGGACCCTCTGTGTCATGGAAGCTCCAGGGGGAAGGGAAGCGGGTGCTTGGCCCTGCAGCCTGCCCGAGCTCGCCTGAATCCCAGCTCTGTGCTTGCTGCTGTGTGTCTGGCCTTTGGTTTCCTCAGCCGTAAAACGGGAAGAGGCTCCACCTGCAGGGCTGTGGTGAGGCTTGGCTGGCACGGGAGAAGGCCCCATAAGCTGAGCCGTCACCATCTCTGATGAGGCCAGTGGCACCTGGCTCCACCTTGAAGGCAGGCCGGCTCCTGGGGCACTGGGAAACAAAAGGACGGTGGTGGTGGCCCTGGGGTCCTCACCCAGTCAGAAAACTACCAGGCCTCTCCTTCTGGAGGACACCCAGACTCCCCACCCCATCAGTCAGAGCACTACTGGGGGGACGTCTTCAAAGGGGGCACGCAGGAGCTGTGGGGGGCTCCGTGAGGCAGAACGTGGCAGCCCGGCTGGGGCCCACCGGCCCATCCACTGATTAATCCATAACGGGATTTGAGCGCTTCTCGTCACTCCCCCTCACTGCCGCCTGCCCCTAGAGACGGCCCGACACCTCCTACTAACGACGCGCCATCGGGTCATTGTGCCTGCCTGTCCGCTTGGCCCTGGATCCCTTTGAGGAGCCAAGGCCACTCTGCACAGAATCCCCAGCCGAGGGCTCCCGGGCTCTGGCTGTGACGGGGCATTGGGACGCCTGAGGA
Source organism: Tapirus indicus (assembly GCA_031878705.1). NCBI lineage: Eukaryota > Metazoa > Chordata > Mammalia > Perissodactyla > Tapiridae > Tapirus > Tapirus indicus. Next base: position 27,815,366 of record CM062929.1, on the reverse strand, counting down.
ACCCTCACTTGTCCTCAGGCCCCGCGGGTGGGCCAGCGAGCCCTATCTCAGGGCAGGGAGGAGCCTGCGGCAGCTGGGTTTGTGGGTGCTTGTTGGCTTTAGCTTCCCAGTCTGCCCCTCCTCTGTTCACCCCGTGAACAGGTCTGGTGGCCTTAAGAGCAGGGCCTGCTTCCTTCAGAAGGGCCCGGGGGGCATCAGAGCCCAGGCAGTGTCCTTGGGTTTACAAATGGCCATTGGGGAGGCAGCAGAGTGTGGCCTAGAGATTTTGGGGTTTCCTCTGACCCGGGTCTGGGAGTCCGGCCGGGGGGCCGAGGGGCTGCGCCATGCCAGTGGATGTTTAGGGCCAGCCCCCTCCCTCTCCTCCCACGACCAGGGGCTCTGGCCCCTCAGGACGGCTGGGAACTCGTCTGGACCGTGACCCCCACCCCTGCAGGCTGGCTGCAGGCAGTGGCCCTGCACTTGGTGGGGAAAGATGAGAATGCAGGGACCTTGCCTACTGCAGGCTCCGCCAGCCTGACCGGGAGCTGAGTGTGTGAAATGGCATCGCTTGGGTGATGCATTTCCAATAATTAACAAGAGAACCTCAGGTGCGAAGGGTTAATTGGGCAGTTTCAAAAGGACATCTGTTGCCACGGCAGAGAGCAGCTGAGGCTCCAGGGCGGTCACTCTGGGTGATCTGAGTGCCCTACGAGTTGTGGCTGGAGGATTAAGATGGATTTTCCTGGAAAGTGTTTCTGTTCAGAGCAGAAAAGACATTTACATGTTGGTCCCACTAACACAGGCCCTGGTTTTGCACGTGTCCAACTTGGGAGAGGGACTGGGTGCTCCTTTCAACAAGCCAATCTGATCTGATTTGCACCGACCATACTGTTTGGGATTCCAGAAGGGCCCCAGAAATTGGTCGGGGGCCCCTATCCGCCATCCCCTTTAGATCATTGCTCCCTCCTTTCTGGCACCCTCCCTACACCGTTTCAGAAGTTTCTTGAACAGGGTCAGCAGTGGGCTATGCCAGAGGATCCCTCTCGGCCTCCCCGCTCACAGTGGCTTCTCCATCCGTAAACACAGATTCTAGCAGAAGCAGCGTCCTGCCTGCTCCCCCTCCAGCTGCCGGCCACCGGCCTTCCACCCAGATCAGGGCATCGGGCTGTGAAGGAACCTCTGGGGCTGCTTGAGATGCTGGGATTAGAACGACCCCAGCTGGTGAGATCTCCTCCGACCGACCACCACCCACTTCTGACTGGTCGCAGGAGGAACGGCTGGCTGTCTGGGGCTGATGCGGGTTGCCTCGTTAGAACTGCCAAAGCCACGGCTGCCCCTCAAATGCAGAACTTTTTCTCCCTGACATTATTGGGATGACACATCGCCAGGGAAAGGGGAGTGCGTGGGCACGTGCCCCTGCTGGGAGGGCTCCAAGAAACTGGTGTGTGATCTGAGATGTCAGAGGGAGAAGGGGAATCGGACTTCAGACAGGACAGCAATTGCCCGACTCCCGCCCTGTCAGGCCCGCAGACACCCATCTCGTCGCCCCGTATCTCCCAAGCACGTCCTGGAGTGAAGGCCAAACCCAGAGGCCAATTGCCGAGCAGTTTGCAGCCCTGCTCCCGCACGAGGTAGGGGGCATCCAGACCATTCTCGGCTCAAGCTAGGACTCCAGAGCAGGAGTCTGTACAAGGCGCAGCTGATCCCTGGTCTTTTTCCCTGGCCCTCTTTCTTGCTGGTCAGAACCCCTGGAGGCAGCTGGGAGAAGGCCCCCCACCGAGGATCCTTGGGCTGACACCGAACAAGCCATTCTTTTAGCTCCATGCTCAGAGCTGAGCTCCCACGTAAATAAATAAATTCTGCAGAACCCAGGCAGCCTGCTGGGCGCCTCCACGGGGTGCGCTGGGTAATGAAAATAAAGCACTGGGCCTTCCGATAGGACCAAGCTCGCGCATCTCTGCTGGAGCTCCCGGAGCAGAGGAGGGGCCGCTGAAGTCGCTTGGGGCTCCTCACAACCTGCCTTTCCTCACAGGGGCGCCTTCTCCACCATGGTCACGCTGAGCCCCGGCTGGGGAGCAGGGGAGAGGCCCTGGCTCCAGAAGGACAGCACGTCCCACCCTGCTTTGGGTCAGGGCCTGGCTCCTGTCCACAGGAAGGCGGGCTTTGACAGACAGCCTGGGGACCAGTGCCTGTCTTGGCCGCTTTCTTTTTTTTTTTTTTTTTTGCGAGGAAGACCAGCCCTGAGCTAACATCCGTTGCCAATCCTCCTCTTTTTGCTGAGGAAGACTGGCCCTGGGCTAACATCTGTTCCCATCTTCCTCCACTCTATATGGGACGCCGCCACAGCATGGCAGACACGCAGTGCGTCGGCGGGCGCCTGGGATCCGAACCGGCGAACCCCGGGCTGCCAAGCGCGGACGAAACCGCTATGCCACCGGGCGGCCCTTGGCCGCTTTCTTGCTGTGTGACCCCAGGAAGTCTTTCTACCTCTCTGAGCCTCAGTTTCTTACAGCGAAGCTGGGACCGGCCTGGTGCGATTCTTGTGATTCAATCCAATGTCCAGGGCAGTGCTGCTCCCTGCTGCTGAGCTGTTTGGCATGTTTCTCCTGATGCTGACCTCTCAAGACAGATCCCACTGGGCACCCACCCCTGAGGGGCACTGGCCAGGTGTAGTGCTTTGTCCTCGCTGTCCCCAGGTCAACATTAGCATCTCAGGGTGACCTCAGGAGGTCCTTGGTGGACATCTGGATGCCCAGGTGAAGGGGGTGTGATGGCCTGATTAATGACCCTAGAGATGTCCACACCCCAATCCTGGGAGCCTATGACTGTGTTACCTTAAATGGCAAAAAGGATTTGGCAGGTGTGGTTAAATCAAGGCTCCCCAGATGGGAGAGCGTCCCAGGTGATCCAGGTGGGCCCTAAATGTAACCACAAGCATCCTTATAAGAGGGAGGCCAAGGGAGATTTGACTACAGAAGAGGGGAAGGAGGTGTCGATGGAGTGATCCGAGGAAGGGGTTACGAGTCAAGGAATGTAGGCAGCCTTTTCATTTTCCGTGGAAAAGGCAAGGAAATGGATCCTCTCGAGATCCTGCAGAGGGAACCAGCCCTGCTGGCCCCTGCCCTTTAGTCCAGGGAAACTGATTTTGGACTTCTAGCCTCCACGACGGTGAGGGAATAATTTTACGTGGTACGAAACCATTGACTTGGTGGTAATCTGCTCCAGCAGCCATAGGAAACTAATACGGGGGCTTCTGAGACTTCCAACCCATGCTGGGGCTCGGGGAAAGGCAGGCCTGTCCCCATCTGGGGCAGTTTTCTCTGGCTCTGCTGTCACCCCAGGCCCCAGGCCACCCTGGCCCAGGTGTGCTCCGCCGGGGCTGCACCAAATCCTCAGCCGGGGTCTGGAGTGGTGGGTGTGTGGGTGGGGGAGCCTCTGTCACAGCTCCTCAGGCTGGGCCCCCGGAACACACCACAGGCTGTGCAGCGGGAGCTCCAGTCGTGGCTGCGGGATGTTTCCTTCCAATTACCAGGCCTGGGGCTCAGACGCATCTTCCTAGCTGTCTGCAGGGAAAACATCCGCTTCCCCGCAGGGCTGGAGGAGCAAGGAGAGCTGGAGGAGCCTAGGACAGAGCCGCCGCAGCCCGTCACCCTTGGAGGGGCTGGCCATGGCCGGCCACGTCAGCCACGCGAGCCCTTGCGTGTGGGAGGCCCAGGGCCATCAGTTTAGATCAGCGCCGCTGTCCCCGAGGATGTCAGTGCCCGAGGGACGTGACTGACTGATGTTATTGACTTCCCATTGCAGAGACGGCTGCAAGCCGCATGGCCCCACACACCAGCGACAAACAAATCAACTTGGCTGAGCCGGAGCCTGGATGCTGGGCCCACTAACACGGAGGCTGCCTCGTTAGACACGCGTCTAGGTGCCCACGATGGGGCCTCAGAGGGCTGCCCGACCCGGGACCCACCGAGGTGGGCACGGCGGGCTGGCGTGGGCTGCCTCTGCCCCTAGGAGCCGAGAAGAAGGTCTGGGCCGGGGGCCGGGCTGGCTGTCCTGCGGGGGGCTCAGCCCAGCACAGGAGGCCAGTGGCCGTCCTCTCTGGCCCGGGCACACCCTGGTCGGCCCGTGTGTCTGTCTGTTTACGTTAGGAGACACTCAGGGTTCACACAGGCAGGAAACGGCTTATGGAAATCCCAAACCCAGAATGAAAAAGGAAGAGGAATGAACCCATCTGGACCAGGGACAATATCCATGCGGGCAGGAGGACAAAGCTGAGTCCTCCACGGGGATGGACGGTGAGCTGCACTTTGGCTTCCCGCCCGCTGAAGCAAAAAGGGAAATGTGGCCGGTGCAGGAGCCTCACTGCCAGAGGTGGGCAGCAGACATCCACCACTAGAGGCATCGACCTGCCCTCCTCTGCCCGTGGGCCTTCGCTCAGACAGGCGCCAGGCGACCCCATTTTCTACTGGGGCAACTGAAGCTACTGGGGGCGCTGCTGACTTTCCCCAGGGCCTTCAGGGGTGCCTGGGGAGCTGGGCTTTGAACTCAGGGCCTTCTGACCAAAGTCTGGGCCCAACCCAGGACCCTGCATTTCTCTCACCAAATTACCACAGCTGCATGAGCTGCATTCTTACACACACACGCGCACACGCACACGCACACACACACAATTCAAAATTGCATGCCCTGGCTACCTGCTAAGCTGAGGACGTTTGCTCCGTCCTGGGGAGACCCAGAGCGACAGTCCCTCCCCGTCAGGTGAGCACCGACTTAAAGGTGGGACGGAATCCCCTCCTGAGACCCGAGGCCGGGGCAGGCGGGGCTGCTGACGCTGGAACACTGAGCCCAGGGAGAGCCGGGTTAGTGCGTGACCTGGGTTGTCACTGGCCTCGGCAGCCCTGGTGGCCACGGTGGTCACCCGAAGAAGTGGCTGCACTGGGAGGGATAGCAGGTGAGGCCCTGAAGTCATGATTCGTCTTGGGTGACAAACGCCAGACCCACAGCGGTTCTGGGTGACCCAGCGATTCCCCCGCCCTGGGGCTTTTCCCTGGTTTTAACGTGTTCTCAGCAAAACAAAACGAAACAATCCCCCGGGCTGTTGTGAAGGTGCAGGCCCAGGGGGAGCCCAGCCGGTTTCTTTCTGGTTGTCCTTGCTGAGGAGGAATCTGACTTCCATCTCTCTTCTCCTGTTGCTCAAGACACTGATTTCCCTCCACGTTCCCTCCTGGATCCACTGCCCTTCCCAAGCTCACCCCCACCCCTCACTCAACGACTCCTGACCCCCAACCACCAGGCAGCTGGGCTGAGAGAAGCAGGGATGGGGAATGAGTCACAGCTCAGCCGTCTGGCACTCTCGGGGGCCAGGAACTGCTCTGCACTCCCCGTCCACTGCAGCCACCCAGGTGGGCACCGCTGGGCCCTGGCGCCCCCCGTTTGGTGCTCATTAAAAGAATTCCTCCTACAACAGACGCTCCTATGGGGGCCCGAAATGACAGTCTGCTCCCCATCTCTGTCAGGGCGTGACTCACCCACAGACCTTCAGGATGACACTGTGGGTCACCCACACTGCTGACCTCCAGGAGAAGGGGGTCCCAGGCACAAATGCCACGAGGGGCCACAGTTCCACTTGGCTTCCTCTTTAACCGTGAAGGCACTCTTTTAAAATGAAATGTCTTTTATTAACAGCAGGCCATTGGCTGAAGAAGAGAGACGCTGTGAGGTTGAAACCTTGCAAAGGGATCAGAGTTTTGATCTCGTTATCTCAAAATCAGAATGCAGGGAGGGAAGTCCCACTGCCAAAGGACCCCGACCACGAGAGCCACCACAGTCCCTCTGTGGATCTGCAGCGGGCAGCCTATTCCTCAAGCTTATACCCAAGGGCTGTAAGGTCAATGCCAGGGTCAACAGTCCCAAGAAAACCAAGGAGCCAGTCTCTGCAACACCACCACCATTTTCTCAGTGGCCCCTCAACACCCTGTCCTGAGCCTCACTGCCCTGGGAGGTCACGGGCCATGAACGCTTAATAATGAGGGTCTTCAGCTTATCAGCGCTAAGCTAGATTGCACGAATGCTTGTGACAACTCCAGGGGAAGCAGAAAGATAATCAGGTTCTAATTCTAACACCAGACCGTGCTTGGTGTCTCACAGCCCGGGGGGGCGGGGCGGGGTGTCAAGGCCTTTCACGGCTGTTGTTTTGTTTATGAGGACTGTGACAATGCAGGACAGTTACTATGTCCATTTTACACATGGAGAGGCTGGGGCTCAGCAAGATGGATGGGATCCCAGAGCTGCCAAGCACTAGGTGCTCCAGGGCCAGGGTGGTGGGAGGGTGTGCCCACCAGTTTAGAGACACCACTGGCAGCTGCTACAGCTTCACGGCCAAGAGTGGCTCCTGCTCCCCAGACCCCAGTTATCCGGGGCCCCAGGGTAACCGGCCAGAATGGGAGGGGGCTTCCATTTGTTCATGCTGTCTCATGTTCTGAGCCTACCAAGACTCAGAGATGTTCCTGTCCCTCAGTCCAGGCTGGCCACCAGATCTGGAAATGGCCATCCAGTGGCTCCATTTCACGGTTCAGGGGAGGAGCAGTGGTCGTTAGTGAGACTCATGTTGCTGGAAGAACGTGGACACCCCTCAATGGGGAGCGTTTCAGAGGCAGGGGCCAGAGCTGGCTCCTCGTCCTCAGGGCCCTGCATGGGGCCTGATCCATGGTGAATGACAGTGGACAAAATTACCTGGTTACCAGGGAAACCAGGGCGGGGGCAGCTGGGGATCTGGGGCAAGCACCGGTCCCCTGAGCAAGCAGATGCCCTGCCTGTGCTCATCCATCACACAAGCAGACACTGGACTCCCTGTTTCTAGTCTGCCTCCCTTCCCGGATGTCAGCAGGCCAAGGGGGAGACGGCACCCAGCCTGCCCCGGGCCGCCCCTCCGACAACCTCCTCCAGCCCCACGCTGCTCATCAGGCAGACGGTGAAGGACGGGACCCTGATGGTACCAACGCCGCAGACGGACATCTCGCATTCCCGGCTTCCCAGGCTGCGCTGGAGCGGGAGCCCGCGTGCGCGCCCCACCACACGCCGCTGAGCCGCGGGCCGGACACTCACCTCGTACAGCAGACAGCCCAGAGACCAGATGTCCGACTTGAAGTTGTAGCCGTTCTCATGGATCCTCTCCGGTGACATGTAGTACGGTGTCCCCACTGAAACACAGCAAGGGGTGGGTGCTTACGCTCTGTGCACGACAGGATGCGTAGGGGAGGGGAGGGTGTGGGGGCAGGGGACAGACGGAGCCTCAGTCTCACTGGGACCCTAGGCAGCCCCCCCCCGTCCCCTCCTGTCAAATGAGGGGGCTGGGCCAGATGGGAGGCTCCCATGCTGGTAGCGCATTAAAATCTCCCCAGGATGGCGACCCACCCAGACCTCAGAATCAGTCCAGGGGCCCAGCAGCTGGGGATTGGTGCTTCTGCCAACTGCCCAGAGGAGGGGGACACAGCAGCCAGTCCCTGGGAAGCAATTGACCAAATGTCTTTTGAGGCGATTTCTTGAATCCCGGAAGAGTCTGCTAAGGCTCTCAACAGTGAGAAGAAAACCACCGTTAACACTGACCAAGCACGTCACGTGTGTTAGCTCACGTGTGTTCCTAACAGTCCCACGAGGAGGCATCCCCATTGTACAGACGGGGAAACTGAGGCTCAGAAAAGCAACAGGGCTGAGGTCCAAACCCAGATCTTCAGGCTCCAGAAGCTGAGCTCTTAGCCACCCCCCCTGGCTGGCACCGATTGGCACATCAGACTTGGGATTGGCCGAGATTTCTTAACCTGGACAAAAAAGACACTAATCCTAGGAGAAAAGATTGATAATTTGGACTTCACTAAAATTAGGAACTCCAGTTCACCAAGAGACCGTCCGAGAGTTAGAAAGCGAGCTGCAGACGGGGAGAAGAGAGTGTCAACACGTACACCCAACAATGGCCTCCCACACAGAATATACTTAAAAACTTCTATAAATTAGTAAGTACAAGACAAACACGCCTCAAATTAGCAAAAGACTTGAAGGCGCACTTCGCAAAAGAGAATCCCCAAAAGGCCAATAAGCACACGGAACGATGGGATTCTCCTCATCCTCATTGGGGAAATGCGAATTAAAGCACAGTGGGTCACTACCCCCACCCACCTGGAAGTTACAGTTGAAAAGACTGACAGACACCAAGGTTGGTGATGTGTGGAGCAGCTGGAACCCTCCACACTGCTGATGGGGATGAAAAATGGTACAACCACCTTGGAAAACCGTCTGGCAGTGTCTACTACAGCAGAATGCTGTTGACCCTGCAACCCAGCAATTCCACTCCTAGTATATGCCCGAGAGAAGTGAGCACTTCTGTCCATCAAAAGACACGATCAAGAATGTGCAGAGGGGCTTTATCCGTAATAGTCAGAAACTGGCAACAGATGCCAATCATACAGTAGAATGGATAAATAGATGATGTGGTCTGTTCATGCAATGGAATACTAGACAGCAATGAAAAAGAACCAACCTCAAGTACACGCAACAGAATGGACCAATCTCACAGACGTAAAGTGGAGTGAAAGCAGCCAGGCATAAGAGCACATGCCATTTGATTCTGTTTTTATCAAGAACAGGAAAAACGACTCTGTGGGGGTAGTGATCAGGAGAGGGCTCAAGGGAGCTTTACTGTACGTATCACATCTCAATTAAAAAGCGAAAAAGAAAAAAGATTTTCAATGGTGAGGATGGGGCTCTCCTGGCAAGAGGAAAGCCAAAGGACTGTGGGGATTCTCTTTGTGGTCCCTCTTCTTCCCCCCAGGAAAGGCCAACGCTTCAGGAAACTGTGGAAGGGTGTGTCCTGACCTTCCAGTGCCTGCAGGGCTGTCTCTGGGCAGAGGGTGCACATTTCTGAAGATATGGACCTCTGCAAAGATGGGAGGATTTCCTGAGAGAGAGTGAGCTCCCCATCACCAGAGGCATGCAAACTGCAGCAAAGGGGCTGATTTGGCAGGGCGGGGGTGGGGTCCAGGAATCTGGATTTGTAACCAGAGATTCTGGTCTCAGTCCTTGTGGAGGATGATTGTTCTGGAGGACCAGATTTTAAGGGCTACTATACAGAGGACCTTTTCACTGGCCTGGAGATATCATGTGGATGTGACAATGGCTGCTGCTGTCATGACCAGAGTCTGTGTAGGGAGCTGGAGTCCAGCGTGGCACAGGCTGAGCCTGAGATGCGGCTTATGACCCTAGGGAGGAGGGACATCCAGCACCAGAGAAACACGTGGGACCCGGGAGGAGAAAAGGCCGTTCGCTGAGCTGGACTCAGAACGCAGCAGGTGCCCCAAAGCAGGGGCCCAGACTTCAGAAGTTCATGGGCCAAAGACGTTTCAGGGCAAACACAGTGGGGAACAATTTTGCCAAGTAAGGGTGTTTAAAAAACACAAAACGCCAACTACCATTTAGTGTCACTCTTATTTTAAAAAGAAAAGACACTTTAACACTAGAACAAGTAGAGAACTCATAACCTCAAAATCAAGGACAGTCCTCTACATTAAAAAAGTTTGAAAACTTTATTATCTTGTTTTTCTCATCTCGTTGGAGATGGAGGAGAAATTGTCACTGCCGACATGGAGAGGCTGTGAACAGCACTGGAAACCCCTGCTCCGGGCTGAGCTCCCCGGGGGCAGGACTCTGTTTACTGAAGTGCCCCAGCGCCCCGCACTGTGAGGACCAGCTCACAGTGGGAGCCTCTAAGCCAGCTACTCATCCAGTCAATGAATCCACCCAAAAGTCATCAGATAGCAAGTCAATATTAACCCTTTATCTTGCAACCTAATGCCCTGTTTACTTAACTGATGGCTGCCCAAGAGGGACTCCCTGATTATTGCTTTATCAGGACACCAAGCACCCTTTGATGGCAATAATCCCTAAACAAGGACAGCAGCCATCACTTAAATACCTGCTTTGAGAACTGTGTCACCCTATATGCATACTTTATGGCTGAAATCAGGGGGCTAATTGCTACGCGGCAGAAAGAGCTGTCCGTCAACCTCTGAATCCACGTGGGATGCTATAAGCAAATTGTGACTTTCAGTAGCAACGCTTTGTACACGTCGGTCCTGAGGGAGCAAAATGAAAATGAACGGCCAAGTGTGAAACGGATGACTTGTCATATCCAAACCACAGGATGGAATCCAAACACTTCTCAGTTAACAGCGGGAGCCCAGACCAAGCTGTAAGTGATTCTAGTCCCTGGGGGCGGTGGACGGACGTGCCTAAGGCGAGAACCATCTCCCACACTGAACAATCACGTGCGGCTGAGGGAGGACACAGAGACAGTGGAGGGGGGGGGTCGGAGACCCAGTCCTCAGCGAGGGGCAGCAGTGTCCACTGTCTGGCTGCACTGCACCCCTAAGACCCTGGCCACGCCCCCTCCCGGCTGGGGGTGCAGGTTCGCTCTGACACCCCTCGCCACCCTCAGTCTTGTCCTTTGGTCCTTTTAGATCCGCCTGGGCCTTGACAGGAGGGCCTTGGGGGACAGATGGCCTGCAGAGTGGCCAGGCTTTGGCCTGGGGCTGCCTTGGCCAGGGCCCATCTGAAAGGGAAGGCGTTGAGTGCCCGGCCCCCCTGTTCGAGACCACCCTGCACCAGCCACCCCAGCCCCAACCCCAGCATGCTCTTCAATTCACCTCTGGGCCTTAGCACATGCTCTTCCCTTTGCCCCCTGGTGAGCTCCTTTAAGGTCCAGTGAAACTGCCCCTGCCCTGGCCAGGGAAAGCCAGCCTCAGGGAGGCCTGGACACTTGGTTTGTCCCTCTGTTCTGTCACTACTTTCTCCCTCTGCTGGGCTCTAGATCCCTGCCTCAGCCCTGCTGGTGGTGAGAAAGCTTAGGGACCTTTTCCCTCTATGCTCCACCCCAGCCTCCTACCTGTTCACTGCTCTTTCTGCTTCTACCCCAGTTGCCACTGGTGGAAGGGAAAAAAGGCGAACACTCAGATGTAATTTGGACTTTCTTCTAAGTTGCCAGTGCTGCAGACACCATCCATCCATCCATCAGTGTGTCCATCTATCTGTCTGTCTATCTATCCATCCATCATTCATCCATTTGTCCATCCATCCCTCTTCCATCCATCCATAAATGTCCATCCATTGTCCACCTCTCCATCTGCGTCCAATGTTAACTGAGCCCTGCTGTTGTGCTGGGCTCTCCCAGGGGTGGGCCCATCAGGAGGTAGTGAGTTGCCTGTCCCAGGAAGTGTCCAGAAGGAGCAAGTTGGTCAAGGAAAGGCTGGGCTCATCAGTGGCTGCAGCCGAATCACCTGGAGGAGCTTGTTAAAAATCTGGATTCCCCCACCCAACCCCCGACCTGTGGACTCAGAATCTCCGGGGCTGGACCTCGGACCCCTGCATCTCTCACAAGCTCCAGGGAGATTCTGATGCATGTCACAGTCTGAGAGGGGCTGTGCAAAGCCGCGCCCGCCCTTCTTTCAGATGCTCAGAAACATCTGTGGAGCAAATGAATTTATGAAGCAGTAACTGAGGGGAGTTTGGCCTGTCCCTGCAGGGCACGGGATCCTCGTGTCCCCGCCTCCAAGCAGATTCTCCAGTCCCCTGACCCAGGAGAGGAGCTGCTCCCCCTTGGTCTGTGACTCTTAAAGTTGGGATGCTCTGCCTCATCAGAGGGGTCCTCAACCTGTGCCAGGGGTGTACGAAGCTGTAGGGGGTGAACACAGCCCCACTTCCTGTTTTGCCAGCTTTCCCTGGGAACAAGTCTGTAAAATCACATTTTACACCGACAACGAATGCTCGAACATTGTGAAGCATAACGCACAACTCGTATGAGTTTTAAAGATAAGATGAGAGACTTCAAAGAAGTTCCAAGTTTGCAGCGGGCCCCCTGGAGGATGTGTCCCCAAACCCCAGGGGAGCCATGTTTCTGGGGAAGAGTGGGAGAAGCTGGCAAGAGGAGGTGCCCTGAAGGCCACGCCCAGGCCTGGGCCCTGGTCCTGCCCCACGGGGACCCCGGGGGCACTTCCAGCCGGCAAAGCAGCACAGTCTCGTGGAGCTGCTGAGACGCAGAGTGGAACACAGCCTGGGTCTCCATCCCCTTCCAGCAATCTCCCCATCAGATCCTCGCTGGGAGCTCTGCCCGCCCCCTCGCTCCTCACCGTGGGGGACCAAGCTCTGCATATGAAAGAGAGCCTAACAAACTCTGACCTTCCCGCATCTTTACCTAGAACTCCCAGATTTCAAACCGGGCGGATATCAGAGGCAAACGTGGGACCTCAAAGCGGGAGGCTGATTAAAGGGACCTGCGTCCCCGAGATGCACCGCTCCTGTCAAAACAAACTTCGCCATGTTTGGAAATGCTCGCGGTGTCTGAAACATGTTCATTAGATATGAAAAGGCAGAGATTTCACAGGAGGGGGGCTGGCGTTGTGGGCTGCACTTCTTCCTCAAATGGTGGTTTTGAAAACGGCTGGAGAATGTGATGTCCTTGCTGACATCTGTCCCCGGGGTAGGACTCTGGGCCAGGCATCTGCGCCCTGTGGGGAGTCCTTTCGGCACAGGGTTGGACTCATGGTCCCTGGAGTCCTCACCTCCACCTTGTGCAGCCTCGGTTTCCCTCTCTGGAAAATGGGAATGGTACAACCCACCACACACGGGCATGCGGGTTGAAGGGCTCCGGGAAGGTTCCTCTGCCCACAGACCCCAGAGGGAGAGGGTGGGAGGATGGCAGGGAAAGAACAAAGGGCAGTGAAGACCAGATTCTGGAACCCAGCGCCTTCCTTTGTGCTGGGCTGTGTGATCTGCATTTTCCCTTCACTATGACCCCGTCCTATGAAACTTCCTCCCCGCCCCCAACATCCAATCAGGCCCCACATCCTGAGGGGCCTCCCCTCCCCTCTGTCACTCACCTGGATGGCTGACTGGCTCAGCCCCTCGCTGTCCTGCCCTCTCCCACCCATCCTCCACCCCAAGGCAGGGGTCCTGCTCCTGCCCCTTTTGCCCGACTGGCTCCTCATCCCCCCAGGGAGAAAGGCTGGGTCCTCAGCCTGGCATTCAAGGCCTCTCCAGACTCTCCCTGCTCCCCCAACATTGGATCTTTGGGCAGCAACACACACACACACACCCTGAGGAGGCTCACCTGTGTCACCACTTATTATCAAGTCCTCCTTAAATTAACTACCAGCAGACCCCATGCGGAGCCACACACAGCCCGCAGGAGAGGCAGCAATGTTGAAAAAACACTACTTCTATCAGCACTGACTTAATTTCAGATTGTTTACATCCGTACGAGTGTCTGCCTGTTTCTGGTTCCCACACTGAGTGTCTAACAGATGTGGAGATCAGGCAGCCCAGGTCTACGGTTCTGCACAGCACCGTGTATTTTCCGGGTGTCAGGTCTCTTCCAGGACGGCTCAGGGCGCACCCCGCCTGGCATCGCACAGGAGCCCACCTCGCTGCACCGGGGCTTTCCCACCCCCAGGGTGGCTGCAGCACTAAACGAGGTAACACCTGGGATGTGACTGTTAGAACAGTGCCGGCTCAGAGTGAAGACCTGAATGAATTCTACCCCCAGACTGTATGTTCCAGAGGGCAGGGGCCTCCCCACTGAGCGGCCCGGGCCTGACACATCCTTCTTGAATAAACGAACAAATGGACGAGCTGTAGTTTGCATCCTGGACAAGGATGGACTCCTCATGTGCTGTCCCCTTGAGACCCTTCCCTTCCCTCTCTGGTGCCAGCTTGTCTCATTCTAACGGTTTGTGCCCCTGAAAACGCCAGGGACGCGGCAGACAAGCCAGGTGCCGCTTGCTAGCCCGTGTGACCTCCTACCCAAGTGTCGGTGCTCAGAACCTGGGATCGACCCACTGAAGCAGCTTTTCTGGGCCAATTGTTCCCAGGGGTCCTGGGCTGCTGGGATGGGGTCGGGGGAGGCCCAGGGACACACCTGCACGGTGCTCTGTGCCCACACTGATGGGATCCCAGGGGGTGGCTGGCCATGAGGACCGTCTGCCCACTCAGCAAACGTTCCATGGGGCCCACCAGCCCAGGCATGGGGCGTGTTCACGGGAGTGCCAGCTCCATCCTCCCACCCTGTGGCCCAGGACAAGCCCCCAGGTCCCACGCGGCCCACGGCTGTGAGGTTGAATGGACTTTTTCCCTGCATGGCCGGGCACTCGGTGCCCTGGGTGGTCCTGCACCAGAGAGTTCGTCAGGACCCCCGCCCACTTTCCGGCACGCTGTAGGCTGGTGCCGACACCCCGAGGGCTCCAGTCCCTGCGAGCCAGGTGACCGCAGGGATGTGGCATGACCTCTCTGAGCCTCAGTTTCCTCATCTGTCATATGGAGATAATAAGCCTTGTTGGGATGACTTTTTAAGAGCAAAATGTTTCTCAAACATCTTTTAAGCCCTTTCTTCTTCGTTAGCTCACCTCTTGGTGAGTTCAGTGCTTATAGAAAACCGGAGTCAAGGGCAGCCCTGGAGGGGCTGAGGCAGCCCCAGGCCCCCAGCAGACATCGGGCTCCTTGGCACAGTTCAGTCCAGAGCCCAGCACCATGCCTGCACACAGTGGGCCCTCAGGGACGGTTCCACCCACCCTCATACCATGCCATCCTGGGACTGACTGTGTCTGTCCCCTCACCTGCCTGTGGGCCCCCTGAAAGCAGGGAAGGCTGCATAATCTCATGTGCCCTGCGTCAGCCCAGGGCCAGGGTGGTCAGCTCAGGGGAAAAAGAAGGAATTGATGCCCCGTGGCCAGGCCGGGGGTTGGTGGCCTGGGATAGCCAGTGTGCCCTGACCGCCGTACCTGACGGGGGTTGCCCCCAACCGGACCTGTTCCCCCAGCCCCCCGAGCGGCAGTGTGGGGCCCTGCACGGGCCCTGGGTGTGACCCGGCCTCACCTCCCGCCCCTGGTCCCAGCCCGAGGCCGCCCTGTCACCGCTGCCGAGCGAGCAGGGCCTGCTCTCCCAGCCCCACAATTTGTCTTGCAGCTGCTGCCGTTGCTCGGAGCGAGACACTTGCTTGTAGCTTGTGAGCTCTGTATAGGCAAATCTTTCATTTTTCTTTCATTACGGCGGCGTGTACTGTCACTTAATTTTTATGTATGCAATCCTTCCTGACAAATATGATCTGCTGCCTGGTAATTCGTCTGACGCTCATTCTGTTCCGTGCTCTAATTACGGCTCCGGTTCCTGACACCGAGGCAGCGCTCTGCCACCGCTGGGTACCGCACCTGTCAGCCCGGCCATGGCATGACTAATGCCCTTTCATGCCAGCCTCGTGTTAGCAAATACAGGGGTGGGGAGGGGCTGGGGGAGGGAGAGGCAGGAGGAGACGGGATTTGCATAAGTCCTGCTGTGGGTCAGCAGCCTCAGAAGACGAGGTGGTTGCTGGGGCAACGTGGCTGACACCACAGCATCCCCACACAGTAGGTGCACAGAGATGCAGCAGACGCCTGGTTCACACCCGTGCACAGGGTGTGAAGGAGCCCCACCCCCTGCATCTTTCCTGAGTCACGAGGCAGTGGCAATTAGTTCAATCTCTTGCCCGACTGAATGTGTGTGCAAGACTTAATCAGCCGTTTGCAGAAGCTTGCTGGGGAGAGGGGTCTTTCTCCTGCGTCCTGGCGACTTCAGGTTCTGGGCTTCGGCTCTGTGCTGTCAGCATCATGGAGCCCAGCGCTCGGTGCTGGGAGCGCATCCTGGCAGCCCGGCCTGGCCAAGTGCCTGTGCAGGCCTCTCAGCTGGGTGGGCGTCCCCTGGACTCGGGCACACGGCCCCAGGAGGGCTCCTTCCACCCACCACGGGGCCGGTCAGCCGCTCAGAGGCCTCGGGAAGAGCCCGGCTTCCGCAGGCGGCCTTTTGCCGGGTTCCAATTCCTTCTCATTAATATAATAAGTGCACCAGTCCAAGTCGATAAACACACTGTCGGCCGAGCCCGTGTTTCTGCCCGCTCCTAATGATGTGATCCTAACCGGCTCTGACGAGCGCCACAGACTTTTCCCCAGCGGGACAGAGCGGGGCTGGGACCTGACTGACAGGGGACAGGAGGCAGCGGCTTTAACTCTTCTCTTGAATGGTTTCTCTTGAATTTCTGGCGTTTTTGAAGCTCTTAAATCAGAGAGGTAAACAGTCCCAAACTGACGGACACTGATTTTCACAACGAGGAGGGTCTGAGGGGACCGGGACAGATATGACTTCCTCCCAGGCACGAGGAGTCGGCGGCTGGGCTCCTGAAGGAGACCCTGCTTTGTCTTCCAAGGCCCGACCCAGGGCTGGGGGAGGCGCGGTGCAACGAGAGCCTGCGTGTGAGTCCTGGCTCTGCGGCCACAGTCGTGGCCGGAAGAATCACTCAGGCTCCCTGGAGTTCAGATTCCTCGTTTGCACAAAGGACCCTACAGACCCGCAGGGCGATTTGAGGCACGAAGGAAGCGTCAGAAACTCATGGGCTGGCGGGGCTTTGCACATCCTCTCCTTCCGACTAACTAACGGAAGCGCCACAACATGCCAGCTCCTAAGGAGGCCGGGCCAGGTGTCCTCCAGGGTCAGATGGGGACGAGAGATTCAAAACAACCACAACCACACATACACACACACACACACACACACACACACTCATGCCTGCACGCAGCTTGGTGCTGTGACCTCTGGAGTTAGCACACTTCTCTGATCGTGTGCGACGCCCTGAGAGCCTCTAAGCCATCGAGACCTGTATGAACAGTGACAGTTTCCACCAGGAAAGTGTGTCTTCCAGAAAGCACCTCCGCCGTCACCAGAAGATGCCGTGTGTACTCACAGCCCGCCGCAGGCACTCAGGGACGGGCGGACGGTAGACACGCCAGCGGGGGCCGTGGAGTGGGGCGGGGACAGGGGAGAACAGGGTGGTTTTCCAGGGAGGCGACGGCCTGCGCGTGGGGCCCAGCTCCCTGCTGTGGACTGGGGGCAGCGCACAGGGAGGTGAGCCCAGGAGCACCTGACCCCGCAAAGGCCACCCCCAAGGGCTGGGAACGGGCTCCAGGAAAGGGGACGCCCTGTCCACCTCTATGAAACGTTCCCACATGGCCCTGGTTAGACGCTGATCTGCCTTATAATGCACAGGGGCCCCTACTTTCACGTCCCACTGGGGGGCTTTGCTGGTTTCTGTATTCTAATTACATGTAAAATTCTCCATCGTCCATCACTGCTAATTTCACATTCAGTTACATACCCGGCACATGGATTCTGAAACGCACGTGACCCGAAACACACATCTGACACATCTCTTCCCGCGTCCAGCCCTTCAGCGCTCCCGCACTCTGGGATGGCACCCCCCGCCCCGCACTGAGCTCGGTATTCAAGGCCCCGCCCGCCTTCAGACCCCGCTCTCCGGCTCACCCTGTTCCCACCGTCCTGCCCCACCAGCTCCTACTCACTCCTCAAAGTTCAGCTACAACGTCACCTCCTACTCGGCCCCCACAGCTTGAAAACTTCCTGCTTAAAAGCCAAGACTGGAAACAGCTCAAGTGTCCCCGGGCAGGCGGAAGGGACCGAGCGTGGTACCCCCATACGATGGAACACGACACAGCAGAGAAGGACAGAGCGACGGCTGCGTCAACGACAGAGCCACATCTCCCCACTCCATGAGACGGGCTGGGTCACCCTCTCCTGGAAGGGACGTGAGGCGGCTCGAGGATGCAGGGAAGCCCCAACCAGGGCTCCTCGGGCCTCGGTTTACTCCCCTCCGGGTCACTGTTCTGAAGAGGTAAGTCAAGGCGGGTTCAGAAAGGCATTTTCCTGCACCAACTAACCAAAGGCACCATGGGGAGCTGTTCATGTCTCCCCATGGTCACCCAGGACTGGGGATGCTGGGGCGTGGACAGGCCCCCTTACCTAGGGAGTGGGCTGCCGTGGTCTCAGAGCTGAAGAAGCGGCCCAGGCCGAGGTCACCAAGCTTCACAATGCCCGTGGCCGTGATGAACACGTTGGCAGGCTTGATGTCTGCAGGGGGAGGAGGAGGGGGTTGGTGTGGGATCGGAGGCCGGGGTGGGTGGGGAGGGGTTGGGTGGAGGGGAGGGCCCTTCATGTGATGGGGGCCCAGCCCTCAGTCCTGCTCCCTCAGGGCAAGGCTCCAGCCCTGGCTCTGCCCAAGCTGTAGGACCTCGGGAAGCTTAGCCTCAGTTTCCTCACCTGTAAAATGGGTCTAACTTCACCTACTTCACAGGGCTGCTGTGAGGTCTGGAGGGCAGGGATTTTGTGCTGTTGTCCCCTCTTTTACAGCTCTATCCTGTGCCTAGAATAGTACCTTGCACATAGCAGACACTGATAAATACACGTGGAAGGAATGAATGGAGGAATCAGTGAAGAAACCTACGGAAAGCACCCAGCCCCCTGCCTGGCACCCAGCAGGCTCCTTCCTCACAACTCGGGATGACGTCACCTTTCAGAAACACTCCTTTGTAGGTGTCTCATCTCCTTTGCCCAGCCAACTCCTACTATGACTTCAAAGCCCATATTAGAAGTTCCCTTTTCTGGGATGCTTCCTCTGCCCTCCCAGGCAGAGCGGGTGGCAGTACTGGAACTGGCCACGACTGGGCCGCCTCCCTGGCCAGCCCCTTCACCCCATGCTTGCTGCAACCCCCCCTGCGCTGGCCCTGGGCTGTGCTGGGGGCTGGAGATGACGTACTGAGCGTGCCCCCTGTTCCCTGGGGCCCATGTAACTATCTGGCATTTGGTGCTCCCACCATGGGGAGGCCCTGACACGGGGCACAAGCCCAGGGCCTTGCACACGCCCGTTCTCTGTCCCCCCTAAGGATAGGCAAGATGCTTGACACCCACCCATCTGGGGACTACAAAGGGGTCCAAATTCCTCACGGATGTCCCCTGAGGGGCAAGGAGGAGCCGAGGGGAACGCTGAGTCCTGGGGCCCCAGGCGCACCCAGCCGCCGCTGGCTCTGTGCCCCGCAGCTCAGAGGGCGGCACGTACCTCGGTGCATCACCCTGCGGGAGTGCATGTGCTCCACCGCGCTGCACAGCTGCACGAAGTACTTCCACACCGTCCTCTCGGGAATGAGCCGCTTCTGCTTCTTGAAGTACTGCGGGGGGACAGACAGACGACAGGCCTAGGTGACGGGCCGAGAGGAGGGCGTCCCGTCCCCGGCCGGCGCCCGGCACGCGGTGGGAGGTCAGGCTGCTGACCAAGCAGTAAATGTGGAATGCAGGGCGCTGTGTTCACATCTCTGCTTTGGTCCAAATCGCCCTCCGTGGCCATCTGTCCACTCCACCCAGCGGGCAGCTCCCTGAGGGCGGGGCAGGCCCGGCCCAGAGTGCATGTCCTGGGCGGCTTGGCTGAGTGGGTGCCTGGACTGCATCCCGAAGGCTACTCTCACACTTTTTCTGGACTCTCCCGGACACACGTCCATCTCCTCACTCTGCCTGACAGGCAGCTCCTTGCAGGAGTGGCCTGGTGTGGACTCTCTCTGCCCCCAGCACCGGCCTGGCCCAGGACGGCGGCACCCAAGACAGGCTTGATGGTTAAACACAGCTGCCCCACCTCCTCAGAGCTGGCAAACCTCAGCACCCATGATTGTTAACAAACGCGGCAAGAACCTCAAGAAAATGGGCTTGACATTCTCAAATGCACCCCCAGTTCCAACAGGCATTAATCTACTTCATTGCCTGAAAAAACATTTAATGCTCCAGAAAATAAAATAAAACAAAACAAAAACCAAAAACCACCCAGGCTGCACTGGAAGTAACCAAAGGTCCTGGCAGGAGTGAACTAGGAACACGTCTTTGTCCACAGTTCGATCAGCATCCCCCGGGTCTCCTGTGAGCCAGGCCGCGGTGGTGGTGATGCTGGGGGCAAGGACCCACACACCAGCAACTGGAGTACCAGATTTCTGTTCCGGGGCTTTTTGCTTCGAGCGACCGTCTTTTCCCAAAGCAGCCAGAGGTGAAGCCATGGGCCCATTTGTCAGGGCAGCCACTCTGGCACAGGGAAGATGGGGGTGGACCCAGGAAGCACTCCCAGCTTGGGAAGGGGCATGGGGTAGAAGACAGGACCTCAGTGAACATCTCCTAAACAGCTGCCACTCTGCTGGGCCCTACACAGGGATGACTGCACCCATCTTACAGATGAGGAAACTGAGGGCCACATAGTAGCTGGTAAGGGGCAGAGTCACAGGTCAACCCCAGGCCTTCTGCCTGGAAAGCCCAAGCTCTTAGCCCACTTCTAATGACACCAGTAACCACCTGATGAGAGATGAGCTCAGAGAGGTTCAGGAACTTGCCCAAGGTCACCCAGCTGGAGTGGCAGAGCTGGGATTGGATCCAGGCACCTCCAGCAGTGGGACAGTCACTGGCCTGGCACTAAAGCCCCGTGAGGCTCTTCCAAGGCTCCATCCTGGGAGAGGGACCTCACAGGTGAGCTGCCCCAGGCTCCCGGCACAGACCTCCCCCCCAGCACAGGACCCCTACTCCCCCCAGGCCACCCCAGGCCTCCAAGGTGGGCCGGGCTGGGTGTTATTTTCGCTGTAATGTTAGTTAATCCTCATTACAGCATTTATGTGGGGACGTGCACGGCTGCGAGGGGTGATTTTGTAAATGTCACGTCCTGTAAGCGCCGTGTGACATTTAGTGGGAAGGCGCAGAGTCTCTGGTGGGTTCCAGGGCGCCAGCAGCTCCCGGCTTCACCGTCTGTTGTAAATAATGCCAGCACCGTGGCTGTGGTGGCGCTGCTTGGCCCCTGAGGCTGCGGGGCCCTTGGGACGCAGGGCCTGCTGCTCAGCAGCCTCCCAGGTCAGCCTGGTGGGGCAGCCACGGTGTGGCTCTAGGCTGGGGCCCCAGCAAGGCCCTGTTCCCCTGGAAACCCGGAGGCGGCCGGAGAGTGTGAAAGGTCAGGGAAACCAAGCTCCCACCAAGCCCCAGGCACTGTGCAGGGTGCATTACAGACGGGGAAACTGAGGCACGGGGACCCACCCAAGGTCATCCAGCAGGCGTGTCTGACTCCAGGCCCAGGGTCTCTCTCCTGCCCTGCCTCTCCCACTTGCTGGAGGCAGCACCCAGCCAAGGTCTGCAGGGGAAGTGCAGGGAGCTGCAGCAGAGGGAACAGGAACAGGTGGGGAAGGGGAGGGGGAGGCGTGAGCAGCCCAGCGACCACAGGAAGGGAGGCACTGTGCCAGGTGAAGAGGAGGAGGAGGAGGAGGAGGAGGAGGAGGAGGAGGAGGAGGAAGAGGCGGGGGGGCCTGCGGCGCTGGGAGGCCGAGTGCTGCGCAGAAAGCCGGTGGGTGAGCGGCCAACTTGAACCTGAGTCAGGGCTGGTCTCAGGGAAGCCAGGGAACGGGCGCAGGGTGGGGGGTGGGGGGGCAGATGGGCAGAGGGACCCTCCACCCCAGGCCAGGCACCAGGGTGCTGGACACCCACGTGCCTCCCTCCTCTCTTTTGATTGGAAGAAGCTTCCCTGGCCCTGCGGTCCCCACACTGCCCTCCCCCATGTGTCCCATGGGACAGGTGGAAACTGAGTTCGGGGACGGGGGGATCTGATTTGCTCGGTCACCCTGTACCCCTAACTGCCCGATTCCAGCCAGGCTGCATGGATTGAGAGGCTGTGAGGGGGGTCTGGGTCCACTGGGGCCAATGGGGTACGGGACCCTCCCCGTGGGCCACCTCCAGGGCCTCTCCTTCATCATCTCCACTCCTCCTCTTGTTCTTCCCGCCCCGCCCCTCCCTCTGCTTGGCACCCAGACTTCCTTCTAGAATGCAAAGCTGACCATGTTTACTCCCTGCCGTGAGTCCCAGGAAGCTTCTCGCTGACCTCAGGGCAAGGTCCAGAATCCTGAGCCTAGACCGTGAGGCCCTGGGTGGTCCTCCCCGTTCCCTCCCCACCCCAACCCAGTGCTCTCCTGGACCAAAGTGCTTTGTGGGCCCCTGGGTGTCTCATCCCTCTGGGCTCCTGCACAAGCTGTTCTGCCACCAGACTGCAGGTCCCCCTCAGGTCTCTGCTCAGTGTCACTTCCTCCAGGAAGCCTTCCCTGGCTCCTGCAGGCCCCGAACTTGGCTTATTCTTGCTGGCTCGTGCCTGGTCGTTCACAGGTCTGCCCTCCCGTTAGAAGGCGCGCTCCGTGAGGGCAGCACCCATGCCGGCAGCACCCCCACGTCTCGGCACAGGGGCTGGCACACAGTGGGTGCTGGCAGCACGCATGTTCAGTGGGAGAACGACACGCAAAGGAGAAACAAAGTGGGGGGCAGGGAGAAGGAAGAACGAAGACATGACAGAGCACATCTGTTCCCACCGGGGACCTGCGTGCAGATGAACATCCCTGCAAACGCATTAATATGTCAACGAAAATATAAAAGCAGGAGATAACAGCTCCAGTAATGCCGCTTCCCACTGACGCCCGCATTCCTAGGAGCCAAATTTCAGAAGAGCAAGCGCTGAGCAATTGCTCAATCCCCAGCGCCCGGTGGGAAAGACAGAGGATCCATGTCTGGTCCTGTCTGCAAGCGTGACTGGGAGCAGGGTGGGGGCTCAGAAGCAGACAGCCTAGGCCGGGGAGGGAGGTGACAGGAGCCCACGACAGTGGCCTGCAGAGCCGGGTCGAGCCAGCAGGGCAGTGAGGGCCTTGAGGAAGAGGCAGGGAGCAGACCAAAGGGCTCAGGCCTGGGGGTCCCAGTTAGAGGCTGTGCTGTCTCAGGGAGGTGACTAAACCTCTCTGAGCTTTGTTATTTGAGGATAGTGTAGACTCAGTGAGTGATGCACGTGCTCCGCAGAGTTGTGGCCCACAGTAGGTGCTCCATCAGTGGGGCTGTGATGGTCCCTGAGTCCAGACTCAAGGTAGGCCTGGTGCTGGGCCCCAGGAGGTAGGGTGAGGGGGATGGAGTGGTGTAGGGCCTGCCATGGGATGCAGAGCAAGAGCCAGACCTGGCGCTGAGCCTGCCTATGGGTTGGCAAGTTGCTCAACCTCTCAGAGACCCCTGGCCTCGGCCATTACGTGGGAATGAAGATGCCCCTCAAGGGCTGGAGGGGCCCCAAGGAGGTCATCTCGGGGACGATGCCCACTGGAGAGTCCCAGGCTGAGAAACAGAGACCTGGGCCACAGGCACGGTTCTGTCCCCATGTTGCTGGCTATCCTCAGGCAAGTCTCTCAACCTCTCTGGGCTCAGTTTTCCCTGATGTAAAATGAGGCTGTTGGACCCACAGGACACATTCCCAGATTCCGTGAGCTGGGGTCTGACCTAACACGGGGTTCTATCCCAGCTCCTTCTTCGAGGCAGGAGAAGTGGCCATGAGCCCGTGGGCAGGCTGGGACAGTGGAGGCGGCCAGAGGGGTCCTCTTTGTCCATGGCTGGCCCTCTCCCAGCAAATGGGGACGAAGCCCAAAAGGGCACTCACTGGACACGGCTGAGGCCTGGGGGCAGCGGCAAGCAGGGCTGAGGGTCCCTGAGGACCCTCTGTCTGAGGCCAGAGTGGTGAAGGACTCAGGCTGAGGAGGGGCTGCCTGGCCCCGGGCGGCCCCCGGCCCCACCCCCGCCGACCTCACCTTGATCATCTGCGAGAGGTCGCCCGCATCGGCCAGCTCCAGCACGATGTTCAGCTCGTTGTCCTCGATGAAAGAGTCCAGGTACTTGATGATGTTCGGGTGGTTCAGTTGCTGCCCGGAGAGAGACAGAGGAGGCGGGACCAGTGGGAGACACTCCCCACTTCCGCTTCATGCATCAGGGGTTCAGGACAGAACTGCACCTCAAGATGCACCTCCACGCGGCTCCTCCCGGTATCCCTGGAGGCCTCTCCCTGTCTCGTGTCCCCACAGTCCACACCCACCCTCTCCCGAGGCTGCATCATGAAGCCCTGGTCCTCTCTCTCCCACCAGACTTGCAGCTCCATGGGGTGGGCTGTCCCTGAGGCCCAGGGCCAGGCTGGCATGGTGCTGGCTGCTGAGAGATGGACAACGGCCAGAGGGAAGGAAGGCAGAGGTGACAGTAAAGGGCCCACCCATGTAAGGTCCCCTTTTTGAATCTCTGCCGTCACGGCCCTTGCTCCCCGCACCCGGGGCCTCTCCGGGACCGGACACAGAACGAGTCTGAGTCTAGGGCCTGTCTCCCCCGCGGGGCTGCATCCCCTGTGTCTAGCACTCAGGGCTCAGAAATTGTGCTGAACACGGGAATCCATGAATCCACGCCTGCGTTCCAACAGGGCCGCCTTCCCGCCCACGGCTGGCAGCCTCTGCACGGGCAGGTTTTGGGTTTCGGGTCCTGGAATGGACAATATGAATGATATTGGCCAGGGACCCCTCTGAGAACTGTGTTCCCGGTGTTTTGTAGGAATCACCTCGTGCCCTGGCACATCCTGTTGACCTCCCGTGGGCAGGCTGGGGAGAGGGACTGGCATCCTGGAAGGAGGCTGGCATTGCCCAGCAGGCGTTATAACCACGAAGACAAGGGCTGCCTCTGACACACCAGGCGCCGCACTGCACCCTTCCAGCGCATCTTCTCACTAACCCCTGACACCTCTGAGGGCAGCACTGTTGTCGCCCCCCTTTACAGATGAGGAAACTGAGGCCCTGGGAGGTCGATAGCTTGCCCACGGTCACACAGCTAGTGAGCGGGAGTGTGCTCCCCTCAAGCCCACGGTAGATGGCACTCGGCTGCACAGCAGGCTGTGGAGGGACAGAACCCCCTCCTGCAGGCCCAGTTCATGCCGTGCTGGGCCTGTTTCACTCAAGGGGCTGCGGTCGCACATTCTGCACTCAGGGACCCGGAACAGGGGCCACCCCAGTGAGCGCTCACAAGTCACATCTGGCCACATCCCCCTGGCTCTCAGCCACTTCAGGGACTCCTCCGTCCTTCCCATGTTCAAGTCCCGCATCCTGAGTGTGGCATTCGAGGCCACCACAACCTGCGCTCCCCCCCGCCCAGTCCACACTGTCTGGGTTCCCCAGCAGGCTCATCTCAGCCTTCCAGAGTCCAGGATGGGACCCTGGCCTCCGCGGGGTTTCTTCTGGGCTCCCTGGCCCCTGGTCAGCCGGCATCACCCTGGACAGTCACCATCGGCTGCCCACCTGTTCCCCCACCGCCCGAGAGTCCTAGGGGTGGGACTAAGAGCCTAGGGCAGGGCCTGGTGGAATGAACCGCTAATCTGAAATCCCGCAGCTGTGGCTTCAGGAGGCGCCACTGTGAGCAGCAGCCGCACTTTACGGAAGGCTGCCGAGCCAGCTCTCTGCTCCGTGGGAGGGGAGGAGGGTACAGAGTGAGTGCCGACTATGTGCTCACCTGCACCAGACCCTCTTCAGATGTTACTGTATTCAATCCCCTCTATCCACCCACATCCTGTGAGGCACGTATTCTCACCACTGAGCAGATGGGCAAACTGAGGCTCCGGGAGGTTAAGTCACTTGCTTAAGGTCACATGATTCGTAAATGAAGACTTTAGGATTTGAACCCAGGCCTCCAAAGCCCGTACATTTCTCCTCCTCCATCACCTCTGAGATCCCAGGCGGAACCCTGGGCCTGGGGAGTAGGGAGGGAGCCCCAGGAGAGAGCAGCCCTGGGCCGGGGCCAAGGCTAGTCCAGAAAGTTCTGTCATCTTTGACGCTGGGGAGATCAGTGGGGAAGCCAGCGGGGAGGAGAAAAAGGACGACCACAGGCCACCCCCACCCCCACCGTGGACGGGCCTTAGCACGTCGTCTGTCCTCCATACAACCCCGTCCAGTGAGCCCACCTCAGGCTCAACCAAGGACTTCTGCCCGCGGAGGGACAGTCCCCAGTGTGCATCCTGCCTCCTCCTGTGGGAGGCCTGGGAAGAGCCCAACAGGATGACAGCCCCAGGGTCCCTCGAGCACCAGGAACCCTGGGCCACGCGCTTGGCTCTAATCCTCCAAGCTGGCTCTGCTGAGCCTCCCCACCAGGGAGCATCTTGTATGGCAGTGATTTGGGTGCCCTCAGGGGAAGGACTTCGGTGCCCGGCACTGCCATCCACAAGCAGGATCGACGTGGGGCCAGGACAGCCAGTCTGGGGGCACCGTGAGGCCTGGGCGAGGCGAGGTGGTGTCCACGCCCACCCAGCCACGAGAAAACAAACGAGCTGCTGCCCCCAAAAGGGTGTCGTTTCTGAACCTGACGGGCTATGGGCCGTGATGGCCATGACGTGGCCCAGCCTGGGGACCGGGCCACCTCGAGGAAGCGAGGTGCTCCCACTGGGCCCAGGGAACTCACCTTGAGGAGGCCGATCTCCTTGACACAGTCCTGCCTGGCCTTGGCATCCATCATCTCAAATATCTTGGGTGGGAGGAAGAAGAGAAAGCGTGGTTAAATCCCGGCACCCAGCGCCCACCCCGGGAGCCACGAGGACCGGACTTGTCCTGGCTCTCTCGCCTCCTTGCTGATGGACCCCCGTAAGGACAACGGTTCGCTCACTGGGTGCCCACCATGCGCCGGGGCTGTGCTGACCACTTTATGCCGAATCCTCACGGCAACTCCCACGAGGCAGGAGTTACTGTCACCAACTTACAGAGGAGACCAAGGCCCGGAGAAGTCCAGTGCCTTGCTGAGGTCACGCACCGCTAAGTGGCAGGCCAGAAAACATGCTCAGAGCCTCAGTCTTCCCCTCTGCAAATGGGGCCAACAGCCCGACCTCACAGGTGGTCGTGTGGACTGAGGAAGAAGATGCGGGCACAGCATGCCACACCGTGCCCCCTCCCACCCCGGCCCCGTTCATGCTCCTTCAGTGTGGGTCCTCCCAGCACATTCTGACTTATTTCCAAGGAGCCCCTCCTTGGAAGATGAGGAGCAGAAATGGGCCTTTTCTGAACAGAGGAGCCATCTCTCCTCCAGCGAGCTGGGGCCGCACGCGGTTCACAGATCAACAAGGGAACCATCATGCTGGGGGCTCCAGGCTGGCGCTCTTTGCCTGTCTCCCCACCCCATGACTGCGCCCGAGTTGCCTTTTCTCTCCTGGGCCTCCTCTGCCCAGGCTGTTCATTTCATTCTTTAAGGACAAATGAGCAAGTCGAGGGCCTTGGGAAGCTCTGCTGGATTATTTAAAGCTGTTTCCTGCAGCAAAGCAACATTCAAACGGGCCCAGTGGCTCTCGCTGAAATGCTCCCTGGCTAGACTTTGCTGCTTAAAACCGTCCGCTTGACCCCCTTCTTCCATTCAGGAGGGGCGCGGAGGTCAGGAAGGATGCTCGAGCCCAGAAGCGGCCAGCGAGTGCAGCCCCCAGGGTCAGCTGGATGCAGGTCTGAGCCTCAGCTGCCCCTTCACGTCTCTGCACTGTTTTCCTCATTGGAAAAATGGGATGATAATCCCCACCCAAAGGACTGCTGTCAAGCTTCTCCGAGCTCCTAGCACAACCCAGTATACAGCAGGTGCTCAGTGCATGCTCATTTTTCCTTTCCATTATGGCTCACAATGAGCTTTCATAAACACGGAGTCCACCTGATTCTCTCCATAGCCCAGTGAGGTGGATACTAATTTCCCTCATTTATAGAGAAAGGGGAGGGGAGGGAGGGAAGGGGAGGGGAGTGGAGGAGGGAGGAGGGGAGGGGAGGAGGGGAGGGAGAGGAGGGGGAAGGACTGGCCCAGGGCCACAGTGTTTAGACACAGAGGCCAGCTCCTGTGATGCGGCTTTGACCCCACGGGGTCGGCGGCTCACCTGCACCTTCTTCAGAGCCACCGTCTTCCTGTCCAGCAGGCAGGTGGCCTTGTACACCTCGCTGAACTGCCCCCGGCCTATCTTCTTCTCGATCTGGAAGTCTGCCAGTGAGCAGCGGAAAGACAGGGCGTTCGGGTGCCTCTGGAGGGGAGGGAGAGAGGGCATCAGTGAGCAGCCAGGCTGGAGTGGAAGGCTGGACCTGGGCAGCCAGGGGCCACTGCCCCTTCCAGAACCCCAGTGACCCCAGCAGCACCCCTCTAAGGTGCAGGAGGGACTTTGGTCACCAACCCCTGTCAGAGCCTCCATCGCCCTCCTCGGGGCTCTCCACACGGCTCCACTTGATCCCCGCAATGACCCCACTCTGCAGATGAAAAACAGTCCACCAACTGGTCTCCTTCACAACACGGTAGCCATCCCCCAATATCTGATCCCTCGGGAGGTGGCTCGCTTCTGTCTGTCTCCCGCCCCCAGAAGGCTGATGGTGGGGCCAGGGCCTCGCTGCCTCGTTTACGCCTGAATCCCTTATGCCCAGGTCGGCACCAGCAAGCAGAGCAGGTGCAGTAAACATCTGAAGGAGTGATGTGACGTGCCTGGCCAAGATCACACAGCTCGGGGGGACCCCACGGCCCTCCACGTGTGACCCTCAACCCCAATCCCAACCCTCCAATGCAAGTCATCATAAGAAGTGGCAACTTCCTCCTGGGGAGGCCATTCCCATCTCAGAGATGACCAAACTGGGGTTAAATCTGCAGCCTCACGTTCTGAGCCCATTCTTTGGATAAAATGCCCCCTTTATGGTGATGAGAAGAATCCAGAGGCTTCACGATGACTCTCCAGGCAGCAGCACAGAAACCCAAGATTAAACTGTAGGACCTGCCCAAGGATGGAGCTGCCAGGTGAGGTAGCACTGGCCAGCCCCCCCTCCATGACACACATGCAAACACGCTCTCGGGGAGGGGGGGGGGAGCCAATGCTGGAAGGGAGAGGAGAGGGGCAAGGATACCACGCCTCTGGTCTGCCCCTTGTCAGCATGGAGAGAAGGGCCCTGTTGTCGCCCAGTGACAGATGAGGAAACTGAGGCCCAGGGGGTCGGCCCCGCCCACGTCACACAACATTCAGCCTTCCCCGATGGTTCTGGGCAGAGACCTGACCCCTCCTGCTGCAGCCCCCACTTGCCACTCTGGGGTATGGGATCGCCGACCCTGGGGACCCTCCCCAGCTGGGTGGTGACATGAAGACAGGGTCTCAGTCATCGCCGGATGCTTCATGTGTAGTGGGTGCGCAGAAATGTTTGTGGGGTTCAGTCTGGGGAGTGGGGGTGGGGCGAGAAACATGGAGAGCCGCTGAAGCAGGAGCAGCAGCTGAATCCTCTGACGTGAACACGTGTCTTCCAGACCTGGGTCAGAAGCGTCCAAGACAGGGGAGGATCAGGTATTTTATTGGGCTGCATTCTGGAACTCTCCCTCACCCGGAATACCAACATTTAGACCAAGAAGCCCCGGAAGAAGCCTTGGGAACCTTGTGTGACTGGGAATCGAGTGTAGGGCCAGCAGCCTGGGTCTCCCGCTGGTGACCTTGGGCAGTTACACTGCCACTCTGTGCCTGTTTCCTCATCTGTGAGGTGGAGGGAACAGAAGCACAACCCTCTGCGTCCCAGAGGGTTGCAGTGAGGATCACGGGAGGCCGCTGAGCCTGCACACAGCAGGTGCTCAGGGGCCGCTGTTGTTACTGACAGGCGGGGGCAGGGCAGGAGCGAGAGGCCCGGGGCCCTGAGCGGCTACTCCAGGCCCCGCTCCCAGCCGAGGCCCAGCTCGGTGAAAAGGAAACCCTATCAGGCCCCTCCTGCCAGGAGTGACCATCCTGCTGCCTCCTTCCCTCCGCAGGATAAAAGGTGGGCCGACCTTGACCCGGGAGTCCTGAGACACAATTACCTCCTGCGGTGGGAGATGTGAAGACACTCCTGCCTGCTGCCGGAGTGGGAGGGAGGGCTGGTGGAGGAGGAAGACGATGACCTTTTCCACCATGTGCGCTGTCTGTCAGGAATGTTCTTCAGGGACAGCAATTAACCTACCTATATATTGAGCACCCACCTAAGAAGAGCGAGCAAGCATTTATTGAGCACTTACTGCGTGCGGAACACTTCCCATGACCCTGTGAGTGACGTCATTGCTGTCCCCATTTTAAGAAACTGAGGCTCGGAGGGGAGGCAGTGATCTGCTTCAGTCCCCACGGTGAATAATGGCAGGGCTGGGATTTGAACTCGGGGCTGGGGACTCCAGAGCCTATGCCCTTTGCACTGTACCATGTGGCCTCCCAACGCAGAGTCTGCCTCTGTGTTTCCTTCAAGACCCCGTGACTAGCAGGCCTGTGCTTCCTGCTTCAGCCCCATTTCTTTCAGTCACCTGAGCCCCACCCTGTCCCCCGACCGTGGGCCTCTCCAAAGGTGGGCCCCCCAAAAGTGAGCAAATGCTTTGGGCATGTTTGTTGAATGACACAATGGAACACCCTCAAAACAGCCTGGTGCACCGTGGGACTTCGTGACCCAGCCATT
This sequence comes from Tapirus indicus, assembly GCA_031878705.1. Classification (NCBI taxonomy): domain Eukaryota; kingdom Metazoa; phylum Chordata; class Mammalia; order Perissodactyla; family Tapiridae; genus Tapirus; species Tapirus indicus. The sequence goes on along the minus strand of CM062929.1, from coordinate 27,785,199 downwards.
GTCCCTTCTATGAGTGCAACTGAAGTCATACATCTTCAGAAAAAGGCAACTTTCTGGGCACTTGGAGGAATCACACATACTCAGGAAAATAATGACAAGCTGTCATGTATTAGGCACCTACTATGTGTCAGTTACTGTACTAGCTGCTTAGACAGATTTTTTAACGTAAATCTCCTAACACCCTGTAAAGCGAGGCTTATTAATCCCATTTTATAAATAAGGAAACTGAGGCACGGTCACATAGCTAGTCAGTAGGGAGCTGGGACTTGAACTCCCTGATGATCTAGAGCCAGCCGCACTGCTGGGTGACATGGGGCAGGGTCCCTCCCCTCTCTGGGACTCAGTTTCCCCTCTGGTACATGAATAGTTTGGAGGATGTGACTCGGTCCTTGCTCTGGGAACACTGGGCTGCTTCTCACTGTGACGAGTGGGAAGTTGGCTGGAGTCCCAGCACTCTCTGCCACCCCAGGGATGTGCCCCAGAGGCCTCGCTGACCCGCTCCACAGCCACCCAGAAGCTCCCCAAGGACGTGGGTGACATCTCAGCCGGCATCGCTGAGACTCCAGCTGCATATCTGCATATGCAATGACAGATTTGCATTTCCCGTCACAACCCATTTGACCTAATTAGAGGAATGAGCTCCTGCGTGGGGGAGGTTACGGGGCAGCAGTACTTGTGTGAGGGGGCACAGTCCAGGCCACCACTGCCCTTGCAGGGGCTGGGATGGGGCCCTGTCCCAAGGTGGCCTCTGATCAGGTCGGGGGCACCATGGGACACGGGGCTCCTGGGCACAGCTGCCTGAGCCAACCAAGTCCCGACCCCGATGTAACTCAGGGGCGCTGAGTGGAAAAGGAAAAGGTGAACTGAGTTCTTGCCCAAAAGGTCAGGCCCCTTTCTGTTGCTGTCTGACCCGTCCTGGGTCAGCCGAGTGAGGTCATCCACAAGGAAGGGACGAGGGGACATTAGTAGCACCAGCCCCAGGAGATGAAGCTGGTGGAAAGGGCCTGGGGAGCTCTAACCTGCGGGCAAACTCAGACCTGGCCCCAGAACAGCTCACACAACAGCGGGTCCAACAGTAACAATCCTGACGGCCTTTCCGAAAGCCGCTCATCGAATGTTCACCACCCCGTTTGTCTGGGACCCCATGCTGGCTCTGGGGGAAAATAAACACAACTCCTGGGGCACAGGTTGGCAGAGGAGTGACCCCGTTCTGGCTGTCAGTTGGGACACTGACACTGAGGCCCAGAGGCTTGTGTTCAGATCCCAGCTCTGCCACTTCTTGGCTGTGGGCCATGGGTAAGCCCTCTGGGCCTCAGTTTCCTCGTCTGTACAGCAGAGATGACGGCGCTCCCTTCAGAGGGGTGCTGGGGCTTAAACAAGAACAAAAGCACTTAGGAGAGGGGCTGGCACATGGGAAATGCTCTGTTTGTTGTTATCATCGGTCCTGGCATTGGAGAGCGTCTGCAAAATGGCTGCACCTATTCCTAGGGGCTGGGGACGAGCTGAGGCAGGGTGTGCACAGCGCCTGGCCTGGTGGGTGCCCGGCCCAGGGAACAAGCAAAGAGAGTTCTCAGCTGCTGTTATCAGAATCACCACCGTCCCCACCCCATGGAGGGTCTGCACTGGGGGTATTTCCAGCTCTCGGCTCTTTAGCTGTGAAAATGCAAATGAATTTTAAAGTATAAGAATAAGATCCATGATGTACTGTTTCCTTAACACTCACCAGGTTGAGTGCCACACTGGGTGATTAAAGTACACCATCTCACCGAATCTTCACAGCCCCATTTCACAGATGAGGAAACTGAAGCTCAGAGAGGTCATTTACCCAACATCACCCGGCTGCAGTAAAGCAGGGAGGCTGACATGCCCCTGTAGCCTTTTGACTTCACCGTGCCCAGCGCGAGTCATCCAGGACTGTTTGTCAAAGGACTGTGCTAGACAATGGGCTCGCCTCGTCCTCCTTTCTAGGGCTGCGCTGCGGGCACTGGAAGCCATTTCTGACTCCTCATCCCTCTTCCCCAGGGTGGGAGTCCCTTAGTTCCCCCTCAGAGGTGGAGGAGATGAGGTGGGGGGGCGGGAGGAGGCAGCAGGGATGCTGATCAATGCTTTGCTGCCAGCCGCAGTGGGCCTGAGGGAGGAGGCCTGTGCTGCCCGGGGAGGACACATGATCTGAGAGAGAGGAGGAACCTCTGGGAGCACATCCCTGGAGAGCTGGAGGAATCTGGTGGAGCCAGGAGCCAAGGAGATGGCCGAGGTCCCTGAGTCACCTCCACCTGCCCCTCCAAGAAATACCACTAGCTTCTCAGGACCACCCCAGGACACCCCCACCCCAGAAAGCTTGGAGAAACCCAGCTGTCTTCTCCAAGTCAGATCAAATTAGGCCACAAACACCCCCCAACCCTGTGCTAATTTGAGTTTAAAATGTTTGAACCACAATAAGCCTCAGCCATCGACAAATCCTTTTTTTTTCTTTAAACAGGAGCATAAAATTACATGTTAAAAGAATAAAAATGCATTCGCCCAATTAATTTTCTGAAATCTCATTAAAAAATTTAGCCTGACTAAGTCAGACTTCTGACCTGAATTTTAATCATCTTTACACTGGATGGGTCTTTTTTCCCTGATATTTGCAATGCATCATTAATTTTAAGGCAACCCTTTCTATGATTTTAAAAAGCACATTTCATCAGAATGACATTTCCAGTAAACGAATTTCACCTTTAAAGACATCCGACATCGTGCGTTGGGAACTTCTAACGGATTCGGGATGTGTGTATAGTGACGCGCTTTAAATCTGTGTTGCACAGAGGAAGGGCACGATTTACAGAGTCCATATCGTCAGACGCTTTACGAGGCCAGCCCCACTCAGGTCTTCACGATCTGGCTAATTTCAAACCCAAGCCCATCTCCCCTCTCGCAGATCTAGTGGCAAAAGATGCACTGTGGGGCCACAGGGCCTGGAGTGACCCCTGGTTCTACTCCTTAATAGCAAACCGGACACGTCACTCATCTCGGTTTCCTCCCCTGCATGTGGAGTTCTGAGTGAGGCCTCCTTCCTTGAGTTGGGGGGAGGACTAACTGAGGAAAGTGCCAGGTGTCATACTCTTGGTAGAACCACCACCCGACTGTCTCTCCTGGGAAGCCACCCTCCGCTCCTCGGGCCACCAGCTCCGGGGAACAGTGAGGGAGACTCACAAAGCCTGGAGGACGCCTGACAACAAAGCCTAAATTCATCTTCATTGCAGCGGCTCCCCCAGGACGATCCTCATTAAGCAAGCTAGAGAAGGCTCAGCCGAAGCAGACGGATGAGAGGATCCAGAACCAGCTCCGGAGACTAACAAGCAAAGGCTAGAGGGGTGAAACAGTCAAGGGCATCAGCCACCAAGCCAGGAGGCTGGATCCGTCCCTGGCTTCCCTCTCCCTCATCCCTTCAGTTACCGCGTGCAGTTGGTTTTCCCCCTGGAAGTCTCTGGAAGCTTCCTTCCCCGTGTCCGGCCCCTTTCAGGCCGAGGCATCATCTCCTCGCCTCCTCCTGTTTTCATCTTACTTGTGCCTCAAGCCTCAGCCACCAGCGATCTTTCTAAAACCCAAACTCTCTGGTCAACTTAAAACCCATAATGGGCCCCCACTGCTATAGATTCAATTCCAAATGACAGAGGATGGATCCCAGGCCTGTCATAACCACCAGTCATTCTACCTAATCTGAGCACGGTATTCACCTACCTAACCCGACTGGTCCTACACCTTCAGTTCAGGCTCTTTCTTCTTCCTGGAACATCCTCCTCTCCCCGTCCTGCCCCAAACTCCTGGTTATTGTCAGCCCCCTTGTCACCTCCTTTCTAGAGCTTTCCTTGTCCCACACCAAAGCCCCAGGCAGAACTAGCCACCCCATCCTCTGGGGTCCCTCAGCATCTGTCCGTCCCTCCACGGGGGCTTCCCGCTCTCGCACTGGCTTTATCTGCTCATACGTAGGGCTCCCCAGCAGACCCACAGCAGGGGGCTGAGACAAGTGCTTGCTGAATTTACAACGCTTAGCAAACACTTCTTGAATTTTAATGGCAGTTAATATTTGGTCATTAAATCTTATCTACCTACAATCGTTGCTCTGGGAAGATTTTCATAAAGATTTTGGCCTGTGCAATGCAGACCTAGCCACAGCTGTCCCCATCCCCTGCAAAGTCATGCACATTCCTCTCTCTCTGAACAGTGCTGAATATAACCGAACTTGGCACGTCCCAGCCAGGTTTGCAAAGACTTTCCAGATGGAAGACACATCAGCCAGGGCTTTCTCCTTCTTGGAAATTCATGTGGTTCTTAGTGGGTCAGCTGAGCCTTGCATTTCATTCCTGATGAAAATGTTCTGAAGCAAATTGGTAAAATCACAAAGCACGGGGGCGTTTAAGCTGTTTTTCTCAACTCCATTCATTCATTCATTAGAAACCTCAATAAAAGCAAGCACATTCAACACACTCAAGTATACATGAATTTCACATATGATTCTGCTGGGTTCAGTAAACATATTTTCATATGCTGACAGCTCTCAGAGCTGGAAAGCTCCTTGAAATGAATAAACCACTAGCCTTAGGCATAGAGGATTAAGAAAAACCAAGTTTGAGTGTTTGCTAAATTGTTCTTTCTACACTGGGGGTATTTCTAGCTCTGGGCTCTCTAGCCGTGAAAACTAAAATGAATTTTAAAATGTAAGAATAAGACCCACGACACATCGATTCCTTGACACCCACAACGCTGGATGCCATGCTGGATGTTTAGAGTGCACCATCTCACTGAGTCTTCGTGGCCCATCTTGCAGATGAGGAAACTGAGGCTCAGAGAGGTCATTTACCCGGAGTCACCTGGATGCTGAGGGATGGAGTTGAGAACCGAACCCAGCCTGGTCCAGAGCACAGCCTTCTTGCCGTGGAGCCTGGCTCCTCTGAGGATGATTTCAGGGAAACAGCAGGGCTTCCTGCCATAAAGGAAAATGCCTCTGCCGTCAATTTGAGATGTTTCTATGTCCCGAAACAGGCAAGATTCGGGCTGTGATGTCTCCCCAGACGGTGTTTAAATACCAGTGCTTCACAAGGAGAGAGCAAGCGCCTGACTGTCCTCATTCCCGCCCCAACCTGCAGCAGCCACAGTGTCAGCCCTGCTGTGCGCCCCGGTTCTGCAGACCCAGCCAGATGCTGGTGGGACTGGGGGCATCTTTGCCCGACAGCCGCTGCCCAACACCGAGTAATCGTATCTAATTACACTTAACTATGTCATTACCCACTCCAACACGTGCAACGAGACGCCGCGGACGCTGCTGCCACCTCCTCGCCTGCTTTGCGAAATAATTACGGGGCTCTCTCCTCTGCCAAATGAGGCTGTAATTAACCCTAATTGCTCAAAATGCAACTGGCTAATTCTGGGAGATTAATCAAGGGGGACTCAATTGTTAGTGAATGACTTAATATGACAAATTGCTACATTACCCGAGGTGGCCCCGCTGCCCTCAGCCATCAGAGATGTCCTGGTAGACTCTGGACCAGCAGTGCCCACGGGCTCCCCAGCTTTCTGGGATCCACCTCCCCAAATTCCACCTAGGAAATGGGCCCCTGCGTCCCAGCCAGTAACAGGAATGGAGAGAACAAATAGCACAGATGCCCTGGGACTCTCTATGCACTTGTGTGTATGTGTGTGCACGCACTGCATGTGCGCATATGCACACACACACACAGTGTCTACTGGTTCACATGTTGCCTCTGCATGAATCGACATACGGGCTCCTTCCCTTGGGCTGTTGCAGCTCTGAACCAGGGAGCACGGCTTGATTGAGAGCTCAGGTGCAGGGGAAGGATTTCAGACTCACCTGTCTCCTTGGCCAGGCACCTTATGCAGTGCATAACCTGTACAACTATACATGGCAACCCTGCCCAGACAGGTCAAACACCAACCCACCCGAAGTCCTCCAACAGGATCTAGGCAGTTAGAAGCTGTGACAATCCTTCTATGGCTCAGGACGGTGGCTGTCTCTGAATCTCCTCCTGATTTGGATCTCACAGCCCGGGGACAAATGCCAACCCTGGACAATTGCTTTTCATCATTCCAGGCTGCCCGCAGGACCCGACAGCATCTGGCCCTGGAGGACCTGCCCAGCTAAGCTCTCTGTCCCCTCTAGGCCTTTGTATGCCACTTCCTCGAGGAAGCCCCTCTGGTCCCTGGTTCAGATCAGGTGCCTTGTTGGAGCTCCATGGGCCCCTGAGTTTCTTCTGCCTTCTTTCTTATCCTTCCCTCCGGTGAGGCTGTGCACTCCTTAAGAGCAGACGTGGGTCTGGCTCACACACAACCATGTCCTGGGTGGGTGCATTACGGGTACCTAGAGTTCACTAGCTTGTAGGCATGGAGGGGTTCCTCTGTGCCCGGCCGGGGATGGTGGGCCCGGCAAAGCCCCGCCCTGCAGGATTCTCTGTCTAGGAAGGGAGGCAGACCCAGGAATCAGTCCCCCACGATGTGATCGTGCTGACTCAGTGCCTGTGCATCGGTAGGAAGGCAGCACAGAGGAAGGAGAGGGTGGAACAGGAAGGCTCCAGAAGCAGTGGCGTCTGGACCGAGGCTCAGGGGAAGAGCCAGGGACGGCAGTCCAGCCCCAGGGAACAGCATGTGCCAAGGCATGGGGTGTGCGAGCAGCTCAGAAGCCCAGAAGCCACCTTCAGAGAAGCTGCAAAAGGCTGACTGGCTCTCCAAGGATCTACAGAGAGGGTGAGGAAACCAGTGTCCCTGAAGCTCTGCTGGCTCTAGATAAAGAGACTGAAGAGGGCCAGACATAGTTAACACCAAAAAGCGAGGCAGACTCTGGCTCAGAGTAAGCAAGCACTTTCTGACCCCAAGCACACCCTGCCTGTTTTCCTGCACCCCTCACCCTCTCTGTGGGGCCTCCACAATTCCCTCTACATCGGCCCTTCTAATCAGTGCTGATCCCTCTGAGATAAAGTTGTTCCATGCACATCGAAGCCCCCCAGGGCAGGACCAGAGCCTGGCGTCCGGCCCAGAGGAGGCCTCTCTGAGTGTTGCTGAGTGAAACGAAGGGCTGATGAGGTTAGGCAGTGAGCTCTCTCCCACTCGGGGAGCATTCAAGAAGAGGCCCTGTCTAGCGGCTTCCTCCAGTGGCCGGGATGAAGCAGCCAGGGATCCGCGTTCCTTGGAGAATCCCAAGGCACGAGAGACAGAGGAGAACGGCTTACCTGTGGGTCAGGAGGGTGTGCAGGCCCCAGGGCATGGCAGAGGTTGTTCGGGCTCCCTCCGTGTGGCATGTGGCTGGGCTGTCCTGCCATTCTGCATGCCAGCCTCACAAGGGCACGGGCTGCAAAAGAAAATGAGGGCTTTCTTACATGCAAGCCTGCTCACTTTCTCCTCGCACAGGCCCTTGGACGGAGGAGGTACTTTCACTTGCCCCATTTTACAGACGTGAGAGCTGAGGTGCAGAGCAGGCAAGTAACTCGCCCACAGTCACCCACCTCAGAAGCAGCAGGGCTAGGACTTGACACCCCACGTGACACACTTTCCCTCCATTATGCTGTCCTGACTAGGTTGCTAAGATTAAGCTCATCGGATAGAGGGGGAAACTGAGGCTCTGTGCTGGGAAAAGTCTAAAGCTGGGCCCCCAGCCAGATTCAACCCCACATGTGCTGACTCCAAAGCCTTATTCTTCCCACATCACTGCCCTCCACGCCTCTTAGGGGGCAGTTCTGCACCCCTGGTCCCCATCATCACCCCCACATAAACCCAGGTTGGCAGCCCGGGTGTGAGGAGGGAGCGACCATGGGTCAGACTACAAACCGCAGGTGCAAGGAGCCCACATCCCCATCCTTGCTGGGCCCTGGTGCACCACACACTGGGAAGGCCAAGGGCACGGGTCCACTCACAGTCCAGCACGAACCTCCGGGCAGGGGCGGAGCCCTCAACCTTCAGAGCTTGGGCTACCACATCTAAGGCCCGGGGAGAGCCATGGACGCTAGTCACCAGCTGCCACAGTAACTGGAGCCACTGTCTCTGAGTAAGCACCATGTGCCCAGGCCTGGGCCAAGGGCCATCTATCACCCCCAATATCACTTCCACTCCTGGTGTGACAGACAGCCTCTGCCGGCCTCCCCAGCAGACAAGTGCCCTGGGGCAGGGCCGGGCTCAGACACACAGAAGAAGCTGTACCACCCGAGAGGAGGGCCAGCACGCAGCCACCGTGACCCTCCTGGATGCAAGGGAAGAGCCCCCCTCCTTGGGAGGAAAGCCCTTCATTTCCGCACAAGCTTCTCTGCAGCACTTCCCACGTCCAGGACCAGCCTGGGTGCCCACAGGGCTGCCGAGGATGAAACGGGCTGATGCCTGAAGACACCCAGTGCAGTCCTCGCACATGGTGAGGCCCCCCGCAGTCTGGCTGCCACTACTCTACCAGCCCCTGCCCTGGCTTCCCAAGGGCACCTCTCACTTGACACATCCCAAACAGAACCCCCAGGCCTGGCCCAGGCTACTGGAGCAGCATCTATACACTCTGGAGAGCCAAAGTCCCCAGGAATTGATAGCCCCCCGGACGGGGTGAATATGAAAGCCAGTCCCCCCGCCTCAGGTCAGGACACTCTGAGGTGTAACTCACACTCCACATATCTGGTGGGACCAGTGGATTTGGTCTGAGATGGCACCCCGGCTTGTCTGCCTCCCCCACTCCCTTATGGTGTCCCCCCACAGCCTCATCCGCGGAACCCAACCTCAGACATCCTGTCTCCCTAGACGGACTCCGCCTCTTGCAACCTTTAACCTGGCCATCTGCACCCCCAGCCATCCCCACCAGCCAAATCCCAAACTGAGAGCCTTCCCCCAGTCCGTGGGTCAGCAAGCCCTGCTGCATGCACCTCCTAGGTAGACATCCCCTCGTTAACAGGAGTGTTCTGGGCAGTGGGACAGGAGTAAGCACCAAGTAGGGTTGTTAGAGTCAGTGCCCTGGAGAGCTGGTCACTGTGTCTTGGGCTGTGAATCCCTCTTCCTCCCTCCTTACTGTAGTTTTTTTCCAGCTTCAGTGGGTGTCGGGCCAACCCTCCCAGGCTCAGGATGTCTATGACGCCCTTTGACCTGTCAAAGGATTGCCCGCCAAGCTTGACCCTCGGCCTTCCCGGCTCTGCCCTCAAAGACACGGGACCTCTCTAAAACCTGCATGGGGCGTTCAGCACTCACTCTCCCTCTGTGTCCTCAGGGCAGGCCCACCTCCTCCCTCACACACTTTTCATCAGCATTTTGGGGTAAAACTGCTCTACAGCATACAAAGAAGATGGCAGAAAGCGAGGCCACCTAGAGCAGATGGCACAGTCTGCAGATCACACACAACTCAGGCTGGCAAGGGAGCCCTCGGCTCCGAGAGCCTCCTGCCCAGCACGGCCGGCTGGGGCGGTCTCCTGTCTGTGAAACTGCCCGAACTCAACCAGTTTTGACCCCCACACATGGCATTTTATGTGGTTCGTCACAATGTATATAGATAAATAGGTAGATCTCTTGCTGTTTCTTTTCTCTCTTATCTCGAATCGGTGTGGTGTGGAGGGCATTATGGGGGTGTGCCTGCCCGTCTGAGGCCTCTCTCCCTCCCACACCCCTGCGTCTGCCCCAGGGCAGGCCCCGCCTCCCCCTGGCCCTCTGCGTCTCCAGGGCCTGGTGCCCTCCCAGCCAAGCCTTGCTCCTCCATGTGGGCCACTGAGGCCACTCCCTGAAATGCACTGGGGCCACAGCCCCCTCCGCACCTCCCCGCCATCTGTGCCTGAGCTCCCACGCTGGAGCACACCCCCAGGGTGACACAGCGAGGAGCCGGGTACGAAAGCCCCAGGATAAACAGATAAACACGAGCAGGTTTCCAGGCAGCGCTGTTCTCAGGAGGGAAACGTGTGTGACAATAAACCAGACACAGAGGGAACAGAATGGAAAATGCGCGTGAATGTGAAGATGAAACCGCAGACTCCTGCAGGCTCCGCAGCTGCTTCGGGCTGCACCCCCAGACCCCTCGGGGTGACATGTTCACCGTCCTCTGCCCCTGGGGGGACCTCTGGGGAAAGGCTGGAGGAGAACTGTCTCCAGCGAGAAGGTTCTGTCTTTATCTCAGAAGGCACCAGAGCGGCCCGCAGGCCAGGCTCCCGCGTGCACTCGCTCACCTGCCCACCTGCTCACAGATGTCACGTGGACTGGAAACCACGGCACACCTGTCTCTGGTTCCCCTTCCCTCGTCCCACCTCACCAGCCTCTTGGGGCAAGCAGGCCTGGGCCTGTATCTCGACCCCGTTACTCCCCGGCAGGGACCCTGGGCAAGTCACAGTGGGCGGAAACCTAGTAGGTATTTGAGAATGTCATTCCCCACGACCCACGTGGCAATCCAGCATCTGGGCCCAGAGGCAACAGCCTGCATGCTCTCAGGAGCTCAGCCAGGCCTCACACACAGCTCCGGGACGTGAGGGGGGGCCTGCCTCATCAGAAATAACATTAGTAATAGCTGTGGGCCCCTGTGATGCTGGGCCCTGCTCCACGCACTTCTCTAGGAGCCCATCTCATTTTCACAACAACTCCGAGACGTGGGTTCTGTTACTGTTCCATTTTCCAGGTGAGGAAACTGAGGCACAAGGAGTTTAAGACATCTGCCCAGATCACAGGGATCACAGGTAGTGGAGCCTGGGTTCAAACCCATGATGGCATCTCTGCCCAAAAGCACTGCGCGGCGCTCCTCATAGGCTCTTACTGGCAAAACATCATCTTCCTTTCCAGTGGCTCCTGTGGAACAACCCCCTCCACTCAAGAAGGGGGCCTGTGCTGAGGGGGCAGGGGGAACCCCAGGGCCGGTGGGCCACGGGGGGCCCCATGGACAGGAGGCACCAAGCTGATGTTGCACTGCTGTCAACGGCACCTTTCCTGCCAACCCCCCGGCGCTTTGGTAAATTACTCTTCTTAGAGCTGCTTTGTCCGGAGCCTAATGGAAGCTGCTGCACCACGTCCCCCAGTGAGGAGGAAGGGCCTTTGCTCCAGGAAGGAAGCAGCCAAGGAGGACTCTGCAAGTCACAGAGAGGGTTACTACCAGGGGGAAGGAGGAAGGGGCGGGGGGAGGGAGGAAGGTCATGAAGCTTCTCTGAGTGTTGCCAGCAGGCCAGCTCTCTCCCATTCATCCTGGGGCTGTTGGTAGACCCATTTTACAGACGGGGAATCAGGCTCAGAGAGGGGAGGCTCGAGGTCATGTTGCGAGCAAGTGATAGAGGGGAGATTTGAACCCAGCTCTCACTGACTCCAAAGCCCCTCCTGGCTCCAAGACAGCCACCGCCTCTTGCGGCTCTCCAGCGGTGTTGGATTTCAGAGCATTTGCATTCTGTTTGTCTACACCCCAACAGAAACCCAACCACTTTACCCTGGAAATTCCTGCCAGAAACTGCTTCCTAGGGAGTTCAGATGCAGAAAGACCAAGGCACAGAGATTCGGAGGGGTGAGACTCGGAGAGCAGGGAAAAGACCCTCAGCACGCGCAGGCACCTCCAGGGAATATGGGAGCTGCCTGTGCCCAGCGGCTCCTGCCAACAGAGCAAAACAACGAGGCCCAGGCTGCCAAGCCCAAGTCAGGGGCCAAGAATCTGTGGAATGCGTGACCCGGGCCGCAGGCCACACTGAACGCCACCTCACAGAGGGCCTTTCTTCTGCAGGGAGCAAGGGCCCTGCACTTCCCTCTGGATGCACAGTGCGGCTTCCCAGCCTGGGTTCCCGAAGTGTGTGTGTCTACCAGCCGCCCGGGGACGGGATCAGGACGAGCCCAGGGGTTGATGCCTAGGGCCTGTTTGGGAGCCCGACTGCCTGGGTTCAAATCCTGGCCACACTTCCTTTAACCATGAAGTGTCTCCATTTCCTCATCTGGAAAAGGGGCTAATAGTGAGATCTCTCTTTAGGGGTCACTGAGTGGATTAAATGTGTTACCGGATGTAAACTCCCGAGAACAGAGCCTGGCATGTGCGCAGGGCCCTCTGAGGTGTTAGCTGCTACAGTATCATTAGTGCAAACCCTCACCGTGCAAGGGAGGAGTGATCGCCTCCATATGACAGATATGGGAACTGGGGCTCAGAGAGGGCCAGGGACTCGCCCAGGGTCACACAGCTGGTAAGTGACAGAGCTGGGTTGGAGCCCAGATCATGCTCCGTCTACCACACTGCCTGGCCTCTTTGGAATCATCACCACTCATGGGAACCGTGGCTACCTTTGCAAAGCCCCCTGCCATGCGCCTCCCCACCCTGGCCTTTGACTAGGCTCCCACTAATGTGAGACATGACCCTAGGGAGACACAGGGCTTGGGTTTAATCCAGGCACTCCCTGGAAGGGCTCGGCTCCCTGCTGGGCTGGGCTCTAAGGTTTCCCAAGTGGCCCTTCTGACCAAGACTGTTGCCTGGCTCTTGCCTCCCAACTTCTGGAAACTCCATCTTGGGGGAAGTCGTGTCCCTCCTTTGTTTCTTGCCAAATGCCACACCTTGGGGGAGCTGGCAGCCCACTGAGGCTCCCACTGAAAGGTGACCCCACAACACCAAGGAGGCTCAGGCCAAGGACCCGGCTTGGGGAAGGTTTGGGGGCCTAGGTATGCGAGGGTCTGTGTGTGTTGGGTCTGTGTTCTGGAGGTGCACTCATATACCGCACGGGCACAAGTATTTGTCTGCACCTCGTTTGCTCCCAAACCCTGAGCTGGAAGATGTGTGTGTCCTGCCCGCCTTTTTCTGCACGTGCACGTGCACACGCTCATGTAGCAAGGTTCTTCTGATGCCACAAGGCTTTGAGCCCAGCCACATTCTCGGTCCGTCCACTGAGGCAGGGGCGTCACTGCCTCCAGTTTGGGGGTGGAGGTGGCAAAGGCCGAGGTGGCTCCCAGGCTGACAGGTTCTGCCAAGGCCTCGGGAGAACCACACAGCCAGCCTGGGAGGCTCGGCCTCAGCTGGACGCTGGACTGGTTTCTCTGAGGAAGACCCCTTCTCGGTCCTTCCAGCTGGAAACCATCCCCATGAATTCACATCCTCCCACACAGAGTTTTCTTTCCTCCCCAAACAAGTGACCCCACACCAGTGCAAACACCAGGGCCTATTTCCACTTGTCCAGTAGGCTCCCGGCGGCAGAAGCTTCAGATGGAGACCCACGGCCCGGGACCTTCAGCCAGCCCGGAGAAAAGAGGTGCCACAAGCTGGCACTGACCAACACACCCCTACACAGATGCAGAGCGGAGGCCCAGCAAGGAGCCGTGGCAGCTCACGGTGCCTGGCCACTGTTGGTGTCAAGGCTGGACCAGTTTCAGCATCAGCAAACATCCCCATCAAGCACCTCCCTGAGCTCAGTGATGTGACGCCTCCTGAGAAACCCAAGAGGTGCCATCACCCCCATTGTGCAGGTAAGGAAACCGAGGCTCCAAGGAGAAACACGACTTGCCAAAGTAAGTCCACGCAGCAGAGAGAGCTGCCATTTGAACCTGCTTCTCAGACCAGCGGGGCCGTGAACAACTGGAAAAAGAGATGCCACTGACCTTGTGTCCCCCCAAAAGGCCTGGGGCAGTAAGGAATGTCCCACTCACTGGCTGGTGGGGAGGACATAACACCCCACCCGTAACGGAGCAGCCACTGCACACGCGCCAGGCACAGGTCCAGTGCTGTGTGTACCTTACTCCACCTTACAGCCAGCCTAGGGCGGCTGCTCTAATCCACACTGTGCAGAGGAGGAAACAAAAGTTCAGACCCGTTAAATGACAGGCCCAAGGTCACACAGCAGGCTATAGGCAGAAGTGACCCTTGAAACCAAGTCTATCTGACTCCCCTAGTCCATACTGCCTTGGAAAAGTGAATGAGTGAATGAACAAATGAATTCTGGCCCAGAGGTATGGCTCTGGCTGTTGTGTCCTTCCCCCACCCCAGCCCTTCTCTTCTGGTCTTAGGATAAGCAGACGTTGCCCATTCATCACCTGACAGGAAGCAGCCAGATCTCAGGCCAGAGTCACGGGGGCCTGGGAGCTGTAAGGGATGAGCCACAGATGGTGTCTGGTTTCCTCACTGGTCCTGTGTCCCCTCATCCCCCACCCCCGAAGCCACACATGCTGCTCAGATTGCGAGGCTCCACGATCAGCAGGAGCCTGGCTTCTCTAAGACACGGGAGCACCAGCAGCGCCTGGAAGACGCTGCAGCCCGCCCAGAGAGGTCCCTATCCCCCCTCCCCAGCGCGGTGGTGCCTCCCCGTACGGTGGGCCTGCAGAACCTGGAGGCCAGCAGCCGAGAGGCGATGCAGTGCCCACCCAGCCCATGGGGCTTTCTTCCCCAGCACCCCCACCCCGTCTTTCTCTTCTAGCTCGCCTCTCCTCACCCACCGCCCACCCCCATCTTTCTCTCTCCAGCCTGGGGCTTCCCTCCAGAGCTCCAGACCCCAACCACCAAAAGCCACAGGCACCGAAGGCTCACCTGGCCCAAATCGGAGCTTTTGCCTGCCCTTCCTTGGGTCCCCATCTCAGCCACGGGTCCCAGTGGACCCAGAAGGAACCTAGGCTCACCCCCTGGATGCCTCACCCTCTTCACCGCCCACACCTGGCCTGCCTCCAGGCCTGCAATTCTTTCCCCAAACAAGTCTCCACTCACTCAGGGCCACTGCCCTGTGCCAGCCTCACCCCGCCTCAGCGGGGATCCCTGCAGTCGCCTCCTACCCAATGACCTGACCTCCAGCCCACATGGGAAGGTTTTCCCTGAACACACATCCACCCGACCACTTCCTACCCGCAGCTCCCCAGACGAGGCCCGCTCGCCTGAGCAAGGTGTTCCAAGCTCTGCCAGGCTCTGGGCCCCTCCTGCGTTTCCCCCAGCTCCCCCACTCCAGGCCTTTGCATGTAAGGGCCTCCCCTGCCCAACCGCACAGCACCCTGGCCCTTCCAGATCTTTCCACACACCAGCCTCTGCCTGGAACCTACGGCCTCTCTGGGGCAAAGTCTTCGTGCATCAGGCCCAGGTCCTGGGTCCTACTCAGGCCCGGCTCTTCTTGTGGGCTCTTGGGAAAGCCCTGCCCCCTCCCTGAGCCTCGATTTCCTCATCCATAAAGAGGAAACAGCTGGACCCCCAGGGTGGGCACACAGGGGCAGTCAGATGGTACCAAGGCTCCCATCCTCCTCCCCATCTGACTGCGTCCACACGGGCTTCTCTCCTAAAGTCTGGCTGTTCAGGCACAAACTGCTCTTTTGTCACTGTCTCCTCCTCCTCTGCTGGCCTTTCAAGGCAGGGACTGATCGTAGTGGTCATCTCCAAACTGCCAGTGCCTCGCCCAGGGCCTGGCACAAAATGGGCACCCAGAGGGGCTGGCTGAATAAACTTCTGACCAGCTGGTGGAGGGGATCCCTCCCACCCCCTGAAGCCCCAAAGCAAGAAACTTCTGCCTTTGCGCTCAGGAAGCCCACGGTCTCAGACCAGACAGAAAGCGCCGGGCCATTCCAAGCAGACCGCACGGCACACTGCAGGGTTTCCCAGAGCTTTTCTAAAGCTGAGGAGGATCCTGCTCACCTTTTGCTTCCTCCTTCTCGGGTAATAAAACCCAATTCTGGAAGAAAAAAATGTAGGAGCTGTAAACATCTCTTCCCTCAGTTAAAGGAGCAATGAGGCATCTGGTTTCTATCTGGGGGGCCTCTGGCTCAGACCCGGTGGAGCCGGCCCCACCCCACCCCCTCTGAAGAGGAAGATGTGCTGAGCCCTTCCTCTGTGCCGGGCAGTTACATGCGGCACCTCAGCACATTCCTGCTGCGATGCCCGCAATCCCCCCACTTTACAGATGAGGAAACTGAGGCCAGAGAAGTGTAATGACTTGAAGTCCATGCAGCTGGAAAATGGCATGCCTTGTGTTTGAACCCAGATCCGACTCTCTCCAAAGTCTGGGTTGTAATCTCGTTTGCCTGGGACGATCCTTGAGACCACCACAGAGCCAGCGAAGCTGGGATCTTGCTCCGCTAGTAGCCACAAACCCCTTATGTAGGCCCACCGTCCCAAGAACCCCTGCCCTCTAGGGAAATGAACTTACTCTCTCCTCAAGGTCTTGGCAGCCTCTGCTCCCCCTGCCTGGAATGTACTGCTTCCAGGCAAACCTGGCTCCTCCTTCAGGGCCCAACCTGGGGCACCTCCTCCAGGCAGCCTTCCTAGACTCCTCCAGTCAGTTAGTCCCCACCTCCACAGCCCTCGTCCCTGGGCTGACACTGCCTGCTCACGTGTTTCCTTCTCCCTTAACTGGAGATTTCCTCGAGGGCAGAGACCAAACCACTCACCTCTATGACCCCAGCAGGCCACAGAGGGAGAGCCAGGTAAGTGGCTGCTGACCCAGTACATAAATAACAGAGGCCAGGAGGGAGAAGCCTGGGGCCCCCTGGCCAGTTCATCCCCTGGGCCACTGGAAGCGGCCGCTTCAGAGCAGAAATTCCTCTACTCCCACATCCCGTCTCAGACCACGCTCTGCCCCGTCAACCAATAGTGGAAGGAGGGGACCCGGCGAAGCAGCCCCCCGGGGCCTCCGTGTTTGTAGAAAGCTTGCCCCAGGCCCCAGGAGAGCATCCACAATCCAGCCAGTGGCCTCGACAGAGGGGTAGTTCCTGAACCCGTGTTAAGGTTTGAAGGAATGGCTGCTATCTCTGGTGGGAGAAAATTCTACAGAGAACTCACTGCTTAGACATCAGGAAGGGACCCAGGCAGCCGAAATCTACCCCAGAGAGATAAGAATTGCTTTTTCTGCTTCTCTCGCAACCTCAGGAGTTCTGGCAAAGCTGAGGACCACTCAACGTGAAGCCTGCTGGCAGACACCAGTCCCCCACCTGGATGGTGGCAAAGGTCATGCCAGGCTGATGGCGCTGGCCCATGGGCAGCCCCCACCAGGTGGGTGGTCAAGTGGGCAGCAGTGGCAGAGGTGCAGCCAAGGTCAGGTGCCCCAGGAGTCCAGACCCTGAAGGTCTCCCTGCCCCCTGCTAGGCGTGCCCTCAAAGGAAAAGGCAGCTGCCCCGGGTGGCAGGGAAGGGTGAGGCTCCACAGCCCCAGGCAGGGCGCAGGCCGGTACCTTGCAAAGGGGCTCCCAGGAAGCTCCAGGGAAGATCTGCTGCAGACACGCGGTGCCGGGGCCTCCGAAGATCTGGGTGGCCTCTGTGCCAGGGCGGGTGGAGGAAGAGAGGCCGGCCCTGTCTCTGTGCGGGACTTCCCCTGCCCAAGGTCCCATCCCCAGCCACTGCCAAAAGGAAACTCCCCCACCACGCTCTCCTCCAAAAATAGCTCCGGCTGCCACCTCTGTGGCAAATGGAACTTGTCACAGCCGCCAGGGAGCCCGCTGCTCACCAGGGACTGGAAGCCGATGGCAGCGGCCACCGGACAGTCTTGGAGAGAGCGTGTGTGTATCCCAAGCCAGCAGGCTTGGAAAGCAGAGTCCACTCTGGGGTCTCCTAGTTCTGCTCCCCCATTTTACCCTCCTGGAAACTGAGGCAGGAGGAGCAAGAGACTCACCCAGAGCCACGAGCACAGCAGTGGCAGCACCTGGGCAGGACCCAGCCTCCTAAACCCACTCCACACCCCCCATTGCTCGGGCAAAGGGATGTGCCTTCCAGACTCTATCAACACCCCATCCCAGCCCAGAACTGGGCAGACAGCAGGCTCAGGGATTCAACCAGCCTGGGCTCTGGGAGGATGAGGGGTCCCTTCCCTGCCCCTGGAGCTCCATCTCCCCCATCCCCACAGGGGCCCAGCAAATGCTACAAAGCATAAACGTTCTTGCAGTCCCTTTAAAAGCTTAACCCTTTCTAGTTTCTCTTTTGCAAGCTGAGCCAAAAATATTTGTTGCCTGAGATAAAAGCTGTGGCAGGCGGTGGCCCTGGGTTTGAGTCCTGGCTCTGCCGTGTGCAGGCTGTGTGTGCCCCAGTGTTCTCACGGGTAACACAGGGACAAGAATAGTACGGACTGCCCTGGGCTCCTGGTGGGTTCCATGACATTACGTGAACCAAAAGTGCTTAGCACAGGGCCTGGCAGACAACAGACACCCAATCAGTGGAGTTATTGTTTGATTATTATTATATCCTTATTCGGGCCCCACGCTCTCTAAAACAGGGCCATGGATCCAGGAACTGAGGACTCAGTGTGTTCTTGCCTTCCCTTCCTTTCTAACGTCCTTCTAGCTGCCTTCTCTCTGCAGGGCCTGAGCTGACAACCGTGACCCTAAGACGACGCAGACAACTCCCACTCTGCTCTTATAGGGTCCACGGGAGAGAACCCCAGAACACAGGAACAGAGGTCCACGAGCCAGAAAAGTGCACAAAAAATGCCCCCAGGGAGAGGACCGATGGACTCTCACTCTGGCCAGGCAAGGTCACGGACAGCTTCCTACAACAGGTGGAGTCTGAGGCGGCCTAGAAGGATGGGCTGGATTAAGAGCAGAGAGGAAGGGAATTCTGGCAGGGGACAGAGTGGGATCAAAGGCGTGGAGGCTAGCGGATCTGCGGGTATGTGGGAGGAAGTCGGGGGAGGCTCCAGGCCCACCCCAGCCCTCCATCTCTGGAGAGCGCTCCTGTGGCCAGCACCTGCCTCCTCTCCTAGAACAAGAGCCACCCCTACGCTGGGCAAACCACCCCCCGCGCCCCATCTGCAGCTCGACCCCTGGGACTGGCACAGGCATATGGCAGCTGAGGGCCCGGAGGATATGCTGAGCCAGATCCTGGCACCAGGGCTTGGGCACCTGCCAGAGCACCTTCCCCACCGGCCGGGCCCAACTGTCAGGCATATGCCAGGTGCCGGCCCCCTGGGTGGCCGAGGCTGGGCCCAGGCCAGACGTCCACAGGCCTGCGGGGTGGACTCCTCGCGCAGGCACCAGTGCGCACAGCACTCCTCAAGGACTGTCCTCCAAGACCCGGGTAGGTGAGTGGCATCAGCCTTGCCTCACAGAGGAGGCTCCAGACGGGCCAGGTCAGGCCCTCGAGTTGGGCACTTTCTGCCTAAATATTGTTTTTCTTCTGCTGCCGGCTCCTGTTTCCCGGAGAGAAATTCCCTCCAGGGCAGAGATGTGCCTCTGAAGGGCGAATGTGCTCCTGCATAGGACAGGGCGCAGCATCCAGGGAAAACACAGATTCACGCAACATGAGCCAACCTGGGGAGCCTTCCTCTTCCTCCTGGGCCTGAGGTTGCGAGAACCTTCCAGAAGTCTAACATGGCTCTGCTCAGCCTCCGTGCCCTCAAACGCTTGCATTCACTGCCGGTCACTCCCCAGCTGTCCGCCTGGGACACAGAAGAGAGGAGCTGTGCTGAGGGGCACAGATGGATGTGTGGTCCTCTCCATCAGCTGCTGGACTCTCGGGTCCTCCCGAGTCACCATGAGCCTCCAAACAATCTCCACGTGGCTGAGGGGGGCTCGGTGTGTGGGAGACAGTGTCTCCAACCAGTCCTGCCACCCCATGTGGAGCTACTGGCCAGCGCCCAATCATGGCTTCCGGGGCCACACAACTGTGGCCTTACACCTTCCTGTATTGCGCTCCCCCCATGATCCTTGCTGACCCCAAGTCAGGCCCGGGGAGGATGAGGCCATTTTTAACGCCGTGCGGGTGATTTCTGCTCTGAGCTGTGGCATCATGGTTGCCTGGGACTCTCACAGGGCTGTACGGCCTTGGGAAAGTCACAGCCTGCCTCAGACTCAGTTTCCCCACCTACAACATGGGTGGGTGGGGCTCCACAGTCTAGGAGGACCCTTCCCGCACTGACGTTTTTTATAAGGCTGATGGAGGATCTGCCACTCACTGGTGCGCCCTGAAACTGAGTTCGGGGATCCTGTGTCTAATCACGTGCTCATTTCTGGGAGGAAAACCAGATCTTCTGGGTCTGCAATTGCTAAGGAGACACTCTGGTCTTGGAAGTTTTTTTTCGTTTTGTTTTGGTTTTTTTTGGTGAGGAAGATTGGCCCTGAGCTAACGTCTGTGCCCATCCTCCTCTATTTTGTATGTAGGATGCTGCCGCAGCATGGCTTGATGAGCGGTCCACGCCTGGGATCTGAACCCGCAAACCCCAGGCTGCTGAAGTGGAGCGTGCGAACTTAACCATTATGCCACCAGGCCAGGCCCTTGAAAGACTCTTTTAGCCCTCCAGCCCCCTCCCCATTTACAACAAACCACAGCCACTTGGGAGCATGGCTCAGATGCCTCCCAGGCTCCCCGGCACACAGCCATGGAGGTAGGATACGTACATGGGGGGGTCACGCAGAGAGCACCCCCTGAGTGCCGGCTGCTGGACCAGATCCCTCAGGAGCGTTGGCAGCTCGTGTGCTCACAAAACAACTCCACAAGGCAGACAGTGCGTCTGTTTGACAGATGAGGAAACTGAGGCTAGAGAGGCCCTGTGACTTGCTGGAGGAGTCCCAGAGGGAGCAGAGCCTGGATGGGAATGCTGGCCTGAGTCCTTGCTTACCCGGACACCCTCTGCAGTGTACAGACTGGGCTCCTGCCCTCGGGGAAGAAGCAAATGGGGTGGTGGTGGTTGGGGGGGAACCAGATCAATGTGCTTAACGGTGTTGCGGAATCAAAGAAGGGGCCACTGATTCCAACTTGAGCCAATCAAGCGGGCTTCAGGAAGTGGTAGCATCTGATCTGGGACCAGAGGGCCAGGGAGTGAGGAGGCAGAGAGGCAGCCCAGCACAGGCGCTGGAGTCTGAGGGCCCCACGTTCAAATCCTGCGCTGCCTCTGTCCAGCCACACAAGCTCGGGCCAGGCTCGTGGTCTCCTCTTTGCAGTTCCCTCCTCTGTACACAGGGGACCCTGGAGAACTCACCACGTGGGGCTGTTATGAGGACTGAGTGAGGGCATGCAGGCAAAACGCCAGCCCGGGACCATCAGCACCGAGGTATACACAAGAGCTCAGTAAATGCGGCTGCCGCTACTATTATGATTACCATTATCATCGTAAAAAACCAGCGCTCATTCAATGGCAACATCCTTGCAACGGATATTTCTGGCAACCCCCTCTGCAAACCAATTGTTCACTATAAGGCCAGTCCTCATCCTCCAGGGGACCTGTCTCGTGGCCAACCAGGCCCTTAGGCCTGAGAACATGGCAGGACGTGTCCATGGCCTCTGGGGACCCCCGCTTTGGGGAGAATGGGAGAACCCACATCAGCTCTTGCCGCATCCTCCCAGAAGCTGGGAAGTGATGGCAAAGCATTTTACAAAGTTACCAGGATGATGAACCTGAACCGCCCCCTCCCCCCACCGTCTCAATAAAATAAATCTCGGCCTGCGGCTGGTGAGAGACCCTATATATTTCTATGACGATCGTGCCTCATGATCACAGGGCTCGTGGTTCCGGCAGGCAGTGTGTGGCAGGGATGACAGCGGTCCTAGGAGACTCACTATTTTCTGGCGACTTTTATTGTCCATTATATCCCGGCGTTTACAGGGCTCGGCTCCGGGCCTGGCAGGAATATCACACACAGTGGGGCTGGTAGGCTGTAATATTCCAGTGGAGGTGCTGCAGATCCGTCTTCAGATCTCATCCATCCCGCCCAAGTCTTTGTGTGGTACTGAGACCCCCGGGAGCTCCAGGGGCTCGGGTGGGAGCGGGCTGGGAGCATCTAGAAGAACAGGCACCCCCACCCAAGCCATTTGCTGGGTTCCAGTCTGCTGTTCCAGGCTGGGGGACACTGTTAACTCTGTGGCTTTCCTTGGGCATTTGAGGGGCTGTCCAAGGGGAGGGGTGCAGAGGTGCCCTGTGGCCACTGTGACTGGCTCATGATGGCTGCTTGCTCCATTCTCAGGGATTTTGTGAGATGGCTGATATCACATTGGTTGCTTGAAATCAGCCACGGAGGGAATATTTACACCATGGAAATTGGCAAATGCTACAAATCAGCGCTTTGTACAAATCCTCACCCCCATCCCTCTGCCCGGGGAATTGTTTGCTAAACACTGACCAGCAAACCCCTGGGAGGGGTGACCCAGTGGGCCATCGTAAGCACCTGGAAGGACACATGAATTTAAGAATAGGTGTGAACTCTGACTTCCTCAACCACTTGCTGTGTGACCACAGGTAAGTCATTCAGCCTTCTCAGCCTCGGCTTAAACCCGGGTTGGTGTGAAGATTAGAGCACCTGATGGAAAGTTCCCTGGGTGATGCTGCTACGTAGCAGGTGCTTAATAAATGGTGACTGGTGTCATTCATTCATTCAACAGTTACGGAGCACCCACTCTGTACCAGACACTGTCCGAGTGAAAGGGACACAGAAAGGCCCTAGGGAATGATGAATGTCAAATTCTTCCCATCAGGACAGTTCTCGATTGTCTGCAGAGGGATTTTCACCCACACCATCTTAGGAAGCCTCATGACAACTTTGAGAGATGGGCAGAGCAGGAATGATGCCTATTTTTGAGATGAGGAAATGGGGGCGCCGGTGTGGGCATGACTTGCCCGAGGTCCCTGCCACGGGGCAGCAAGGCAGGGCTCAGCCCCGAGTCCCCTCCAGGCCCCCCACGGCACCCATCTCTGAACCCCAGGCCCCAGCGGGCTGGTCCCCCGATGGAGCTGGATGAGCTGAAAGTGAGCCCACACAGAGGCCCGGAGGACCTGGGGGCGAGGGGACCCCGGCGCTAGTATCCTGGGTTCTAGTCTCGGCTCCACGGCCTCCCTGCTCCAGGTCCTTCCCCTTCTGAGCCCCAGGCTCCCCATCAAAGGGCCGAGAGGGCTGCACTCAGGATGCTCTTGGCCCCGATGCGCAAGGGTCTGTCTCCGGGCTTCCTCACTTGGCCAAGTGTCCCTCTGTCCCCCGCAGCCAGGGAGGATCAGACATATCAACATCCACTGTGCCCCAGCTGGGTCCCAGGTGAGCCAGGGCAGGAAGGAAGAGAGAGGGGAATGAGCTGCAGCGGACTCCCATCCACCTGTGCTGGGCTTGCCATCACACCCTGCTGTTGCCAGTCCTCATCCACCCATTCCACAGTGTGGAGACTGAGGTTCAAAGAGGGGCGGTAGCAACAGCCTAGGGGCGGGGATTCGTACCCTAGGCTGGCAGCCTCCAGAGCTGGTGGCTGGGATGCCCAGCCGAGATCAGGAAGCGGCCAAGCCCCTCAGTTCTGATGCCCTGGAGGCCTGTAGATGGGACACGCCCGGCCACCCGGCCTTGGCCCAGAGAGGTTGAGGAGTGTTTCGCTGAAACAGGAAAACAAGAAAAGTGCAGGCAACTCTGATGACTCAAATAACCTTTGAAACTCGGAGGTGGGCGGAAGCGGGCAGCATTTCTGGTGGGTTTCACCTCACTTCCTAGAAGGATGCGTCACCAGCCTCTGTCTAGTCAGCACCCACTCGACCGTCAACACAGACCTGCGCTCGGGTTGGCATCTCTTAGCTCGCCTGTCCTCAAAGCAATCACAGACTGGCAGGTGGGGGCCGTCCATCTGTGAAGGGGGCAACCTTCTCATTTCACAGATGGGAAAACTGAGGCTCAGAAAGGGGGAGGGGGTTGGTTCAGGGACACACAGCAGGGACCTAAGTCTTCAAACTCCTTTGCCAAAAGGTTCATTTCTCTATTTTAGGAGACAGGAAAGGAGAGACACTCTAGAACTTTAAAGGAAAAACAGGGAGAAAAAAAGAACTAGCAGCTGAAGAGAACTGCAGTGAGGCCCCCAGCCAGCCCAAAGAGGTTTCCGAAATTCTGTGCAGTCTGAATTCTTGTGGGCTGAAGGGTCACGCGATTTCCTTTGCAAAAAGCAGAGTTGTAAAAGTCTGGCTGAGGGAGAAGGGGGAGGAGGTAAATGTCCACGAGACCAGGAATCATATGAGTTTCAGCCTGGCTGCCCCTAGTGACTTGCTGGGTGACCACAGATGAGTCTCTTGCCTTCTCTGGGCCTCAGTTTACCTTTATTTATTTACTATGCATCAAGCCTTGTTCTTATGCACTTAAGTGATGTAAACCTATCTACCCCTCCTAAGGCATTATTATCTCCATTTACAGAAGGGAAAAACCTGAGGTATAAAAAGGTTAGGCACGCCATCCATAGAGGTGGAGGAACTGGGATTTGAAGCCAGGGAATGTGGTTCTGGAACCCACGCCCCTAACCACTGGGCCACAGGGCCCTCCAGCCTGCAGAGGCTGATCCCAGGGTCCCTCCTCTCTCAGGGCCTTTGCATCTGTGGCTTGGACGCCACGGAGCCAGGGGACCTGTTTCTGGAGACATTGAACCATCCTCCTCAATCTCGGTTGCGGCTCCGAGCAGCTGCCTTTTTTGAGAACTCCGATTTCTTCAGTTTCCCCAGCAGCCTTTATAATCACAGCCCGGGAGACCCCTGGGAGGCTCGTGGGTCACGGCGGCCATCGACCCACCTCTTCGAGCTTTGCTGGGAGCTGCGAGTCCAAGCAGAAATGGACGGCCCCACTCTGATGTCCATCCTGGAGCTGTATGCTTCGGTCGGCCTCTGAGACCACGGGAGGGAGACTGCCATTCAGGCATCCGAGAGAGAGAGAGAAAACATCTATTCACAGACAGACAGAGCCCGCTCTGTGGAAATGATGCTACCGATGCGACACGCAGCCCAGCTGTGCAAGAGATTCCCGAAAAGCCTGACCTGGGAACATCCACGTGGAAGGCTCAAAGGCTTGGGTGGTCACCAAGCTTTTACAATATGCCTTGGATGCTCAACCATGAAATTCCGGAGGGAATAAGGTTCTGACCCAAAACCTCGGCTCGTCTTCCAAAACAAAATTCTTCAGACAACAGACATTTTTTGGCTCAACAAACAGACTGCTGATCTCCGTTTCGCTCTGATCTCTGGAGTAAGCAATACTCACGCAAAGAGGAACAGCCACCATGTCATGTGCTCCCACCCCACGCCATGCACTGTGTCGCGTATTTGGGTCCGCCTGCCGTTCCCGTGAGGTGGGCATTACCATCTCCGTTCATCGATGAGGAAACTGAGGCTCAGAGAGGTCCAAATTCGCAGAGGGGAGCCGGCAGAGGTGGGGGTATGAAATCCGGTGCCAGCATAGAGCTAGAAAGTCAGGGATGAAGCCCAGCAAATCTGCTGTCCACATCATTAAGAGGAGCTCTGGCCAGATGTGGAAGCGCGGAGAGAGTTCTGCGGGGTGGGTGCATGTCCAGTCTCAGGGTCTGGACACACACCCTTCCCTCCACGGGCGTGGGAAGAATTCCTACAGAGGGGCGGGGGGGGGGGGAAGGAATGGCCGAACTGCAGTTAGAATGACTCCATCAGGGCTGCCTCAGTTCTGCCTTTTCGAAGATGCCGGAATCCATTAACCGGGACCGTTGTGTGGAGGGCCCAGAACACCCCTCACGGTTCCTTCATCCTGTTGCATCAACGGCAGACAATCGTTCAACAACACGTGTCCCATTGCTACCATTCTCCTGGCCTGCTCTACTCCTGGGAGCAGGAGAAACCCTGAATCCACTCATTTGAGGTGTGGTCTCTCAGCAGAGACCTCAGAAAGGCCCCTGAGGGATCCACTAGTCCACATCCTGAATTTGAAAAACAGAAACCGAGGCACAGAGATGTCCAAGAACATTCATCTGTTCACTCAATCGACAAACACATCCTGGGACCAGCCTCCACCCTGAGTGGGGCTCCTTGTTCAGAGAGAGAGAGGAGTCTCATAAACCATACCTACAACCCAGTGTGAGTGCTTCTTTGCACACCCAGGGAGTGGAAACACACAGAAAGGTATGTGCAGTCGGCCTGGGGATCTGGGGTGTCTCCTTAGAACAGGAGCAGGGGGAGGGCGCCCTAGGCAGAGGGCACGGCCTGTGCAAAGGCCTGGAGGAGTTGTGGGATAGAGACCCAAGGACAGCAGTGGCCTCAGGTCTGCAGAGGGAGGCTCTGAGGATCAACAAGGCGCCAGGAGCGTCTGCACACAGGTCTGGTAAGGGGTGCAAAGCCAGGGCCAGACTTAGCTCTGCAGACTCCCCTTCCAGTGCTCCTGTGCACACCACTCTGCCTCCCGCGGTACCAAGCCCAGGAATAATCTTACTCAGTGGGTCACGGGATGAATCGATGCCCCAGAGGCAGTTTAGCAGCATCTTTCCTCCGTCAATGCTCCATGCACACACTTGACCTCCCCAGCCTGTCCTGGTCATCTCAGGTGACTGCGTCCATGGACCAGAGGAAGGAAATGCCCACAGACTCTCCCTTGTAAGAGACCATACTGGGGCGACTCTCAGGAGTGCGTGAAGTTTATATTCTGGCTCCAACATACTCTCTTATTTGGTGAGTATTTATTGAGCACCTACTGTGTGCCAGGCTCCGTGCTAGGCACTGGAAGGAGTCATAAAAGGTGGTTACAACCTCTAACCCACTCAGCTGTCCCCTAACCCTTCTGAGGTGGGAGGGCTGGAACCCTCCTACTTCACAGGACAGGAGGTGGGAGGCTCGGGGAGGCCCTGGGACTTGCTTGCCCAAGATCACTTGGCTCGGAGGTGTCGGGGCTGGGACGCTAACCGGAAACGTCTGACCACAGAGCCTTTGCCAAAATAGATAAAGGTTTCTGGGAGAGCTGAAGAGCCCAGATCCCTTCTTCCCGCCCCACAGGCTGCCCCTTCTCCACAAGCAGGCGGAGGCCACGCTGGCGGGCGCCACCAGGAATGGCAGGGCCCTGTCATGACTGGGAGGGGCCACTCGTCCAGGGCCACAGGCTCGTGCAGAGCGCTGAGAGGCTCTCGGCCCTCAGCTGTCCTGGCCGATGCCACCAGAGGACTAAATGCTGATGGCCTGTGTTTAAAAAAACGTGCTGAAGTGAACCACCTACTTGTCTTTGGAGCCGGTATGAAAGCGCATGAACAAGTCTAGGACGCAGGGCACGGACTGGAGTCAGGCAGCCCCGCCGCCACCTCCCTGCATCTCTGAGTCTGTTCACGAGGTGATGCGACCCGGCCCTGGCTCTCCCTCCACAGACTCTGGCCCCGGTGCGCATCTGCCTCCTCCACGGGAACATCAGCAGGCACGAGCAGGCGGCCTAGCGGTCCCTCCTGGGAACACTGTTTTAACCCAGCTCAAACGGCCGCAGACACTCCCAAGCACTACCGCTCGGCAACACCCTACCCAGACAGGCCTTTCTCCCCACCCCGCGGGTCCCTGTACCGGGGTGAACAGCATCCCTACAAAACTCATGTCTACCTGGAACCTGGGAATGTGGCCTTGTTTGGATCACCTTATTAGGGTGGCCTTATTAGGGTCTTTGCAGATGTAATCAAGTTAAGCTGAGGTCATACAGGATTCAGGTGGCCCTAATCCAATGACTTATAAGAAGACCGGTGTCTTCTTGGACACAGCAACACACAGGGAGAAGGCCATGTGACGGCAGAAGCAGAGACTGGAGTGATGTGTCTACAAGCCAAGGGACGCCCAGGACAGCTGGCAACCACCAGAAGCTAGGAGAAAGGCCTGGAACAGACTTTCCCAGAGCCTCCAGATTTTGGACTTCTGGCCTCCAGGACTGTGAGAGAATAGATTTCTGTTACTTTAAGCCACCCAGTTTGTGGTGATCTGTTACGGTGGCCCCGGGAAACCGATATGCTCCCACCCCATCCCCGGAGCACAGCCAGTGTTCACAGGCGGCCGCAGCTCCCGGCTTCTCCAGCATCGTGGACTTCTTCGAAGACTCCCTCGGGCTCAACTTCTGTTTCTGGGGCTGCAGGAAGTCAGTCAGTGGTTCCCAGGTCTGGGGATTTCACAGGCCTGTAGAGCTTCCCCCAAATTCTGAAGACGGACATGAAGTTGCCAACTTTTTCTGGCATCTAAAATAAAATTTCCAACCATTATCACATCCTGTACAATTGAAGGACGCTTGACCTAAGAAGGCAGCTGGCGCCCCGCCTGTCCTTACGTTTTCTCATCTCACCACGGATCAGTGAGGATCTCGCATGGCCCCGGGCCTAGCCTGGGTCTAGCATTTGGGAACCAGCACACTCAAGCTGCTGGGCCCTGCTGGGTGTTTTTGTTTCAATCCCAGCCGAGGAGAAGCGAGGCTGGTCTCCTTCACTCTCCTATGAGTTCACAAAAGGAGGTTTTCTCCATCTCAGAAATTTGGCCAGTATATTCCAGTTCACCTGTGGGTAATTCCAGTTAATCCCCTCTGAGGACTGGGCGATCTCCCAGCCTGAGGGAGGAGGCATTCCAGGCCAGTCAAGGAAGGCGGGTCAAGAGGAAAAGAAATGAAAAGCAGGAGGGAGAGGGAGAGAGGAGCGCTGACCCTTCTCGTGAAAAGAAAACCAAATTGTGAAATTACGCAACGCACAGACATCACGGGCCGGATGACTCCAACTCTCTTCAAAGACACCTCGTAAACCCGCGCCCGGCCGCGGTGGGAGAGGCCAGATGCCTGGCGCTCCGGGCGGGAGGAGCTTTCGAAACATCTGGCCCTGGTGGCCTGATGACCCAGTGCAAGCCAGTCACCCTGCGCTCCGTGAACGTCACGCCCACGTCCGCCTCCTGGACGCAGGGAGGTGCGCCAGGACAGCTGCCCCAGGGGTAAAAATGTGTCTGAGCACGAGGAATGCTTCTTTCCCGGTAACTCCAGAGCGCTCATCCCAGCTCAGAGGACGTCCCGGTGTTGTGGAGACTTTTGCCAGGAGTGCTCGGGCCAATGACAGTGCCGGGGTGGCCTCGCGGGGACAGACTCGGGCGAAGGGCAGCGAATTGCAGATGATAAGGTCTGACTCTGACGCCGTCACCTTCCAGGGCTGGAGTCCATCTCTCCCTCCCTCCCGTTCTGCACACCCAGGCCAGGGGCAGGGTGGGCCCCAGTTCTCAGGAAGCCAGGAAACACACTCTTTTCTGGGCTAAATGCCCAGATTCCTTGAGCAGTCACAGGACACGCTTTTTCTGAGCCGATGCAAAGCCACAGGCGTGGACTGGAAGTTTCTTTGGGCAGTGTGAACCTGGGGGGACATAGACAGGCGCACCTGGAATTCCAGGCAGAAGGCCAGTCAGCGAGAGAGGCCCGAGGGGCCCAATCCCGCCTTTGCAGAGTGACTGAGGGTACAGATCTGTGATCCACGGGCTCGGCTCCTTTTCAAGAAAACGGGGGTCCATTCATTCCATCATCACTCGTCAAGCATCTCTGGAGAGGCTCACAGAGCCAAGCACTGTCCAAAGCACAAGGCAGAGAAGGCCCTGCCCTCCCAGAAGTGTCGAGCAGTGGAGAGGTAGACGCAGACAGGGCACGAGTGCTGACATTTCAGACAGCAGTAAGTGCCATGAGCGAGACGCAGCTGAGGAGTGCGTCAGGCGGTGCAAATAAGGGGACCTGGCTTCACAGGGTTGTCGGGACAATTAAATTCCTTAGCACATAATCAGCACTCAGCAGGTAAGTGGGGTCCTCCCATCCTCCCACTGCACAGGTGGGGTGACCGAAGCCAGAGAGAGAAAGGCTGCAGTGGGCTGTGTAAGGGCTGGGCTTGGTTTGGGACCCTGATTGCCCCAGGTTTCCCAGGAGCCAAGGGGGTGCCCCCCTGCCCTGCCTGACCCCGACCGACTCCCTGCCCTTTCCTGGTGGGAAAGTTCTGCCTCTGACACCACATCCCAGGCTAGCTCACAAAAACGGGTCATAGCCACTCGTTCTCCCACCAGCAGGACTGTTCCAGCAGGCGACCGACCCCCTGAATTTAAATTGGGAATCCTTCACCCATCTGCTGGGAAACCTTGGTCAAGTTTTGTCACCTCTCTGAGCCTTGTTTTTGTGACCTGAAAATGAGAGAAGACCCACCTAAAAGGCTCGCTTGTTCAATGAGATCGTGCAGGCAAGGGCCCAGGGTGTGCCTGGCACACAGGGGGCCCACCTGCCCCCGTCTCTGCCCAGCACGGAATAGGGCATGCCCTAGGTGAGGGAACAGCCTCGGAGGAGGAAGTGAGAAGGAAGGGGGAGTGTGCACCTGGTTTGGGCAGGCCCCATCCAGGCCTCAGGGAGCCTGGCATCTGGAGGGAAAGGCCAAGTCAAGGGACCAGCGCCCTAATGGGAGTGGAGATTCAGACACATGAGAAGTCCAGCCCCGTGGAGTCCTTACTGGGTGGGTGATTTGGCCAGGATCCTCCCCTTTCTGGATCTCGGTCTCCCCAGCTGAGAAATGGGTTCTGGTGAGACCCCAGATATCCGAAGTCACCCAGCCAATATCTGACGTACCAATCTCCTTGTCCTCATTCATCCACTCAACACAAAAATATCTGGACTACATCCCAAGCAGGTGCCAGGCCCTGTGGCAGGCCAGGGTGAGAGGGGCGTGGCTGGGACCCTTGTGGGTGGGCAGAATCCAGGCTCCCCTAGAACCATCCTGGCATTACCTGGCTCCAGGAAAGGGGGTTTGGGGGCTCCTGGGCTCACTCTCCTGAGAACCTCGCCTCCATGGAAAACGACACCTGGCCAGATCCTGGGAGCAGCCAGCTCATCCACCAGGCGCCACCTACCCCCCCAGACTGCCTCACACCAACCCCAAAGCTGTGAGCCCCCCTCACGGCCTGACTTCTGGGGGGCCGAGGGAACCTCTAACCCCAGCCCATCCCGCAACACACACAACCTCCATTAAAACTCAGAGAGGGTGGTTTCCTCCGCTTTGCCTCTGACTTCTCCAGACCAATCGATCAATCAATCAAGGGAGAATCAGAAAGCAATCCCAGTGACAACACAACTCGCTCCCCAGGACGTGTGTTAGAACTGGGCTCTTGCGGATTAATGAGACCGCCTGGAAATCAGGGGAAAGAAACATATTCCGAGGCAGACGACTTGAACACAAGTCGGCCTCGGCCGAGGCTCCCATTAACTCCAGCTTCTCTCATCCCTGGGAATCAAAACAGCCTCTCTGACGGGGGAACCAAATGACATGCAGAAATCCGGATTTAGGGAAAATAACACATCCGTGGCACTTTTTTTCCCTTCCCAAAGCAGCGCTGTGAGCTTTACATATTTTATCATCTATTCTCACGTTGTCCCCAGCAAGTGGGGAGGCGTCGGCCCTGTTTTTCACAAGAAAGCCGTTAGAGGGGCTGAGGGTGTGAGGTGAGGGGCTCCCGCCCGACACCCAGCAGGAAGGGGCTGGGGCGGGTGGGGGCAGGAGAAAGCTGGAGGTTCTTTTTGGGTGGAATTGCGGCCTCAGGCAGCCTCTACCGGCGCCCACACTGGGGCCTCCTTGCCAGGCCCCCAGTCTTAACACAACCCTCACAAACCATTCTCCACACCGGCACCATCCCTCCCTTATCAACCTTCAAGGCTTCCAGATCCAGGCAGTCACCACTCCAGAGCTTAGCGTCCAAGGCCTCCTTACCTGTCGGACCCCAATCCCCGGTGACACTGGTCATCTACGTCGGTTCCACAGAGCCTCTTACAGTTTCCTGCAACCTGCTGCTTCACACCCCTGGGCCCCTGTGCATGCTGTGCACTCCACCGAGCACGCCCGCTCCACCTGGCTAACTCCTAGAGATCCTCAAAGGTATCAGCGCAGGTGCTTCCAGGAGAGGCAGATCTGAGTTCAAATCCTTGCTGTGTGACCTTAGGTAAGTCACTTTACCTCTCTGAGCCTTAGGTACACTATAAAATGGAGCTATTTAAAGGTGAGGACTAGCTGATGACAGCATCTGTAGACCCCTGATGGATGCTCTGATGAAAAAGTAATAATAGCAGTCAGAGGAGGAGTTATTTTAAAAAAGCTGAGAATTCTATATGAACAATAGCAGACTGTTAAGAGAGAGTACTGGCGTTTGCAGAGGAGGCACTGGGCATGGGATGGGGAGTCTCTGCCCCTGGCTAGGTGGAGGTCTAGGCTCAGGACTTTCCCCTCTGAACACACCCCTGCTAGTGACAGGCAGGTCCCCTGCTCACACTGAGTCACTGAGGAGTCAACAGCCCCTTCAATCTGCTGCAGAATTCATTACTGCTTTGTGATTTTTTTTTTCTTGGTTTCCCTTCTCACTCTTAGGCTGGCCCTACAGCTTCTGTGGGCCTCGGCCTCACCCCATCCCCACTCCCACCCCAAATCCGGGTATCAAGGGCCAAGCAAGGGGAGTCAAAGGGCAAAGAGCTCAAGGCCCTCCCTCACTGATGAAGACGCTGAGACTGGGCCCAGGAGGAAACACTCCTGAGATCCTGAAGCCATTTAAGCCACAGCGGAACATTCTTTCTAACCCGCAGCCCCGATTTCTTTGTCCCCCAACACAGGGGTCTCCAGGTGGGAGCCCAGACTGCCAACACTGGGCTCCTCCTCGCCTCTGCTCCGGGCGGCCCCTCTCTCCCCCACTCACCCAGGCAGCCCCCGTCTCCTCTCCTCCATCCTCATGTCTGCAGCGCCCTCCCAACCTCCTGGCCTCCACGCAGGCCACACGCGTGCTCCCCCCACTCAAAACCCTTCCAAACGCCCATCACCCACAGGATCAAACCCTGGGTCACCATAGGACCACAGGATCATCACCAGAGAATCACACCCTTCTTTACAGAAGCACCTGTAGCAGCCCATGGGGCGTGTGAGCCACAGTATCTCTGCCCCATGGGGCAGGTTCGATCCCTCCCACCGACCCATTTACCCCCCACAGAGGCCTGGGCTTTGGACACATCCAAGTCTCCGCGTCTCAACCGTCCCCATGGAAACAAGGCCTGAGGAGCAAACTGGAGGGTACATCACTCCCTCCCCCTCATTCCTGTCACCGAGGCCCTCGCTGGGCAGGCCCTGGGCTGGGCGTTGGGCCCACAGAGGAAAGTGGGCCTTTCCCAACCCTGGATGAGCTGAGTCGCCAGTGGGCCTCACAGGACAGGAACATGCCAAGGGAGGGAAGCACAGGGGCCGTGGGGCTCGGAGCAAAGGTCCCTCCGCAGTGTCCTGAGGTCAAAGGAGACTCCCTGGAGGTGGTGATGTTTGAGAACGAGAAGAAAGGCATTATAGGCCAAGAGAGCCTAGAGTTGAGCACAGCAGAGGGACGGGGCCTGGCAGGTGTCAGCAGCCGGTGGAGGAGGGGGGCAACTGGAGTGGACATTTCTGAATGCCAGTCCTCTTCCCTATGGGCTCCGTGGCTGTTATCTCCTCAGTCACCCCTCACCGCAGTCCCTTGAGGGAAGAATGACCTTCATTTCAAAGATGAGAAAACCGAGGCTCAGAGAGGTTAAGTTATTTACTCAAAGACAGCCAGCAAATTAGTGACATAGAGGGGAGGGCCCCGGTTTAAATATGTGGGCACTTAAATCTCATCCCTAGAAGTTTAAAAAAATGTGTTTTTAAAAACATTCACTCTAAGAGAATCCCAACTGACAGCTCTTTCAGGGACCGCAAAGCCTTCATCAATCCTTCCTTCTGGTATTTGTGGAATTCCCTCTGCATGCCAGGCACATGGTTTGCAGTGCGGTCAGGCACACAACTAATAATGAGAACAAAGCACGAGGGAAGCCCTGTGGTCAGAGCTCAGATTAAGGTCACTCTCGTACCTCCTCTCCTCATTCTTGTGCACACAGCAGACATTGCTAAGCAATCCCGAAGCCTTCTCCACACAATCCCTCAGACAGCCATTACCAATCTATCAGAGCCGGCACCTGAGAGGACGATTATTGCCATGTCTGCTCCAGACAGGCATGTAGGATGGTAGGCAGAGTGAGTGGAGAAAGTTCTTCCCCACTTCCCTCCTCCATTCTCAGGGTCCCGATGCCTAGAATCCCACCACCACATAGCCAGGGAGGGTTCAGAATTGCCTTCAGCCAGCATCACTGTGTAACAGCAAAGACCCCCAGGCGATGGCTCACTCACTGGGAAGCAGGCATGAAGAGGGGCTGGTGACAGGCATCTGGACCTGGAGTCCCCGCTCTGCTACTTCCCTGGCCTGGAGGAGGGGCCCTGCTGTTCTCCAGAGGGCAGTCCAGGAAAACGGGCAAAGCCCAGAGCTACCACTCAGGAGCTACGTGACCCGAAGCAAGTTTCTTGGACCCTCTGGGTTCTGCTCTTTCATCTGAAAACAGGGCCAATCACACCCACTCCCTAAGACATACCTGAAGTGGCCGGCACAACACCGGGGATATGTGAGTGCCGGTAACTGCTGCACCCCCCCTTCCCTTCCTCTGAACTCGAGGGGCCTCTCCACCTCTGCCATGCTGCACGGTGACAAGCCCCTTGCACATGCGTCGGGCGCTGGGGCCATAACACACCCTGTCCACTGTCCTCAGAGAGGAGTCCCAGGGTGCCTCTCAGGGATGCGAGCAGGAAGCAGGACCGGCCCCGCCCTGCTGCCCCTTTCCTCCTCGGTCCACACTTTTAAGAACCAAAGAACCATCATCCCTTTGTAAGAGTTCATTTTTTCCCCCTCTCTCTTTTTCTCTTCTTTCCCCTCTAAGCAAAAATGCTTGGCGGCCACTCCTGCCTCTGTCCCCAAGGCAGTTCCAAAGGGCCCATCTGGGCCTGCAGAAGTGATGGCGGTAATTCCATTAATGGGAAGCAAGACGGATGGCACACGGTGCCCACAGTGTGCGAAGTGAGCGGCATCGGCCGCCCCGGGGGAGGGGGCATGAGTTGCCGGAACCACCCTCCTCTGGGGCCTTATTAGGTTTTGAAAGAGCTGCTGCACTCGCTAAAACCTGCTTTTGCCAGCAGAAGCCTCATTTTACAAATACACAACAACAAAAAAACCCGTAAATGGGAAGAAAACCCTGAAGATTACACTCCCCTGCTGCAGTGAGGCGGCTCAGAGCTGAGTCTTTAGCCTCGACAACTCCGCGTCTAAATAAATGGGCCTGGACGCCAGCTCCCCATTCTGTGAACACGGAACGTGGCTGTTTCTGTGCCGTTTAAAGACTGTTTACAGATGGCGGGATGGGACAGCTTTAGAAACATTTTCTTTTAAAGGCTCCTTGGTCCGAGATGCCATAAAATCCAATCGCTCACACGTGAGTCCCAGGAGGCACCCCTGACACCGCTCCCCTCCCCAGTCACACACCCACGGCCCCCATCACACACTATCATTTCCCCAGTCTTCTGCCCCGAGAATCAGTGGCGTCTCGAAAGCAATGTCTCTGTGGAATGGGCTTCCATTTCCACAATTACGCAAAGGGCTTCTCCCTCTCTCCAATTCGGGATCAAGCCGCTGAATTGTGCTTTGTGCTTCAGTTGGTCCAAATGCAAGATGACAAAAGGCAGAGCAAGTGGGCATGGAGTCAGGCTGCCTGGGGCTGTGTGACCCTGGCAAGCCGTGGAATCTCTCTGGGCCTCAGCCTCCTCTCTCTAACATGCGGCTAGCCCCCGCCGACCTCACAGCCCCGGAGTGCAATCCTGGCTCTTGTGGAAAATGGTCACTTTTCAGGCCAATGTGAGCACCAATGGTCTTTCTATTCTTCTCAGCCACACCCTCCCGCAGGACCCAGCACTGCCCTGACACATAGTAGGTGCTTGCTGAGCACTTTGAGCAGAACCTGTGGCTTTTTTGCCACCTGGAAAAACAAAAACATCCATTCACACTGGAGCAAAGTGGTTGAGGGTGTGTTCTTTGGAAGTCAAAGGCCTGGGTTCAAATCCTGACTCAGCCACAGACCTGCTGTGCACCCTTGGGCAAACAACTCAGCCTTGCTCAGCCTCCCTTTCCTCGTCTATAAAATGGGATTAACAGAATCTGCCTCAAAGGGTCACCAACAGGAGTCAGTGGATAATAGGTGGCCAGGGCCTGCCCAGGTTGACCCTGGTGACCAGTGGCCCTGAGAGTGAGCAGGTCTTGGGAGAGGCTGAGAAACACTCCCACACTCCAACAGGGAGAACCACTTTCTAAAAGACGCTGGAGGCAAAGCAAGCCCGATGAGGCCACCCCCGGCCCCTGGGAGAGCTGAGGCCTCAAACCACAGGCGGCACATTAAACCCCAGCGACTGCCTTTCGAGGGAAGGAAGAGCCTGCAGGGAGGATCATCCCACAAGGCAGCCCGGGGCACCTGCGCCCCCCACGCCACAGCCCCATTTGCCTGTCTCCACCACTCGGACAGGAATACTGACCGCCCCTGCCTCACCTCTTGTTTCTGATCCCTCTCCCCAACCAGAACGCCAGCTCCATTTTGTCTCTGTCGTTCTTTATGCCTCTTCGGACAGTGCCAGGCTCTGTCAGGTCAACGAATGACCAAGCAAAGCAAGGAAGGGATGAACTCCTTGGGGTGGGCGGCTCTGGGCTGAGTGATTTCCAACGAGTGCCAGTGTGGAGAGACGCTCCGGAGCGTCACAGGTGCTGCCAAGCGGCAGTCCTCACCCCACACTGTGCTATTTATGATCAATACAATAACGGCCGCCGGGTGCTGAATGCCCCTTACATACGGGCTTACCTCGCTGGATCATGAGAACTCCCCCAGACACAGGAGCTGCTTTTCTTTACCCCTCACTGTGCAAGTGAGAAAACTGGGGCCCCCAGTGGGAAGCGACAAGCCAAGGTGAGCAAAAGGTACAGGCGTGACTTGCATCCAGGTTTGTCCGGCCCACCGCCTCCCTCATCCATTCTGGGCCCCATAGTGGCCACAGGGCTGCCTGGATCCGGAGGAGAAAAGCTGGAGCTGGAGCCTCGGGCCCTGCTCCCTGCCAAGAAGGGTGGCTGCTCAGAAGCGGGAGCTGACAGGCAGTAGCGGCTGAGGTCTGGCTCCCGTCCCATCCCCACGCACGTGTGGCAGCAGACAGCGGGGGCAGGAGGCTCAACCAGGCAGTGACCCCAGCCACCCAGCCGTGCCTGGAATTGTGCAAAGACCACCAGCTTTGGGGGGCAGCTGGGCCTGGGTTCAAATCTGTTTTCAAACATTGTGGCTTATGCCTTTGGACTGGTGGCTTCGTTCTCTGAACGTCAGTTATCCTCATCTGAAAAATGGGGTCAGCCCAAAGTTGTCGTGAGGACTAAGGTAACTTGGAGAAAGCACTTGCCCAGATGGCTGGTGCACACTAGGTACTAAGCATTCATTAACTTTCCAGAGCCTCCCTCATTCGCGTTTTCAAGAGTTGCCAGACATCCACGTCCTGTGGCTGCCAGGTCCCCCAATTGCAGGGCTGGGAACAGCGTGGGTGGCTGGTGGAATCCGAGCTCCCCACCCTCCCCTATCTCTAGGGCACCACCTGCCTGGCACTCTTCCCGAGCGAGCGAGCGGGACAGCAACCTCCTCATTTGATTTCTGACCCTTGTCACTCAAGGACAGGAAGTCGGAGGGGATGGGTTCGTCAATTCAATAACATTCGGCAGCGATGTGAGGGATTCAATGAGAAAGAGCATTTCCAAAGAAGCCCATATCCAGTGTGTCCTTAGCACGAGAGGCCCAGGGTGAGGAGGGACACCAGCTGGCCGATCCACAGCAGTCACGTCCCTGGCCGGTGGTCTGCAGACAGCACCTCACAGCAGAACTTTTCCCTCAAATAAAATCTGGCCCCAACCCCATGTCGAGACCCGATACAGGGGCCTTGCTCTCTCTGAAATGTGTGTGGGTGGGGGCAGGCTACAGCCCTCCCCTCAGGCCAGCTTCACATGCAAGTGACCAGTGTGGGTGCATCTGGCCCTGCCCTCAGAAGGGAGCCCCGGGCTTGGGGTCTCATGCCCTGTGTTCACCGTCCTGAAAGTCTTCACTTTATCTTTGAACTCGCATTTTTTAAGTGAAGTCCAGTGGACCCGTGGTACACGTGCTGGGGGCTTGGAGCCTCAGCTCCCAAGTGGTCCCACCCCCCAGGACGGGTTCTCAGCTGCCTGCTCCCCCACCCGCACCCCTGTACCTTCTGCCACCTTCCACCCTCAGCAGGGGCCTGCGTGCAGGCGTGGGGAAGGTTGGGGTCACCACGCTCCCCTGCACACCAAGCCATAGGGTGGGGCCCCAGGCACCTGTGAGGGTCTGCACTCGCCCTGAGAGTGTCCCTGTGCCCAAGGGAGCGTGGCATTAAATGACTAATAAAAAACATCATGACAGGTGGGGAGAGAGACTGCGAAGAGAAGGAAAAAGCTTTTTCCTGCTTTTTGAACAAGGGGACCTGCATTTTCATTTTGTACTGGGCCCCACAAATTATGTAGCCAGCCTTGCCTTCCATTTATGTGACCCTCTGACTCCCGCCCCTGGCCTGGAAGCCCCTGGGGACACCCCTAGGCCTCTGCAGAACTAAAAGACACCACTGGGTGTGAGACGGTGGGTCACTGCCTGAGAAGCTTCTCAGAAATGGCCCTCCCCCCATCCCCCGCCCGCGGGTCTTGATCTTTGAACCCCTATGGTTGGTCATTTATTGCCATCTCATGGGTCGGGCCTGGCTTCACATGCTGGGCTGTGACGATAACCAGGACGCAGAGCGGTGATGAAACAGGCAGGGCTGATGTCAGGCAGAGGGAGCTGGTCCAGCAGAGCGGGGGTGAGGGGGGGAGTGGAAGGAGAGGCTCCTCCGGCTGGCACATTCGGGCAGGGACTTCGCAGTCGGCTCTGGGAGACGGGCAGGAGCCCCTCATCTCTAAGGTGGGGACACTCTGACTTACCTCACAGGGCTGTTGGAGACTGAAGGGCTATCGTGTCTGAGCGTCCCCAACCCGGCTGGCGCAGGCAGGCACTGCAGACACAGGGTGAGGCACAGGCTGGGACACAGGACACTAACTCGGGGACAGTCTGCAGAGAACTCCCTTAACGACTGCAAAACCAACAAGAAGAAAGGTGGAGGGGAGGGACTGCCATTTCCTGAGTCCCTGCCATGTGCCAGGCACGGGCTACAGTGGCTCTGCCATCACACGATTGCCACTCCTGGGTTAGACATTTGTTCCTTGTGGTTTCTATTCCTGTGTGACATTTTACAGACACCATCTTCCTTTCTGTGATTTAGAAAGTCCAGTTAGCTCTGAGCAAGGGGTTGACCAGGCAGCGGTGGGGGCTTGTCTGATCCAACTTGCCACCGATGGAGCAGAACACACAGTGAATCAGAGTTCAGACCGCACAGCTGGGCCAGCCCGGGTTTGATCCTGGGCCACCCCCCTAGCTGTGGGTCCGGAGCACGATCCGACCCGCCCTGGGCCTCAGTTTCTCATCTGTGACTTGGAGTTGATAAGAGTCCCACCCTGGAGGCAATGCTGCAATGACGTCAGCGAAGGGTACGGCACACAGCAAGTGCTCAATAAATGTCAGCCGTTGCTAGTCAGGAAACCCCAAAACATCAAATCAGAAACCCGAGCATCGCATGGCGCTTCCCGGGATCGCGCAAATCTGCTCCCTCCTTTCTAGCATCTGCCACGACTCTGCTCCGAGACTGCTCTCTCCCCCCATTGTCATGTCACATCAGTCCATAAATATTTAAACAACATGTCATCAGATTATTATAACATATGATCTATAACACTGATGTGCTGCAGTTCTGCGCATTTGGGCTTCGTTTGCAGAATATCGAGACATAAAATATTTATGTCTTTAGCCAACCACGAGATCTCACATTCTGTCTCAAAAGGCTGGGTGGTGGCAAGACGCTGAACTGAGACGCGACGTGTGAAGGGGATGCCTTGTTCTCACGTCGGTTCCTGGGGTATCTGGATTGTTTCTGGTTCATTCCGGGGATGGTGGCTGGCTGGGTTTCTCACAGCAAGTGGAGGGCCGAGACCCAGACCCCATCAAAACGGGATGAGAGTTCAAACCACAAGGGGATGTGTCATTTTCTTTTCTGCATCTCCACAGGTCTGCACATAGTAGGTGCCCAGGAAAATGTCCACTGGGAAATGAATTAACTCACCGGTGGCCCACAGCACCACCCGATGGCCTGGCACCCCGTGGGATTTAGTAATATTTGTTCTCCTGTTCATTCTATCTCCAGTGCCCAGCACCAGGCCAGGCACAGAGTGGGACCCAGTGAAGGTTGCCAGATGAATGGTAATTGAAGGAATAAACGCGTGACCAGATAAATCACTTAATTAGCTAA
This sequence comes from Tapirus indicus, assembly GCA_031878705.1. Taxonomy (NCBI): domain Eukaryota; kingdom Metazoa; phylum Chordata; class Mammalia; order Perissodactyla; family Tapiridae; genus Tapirus; species Tapirus indicus. Next base: position 27,745,335 of record CM062929.1, on the reverse strand, counting down.
TAAATTAATGGGGGAGAATGATTCCTTCTCTGCTGGTCTGAATTACACTGTGTAAGACCCTCCTCCTAAGAAATAAAGGCTCTCCAGTAACCCGTGGTGGGTAGGCAAAGGGGTTTTTCTGGGTAATTAAATATCTCTATTGCTAACATTAGCACATCACAGTGACCATATGTCCCGGAATTTTCGGCACTGCGCAATTTCAAAGATGCTGCCCCCTAAGCCGTTCGAGCATCCAGGAACTTCTCACACACCAGCGACCAAACAGCACCTTCCCAACTGCCTCTCCTGTCCCCAAATGTCACTGAAAAGCTTTCACAGACCGCTGCCCTTTTGAGAGTTTGGAAACTGGCCATCATGTGCCTAACATATAGACGATTGAGGTCTGAAAACCTGGGATATTGTAAAAATATGCACAAATGAAAATTGTTAGCTCAGAGTAAAACTATTTCCTTTGCACGTTTCCCAAATGCTGTGCTGTCACCATCAAGAATGGGCAGCCCCCACCCTGTGCCCCTACACAGACAAAAATCCAGTCCTCATTTCCTCTTGGGTTAGCTGAGGAGGTTGGCATTTAAAACAAACACAAAAGGCCACTAAAATTCCTGGGGGAACGAACAAAGGAAATGCACCCCGGCTGAGTCAGGCACGCCAAGTCCGCACTTGAGATCCTGGTGTAACTGAATCCGGCTGGGCTCCACTGGACCTGCCAAACGCATGGTGTGGGCTCTCCCGCCCAACTCCCTGTCTGTCTGCCATGTGGTGCCCAGTGGTCCCGCCATCTGAGCACCCACCCTGGTGGCCCACCAAGGCCACACCAGCTAGGGAATCGTTTCTCCTTTCAACGCAGGATGCCCGTTTTCTGGGCTGGGGTGGAATCTGGGGTCCTGCTTATTTGCCGCAGAGCAATGTCTGTGCCCAGAGGTGGCTTGGAAGGATTAACCCCTCCCCTTCCCTAAGCCACCCCCAAAAGATATGCCCTCTAAAATCATAAGTGTGCCTGACAGAAAATGTAGTTTTAAGACACGGCATCCACCCATTCCAACCCCTCCTGTACAAACATCTGGAGCCGCCTCTGCATAAAAGGAGCAAAGGAAGGGGCCCCCATAACTCTGGGAGCTACAAGCCCTCTGGCCATAGGTTCCTCCTCCTGGGAACAATATGACTCCTTCTCTAAGAAACCTTCTCTGCATAGAGGAGGGTCAGTCGGGCACAAGTCAGGCCTTCACTGCTCACTGGGAGGGGCAGAGTCGGCTAACAGATTCGGTAACTCCATATAGACAACCTCCAAGGATCCTGCCACTTACCCACTTAAAACTTTCCATTCCTGCAATAAATATTAATTGAGCACCAACTATGTACTAGGCATAGTGCTGAGCACCGAGGATACAGCTGTGGTCCATAGACCCAGTCTTACGTTCAGTCTGGAGGCAGATAACAAACATACGACGTCAGAGAGGGATAAGGGCCCTGACAAAGCCAGGCCAGGGAATGGAGAGGGAGGAGGTGACGGACTGAGTTTGATAGGGTGGGGATGGTGGAGTCTCTTTGAAGAAGTGACTTTTGTTGTGTCCTGAATGAAGGCTAGAAGCACATCATGGGAATGCTGGCAGGGCGGGGAGGATTTCAGGAAGAGGGGACAGCAAGTGCAAAGGCCCTGAGGTGGGAGTATGCTCGGCATGTTTAAGGAAAGGTGAGCAGGCTGCGTGGCTGAAGCAGAGTGAGCGCTGGGGAGACTGCTGAGAGGCGAGGCTGCAGAAGTAGCAGGGCCCGCCGCTCTTGCAGTCAAGACCAAATCTCACCCACATCTTGGTGGGTCTCAGCAGCCTCCTCTCCCGCCATTTGCCCCTTGGTGCATGCTGTTCCTTCCAGTTGCCTAGAAGGCCCTCTCCCAGGCCCTGGGCTGGCCACCAACTCATAGCCCACATAATGGGCACTTCCAGATGGCAGCCTCTGCCCTCCGACTCTTCAGGCAAGACCATCCTGGATTCTCTATGTCTGTTTCTTTGTCCACCAAACAGGATAATGGTACCTTCATCACAGAATTGCTGGGAGGATGAAGTGAGTTAATCCATGTGAAGGGTTAGAAAAGAGTGTGACATATGGTTAAGTGCCTGGTACAAAGGATCTATCAAAGGGCTCAAAGGCGGAGGAAGTGGCAGGAAGTTCCTGGCTTCAAACTGCCCGGGGTCTGCCCACAGCCCAGGACCCCAGTCCTGTTCCCTGCGCCCCATCCCACAGCTCCACCCCCCCGCTCACCCCGTGCTCTACCTGCCCTTCCCTCCAGGCCTCTCAGGCCTCCGGGCTCCCAACACCCTGCCTGGCAAACCTCATGACTCCCTCAAGGCTGGCTGAGGTGCCGCTTCCTCCTGGAAGCCCTCCTACTTCCTCAGAGAGTGAGTCCCAAAGGATGCCTACAGCAAACTGTACACAAGCACATAGAAGGGGGTCGTGACCCAACTTCTGTCCCCCCCAAGTGGTGAGAGGCCGCAGGGCAGGGCCATTAGCGGGTCTCTGTGCCAGCTCCCAGCGTAATGAGTGACCCAGAGTCCACTTAACCCACACAAAGGTGAATGGTCTGTGCTTCTGCATCAAACTTTTCCCCCACAGCCGAGACCCAGATGCCACGATCGGATCCTCGGCCTCAAAGTTGGGAGAGCAATCTGACTGAAACCACCGAGCAGCTGCGGACTGCATGGGAGACCTCGGGCCGGTCAGTCTCTCTCTGGGCCTCAGTCTCCCCATCTGTAAAATGAGAAGCTTTCATGCTTTTATTTTTAAGCATCAGAACCTTTTCTTGTAAAATTTTTTTTTCCTCATAACATAAAATTAACCATTTAAAGTGAAGAATTCAGTGGCACTGACGACATTCACAATGTTGCACCATCATCACCTCTATCCAGTTCTGAAACATTCCATCACCCCAAAGGAAACCCTGTACCCAGGAAGCAGTTGCTTTCATTCTCCCCTGTCCCCGGGCCCTGGTAACCACCAATCTGCTCTCTGTCTCTAGGGACTTAGAGATTATGGCTATTTCATATAAGAACCTTTTCTTAAAATGACTCCTGTGCAAAACCTCCTTCTGTAAACCAGGTAACAGGAGAAGCGCTGTGGCTGAGGACAGGGGTAGGTCTGCCCCTGCCTCCTCCTCCCCCCCGGAGCTCACGTCTCTCATCCTTAGTGGCCTTTCAGGCAAGGCTCTGATCCAAGGCCCCTTTCTTTTCAGAATTCTAATCCTAAAGTTGGATTTCTAAGGCAAATCACCCTCTAAACGGAGCCCAAGAGCCTGGTGTTAGCGGAGAGAGTGGAGAGATGAGGGAGTGGAGGCTGGGCCCACGGGAAGCCCTCGTGTGAGGTGACCGCCGGGGAGTGCAGGCGCTGGAATCAAAGATCTCCAGGCCTGCGGGGGCTGTCCCCTTGCCACACAGCATGGTGTGAGGAGCTCGGCAAACGTCCACAGAAGCGCCTCAGGAGGGGTGGCCACTTCCGGGGGACAAAGATGTCTCCTCTCGCTCAAGAAAAACCAGCCCGAGGGAACCCCAGATGGCTTAGGAGGGGCACCAAACACCCACGGGCTCCCGCAGGCCTCGCCGTGCGGACCCTCCATGAGGACTCTCTGCGGGGAAAGGGCGGCTTGCTCGCTTCTAACTGAGATCCGCCTGCCCCCGGGCCCAGGTCTGTGACAGCCGCCATCAGCACAGACCTCTGATGGGGACGCTGTGTAAATAATTAACAAAACATCTGCCTCGCTTAACAACACACTACGGCTGACACAGCTCCAGGGGCCGCCCGAGACCCTCCAACTCCAGGAGGACGTGCCCCAAACTTCTAAGGCTCACTTTTCTTGCCTTGTGGGGGGTGGGGGGAGAGGAACACAAAATACTGATTTCTAAACATCTTCCTGAGACACCCAGACCCCCCTGATATTTAAATCCTGCCTCTTTCCAAACAGCTGCAGTCTCTTCCCTCTCTATTTTGAGGGTCATGATCATAGAAAAGTGCTTCAGTGGCACCTGGAGGGGACCCCATCAGCCTGGTTTGGGGCCATATGCAGGGGCACTGAAAACACTCTTGACAAAGAGACAACCTTCTGGCCGTGTGACCCTGGGTCGATCCTTCACAATTAAATAGTTTCTCCGTCTCTCATAAAATCTCAGGGAGTGACCATCGAGCATTTCTGAGGTACTACCCACATGCTGGGCATTTATATGCATTATTTCATTTAGTTCTTCCCTCAAACTTTATGAGGGCATAACATTGTCCCTGTTTTCCAGATGAGGAGACTGAGGTTCCGAGAGGTGAACGACTTGCTCACAAGTTGGCAGGTCTGGGGCTCCCACCTCACTCCATTTCGTGCCAAAGCTCAAGCTCTGAATGTGACTGCAAGTGAGGGCCTTCCCCTCTTTGGGCCTCAGTTTCCGTTCTGTAAAATGGGCACGTGGGTCTTCTCTGGATTGGGAGCCTATTGGATTCCTCATCAGCAGCTTGGACTGACCAGAGCTGAAGGTCGTTTGTAAAGTAACTCTGTCCCTTTGCGGGTCTCTTCCCGATAACCCCTAGTTTCAAAGACTTAGGGGACAATAAGGAAGAAGAGAGCCAGGACTTGGGAAAAGGATCCTGGACAAATTCCAATCTGTTGCTCACCTGCAGTGAGAAGGGGTCTGACGGACTACACCTAGCAGCCTCAACTACAACTTGGGGACCTGGGGAAGTTCTCCTTAAATGGCTCTCCACTCACTAGGGTTAAGCATGGCCCCCTCCCCCAGCCTAATTTTGAAGTGTGAGGATTAAACAACTGGGGGAAACGCAGGCCCTGCAGGCTCTCAATGGCAGCTCCCTCCCCCTTCCCTTGTCGGAATTCCTTCACACTCTATGGAATTCCTACATAAAGCCCCTTTTTCTTTTCTATGAGGTCACCATCACGCAGATGTCTAAGAGAAAGAAAGAATGGCTCCATGCGGATCAAGGCCGTTGGAACTGAATGCATTTCAGATCCTGGCTGCACCGCCTTTCAATTCCGTTGGCCCCTCACTCGCCCCCCCAGACAGAGCCCAGCTACAGCAGCCGGTCGGGTTTGGGGTGCTGTGATCCTGCCGGTGGAGGGCAAGAAGGCCTGGCTAGAAGACTGGGCCTTTGCCACCAGACCTCCCGAGAAGTCGCCTGTGGAAAAATCCAGAACTGGAGACAACGGCAGAGGCTGTGGAGTGGGTCCGTTTCCACATAAGTGAGTCCTGTTACAGGGACAGATGTCAAAATGCTAGACCACACTCCAAATTCAAGTTTCCAAACTGAACGTCACAGGAAATTACACCACGAACGAATCTGCCCCAATGTCAGCCCCCGTCTGGAAGCCGAGTCTGAGAAGACCGTTGGTCTAACTCAGTTTTGGCCAAAGGAAGGGACTGTGTGTATGCCACCCAGCTCAGACAGGAATGGGTGAAGCCACTGGCCCAATTTTTTCTTTTTAAAATAACTTGTCCCAAAAGGCCATCCTGTCCCTACACAAGAGTCAGAAATGAGAAGACAGTCAAATACCGAAAAGCCACAGAGGGTCTACGGCTGAGCCTGGCATCCACCACTCGCTCATTTCAAAGCAATTTCACAGACACCCAGGGGTGTCCAGACCACCCCAGATGATCGCCCCACTCATGGAGCACCCGTGCTCCCCACAGCTCCGTGTTCTGGCCGCCATCTGAGGTGATGGCCAAAGAAACGTCCTTGGCATGTGCACACAACTCCTAAGAATGACGTCAGCAAAAAAAGAGAGAAAAATGTAGAAACAAGGACTATTTTTACCTCCCCAAATCACAGGCCAGACGGGAGAGAAATCCATCAATGCCAGAAATGTGGCTGAGCCTTCGCACAAGATCTATTATTTCACACCTTAAATTAACGCATCTCAAAGCAATTTGCAAATGTTCGTCCATTTGCAGAACATACTCGGAAGGGAGAGAATACCTTTTCCTTTCAACACCAAAGGACACTTGCAGGGCCCCACACTCCCCACACCGCACAGGTCCTCACACAACATTCCTTTCAACTACAGTGTAGAATAAACCGTGATATAAATGGAAATGAACAAGGAAGACAGGCAGGCATGGGACTGAAATGGCAAGTGACGAGGAGCCGACACAGAAATGATCCTGTTGTCAGATGTTCAGAACTGAGAGTCGGCCCGTGGAAGTAACTCTCCATCATGAGGGGTCAGGACGCTGGGTTCTTCCTGAGGGCAGTGTCCCAGCTTGCTTCCTCCCCACACAGGCCTGGAGGTGGCAACTGGTATTTAATCTCGGGTGACTCACCAGGGTCCTCCACTCTCCACCCTGTAACTCCCTTGCTTGGTCTGACCAAGAAGAGGAAGGAATATTCTTCTCTTTTTGACAATTGTTTTGACACTTCCCTTCTGAAACCAATCTTTGGCACTTCAAGAGGAAAGAAAAAAATGTGAACTGGAGGCCTTTCGATCTGTCAGCTCTGGCCCCGGGCGTTGGTCAGCTGCACCAGAGGGACAAGAGTGGACAAGAAGGGAGGGCAGCGCCTTCAGGAAGACCCCTCCCTGAAGGCCGGAGCCCAGCAAGGATCCCAGCCCGGAGGGAACCTGGTGTGTCTTAATCCACTTGTTTTTTCAGCACGTGACAGGAGAAAAGCAGGACAAAGACAGACAGACCTGGTTCAAGGTTAAAAACTTCGACTCTGGAATCAGAGGTGTGGGTTTGGATCCTGACTCTGCCATTTGCCAGTTTATGACTCTGCCCAGGTTACTTAACCTCCCTGAGTCTTCATCTTCCTCTCTGCAAGATCAGGATAACAATCCTGGACCTTAGCCCTAGGCCAGATGCACGTACACAGCAGCTGTTACTTTCCAGGTTCAGTGGAAAGCCTACGGGCTCTGCTCAGTCAAGCCTGGGTTCAAATCCAGGGTCCACCGCATATTAGCACGTGATGTTCACATTATTTAATCTCTCTGAGCCTCAGTTTTCTCATCTGTAAAATGGAAACAATAACCCCCTACCTCCTAGTGAAAATTAAATGTGTGGATGTGTGTTAAAGCACTCAGCACCCAGTCTGTGCACCTTGAGAAGGCAAATGTCATGCTCCTGGGGCAACGGAAAGAAGATGGGCAGAAAGTCAGGCAGGTGACAGGATTCTGGGTCCCAGGACACAGGCTTGACCCCTCTGAGCCTCAGTTCCTTGTGCACATAAAACCAGAAGCCGTTCTCTGCAGGACGCCTATCCTGCAGCCGTTCTCTCCGCACACAGTGGGTGCTCCATCAGTGCCCCTTCCCTTGCCCCTTCCCTGCTCAAAGCCACCAGAAGTGCCACCTGGCAAAACCAGGAGCTCCGTTTCTTGAAACCTGAACGGCCCTAGACCCAGACCAACCTGGGCCACTGCTTAAGTCTGAGACTGTTTTGTGAAGACAGAAACTACTTTTTAGTCATTTCCGAAGCAGACGGGACGGCAGGGGCTGAGAAACCACAGGGACCATTTTAAATCCTGGGCTTTTCTTCTGGGAAGTTAGGCAAGAACCTTCCCAAATGTTTGCCCGTGGGGCTCTCTGCCAGGGAGTGACTCATCCACAGCTCCCCATAGGCATATTTTATTTGGGGGTGGGGGATCGAGGGAGGGCCTGGCCTTGGTGGGGGAAGGGGAGGCAGCATTTCCAGCAAATCCAGGAGTTGTTTTTTTTTTCATTTTTAGGACAAAAAAGAAAAAGAATGTGGGTCTTTTTTGTTTCCTTCCAGGTTTTGTTTGCTAAAAGACGACGTCCAAAGTTCACTCGGTAAGCTGCCGCGTTGGGAACAGGCGCTTCCAGCCGGCTCTGCATCCCTTTCAATGAAATTCTTCTTCCATTAACGCTACGGTTTTTAAATGCGCCTCCCAGGTTCGCCTGTGCAGACACCGAGCTCCTAAGACGACATTTTCCCCTCGGAAAGGCGAGCTGAATTTTGACAATCCAGAGGAACAAGGGAGCTCCAGACTTTCTACAGTGTGCCTTAAAGCAATTAAGACTTTTGACTGTAGAGATTATCAACATTCATAAAGCCCCCCAAAAACCTGTCAGTCAAACCTGGAAGGACAGACCTTGGAAGACAGTGTCCCAAGCCTGCTGTGATCAATTTGTTATTGTCTCGGGGCTCTCACTTGGAGCCCACGCTGGATACAAATAAATCAGATGAATAGCTGTCTACTTAGCAAGGCAGGCAGAGAGAAACCCCCAGATAAGCAGACAAGTGACCAGGATCCTTGGTCTCCCCAGGGTCAGCCCCCCCATGGGACCAGGGCCAGAGAGGGGCAAGAACAAAGCCAGGGGACCCAGAGGGTATGCAGGAAGAACCGAACACCAGTCCTCCAGTGCCAGGCCCACCACAGCCCTGGCCCAGTCTGCGCGCCCAGGAGCCCCACCACAGCCCCAGTGGCCCTGCCAGGCCCAGCCTGGCTCTGCGGGTCTGACCTCTGCCTCTTCATTCACGAAACAAGGCCCAGCACCCACTGGGTGCCCATGCCGGGCTGCTTCTCTCCATAGGCTCCCTGCACGGGGGCCAGCTGCGGGCACATCACTTAACAGGCCCGGTGGGTGCAAAGGGGGGCCCTCAGCCTCCATAATAAACACACTCACACTCCTGGACAGAAATTACATGCTCACATCCACATACACACACTTTTGTCCTCACAGGCTCACAAACGCGCACACAAACCACTTGTGAACACTCATGCACGTGCGTGCACACACACATACTCCCTGAATCCACAGAGTCGGTCACAAAACGAGAATACACGGGAAGCGCCTGGCACACTCCTTGGCACGTAGTAAACACTCAGCAAACGGAGAAATGGGAGCCATGCCCGTTCCCCCGCACTCATTCACACCAAACAACACGACCCCGACACGCAGATGTGCACACGCATACACTCCTGCGAACACAGCCCCGGGGACAGATGGACACGCCGCCCACGCACGCTCGGACGCACGGCCGCGGACACACTCAGACTCGCACGTTCACACGCACCCCGACCTCACGCGTGCACACCCGCCCGCTGTCCCCCGCGGAGCCTCGGCGCGCGCGCGGGCACGCGCACCCAGCTCGGCCTGGGAGTGGGTGACGGCCCCGCGGCCCGGCCCCCGCCCCTTCCCCGGCCTGCGCCGGCCCGATCCGGCCGGGCCCCGGCCCCAGGCCACTCACCGGCGCGCGGGCGGGCTCGGCTGCCGGCGGGAGGAGCTGCGCGCGGACCGGCGGGCGCCGGCGGGAGCGGCGGGTCCCACACGAGTTGGCGGCGCCGCGGCCGCACGCTCGTCCGCTCGGTTCCGCCGCCGCCTGCGCGGGCTCGCGCGCGCGCTCCCGCCCCTCCCCGCCGCGGGGCCGCGCCGCCCCCTGCGCTCGTGCGCGCTGCCGCCACGCAGGCTTGGGGGGCGCCCCGGCGGCGCCCTCGCCGCGCCCGGATCCCTCCACTGCCCCCAGCCTTTTGGATGGCGAGTGGTCCACTCAGCCGAGGCCCCCCTCCCCATTTCAAAGATGGGGAAACTGAGGTCCAAGCTCCCGCCGCGAGTCGGGCCCAGTATCTCGCCCTCTTCTCGGGCTCTAGGCCCTTAGGATTAGGGTCTGCAGTCAGCCGACCCCGGGGACCCCTCCCACGCACCGTTGAGTACCCATCGCCTGACAGTGCTCCTCACAGCCCCGGTTATACGCCAGCCAACAAGGGCTTATTTTGCGTTTGCTGAGTGTGGGCACCGAAGTAGGCTTCGAAAGTATCTCGATGTGGTGAAGGTGCTGCTCCCCGCCCTCAAAGCGCCAACGTCCTCGTCTGGAGCTCCCCACTTCCTGTAGACCCCAAGACCAGCAAGTCAATGTGCAGAGGTTTCTGGAAGAAGTAAGACTCCACTAACGAATGCTTGTCACCCCCTCTAAGGAGACAGTCTCCATGGGGGCCCAAGGGCAGTCGCTCAGTTCCCTGCTTCACTTCCTAAGGGGACCCGCCCCCCGCCCCCCCAATAAAGGGGACGCTCCTGGCTCGGACGGTTCCTGTTTCCACACTTGCTGCTTCTCCGCCGCATGCAAAACTGGCAGAACCAGACACTGACACTGCCTGCCTGCCGCTGCCTAGCTTGGTCACAACGCTGTGCTGGGTGCAGGCCGATGCCGGCTGGGCCTCGTTTGCCCAGTGGGTGAACGTGCTTCCACTGGCTGTGAGCTGTAACAGTAACGTCACCGACTGAGCACCGCTGCATGCAGGACTCGCGGCTGCACGCTCTGCCTGCCTTGTGGTGTTCAATCCCACAGCTATTCTCGGAAGGAGTCATTATGCTACTTTCATGCCCATTTTACAGATGGGGTAAATGAGGCTTAGAACTGAAGCTTAGAGAAGCAAATTCAAAGTCACCCAGCTGGTAAGTGTTTGAGCTAGAAGCTGGACCGCATATTGTCTAATTCCAGTGCCTGTGCGCCTGATCTAGGCAGTCTCGCAGCATGAGCAGCCTCGCTCTGGCGGCTGGTATAAGAAGAGGCAGACGGGGCAGCAGCCAGTCCAGAGGAGCCAGCCCAGTCTCAGCCCTTCCACAAAACAACAGGGATGAAATGGATCATTCTGCAACTTGGTTAGCTGTTTAATTGGGGATCTGTTTACAACCTCACCTCGCATGACATACCTCACAATAAGTGTCAGATAGATTGAAGAGTTAAATATGAGAAATAAACATTGCAAAGAAAAATCGAAAGAAATAAAAGTTCTGGGACAGGGTGTTGCAGCACTGCTAGTGGATCAGTGATATTGGCTGTATTCGTGCAGCAAACATTAGTTCATTCATTCATTCACCCGACACCTATCTACGAGCACCTTTTACAGGTCAGGTACTATTCTAGGCACTAGGATACGCTCACCAACGACACAGAGCCCTGACTCTCTTGTGGCTTCCATCTGGGGTGAGAGCTGGGGGGAGAAAAAAGTATTTGGTGTGGTGAGGATAGTAAGTTTTGTGGAGAAAATAAAGCAGAGAAGGGAGAGGAGAGCCCAGGGTGGTTTTTCATAGAGGTGCTGGGAGAAGGCCTCTCTGATGAGGTGACATTTGAGCAGAGGCCTGTATGGGGGAGTAGGGGAGGTGACTGGGACCGCCCCCATGCTCCAAGGCTCGTCCTGGTACGCTGCAGAGCAAGAACCTGAAATTCCCCTTTGAAGGAAACTCTGGGAGCAGCACCAGACCCCTGGAGCCCTGGCATGTAGCTGTGTAAGACTCTACCATTTGTAAAGCTCCTTCCCAGCCTCACAGAGCCCCTGTAACAGGTATTCCTGATGTCCTCGTTTTCCAGTTAGGAAACTGAGGCTCAGAGAGGTCAAGCAACGTGCCCCACCCAGGTCACATAGCCAGCCACAATCAGCAGAGATGGGTCTGGCTGTAGGCCAGCTGATGGCTGCTGCCGAGTGCTAGAGGAATGAAGTCCTTCCACCCCCTTCCCTCCCTCTTGGACCATAATTCAGGAAGGGGAGGGGGTGGGGCGTTTGCTGTAGGCTTCTAGGGACAGGAGGGTGCAGCAGGACTGTGGGAAGGGGGATTGGAGAAGTCATCTCCACCCCGTTTTCCTGGTCTTCCTCCCCCCCACCCCCTACTTCCTTCCCTCTGACCTGGTCTCAGCCCCTGGTGATGCTGGGGGAAAAAATCAAGCTAAATTCTGCCCAGAGACCTTTCAAATTCCCTGCACTCCCCCGACTCTCCTGGCCAGGGCAGGGGGTGGAGGGAAAAGGTACAATGCAAACTGAGCCCCACTCAACTTTTGTTTTTAACTCAAAGGATTTTTCAGCGAGTCCCCAGATGAGTCACCGTGAAAAGGTGCTTTGCAAAATGACTCCCAGAACTAGAATCAACGTCTCCCTGCGCACGGGGCCTGCCACTTCCTCCCCCGGTGGCACCTGTGACTCTGGTCTGGGAGAAAGGCCCTCTCTGTGCAGCCCCAGGAGTTTCAGGATGAAGCCTGTGTCGTTTCGTTATTTCTCTGCCTTAGGGGAAGGGCGGCCAGTCTTCCTGGGCATCTTCTCCGTGCCCGGCTCTGCATGCGGCGTTTCCTCCTCGCAGCATCCCTCCAGAGGGGTCGCGATTTCCCACTTGCAGGTGAGGAAGCTGAGGCGCAGAGAAGTCAAGCGGTTTGAACACAGCCAGGATCTGAACCTGGGTTGACCCAAAGCCCAGATTCTTGTCAGCATTTGGGGGAGGGGTAGTGGGGGAGAAGGGGGGGATGAAGTACCAGAATTAGACCATGTTCCTTTGAAGGCCCTTTGTCCAAACATCTTCTCGCCAGCTTCCCGATGATGGGAATTTTTTGGGGGGGCTGGTCTTGGTTTTCCCAGGAAGTCTCATTTATGCTTGTCGTTCAGGCATAATTATTAATAGCACCCTTTTCACTCCAAAAGTGTCTTGGTTTGGATAATTAACTTTAGGGTCCCCCTGGTTGTTTGCAAAGGTCCCTGCATTGGGGGATTCAGATTTTACATTATATCAAATACGAACGGGGGGGCCTCTCCTCTGCTGGGCCCTCTCCACATCCTGATGTCTGCATAGACGACCAAGAACTTTCACAAGAGGTCATGGGGCTTTTCCGGAGCAGCAAACCCAGCTGGCTGGGGAAGGAATCAGGACTTAGGACTCCCTCCCACCCCAGCTCTGCCAGTGCCTTCCCGTGTGACTCTGGGCCAGTTTCCCCACTGGCCCCCGGCTATCTCCTTCTTTTCCCTGGAGGGAGCCAGTGTTGCCAAACACACTGTTCCCAGACAGTGTGTTTTGTGTTGGTGTGTATGTATATGTGTGTGTGTCTGTGTATTTTTTTCTTTTATTTTTCACACAAATGATAGCATCGGGTCCACGCTGCTGTACACCTTGGGTTTTCTTCGCTTCTTGGATAGCACTTCCTATCACTCCGTAGACAGCTATTTCCTTTTTATGACTGCATAGTATTCCAGAATATTTGCATTTAATCCACATGCAGCAAGCCCCTGCTCTGTGTACTGTTGTAAGCACTGTGGGAGATAACGGAAGTTTCAGCCATGACCCCTGCCCTCAAGGATTTACAGTTTGGTTGGGGGACAAGAAAAATAGAAAACATTGGAGAGGCATAGAACAGCATTTTCTCCAATGGCCCCCAAGTTCATTTGTGAGGTTTTGCTTTGGGGCTGACATATATATACATTTTAAACCTTAGCTCCATGTATCTGTAGGGTTGTTGAAAGAGCCCAGACATGGGTTCTTTTGAGACTTGAAAACTCAAATTGCAAGTTCAGGCAATTCACCTCATTCTGGGCCTCAGTTTGCTCATCTGTAAAATGGGGCAGACAGCCTCTGTCACAGGATTGCAGCAGTCACATGAAATTGTATTCCTGAAAATGTTTGGTGAAGAGTTAAATGCTGTGCTCTAGGGCTAGAAGATCTGGGGAGGCTAAGATGAGGCTTGAAGGAAGGGTACACTAATGCAGGTGTCCTGGCTCTTCCTGCCTACAGGGCACCTGCTCTTCTTGGTAAGCCTTTCATGCTTTGCTGATCCTGTGATAGGGCCTGCTCAACAGTTCTCTCCTCCCACTTTTGACAGCTACGGTCACCAACTCTGAGTCTGCTGCAGGCTTGGCCCGGTAGACCCACACCCAGGAGGCCCCGGAATGTGAAAACAACACAGGTTAACCATCTTAAATTAAGGCAGGAAGGGCCTTCGGGGATTATCATTCCATCTCTCAGTTTACAGATGGGACCGGCTCGGGCCATGCAGCCAGCAAGAGGCAGAGATGCATCCGGTGATATTCCCACATCCCTGCTGTCCCTGCATCCCCTCCACCACCCTCTGACACGTGCTGTTTCAAATAATGGATTCAAACCGTACTGAGCTGCAATGAGCACCAAGAACTGTGCCTTTCACGTACGTTCCCTCAACCGACCTTCTGAACTACACTTCGGAGTAGTGATCATTGCAGATGAGGAAACTGAGGCTGAGGGACCATTGATACGAAAATAACGAAGGAGTTGGTGCTATGTCAGCCCCCGCTAGGAACACTCAAACCATGGTGCTCCCATGTAATGATCTGATGCGGAGAGGCATCAGACACGGAGATGGGGACTGTGGAAATGTCATTGTGGCCTCCAAAGGAGTTTCGTAAGCTCATGAAACACTGGGACTTTGGCCCTGCTCTGCTTTCTGGTACCTGTTCCCTCCTGATATTGAGCTGAATGAAACTGTCTGTCTGTGGCTTCTTTTCTCTCCTCCCTGGGATGGGGGTGTGATGGGCTCGCCTGTATCCGAGCCTGGCATAGGGAGGACACAAGATTCACCGTGTGACCAGAGGTCCCTCCATGCCCAGGACGGTCCTGGGCCATGCCTGCTATCCCAGCATCATTCATGATAGTGTCCCCTTTCACTCTCACAAGTGTCCTGATTGGACAATAAATTACACGGCCACCCTGTTATTCATGTCAAATGAAACAATAACTGGCCAGGTGAATAAATAAACGATCATCTCAGTTGGGCACTGAGTTACGCATTTGTGTTGTCCACGCGTCGGCTCTGTGATGAGGGGATCAATGTCCCGGATGAGAAAGTTTACAGGTAAGAAGATTGATGCATGGAGGTGTTAACCAGTTTGTCTAAAACACAACTTAAGGGGGCATCTGATGGGTCCACAATCTGTGTTCCAACTCACTCTGCTTTGAACTGAGTCAGCAGGGTCCCACACTGGCCATATTTCTCCCCCAGGTGTCTAGGCATCCCCTTGGCTTTGGGGGGCAAGTGAGGGGGCCAAGGTGCCCTTCCTGGAACTCCTGGGGCGTGTGGCTAGAGTGAGTCTCTGCTGAACCTGAGGCCTCCCCTCATGCCCAGCAGGGCTGGCTGCTCTCAGAGCAGATGGAGGCAAGGGGCCCCTGGATTTAGGGCTGATGATGTCATCCCTCCATCAACCCCAGATCCCCTCCGAAGGAGGGCGTGACCCTGGTCTCTCAGCCCTGCCCCTGGTTTGCTGGGAGTGGGTGTAACTTTTCCAGGCATCAGGACGTGCCAGGCTTGTCTTGGGGGTGAGGGGAGGAGGACCCGGACAGAGACTGGCAAACAGGAAAGGGAGTGGGGAGGAGGAGAGCAGGGCAGGGAATCAGAAAAGGTTTGATGAGGTTTCTTTGAGAAGGGGCTTGCAGGGGACTGGGCCCCACCTCTCCCTGGCCCCAGCCTCAAACCAGCCCTCCGGACCGGGAGTGGGAACAGCGAGGGACTAACCCATCATTGGGAAAGGATATCAACTTGCCCTCATTCAGTGATATTCTGAGGCACCTGGTCTGGGGTGGCCTGGCTGTTTTGGGGTGATTCCCCTGAGGCAGAGTGTAAGGATCGAGGGGCACACTGGAGGAGAGGCAGTGAGTCTAGGGGTTCCGGAACCCCTGAAGCAGGAGGTGCGTGTGGGCGCTGGAACAGCAGGCGTTGGGCTGTGAGCTGAGTTACTCAGGCGGACCCTTGGGATAGGCGGCCATTTTGACCCCAGGCTTTCTGCCTGAAACAGGTTGCCAAAAACCACAACCCACGCTCTGCAATCAGCCCCCCAGGACTGGGTTGGGCAGGGGGGCCTTGGCAGGAACTCAGCCTCGAGCCGATCAGACCGGCCTTGGAAGCCTGCCTCTGCCACCTACTAGCAGCACGACTTTGAACGAGCCACCTCACCAGCCAGAGCCTCAGTTTCCTCATCAGGAAATTGGAAGTGATAACATTTTTCTCACCAGGTTATGATTAGGTGAAGACACCAAGCCAGCGCCTAGCTGAAAATAAAATTAGCTGTTTATCAGGCTCAGAATTTAACACTTTACATTTGACATATGTCATTTCAGTTAATCATCCCAACAAGCCTGTGAGGTGGGTGCCAGTGTTATCTCCCTTTACAGACACTTATACAGCTGGGTATTTGCCTCAGTTTCCCTCCCTGACAAAAAGGCTCGGGAGGTAAAGTGACTTGCCCAAGGTCATGCAGCTGGGAAAGAGTGAAGCTGCAATTCATAATAGAAATGCAGATATCTTCAGCTGGCACAGCTAGCCTCAGAGTCTCATCTGTAAAACAATGAACCATGAGTCACTTCCTACTTCTGGCAAATCCCATACTATAGGACTTTATTTAAAAAAAAAAAACAAAACAGAATCCCTGATCTGTAGCATTTGCTGATTTCCGTGGTAAGTACTCCCACCATATTAAAGCTACCAACAACTGTCTTGCAATTCCCAAATATTTAACAACCAGCTCTGGCACATGGCTGGTCCTCTCCATCACCCTCTCCATGCCCTATCAAGGGGCAGCCCTGGTAGCAGCGCTTTAAGATGCAATTTTCCTTTGCTGGGAAAGAAGGCAGGCAGCAGCCTGGACTGGGTACCTACTGTGTGCCAGGAACTGTGCCACTGTCTCCAAACCTAGGACCTCCTTTAATCCCTACACTAACCCCTCATTGACGGTACTATGATCCCATTTAATAGGTGAGAACACCAAGGCCCAGAACAGTCACATCCACTGGCCAAGGTCATCCGGAGAGTAAATGGCAGAGTCAGGATTCAGACCCCCCTGCCTGACAAGACTCTTCCCACTGGAGCAGGGTGCGTCTTAGGAGGTCTAGGTGTCATGACCCCTCTCTGGGCCTCAGTTTCCCCATCTCTAAGGAGAGGAATTGGATACGTGAATTTCTAACGATCCTTTCAGGCCTAAATGAGTCATGATTTTAAGATTCCTAGGGCACAGTGCGGTGGGAGTGAGGGCTTACATCAATGGAGTGAATAAGTCCCTGAAGGGAAGAATTTCGCATGTTAACCAGGGAGACGTGGGTAAGACGGGCATATTTTCAACTGTACCTGGGACTCATGGACTTGGACTAGTGAGGTGCTGTGGAAGCAACCTGGGGCACTTCCTGGCTGTGTGACCCTGGGCTAGTAGCTTCATCTCTCTGGTTGTTTTTGGTCCTGCTAGTAGTCTGCCTTGTTGTTCTGGAAGCCTCCAGGGGCAGTGAAAGTTTCCCATCTGGAAACATTTGCACCAGGTAGATGCGGCAAAATTTCCTCTACCTTTAAAACTACCCTGCCCCCCCGTCCTTCTCCAGACCCATCACCCCAGGTGGGTTTAGCAGAAGCCAGCACTCTTTGGTCCCTGGCCTGGAAGCCTAGAGCAGCTGAAAGGGGAAGGGGAGGCCTGGGGGTTCTGTTTCCAGCGAAGCAGAAGCCAAGCCTCTCCCCGCCCCTCCACGGTCCGGGCCCACCTCCCTCTGGCCCGCACCGGCTGGTTGGTCTTCTCAGGTTTCTGAAAGCCTGTGTTCCCAGAGGAGGCATTAAGGATGGAGGAATGCAGACCCGGTGTGACGCCTTGAGGGGGCTGTGCAGAGACGCAGTCTGGGGGAGAGCCCCCCCCACCGCCCCGCCCCGCCAGCTGCGTCCCAGCCCAGCCCCCACTGGAGAGGACGAGAGAGGAAGCGGAAAGGAAACCCGTCCAGCAGGCTCTCGGAGGAGTTCCTGCGCTCTCAGAGGTTAAGAATTCTGGTGTGGGGCGGGGTGGGGCGTCAGGAGGGCTCAGCCCACTTGGAGAGCAGGAAGAATTGATTCGTTTGGGGGCTTGAGACAACCGTGGACAGAGTCCCAGTGCAAGGGTGCTTGTCGGCGAAGATGGAAGGGGACGGATATTTACTGAACGACTATTGCTTTCGAAGCATCGTGGAGCCTCTTTACCTGCATAACCCAATGATAATTGGGCTTTCCTGCCCCCAGCCCAAGACCAGTCTCAGCAGGGAGTCTGGTCCAAGGAAAAAATGAAGCAACCAACCAGCAAACAAATGCATGAGATTAAAAAAAAAATTATCCAACCCAAATCCAGTTCCCAAACTGCTGCAAAGCAAAACAGCTCTTTACCAAAGTTCTGGAACACTGGAGAAGGGAGCTAAACGAATCAGCACGTCCTGCAGGGAAACTTCCTAAAGCCAGCTCGAGACATCGCGCCCTCTCTCCAAAGGTTGCTTCTCCCAGTGCCCGCTCCTGTCTCTCCCCACCTCTGTTTCTCTTTGATTTCTGCATGTCCTCTCATCACCAGGGGGTCGTAGACGCCCCCGTCCTCAGGACAGCCCTGGCTCGTGGCTGTTTATTACTAATAGTGCCCCTTTTGTGCTCAAAAGTGCCCTGGGAGGAGAGTAAGTGACATGGCCTTCCTCCCCTTCTGCTGCCACTTTGATTGTCTTGTCTCCAGCACCCCAGAGTTTTCTCATTTATTCCGTACAATGTTGACCTCGATCATCAAGTCTGCACTCTATCGGTGAGGAAATGAATGCCCAGAGCTTAACACCTGCTCCTAATCAAACATCCAGTCCATCCCAAAGTTGACTCAAACTCAGCTCTGCCTGAGTCTGAAACCCTCACGTTTCCCGGGAGGCCAGGAAGGGTGATGACAGGAGAGGAGCAGCATGGCACACCTTTAATTTATGGGGGAGAAATCAACAGGCTCCCTCATGCTGCATCTGGGGACCCTGTGGCCCAGAGAGGGTTTGTGCCTTACTCAAGATCACACAGCACGAAAGCAGCAGAGCTTGTGCTGGAACCAGGCCCCTTGCTGCTCCACGTAGATGTTGCGGGCCTGGGATGGGAGTATTGTCCAGACCCTGAAGCTCCCACTGCAGTGCCTGTTCATCCCAGTCACGGGTGTGCAATGTCACATCAGAAGAGTGACACAGGACCCTTTCTTCTCCACCCCCTCTCCTGTAGGCCTCCCCTGCTCCAGCCATCCAGTTCTAAGCATAGCCTGCTTTTTCTGGTCATCAGGCCTTAGCACATGCTGTGCCCTCTGCCTGGAGTGCCCTTTTTTCCCACTTGTCTGAAGAACTCCTATTCATTTGTCAGAACCTAAATCAAATGCCCCTTCCCAGGGCATTAATAATCACACTGATGGGTCTTATGGATTGTTTACAGCCAGTGTCCTTTCTGGTTGGTCAGTGACCACGACAAGCAGGTTGTTAAATATTTAGACTCTCCCCCAGTCTCTTCCGCTGTGAAATCTTCCCTGACCCCAGGCAGGGTCATCCTTCTGTTTCCTGGGGTTCTTTGTGCGTCCTTCTGCTGTGGCACTTATCCCACTGGCAGGCTGGGTTCTGCCTCCTCCCTAGACTGTGAGCTCCTGAAAGGCTGGGACCAGAACTTGTCCACCACGTTATCTCCCCGGGGCCACCAGTACCCAGGCAGGGTGCTGGCACTTTGGGCACAGGTTCTGCTCCTTGGGGGTGATCTCCAGGAGCTGGAAGAGCCCTGAGCAACCGCACACAGCTCCCATCCCTTGACGGGAGGTGCTCCCTATGGGCTCTCCCATTGTGTGTGCTCTATATCAACCCATCCTTTCTATCTGATGAATATTGGCCCCACTTTACAGACGGAGAAACCAAGGCACGGAGAGGTGAAGAAATTGGCCAAGTAAGTGCTGGGCCTGGGATTTAAACCCGGGTCTCAACCTCAAGTTCCTGTTCTCTCCATGCGGTCTCTGAATCCCAGGCAGCCCTGTTTGGGCCAGGAGAGTCTCATCTTGGGGGATTTTCCCCCAGCCTGCCAGACCCCTGCTCAGGACAGTGAGGGGCCAAGGAACGCAGACTTACTCCACCCACCTGCAGGTGCCCCAGGCCAGGAGGGCCGCATAAGATGGACTGACCCTTTGCCCCGAGGCCCCCTTCTCAGGCCTCCAAGTCAAGCCTGGCCTTGGCTGCCCTTGGCAGAAATTCCAGATAAGGATACTAGGAACCAGTTCTGCAAACGATGTGGGACTTTCCAGGACAAACCAAAAGGAGAAGACACCAATGACCCTCGCACAGGATCACGTTAGCACTGATCCCTTAAAAAGTCCTCTCTGTCCCAGATGCCACCCACATCCCATTCTTTGTTGCTCTCAAGGGGACTTGAAGGTGGCTTGATGAAATCAGCCCCAAACCTTGAGTCCTGAGATCTGGGTTCAAATCCTGGCCCCAGTGCTTAACTTGCCCTGTGACCTTGGCAATCCACTTTACCTTTTTGATTCTTGCTGGCTTGGTCTGTAAATTAAGGGATTGTTGGGAAAATTAAACGGGATAATAATTACTAAGTGCCTGGCATGGGGTTGAAGTTCCCTCTATACATGGGGATTGAATCAGAGTCTAAAATATCCTTGTCCCTCTGGAGAAAGTCCCTCATCTCCTTCCCTGCAAGTCTTGGTAACTTACAAATTCCCCAGGTGAAACCGCCACTCCCCCATTGCCTTAACATAATCGGGTTTGACCTTCAGGCTCTGTGGGTGGGGAAAACACAGTCCCCCTTTCCCTTGGGCCCAGAGCCCTCTCCTTTCAAGGACACGTGGGAGGCCCTGGGCCTCTTTTTGATGAGATTATTGTTGGAGAGAAAGTCCCTGTACTCTGAAATCCGTAGACATCGGAGTCCTGCCACCTCCTCCTCCACATGGTTTGGACTAACTTTTCAGAATTTGTCTGAGCCCAATATATGAAAAGTCCAACTGATTGAACCCAAAAGTCACGCCTGAGGATTCGCGGCTGGGTTCATTTAAGTAGTCAGTCAGTACATGTATATGGTAAATGGGTCTCCCTTTATAGAATTTCAAACTACACACAACTTCTCGGACACCTCCGTAGAGCCAAATAAAGTAGGGTCTACCGGAAGTCCTACCATGTTCTGGAAGCCACCTGAGCAGGCATTTCAAGTGGAAGCTTCTACCCTGAGCTTCACAGATCATGAAGCCAGCTCACACCCAGAATCTCACCTACAACTGACAGAAGCTTATTGTCTCCATTTTCCAGTCTGAAAAACTGAGGCCCACAGGGTAGAAGTGGCTCCCTTCAACTCCCACGTGGAGTTAGGACAGAGCGGGACTAGGGTGACCTCTCCTGGTATCCCTGTGCACTCTCAAATCTTAAGGCAGAGTTTGTGACCTTTCCTCCAGCTCAGAAAGAGTCCCCTGGTGGTTTCTCTTCTCTGGACTCCTGTGACCACAAGGGCGACATCCCAGCTCCAGAGAATGACAGCCTGGTGTTCTGGCATCTAGCGACTTCTCCAGCCCCACTGCTGGCATTTCCCTTGTCTCCCAGCTTCACATGACATCCCTCCTGGCCCCCGAACATGACTTAGAATTGTCGCCCATGTCAACCCCTCTGACTCAAAGCTGCTAATGTGGGTGGGGATGGTGGTGATGTGGGGACAAAAGTCACAAACAGGTGAGTGTGCACCAGGGCTAGACTAGGATGAAGCAAGCTAGAAGCCCAAGGTGCAAAATGTAAGGAGACGGTTCTTCAATAAGTTAAACACAGAATTAGCATATGACCCAGCAATTCCACTCCTAGGTATATATCCAAAAGAACTGAAAACAGGTGTTCAAACAAAAACTTGTACACGAATGTTCATGGTGGCTCTGTTCACAATAGCTGAAAGGTGGAAACAATTAAAATGCCCATCAACAGATCAGTCAATGAAACAAAATGTGGTACGTCCATACAGTGGATTATTGGATGGCCATGAAAAAGAAGGAAGTACCACTCATGCTGCAACATGATTGAACTTTGAAAATATTATCCTAATGAAAGAAGCCAGTCACAAATGGCCACATAGTGTATGATTCCATGTACGTAAAATGTCCAGAATAGTCAAATCTACAGAGATGAAAAACAGGTTAGTGGTTGCCAGGGGCTTCAAGAGGGCGAAAGGAGGAGTGACTGCTTAGTGGGTAGGGGGTTTCCTTTTGGAGTGATGAAAATGCTTCTGGAACTAGATAGTGGCATTGGTTCCATAATATTGGGAATGTTCTATATGCCACTGAATTGTGTGATTGAAAATGGTTTCAATGGTAAATTTTGTGTTGTCTATATTTCACCACAATAAAAAAAATGTAAGGAAGCACTCTCTGGGGTGCCGACCTGCACTTGCACACTTGGAGGGTGAGCACCTTCTCACAGTGCCTTGGTGCCCCACTCGCCTCACCCTAGTCCTGGTCCTGGTGTCCCCAGCCTCCACCATGGATAAGAGAATTCTGTGTTTGCTCTGTAACTTCTCTTCCACCCACACGGTCCTGGAGAATCCTTTCTTTGGCAGTTCTGTTCATGGGCTGATGCAGAATAAGGACATTTGGTAAAAAGAGGCAGAGATAGGGAACTAGGAACAAGAATTGCTTAAAAACATCCAAGAGGGGCCAACCTGGTGGCGAAGCAGTTAAGTTTGCATGCTCTGCTTCAGCAGCCTGGGGTTTGCAGGTTCGGATCCCAGGGGCAGACCTACACACCACTAATCAAGCGATGCTGGGGAGGCCTCCCACACACAAAATAGAGGAAGATTGGCACAGACGTTAGCTCAGGGCCAATCTTCCTCATCAAAATAAAAAAGAAAAAGGAAACAGCCAAGAAATACTTATTGGAGAAAGGAAACGGAGAAGGAGAGGAAAGAGAAGAATCACCAGATTTTTTTTAACAGCTCTGTTGAGGGGCCAGCCCGGTGGCGCAGCGGTTTAGTTCGCCCTTTGGCAGCCCAGGGTTCGCGGGTTCAGATCCCGGGCACCAGCCAAAGCACTGCTTGTCACGCATGCCATGGTGGCGTCCCGTATAAAGTGGAGGAAGATGGGCACAGATGTTAGCCCAGGGCCAGTCTTCCTCAGCAAAAAGAGGAGGATTGGCAACTGATGTTAGCTTAGGGCTGGTCTTCTTCACAAAAATAAATAAATAAATAAACAGCTCTATTGAGAGATAATTCGCATACCATACTATTCACCCATTCAAAGTCTACAATCAATGGTTTGGAGTATACAAAGGGTACAAACTTCCAGTTATAAGATGAATAAGTTCTGGGGATCTAAAGTACAGCGTGGTGACTATAGTTAATAATACTGTATTGTATACTTGAAAGTTGCGAAGAGAGTAGATCTTTTTTTTTTGTGAGGAAGACCAGTCCTGAGCTAACATCCGTTGCCAATCCTCCTCTTTTTGCTGAGGAAGACTGGCCCTGGGCTAACATCCGTGCCCATCTTCCTCCACTTTATATGGGACGCCACCATGGCATGGCTGACGAGCAGTGCGTCGGCGGGCGCCTGGGATCCGAACTCGCGAACCCCGGGCTGCCAAGCGGGAACTAAGCCGCTGCGCCACTGGGCCAGCCCCGAGAGTAGCTCTTAAAAGTTTTCGCCACTCACACACAAAAATGGTAACTAGGTGAGGTATGGATGTGTTAACTACCCCCTATTGTGGTAGTCATTTCTCAATATATATGTATATCAAATCATCACGTCCTACCTTAAACTTACACAGTGTGATATGTCAATAAAGCTGGGAACAAAACAAATTTAAAAAATGGTTTTTAATAGAGTCACAGATATGTGCAGCTATCACCACAGTCAATCTTGGGAGATTTTTATCACCAAAAGAAAAACCATTCTCCCCTCCCCCAGCCTTTGGCCATTGCTTCGAGGAGTCAGGGTCAATGCCCATGCCTTTGGGGATAGGGAATCTCTGGAAGGAGTGGGGGAGGCCGAAACCAGGATGGAGCGTGGCAGCAAAAGACCCTGAACAGTCACGGGGTGGAGGGGTGTTTGGCTCGACCACTGAAGAGAGCAGCCTCACCGTCCTTAGTAATGGCAAAGATTCGTGTGCCTAACCACCCAGCAATTCCACCCCCGGTTTAAACCTTTGAGAGACTTTTCCACTTGTGCACAAGAAAACTAAGCAACGGTGTTGGTTGCAGCAGTTTGTGGCAGGAGGAGAAAGGGAAACAACCTAAGTGTCCCTCAACAGGGAAAAGGGTAAATATATTGTGGAACATGCACATAATGGGCTTTTATATGACTGAAAACAAATGCCTATGTGTGCACATATCAACATGGACACATTTCAAATACATGATGTTGTATGAAAAAATCAAGTTGTAAAAGAATGTGTGTAGTCTAATACTATATATGAACATTTTATCATACAGAAACGATCATATGTAATTAACTTTTTATTTTGTCAATTTCAGACAGAGAAAAGTTGCAAAATAGAACAACGACTTTCTGGATTCTTTCAGATTCCCCAAACGTTAACATTTTACCATGTTTGCTTTATCACTCCCCCCCAATATGAACATAAATGTATGCGTATATATGTGTATGTGTGTATATATATATATATATCTGCTTTATCATTCTTGCCCCTTCAGTCTCTCTGTAGGTGTATAGATATAGACATATATGCTCACACATACATTTACATACACACATATGTACATATATGTATACACGTGGAAGGCATGTTTGTGTGTGTATATATGTACACATATATACATATTTTTCTGAGTCAATTGAAAGTAAGATTTATTGAGATATAATGTACATATAATCAATTTATTCTTTCTAAGTGTAGGGTTTGATGAGTCTTGAAAAGTGAGTACAGTCTTGTAACCACCATCACACTCAAGATAGAGAACATTTCCATTACCCTAAAGCCCCTTCGTGCCCCTTGTAGTCAACCTGCTCTCCCAACTCCCAGTTCCTGGCAACCACTGATCTGGTTTCAGCTCCTATAGTTTTGTGTTTTCCAGAATGTTATATAAACGGAACCACGCAGTGTGAACCCTTTATGTCCGACTTCTTTAATTAGCATGATGCTTTTGAAATTTCTCCATGTTTTTCCATGTTTCAGTAGCTCTTTGTGTTTAATGGCTGAGTGGTAGTCAATTGTAGGGATGTACCAAAATTTGTTTATCCATTCACCAGTTGACGAGCATTTGGGTTGTTTCCAGTTTTCGACTATTATGAATAAAGCTGCTATGAATATTTATGTACAAGTTTTGTGTGGACATGTGTTTTTATTTTTCCCCAGTAAATACCCAGGGATGAGATTGTTGGGTCATATCTTTAACTATATAAGAAACTGCCAAACTATTTTCCAATGTGGTTGTACTATTTTGCATTCCTGCCAGCAGTGTATGTTTAGTTGTTCCACATCCTTGTCAGCACTTGGTATTGTCAGTATTTAAAATTTTGGCCATTCTGGAGGTGTGTAGTGCTAGTTCATTGTGGCTTTAATTTGCATTTACCTAATGAGCAGTGGCGTTGAGTACTTCATGAGCTTATTTGCCATCTATATGTCTTCTTTGCAGAAGTGTCACTTCAACACTGTTGCCCATTTTATTATTGTTTGTGTGTGTGTGTGTGTATTATTGAGTTATGAGTTCTTTTTAAATTCTGGATACCAGTTCTTTATCAGACATTCCTCCCAGTTTTTGGCTTGTCTTTGCATCTTCTTAACAGTGACTTTCATAAAGCAGAAGTTTCTCATTTTGAGGAAGTCCCATTTATCAATTTTTGTTTTTTATGGTTTGTGCTATTTGCATACTGTCTAAGAAATCTTTATCAATATCACAAAGATATTTCCCTGTGTTATCTTCTAGAAGATTTATAGTATTATATTATACATTAAGCCTATGATCCATTTTGAATTAATTTTTATATATTGTGAAAGGTAAGGGTTGAGATTCTTTTTTTTTGGATGTGGGTGTCTGATTGTTTCAGCACCATTTGTTGAAAAGACTATTCTTTTTCTATTGAATTACTTTGGTCTCTTTGTCAAAAATCAACTAGCCATATATATGTATGAGTCTATTTCACGACTTTCTGTTCCGTTCAATTGATCCATAGGTCTAAACTTATGCAAAGTCTTGAAATAACATAGAGTGAGTCCCCCAAATTCATCCTTCTTTTTCAAAATTGTTTTGGCTATTCCAGTTCCCTTGCATTTCCATATAAAATTTAGAATCAGTTTGTCAATATCTACAAAGAATCCTACTGGGATTTTGATTGGGATTGTGCTGACTCTATAAATCAATTGAGGAAGACTTGACATCTTAAAGTATTGAGTCTTCTGATCCATGAACATGGTATATCTCTCCATTTATTTAGGTCTTCTTTGATTTATCTTGGCAATGATTTTCAGTTTTCAGCGTAGGAATCCTATTTTGTTAGATATGTCCCTTGGTTTTTTCATGTTTTGATGCCGTTGTAAATGGTATTGGTTTTTAATTTTAATTTCCAATTTTTTTTTACTAGTATATAGAAATACAATAGATCTTTGAGTATTAGTCCTGTATCCTGCAAACTTGCTAAATTCACTCATTATTTCTATTAGCTTTTTAGGATTTTTCTACATAGATGACCATGTTGTCTATGAATAAATACAGTTTTATTTATTTCTTTCTAATCTGTTTGCCATTTATTTATGTTTGTTTTTTTATTGTACTGGCTAGGACATCTGGTCCATTGTTGAATAGAAGTGGTGACAGTCGCTATCCTTGCATTGTTCCCAGTCTTAGGGGGAAAGCCTTCAGTCTTTCACCATTAAGTATGGTGTTAGTTGTCAGTCTTTTTTATAGATACTTTTTATTAGATTGTGGAAGTTCCTTTCTATTCCTAATTAGCTGAGAATTTCTTTTTTCTATCAGGAACAGATTTCAAATTTTGTCACATGCTTTTTCTGAATCTGTTAAAATGATAATATGGTTTTCCTTTCTAAATCTGTTGATATGGTGAATCCATTGATTTTTAAATGTTGAACCAATCTTGCATTCCTGAGATAAACCCCTCTTGGTCTTGATGTATTATTCTTTTTATATATTGCTGGATTTTACTTTCTAATATTTTGTTGAAGATTTTTCTACCTATATTCATTAGGGATATAGGTCTATAGTTCTCTTTTCTTATAATGCCTTTGTCATGTTTTGGTATCAGAGTAATTCTGAGCTCATCGAATTAGTTGAGGAGGTGCCCTCTCCTTCTATTTTCTGAAAGTGTTTATGTAGAATAATATTATTTTTTTATTAAATGAATTTAACTTGGCAAATTTGCCATTGAAGCCATCAGGACCTGGGAATTTTTTCATGAGGAAATTTCTTTTTAGCTATTAATTCATATTCTTTAATAGATATAGGACTATTTGGGTTTCCCATTTCTTCTCGAGTGAGCTTTGATAGCTTGTGCCTTTAAAGGAATTTGTCTATTTCATCTAAGTTGTCAATTTATGGTCATGAAATTGGGCATTACATTCTCTTATTATCTTTTTAATCTTCCTATAATCGATAGGGAAGTACTACTTTTCATTTTCGATATTGGTAATTTGTGTCTTTTTTTTCTGATCAGTCTGGCCAGAGGTTTACTAATTTTGTTGACATTTTCAAAGAGCCAGTTGGAGTTTTATTTATTTTCTCTATTGTTTTTCTGTTTTCTATTCACTGGTTTCTACCCTCATCTTTATTATTTCCTTTTTTCTGCCTGCCTTGGGTTTAATTTGCTCTGCTTTGTCTAGTTTCTTAAGATAGAAGCTTAGATAATTAATTTTGGAACTTTGTTCTTTATGAATATATCCATTTAATACTATAACTTGCCCTCTATGATACTGCTTTAGCTGCATCATGCGACTTTGATATATTGTATTTTCATTGTCATTCAGTTCAAAATATTTTCTAATTTTCTTTGTGATTTCTCTCCACATATTATTTACTGATGTATACAGGTATATTAAAAGTTAAAACAAAATCCATAGATGAAAATGGCACACAATAACTTCCAAAAGGGGCTTATTCCTGGGAGTGAGGACTAGATGGGAATCCAATGGGGAAAGTGGTAGATATTAACAAAGCTCACCAACATTTCAGTTCTCTTCTTCTGAGCACATGAAAGGATTACGCTTAGCTGCCCTTTGAAGTTGAGCATGGACACATGGCTTGCTTTAGCCAATGAAACACGAGCAGAAGGTACATATGCCACTTCCAAATGGAAACCTCTAAGAGTGAACGGGTGACTCTTCATGCTCCTTTCCCTGCATGGTGAACCCTGACATCTCTTGTTGAGATCACAGCGTCGTAAGTGGTGGAGCACCCATCAGTCTGGATTCCTGAGTGGCTATGATGAATATAGCTCTCTCCAGTCAGTCTTCGTTGGACCAGAGAATGAGAGAGAAACAGACCTTTGTTACTTAAAGCTACCGAAATTTGGGGATTGTTTGTTACTACTGCATAACCTAGCCTTTCCTGACTAATATAGGGAGATTTGATTGTATTTGTAAGTTTCTGTCTTTGTTTCTTGCATGTCTAAAGATTCATCTTTTAACATGGGTAGTTGATACATGAGTGTTTGTCATATAATTTTCTGTAATTTCTGTATATTTCAAATATTTAATTTTTTAAAGAAAAGCAATATTAGAGGAGGAGAAGAGGTAGAAGAGAAGTAGGAGGCAACGGGGGTGATGAGCTCCTTTGTTCTACCCCCCCAAGTTGTTGCTCCATCTCTCCTTTGGGTTTGGGCAAGTCAGGGGAGAGTAGCTTGACTGTTTCTCCAGCCAGTTCATCATCTGTGGACAGGTGCACCTCCCCATCCCCCTGCTTCTTCATACCACTTGTCACCATCTGGTACATTATATAACTATCTGTAGGTTTATTGTCCCTCACCCCTTAGAAAGTAAACTCCTGAAAACTAGGGACTTTATTTTATAACACCATTGCCTAGAGCAATGCCTGGCATGCAGAAGCCACTCAATAGCTGTTTATTAAATGAAGACATGCAAAAGGTTGCTTCCACTGGTCACTTCTGCCCAGAGAGGACAGGGACCCCATCTTCTCCCTGTTCCACATTCCTTCTCACTTGCTCTTCCCCCAAAGCAAACACACAATGGAGTTGATGAAAGCGTGAGCAGCTCTTTACTCAAAGCTTCAGATATAAGTTCCAAAACCACGTTTCTGTGTAGTGTGTATGTGTGCCTGTATCTGTCTGTCTGGGGATGGGATGAGGGGAATTGGGGGCTGTGCTCCTTGTGTAGCCATCTCCTTCTACTCCATTCCCTGCCCAGGTGGGAGCCTGGCTAAGAACATCCAGAGAAGCATGGACAGACAGCACCTCCCCACCAAGACCTTCCTCGCAGCCTCAGGGAGGAGCCTGGAGCTCAGCTTTCTTCAGCAGACGCAGGGAACTTGGGCCTTGCTCCCAGGGCTGTTGTGAGTGCCCCTTGGCAGCCCCTGCCCCGTACTCAGCCACAGAAATTCCCTGGCCACCTAGGCACAGAGACGCTCTGGCTCCTCCAACCCACTCAGAAGCCTGAACTCGTGTAATTAGACATAATGACACATGGCGGGAGCTTCCAGCATCTCATGTTCTAATGACACTTCCGCCCTCCAGCCCGTCTCAGGGGCCAGTGAGGCTCTAGTTAGGTCTGCCGCCAGCAGGTGGGAGAGCCGAGGAGCGAGGGGGCAAGGAGAGAACCCTGGCCTTGGAGTTCATCAACCTATGTGTCAAGTCTAGTTCAGCTACTTTTCGGCTATAAGGCTTTGGGCAAGTCAATTCATTTCTCCAAGCTTTCATTGTCTCATCTGTGGGATTATAAATTTACACCACACAGGGCTGTTGTAAAGACCGTGAGTCCTCTCCTCCAGGGAGGCTGCCAGTGGGCTTGGGGCTGGAATGGCCTACATCCTGGGGAGGGTCCTTGGGTGCAGGGGAAACCACCAAACCACCAAAGGCCAATTTGGCCAAAGTTAGTTCTCCAGAGACTTATTGAAGGACCACTGCCCCATATTACCAAATTGACTGATTTTCCAAAAACTTGTTTAAGAAATATTTCTTTTGGTTATGTTCAATGTACATTTTTCTAATGCATATATTCCCTTCCTAGCAGTGTTTCAAGGACTATTCAGTTTGGCCAAAGCTGAGGGTCATAAGGTATTTACTCTTCTCGTGCATTTATTCTTCTTCTTAATAACATCCTATGAATATTTTTTCATAGTATCTCATGGGAAATTTTCATTTTAGACTGATGTTTTAAAAATCCTTAAAAAGTGGTTTTCTGTTTTATCAGCACTTTAGCATTTGGGGGATTCTTTTGCAGGTTTTGCTAAATAGCCAACTCTACAAATTGTCCAAATTTACTGCTTTGCTCCATATATATTTTTTAATTATATTTTTCTATTTTGATCTCAACTTTTATTAAAATTATACGTGCACTTTGTTCTGCAAGACTTAAAATGCAGTCTCCTATCTAATCTGTCTTTGCTCCCAATTCCCAGCCACCAGAGGCAACTGCTTTTAACAAGACACAGCAGTTTTTTTCTATTTACCTTTATGCTTCTAAATAACATGCTTGTACTATTCTTTCTTTTTAAAAAAATTTATACAAATTTAGTGTTTATTATTGACTTATTTTCTTTATTGAATTAAATGTGTAAAATAGCAATGTATATACAGAGGGAGTTCATGCATAACATATACAATTATCTTTAAAAAGTCAGGATGCAAGTTACAATAATGAGTTCTTTTCTGTCCCAAATATACCGTTATTTCTTGATTTTCAGTTTTAGATATAAGCCACTGACTTCCTACTTTGGAAGATAAGAATTTCCTTCCCATACAATGCCCCTCTCTCCTCCTGGTGCCATCTTCCTTATGTGATCGTATCACAATTTTTGGTTAGATAAATAGGTTTATTTTGTGACAATGTAAATATTGTTGACAGCCCAGCCATGTAGAGTACTATGATCACATTTATTTTCTTGTACGTCTTTCTGTTTCTCCCAGACTGTTCATTTTCCTGGTTATTGTTTCCTTGGTTTCTAGGTGCCCACCCCGATTCACCCCAAAACCCCCACCAGCAGATGAGGTCATGAGGCAACCATTCTGCTTCCTCTTGTTCATAGAGACATCCATCCAGGAGCCTCCTTGAACACTTTTATAAAGTTGTGCTGCATGGGATTAATATCTAATTTTATTTTAAGATATTTTAAATTACAGAAGATATGCAAGAATAAGACAAAGAGCTCCATGTGCCCTTCCTCTGGACACCCCATTCAAGTTTCACCAGTTGCCCCATGGTGTCACTTGTAGAAAGTGACTTGACCTGGCATCCCGTGTTCTGTCTCTCCAGTCTCCTTCAGTCTAGAAGCTTCTTCCGTCTTGCTTTCAGTTTCACACGCATGATGTTGTATAGATAACAGGGCAGTCATTTTGCAGAATGTTGCTCGATTGTGTTTATCCTTGCATCCTCAAGGTCATGCCCAGTCATGCATCGTGGGCAGGAATATCACAGGAGTGACGCTGTCTTTCTCATTGCCTCCTCTCTGGTGCCACACGACCTTGATTTGCCGACACTGGGGGTGTTAACTTTGATCAGTTCATCACTTGATTCCTTTTCTCCATTGTCATTTTGTTACTATTGTAAGTAATCAGTATCTTGTGTGGGGATGCTTGAGCACTATGTCAATATCCCATTCCTTATTCCATTTACACCCCCACTTTTAGCATTCATTGATGTTTCCTACCTGAAATAATTATTATCATAATAGTTGCCAAAAGGTGATTTTCCTTCTTAATTTATTATTTGGTGTTCTACTGAAGGAAATCAGTCTCTTCTGTCCAATGATTCATTTGTTTGTTTATAGCGGTGTGGATTCATGGATTCCTATTTTTTTCAGTGGGCTATGATCCATCGCTACCATTTATTTCGATGTTCAAATGACACCAGATGAAGCCCCTTCCATCTGGCTCTTGTGTCCTTTTGACATGTCCCCTGGTTCTTTGAACACTTCTTTACTTTCTGACACAACAAGATGTTCCCGGCTCATTTTGTATTTCTCTGGCCCAGTCTGGGAATCAACCATTCCCCCAAAGAGCTTGATTCATTTTTAGGGGAGAATGGCATTTTGAAAACAAGATCTTGGTGCTAGATGTGCTTGTTGCTACTGGAGGGTTGCTGCTCCCAGACCTTCTCGCTGAACAGAGCCAGAGAAAACACACACACACACACACACACACACACACACACACACACACACACACACACACTTTAAACCATGTGTTCTCACGGATAGCTCCAATTCCAGTCCGACACCACAGGGTTCTTCAGTGTCCTCCTTTCCATATTTGTGCCTCCGTTTTCAGGGAGAGACCTGGCTCCTCTAATCCACGTAGATTATTCATCTGCTCCCTCCCCTGTATATACTGTCCTCTGACCCACTAGGCTGCTATCCCACCCAACATTAACTCTGACCTTGCAAGGGCCACCGTACTGCCCCATAGGACCTGCCTGGTGACTTTCAACTGGATGAACTGAGAAAGGAAGGCAGGCAGGAGGAAGAAAGGAAAGAAGGGAGGGAGGGGGAAGGAGGTACACGGGGAAGGAAGGAGAGAGAAAATAGGTCAACAGGCATGGGATGGTTTTTAATAGCTTTAGATTTCTGGGATTTTCGGAAATGTTCGCTTTGTCTCTACGCCACCACCCTGCTCGATGCTGCCATTGGAGGGAACCGGGATAAAGACCCCTGGGAGAGTGGGCCGTGCCCCAGTCTGAGCTGCAGTTCTCAGAGGTGGAGAGGGGTCTGAAGGCCCAAGATCCTGGCTTCCCATGTCCCTCAAAGACCCTGCCAATTCATTTTATATGCATTACTAGATACTTTATAAATTAAAAAAAAAAATTAAGTTGGGGTAAATTTGCTAAGCTCAATGAGTTGGTGATATGGCAAACTGATCCTCTGATGGACTAACTCAGCCCTGATGGGGGCTGAGGGGTGAAGGGTGGGGTCTACTCACAGATTCTGGGGTCCCCTCCTTCTACACCCACAGTAGCTCTGCTCCTCTGCATTAGAACTCTTGGGCTTCTGCATGATGTTTCCTGGCTTTAGAAAGAAAATGGAGCCTATGTACAAGCCTGCTGTGCCTCCAGCTTGCTGTGTGACCCTGGGCAGGCCTCCTGCCTTCCCTGGGCTTCAGCTTCACATCTGGGAAAGGAGAGGTTGGGTTCTTAAGGTCTGTGCATCTCTGCCTCAGTTGGGTGGCACACATAGCTGGGGACCGGCGGAGCCCTCTTTGGCCACCAGTTCCCAGGGCAGAGGAGAAGGGAGCCACCTTCCCCTTCCTCCCCTGGAGAAACAGGTCGGCTAGTTGGGCCTGGGCCTGCAGCCAAAGGGGAAGCCGGAGACAATAAGCCGGAGTCACCCCGCTGGCTGGGGCAGGTTTTGCAACTTCCGCCAGTGCCTGCAAACAAGACTTTGGCCCCAGGACTTTGAGCTCTGGGGCAGCCCTCTCCCCTCCCCCCGGGACCCAGGCCACCCAGCTTAGGGGACGGGGCGGGAGAGTGGGCAGGGTGCTTTCTTAGCTCCAAAGGCAGCCAGGTGCCCCTGGGGTTCCTTGAGGAGGATCCTACCAAGAGGGGTCAGAGCACATGGCTGTGGGGGATGGTGGAGGAGGCCAGCCAAGGGGAGGCTCCGTGTGACAGTGTGTGTGCCTGTGTCTGCACGTGGACAGCGGCACATGTGAGTCACAGGGGAGGCTGTGCCTACAGCTGTGGCCATCCCTATGGTCACCTGCATGGGAGTGATACTGAAGGGATGTCTACTGCTGCTCCGCCCCTGTGTGGGTGCGTGGGGGTAAATCCACCCGTCTGCAGGGGTGTGATAAGTGTCGGCATGTGTCAGCTGATGTGTGTGTGTGTTAGCTATTTGCTTGCATGCATATAACGGGACATGAACCAGATTGCACATATGGGTGTGATTCCATGGGGGCACGTGTAGGTGTGTGGCTATGAGTGCGTACTAATAAGTGTGTGTGTGGGTATAAATCCATGTATGTGTGCACATTGGTGGATGGGCATGTCTGCCTATTGGGGGTACACACGTGTGTGTGTTTATGCATGTGTGAGCCCCAGTTGCTGAGCCCGTCGTCTCTGGGGGGTATGATGGTTTGTAGACATGTGTGACTGCTTTAGTGCATGTGAAGTGTGGATGCTCGTACACATGCTGGTGTAGGACAAGTGTCCCTGGGGACTTGGTCTAGCTCACCACATGCTTCATCCCTGTCACCCCCCGCCAACCTGCCAATGACTCTGCATGCTTCCAGCAAGTCTCCGTTCTGAGCCCCAATTTCCCCACCTGTACCGTGGACGGTGAGGTTGGACTGGAAGTTTCTTGGGCTTCTCCTACATTTGTGGTGGCTTGTGTAAACATTCCAAAGAGCATGCAAATGTGGGGAAATCGAGAGTCCAGAAATCCTAGGATTTACCTTCGTCCCTGGGTGAGAGGCAGGAGGCTTTGCGGCGACAGATGAAGCCAAGGACCCAGAGCCTGGGTTGGGGCTCACCGAGGAAGGGCCTGAGACACTGCCGGAGCCTCTCAGCTGGGCCTTTGCAGTGGGCTGGAGGCAGGGGGCTGGCTGGAGTGACCTCTGCCCAGGGCTCCGGAAGGAAGAAGGGAGTGGGGAGGCCACAGCAGGAGGACCTCTGTGAGCAGCCCCCAATTGGAGCCCCAGGGGCACTGGGTGGGAGGCAGGACTACACCCCTCTACTCACTCGAAGGAGTCTTCTCTGGCTCCTTTGCTCCTTAAGGAGCAGGGTCCTGGGGCAGCTGTCCTGGCATGGAACAAGACTGCATTCCACTTAAGGCTGGCTTTACAATTCAAGGCTTTGGCCTGGGTCTCAGGGACGATCCTGAAGGGGGAGGAAAAGAAACGCCTGCTCTGTCTGGGCCTTCCGCAAGTGTGACAGGATGGGATTTTCTTTGCCCCTCTCACTGCTTTCTTCTCTCCCTAATACCTGGCTCCCAGCTCCTCCCATACATTGTGCAGATAAGCCTTTGGAAGGCACAGTAGAGACAGCCCCACAGAATCACACCACACTCCCTCTATGCCGCAAGAGAGTGTTAGCACAAGAAAGCTTTGTCTTGGAGTAGGTCTACTGCAAAGAGCTAGAAGAGCAAAGAGCGAAGAGCTAGAAAGAGCTAGAGCCCCGTCCAGTCCCCACGTGACATGCCCCTCAGGGGTCTGACTCTGATCCTCCAGGATAAAGACTCTGGGCACGGAGAAGGGGGAAATTCTAGGGGAAGGAAAGTCCTAGATGCCTACGGTAAGAGTCAGGGCCAGTCGCAGAAACAGAAACCACATTGGGTACTTCACACAGAGGGAATTGGTTACCCGGGAGAGGACAGAGCTGAGAAGCCAAACAGCAAACGGGGAGGCAGTCCAGAAGCTGATACCACTCCGGGGGGAGAGAGAAAGGGAGGAGGTGGTGATGCTATCTAGGGGTGGCTCGAATTGTGGCAGGAGCCACCTGGAGGCTGAACTACAGAGGAATGGGTGCCTCTGTAGGAACTAAAGACCCAGAAGACAGCAGCCGGTGCTGGAAAAATGACCCTCCCCCTCCCCAACTAAGCAGAGAGAGAGAGAGAGAGAGAAATACCCCGGCTTCTCCCCTCCTCCCACCCTCCAGTCTCCCACCAGCACTTCCCATTAGCCCAACCTAGCAGGAAGCCAGCGGGCAGAGGACCCTGGGAAAAGCATTTCAAGGAGCCGAGTAGTCGCATATGAAAGCCAGCTAGCAATGCCCAGTGCTTTCCCGTGATGCACTCTGCAGGGGCTGAGAACTTGGGAAAAACAAAGAAATAGTTGGCACCATCCCCAGGACTGCAGATATGATTAACTTTTGATAAGAGTTTAATGGACTGTATACACACACCCGTCCAAGTGCCACATGGTCCCCGAGTGTGGCTTCAGGCTGTCCCCACCACAGCCCAGCAAACTCAGGACAAGGCTCCCGGGCTGCAATCAAGGAAACCAAGGCTTTCAGAAGGGAAGTGGCTTCTCCCAGGCCCCACAGCTGGAAAATGGCAGAGCCAGGGCTCACACCCATGTTGGTGTGACCCCAGGGACCCCTGGCCTGGGGGAAGAGTGATAATTCTGGTGTCAGGTGCTACAGTGGGAGCAGATGCTGGTTACCGATCTGGGTTGGAGGCCCTGGGTAGAATCCTGAGAAGGAGAGAGGAGTTAAATTGGGAGAGGCCAACTGGGGAGGAATCCGTTGGTGGTGAAATCGGGGAGCGGGGTGCAGGGGTTCAGAGTGGGACTTTGGAGCCCAACGGCCTGTTTCACATCTCCTCTGCCACTGACAGTTGTGTGACTGGATCACTCTGTGCCTCAGTTTCCTCATCTGTAAAATGGGCATAATAGTGACAGCAGCACCTGCCCTGCAGGACTGTTGCGAGAACTGAAGGTTGTATAAGTGTTTGCTACTATTAGGTATGATTTTTATTTCCGTTTTACATGGGAGAACATTGAGGCTCTGAGAGGTAAAACAAGTAAATGAAGACAGCACTCCCGGGAGGTAGAAGATGACTGAAGCCTGGGCCGAGTTGTGGCACTCTCCTGCACCCCTTCGTTCTCTGCCTGGCCCCCCAGACTCGTTCCTCACCCTCTTTGGCCCACAAGACCCATTCCCCTGCCATGTAGATGCTTTCTCCTCATCATGTACTCCACTCTGATAAGACACCTCCTCCTGTCGGTCTCCAGGCCTGCGAGTGCCACTGGCTTCCTGCCGCTGCAGGTCTCCGGGTGGCGGCACCGTCCCCCATTTGCTGTCTCAGCTCTTCTATCCTTGGGTAGCCAGGATATTAAATTCCTTCTGTTCGAAGCCCAGTGTTTCAGTTTTCCTGGCAAGACCCTGCCTGGTACAATACTCACTGTTTACTATGGGTTTCATTGGGCACTTTTCATATGTGAATGTATTTAATCATGTCATGCTAATCCTGTGGGCTGGGAACCACGAGCCGACTTTACAGAAGAGGAGGTGGGGGTGTGGAGAGGGAAGCCATTCGCCTGAGGTCGCGCAGCTAGTGAGAGGCCTGAAGTCAGAAGGCTCAGATCCAGAGCCCACGCCCTGACCACCGCGTGTACTGCCTCACTTGCCATTGGCCACCATAGCTGCTGGGCGACCACCACGGCATCAGAGCCCTGCCCGGGTGGTGGACAGTGGCCTCTATGAGCTCCCTGTCTGGCTTCGTCTGCCCCCCCCAACAGCCCTCAGAGACACAACAACAGATTGGTGTTTCCAGCACATTCTCTTCTCTGAGCTGAGGACCCAGTGTCTGGGGAG
This sequence comes from Tapirus indicus, assembly GCA_031878705.1. NCBI lineage: Eukaryota > Metazoa > Chordata > Mammalia > Perissodactyla > Tapiridae > Tapirus > Tapirus indicus. The sequence continues at coordinate 27,708,451 of CM062929.1, read as the reverse complement.
GGGCCAGGAGGCAATTTCAGGCCCTTCCCGTTCAGGCGCCCTCCCGGGTCTTCCTCCAGCGTCCTGGGAAGGCTCCTCGCTCTGGCGTGTCTTCCCGCCCAGCCTTTCCTCTCCATGCAGCTCCCGGCACCAATGCCCCCACAGGACCCTCGATGACTCACCCACACGGCACTTTCACTTCCTCCTTCTCTGGGAGGCGTTGACCTACTGCAGCTGCAGAAAGGAGGCCTCCTCCATGGGGGGCTTGAAAGGCCATGAGGGGCAGCCGTGGGCTTGGGGCCCAGGCCTGAGGGGCTGCAGTGCTGCCTGTGTGGAGGGCAGGGTGGTAAAAGGGCTCCCGGGCCTCCTTGCCAGACACTGGCCTGAGTTGACCCCTGTCCATATGGTCAGTCACCCCCCAGCACCAAACAGGCTGGCACACGGGTAGATCGACCTAGAATTTTCTTCCAGCTTCCTAGCTGGAACTGTGCCTGTCACACTTATTGATGGGACCCATCTTTATTCATTCATTCATTCACTCATTCGTTCATTCTATTATTTGACAAATCTGTCCTGGCCCCTATGTACCAAGCAGCCCCAAGTGTACCGAGAAATCAAGGCTCGCTCTCTGCCCGTGAGGAGCTCACAGTTGAGGGGGTGATGGGTGGGGTTGAGGGGGGCAGATCCAGAAACAGAAAACCCAGCAGAGTAAGGAAGCCTTGGAGATACTTCTGAGATCTCTCAGTTTACCAGTTTACCAGAAATGTTTACAGAAACGCTTCCTCATTACACCCCAGATTCCTCTCTCCCCTTGGGGCACTCTATAGCTCCCAGCTACTCCAGGGCGGGGGCAGGGGCAAGGCTGGAAGTCAAGCTTCATAGTGTCCGGGTGCAGTCTCCTTGGTGCAGGTGTGTGACAGCTCCCGGGGCACCGTGCGCATCCTAGTCTGAGAGGAGGGAACCTGGTGAAATGACCCAGCTGTGGAGTCAGACCCGGGTTACACTCCTGGCTTGTCTATTTTCTGACTGTGTGACCTTAAGGAAGTTGGTCATCTTCTCTGAGCCTTGGTTTACTCATCTGTAAAATGAAGCTATTGATAGAACCACGCATTGTGTTTTTGTAAGAATTCAGTGAGGTCATCCATGCAGGGCACCTGGCACCCTGTGAACGTGAAACACTCAATAAATGCCGGCTGTCACAATCAATATTGCTATTTATGATGAGGGTGTGCGGGAGCCTGATCCTGCTTGTGTGTGTGTGTGTCTGTGTGTGTCTATGTCTGGAGGTGGTCAGGAAAGACTTCCCAGAAGAGGTGACATTGCCATTGAGTCCCATCCCAGGCAAAGGGGAAAGGCCAGACATGGTCGGGGAGTGGGGAGTGCTCTGGGGCAGGCAAAGGAGCCAGGCCAAGAGTGGCCTGGAGGGGTTCTCTGGCCTCTGGGCTGCCCACTAGGGCTGGGTCCTTCTGGTCCAGGCCCCAGGGCTGCAGCCTGGCTGTTGTGTCTGGGTGGGTGGGGGCTGCCCCAGCTTGGTCTCTCTGATGCTGGCAGCAGTTTCAGCCTCTCACCCTCTACCCCCTCCCGTTTCTGGGCCTCCACTTCCTTCCCCTGCACAAACCACAGAGATGTTTCAGAGGAAGCTGCTACTTATTTTAGCAGCCATCCCTGGATACCCCCACCCACAGCTGCCCCTGTACCCGGCCCCCTTACGCACCAAGTCATTCTCTGAGCCACGGCCCAAAGTACTCAGGGTGAAGAGCAGTTCCTACCGCCTTCCCTGCAGCGGAACAAGGAGACGGTCTCGGAGCTGGGAGACGTGGATTCAGGCCCAGCTCTGACACTAACTTGCTGTATGGTCTCCAAACCCAGTCACCTTCCATGCCCCTGTGTCCCCATCTGTGCTGTGGGACCTGACACTGGGCAGGAACCGACCTCTTGGCAGAGAATGGGGTGGGGGTGGGAGTGGATATGCTGCCACCCTCCCTTGACGTCAGCTGGAAAGACTTGGGCAAGTGTTTTGGGGCAGATCAGGTTTGGGGGGCCAGAAGCTCATACTCTGGAGGTCCATCTTTAAGAAAAAAGGAATCACAAATATGAATTTACTTATGAAAGTGAATTTTTATTTAGAAAGGGCCTGTGCAAGTGAGGAGCCCCGAAGCTTAAGCTTTCCCAGCATCATGGTGAATCTGCCTTTGGAGAGGGTCCCCAAGTCCTCAGGAGACAGTGGGGAAACTGAGGCTCAGGGAGCAGATGCCACCAGCCCAGCATAGTCACACAGCCAGTGAGTGGCAGGCTAGGATGTGAACCAGATTTGTCAAAGATCAGTGCGCGTGTTTTACCCACGATCCCCCGTCCCCCAGATAGCCCGTAATCGCCCCGCTGGGGTTAGGGAGGAGGGAAGAGAGACAGGGAGACGAGAGACTGAGCGACTGGGGGCTGGGACAGCACAGTGCGGGGAGAACTCTGGTGCTGCAGCCAGACTCGCACGCAGGTCCCGGCCCTGCCCCTTCCCAGCCGCGTGGCCTTCTTGAGCCTCGGTGTCCCCATCTGTAGCGTCGGTGATGGAGCGCAGCTATAGGCACTCTGCAGCAGCTGGCACACAGCAGATCTGCTCCTCTTTTTGCCGAGTCCCTTCTGAACCCATTGATGATAATGATGGCTAACGCGTGTCTGGCACTCATCTTGCGCCAGGCACATTCTGAGTTCCCCAGTTTCAACGTTAAATCCTCGAATCCTCCCAACAACATGATGAGGTGGATGCTATCATCACCCCATGTTCCCGAATCCATGCCAGGCTCTGGGGCGGGCACTGGGGATGCAGCTGTGACATAGACACGGTCTTTGTTCTTGAGGAGCCCAGAGCTGGTGGGGACAGAGGTGTCAGCACACACATTATTAGAACCCCAGATGGACACTGGTAAGTGTAACATTTGCGGTCTGAGGGAAGTCCCCGGGGAGCGGAGGGGAGGAAGGGTTCCTTTTGACCAGAAGGCTTGGTGCAGGGGATGGTCCTTGAGCAGAGCCTTGACGGATTCCTAAAGGAATGTTCCAGGTTGTAGTAGTGGAAGGGCATTCCAGGCAGAGGGAACAGCACCCGCAACGCCAAGGAGGCAGAAGAGTGCTTGTGGGGAAGGAAAAGGAGCCAGGAGTTCCTGGACGCGGGTGTGTGGCCAGGAGGAGTACAGATGAGGCTGAAGAATCAGCTCCTTGATTTCTGTTTTTCTCCTGGGCTTCCAACCACAGCCCGAGCAGCAGCTTCAGTGCTGGGGGAGAAGTGTCTGTGGGGAAGGCCTGCTGTGTGCTGGGCAAGGGCAGAACAGAGGAGCCTCAGTGGAGGCTCAGGCCTTTGTCCCTGCCATCAGTCCTTGGATTGGGAAGCCCTTGGCAAGGCCCTAGCATGGTGCTCTGCTGCCTCCCTCCTGCCCATCTAGCTTTGACAACTCAGGGGCCTTCGCCAGTCCTTCAGGGGAGGATGCAGGCCTCAGGGTCATCTCATTGACCAGCTTCTCTCCTCTCCAGCCAGAGAAAACTCACCAACCTCCCCGTGTCCATCCATGTGTCTGTCCACCCTCACACCCATCCACGAGTCCGTACGTGCAATGCATACCTGGAACAGATGCTGTTCACGTGCTGTTGTATCTGCTCGGGCCGCCTGCAAGGTCCCCTGCCCTGCAGGGACTGTCCCCACCGCAGAGGCATCTTTCTACCCCCACCTCCATGTCTCTGCTCCCCTACCCAGAACTTTCTCTGATACCACAGAAGCTTGTCCAGCTTCTCACAGGGCACCCAGAACTACCAGGACTGGAAATGTTCCCAGGGAGCCCTCACCCAGTGAGGGATGGTGGACAGCAGTGAAACACTCTGGATTGCCCGTCGCTGGGTGGGACAACTCTAGGCACGTTCCACACAGTTGCTCTGCGGACTGAGCCCCAGGTGTCCACCGAGTAACCTGCTCATTTGCCCACCCCTTATTAGCCCTTCTCCCTCCACTGACACACTTTCCCACTGGCTTATTCCTACTTCCTGAGATTACCGGCTCCCAAATAACCCACCTGCCCCCATGGCCCACCCCATCTCCCTTCTCGTTCATCTGTTCATGCGTCTGTCCAGACAGCACATGTTCCTAGTGCCAACTCTGCCGGACCCAGCTTTGCCCTTGAAGGCCCACAAACTTGTGTAGATGGCCATGGGCTCCCAAGGGGCAGTGCTGAGCCCCCAGCCCCACCAGGTGAGCTGGGAAAAGGGGAGGGTAAGTGTTGGGCTAAGCCATTTCCTCATCAGGCCGTGATCTCCCCACCCTTGGTTCTGTCCTGCATGTAACTTTCCGTGGAAGATTCCAGCAGCCTTTGCTATGTCCAGCAGGAAGGAAGAACAATAGTTAACACTGTGCTCACTACATGTGATCTGCTTTACACATATTAAACCCATTCATCCTCCCAGAAGCCCTACAAGGTAGATACTCGATATGAACTCCGTTTTACAGATGGGGAAACTGAGGTACCAAGAGGCTCGCCCAAGGTTGTACAGGTAATAAGAGGCAGAGCTGAGATTTCAATCCAGGCAGGCTGACCTCAGAGCCTGTGATTTAGCCTCTGCAATTTACTGTTTGAGGAAGGAGGGAAGACAGGAGAGGAGTCGGTTTGATGCAAAAGAAAGGATTTAAATGCACGTGAGGGTCTGGCAGGAGAAGGCAGATTAGCACAGAAAAATATGCCTGATCACAGTTCCACAGCAGTGCGCTCTAACACGCACAAATCCACGTATGCCGTGTGTACACATGTCTACACAAAAATGTGTATTTAGCCAATGCATATGTATCCACATAAACGTCCAAATACATGCATGCCCTACACACTCAGGGACTTGTTCATACACACGTGCATGCATCTGGGCATCCACAGGCTGCCACACACACCCACATGTTTGCATGTGTGAGCAAGCATCAGCATGCATGCATATTCACAGGCAGATGCACATGTGCACATTACATGTTTATTTACACCCATCCACGTCTCGACACCCGTGGGTACACACACAGGCACTCGCATCCATATGCCTTCTCGCACATCGATGCACACAAATACAAATTAGTGGCTGGCTCGAATTCTTTGCTTAAAGAAAACTTGTGACTGTATTAAAAATGTAGGACACATCGGCCAAATAATTAAAGTGAGGAGCGAGGCAGTGGGACTTCCCGCCGCTCTCTCGGGGCCACCAGTGCTGGGCTGTGCTCAGCGCAGCTTCGTCCTATATATTTGAGGAGGAGGCACTTTATTACAGTAATTTATCACCCCCATAAATGTGGCTCCTCTGTAACGTGGAATAATTTGGGAAGAAATATGTTTTAAAAATTAAAAATGCAGTCGGCATGCTCCCCGTCAGGTCTGCAGGGAGACATCGCTGCACCTCCGGTAACTGCCCGTGTAGCTCTAATACCTACAACTTCCATTATTTAAAGTGTGATTATATTTTTCCTGCTTGGAGCTTTGTCAGCTATAAATAAAAGATAAGGGTGAATTGTTGCAGGGCCTAGTAAGCACTTCCATTATTGGTACTTAAGGGGGCTCGGGGATGGAGGGAATGGGCAGGCGGTGGGGAAGGAAGAGAGGCCATTTGGGGGGTACCAACTGGGCCCGGAAGCTGAGCTGTGGGCGTGGGTGGGCCCAGTCCTTTTCCGGTTGAGTTTCCTTTGGATCCAGAGAGACACGACCCCATGAACCTCAGCTCTATTGCCCACGTCCACCACTGACCGTGGTGAAAACCACCCACAGAAGTTGCTGTCTGCAATGTCTCTCTCCATGCCTGAGCCCCTCTTGGTCTCCCCAGCGACTCCACAATCTCAGGACACGCAGGCGAGAAGGGATTCATTCACCTGAAGTGCTTGTTTCTCCACAACCTGGAGTTGTTGCTTCCAAGCGAGTCCAGAGCTGTGGCTGGGTGAGAAAGAGGATTCACAAGGGAGTGTGTGTGTGTGGGGGGAGCATCTTTATCAGCCAAAGTAGCTCGTGGCTTCTGAGTCTTTGAGCTATTCCAGTTAAACAGAGAGTAACTGGGAAGGAAAAGACCCTCCTCCAACAACAATCAGGTCGGAAAACAAATTTGTTGGTTTTGTCAAAAGGAGAAAAGGAGCGAAGCAAAGTTGAATGAAAAAGAAAACTGGAAACAATCCCTTTGCCCTCTGTCCCTGTTGTGCATGTTTCTCTAACCCTGAAAGCTTGGATTGGTGTCCTGGTTCTGCCAGTTCATAGACATGTGACCCAGGCCAAGTTTTTTTGCTTCCTAGAGCCTCAGTTTGCTCATCTGTAAATTGGGGCTAACAAAGCCCGTTTTCAATGTTCTCACAGCAATTAAAGTAACATATGCAGTGTTGGTACTGGCTCTCGCCGGACTCCAGGTGCTCAATGACGTTGATGAATACGGTCAGACAGAGGTCTAGCAGCCACGCTCCTTGGAATCTACCCAAATGAGGTGAAAGCTTATGTCCACACAAAACCCTGCACACAAATGTTTACAGCAGCTTTATTCATGATCGTCAAAACTTGGAGGCAACCACAATATTCTTCAATGGTGAATGAATAAACAAACTGTGGTACATCCAGACAAAGGACTATTATTCAGTGATAAAAAGAAACGAGTGACAGGAATGGGAAGTTATTGTTTAATGGGTACAGAGTTTCAGTTCCGGGTAAATGAAAAAAGTTCTGGAGACGGATGGTGGTGGTGGCTGCACAACAATGTGAATGTATTTAAGGCTACTGAACTGTACACTTAAAAATGGTTAAAATGGAAAAATTTTATTTGTGTATGTTTTACAACCACAAAAAGAGAAATGAGCTATTAAGCCGTGAAAAGACATGGAGGAACCTTAAATGCATATTGCTAATTGGAAGAAGCCAATCTGAAAAGGCTACATATCGTATGATTCCAACTATAGGACATTCTGGAAAAGGCAAAACTGTGGAGACAGTGAAAAGATCAGTGATTGCCAGATGGGGGAAGGGAGGGAGGGAGGGATGAAGAGAGGAAGCACAGAGGATTTTAGGGCAGTGAAACGATTCTGCATGACATTGAAATGGTGGATACATGTCATTACACATTTGCCAAAACCCACAGAATGCACAGCACAAAGAGTGAACCCTAATGTAAAGTATGGGCTTTAGTTGATAATAATGTATCGATATTAGCTCATCAATTGTGACAAATGAAGCTCAGTATTGCAAGATGTTAATATTAGGGGAAAGGGGGGATTATATGGGAACTCTGTGTACTTTCCCTTCCTTTTTAAACCTAAAACTGCTCAGAAAATTAAAGTCTCTAAAAATTAAAATTAATGCAAAAGGTCTAAAAATTAGTACTAGAAACAGTGGACGGAGGTCAACACTGGCTTCTTCCTTGGCTCTTGATGCCACAGACAGCAGGGCTGGAAGGCATCTTAAGCAATCATCGCACCCAATGGTTTCCAAACACTTTGAGTTTTTTCCCAAGCAAAAATGTATGGGGCCCCCAATGCATGTAAAAAGCTTACTATGATCAGAGAAGACTGGATGGGACTAGCAAAGAGGTTTAGACAGACTCAAGCTACATCCTGTTGGCTGGGGCTCCCTGATCGTGCCTGTCCACAGTTGCCTGGGTTCGCCTGCTTTGACCATGCTGGATCAGCAGAATTTGTCTGAGCTGCATAAACTGGTGCAGCCAATTCAAACCCTTCGGAGCTGGTACTGGCTGGTTGCATTTATCCTAAACCAGCTCAAACCACTTTGAATTGGTTGAAATTAGGCCCAAACCTAGAGTCAAGGGGGGTGCCCCAAAACAGAGCCCCAAAGGAAAGAGAATCTGAGATTCCATTTGGGATCAAACAGGGAGTCTGGGTGGCTCTAGCTGGAGCAGCCTAGTTGGGACAGATGAGCACGTTGCTGCTGAGGCTGGAGAGAGAGTGGTGGGCACGGAGCCCCTCACCTCCTGACTTAACCCCTGGAGTGCCTCCCTGGCTCAAAGGAACAGAGACCATCTGGGTTGTGCTAGGGAGACGATGATGGGAGGTGAGGAGGAGGAGGAGAAGAAGACTCTACCAGGAGGAAGAGAGGAGGAAGGGATGGGATGAGGCCCAAAAGAGGGCTTTGTAAAGAAGCAAGACCATGGAGCAGGTCTGTGTGCTGTTGGGAATGTACCAGTGGAGAGGGAGGAGCTGATGACGGGGGAGAGAGGAGATAATAGAAGGATTCAAGTCCTTGAAAAGGTGGGAAGGAACTGGATCCAGAGCCTAAGTGGCAAAATTGGCCTCTGAAAGGAGGGGGACGTGGCCTCTGGGTGTCAGGAGGGAGGAAGCAAAGATGAAGGCAGATGCAGTAGGTCCACAGGATGGGAGCAAGACTGGGAAGGCAGTCATGTCTCTTGGAGCCTGTTCTTTCAACGATGTTTGGGTCAAGGTCATCTACGGACAGCAAGACGGGTGGCAAAGAGGTGGTAAGTTTGAAAAGAAAGAAGACAGGAAACGGTCACCCCAGAGAAGAGAAACTCAGAGGGTTCTGTGGGGTGGCTTGAAGTGCCCATCTGAGGTCTGTGGTCATGAATTTAGAGTGAAACCTGGTAGCTCGGTCATGTGATTTTCTCCAGCAACATTCACCGGGGTGGGATGGCATGGGTATCCAAAGTCACCAGTGGAATGTGATGATGTGATGATTGGGCTGATCAAGACGAGAAATGGAGCCAGGAGGGGACCGTTGGAGGGGACCAGCGGTTAGTGGGAAGGGAGCAGGGCTGATGGATTGGCAGGCTCATGAGAATCTGAGATTACAGTAGTGGTGGCGCTTGAGCAAGGAGCTGGAGGGCAAGGAGGGAGGTGTTGGTGTGGGGTGCTTATAGAGCAAGAAACCAAGGCCAAGGCAGGAAGGAGACTTATCCAAGGTCACACAATTATCTGAGGCAGAGGATGAAACTTGGTTCTTGGTCTCTTTCTAAGTCATTCACTTATTTATTCAATAAGTTCTCATTGAGTGCCAACTATGGGCTAGGTGCTCTAAATAGTGAGGCCAAAAGATCCAGTTCCTACCTTCAAAGAACTCACTGCACATAGCTATGAGACAAACTCATCATTCATTTAATATACGAAGTATATGTTAAATATTAACATATACGCTGTTGAACAAGACCAGGCAGGGTTATAGTCTGTATGGAGCTTGAAGTATAGGGATTTACTAGCTGTGGGATCTTGGGCCAGTGGCTTAATCTCTCTGTGTCTCAGTTTCCTCATCTGTAAAATGAGCATCCTAATAGCAGTCAGCCAACAGTGTTACTATGGAGATGAAATGGGTTAATAGCAGGTAAAGGGCTTAAACACAGGATGCTCAGTCATTTAGCTATTTGTGTTCCTTGATAATTTAATGCATGAGTATCTTCTATTCTCAACAGACCTGTTGCAGGAGTCTTTGCAGGTGCCCCACCCATACCCCCTCGGCACTCACTTTTCCTGTACGTGCTGATGGTGTCTGGCGGAAGCACCTGTGATTTTCCGCTTGAGTGCTTCCTCTTCACCTGTTGCAGAGTTGGAGGCCAGAAGACTGGTTGTTAACACCTCCAGGAGCGGCATTCAGCCAAGGGTGCATAGGGGTGGGAGGATAAATACTCCAGCTTCCTTGCCCCTTGGGTAGGACTCTGGGGCGTATTCTCCTCGTCTGTTCCCTAGGGAGACAGAGCCTCAGTTGCCCACAGTGGGAACCTGCTTCTTAACACACACGTCACTGCCTTTCCTTCTTTGCGTCCCTTCCCCATTTCCCTGTTGCTGTTTCCTGGGGTCAGCCTTAGAGTAAACTAGCTGCTTACACTTCATCCTTGTCTCAGGATCTGCTTCTGGGGGAACCCAACCAAAGACAGTCAGTAATACAAGCGGTCCTAGGAAGTGGACTCTCAGGATGGGCCTCTGGAGCTGAATCACTCACCGGCCAGACGGCAGCGAGGACCACACTGCTGGTGGTGAGCGGAGCGGTCCCAACTCCTGTGTGCGGTAGCGTCTCCTTTGCTAAGACTCTTGCCTGATAGGACCAGGAAGAGGTGCCGGTGGAAGGGAATGTGCTGGTTTATGCAGCGGCTCTAGCACTTGAAAGACAGGGTGGGGGCAAAAGTAACTCAAAGGATTGCAGAGTTGTTTTGTGGAGGTTAACTGCCATGAAAGCCCTGAAGGAAGAAAACAAAGGGTCAGATCAGCCTGAAAGCCAGAAGGCTGCCGGGCGGCACTGAACTAGACCCTTAATTCCCGAAGCTGGAGAGCAGACAGTGCTGAAAATCAGACCCAAGATCTGAGTGGAAGAGTAGTGGAGGCACACGGGAGGCTAAAGTCACAGCCCAGTGAGTCTTCTCTGCTGACGTCAGAGAGCTGATGCAGGGGGCGCAGTCCCGAGACCTGGAATGGAAACATTTGGGTGGATATGCTTGGTAAAGCTGAGCCTCTGCACTGGTAGAAGGGGCCCCTCCTCTTGGCTAGAACCTCCCTCTGGTGGGAGACTATGCAAAGGACTTGCCCGAGGTGGATGCTTCTCAAATAACGTGGACTCCTCCGCCACACCCCTACTTCTCCCCATTGCTATCCAGACCAATAACTAAAATCAGGTCTCAACATGGCCTGAGGGGGTTAATATTGTTTCATTTGTAGGAGGAAACAGATTCTCTAACAAAAGTGCTGCAGGACCTGGCAAATGTGTACTGGCAGGAACCAGAACACTCCCTGGGAGTGGATTTTGAAGGTCCTATATCAGGGCAGGGAGGATAAAAGGCTGAGAGGGGAGATTAGTGATATGAGGGTACTCTCCTATGACTACGGGGCCATGAGCCCATGTTCTCATGCTGCTGGGATGGCTTTGAAAGGCTTAGGTATGAAGTGGGTCTATAGTAAGTGAGGTGGAGATGACAAAACTGATCTCAGCAGAGCACTGAGGGAGGGATCAAAAGGCTCAGAGAGCTGGATGTGTTGGAATGGATGTGTTATGTAAGGCCAGAGGTCTCATCAACATGCCACTCTGGGGCTTCGGAGGCAGTAAATGGAGGCTGGCCTACGTCTGTCTCACAGTGGGCCTAATGGATCCACAGACCCACCCGTGGTCATTTCTCCAGTCCCTGAGTGGTAACTGGGATGGATACACTTAACCGCTGGCAGAACCCTCCCTTTGATTCCCTACCCTGTGGTGTAGAAGACTTCATAATAGGGAAGGTGGAGTGGAGGCCCCGAACACTGCTTCCACTCCAGCCAAGATAGTAAAGCAGAGCCATTCCACGTGCTGGGAGGAAGAGTAGAGGTCAGAGCAACCCTCAAAGACATGAAAGTTTCGAGAGTGGTGGTTCCGCTCATACCCCCCTTCAGGTCAGCCGTCGAGCCCCTGTGGAAACCCGATGGTCCTGGAAGATGATGGTGAATTACACGGACTCAGCTAAGTGGTAGCCCCAGCCATAGCCACTGAGCCAGATCACTGTAGTCTCTGCCACTTACTGTGTGCCTCTTGATCTGTAGAATGAGTTATTTTCCATTCGCATCAGAAAGGAGGATCAGCAGCCGTTCATATTCACCGGGGGCAGAGGGCAGCACACATTCGCCCTCTTACCCCCAGATGCTGTGGACTCTCCTGCTCCCTGTCACACTATAATCTGCAGGGATCTTGATCATCTGAACTGGGGTGGCTTTGCATTGTGTCAACTTAACTAAGTGGAAACTACGTTTCCCAGAATTCTCTTCCCTGCATAGCTCTGGGGTAGTGTGGGTCATAAGACATTTTGAGGGAGATTTGGAAGATGGAAGTGAAGCAGCAGACGTGTTCATTTTACACCTGGAAGGTGGGGACATGGCGGGAGGCACTGTTGCAGCCCATGGATGTTGTCATTTAGCTGCTAACTCACCTCGTCATGGGGCAGCAGCCAGGTCTGCAACTTCCCTACCTTCTGCCACTTCTGGGTGCCAGGCACTAGTCCAGGTGCAGGGGATATGCAAGACAGGCCAAGTTCCTGCTCTTGGTGAGCTCCAGTGATCAACGATCTCAATGGTCAACTCTGTTCCAATCTTTCCATCTCTCTGTTTCCATCTTTATCTCTCTCTCTTCTGGGTTTGCATCTTTAAAGGGAAGAGTCTGGAAGGACACACTGTGAACCATTAACGGCGGTTATCGCTGAGAAGTGAAATTGGGAAGAAGGGTTTTCCTGTTTATTTTACACACAACTGAGACAAAGAGAAATTGCGTAACGTGCCCAAGATCACACAGCTGGTAAGTAGCAGAGCTGAGGCCTTGTCTTCCCTCCTGCTTCACACATCCCATTTCCTCCCATGACTAGAACGGCCCTCTGCCTCTCTCACCCCTCCCAGCCTTGCCTGGCCTCCAGACTTCCAACCCAGACTTTCCCCTGAAACCCCCTTGTGCCGTCACTGCCTTCGTCCTGGCTCTGTGGTGGAAGGACAGAATTAGAACTCGCCTCGTGGTGGGACGTGGCGGCAATGGCTGCAGAAGAGAAGTGACTTTCAATTTCTAGGAATTGACTTTGACAATCAGATAGGGCAAGGGGCTGAGTCACCGGCAGGCCCCTCCGCTGGGTTTTAATCAGGTCAGATGACGGCAGTGCGTGGGGGCGGGTGGGGGTGAAGAGGGCTCAGTTCCACTTCCTCCCTCAGAGGCCCAGGCCCTTCAGTGCCACTTCTGTCTAATTGATGGGAAGGACTCACCCAGCAGATGTCAATCCAGGCCATCTGGGGTGGCCTAAACTTAGGTTCTAGGATGTCAAAGCTGTAAGGACCCAACATCTCATTCTGCAGATGAGGTAACAGACCGAGAGAGGTCAAGAGACTTGCCCCAAACCACACAGCAAGTTAAAGTCACAGCTGGAACTCAAACCTAGACCTCTCCTAAAGCCACCACTTGACTCCAGAACGGATGCTCTTTCCAAACACCCCACTGCCAGCCTGGGGCACTGTCCTGAGGCCAGCCCCTGCCCCAGGGTTGGGGATTAGGGAATGGGGCACTATGTCTATGAGACCAGACACTGATTTTGGCGGCAGACATCTGGCTTCTAATCCTGGCCCCACCACTTACTGCATGACCTTAGACAATTACTTCATTTTTCTTTAAAATAGGCATAAAGGATATTGTTGGATTAAAGGAGCAAATGTATGTACAATTGCCTAGAACATAGTAGACACTCAATAAATGTGATCTGTTTTCTCTATACGATAATTTCCTAACTGACTTTGGCAGAGTCCTGAGCTCTCTGACAATATCTCAGGGGTCCTGGGTGGGAAGGAGTGAACAGGGAGGCCGAGTAAATGGGTCTTGGAGCTCCCGGCCATCCTCCTTCTGCCCTGCCGCCCACTGACGCACACACATGCCCCCTGTGAACCAGAGCATTTCTGTCTGTCTGTTTTATGTTTTGGAGTTCTGCCTAAGTCTTTTTTTAAAAACTGGTTCTGCTACTGAAAATCTGGCCACGCACCACTGCCTTAAGGTTGCAAACTCAGAAAGGACCTACTAGAATCACAGAGAAACAAGACTCACAGTGCTATTTTAACATTCACGCGTTTGACAAACGCATTAGGAAATATTACATTTGGTTGTCAATTTCCTGGCACAGCAGGAGTCTGTGGCTGCCCCGGTGGGTTCTCGGTCAATTGCTACGGCCCGCTTCCTTCCATGCTAATGGACCTTTGTTTCGGTTGACCACTGGGCGCCCCTGTGATTCATGGAACCCCATCTCCATCGCAAGGAGGGAGGAAATGCTCACTAATGTGAACCAATCACGCTGGTTCCGTTCCCTTCACCGGTGATGGATTAGAGCATGGGTGACTGACAATGGGCATTTCTTCTCATGCCGACAGGTCACAGGTCAGCAGGCTGGCTGTGGCTCAGCTAATTTAGGCTGGGCTGGGCTGGGCACTCTGCTTCAGGCTGTGGGTTGGGTTCCGGTCTGTTCCACATGTGTTTATTCTGGGGCCCAGGCTGAAGGGGCCGCAGTAACCAGGGAGAGCTCTTTCTCCTCCCAGATCACAGGAGCTCGAGGCCAAACCAACTCGCACAAGCACGTTTAATGCCTTGGCTCACGTCGTGCCTGCTCACATTCCAGTAGCTGAAGACAGCATGGCGGGTCGGGATGCACTCTCACCTGGGGAGAGGAGGCCAGGGAATATTTGCCGACCTACGCTACTCCAACCTGCCGTGGACCAGCAAACAGCCTGTCTACCTTCACTTTCCTTGTCTGTGAGGCAGGAAATTCCACAGGTCAGGTTGTTGGGATTTCTGCTACTTGCAGCTGGGGATGGCCAATGGAAGCCGGGGTACAGGGAGGGACTGCAGGGCCTCCTAGGCAGAATTAACCATTAGAAAACATGGATACTCTAATAAGCAGCAGGCCCTGAGCACAAAGGAGGGTTCCAGATTTGAGGTGGTGTCTGGAACCTGAAGCCCCCCTCATTCCACTAGCCTGGTGATGTGTGTGCTGCACCCAAGGGAGCACACTGTCGTGTGTGTTTGAAATAAAAGAGCAGCTTCATCAACTTCTGCATCACACTGGGACTTAAGCATCTCCACTGTAAGGACCTCCTGACTGAACATAAAGTGTTTTGTCCTGGACCCACGAGCTGCCTGGGCGTCGGGCGCTGGAGCCCCCAGTAAGGTTCTGAGGCTAGGCCAAGGCCAAGGCAGGGTCTGGGTGGAGCAGAGGCTGGTGTGGCAAAGCCTGAGGACCTCAGAGGCCAATCAAGATGTCCAGCAGGGCCTGCAGAGTCCATGGCCCAACCAGAGGAGCAAAGGCCAACAGAAGCAAATGCAGCCTGGTCAGATGCATGGGCCCATGGAAGACTCGACTTGGGGACAACTAGAACTGTCTTGTGGGAGTGGCAGGCAGGAGTTTGTGGTGGACTGGAGTTCTGGGACAAGGAGGTGGGCCTGGGCTGGAGAACTGGGTGTGCGTCTCCATGTGATCCCCTTGCACCCATAGGCTGGTGAGACCTTAGGACTTAGGTCACGGGCTGAGTTTCCCAAGTTCAGCACCCACGTCTGCTGTGTCTCCAAGTCCTCAGTGCCCAGCCCCCAGCCATAAAAGAGCAGGTAGCAGGGAATGTTCGCTCAATGGATGAGAAAATAATCACAAGAAACATCACAGCAAGAGCTGTTTCTGTCCATAGGACATGGGGGTATCCCTGGAGACCCTTAGAGGCACCAGGGGCATTTGATGTCCTATAGACACTGGTGTTTCCCTGCCTCCCCTCCTTTTGCTGTCTGGTATCCCCCACCTGACTTCAGGCTGGGGGCTGGGGGCAATGGCTGGTCCATGGGGAGCTCAGCCAGGCTGACTACAGGCTCAGTGAATGGAGAGGATGGTCAGAGTTTGTGGTTTCAACAGCTAAGCGCAGGCGCCCTGGTGTGTGTCCCAAATTAGTGAAATGTATGTGGTGGGGAGGTGGTGTGTCTCACTGGGCCTTGACCGCAAGACATCCGGGGCCATGCTGGCAGTGGGGGAGGATGGTGGTGGCAGGAGAAGAAGAGAGGAGGTGGTAGACGGGTGAGGAGCAGGGGAACTTCTGGGACTTTAGGGAACTCAAATATGTCACAGTCACTGTGACGGGCAGGGCCTGGGCACTCTGCCCACATGATCTCCTGTAGGATCTTGCAACCACCCTGCTTTGAGGGGGTGTCACCACCATTTCACAGATGAGGAAGCTGAGACTGAGAAGGGAAGTGGCATGTGCCAGAATGAAGAGAATGGGGATGAGCCAATAGCTCAGATGAATAATGGTGGAAGGAACAGGGGGATTCAAGCTTGATTCAGGTCAAAACTGGTCTCTGAGAGGGTCCACCTGGGCAGGCAGGTGTGGTGGGCATCCTTTGTGCTCCTCCAGCCCTCCCCCGCCCTTTTCTGCCCCTCCCACATCCCCCTCTACCACTCCCCTCAGCTGAACCAGGGATGGACCAATCAGCTTCTCTCTCTTGTGACTTTGACATCGAGATTCAGAGATGCTGGGCTGCCTTTTGGCTGGTTATTTGACATAAGCCATCAGGCTGGGTCAGGCTGGTCATATTTGGCTACATGTTCATAAAGTGGCAGAGAAAAGACTTGCTCATAGAGAGCTGAAATGTGCTTTTGGAAGAGAAAGGAAGAAGGGGAGGTAGAAGGAGAGAGAGGGGGAGGAAGGAAAGGAAGGAGGACACTTGAAAGAGAGGAGCCTGGACAAGCTGGGGCCAGAGTCTGGGTGTTAAAGCCCAAGAGTCTGAGCAAACCCTGGAGCTGCAGTCAGAATGGAACCCAGTGGTGGGCTGTAAACCAGCTCTCTTAACTTGCCAATTTCCATGGTGTAAATATTCCCACCATGGCTGATTTCAAGCTACCGATAGGATGTCACTGAATGCAGAGCTGGGAAGAGAGCCGCTCCAGCACAGCCGACCAGGGTAATGGGGATGAGCTGGTAAAAGTGGATACTCTGGCAGGTGGCCTGGAGAGACCTGGGGAGAAAGTGGCAACACCCCCAAAGCATCACTAGAGGAACTTGGCATGGGTGGGCAGCTCTGTTTAAAGCCCCCTTTAAAAGAGACAGTGGGTCTCTGGGCTGCCCGTGGGCCTGTGCTTGGCCCCCAGAGGACCATGCTAGTGAGGCCCTGGCCTGGGACACAAGGTAATGGCCCATTTCTCAGAATTCTGGCCTGAGAGCAAGGCTAGGATAGCAGCAAGGTGGGGGGGCAGGTTTCATTCATTCATTCAATAAGCAGTAAATGAGGTCTGACTGTGTGCCAGGCACTGGGGTTATAGCAGAGAACAAGACAGACACTGCCCTTCCCTTCCCCCAGGGAAACTGGAGTCAGAAAGAGGATGTGGGTATGAAAAGAGGCAGTGAAAATGCATTGTGAGAAGTGCTGGATGGGGTGCACAGGGACCCGGGGAGCTCAGAGAAGGAACATCTAACCCCAAGTGGGGAGGGGGCATCGGGAAAGGCTGCCCAGGGGAAGGGTCTGGAAGCTGAGGGCTGTGGGAAGCTTGGAAGTTAGTGAGCGGAGGAAGGAGTGGGGTTAGGGGGGAAGGGAACGTGTTCCAGGCAAGGGAACAGCCTGTGCAAAGACCCCAGAGGTGGAAGGACTGAAGGACATTCAGTCTGGTGGGAGGATGGGGAGGAAATGAGAGTCAACAGAGGCCACGGAGCAGAAGCCATCAGAGACTTTCAAGCTCGGGTGCTGTGGTCAGACACCCCCCTCCACCCAAGATCATTCTGGCTGCTCTGGAGGCAGAAGAGGGGCAGGGAGACCAATTGCAAATGTCCCAGCAAGAACCAAAGGGGGCTCGAGCTGAAGAGAACGGGGTCCCAGTCAAAGCTCGGAGGTGGATGGGTGGACGTGTGGGATGAGCAAATGAGTCATTGAGGATCCTGACGAGACTGGTGGTCTGAAAAACAGGGTGATGGTGGCACCATTTGCCAAGAGGGGGGACCTGGGAGAAGAACAAGTTGGGGTGAGGGAAGCTCATTGTGGGGTGTTTTGCCATTTTTTGACTCCAAGCCTTTCGCTCCTTTGGGGAGCTCCCCACCTCGAGAGTCTTGGTAGGACCAGAGGGCAGGACCAGCTACTTAATTTGCAGGGCCCACTGCAAAATGCAAATGCAGAGCCCCTTGTTCAAAATTATTATGCATTTCAAGATGGCGACAGCAGAGCGTTAACCCATGCAGGGGGCTGCACAGATGTCCCTGAAGTCGGCCCCACAGAGGAACATATTTTCCCAGCACCACTTCTTGCAGCTCAGGAACCATATGGATGATATTTAAATAGATGGTCTCTAAAAGCATGGAATCAGGTGAGGACACCTAGGGATAGAGAGTAACAGAGGACCCAACACCCAGCCGTGGGCATTCAAGCATTTAGAGGTCAATGGAGGAGAAGAATCAAGGAAAACATTGAGAAGGAAATGTAGAAAAACAGAAGTGTGTGGTGGGATGGAAAGAGAGTGTTTTTCAAGACTGAACTGTTCAACAACGTCGAGCGCTGCTGAGAGGTTGAGGGCAGCAACCATTGGGCAAAGGGTGGGGTTGGGGTTGGGGGGACGAGGTCCTTGGGGGCAGCGCTTCTCAAATTTCAGTGTGCACAAAATCACCTAAGGGGCTTGTCAAACTGTGAATTCTGATTCCTCAAGTCCAGGGTGGGGCCTGAGATTCCACATTTCTAGCAAGCTCCCAGGGGATGCTGATGCTGCTGGTCCGTGGACCACACTTTGAGTAGCAAGTCCCTAGGGCAGTGGTTTTCACGTTTGGCTGCATAGTAACAACACCCGGGGAGCCTGACCAGCATGGAGCATGCCCCAGACTAATTAAATCAGAATCTCCAGGGGTGGGGCCAAGGCACTGGGAAATCTAATGTGTAATTGGGGTCAAGGACTGTTACAAAGGAGTTCAACCATAAGCCAATGTTCACTTGTGGCTGTAGATAGCTCTTCCCACTTAATCCTTACATGAAGAGTATTATTATATATTTACATTATGTATATTATTATTGTTGTTATCATAATTTAATACTATTGTTCTTAAAGTTACTGTTTATTGCACCGCATTGAGCCGAGCACTCTACATTCATTATCTTGTTATTGTCATTGTTATTGAAGGCCTGTCCTGTCTAGACAGTGCTGCGTGATTTTCATGCATTATCTTACTTCACAAATAAGGAAACTGAGGTTCAAAGAGGTTAAGAAACTTTCCCGTGATTATACAGCTAATATGTGGTAGACACAGTTTGCAATCACAGATCTGTCTGAACCAAATCTCATGTTCTTGTCCGTTATTCTATAAAAGTGTATTTCTCAAATGCTCCTGATGATTAAGATGATCTGAGACACTTGTTAAAAAGTGAAGATTCCAGGGGCTGGCCCGGGGGCGCAGCAGTTAAGTTCTCATGTTCTGCTTCGGTGGCCAGGATTCACCGGTTCGGATCCTGGGTGTGGACCTACTCACCACTCGTCAAACCATGCTGAGGCAGTGTCCCACATAGGAGAACTAGAAGGACCTACAACTAGGATATACAACTATGTAATGGGGCTTTGGGGAGAAAATAGAAAAAGAGGAAGATTGTTAGCTCAGGGCCAATCTTCGTCAAAAAAAAAAAAAAAGTACAGATTCCCAGGATCCTTCTTCGGAGGTCTGAATTGGGACTCAGGTCTCTATATTTTGATCCTCAGGAGATTTTTATTGTCAGGCAAGCTTGGGAAACACTGCTGTAACACCTAATGGGAGGATTGTGGTGTATTATTTTATTGTTAAGGATTATTTATTCCCTTCTCTATAAGAGAATTATACAGCCCTGCCTCCTGGTAGGCCTGAGTAGAATCCAGCACCATTGGTGGGTTTGGCATCCTGAGTTGCTCTGACCGTTGGAAAGTGAGTGACAGGACATCTGAATGTCTAGCGCAAGCCTTGAATGCAGTTGCATGGCTCAGCTTGCTCTCTTTCTTGCCCTTCTGCCCTCTGCCATGAGAATGACATGTCCTAAACGGGGGGTCTTCCTTTAGCCTGGGTTCCAGAACAGGAAGACACATGGGCAGTGCTAACCTACAGTCCTTGTGAGAAATAAAGATTTATTGTTGTAAGACTTTGAGATTTTGGGGGGGACTGTTTGTTACCCAGCACAGCTGACTAATACAATATTTATTTATAATGTTATATAATAATAGTGGCATCCATTGAGTACTTTTTATGTGTGAAGCACTTTATAAATATCTTTTGCCTCTAATCCTAGCAAGAATAAATTGTAAGCTAGGGATTCTTATCTCCATTTTAGAGATGAGGAAACTGAAGCTCAAAGAGGTGAGGTGACTTGTCTAAAATCAGGAGTGGCAGAGCCACTGTCTTATTCCAAAGCTCTTCACCCCACAACTGAACCTTCTTGCCCCCGCCCCTTCCCTCTCTTTCCCACCTCTCCCTCCACTTTCTGCTGCCATCAGTCTCAAGTGCAACCTGTTGGCAGAAACAGACATACGCAATATTTAATTCACTTTAATTAAAATATATTTTAGTGGATTTTTTTTCTGGGACATAACTCATTTTGATGGGAACCCATTGGATTTTAATGGGAAACCTATTAGAGGAACATATTGTGATCTTTAATGAAGCTGGGCTGTGTGGAGAACCACCTACAGGTAATTAGAAACCCTCCAGGCCCTTGGGGAATAAGGTGAAATGAACTTCGGTTTAAGACAATTAGTGCAGACAATGATCTGGGAATGAATTAAATGGTCCTTGATTAGGAGCAGCTGTGCAGGTGGCGTCTTCAGGAAAATGGGACATGCAAGTGGGGCTTTTAGGAAAGAGTGATTATTAGTGCTTATCTGTTTATATTGGCAGCCAGCACTTCCGCCAGGCTGTAGGTTTGATCAAGCGGCTCCACCTCCCCACCCCACCTCTCCACGCTGCCTTCCCTCATTGAGACATGCTCCTTCTGGGTCTGCCAGGTGTCTCAAGGGGCCTGCCTGCCTCTGGTAGCAGATGGGTGTGTCCACGTTGGCAGGGCTGGAGCCTCTACATGCCCACTGGTAGACGCTTCCATTTTGATGGGCACTTCTACACTGGTAGGATTGGGAACCTCTGTATTTCTCAAAGATGACTGTTTCTACACTGGTTAGAATGGGTGCGTCTATGCTTCTACGCATGCGTGTTTTATATTTGAAGCTCTAGGAGCCACTGTACTCCTAAAAGGAGGCATTGCCCCAGGTCTGGGATGGGCTCATCTCTGCTGGGATACTGGGCAAATCCACAGTAGAAGGGATAATAAATAGTGCACTGGCCATGCCAGGAACTTCTATGCTGTAGAGATGAGCGCGTTTCTCCTTTGCCCTGAATGAGGGCCTCTGCACTTGCAGGGAGGGGGAATCTTCACTGGAAGAATGGGAAGCCTGCCTGGAAGAAGAGACATCTAAATTGAGACCTGGTGGGAGTTAGGAAGAGGGCGCTTCTGTATCGACAGGAAGAGAGCTCACAGCTGTGGGTGCTTCTACGCCGATCAGAACAAAAGCATCTGCAGTGGTTGAGCTGAGAATGTCCCCTGGGACAGGAATGAGCATGATTATCGTAAAAGAAAAAACTAGTGAGTCTATACTGGCAGGGAAGTGTGCTTCCCACGGGTAGAGATGGGTGCTTCTACAGTCACATGAATAGAAATCCTGACATTTGATAGAATGAGTGCTTCTACAGATGGGCATGTCTACACTAGCAAGAATGTCACGTCTATGCTGGCAGGAGTAAGTCCTAGAAAAGAATGGAGCTTTTGCACTCAGAGCGATGGGCATTTCTCCATTGGTGAAGATGAGAGCTTCTACACTGGTCTCTGACATTTCCTAACTCTTGACCAGTAAGACCAGAGTAATTCCACTGACTTTTCCACAGGCCCAGACCTCTCCTGAGATTAAGGTGTCGCAGCTCACAGCACAGGGCTACTCTGCCCAGAGGTGGAGAAGGCAGCCACCCGGTGGGTGGTGTGAGGCAGGGAGAGACAATGGAGAGGGAAAGCAGGGCCACCCACCTGCTCAGGAGTGGACTAGGAAGGGAAGAGCCTTCATCCTGGGGAGATCCCAGAGTGGATTCCAAGCAACCTTTCTGGTACTCAGAACCAATGAGGCCAGGGAGGGTGGCAGCCAGGACCCCCCACCAACACCAAGCAGCCTGGAGCCCCTTCCCCAATCCTCTCACAGCTCCAGCTTCTGGCAGGGGCTGCTGTGAGATTCCCCATGCAACCCTGACATGGGCTGTAGCTAAAACATTGGTCTGGCAGTTTTCCCTCTTTAAGTTGAAGTGTGATGTTGGCAGGCAGTGAGCTGTGGTGGCAGGCTGCCAGAGGGAGCATGTGTTGGAAATCCTTACTCCACGTTGCAGCAATCTGGGGCTCCCCACCCACAAACTGCTCCAGAGCCAGCCAGCCATGGGGGCTGGAGCCTCCCACTGATGGGGAGCAGCCACCGAGATTAGGGGATGATGAGGCAGAGAGGCTTAGAGAAACCAGGGAGAGGGAAAGTCATGAATAGAGAGAATCAGAACCGAGATGGGTCCACAGAGAGACATAGAAACAGAACCACAGCCAGAGACAGAGACACAGAGAGAGACATAGGGACCCACAGTCAGAGAGATCCAAGGAAAACAGAGAGAAGAGAGAATTTAAAGAAGATAAGAAGCCCAAGAAATTGGATAAAAGTGACAGACTTGGTCCAGTCCTATCTCCCCAAATCTCCAGTTATAACAGGAAAAATGTATGTATTGGTGGAGATGTGTGCTATCTATAACAGTTGTAGAACACACGAGAGTCCTCAGTGGACGAGAAACTTTGTGGAATTCCTGAGAGATGGAAAGTAGAC
Organism: Tapirus indicus; assembly: GCA_031878705.1. Lineage (NCBI taxonomy): Eukaryota > Metazoa > Chordata > Mammalia > Perissodactyla > Tapiridae > Tapirus > Tapirus indicus. The sequence goes on along the minus strand of CM062929.1, from coordinate 27,686,143 downwards.
GGGCTCGGATTGACAGAGGAACCCATTCGCCCAAAACACAAGAGGAGAGCATCACTCTGCAAGGTGGAGGGGGGGTGGTTTTCTAGGAATGCTCCAAGCTCAGAGTCACCAGGACCACGGATCCCAAGAGCCGCAGGGGGACTTGGGGCAATCATGAGCGTGAGCAATTGAGAAGTGGTATTTAGAGCAGCCAGATTGGCCCATTCCCCACCCAACGACCCCCCCCCCCTTTGCTCATGCTGAACAGGGGAGTTTACCCACAAGCTGGAGAAGTGAGGGGGCATATTTGGGTCTGAGAGTGACAAACTAAGGAGTGGGAAGACCAGCTTTCATCAGACACCATCAGCAGCACTCCTTCACTGTGTTTATCACAGACAAGCTCTTGTGGTCAAAACCGTCCTTCAGAGATGGGCAGATAGGAGTTCTCAAAGCAAAGATGAGCAGAAATCCAGGAATACCCAAGCATTTGAGGAAATCAATGCTATGAAAGGCATCAAACTCAACAAATGGAAGACCGAAGACCCAAGGGAGTAGACTTCAGAGAGCAAACACCAACAAAAAGAAGACTTTACAGTGTTGTAATTACCATCCCTAGGGAGACTGGAGAAAGTATACCCTTAAATTAAGAACAGGCTCTTACCAAAATGAATCACTAAGAGATCTTGAAATTTTAAAATAATTGTTCAAATTTAAAACTCAGTAGTCTGGCTGAATAGTAGAATGAATATAGCTGAAAGGAAATTGGAATAAATTTAAAGATATGCAGACCCTAAGCCACTTCTAGGTGTATGCTTAGAGAAACTCCTCTGTGTGTGTGTGTGTGAAGGAAATACGTATGAGCGTGTCTACTGAAGAACTGTTGGTAATAGCAGAAAATTGGAAACAACCCATAATAATAACCTATTATCCAAAAGAGAATGGATAAATAAATTGTGGTTTGGTCACATTATAGAATCCTATATAACAGGCAAAATGAATTACCTAGAGCTACACGTATCCAGAGGGATACATTTCAAAAATATAATGCTGACGTGAAAAAAAAGCAATCGCAGAATGATATATTGGTATAATATCTATTATATAAAGTTAAAACATGAAAACAATAGTATCTACCTTTTTTGATGCATTCATTATAACATGGATGATTATACATCAATGAAATTTACATTAAAAAACATATATGGAGGGCCAGCCCTGGTGGCCTAGTGGTTAAGTTCAGTGTGCCCTGCTTCACAGACCTGGGTTTGGTTTCCAGGCACAGACCTACACCACTGGTCAGTAGCCATGCTGTGGTGGTGGCCCACACAAAATAGAGGAAGATTTGCCACAGATGTTAGCTCAGGGCGAATCTTCCCCAAGCAAAAAGAGCAGGATTGGCAACAGATGTTAGCTCAGAGCAATTCTTCCTCAGCAAAAACCAAAACCAAAAACCAAAATATATGGAAAGTTGTGTATCAAAAAGGTATAAAGAACTCTTATGATGTGATAATACAATAAAAATGGGCAAAAAAAATGAACAGAAATTCCACAAAAGAAGATATTACATGGCAATAATTACATGAAAAGATGCTCAGCTTCACTAGTCTTTAGAGAACTATAAATTAAAATAATGGTGAGGTACCATTACATACTAAAGTTAAAAAGACTGGCAATACCAAGTGTTGGCAAGGATATAGAGCAACAGGAACTCTCATAGATTACTGGCAGGAATGGAAAATGGCACAGCCATTTTGGAGAACAGTATGTTAGCATCTTATAAAGTTAAACACATACTTAGCCTATAACACAGCAATTCTACTTCCATGTATTTACCCAAGAGAAATTAAAACATTTTCCATACAAAAATCTGTACTTAAATGTTCATAGTTGTGTTATTCACAGTAGACCCAAACTGGAAGTAATCCAAATGTTCGTCAACTGGTGAACGGATAAATGAATTATTGTACAGCTGTACTTGTGAACACTACTCAGCAATAAAAAGTAATTAAGCATGAATAATGCATGCAAAAACATGGCTGAGTCTCAAAAATATTATGCTAAATGAAAGAAAACAAGAAAAGACTATGCATTATATGATTCCATTTATATGAAATTCTAGAAGAGGCAAAGCTATAGTGACAGAAAGCGATTTTCTAGGGCCAGGGTGGGATCAACTGCCAAGGGGCACAAGGAAACTTTTTTGGGTAATGGAATTGTTTTATATCTTAATTTGATGGTGGTTGCAAAATTTCATACAAATACCAAAATTCATCAAATGGCACACTTAAAATAAGTGAATTATGTAGTATACAAATGATACCTTAATAAAGAAGATAATTTAAAAATCATAAAGACCAAATCCAACATAATTGTTACTCCTGGAGAGGGAAAAAGGGGAACGGAATTGGGAAGAGATCAGAAAGAGCTTCAACTTTATTGGCAGTATTTCATTTCTTAAAAATAAAAATATGAAGCAAATATGGCAAAATGTTAATAACTGATAAAGTTGGGTGGTGTGTACTCTTGTGTGTGTTATATTATTTATTTATTATAATTTTCTATATTGTTGAAATATTTCAAAATTGTTTTTGAAAGAATGAATTAGTGAGGTAAAAATAAGCTGAGGGATTCTCTCAGACTACAGTACAAAATGACTGAGAGATAAAGAGAATGGAAAAAGTTAAATGGCATAGAGACTAGATACAGAAGTTTCAGCATTTATCTAGTAGGAATTCCATAAGCAGAAGATGGAGAAGAGAAGGTAATCAATCAACCAGTTAATAGGAGAACATTTCCCAGAAGTGAAGAAAGGCAAGAGTCTTCAGGCTGAGAGGATCAATGACGTGCTAAACAAGATAAATGGAGGAAGAAGACTCACCCCCTGGACAGGCAGTGGTAAAATTTCAAGAGGAAATGTCTTAAAAGCTAAAGAGAGAAGAGAGGGACTGCTTATTCTCAGAGGAATAAGAATCAGATTGGCAAATAATTTCTCTTTGGCAACACTGGAAGACAATGGAAAAAGAGCTTCGAACTTCTCAAGATGTTTTTATCCTAAGATCATATACCTACACCAACTAGCCTTGAAAGTAAGGGGGAAATGAAGATGTTTTGGACAGACTCTCTCTGAACAAATTTAATATTCACAGACTCTCTGAAGGAACTATTTGAGAATGTATTGTCGTAAAAGAAAAAGAAAATGAATATACAACAAAAAAGACACGGGGTATGGGAAACAGTGATCTTTAAAAAAACCAGTAAAACTTTGTAGTTGTCTAATTTTTAATGCATCATATAACAGCAGCAGCAGCAATGACACAACAACTCAGGAACTAAAACCCCAGATGATCTCAATGTGGGACATATTCAGGAGTGGGGATGGGGAGTGAAAGTGTTCTTATCTTGTTCAAGTATATACTGAGGAACTCTAGACATAAATGCAAGCTTAAATATGTGTTAAACATTCAAGGGAAGGAGATTTCTCTTTCTGAGTAGGATGTAATAGACTACGGCAGGCCAGTCCTCTCACTACCTTATGTAGGGAAAGAACTAGATGAACTAAAATCCAGAGGGTGAAGGGCCCTCCCTATATGAGTGGGTGGTCAGCACAGTTTCCCTTCTTGGGAGCATTTCCCAATTCTAGGCTTGGCCTGAGGATCTTGTTTGGCTCAGGCTGAGATGCTCTACTGAAGGAAAGAGAAGACAGCAAAGCTTTTGGTGGTCTTGTAGGGCCAGTGTGATGGGTGGATACTATAGGAGTCCCCAGTGCATGGCCAGTGTTCCCCAGAGAACAGTTTTTGTGTTCTGGGGCTGTGTGGGATGTTGAGTGACTAGACCAGAAACTTCTAAAAGGTGGAGTGAAATCTGTGGTTTGTCCCACTAGAGGGAGGAGATTGCCACAAACACTGGGGCTCTCCCCATCAAGAGGCTCAAACCTCCAGAGGGAAGAACTGAATCTCTCACAGTCATTCAGGGCTGAGGAGACAGAGAACTTCTAGTTTCTCAATCAAACGCCCTGAGGGCCACACCCAAAGAAGAGGAATGAATCAGAGACAGACTGAGGCTCACTAAAAGTGCAACTCAGCCCTGACCCAGATCGGTCTCTCATTGTATTAACATGATCAGCTCCCCTATCCTATCTGCTTAACAGAGGAAAGGGGAAACCTTCATCTGGAGCCTCTATGATTTTTTTATACATAATGTGTAGCATAAAAAATTTTTTAAAAATTGCTAGACATGTATAGAGGCAGGAAAATGTGATCAATAATCAATAGAAAAAAATTAACTATAGAAGCAAACCCACAGATGAACCAGATATTGGAGTTACCAGACAAAAACTTAATACTTCATAACTATGATTGAGGTGTTAAATTAAATTATGGAAAAGATGGACAAAATGAATGAAAAGATGGAGAATTTCAAGACATTTGAAATTTGTAAAAATAACAAATGAGCGTTAGAAAACTGAAATCAAAAACTCACTAAATGGGCTTAACAGCAGTTTAGACACAGCTGAAGAGGTAATTAGTGAAGTGGAAAATAGGTCAGAAGAAAATATTCAGAAAAGTCAGAAGCATGGAGAGAGGCAAAAGAATGCAATATACAGAAAAGAGACAAACATATGGGATACAATGAAAACAGAATGTCTTCCTCTCTTTTCTCTATTATAATTGTGTAATCGTAGTTCAAGAAGGAGAGAAGAGATGAGGCAGAAAATATATTTGGAGAGATAATGCCTGAGAACTTTTCAAAATTGAGGAAAGGCAGTACAGTAGTCCCCCTTATCCACAGGGGATATGTTCCAAGACCCCCAGTGGATGGCAGAAACTGCAGATAGAATGAAGCTCTATATATATATATATACACTGTTTTTCCCTAACTAACGGGCTGATGGGTGGGTAACATATACAATGTGGGTATGCTGGGCAAAGGGATGATTCACATCCCAGGTGGGACAGAGTGAGATGGCACAAGATTTCATCACACTACTCAGAATGATGCACAACTTAAAACTTATGAATTGTTTATTTCTGGAATTTTCCATTTAATATTTTTGGGCTACAGTTGACCACAGGTAACTGAAACCATGGAAAGCAAAACTGCAGATAAGGGGGAGTACTTAATCCCTAAATACAAGAAGTTCAGCAAACTGCAAGCAGAAAAAATAAGGAAAACCACATCTAAGGGCATTATAGACTAAGTGTTGAAAACAAAAGCTAGAGATCATCTTAAAAGGGTAAAGAGACACAGAGAGGGAAAAGACACATTACCACATTACCTTCAAAGAATTACAGTAAGACTTATAGCTGACTTTTCAATGGAAACCACAGAAGCCAGAAGACAGTGGAATGAAAGTGTAAAAGAAAAAAATCTGACAACATAGAATGCTATACACAACAAAAATAGCTTTCAAAACTGAAGGTGAAATCATGACATTTCAAATAAACAAAGAAACAAAATAAACAAAGATTGAAAAATTTGTTTCCAGCACATTTGTGCTACAAGAAATACTAAAGAAAAACTTTCAGACTAAAGACTCAGATTAGGAAAATGAGCCACATAGATGCATGGAAATGCATGAAAGAATGAAGAAAAAATATATATATAAGGGTAAAAACTGTTTATAATAACAATGATGCAAATGTGCTGGGGAGCTTGTAAAATATATGACAACCATAGCACAAAGATCAGGAAGTGGCAAATGGAGTTAAGATTCTTAACTCCAGATGCTGTAACATTCTTGCATCCTTCAGAAAATGGTAAAAGGACTAACTTAAGACCTGCAGTTGTGGGACAATATCAAATGGTCTAATATAGCTTTAACTGAAATTTCAGAAGTAGAAGAGAGAGAAAAACCAGGTCAGGAGAAATATTGAAAAGATAACAACTGAGAATTCCCCCAAATTAAGGAAAAGCACCAAACCACAGATCCAAGGAGCTCAGAGCACACCAAGGAGGATATACTTTCTTAAAGGAGAGAGTTACATCATATATGAACTGCTGAAAATTAAACGTGAAGAGAAAAATCTTAAATCTTATAGGCAGCCAGAGATAAAAGGCACATTACATACAGAAGAACCAAGATGGGAGTAACAGCAGACTTCTTGCAGAAACTACAAGCCAAAAGCCCTTAGAGTGATATCATTAAAGTTTTTGAAAGAAAAAAAATCACCATCTACCCAGAATTATCTACCTAATGAGAATATCTTTCAAAAATTTAGGAGAAATTAATACTTTTTTAGACAAACAAACACTGAGAAAATTCATGGCCAGCAGATCCATGAATGAATAAGAAGGAATAAGATACTAGAAAATAGCTTGGATCTACACTAAGAAATGAAGAGCAATGAAAGTAGCATAAGTGAAGGTAAATATAAAATTCAATGTACTGTGTGTTTACAGCATCTGAAAAAGTAAAATGTATGACAAAATAGCATAATGGATGGGAGAGAGGAATTAGAAGTATACTGTTGTATGGTCCTTACACCACACATGAAGCAGTACAATATTTGTAGAGCAGGAAGACAAATCCTCTACCCTCTGGGTCCTTCTCGCTGGACTATAAATTAAATTGACATAAGACATAATAACAGGGGAAAATCAAACAAAGCTACATATACATGTGAGAGACTCAGGAACACTGAGCAACTCGCCAAAATGGGGGAGGCTGTTACCTTAAATAGCATCTTTAGCTAAAGACAAAGGAGGATATTGGGGGTGAGGGGAGTCAGTTATGGGAGATTACCAGAAAAGGACAGTAAACAAAAGTAAGGTTATTATGCAGATTTAAGTCCTCGCCTTCCGCACTGATAAGAGTTTCTAGAGATATGGTCATCCCCCCTTCTTCCTGGTACAGAGAAAGAGATACCCTTACAAATGGAGATTTCCCTTACAAATGTAAACGTCTCTTACAAAGGGTAACTTCTACTTTTCAGAGCTTCTTCCCCATCTGCAGTTTCTTAAAGGTAACCAGCCCCAAATAATCTTCGTGCCAAAGAGACACATTTTGGGGAAGACAATTCTGATCTCCCACATATTCAAAAGAAAACAAGAATCATAAACAAGTATTGAATACTAATTAAGGGTATGTATGCTACAGTGCTTAAGGATGAAGTGTACTGATGCCTGAAACTTACCTTGAAAGACATAAAATGTAAGATAGATTGATGGTTAGACATTAATATTGAAAAGAGAAGACCAGCTATCACTCTTTGAAGACAATAAGAGTAGAGAATCCAAGAGGAATAATGGAAAACTGTTATAAACTAATAGGAGAATTCAGTAAAGAGGCTGGATATAAGAATAACATACAAGAATCAATAGCTTTCCAAGCTGTTAGTACTAATCAATTAAAACATTTCACAGGGAAAATCCCACTCAAAATAGTTTTAAAAAGTATTAAGTGCTCAGGAATAAACTTAGCAAGAAATGTGTGCAGCCTCTATGAAGAAAAATACACAACTTTACTGACAAATAAAGAAAGACTCAGGGGGCCGCCGGGTGGCGCAGTGGTTAAGTCTGCGCTTGGCAGCCCGGGGTTTGCGGGTTTGGATCCCAGTCGCCCGCCGACGCACTGTCTGTCAGCCATGCCGTGGCGGCGTCCCATATAAAGTGGAGGAAGATGGGCACGGATGTTAGCCCAGGGCCAGTCTTCCTCAGCAAAAAAGAGGAGGATTGGCAACAGATGTTAGCTCAGGGCTGGTCTTCCTCACAAAAAAAAAAAAAAAAAGAAAGACTCATAGCATTCCTGAAGGGGAAGACTTTATATCACAAAAAAATCCACTTTCCCCAAATTAATTTAAAAATTCAATATGATCTCAATTAAAATTATAATGGAATTTTTCAAGCTGATTTTAAAGTTTATAGGAGGAGGAAACACGTGCAAGGATAGCTAAGAAACTATAAAAAGAGAACAGCAATGGAGACTTTCATTATAAGCTATCCAAAGTTATTATTATTAAAACATTATGGTATCAATGAGGGAAGATATGAATGGACCAATGAAACATGTGGGATTAAAAAAATAACTATAAAGTTTTAGAAGAAAAAGTAAAAGAATATTTTCTTTTAGTCTCATGGCAGGAAAACCTCCATTAAAAAAAAAAAAAGCAAACAGTTAAACCTAAAAGGAAAAGATAGACAGATATGGCAAAACAGATATAAATTTCTGTTTGTACCCTAAGGGCTAGACTAGAATTGGCAAATGCATAGCAAACACCCCACAGCTTACTAATTTTCCACCTGTGGCAGACATAATTAATCAATCTTGGAACAATTTCCTGTTGAACCTTTACAAAGTTTCATAGTTCTCTCCCACAGAGCACTTTGTGCAGCCGCTATCTATCCACACTCAGCATAAAAGATGAAACCATTTGACACCTCAGGGATATACAATTCCTCCCTGTGGATATGACCTATAGGGGTATTCATGAGCTTCCCAGGATAAAAGGCTTTTGTCAGCAGGAGATCTTCCTGGAGTACAGCTCTCTCAGAGCTCTCCTTGGTGCTGAAAATTGGTCTGCATTTCCCTATGGGTCCCTGGATACTTCAATTCCCACCTTGCCACCATTGTCCACATGGAATTTCCCATAGCTTCTAGAGATGCACCTTGTAAATAAACAAGGCCCAGACTATGCTAAGGGGTGAGAAAAGAACAGTTTGCAAGTAAATAATTCTGAAATGGAAGTGTTAGGATTTGTTATGGGGTAAGATCTAATAAGACCTGAACCCAAGTAATTGTGGGAGTCACAATCAGAGAAGCTGTGGTGAACATTACAGCATCTTGAAAATCATGAGTGAAGGGGGAGGAGGGAGCAGGTATCCAATGTTATCAGCCTGAAGCACACCTGGGACAGAGTGAAGACAAGGCAGGACTCAGAGACAGGAAATCAGAACAAAATTCAGGTGCTGGGAAAGGCGGGTGAGAAGGAATCATATGGACATTGATTAAATTCGAGTGGACAGACTGTTGCTGGCTCATGGATACTTATTTATTTATGAACACTTTTTTATCCTGTGACTCAAAGCCCCAACTCTCTAATCACGTGGTTGGACTTTCTAGCATGGTCAGCCTCCATCCTGAGTCATTTCATTAATATAAACTACCTAGGGGTCCACCATGAGTCACTTTGGTAGCATCAATATCAGGTGTGGTCTGAGGAGCCCAACATGGATGACAAAGACACTCATCACTCAGGAAATTCCAAGGATTCAGGAGTTATTTCCCAGGAGCCAGGGACAAAGACCAGCCAAACTCTTCATTACACACTCTCCATGTTGTTGTAAATTGTCCCTGTATTTAGCTCTCCTCAATTTACCCAGTTTGAGGGTGCCATCTCTTTCCTGCTGGGACACTCAGACCACAAATGAAACTAGAATTAAATATGTCACTTCCAGCATTTCCATTGGCAAGAATTTAGACACATGGTTCATCTCTAGCTGCAAAGGAGCCTGGGAAATATAGTCTCTAGCTGGGCATTCATGTGCTCACCTAAAACTCTGCTACCATGGAAGAAAGAAAGGATGTGCTTGAGGGAATTAATAGCAGTCTGTCACACTGTCTAGGCATTCTAAACATCTTAAAATCTTTGCCAGCTTGATAGGCAAAAGATGGTATTTTGTCACTTTAGTTTGCATTTTTCTGCTCACTAGAAAGGAAAAACGTGTCCATTTTTTTACTGACCAGTTGTCTTTATTTTACTGTGATTTATTTTTCTGGTCTTTGGTTCATTTTTCCATCGACTTTTTAGAGAGTTTTATTGATCAAACGAGCTCTTTTAGGTTTAAAGATAATAACTCTTTTCTGTTAAAGAAACTTGAAAAAAAAACCTAGTTCAAAAAATGAAATGAAGAAAGTAAATATAAAAATCATAAAAAAGACAAACGTCACTGAGCCTCTGGCCACTTACTCCTGGGGGACTCAGAGTCCCTTTGCCTTGGTCTCTCTCCTCCTGTTCAGGTTTCCACATGGCAATTTTATGTGCTATCACCTGGGACAGGCAAATTAAACATACTGCTATATTCTCAGAGAAACGACAAGTCTTCTTTTCCAGAAGGTTCAAGTCTCCTGTTCAGGTGGGCACCTAATTTGCGGTTCGTTCCCCAAGCACAGGAGTTTGTCATTACTATAGAGGTCCAGTGAGTGTCAGCCCCTTTGGTGCGGGTTCTCAAGTTGTCCACTTCCAGAGAATTCTGGTTGGCCCAGTCACCAGGCTGTGACTTCACAAAGTACTACTCTAATGTCTTAGTTTGGGTTCCCCCCAGAACAGAACCTGAGACAACGACTTGGGGACCAGAAGTTTAATCGTGAGGTAACACCAGGAAACTGGAGCAAGGGAGAAGGAGGAATGAGACAGGGAAGGGCACTCATTGGACTGGGTAGGTGATGATCAGTCTGCTGAGGACTCTCTAAGGACATGTGTAGAATACACCTGAAAATTGTCTCTCCAAAGGACTGTAGACAGAGAATTTGTCCATTGGCTCCCCTGCACCCTGCCACTGATTGAAAGTTGACCGCCAGACTATTAATTCCCCTAGACTTCCCAGCTGCCTTGGAAAAACCCTAAATGGCCATCACAGCTGCAGCTGAAATGAGAGGTGGGTCAGGCGGATATGGTGTGGGCCACAAATAGCACTGGCTATGTTGCAATTTTTTCAATATGTAAATACCTCAACCACATACTAAGAAAAATATACATGTTATATTTTGGGTAGACTTATTCCCAAAGCTGCTGGGACCTCAGAAATATGAGCTATGGGGAAGGACTAGAAGCTGGACCACATGGGAAGGGTCTCTAGGTGGCATAGAATGGATCAAACTCAGATGGAGAGTGGGACACAGAGTGTGAGGTCATGGGGCTCTGGGCAGCAGCTTGACAGGTGGTAGCCCTGCCTGCAGGTGGGCTGAGGCTGCTAATACAGCACTCAAGGGCTGGACAGGTTGACCTGAAGTTCAGTTCCCGCCTGAGGGGGGTGGGGTAGCGGAGGGTGACGTGTCCCATCAGAACAAGGTAGCCACAAGCATGCAAAATGGTATGTACAAGGATGTTCATCTTACTGCTGTTTATTATAGCAATTCAAAAAAACTGGGCCTATCAAAAAGCATTGGTTACTCAGCATGCTACGTCCATTAAAAATAAGCCAATTTGGGGGGCCGGCCCAGTGGCGTAGAGGTTAAGTTCGCGCGCTCTGCTTCGACGGCCCAGGGTTCGCAGGTTCAGATCCCGGATACAGACCTACGCACCGCTTATCAAGCCATGCTATGGGCAGCCTTGCCCATATAAAGTAGAGGAAGATGTGTGTGGATGTTAGCTCAGGGCCAATCTTCCTCACCAAAAAGAAGAAGAAGAAGAAGAAGAAGCAGCCAGTTTGCAGGAAGTACAGAAGACAGAGGACACAGTGAACTGTACTGGACAAAATCCAGACTATGGGAAACTCCACAGGCCAAATGGCCAGTGTTCCTCAACAGAGATTTTAAGGAAAAGAACAGGACGGAGCGGAACCTGTAGATTAAAAGAACTTAAATGACATATTGAAATTTTTTTTTAATAGCCAACTAAACTATAGCTCTAAGTATGTCCACTTGGGTCATAAAACCACAAAGAAATGCAAGGAGGAATTGACATAAAAATCAGGATAGTGGTTATTTTGGGGGGAAGGAAGTAGTTGTGATGGGGCAGGGTGCTGGGAGGCATTTGGAAGCTGGCCAAGTTCTCTTTCTTGAACCAGGTGGTGGTCACAGGGTGTTTGTTTATTACAATTCATTAAGCTACACATTTGTGTTGTGTGGCTTCTGTCTCTATGTCTTATTTTATAATAAAAAGGTTTAAAAAAAGAAGCCATATTTTCCTAAAAATAGGAGAAATTGTTACAGAAGAATGTTAAATAAAATGGGAAATGGTCATGCATATCATCATATCATTATGTGAAAAGGCAGGTTGAAAAGTCATCAAATATATTATAAAGCCATTTTGTAGAGAGAGAGATAGATGGTTGGATGAATGGATGGACAAGTAGATAGACTCACTGTTACTGCTGTCGAATCGATTCTGACCCCTAGTGACCCTGTGTACAGCAGAGTGGAACCTGCCTGGTCTTTTTGCACCATCCTCTCGCCTTCCGGCGCTGTATCAGACAATTCTCTGCGGCTATTCATAGGGTTTTATGGCCAATTTTCTTGGAAGTGGGTGGCCAGGTCCTTCTTCCTAGTCTGTCTAGTCTGGAAGCTCCGCTGAAACCTGTCCACCATGGGTGACCCTGTTGGTATTTGAAATACTGGTGGCATAGCTTTCAGCATCACAGCAACACACAGCTGCCACAGTGTGACAACTGACAGATGGGTGGTGTGGTTCCCTGACTGGGAAACGAACCCAGGCCATGGTAGTGAGAGCGCTGAATCTTAACCACCAGACCACCAGGGCTGGGCAAGTGGGTGGGTAGATAGGTAGGTAGGTAGATAGATAGATAGATGGGTGGATGGATGGATGGGTAGGCAGACAGAGAAAGATAGAGTAAGAGAAATAATTATGGAGGAAAACACCAAAATATTGTTGGTAGTTAATGTTTGGGCAAGGGCTGTTCCTGACTTATGCTGTCTTTCACTTTTCTGTACGATCTGAATCTTGTACAGGGAATCTTTTGGTTTCCAATGAATCATTTAAATAAATATTACTTTTATTTATTTAAAGATGATTTCATTTTAGGGGAAAAAAGAGAATAAAGCACATACAGCCACCATGCCAACCCCATGCCACCTGTCCCTGACCAGCCCTGCCCTCCTGCCCTTACCTCAGCTGCCTGTGTGGTTCCGGCAAGCACATCCGCCCCCAGCATTTCACAGTGGCCTCGTCCATGGAGCGCTCACTCTGGACCTCATCCTCCGGTGCTGGCTTCTTTGCTCCTCGTGTCCACACTGTCCAGAGGGTACACCTGGAGGGGGCACGGAAGCTCTGGGCCGCCCCCACCCCCATATCTTGCCCTATGCAGCTCTGCCATTTGGCTGTTCTTGAACTGCATCCTTCATAACAAACCAGCAAACACAAGTGAATTGTTTTCCTGAGTTCTGTGAGCTGTTCTAGCAAATTATCAAACTCGAGGAGGGAGTCGTGGGACCCCCAATTTGTCGCCAGTCGGTCAGAAGTACAGATGACCCAGAATTTGCAACCGGCATCTGAAGTGGGGGCTGCCTCGTGGGACTGAGCTCTTTAACTGGTGGGATTTGATGCTGATTCCGGATAGATGGTGTCAGAATTGAATTGAATTATCGGATGCCCAGTTGGTGTCCAGAGAATTGGTTGGGGGGTCAGAAATCACCCCAGACTTTCCATGCCCATTTAGAGGAAGAGCAAACTGAGGCCCCAACAGATGAAAATAACTTGTCTGAGGTTCAGGATGTGGAAAGACCAAGCAGGAATTCACAAGCGGGCTGTCTGAATTCAAAAGTGGGTCCTTAATCCCTAAATTACCCACCCCCACCCACAGGGACCCCTATTTGGTACATTTTGCCTTAGTTTTTAATGGCATTTATAATAGAGTGTTCAGAAGAAAGAAGCATACGTACAGCCAGTCTTTTTCACTAATATACCCATTCTTTCTAAAACACCAAAAAGGTTTTGGCATCCCAAACTCTCCCCAAATGACATATTAGGAGGAAATCCTGCATTTCCAAAGAAGATCCTACTTTTCTGGTAGTGGTATTCAGGTTGACTCAGGGGAGAACAGTGGAATCACATACGGAAAGGACCCCAGTCCTCTAGGTGCTCCTGGCCCTGCAGGTGTTCGAGTCCCAGTCAGTGTGGATGCTGCTGGGAATCCAGCAGGGGCCTGGGAGTGTCTCTGAGGCTGGACCGAGGACCCAGGATCCAGCAGGAGCACAGCCTCTGGCTCACCTTGGTGAGAGCTGGTCTGTCCCTAGACTCTGCTAGGGACATGGGGCTCTCCCGGGAGACTCAGCTCAGAGTAGGCCTTTGTCTGAGTGAGGGTCAGGGTGGAAGAAGCTCATGGGTGTCCTCCCAGGCTGCAGAGGCAGGTGGGGACTGGGGGGTGCTGCTCGCAGAAGCTGCAGACTCATCATCCCCAGGCTGAGCTCATCATCCTCCCATGAACTTCATCCTCCAGTCCCCAGACTGAGTGAACAGCACTGCCACCCCCAGACGCCCCCAGGACTGTCAGGATACATCCCTGATTCCTCTCGTCCTTCCTCCCCACCATGTCCCACCCACTCCACCCTCTACATCTGTCATGTCCTCCCCCTCTCTCCATCTGGAGCTGCTTTCCCTGCCCAGGCCTCATCACTCAGCAGGTGGCTCCCTGCTGTGGCTCCGTGATGGACAACACACGCTGCCCGAGGACACCAACCCAGTGCCAGGCACTTTGCACACATCAACTCATTTGATTCTCACAAACCCATGAGGTGGACGCTATTATTAGCCCCACTTTACAGATGAGGACACTGAGGCCAAGAGCTCTTATGTCAGTTGCCACATTATGTCAGATGTCACATGCTGTGGTGAAGATGGGATTCGAACCCAAGCAGCCTGGATCCAGAGCCCCTGTGCTTCACCAGGCTTGGAGGCTGAGAATGAGGGCTCTGACATCAGGTGGGTCTGGGTTGCAAGCTGTGTGACCTTAGGAAACTCACTTTATTTCTTGAGTCCCAGTTTCTTCATCTATAAAATGGGGATGCTGATCTTACCTTGGGTAGTGGAGAAGGTAAGATGAAAGGTAAGATTAAATAACACACAATAAAACTCGATGATGTTCACTATTATTTCCTCACTGACTGTCCTTCCTTCCTCCCATCTCCCCTCCTGGATCCCACCCAGCAGGCTGAGTAATCTTTCTAAAATGCCATCTTGATCCCATTATTCCCTGATTAAAACCTTCCACAGCTCTCCAAGGCTCCTTATTGCTTCAAGATATAATCCTCCCTCTTTATTCCAGAATTTAAGGGCTCCCCGATACGGCCTCTGGTGTTCTGTCCCCCACTCATCTCCACCCCCGCCCCTCCTGCTCTGGAATCTCCCTCTTACAGCCCATGCACTTCCCTTGCTGATTCCCGTACCAGGCTCCTCACACCCCTCGCCTCTGTACACACCGTTCCTGCCTCCTGGATCGCATTTCTCCGCTGTCCACCTGGCACCCTCCGGCTCAGGCCTCAAGACTCAAGTTGAAGGTCACCACCTTTGTGGCTCCCCTTCTCTGCCCAGGTGGGCTGGCCAGCACTTTCCCCTCCACCCCTGCCTCGTCACAGCTTTACTGTTACTCTACCACGTCTTATGGAGCTATGGTTTCCATATCCTCTACTAGAATACAAGCTCTTTGAGGCAGAGACCATGCAGATGAGCCACATCCAGCTTAGAAGTCCCAAGTGGCTCTCCTCCCAGGACCCTGAGATCTCCAGCCTTCCTGTCTGCCTCCCTGACAGAGCAGCACCTGCCCAGGGAGGAAGCGTGCCCCTCCCTGGAAGACGCCTTTTGGAGGGATCTGCCTGGCTCACAATGACCGCCTTCTCTCCAGACTGCTCTCCCACCCAGAGGCAGACCAGTTTCCTTGGACATGGCTGATTAGACTATAGGCAGTGGCCCCAAATGGTCCATTCTCAGCAGAGAATCACATTCAAAGACACAAAATACATCCATCTAATAGGATATTAAGAATTCTAGCCTTCACCTGAGTTTCCAGAAGAACATTAAAAGGGATCCAGGTTAGAATTCACAGCAACTGTTTTCACCAAGCCCTCTCCCCACTGTCTGACACCTGTACCCACACCTGCCCCCGCACCTCTCACACACCCAATCCCCACCATCCCCTTCCATTTCTGTTTTCCTCTCCTTCTTCTCCCATCTTCCCAGGTCTTTGTCAGGTAGATCATCTTAGCCTCTTGCCTCTCCCCTTCCCTTCCGTCTCTCTGCTCCTATCTCCTATACCCATTCTTCCGATTCTTCATGACTCAAGATCTGGGAACCAGGCTGGCAAATGGTGGATGGAGGGCGGAGGCAGGGGTAGGGAATGTACTTGACACTGGCACATTAGCAAATCCTATACCCAACCTGTACACAGAGGACCTGGCACATCAGGGCCTGGCACGTCCTTCTACCAATCTCTTATTCCTGGCAAGAGTCTCACATGCGATTTGTGTTTCATTACCACGTTTATCCTTGGGTCTCGCAGCAATCCCGCGTCACCTGTCTTTCCCACACCTTGTCAGCCTTTTATCGTTCACAAAGCTGCTTTACATCCTCTGTCTCACTAGAACTTCATGATAACTCCAAGAGGGTGCTGCTAGTATTGTCCCCATTTTACAGATGGAAAAACTAAAATTCAGAGAGGCTAAATCACCTGCCCCAGGTGCCACTGGCAGGATTTGAACCCAGATCTTTCTGAGTTGAGGGCAGAGCTCTTAAACACTACTCTCCACCGTCTTTTAAACCAAACGCTCTTACAGCTGATGCTAAGACCATCATCTTCATATTAAGATACACACGCATGTGCACACATGATCACACCCACCCACATAAACACATCCAGATTCACACTATGTATACACTACAACATGCAGAATGACCTGCAGACACCCACCAGTGCAAGCACACACAGAACCCCACAGGGGCGAGCACACACACCTGGGCACACACGTATCCACACACAAACGTACAGTCTCCGGCAACACATCTGTGCATGCAGCGCTAGAAAAGCTTCATTAATACGGACAAGAATGGGGCCACCCCACTGCTCCCCTGTGGTCCTGCATAGCTCCTGACCACCCCCAGAGCCCCCAGTACCATGGCCTGTCCTGCCTGAGCCCCTTCACTTCCTCTTCCTCCTGCACATTCTTTCTTTGTGCCCCTTCCTGACCTCAGCTCTGCCACCAGGCTCTGCTGGGACCTTGTTATTTTTACAGCTGCAGGGAGCAAACTTTCAGAGAGAAGGGAAGGCTTTGCTAAGAGGGCAGGTGCCTAACACTTGGAGTCACTGCCAGCCCAGCCCCAAGGGGCAAAGTGTGTGTGTGTCCCAGCTCAGCCGGGATGGTGGTTGTAGTCAGCCCGGACCGGCCCTGGGACCTGCCAGAGGGACCTTCCCTGGCAAGCCGGCTCAGTGCTGCTGCCAACTCTCCCCTCAGGGCTGGGGACACCCTGGGTTGGCTCTGGGCTCTGTGCGTGGAAATGTCCGTCGACCAGGGAAGGGGATTCTGCGTCAGCCAGGCTGTGGGCGGATCTCTGGGATGCTCCTTGTTTCACTTCCCCTTGTAGGGCAGGAAGCCCCAGGTCTCTGCTCATTGTGTGGGTCAGAGAAACGATAGGGTGGTTTGCAGGACTATAGGGCCTGCCCAAGAGGCGGGAGGGGCACAAGCTAGTTCTGGGTGGGGATCTTTACATGAGCGAAGAAGAGTTGGGGAGAGAGAGAGGAGACACTTGGGCTTGGGGACAAAAGGAGGGAAGCAGAGTGTGTCTCATCTGGGGTGGAGTCTCCTGCTGGATGCAGAGGCCAAGGAAGACCACCTCCTGAAGACACTTTCATCTTGCCATCTTGCTCCCACCTCCATAACCCCTCACCCATAAACCTGCCAAGACAGCAGAAGGACTCCTTGGATTCTTATTGCTAACTTCCATTCCACTCACTGCAATCAGTTTAGCCAAAGTGATGTCCTTCCTGCCTGCCTGACATCTGGCTGGAAAGACTCTTCCAGGGTCCCTCTCTTGCTCTGCCACCTCTCAGACCCCCACCCAGCCTCCAAGGCCCCAGGGCCTCTGCCAAGAGTTGTCTACAAGATTGGGCACCTCTGAGTCCTTGGCTGTGCAAGGAGTGGCTCCGGGACAGCCTGGGGGCACGTTTCTGGCACAGGGCCTGGGAGAGGCCTCTGAGGCTCCCCCAACACACCCACCCTCTCTCTGCTGCAGAGCAGGAATGGTGCTGATTTCAATGCAAAGAACTCATTATTTCGCTTTCCAGACCAGAAAGCCCCACATGTGGAGTTAATTCCCCATCCTGGCATAGGGAGAGTGCCAGCCAGAGTTGGGAGCTTGAATACCCACTGGGCACCACTGTTTCCATCTCAGGGTTAATTAGTCCCCACGAGCCTCAGCCAGGGGAGTCTGCTTGGCTGGGAGTCCAGAGGCCCAGATGTTGAATATGCATCCGCCAATGACTATCGGGTATGCTTCTTTAGGGAAGGCCCTTCTCCTCTCTGGGCCTCAGTTTTCCCTTCTGTGAAATGAGCAGTTGAACCTGGATGATCCCGAAAGTCCTTTCCAACCGTCTTCAACTTTCCACGACATTCTGTGATGCTGACATTCTATAACAGCCTACCATGATCTAGGATGACGTTCTAAGGCATTCCATGACATTTACAGCCATCTACAGCATTCTATGATGACATTGGAAGGTGGTCCTTGACATTCGATGACATTTACAACCATCTACAGCATTCTATGACAGCTTTTGACGTTTACAACAATTTATGACATTTACAAGAATTCACGATATCCTATGACACTCTTTGACATTCCAGAGCATTTTACAATATTCCCTGACATTCAACAGCACTCCATGGCATTCTAGCCATGATATTCTGCGGCATTCTGTGACATTCTAAATTTATACCATGTGGGTTTGTCTCTCTTCCAAGGGGCCTCCCTGACATAGCCAGAGAAGCCACATCCCCCTTCAAGACCCTCCCTCGAATCTCCTCCTGCCCAAAGGCATGACACCTCTGTGGCCAGAGGTCCTCGAACTTGGGGCTCTAGAGTCATCTGGCCATTCCAGGATCCTGCTCTGGGCTTTGGGCTTGGAGGGGACAATCTCTCCAGCAACAGTCACCTCCTTGGGGTGTTTTGCTCCCAAAAAGTCTTCCCCCTCCCCCACTGCCACCAGAATATTCCAAAGAATGGCTCCTTCCTTCAGAATAAGGGAGTCTCCTTGGCATGGTATCAAGCTTAAGTATACCAAATACTTGAAAAACTTTAATCTATGGGAATGGCAATTTTATATGATTCAACCTAATGCAACAGAAAGAATGTGGGTTTGGGAACTAGTCCTGGGGACAAATACCAGTGCTGCTGTTCCTTAGCTGTGAAACTTCGGGCAACCTCACCAGGCCTCACCTTCCTCATCCATAAATGCAGATAACTTCTTATTCAAGGGGTTGATAGAGGATTCAATGAAATAATGCAGGTATAGAGTAAGGCCAAAGATCTAGAACAGAAGAGGGCCTCAAAGATCCTCTTCTTTCTCTTTTTTTTTTCCTTCTCCTAGAACAATAGTAAAACAGTCATACGCGAGATAGCACACATTGAAAAAGGAGATCTACGTTTTGGTCTTGGCCCAGCTACCTCCTCACTATGTACCCTTGAGACAGTGATTCTGTTCCGTGGGCCTCAGCTTTCCTATCTGTAAAATGGGGTGGGAGACACTCAGGTCAATTCGAGGACCTTCAGGCTCTGATGGCCTGGGTTTCTCTGACTGGGGATGGGGGTGACAGAACAGGGAATCCTGAGGTCTGGTGGGGGAAGCACTGGGGAGCAATGGGTCCCCATACTCTGTGAGGACAGGACACTGGAAAGTGGGAGGGGCTGGGAAGACCTGAAGAAGTGCTTCTTTCTAACCACTGCGAGATGACGGGCTTGGTTGTAACGCTGCTCCTCCGCGGCGTTTGAGGGCAGCGGCCACACGACCTCGGGCTGAGGGAGTGGACAGGTACCCGGCCTGATGGGCGGTACCGTCTCCAGCCTTCCAGACCCCTGAGTGGCGGGAAGGACTCGGCTGGTGCAGAAACCTTAAGAGACTGCGCCCCCTGGTGGCCAAGCTCTGTCATTGCAGCACAGAGCTCCCAGCGCCGAGAGGCTGACTCTCCTGCTGCTGACCAGTGGCTTGGTCTTAGCAGGGCAAATTTCTTTCCGAGGAGACACTGGGAGCAGGGCTTGGGAATAGGACAACTCAAGTTGGGGCAAGCCTATAGGGTGGAAGGCTGGTAAGGATCCTTGGGTTACCTTTTCAACAAACTTTATTGAGCACCTACTGTGTGTCAGGCCCCGTGTTGGGCTCTCCAGCCCAGCCTCCAACAAGACAAAGCCCTTGCTCTGCAAGGAGCTCACACAGTCTGGGGCTCCTGGGCTGGTTGAAGACCTACTATGTGCCCGGTTCTTATCTCCCAGACTCCTCACAACAATCCTGAGAGGTGAGAATTATCGTCCTCATTTTACAGGTGAGAAAACTCTGGCCTGAGGCCATGCAGCTGTAAGGGGTCGGGCTGAGATTCATTCTTAGGTCTGGATGATTCCAAAGCTGCCCGTCCAATGAGGTTTGTGTCACAGAAAGAGCCCATGTGCTTCCAGGCAAGTCGCTCATCTCAGGTAGCCTCCTTTGGGAAACGGGGCCTGTGAGGTGCCTGTGGGTTCAACGGGGGAGGGAGTGTCCTGAAGTCCCTGCCTGTGTCCGACGGGACCTCCTTCCAAAGAGTGGGGGATGCTCCCCAAGAAGCAGGCGTCCTGGGAGCCCAGCTATTGTTCTCATTGTCTCGGCCCTCTCTTTGTCTCAGGAGCATCCGGGGCTCGCTCCTCCCCTGGCAGAGATGGGGGACAGCTGCCTGGAGAGCTGGGCTGCACGGCTGCTGCCGCTCATTAGAGCCCTCACAAACGCCTCTCTCACGGGACTCCCCACCCCAGGGTCTGAGGGAGAGTTTGACACAAATCTAAAAATAGCTGCTGTTTTGTTCCTTTGTTGGAGGGGAGGGGCTGGCAGAGGGGCTCTGGCTCCCCTTAATGACCTGCCCACAAAGAACAAAGCCTTTGCTCTGCTTTGCCTTGGCCTCCTCGCTCACTGAGGTGGAGCCTGAATGGTGGTCCTGCTGGCAGAGGCAGGGCCGGGGCCCAACCCGGCTCAGACCCCAGGCCGGACCTCGCAGTGCACAGTGTGTAATGAGGCCTGTGGGCGGGGGTCTGTAGCGGGGGGTCTGCATGCGCCTCGTGACATTGCGTGTGATGTCGTAACACTTGGCGCAACTGATGGCATATGGGGCAGCAGATCACTGTGTGTGGCTGGTTATAGGCAGGTGACTCTGTGGGATTGTTTGCAACTGAGCCAGGGACACCGCTTTGGCTGTGTGCGGGTGACACTGTGTGTGAGTGTTGGCTGTTCATAGTGAACCTCACTACATTCAGGTGACACTATGTGTTGGTTTGACAAGGGGTGATGGGGCTGACTCTGCAGGTGACATTGTGTGTGACTCTGTGACTGTATTGGTGACACTGGGAGGTGGGGCTAACTGTGCAGGTGACGTCGCGAGTGGCCCTGTGACTGTGTGCGGGTGATGGTGACTAACCAAATGTCAGGAAGCCGTAGCAGCTCCCATGGCCCATCGCAAGCCTGACACAGCTTCCAACTCCCTGTCTCTCCGGGCAACTCGGGGGGCCTCCTTCCTAGGATTTCTCCTGCCCCGTGGCTTCTGTCTCTCCTCTGCTCACCTCCTGCTGCCTTTCTTCCCAGGCATCCCTCTGCCTCTGCGCCGTCCACGTGTACTAGACTCTTGGGGGTTTGGTAGATGTGGCCGTCCATCCCCCAGGGTCGGGAGAAAATCTGGACCGGAAGTAAACACGCCACACGTCTGCTGAGGCCTGTCCAGGGAAGGAGACCAGAGTGGGCCTTGGGGAGAGACTGGGAGGATCTCAGCTTCCTCTGGGATGTTTGGGTTCATTTCTCAAAAGGGGAACATACACACGTAGGACCGCGTAACTTAAAAAGAAGTGAAGAAGGTGTGACAAAAAGTTATTTGTTGTTAATCTAGGTGGTGTGATTGTGAGTGATTGTTATACTATTCTTTTGATTTTTCTGAATTTTTACTCTCTAAAATAATTAAACAAGAGCAACACATGGTTATGAGAGAGTTCGTTATACACAAAAGTTAACACTGACTTTGTGTCAGGCCCTGTGCTGAGCGCTTTACGTGAGTTATCTCATTGGCTATCTACCACAATCCTAGAAAGGAGGTACCATGAGCACCCCCCACTTTATACATGGGGAAACTGAGGCTCAGAGGTCCTGTGGCAGGTCTGCCAGCTCTGGCCTCAACTTCCACACCACGTGGGAGTGCGGAAAACTCAGAGTCTCCCTCTGCTGGCTAACCCTGCTGCTAAGGGATGAGGCCTGTGTCTCACGTGCTAGTTATCTATGCTGCATAGTAAATCATCCCCAAATGTGATGGCTTCAAACAACAGTAATCATTTACTATCCCTCGTGGTTTCTCTGAGTCAGGAATTCAGGGGTGGCTTGGCTGGGCAATTCTGGCCGAGATTTGATTTCTGACTCCTGAGATTTCAGTACAGTGTTAAAGTGCTGCTGTCATCTGAAGGTTTGCCTGGGGCTGGCGGATCCACTTCCAAGCTGGCTCACTCACATTTCTAGCACGCTGGTGAGGGCAGTCCGTTCCTCTCTATGTGGGTCTCTCCACAGGGCAACCTGAGCTTCCTCACAGCATGGTGACTGGGATCCAAGAACGAGCAGCCCAGGAAAACCAGATAGAAGCTGTATTGTCTTTTACAACTTAGTCTTAAAGTCATGTCACATCACTTCCACAGTATTCTATTGATCACAAGGGTCAGCCTGGATCTAGGGTCGCAGAGGACTGTCAAGAACCATGCAGGGTCTGAGATTTTACCCACTTGCAAGCTAAGCAGTTGGCCTGCCTCCATTTCTGGATGCTGGCAGAAGACATGCGACTCCTGGGCCAGACACAGAGGACAGTCTGTTACTCACAGCAACAGCAGCAGTCAGAGTATCAGCATTATTTTCACCCAAGCCCCCATTCCCATAGATCAACATGAGGGGGTCTAGAAATCCCCTGCACACACAGTGGGTTGTGTTATAGGAGAGGAACTGTGAGCTCAGGGAACCCAAACCCTCTATAACGGGCAGTAGCATGCCCGCGCTTTGCCCCAGAGGGAGACACTATGTCTGTCTTCCAAGGCAGTTTGCCACACAAATATCCTTGACAAGAGAGCCCGGAACTCTCTCAGCCCAGAGCAGTGCCGTGCTCACAAGTCACGCCAAAATGTGAGAATTCTGTCTTACTCAGCTTGGGCTGCCATAACACAATACCATAGATGGAGTGGCTTAAACAACAGAAGTTTATTTCTCACAGTTCCGGAGACTGGAAAGTCTGAGAACAAGGGGCTGGCCAATTTGGTTCCTGGTGGGGTTCTCTCTGGCTTGCAGATGGCCACCTTCTCACGGTGTCCTCACGTGGCCGAGAGAAAGATCTCTTATAAACGAGATCTCTTGTAAAACCACCAGTCCTATGGGATTAGGGTCCCACCCTTATGACCCCATTTAACCTTAGTTACCTCCCCAAAGCCCTGTCTTCAAATACAGTCACATTGGGGGTTAGGGCTCTAACATACGAAGTTTGGTCAGACACAATTCAGTTCATAGCAAGCTCCAGGAGAACTGTCTCCCAACAGGGACTACCGGAGAAGGGGACTGTGGGGTCATCTTGGAGGCTGGCTACCACAGCCCACGTTTTGTGGTGGCATCATCAGGTGATCTTTTCCCGAGGCGAAAATGGGGAGTGGAGGCCACATGCTCTCTGTTGTTAGTGGTACTATCCCTTAACTAACACCCTTAACTAACTGACACCCCTCTTCCAAGCCAGGCCCCAAAAGGTGGAAACTGGGGCCCTCATGTCTCACTGCCTTCCCTGCCTTTCTCTCCGCGCTCCGTCTTTGTGGCAGGCTTTCCCCATTGTCACATCTCTAACCACATGGCTAAATCTTTAATTAATAAATTGGAGCTACAGGAAGTTGACTACTGTCTGGCGGAAAAATCCTATTTTTGAGTCTCTGAAGCCGAATTTGCCTTTCTCTTTTTATTTCTTCCATAACATTCCTAATTCCCCCAAAGCAGATGGATGTTCCCTGACCAACTTTGTAAAGATCAGAAAATTTTTTAAAAGCACGTTAATAATTTTGAACTATTAAGCCCATTTACACACAGAATTGTTCAGAAACACAAGTGGGATTATCTAATATGTACTGTTTTAAATTTTGCTTTTTATATGAGAAAATATATTATAGAGTCTATGTCAGTAATACAGATCTACTTTATTTTTTAATAGTGCTATAGTATTCCAGGATATAGATATACCACAATTTATTCAACCACAGTTCTTCTGAAGGACATTTAAATTGTTTCTAATATTTTTGTATTACTGGCAATTCTTTTTTTTACCATTTTTTTAAATTGATGTCTTAATAGTTTATAACACTGTGGGTTTTAGTTGTACATTTTTGTTTGTCCGTCACCTTGTGGATGTAACCCTTCATGGCAATTCTTCATTATTTTTTTTTTGCAGGGGAAGATTCACCCTCGGCTAACATCTGTTGCCAATCTTCCTCCTTTTTTTCCTTCCTCTTTTCCCACACAAAGCCCCAGTACATGCTTGTGTATAGTTGTAAGTTCTTCTGGTTCTTCTATGTGAGCCGCTGCCACAGCATGGCAACTGACAGACAAGTAGTGTGGTTCTGCAGCTGGGAACCGAACCCGGACCACTGAAGTGGAATGCGTGTACTTAACTACACCACCAGGCTGGCTCCCAATAATTTTGTAGAATGGATTTTTACAAGTGGAATTGCTAGAACATAGAATATACATACTTCATATTTTATAGATATTACTAAATTGCCCCCTCCAAGTGATACCAATTTACATTCCCTCTAGCAGCATTTGAGTGTGCTCCTTTCCCCACAGCCACTCCATCATTGACTATTATCAGTTTTTTAGTTTAGTTAAGTCTGTTGGGCAAAAAGTGGTTTCCTCACATGTTTTAATTTTCATTGTTACTAGTGAGCTCAAGCTTTCTTCATCTATTTACAGGCCATTTGTGATATTTCTTTCTGAAATACTTGACCATATATCTAGCCCATTTTACTATTGGGTTGCTATTATTTTCTTATTTGTTTGCAGGAACTCTTTATATGTTATAGATATTACTCTTTATCTACAATATAAATTATACTTATTTTCAGTCAATTTGTTTGTCTTCTAAATTTCTTTGATCCCTTTCACTGCACAAAAAGATTTTATTTTTATAAAGTTGGCTCTGTTTATCATTTTCTTTGTAACTTCTGGGTTTCATGTCTTTCTTGTATGAGCCCTTTATGGAGTAAAGATATTAACCCTTTGAGTAAAAGGGGGTCTTGCTCTCTGAACATTGTCTAATGCTGCACATGATTTGAGGTGCTGAGACTGCAGCCAAAAGAGGTCACCTCCCCCCAGCCTGACACACAGAAGGGGTCATCCCAGAGGGTAATGATGGAGGCAGTGAGGGCACCCTAGTGATGTTTGTTGAACAAAACAAGCTGAACTCCTGGGAGCAGGTCCCTTTGGAAGGGCAAAGCTTCTTAAGAGGCCCTGAGGGAGAGCCTGGGAGGAGCTCCTTTCTTATCCTTAGCTGCCTGGGAACCTGTGGGAGGAGCCTGTGCCTGTTACTACCAGGTCTCCTTCACGTCGTGGCTCTGCCAACACACACTCAAAGCCACTCGCAATCATTCCCACCCAGAAACACCAAACAGTTGAAATACACACCTATAGACATGCAGAAACACAATTAAAAATGCACACGTGTGCACACCCACATGGGCATACATGCCATGTGCCTCTACTCACAAATGGTCACTTGTGCACACATAAGGATGCCGACATGTACAAAGCACGTGTATACATGTGCACAAATACACACAGATATGCACACAGATCCATCCAGGTAGGTACAGCCCTACCAAGACATGCAGTATACACATGTGCACACAGGTACCCAAACGTGTGCGCCTGCTGTCTCGGTCAGGATCCCAGCAAGAACAGCAGGCACAGTCAAATAGGTGAGAAAAATTTAATAAAGGGGCCATTTACAAAGGTGAGGGCAGGATGAAGACCTAAATCAGTGGAGATGCATCTGGGGCTGTGAATGGCAGGGAGCCAGGTTGCCAACCCTAGGATTGAAGGGTCAGAGGAGCGTGCAGTTGTGGGAGTTGGAGAGAGCTGTAGCTTTGCGGAGGACTGCCCAGCACAAATTGTGGTGGTCAGATCGGACCGCAGCCACTGCTGGTCTGCAGCTTGATGGGCAAGGAGCTGACCTGTCCATCTCCCTGCCCTCTGATCTGCCGGCTGGGCCTCCCATTGGCCGAACCCAGCTAGAAGACAGCCTGGAGTCTGGATGATGTGCTCCCAGGGTCAGGCTCCTTGGGGGGCACGGAGCAGGGTGGAGAGTGGATCTGGAGGCAGACAGAGACTATCTAACGCCCGTGGATGTATGGAGACGCCCAAATGCGTCCACAGCGCACTCGGATGCATGCACACAGAGATGCACAATGCGCACGTGTTCACGCGTACACTTAAGCACCTAGGCACAGTTTAGAGGTGTGTGTACACAAGCTCAAACACCCACCGGCCCACACATGCCTGAGAAAAGGGCTGAAAGCAACACCCTCGGCCCTGCCTGGGCCTGAGGCAAGCCCCTCCCCCACCTCGCCCCTCCCCCACCCCCCTCCACTCCCCATACCAAGCCCAGAGCCAGTTCTTTGCTGAGCTCTTTGTTACTCTTGGCAAAGACCGAATCCCAGCGGGACAATGGGCCAGCCAGGCCTGCACAAATCGCCGGCTCTTTGGGGGCCTTTCAGAGGCCTGGCCTGCCTGAGTGACAGCTGAATCGGGTCCAGACTGGGTGGGGGATGCAGGCCCTGCAGCCACAGAGCTGGGAGGTCTCCATGCTCCCACCTGACTCCTACCCCCTACAGGCGCACTCCCCATCCCAATGACTCCCCTACAGGGGCACCTGGCCCAAGCCAGGGAAGCTGGGGCCCCCTCACTCCACTCAAAGCTTTGCTCCACACTCGCATCCAGCCCACCCCCAAATCCTGACCGTTTTACCTTCCAAGCCCTGCCGCCACCAATGCCTTAGTCCAGGTCCTCAGCTTTGGCCTGGACTCCAGAATGAGCTCCCTGCCTCCAGGGAGCCGCCACTCCCAGCCAGAGGAACTTTTTTGAAATGTAAATCAAATCACTTTCCTCTCCTGCTTAAGATCCTTCAATGGCTCTCTATATCCCCTTCCAGATAAAGTCCCGAGGCAGCTTCATCTTGTACCATCTGGTCCCTGACCCCATTCCCAGCCTCACAGCTCACCACCCACCCAGCCATGAGCTGCCCCTGTTTCCATCCCACACTCCCTAGGTGTGCCAAGCCCTCTCCTTCCCCTGGGCCTTTGCATGTGCTGTTCTCTCTGCTGAGAAGCCTTTACCCTAACACTTCGTCTACCGGCTCTTCCCAAACTAGAGCTTCTCAAACTAGTTGTGGGATGTGACCAAGTTGGGTTTTTTTTTCCTTCCAACCCATCATGGATGGATGCTTTTGTAAAATACAACAAAAATCAGCTGCTAGAAAAAACAAAATTAAAAAACAAGGTGAGGTATAACCACCTTGGAAAATAGCAGTTTCTTATAAAGTTAAATATTCACATACCATGTGACCCAGCAGTCTCGCTCCTAGGTATATACCCAAGAGAAGCGAAAACATATGTCCATACAAAACCTGCATGAGAATATTTACACTGGTTTTATTAATGATCACCAAGACCGGGAAACAACTCAAATGTCCTTTGATGGTGAATAGATAAACAAACAACTGTGCACCCATACGTTGGAATACTACCCAGAAGTAGAAAGGAAAGAACTACTGATACAGACGACATGGATGGATTTCAGATGCGTTATGCTAAGCGAAAGAAGCCAGACTCAAAAGGCTACATTCTGAACGATCCCATTTATATGACATCCTGGAGAAAACAAAATTATAGTGACAGAAAGCGGAATGGTGTGCCAGGGGCTGGGTTTTGGGAGGAGGGGCACTGATGACAAAGGATATGAAGGAGCTTTGGGGGCGATGGAAATGTTCTGTATCTTGGTGTGGCGGTAGTTACATGACTGTATGTGTTTGTCAAAATTCATAGAACTGTACACCCCAAAGTGTGAATTTTACTGTGTGTAATTATACTCCAATAAATCTGACTTTTAAAAAAATGCAAATACAAGCTCCATGTTTTTTATTGTGGTAAAATCTACTTAAAATAAAATTTACCATTTTAACCCTTTTTGAGCATACGATTAACATTAAGTAGATGCACATGTACAACAATATTGTAAAACAGTTACCACCATCCTTCTCCAGAACTTTTTTCATGTTGCAAACAACTCCCCATCCCCCTCCCTCCAGTCCCTGGCCATCACCATTCTACTTTCTGTCTCTGTGAATTTGATTTTTCTAGGTACTTCACCTAAGCGGAATCATACAATATTTGTCCTTTTGTGTCTGGCTTATTTCACTTAGCATAACATCCTCAAGGTTCACCCACGTTGTAGCATATGTCAGAATTTCCTTCCTTTTTAAGGCTGAATAATATTCCCTTGTATGGGTGGACCACATTTTGTCTGCCCATTCATCCATCAATGGTCATTTGGGTCATTTCTACTTTTTGGCTATTGTGAATAATGCTGTTATGAACACCAGTGTACAAATAGAAGCCCCATTTTTAAAATTATTAGATTCAACAGACACAAAATTACTTTGTCCACTTGCTAAGCATTTTCTATCATCTTCGTTATCCATCTCCCTAGTCTGCCTTTTCAGTAGCAGGCTGGCCTGGTCCCTGGGCTGGTGGACTCTACCTTTCCTGGGCCCCCAACCATCCCCCACAATTCCCTGGGCGTGTCACACTCATTGGGATGGCCTCTTTGGGATCCAGAGCCCCCTGAGGTAGGATTGGTCTGAGGCTCCTCTAGCTGCAGCACTGGGGTTGGGGTCAAGCCCAGGTAAGGGGATCAGAGCAGATGCAGCAAAGTGCAATCCTCCTATGTCTGGGGGCCGACGGGGGAGTGGGGCTTGAACCCACATCTGTCTGACTCCAGGTCCATGCTCCTTGCTGTAAGGTTCATGCAGTAACAATAGCCCTGAGCTGGAGGCAGGATTCCAGGCCTGCCCCCTCGAGCTGTCATGCTCAGGATTCTTTAGGCTCGAAGAGGCTTCCACTCCCTTCCAAGGTCAAGGAAGAGTCACTCAGTCAAGAAATACTAGCTGTTGCCCACCTTGTGTTGACTCCGGGGCTGCAGGCTGGGATACACAGGTGAGCCACGGACGATCATGGATGCTAACATGTGCGTGAACACACAGGGGCACACGTGTGTGTCACACACGTATTACCTGGATATGGGTGTTTGCTATGTGTGTCTGAGTTCCAGAAAACAAAATTTTATTGTTTGAAATAACAATCATCTCTTTTCAAAGACCAGCAGTCAGGGAAGGAGGCTTTAAAGACTGTTGGGGGCATAAATCTCTTTCCTAGTGGTTGTCCTGGCACCTGAGCTTCCAGGAGATCATGGAAAGTTAAAAAAAAAGCTGAAATATAGACACATACCCATGTTAATATATGTGCTTATATGTAAACACATAGGACTAAATACACTGAACCCCAGGCCGGCCCATAAACCCATGCTTACATATACACATAAGCCCATATACAACAATATAGCCATTAACTTACACAATACAAATAAGAATTGCCAATATTTAAGTGTTTCCTATGAATGAGGCATTGTGCTAAGTATTTTACATACACGGTTTTACTTAATTCCTTTGCAAAAATCAATCACGATGGGCGTTATAATTTTCACCCCACTTTCAAACAAGGAAACCAAGGCTCAGAGAAGTGAAAAGACTTGCCCAAGGTCACAGAGCTAGGAAGGTGCTGAGCTGGGATTTGAACCCCTTCGAGGTGCGTAATCATTAGACCACTTGCTAACAGACAGTTGCATCCATCACATACTCGTGAATTCACACACAGATCACGTATACTGACACATTGGTGCACACCTATAGGCCCATGCATGCACATGGACCCCCACATATGGCATACTTGTGCACAGAGACACACATATACACAAGGACACACACAGACTCACAGCTACACGTTTTAATGTAGGCCACAGGAACTCACACACAGTGAGTTTACTGACGTGAGTGTGATCATACGGCCGAGACTTACATCTGGGTCCTGGCGCAGACTTTCCTCCCTGCTGCTCTGCCCCTCTTGGCAGGTGAGAACTCGGGGCTTGGGCAGTGCTGCACTGAGCCCTGCCAGCTGGTGGCTCAGCTCCCCCAGGGACAGGCTACTGCCTCCCACTCTCATCACCAGGTAAGCAGAGCCACCCCTGGGGCCAGCATCACAAAGCGCCACACCTGGGCCCCTCCCAGGAGATGCTGAGCTCAGGAAACCTCCAGGTGGCCACGACAATGGTGCCTGCCAGCCCCAACCCACACCTCCTGCTGCTCGCAGCTCCCTCTCCAGGCACAGGTGTGGGTTATAGAGGCAAAGACTTCCACCTCTCCTGCCTCACCTTCCATTTGTCCCCCCAAGACATCCCATACCCCAGTGCACATGGGGCCCCAGGGAGCACAGAGCAGCAATACCTACCCAGGCTGGGGGTCAAGGAAGGCTTCCTGAAGGAAGAGGTGCCTAAGCTGAGCTCTTAACCTGAAGGTGGAATAGGAATTAGCTGGTGAGTCAGAGTGGAGGAGAGTTTCGGCCAGAGGGCAGCATGTGGAAAGTGCCAGAAGTGAGAGAAAATAACACCTTTGGGGACTTGCAATTGATTCATCATGACTGAAGGAGAACAGAAAGGAATGCAGACTGATCATAAAGCCTTGGTTAGGAAGTGCTTTGTGCCTTGCAAGACTGGGCCTTCCTGGGGGAAGCTTAGAACCACAAAGGCCTTGGAAAGCTGCCAAGTGGCCACTAATTCAGGCCTCTCTTCTGTGGCCTCCAGACCACAGAGCATGGTCACTGATGCTCTCAGACCCAGCGCACTGGCTCGCTATTCTGGGGCCACCTGGCAGCCCAGGGCTTGCCCAGTCAACTCAGTGGCCATGACTCACCCTCATGAGGTAGGCTGGTGACACTTCTGGGTGGACGTTACTCTTCCCATTTTACAAGTGAGGAAACTGAGTCTTGCAGAGGTGACTTTCTAAGGCAAGAAAATGATCTGTCCAGAGATGGCCATGAGGAGAAAGATCCCTCTGGCATGGTCGGGAAAGCAACCTGGGAGGACTGTGCTAGGATTGGGGAGGGCAGGAGAGAATTAGCTGGGCTGATGGGCCTGGGAAAAGAGACTCAAAGACTGGGGAGACTCCCTTGGATGGGAGCAGGGCTCTGGTCTCTGGAGTGACCTCTATGACACTCCTTTTCTTTGATTCATACCACTCCCAGATTCAGCACCTCCCTGAGAGTCTGGAGACCCCCTCATGTCCATATAGACAGCCCCAAATAAACCTCTCTAAGAATCCTAGAAAATGCCCTTAATTTGTAAGGTTCCCAAGTAGATTCCCTGTGATGTGGGTTTATGGCTGCAAGTATGGTGACTCCACCCCTAATGAGACAGATCCTGCAGCCCTCTCTGTCCAGCCTCCAGCTCAGGCCTTCTCTTGAGCCCTAGGTTCTTGGCCCTCAGACAGTCAATGACCCCTGGCCATGAAAGAGTGTGTGCAGGATTAGGAGTTATACAGACCAGAGTTTTCATCCTGGTCCTGCCCCAGAACCAGCTCTGTGACCTTGGACAAATTCCTTCCCCTCTCTGGGCCTCAGTTTCATCATGGTGAGAATGGGGATGGTTGAGGTACCTCACCTATCTTGGGGTAGTTCATAGCAAGATTATAGTGAATATTTAATGAGAAAATATATGGAAATGGTCAAGCTTCATGCCTGGCTCTTTGTAAAGACTCTAAAAATGAACAGTGATTTTTAGGGGGCTCCATATTTTCTGTGGGAAAGAACCAAAATTCTGTAGCTCAGATTTCAAAGCTCTTCTAAATCAGACCTCAGCCCAGGTCTTCAGCTTTACCTTTCCCACAGAAAGCAGTAGGACTCCACAGTGGGGCTCAGGGAGCAGGAGGTGCTCGATGTCAGTTGGGCAGCACCCACTGGGGGAGGGGGCTGAGATTGCTAATGCAGTCTCATAACCTCTGCTAGTCTGGAAGGGATCTGGGATGGGGGATCTGAGCCCGTGGGTGGAGGTCTCTCTGTCTCCAACCTGCATGAGGTGGCCTGCATGACGCCTCCTCCCCTTTATCAGCTTGGGCTGCCACCGTCTTCCCCTGACCAAAGCCTTGGCCATGATTGGAAGACAGGTATGTGGCTGGGAGTGAATAGGACACTCCACTTCCCAGGCACCCTGCTCTGATTGCTAAAAGACTCACAAATCAGCCCTTCACTGGCCTGGACTCAATATCACCTGTGTTTTATGATGACCCTAGAGAGATCCAGGATGGACTCCTCACCCTGGTGAGAATGGAGAGTGGGAGGTCCTTGGGATTTATGGAGGCAGCATGGAAGAGGGACTATATCACTAGCCAGATAATTGTAGATTCAGATCCCAGCTCTATTATTTGCTGTGTGCATGCGGACAAAATGCTCTCTGTCACTGATCTTCAGTATTTGCATCTGTAAAATGGGAGAAATGATATCTACCTTGCAGACCCATTGGGCATATTAAATGAGATGACATATGTAAAGCATTGGAATGATGCCTGGCACATAGCCGACTTGATAAATGTCCTCTTCTCCCAGCTGTTAGCCCTAGTACCCAGGACAGCTCCCCATCCTTGCCCGCTTGGCTGCTGTCCACGGTGCTGATGAAAGATTACAATCTCTACCATTCTCTCCTGCTCGCTCCACGTCTACTGACCTCTCTGACATTCTCAGAGGTCTTGGGGATCAAGGGGAGTGCACAGTACTTTCATGATTTTCTCTCAAGCCGTGTCACCAGGTTTAAAATACAGTTGTAGAAATGAAAGCTATTGTTCCCCTGGTGGGCAGATGTATGTCTCTTTTTCCTCCTGTATATTCCACTGAATGCCCTTTATGTCGGGTCCAGGAGCTTCAGGTTAATAAGTAGGGTTATAATAAAAACAAGGAACAAAACACAATAATATTTCTTGACCACTGATTGTTAATCAAGCTTTCCCATCACTCCAGTCTCACAAACCACTGTCCAGAAATCCAAATATTTTCAACAGCACCTTAAAAATTCTTGCCTCCGCTTCTTCCTTTCCAGTCCTGATAATCTGTAGGAAAAAGCAACAGGGATCCCGAATCTCTCAGTTCCTACCCATTATTCCAGTCAGGGATGTGGTCAAAGCCGTGATGATTCTCAGCACATCTTCCAGCAGGACAAGTCAGGTACACACCTATGGAAAAGAACATGGGATTTGGAACCAGCCAGACCTGGGTTTGAGTCCCAGCTGTGTTACTCACTAGCTCTATGACTTTGCCAACTTCTCTGAGCCTCAGTTTTCTCATCTACAAAGTGAAGTTAGTAACTGCACCTCCTCCACAGGGTTATTGGGAGAAATAAAGAAGATACTGCTCCTAAAGTGTTTAGCGAGATCTCAATAAAGGCTCCATAAATTGGTAGCTGTTGTTACTTCAGGCATCTGGCTCTGAGTCTCTCAAAGGGGAGACATCAATTACCATGTGTCCTTTCCAGTGAAGTCAGCTGCAGACTCTAATGTTGGGGGCTCTCCTGGGAGCCTGGCTTTCCTCACAGTCCCATGGGCTGTTGTACCTCTCAGGGCATCAGTTTCCTCCTCTTTCCCTATTCAGTATAACACCTGCCCCTTACTCCCTGTCCTTGTTGATTCTTCTTTGGTTCAAGTCCACCTCTTCTGAATCTCATACAGTTTGGTTAATATCTATTTGAGACAGACAGGCAAACCTGGGTTTGAATCCTGGCTCAGCACATGCTAGCCGGGCACTTTGGGCAAGTCACTTAGCCTCTCTAGCCTCAGTTTCCTCAAATCCTCATGAGACTGTTGCAAGGAGCAAAGGAGGAAATGCATTAAGGTCTTAGACAGATGCACATGGAAAGCGTCCAATACCTATTAGTCATTATTGCTGTTCTTGCTTTCCCGATTTTTGTTTCTGCCATTCTTTTCTAGGGATGCTCTGCCTCCTCTCTGACAAGTTGGAGAGTAGAGAATCATACCTCAAGCTGCTGTTCTCTCTTTGGGAGCAGAGTGAACACCTGTATTTGCAGCCCATCTAGTGTATGCTCATCTCTTGGGGGAAGGCATACATGGGTCACACCCTCAGTCCTCTGGGACCCCTTATCTCTTACCTAGGGTTGGGATCCTACGTGGAACATTCAGCCTTTGTGGTTGTCTTTGTAAAGTTGTGTCTGTGTGTGTAAGATTATGTGTATGTAGATCTGTAAATGTAGGAAGAGGTGTACCATGTGATTGCGTGTGACTTTTATGGAAGTACAATGTAACCGGTTATGTAAGAGCATGTGCAAATGAAAAACGGTTGTGTGTGTAAGGTTGTGCGTATGTGTGTGGGGGTGCAGCTGTTGGACATGATGCCAGATCTTCAGCCATCTGCAGGCTTGAGGGGTCCTGGGCAATTCACGAGATTGCTGGTTGCTGGCACCTGACACTCTGAGCAGCATCCCCAGCCTGTCGTTTTGAGAGTAGCCACGCTTCAGAGACTCACAATCCTGCTTGCTCAGAATTTTTCATAATCTCACCTAGACAGGGGATTATGAAAATACTTGCCAAGCACACCACTGGTACTGGGAGAATGGTTAGCTTTTTAAAGAAAAGGTTTCCCAGTACTTTTAAAACCACTCCGGTTGAAGCCCCTTGCTTACAGTGAGTGCTTAATTATCTGCAATTCTTATTGGTTCATTAAAGCAACTCTCCTAAGGGACCGTGTCTTGACAGTGCAGGGTTAGCCATTAATTAGCATTAATTGGAAAGTAATAAAATTTTCGCAATGTCCCGTAATTCAGACTTATCACTAATTCACGAACACTCTCCCTCCACTTATTCCAAATCAGAAAAGTTCTATTATTTAAAAGCAATATACACAATACTCAAGGGAAATAATTTCTATGTCACCATTTAGAATTCAGTAACAATAATAATACTATATAATCCCTTTATCTGGACAGTGCTGAATTTTTTGAAAGCATTTAGCCACCCATTGTTTTCTCTGATTCTTATAACAGGTCAGGGGTTCTGATGCCCGTTTGTCAGAGGGAAATGGTTGCTCACAGTGGTGAAGTGAGCTACAGACCAGGTGCACAAAGCCAGCTAGTGAAGGCAGTCAGAATTGAATCCAGGGGGTCTCGGTGGCCTCAGTGTCTCAAAACACGGTAGTTTGCCCCCAGAAAATTCCAGAAGGAACTCTCACTCTTAGCCGTGGGAGCAGGAAAGATGTAGTTCTCAGCAGTTTGTCATTTCACCTGCCCCAGCGTCTTGTCTCAGGAGAGAGTATGAAGCAGAGATTTTGGCAACAGGAAGAAATTCCTCAAAAACCCGTTTCTTCCCTGCCTCCTTCCATTTCTTCTGCCTGTCCTCAGACATGTCCTATATACCTACTGCATGCTGGCCTTGTGCTGGGGCCAAGGACAAGCTCCCAAGTGGATCTGTCAGGTGAACTCAAGGACTTTGCAGTCTAATGAGGGGAGGTGGAGACATAAAAACAATGATTCCAACCCAGCATGACCTGTGGGGGTAGGGTGGACAGTGCAAGGGACTGTGGGAGCACAGAGAGGGTGGCCCATGCACCCTGCAGGGTGGGCAGTCAGGGAAGGGGGGTGATATGGAGTTGAGTTAGCCAGGCAAGGTGTCATGGGCTGAACTGTGTCCCCCAGGAATTCAGGTTGAAGGCCTAACCTCCAGTTCCTCAGAATGTGACTGTATTTGGAGACAGGGCCTTTGAAGAGGTCCTTCAGGTAAAATAAGATTATATGGGTGGGCTCTAATCTAATGTGACTGGTGTCCTTAGAAGAAGAGGAAATTAGGACACAGATATGCAAGGAGGGAAGATGATGTGAAGACACAGGGAGAAGATGGCTGTCTACAAGCAGGAAGAGAGGCCTGGAACAGATCCTTCCCTTAACTCTGCCGACACCTTGATCTTGGACTTCCAGCCACCAGAACTGTGAGAAAATAAATCTCTGTTGACTAAGCCATCCAGTCTGTCATGGCATGGTCCTCTGTCATGGCAGCCGAAGCAAACGAATACATGAGGGTAGATCTGGCATGTGTGGAAGTCGCAAGTGCTCAGCTGGCTGTGGGGATCCCCTGGTGGGACAAGACTAGAGAAAGATGCCAGGATCAGAAGACAGGGGGCTGTGCAGGCCAGGCTCAAGATTTTAGACTTTTCCTAAAGGCCATGCAGTACCATGAAAAATTTTAAGCAAGAGAGAAATAGGTCTCTAACTACAGATATTCAAAAGGAAAAAAAAATGAATAGGACCATGACAGAACAAACAAATCATAGGAGTGGCCCCCGAGGCTTGAGGAAACAGCTCCCAAGAAGGCTGCGCAGCAGGGAGGGAAGAACGCGGGCTTTGAAATCACACGGATCTGGGTTTGAATTTTAGCTCCACAGTTTTATTCATGCATTCATTGATTGACTCGGCTCACAAATATTTACTGAGCATCTACTATGTGGTCCAGGCACTGGGAATATGTCAGTGACCAAAATATGAAGGCCTTGCTCTCCCAGCGCTTACGTTCTGCCATACACAATAAACAAATTTATCAATAAATTGTAATATGTCAGGTGGTGATAAGAGCTGTGGAGAGAAACAGAGCAGAGAAAAGGACATGGAGGGAGAGAAAAACACTTTTTTAGATCAGGTGGTCAGGGAAATGACATCGAAGCAGAAATGTGGAGGAAGTGAGGGATTGAGTCGTGCAAAGATCTGGGTCAAGAGCACCCCAGGTGGTGGGAACAGCAGGGGCAAAGTCTCAGCAGGTGTGGCGGACAGGCTTATAGCTGCTTTCCAACTCCTTCCAGAGGGCAGAGGCCAAAGAGCCAGAAGCCACAGTTCCCGGACCTCGGTGCCTTGACCAGTGTCCTCAGCAGTGGTGGGACGTGACCAGGTAGGGTGAGGAGTGAACGGGAGAGGAAGGAGTGGACACAGCAGCTTCAGACAGCTCTTGCAAGAACTTTTGCTCAACAGGAGATCATATAAATGGGGTGGTGCCTGGAGGGGGATGGCGGATCATAGGAAGGTTTGCTTCCAGGGGCCATTACAACGTGTTTGTATGATGATGGGATGGATCGAATGGAGGGAGAAACTGATGGTTCAGGCAGGAGAGGCAATAACTGCAGGGGTCAAATCCTTGCCGGGTGAGAGGGGAAGGTCCTGGGGCATCCCCATGCAGGCACTGGCCTCACGATGGAGCAGGGGCAGTTCGCCTCTGTGAGAGCAGAGAAGGTGGAGAACATTGAAGACATGTGCGAGAAGGTTGGAGAGCCTGCAGCAGGTAGATTCAGCGTGGTGGTGGGCTGGAGCCAGCTCCAAAGAGCAGATGGTTGAATTTTCAGGAATTTTTTGTAAGCTGGTTATTAAACCATTGGCAGCTTGAAATAGGCTCTAGTGGAAACATTTACACCACAGAAATTGGCAAGTGCTACAGATCAGGGCCTTTTGATCTGGAAAGCTGGTTGTTAAACATTTTCCAACACATCCAATCAAAAATGGCGGTTCTCTTCCATTGCCTCTTGCTCCCAGTGAAACAAGAAGGCGAGGTGGTGAGCTGAGCACGAGGAGGGGAAAACAGAGTTAGAGATTTGAGGAGAAAGATAAAGATACATGACAGTCATCTTGGAGTTGTAAAATAGTCTTCTCGACCAGGGAACTTTCTGGATTGCGCAGCAGAGCTGAGAGCTCACTTCCTAGCCACGTTCCCCTGGGCAATTTGCTTGGCCACTCTGAGCCTCAGTTGGCACATCTGGAACCCTGGAGTCCTGATTTCAAGGTTATTGGAAGCATGAAGTGAGGTCAGATGTACAAAGCATCTTCCAGAGAAGGTGGCAGTGGACTGGCTGAATGCACTGTGTTCTGGGTCTTAGGTTTGCAGAGGAAGGAAAGGCTGAGGACAGCTCCTACTTCTGGCCACTCGGAGAGGGTGGCTGACCCGTCCCCACCAGCCGACCTCCTCCGTGGATTGGGATGGATGGAGTCCAGCTTCAGGCTCAGAACACATTACCCTGTTTTCTCCTGATCTGCGTATTTATCACAACACAGCAACTGCATAATTTAAAATCGGTGTTAAAAAATATTTCAATGTGTTATGTGATTTTGCATTCCTGGGTGAAGAAAAATTGCTGTAAGAAGGTGGTTAATTATTTCAAAAGACAAATTCCATGAAATAAAAATAGACTCCCTGTCCAGAGGGAAAGTGAGAAAAAAGGGGGGGACATGAGGAATGGACCCCCCTATATAGAATGTGGACGTTTCCTTAAGTAGTGAGTGAGAGGACATGGGACGGAGGCTGCTGTGCAGACTCTGGGCACCTGTCACGTGGCCAGGAGAGAAGAGGACAAGGGGCCGAGAGAGTGCCAGCCAGGAGACCAATAAGGAGGCTGTAATCCTTTGGGACTTGGTGGTGTCCTAGACAAGGGAGGGGCGTGGTGATGGAATGAAGTGGTCAGCTCTGAGAGAAAGTGTTGGCAGCACTGAGTTGACAGGCATTGATTAAACTTGGGGCGTGGAGGTGAGGGAAGAGGGAAGATGGACTTTTTATTTAAGGGAAAGCTGGATGGTGGTGCTTTTTGCTGGAGTTCTTGATGAAGTCCGATAGAGAACAACTCTCTTCTGATTTCTTTTTTGTGTGTGTGTGTGTGTGAGGAAGACCAGCCCTGAGCTAACATCCGTTGCTAATCTTCCTCTTTTTGCTGAGGAAGATTGACCCTGGGCTAACCTCCGTGCCCATCTTCCTCTACTTTATATGGGACGCCGCCACAGCATGGCTGACAAGCAGTGTGTCCGCGGGCACCCAGGATCCGAACCGGTGAACCCCGGGCTGCCAAGCGCGAACTAAACTGCTGCGCCACTGGGCTGGCCCCTCTTCTGATTTCTTATTTAAGAAATAAGACCAAGGCTGATGAAAGCCAAATGTCACCTTAGTTCCTGATGAAGGCCAGGTGAGGGGGGTGAGAGCCAGACAGGCCTGTAAGCTGAACCCCAGAATAAGGCCCATGTACCCCCTGGGAAGTGCTGAACTGGGGAGTCTGCCCAGAAGAGAAGCCGGCTTCCCGTGAGCAGCCTGCTCCCAGGGATAAATGGACACATGGAGCCCAGGTTATTCTTCCCAAATTTATCAATCAGAAGTCACTCCCCCTCCTCTGGGGCAGAAGAGTGAAGGGAGGGAGAGTTACACTCTCTAAGCCTCCGCCATATGGAAGGCAGCATCAGGCGTTCCCCCAAAACACCTTGCACAGAAAAGGGGCAGCAAGAGGACCAGCAGGCTTGGGGGAGGGCGACGGGTTCAGCGATGGCTGTGGGAGACCCAGGTTCTGCGCCTCCGGTGGGTGGAGAGCTGCACTTTGCCATCAGATCCATCAGTCCAGAACTCACAAGAGACCCCGAGACCTTTGCGCCCGGGATTGTGTGTTTCCCTCTCACGTGCCTTTCATGTGATTTCTGAGCAGGAGAGGAAGAAGGGGCTTTAGAACAAGTGCCAGGAACATTGCACAAATCCTCCTTGCTCGGTCTGAACCCGTCTGTGAAGCCTCCTTCCTCTGGGTCCCCTATGCTTGTCTCCTTCCTCCCTCGCTGCACTGAGGTTGGCTGTGTGTCGCTCGCCCACCAGCTCCCCGCTTCTGATTCTTAACTGCCCACTTCCCCCGGTACAGGGGAATCTCCGAGGGTTTGTTGAATGAATGAAGTGAGTTGATCATCGATGGAGAGGGGGAGGCAAGCCCTCCTCTCTATGACAGCATGAGTTTTCCTTCTGGAATCAGATGAGTCTCTCACTGAACACAGACCTGCTTGCCCTCCCTGCAGGTAGAGGCATAAGTTCACGCCCCAGTTTCTTCTCCAACTCAGTGTGGACTAAGCCAGGTGAGGTGTGGCCTCGGCCAGGTGACTTAGATCAGCATTTCTTTACGTCATGACCACTGGGTGGTGTGTGGCAAGTCATATGTACTGATGTAACGAGACAGGAGAAACGGCTTCTATGAAAGATGGCGGTAGCTCTGAGCCGGCTGGCCTGGGAGGGTACAGAAGCTCTTCTTGGGGAACATTGCTTCTGTATTAAGGAAAACACCCTTGTGGGCCAGTTTGGTCAGGCAAGGCCTCTGAGCCGTACCCAGGGAGAGGAGGTCAGACAGTGAAGGGTCAAATGGCTCTGCCCACAAAGAGGGAGTGCAGAGTTGCCCGTGGGCACTGAGAAGGAGGGTTCTGGAAGAGAAGGAGAATCCAGATGGGGCCCACTGCGACGAGGAGGCTGCACAGAGCACAGTCATGAGCAGTGGGACCGTCTGCTGGCTGCCAGCAGGGACCTTAGCTGACTTCCATGCAAACTCGTTTCCTGACGCACTCGCCAGCCTGAGTGGGTCATTCTTCAGGGCATGAAGGCAGAGGGATGGCAGGGTCAGGGCGCCATGCCATGCCCAGCAGCCTGGGGAGCCGTGGCCTGTGAGGGAGCTGGGTGTGGAGACACGCAGCCACTGGAGAAACAGGCTGCAGCGTGGGCTGAGACAACCCCCTTCCCCAAAGAGAGTGAAGGAAAGTGACAAGGTGACCTTGAGGGGCAGGGCTAATGTAGGGGCAGAGGAAGGAGGGGGACTAGGCCCTGCTATTCACAGGAGGGGGTGGTCATTTTGTTTAGATATTAAGGTTAAAGGTGCCCCCGGGGTCACGAAGGCCTTGGAGGGCCATAGGCAGCACTAATAATGAGTCACATGCCCACTGGTTTACAGTCATCTCTACGATGACCTCACTCCCACTCCCTGGCTTTCTGCTGAGTGGGAGAGAAAGGATAGGCATTTCAGCCAGTGCCTGCATGTGCCAGGGTGTGAGCGAGTAGCTCACAAGAATGTCACATGTAATGTTTGTGACAGTGGAAAAAAGGTCGTGTCTCACTGAAGTGGACATAGACAATGGACAGTATTGGTGGTGGACGGTGGACAGGTCCAGCCATCTCTGGGGCCCTGAGAGGCCCCGCCTCCTCCAGCCCCTGCAGAGCGGCTGTTGTGAGACCCATGAAAGCTCACTCAGCCCCCGTGGGCCTCCGTGGGCTGCACACCGTGGACCCACAGAGAAGCAAACACAGCCCCTGCCCTCAGTGAGTGGGTTGGGGGGTGCCAATCTGTGCGTGCGTGGGGGTGCAGATCTCTAGGGAATGTGCACAGTCTGTGTTAAGAAGTGTAAGATGTGAGCCTGTCAGGGGTTTAAGATTGAGATCGTGTATGGGCACACAAGACTTATCATGCTTGGGGTAGTGCGAGTGGTTAGTGGGGTGTATTGTGAGGCTGTTTGGGGGGGATGTGGTATCTTCGTGTTTGCAGGTGAATGGGTGTCAGTCGTAGATACACCTGTGTGCTTGAGGGTACACATTTGCGTGTGTAATCACGTATGTGTGCATGTGTGAGGGTCTATCAGAGCACGTGAGCATCGATTGGGAGAGTGGGCGAGCATTTGGTTGTTTTTGTCAAATGTACGTGAGTATCTGTAAGTGTGAGTGTGTGGGGTGTAATCAGAGGGTGCAGGCATGTGTACGTCTGTGTGTCTGTGTGTGTGAGCACGCAGGTCGGTGCTCCAGTGACTGCGTTACTCACCGTGAGACCTTGGGCAAGTTACTTAACCCCTCTGTGCCATGGTTTCCTCATGGGTAAGATGGGGATCATGAGTACCCCCATCACCGCTTCTTTCGAGGATTCGATGAGATCGTGTATGGAGACTTAGAAGAGTGCCCAGCGTGTGGGAAGGGCTCTATCAACATCTGCTATTGTTATTACTCAAGTGTGAGCTTGCCTAGGCTAGACCCAGGCCCGGCTCCTCTCCCACAGGCACGGAGCCCCTCCAGCTGCCTACCGGGTGGACCGAGGCCTGGGCCCGACAGGGCTTCAAGGGGCCATCCTGCCCTCCTGCCCCTGCTGCCTACCCAAAGATCAGACAGGAGGAGGGGGCTGGGGACAGACAAGCCAAGGGACCGATCCCTCCCGCTCCACAACCCGACAGCTGTGGCCCAATTAAAATCAACAGTTCACAGGTGTTCCTGGTAATGACTCACTCACAGAAAACTCCACTGCCTTTAGGGCTCTTCTAAAAAAATTTAGAGCTCTTTAAATTTTATTCATCCACAACATCAAACCCAGAGAGGAAGTAATAAAGGAGGATAGGGGAGGGGGCCCTGCACACATGTGTGTACACACATGCTTGCTCACTCATAGACACATACATGTACTAGCACACGCATGCAGACCCCTTTGCCACTCACTCTTACACACTCTCACACATGGACCCAAACATCCACACACCCAGACACACACTCAAACACACAAACACACATTTGAACACACACCATTCAAGTCCATACCCACTCTCACACACCCCCAAGTGACCCACACTTCGCACACACTTACACATGCCCCAACTGTGCTGGTGTTCTCTGCCACATAACAAAGGACCACACTCCGTGGCTTAAGACAATGCACATTTATTATCTCACAGGATCTGGGCACGGCCTAGCTGGTCCTCTGCTCTGGGTCTCAGAGGCTGCAGCTGAGGTGGCTGCTGGGCTGTGTTCTCAACTGGAGGCTCAACTGGGGTAAAATCCCCTTCCAGACTTGTTCAGATGGTTGGTAGGGTGCATTTCTTTGTGACCCATGACTGAAGAGCCTAGCTTTTTGCTGGCTGTTGGCTGAAGGCTCTCTGCAGTTCCTTGTCCCAGGGGCTTCCTCAACATGGCCACTGACCTCATCAGGCCAGCAAGGAGAATTTCTCTAGTTCATGCTAGCAAGATGGAGCCATGTGTGTGCGAGTGTGTGTGTGTGTGTACTGTGGTACCTAATCACAGGAGTGACATCCCCTTGTCTTTGCCATATTCTATTGGTTGAAAGGAAATCAGAGGTCCTGCCCACACTCAAATGGAGGAGATTACAGATGTGAATGTGGGGCCACCCTTGGGTCTGTCCACCACACCTGCTCACATACATCTATCGACCCTTGGATGCACACAAAGATCCCATACCATATAAGCCATTCACCAACCCTTTTACTAACCCTGTACACACACTCAGCAGTCTCCAGACCACCCTAGAATGTTCCAGATAGCCTGGTCAGACAGGTGAGCACTTGACACTAAAACCACCCTGGTAGCCAGACACCTTCAGAAACTAGAAGCAAACCCATTGCCCAGCACCTGCTCCCCGGACACACCACTGAAGCCTTCTCAGTTTTGTTTTAAACATTTTTCACAAGCTCTGACTTTTTCTTCAAACCTTCAAACCCACATTCCTACTCTCCTGCTCCTCCAGATCGTTCTTAACTATGTGCCTCCCTCCGTCCTGGCTGGGCTGGGTAGCACTTGGGGTGTTCACAATAATGTCTCTGGCTGCCCCTCCCTTCCCTGTTGTCCCCTCACAGTTGGATTGTCAGAATTTCCTGTCTGCTCTCTCACTCTGCAACTTAATAATCAGCTTCAGCCTTCCTGTGAATTCTTTGACATTCACTCTCCAAGGGAAGTGAAAGCCCAGGGAGCATCCTGATCCAGGTGCCACCAGGATGCAGGGACAGCTGGGAACACCCAGGCATCCTATCTGCATGAGGACTCACCAGGCCTCCAGGGATGTTACTCGGTAACGACTTTGGAACCGACAGGTGGGCCCCGGTAAACCAGGACTCACACTTTTGAATTTAAAACAGAGATTTTAATCTGTTAATTTCAGAGGCTGTCCGAGTCCCTGTCAGTGGGAGAAGCGATTCTCAGTCCTTGGTCTCTGGGGCTGGGTGACAATGACAATGAGAGGGATCTGGGGTCAACTGGCAAAGAACAGGAGTCAGAAAAGTTTCTCTGTAGGGTCAGATAGTCAATATTTTAGGCTTTGCAGGCAAAACAATCCTAAATGAACAAGTGCAGTTGTGTTCAAATAAAACCATATTTACAAGACATGCGTAGTTTGCCAACCCTTGATACAGAAGATAGCCCAGCCTTTGAGAAATTTCTTGAGCCTCTTGGCACAGATAGCTGTGAAAACATCAGGCCCAGGTTCCCTTTGTGAGATTAACAAAATCATACCACTGCTTTCTCCTTGTAATGACAATCAATCTTAGTCTCTCCTCTCTTCAGCAACCCTGGGAGCGGATTCACGTAGATTCCCAAGTGAAATGTTGACCTTATTCAGGGTTCATTCCCATCCCCCCCACAGTAATGACTTCCAAATAATGAATGGGCCCCAAGTCACCAAGACCACAGTCGGGATTCGTCCTGACTCCTTCCTGCCACTCATTCCCCATTGTTTCCCTGCATCCCGCACCTCTTCCACTGGCTTTGTTACCCTTAATACAGGTCCTCGTCAGTTCTCTCCTGGAACACTGCAGTGGCCTCCACTGGTCTCCCTGTCTCCTCTACATCACTACTAGAATAATCTTTCCTAACTGCGGTCACGCTACGCCTCCAAAACCTTCCTTGGCTTCCCGTGGCCTATCTAAAAAGCCCACTTTCTTTAGTTTAGTGTGGTGGACACTTATTATTTGGCTGCCCTCCCTCTTCTCATTTCTGGGACTCCTGTCCTCTGTCTGGAAACTTCTTAATTTCCCATTCCCAACACACATGCCTGCCCACACGCACATTCCATCCACAGGATGATGGCATGAGCAACCATCTTAGTCAGCGTGACCCTGCCCCGAGCCACAGTTGATTGGTCCAGGGGTCGGCAAATGGCTCAAGCTGGACCCATCAGAGGCCTCCCCCGGAATTCTGAATCTGGAACTGAAATGACAGGTCAGGCTCTATGGATGGCTGAACCTTAGGGCATGTAAACCCAAGAAGCCTTGTTGGCCGTGCTCTGCCATGTGGACCCAGGAGAAGAAAAAGCCAGGCATCAGAGAGGGAGGAGAGTGGACTAGAAGCACAGAGAGAAGTGGGGCATAAGACAGAGAGCATTTGCTGGGCTGGCTAC
Organism: Tapirus indicus; assembly: GCA_031878705.1. Lineage (NCBI taxonomy): Eukaryota > Metazoa > Chordata > Mammalia > Perissodactyla > Tapiridae > Tapirus > Tapirus indicus. The sequence goes on along the minus strand of CM062929.1, from coordinate 27,641,153 downwards.
TGGGGGCTTCAGGCCCTGGTTCTGTCCGCACCCAGCCCTTGCCCTCAGGGAGCCAGCCAGGTCCTCCAAGTCTACGTCACTTGGCCTGGAGTCTCCCAGAGGTGCCTTCTATTACTAACAGCCAGGAGTGAGATTGGACCGTATGACCCTGATAATCAGTGGTGTTGGTCCTGGAGCAGGGTCCCAAAGGTCCCTGGTATTCAGGACATTAAACCTTTAGTTGCTTGAGAATGGAGAGATCCAGCAGTTCCAGGGGAGAGTCAGGGTGGCCCGGTATCTGGGGTGGCAGTGGTTGCTGCCCAGGGATTTGGGCTAGCAACTATTTACCAACCAAACAGAAGTGTTATAACATCTGAAGAAGATGCTGGCTGAAAACAGCCATGACTGCCAGCAGAGTTGACCAAACCAATACAACCAGAGCCCTCACACTCAGACTCCACCTGTCTTAGCTCGGGCGGCCATAACAAAAGACCATAGGCTGGGTGGCTTAAACAACAGATATTTATTTTCTCACAGTTCCGGAGGCTGGGAAGTCCAAGATCAAGGTGCCAGTCAATCGGGTTCCTGGTGAGAGCTCTCTTCCTGGCTTACAGTTGGCCTTCTCACTGTGTCCTCACCTGGCCGGGGGAGAAAGAGAGCAAGCAAGCTCTCTGGAGTCTCTTCTTATGAGGGCACTAATCTCATCAGGAGCGCCCCACCCCCATGACCTCATCTAACATTAGTTACCGCCCAAAGGCCCCACCTCCAGATACCATCTCACTGGGGGTTAGAGTTTCAACATACGAATCTCGAGGGGACACAAACATTCAGTTCACAACACCCCTACCTTCAATATTCACTCAACAAGCATTTACTGAGTGCCAACTCTGTTGCAGGCACTGGGAATCGGCGTGTTGATGACAGTGCTGGGCCCTGCCCTCTTCTGGTGTAGCTATGCTGGTCTGGTCACTGCTCTCTCAGCATGCCCACAGCATTCCCTCTGGGAGGCCCTCTTCTTTCTTCTCTGACCTCCTACAAGTCTCCAAAACTCTTCCTCTCAGAAGCCCTCTCAGAACCTGCAGTCTGTGTGGGCGCCCTCCCTCTGCCCCTTTGATTCCCATCACTCTTCATCCTGCTCTCCCCGAATTTCCTGGAATCCACCTCCTGTTCACATCCTCTCTGTGTCTGTCTCCCAGCCCCCTCACCCCCAAACACACATAGGGTGAAAGGTCTCAGAGGACAGGGACGGGGTCGCTGTTATCTCCATGTCATCCAGCAGCAGCCAGCCCTGAACTCTGCACACAGTAGGCGCTTTCATCGCCCTTCTCAGTGGTTGCTGGTAATCCAGTTTTATTCTGCAGACATGCTTTGCTGACGGGGGCTTGATGAGAAGGAGGAGCGAATGGAGTGACTGATAATTTTACAAGGTAAAGCCAATGGCATCTCTCCCCTCTTTAAGCTTTTCACTGCTTTCCCCACCCATTTCCTTTTGGATAAAGGTCGAGCCCCTTAACTTTAAGGGCTGATAAGTTGCTTCCTGATCTGGACCCTGCTTACAGCTTCTGCTTCACCTGGAAACTCCAGTCACTCTGAACCCCTAGCCCTTGCTTCCCTCTCTTGCTTCTGGGCCTTTGCACATGCTATTCTGTCTGCCTGCATCAATATCCCCAGCATTCTTCTTCTTTCTTCTGGCTAACACCGAGCTTGCTCCAGAAAGTCATTCCTGATTCCCTCCCACCCCTGCTCCCCAAACTTGGTCTGATGGTCCCCTGTGCATGCCCTCTGGGGCCCTATGCTTCTCTTGTTGTAACATTTATCATTGCCATTGCCTGTTTATTTATCTGTGCTCCTTGTGAGATCTATGTGGGCGGTAACTACCTCTTCCCAGCCTAACTTGGCCCCCACAGGACCTAACAGAGTGCCTAGATCCTTGCTATTCAAAGTGTGGCCCCTGGACCTGCAGCATTAGCATTACCCAGGAGCTTGTTAGAAACACAGCTCTTAGCAGCCCGGCCCCATCCCTGACCTACTCCACCGTAATCTGTGTTTTAACAAATCCCAGGGAACTGGTGTGCCCATAAAAGTCTGGGAGGCACTTATCTAGGTCAGTGGCTCTCAAACATTGGATCACCTGGGGAATTTAAAACACTACGGATGCCTGGGTCCCCCCACCCCAAGATTCTCACCCACTTGATCTGAGCTGGAGCCTGCACGTCTGGTGTATTTAAAGCTCCCTACATGATCCTAATGTACAGCAGAGCTTAAGAACCCCTGGTCCACTCGGTAAATACCCCTTGAGTGAATGAACCAACACCTATTGAACGTCATTTCATATATCTTCACAGTAACCCTGTGAGGTATGAAATAATACTACCCCCATTTCACAGATGAGGAAGGGAAGGCTCAGGCCGCGGGGAGAATTGTCAAAAATAGCGGCCGAGTCCGAAGCCCACGATCTTTGCCCTGCTCCGACCTGCCTCTCGGGACAAGGACAAGGAGAAGGACAAGGACAGCCCTCGGGAATGAAACTCGGCTCCTTCCTGGCTCCTTCTCCTTGCACGGACAGCAGCCCCTGTAGGCACGTGGGAAAACAAGCCCCTTGGGGCACCAGGAGGCAAAAACACACATAAATAAAACTTGAACCCCAGTGCCCGCTGTGAAGATCAGGCATATATTTATAAAAATCACCAGAGCCGCTGTTCCTCGGTGTCGTGTTTCATTTACGGCGAACACAAATAGCTTCGGCACGAATATCTGGGATCAAAACAGAGCTGCAGGTTCCGGAGCATCTGTGCTATAGGAGGTGCAGTCTGCACTGAGATAATTTTAGCCGAATGTGTTATAAACAAGATCTGCAGCACCGCGCGGCGGGCTGAGTTTTGAAAACTTAGGATTCTAAATGTATAAATTGTTTGGAACATTTAACATCTAGTCATTAAGCAGTCACCCCCTTGCCCTCCGTTTTCAGCGAGAAGCTTGCAGCATGGCAGCCTCTAGCTGACACCCCCTTCCCAAGTATTGAATAGGGACCACTAGGGTGTGATACACACACACACACACAGGCACACGCACGCACACCAGCTGGTCCAGACCGTTCCTTGGAAGGCAGGAGTGCACCGAGGCAAAACATCAATTCACCGCTGTGCTGCAAAGAACATTTCTCAGGGACGGAGACCTTTTTTTCCTACTGAATTTTTAAAGCCAGTCTTACACATCGGGTTCCAAACAGCATCCTAGGCTGGAGGGAGGGAGGCAGGGAGGCAGGGAGGGAGGCAGGGAGGCAGGGAGGGAAGAAGGAAGGCCCTGAGATGTTGGTACGTCACCGTTTAGTCTGCGCTACCTGCCAGGTAAGGCTGTTGCCCCCTTTTTACAGGGCATAAAACTCCAAATCAAAGAGCTGTCAGAAAGCAAAGCTGGGATTTCAACAGAAGGGGGATTGTTTAAATGGCAGCCATATGGCAGACAGGGAGTCGTGATACCCACTTGAGTTGTTTCTTTCAAGAATACCTGGAATCCTTCTTTTTCCCATTAAGCAATCCCTTTTGAATCATAGCACTACGCATATAGCAACAAATTAAATGGTGCAGAAAACGTGATAAAAAGCAAGTCTTCCAGAGTCAGCCCTGATGGCCTAGTGGTGAAAGTCCTGTATGCTCCACTTCGGCGGCCCGGGTTTGTTCCCAGGCACAGAACCACACCACTTATGTGTCAGTAGCCATGCTGTGGCAGCGGCTCACATAGAAGAACTAGAAGGACTTACAACTAGGATATACAACTATGTACTGGGACTTTGGGGAGGGGGGGAGAAAGAGAGGAAGATTGGGAACAAATGTTAACTCAGGGTGAATCTTTCCCCCCCACAAAAAAGCAAGTCTTCTGCCCCCCCCCACCCTACCCCAGACACCCCATCCCACCTGGGAAAAACACTTTTTTTTCTTTTTTCTCCCCAAAGCCCCAGTACACAGTTACGTATCATAGTTGTAGAGTTGTAGCTCTTCTATATGAGATGCTGCCTCAGCATGGCTTGAGGAGTGGTGAGTAGGTCTGCACCCAGGCTCCAGATCGGCAAACCCTGGGCTGCCAAGGAATGTGCAAACTTAACCACTATGCCACCAGGCCAGCCCCAACAACTTTTTTTCAATAGTTTGTGTTTCTAACTCTCTGGTGGGTAACTGCGTCTCTAGCTAACTTGCTTTTCTTTCTATTTCTTGGTCTATCATCTTTATACAATATCAACCCCATGATCTGAAAGATGGGAATTTAGCTCACTTAGTTTACCTCTTTTCTTCCAATGTTTAAAACTTAAATAATTATTTTTAAAATCTTCTATTTGTTACCTTTGAAACTTTAAATCATATGTAAATAATTTACTTAAAACCATTGTTTCTTGTTCACAACTCTTAAACCATTGTTTTCTAAAAAAAATATGTCTTGACTTCCCACTTTGAAAGGGAGGGTTTTACACCCTTCCTCTTTGCTCCCCTTTCTGCCAGCTGTACTTTTATTTTCACATTGTCAAGGTTGCTAGTATTTAAGTTCTGATCTTTAACCACAACCAATACCTCTGTGCTTTGTCCATAGTTTGACTCTAAAAGTTGAAAGTCAAGAAATAGCACTCACATTATTATGACTGTAAATATTATTTATTGTGAGTCAAGTAATATCTTAGGGTTCCATTTCTTCTCTTAAAATCCAATGTCAGGCCCCTGGGTCACTGGTAGGAGACTTTTCCTAGCATCATGGTCAAATTGATTCTCTTTTCTTATGCTCTATCAAACAGTCAAAACATTGCCACATTTTTGTTTGCTTTGTATTTGGATGGTGAATTTCTTACAAATTTTTGTTTTTCCTGGAGTTTCTAATTGCCTTTCTTTTCTTTCTTACTCTTTATTATGTCTTCATTTTTTTTTTTTCAAATTTTCTTTTACTCCACTAGTCTATTGAATTCCCCGTTTCCTCAGAAACTTCCTTTTCTGGCCTATTCATTCTCCTCCTGCCTCCTGGACAGATTGCTTTCTAACCCTGCAACCTCACTGTCATCCTGCTGTCTTGGATTGAACCCACTGTTCCTGAGTCCCATGTCTTCCCCTTTCTGGGTTCATTTCCTTATTATTGCTAGCATACATCTTCAAATAATCTCCTAAAAAGGGGTGCGTGGGAAGTAAATTTTATAAATCATTGCATGTCTGAAAATATTCTCTCCCTCACATACGACTGATAATAAGTATGGGTGTAGAATCTAAGTTGAAAAGCGTTTTCCTGCAGAATGTTAAAAGTGTTTCTCCTTTGTTTTTTAGAACCCAGTGCTGCTGATGGGATGGCTAGTGCTAGTTTGATTTCATTCTTTTGTCAATGCTTTTTCTCTCTGAAAATTTTTAGGAATTCTTTACCTTGATATTTCACAAAGATGTGCCTACCTGTGGGTATTTTCTCATTAGTTGTGCTGGGTTCCTAGTATGTCCTTTCAATGTAAAGATTCTGTCTGGGAAATTCTCCGTGGCTATTTCTTTGGCTATTTCCTCCCCTCTGTTTCTGTTCACTCTTTCTAGGGCTCAGGATGGTCCATATAGAACTCATGTTTACTATATATATATAAAATTCTTTGACCTTTTGCTCTGTTTTCTGGAAGATATCTTCAACCTGATGTTCCAGGCTTTCTGGAGAATTTTTTTTTTACAATCATAATGTTAATCCAGAGTTATTTCTTGTCCTCTGTTTGTTTTTTCATGAAAACCTGTCTTGGTTTTATGGCTATAATATTTTCTAATCTGAGTAGTTTAATTAGAGGATCTTTAGAAGTTCTCTTCTGTTCTCTGAATTAGTTCTGTTTCCTCCTGGGTCAATTTTTCTGTGCAGCCTGATCTTTCTCCTTCACGATGCTGGTTCTCTTCGTCTGCCTTCTGCTCCTTGGGTGTCTGTTCATATTTATAAAAGGTCTGGGTAGCTCATGTGGGTTTCCTCTGCTGTCTTGGAAGGAGACTCGTCTTCTGCTAAGCCTCTCACTGACAGAAGATTTTGGCTGTGTGGTCTGTGTGGGGTAGGGTTGGACATGCAACTGGTAGGCTTTGTATTAAGGCAAGTGTAGAGGGTCCCCCAAATGTCAGAATGAGGAGACCTTTACTCTAGGTCACCCAAGGGCATACTAGGAGCCTTAGCTTTCCCAGACAACTTGCTTACTCTCTTTACAAAAGAGCCGTCTGCTTTTCGGCCTGGGGTAGATGCAGCAGTGTGCTTTCTACACAAGGTCAAGGACAGGGCTGCAGAGACAAACAGCCATAATCCCACGTACAGACCTGCAGGTAATGCCCTGCCTTCAGCGTCCTCTTCTCTTCTGCCCTCCGCCAAGCTGCTGACTCTAGGACAGAATCTCTCCCTGGGCCTTCACTCCCACCTCCTCTGTGACCCTCTTGGAGTGTGTTCCAGGATGGGCCCATTCCAACTGTCAGCCCACTCCCCATCTGTTTTCTACCTTTCACACATTTGCTGAAATCTCTTGTTTCAAGAGAAAGATGGTAATGGTAAAACACCCCCCCCCCCGCCCCAGGGACATTTGCTATTGTGGACTTATTCTTTGTTTAACTTAGCTTTTCTCCTTTTATTTTGCTGGTGTGTCAGGATAGGAGATGGGTGACAAAAGTGTGGTCCCAGTGGCTCATCTTGAACTGGAAGTGCTGAATGCCTGGATTCTACTAGGAGTGACTGATGGGTACCATATTTTACAGATTCTAAATAGTAATGACTTTACATTAAAGTAATTTTGTATAATAAGATAATTTAATATTGTATAATTTACATTAAGTAAATGACTATCTACGAAATGGTAACGCCTTTACAGATTTGAAGTTGATTTAAGGTAGGTTGTAACTGTAATGGCTGTTGAGAACTACATTTACCGGATGCCTTTCATTTCCTCACTACATCCGTTTCTCACAATGACCCAATGAAGCAAGCGTTATTGTCCACCCTTTGCAGACAAGGGAACCGAAGCTCAGAGAGGCTGAGTTACTCACTCATGGCCACACAGTCAGGAAGCAGCATCTCCCAGAGAAGTTTCCAGGATTTAGCAGAGCTGAGATCAGGGCAGAATCTAGAAGGAGACACTCCAACTTAAGAGAGGACGAGCCCACAAATGGGAGAAAATATTTGCAAATCATATATCTGATAAGAGATTGGAATCCAGAATATATAAAGAATACTTACAACTCAAAAATAAATGGACAAATAAGCCAGTTAAAAATGGCAGAGGATCTAAATAGACATTTCTTCAAAGAAGATATACAATGGCCAATGTGTGAATTATATCTCAAAAGAGCTGTTTAAAAAAAGAAAGAGGGAAAACAGATGGGGAAAAAAAGAGGGACTGAAAGCAGGATATCGTCATTTCATTCGTGGCACAGCAACAGGATGGAGCAGGGAGGACCCAGGCCAGCTGAGGTAGGGGTGGGGGACAAGTGGGACCTTATCAGGAGTAGGGAGGTGGGTAGCACAAGGAGAGTACTGGACAAAGAGGGCAAGTCAGAGAATCTTTCAACAGTTACCCCTGACCGTTTGGGTGGCTGCACCTGTCTTAAAGTGACAGTAATCCTGCATCATAGTGAATCCCCAGCTCCCCTCAGGCTGGAATAGGGTGTGGTCCTTTCCTGGAAAAGCTCCTCCCACCTTCACCCACTCTTACCCTACCCCTGCCTTCCAAGAACAGGCTCCACTTATAATAGTAGCTAACGTTAGTGGCAGGCACTGGGATAAACTCTTTAAAAACTTTTTTTATTATAGAAAATTTCAAACACACAAAAATAGGATGGTATAATGAACTCCCACGTATCATGCTCTAGCTTCAACAGCTATCGATGTTTTGCTAATCTTGTTTCATTTATGTACCCACCACCACCATGTGCTAAACTCTGTACTTACGGATATATTATCTTATTGAATCCTCACAATGAGCCCATGAGATAGGTACTCTGATTACCCCCATTTTTCAGATGAGGAAACTGGGGCTCAGAGAGGTGAAGTCACTTGCCCGAGAAAGTGGCAATGCTGGTATTTGAACCCAGGACCATATATACTATCCCCAGCTGTGTGCAAAAGATGGATAGAGAAGGATATCCCCATCCCCCACCAGCAAACCCCAATCTCAACACTGCTTCCTGCCATCTTGGAGCCAACTTGGAATGAGTGATGACCCAGGAGGCTAAGTGCTATCAGCACCAGGGTGGAAGTAGCAGCGTCAGAAGCAGGAGCTCTGCCATAGCTGACTCTATGACCTTGGGTAAGTCACTGTGCCTTCATTAATCTCAGGTTCCTAGTGAGTCAAATGAGAATAAGACTCCCTACCTCAAAGCATCACTGTCAGGTTTCCATGACACAAATAATAAAAGTGCCTGGCACAGTGGGTACTCTGCAAATGGTAGCCATTAATTGTTTTTTCAGCAGCAGGAAAGTCATATTGAAGAGTGGACAGTAGAATCTGCAGGTTACTCTAAGCTGGGGAGCTGGGGCAAGGTGGGCAGAGGAGGGAGGGTCAAATCTGTTATGGGGGAGCCCTGTTTGGTTGGAATGGAGCCTCTATTGTGTCCAGAGACCTTGCCCCCTCTTTAGTGCCTCAGTGGCTGTAAAGTCCTAGTGCTGGGAATTCAGGGCGGCCCCGTTCCAGCCCTGGAACTGGAATAATAATGACTTTAATAACTATAAACAATGGCTGCCACCACTGGGCCTTTAGTATGTGCCTGACCCCATATAGATGAGGAAATTGAGGCTCAGAGAGTGGAAGGGGTGTGCTCCTACCCCTTTCCACAATAAGCCAGAGGCTTCCACAGGCAGATGTCGGGGTCATACCTGGTTCTCAAATCCCTGACCACACCACCCCTTGGTGGCCAAAGTGAAGCTCCCTGTGATGGGGATGTGAGGATTGTCTCAGATCTCAGAGGAAGGGGACTCACGTTGGGTGGAGACGCTAAGCGTTTTGCACACATGCGAACTTGAGAGAGAAACGGTCATCCTTAGGTGGGAGACTGAGTCTCTAAAGAGGACCTCAGTGGCCTCTCCCATCCCCCACACTCTTTTGAAATGTTACCTTGCCATTCACCCATCAAAAGGTGGCATCTATTTCCCTCCCCTTGACTCTGAACTGGCCCTGTGACTTACTTTGGCTAGTAGAATGTGGTAGAAGTGACACCGCGATTTCCTAGGCTAAGCCTTAGAGCTGCAGCTTCTGTCTTCACCTCTTGAAATGCTCCTCCTTGGATCCCAGCCACCATGCTGTGAGAAAGCCCAAGCAGCCACACGGAGAGGTCCACGCAGAAGAAAACTGAGCCCCCTGACCAGCAGCCTTGGCAGAGAGTCTGGTCAGCATCCACTGCCAGCTCTGGGAGGGAGGCCATTTTGGACCTTCTGCACCTCCCAGAGCTTCAGTTATACATGTGGAGCAGACTTACTGCCTGGTCCACCCATAGTATCATGAGAAATAATAAATAGCCATTGTTTTAAGCCACAGAGATTTGAGGGTGCTTGTTATGCAGCAAAAGGTATCCAAAATATTGCATTTTATTTTTTTCCAGCTTTATTGAGATGATTGACATATAACATTGTATAAGTTTGAGTTGTACAATGTGATGATTTGATATATGTATATATTGTGGAATAAGGTTAGTTAACACATCCATCACCTTACATAGTTACCTTTTGTGTGTGTGTGGTAAGAATTTTTAAGATCTGTTCTCTTAGCAACTTTCAAGTCTACACTACAGTGTTGTTATCTAGAGTCACGATGCTGTGATCAGATCCACAGAATTTATTCAACTTATAACTGGAAGTTTGTACCCTGAGACCACCTCCACCCATTTCCTCCACACCCCCACCCCTGGCAACCACCAGTCTGCTCTCTGTTTCTGTGAGTTCAGGTTTGTTAGATTCCACATATAAATGACATCATACAGTATTTGTCTTTCTCTGTCTGACTTATTTCACTTAGTGTAATGCCCTCAATATTCATCCATGTTGTTGCAAATGGCAGGATTTCCTTCCTTTCTATGGCCAAATAATATTCATATATATATATGAATATATATATATCTCCCATATCCCATATATATATATCCCTATATATATATATATCATATATCACCCATTTATATATATATATATATCACACATTTTCTTTACCCATTCATCCGTTGATGGACACTTAGGTTGTTTCCATACCTTGGCTATTGTGAATAATGCTGCAATGAACAAGAGAGTGTAGATATCTTTTCGAGATAGTGATTTCACTTCCTTTGGATGTAAACCCAGAAGTGGGATTGCTGAATCATATGGTACTTCTATTTTTAAATTTTTGAGGAACCTCCATACTGTTTTCCATAGTGGCTGCACCATTTTGTATTCCCACCAACAGTGCACAAGGGCTCCCTTTTCTCCACATCCTCACCAATACTTATCGCTTGTCTCTTTGATAATAGCCATTCCAACAGGTGTGAGGTGATATCTCCTTGTGTTTTGATTTGCGTTTCCCTGATGATTAGTGATGTTGAGCAACTTTTCATGTATCTGTTAGCCATTTGTGTATTTCTTTGGAAAAATGTCTATTCAGGTCCTTTGCCAATTTTTAAATTGGATTATTTATGTTTTTGCTATTGAATTGTATGAATTCCTTATATACTTTGGATATTAACCCCTTATCCAATATATGATTTGCAAATATTTCCTTCATTTATGTAGGTTGCCTTTTTATTTTGTTGATGGTTTCTTTTGCTGTGCAGAAGCTTTTTAGTTTGATGTAGTCCCACTTGTTTATTTTTGCTTTTGTTGCTCATGATTTTGGTGTCATATCCAAAAAAATCTTGTCAAGACCCATGTCAAGGAACTTTTTTTCTGTGACTTCTTTGAGGTTTATGGTTTCAGGTCTTACATTTAAGTTGATTTTTGTGAATAGTATAAGAGAGAGATCTAGTTTCATTCTTTTGCATGTGACTATCCAGTTTTCCCAGCACCATTTATTGAAAAGACTATCTTTTCCCCATGGAGTATTCTTGGCTCCCTTGTCAAATATTAGTTGACCATATATGCGTGGGTTTATTTCTGGGCTCTTGATTTTGTTCTGTTGGTCTATGTGTCTATATTTATGCCAGCACCAGGCTGTTTTGATTACTAAAGCCTTATAGTATAGTTTGAAATCAGGAAGTATGATGCCTCCAGCTTTGTTCTTCCTCAAGATTGCTTTGGCTATTCTAGGTCTTTTATGATTCCTTACGAATTTTAGGATTGTTTTTTCTATTCCTAAAAAAATGCCATTGGAATTTTGATAGGGATTTCATTGAATCTCTAGATGGCTTTGGGTAGTATGACATTTTAACAATATTAATTTTTTTGATCCATGAACACAGGATATCTTTGCATTTTTTGTGTCTTCTTCAATTTCTTTCATCAATGTCTTATATTTTTCAGTGTACAGATCTTTCACCTCCTTAGAAAATTTATTCTTAAGTATTTTATTCTTTTTGATGCTATTATGAGTGGGATAATTTTCTTTATTTCTTTTTCAGATAGTTCTTTGTTAGTGTATAGAAATGCAACTGATATTTGTGTATTGGTTTTGTATCCTGCAACTTTACTGAATTTGTTTATTAGTTCTAACAGATTTTGGGTGGAGTCTTTAGGGCTTTCTATACATCCCATTTTTCAAAACATCCCATTTTAAAGCTATGGAAACTGAGGTTCAGAGTAGTTAAATAACATGCCCAGGGTCACAGCTAGAATTCATGGTCTGGACTCAATTCAAAGTCTGCCGAACTCAAGAGCCTGGGATCTTCCTAGAATAAGGTATTGCCTCTGCTGTTCAGTCCTTGGAACAGCCCTAGGACTCGGTGGGACAACACCCATTTTAGAAAAGGAACAGAGAAGAAGAAAGATCAGATTATGCATTTCAGTGCCTGTAACTTCTTCCTCGTCCCAACTGCTCCTACCTGAGTGTGTATGTGGTGTGTGGCTGTCTGTATAGAGACTGGGGGTGACCATGTGCATCTGTATATGCCTCTAGGTGTTTGTGTGTCTGTGAGCGTGTGGTGCATATGTGTGCTATCACTGTGGCATGTGTTGATATGTGTTTGTGTGATGAGTGTGGGCAGTGTGTGGCATGTATTGGTATGTGTTTGTGTGGGTATGTGAGAGGGCATGGTATACGTGGCGATCTGTTTGTGTGGAGTAGTGTGGGTTTGCGGGGCATGGTGTGTGCTGTGCATATGTGTAAGAGGAGAGAGGTGGGAGATGTGTGGTGTGTGGTGCAGTGTGTGTTCCAGGAGAGGAGATCCAGCGGCTGGTCTCGGGCATGTTTTCCCTCCTCGAGCATCCCAGCATCTTGCTGACACTGATCTGGGTCTGGGAACGTCTTTCCTGAATAAACATGATGTCATTTCCATTCCATTCAGCCTGCGCCGGGACAGCTGCTGTCAGCATCACTGAGGGAAATGCCACCTCGGCCCTGACAGCTGCCACTTGGCACACTTTGTAGAGAGCTTCTCCGGGAAGAAAAGAACCAGCCAGTCATGCAGATGCTATTTAAAGTATGTTGCATCTTGATGAGAAATGTAGGGGAAGCTAAAGTGTGCTGGAGGGATGGCTTGGGACCCTGGGCTGAGGGGAGGGAGAGATTTGGGTGTCTATTGCACAAGCTCCATGTATCTTGGGCTAAATCTAGCCCTACCTCCCATTTTACAGATGAGGAAACTGAGGCCTAGAAAGGGGAAAGGGCTTGCCCAAGATCAGAGAGTAAGTCAAAGTCACAGAACATGAGAGTTAGAAGTTATGATCAAAATTTTCAACTCGAACTCCCACATTGTACCAATGGGGAAACTTCGGCCTAAAAAGGAGAAGCAATTTCCCCAAGTCCGTGCAGCAAATTGATGGCAGAGCTGAGACTAGAACCCAGCTCTCAGGGATGGGCATTTGACCTTGGCTTGAACACACTGGTAGTCTCTGTCTTGCATACAGTAGGAGCTAAACAAATATTTGTTAAATGAGATTTGCGTTGCTATGGATGACTTGGAAATGCATCAAATTATTCTTTTCTCATCCCTGCCTTTCACAGCCAGGAATATCATGTGCCTGCCCCATCCAGCTGCTCTGGAGCTTCCGATATCCTGGAACTGGTTTCTGCTCCAGCAGGAAGTATGTAAGATGCTCCCAGTCAGGGCTGGGGACTTCACTCTTAAGTTGGTGCCTTAAGTGTTCAGCAAACCCAGATTTGAGGTTGACCCCTACCATCTGGCTGGCATCTCCTCGCGGTCCAAACTCCTTATGGTGACATTCAAGGTTTCTCACCACCTGGTCTCTCTCCACCTTTCCATGCTCACCCCATCTCTTCCTACTTACCAGTGGTCCTGTAATGTCCCATTCTTCCTGAGTAAACTATGTTTTTCACATCTCCGTATGCTTTCGCATGTGCTTTTGCCTAGAAGGACCTTTCTTTGCTTGTCAAACTCCTACTCATCCTTCGAGACCTTAATATCATGGAACAGGCAGAATAGTTGATCTTGGCCTCACAGTCTCTTGGACATCCCTTGGTCATAAACCTTACCATAATGAGTTAAATTTGATGATCTGACTACCTAACAAGATAAAGAGCTATCAAGGGCAGGAACAGAGGATGAGAAATGTCTACACTCCCAACATCCAACTCAGAGGCTGAAATAGAAAAGATTCTGAAAAAATGTTTATTGAATGAATGTCCTGCACAGTGACTTACTGATGGGCCATGGCAGAAATCCTGGCCCAGAAGGCCAGCCTGTCCCTGGAGAAGTGAAAGGAAAGAGTGGAACCAGCATGGAGTTGAATTCCAGGCCAGATTAAGAAGTCAGCCTCTAGCAATTCATAAATTTCAGCCAAGTGTGTCTTTAAGATCTTTACCCTTTCTGAGCTCCCCCTCCCACTGTCTGCCAACTCCTCACACCCAGGCCTGCTACCTCACTGATACCTAAAGCATCCGCCTGGCTTGCTCTCTCTTGGTGGCCCAAGGCTCTAAGATAACTTCTTATTTCTCCCTTAACCTCCAGAAAAATTCCATTACTCTCATTGAGATGGATTGTCTTGGGTGTTGGGAAAGCAAAGTGATTTGTAATAATATGTGAAGGACTAGGATCTCATTCAAATTTCTTAGAGATATCTGCAAAGGAAGAGGAAGGAATTGAGAAATATTAGTAATAATGAAATTTAACAATAATGCAGAATTTGAAGTGAACTCAGACAAGAAGCGCTTTCCTAATGTTTACAAAAGCTTTGAATGGCCAGAAATTTACATGATGGATTCCCCATGGTTCCTTGGCTCTCTCTATCATTCCATCTAACTGCTTTAGAATATCGATGTTATAGCATGGTACTGGTACAAGAATAGATACACAAATCAATGGAACAGAATTGAAAGCCCAGAAATAAAACCACACACCTATGGACAGCTAATCTTTGACAAAGGAGCAAAGAACATACAATGGAGAGAGGGAAGTCTCTTCAATACATGGTGCTGGGAAAATTGGACAGCAACATGCAAAAGAATGAAAGTAGACCATCTCCTATCGCCATATACAAAAATCAATTCAAAATGGATCAAAGACCTGAAAGTGAGACCTGAAACTATAAAACTCCTGGAAGAAAATATAGGCAGTACACTAATTGACATTGGACATAAAGGGATCCTTTCAGATTCCATGTCTACCCGGACAAGGGAAACAAAAGAAAACATAAACAAGTGGGACCTCATCAGACTAAAGAGCTTCTACAAGGCAAATGAAACCAGGATCAAAATGAATAAACAACCCACCAGCTGGGAGAAAATATTTGTAAATCGTTTGTCCGACAAGGGATTAATCTCAGTAATATATAAAGATCTCATACAACTGAGCAACAAAAAAACAAACAACCCAATCAAAAAATGGGCAGAGGATATGAACAGACATTTTTCCAAGGAAGAGCTACAGATGGCCAATAGACACATGAAAAGATGTTCAACATCACTAATCATCAGGGAAATGCAAATCAAAACTACAGTAAGATATCACCTTACACCGGTTAGAATGGCTATAATCACAAAGACAAATAACAACAAATGCTGGAGAGGTTGTGGAGAAACGGGGACCCTCATTCACTGCTGGTGGGAATGCAAACTGGTGCAGCCTCTATGGAAAACAGTATGGAGAGTCCTCAAAAAATTAAAATAGAAATACTGTATGATCCAGCAATCCCACTCTTGGGCATCTACCCAATGGACATGAAATCAACCATCAAAAGAGGCATATGCACCCCTATGTTCATTGCAGCATTATTCACTATAGCCAAGAAGTGGAAGCAACCCAAGTGTCCCTCGACTGATGATTGGTTAAAGAAGATGTGGTATATACATACAATGGAATACTACTCAGCCATAAGAAAAGAAACAATTGTCCCATTTGCAACAACATGGATGGACCTAGAGGGTATTATGTTAAGTGAAATAAGCCAGCGAGAGAAGGACAGACACTGCATGAACTCACTCATATATGGAATATAAGTGAACACACGGACAGAGAGAACTGATTGGTGGTTACCAAGGGGAAGGGGGGTGGGGGATGGGCACAAGGGGTGAAGGGTTACATCCACAAGGTGACGGACAAACAAAAATGTACAACTAAAACCCCACAGTGTTATAAACTGTTAAGACATCAACAAAAAAAATGGTAAAAAAAAAAAAAAAAAAGAATATCGCTGTTATTAGCATCCTTCTGATAGAAACCAGCCTCATTGATATGTAAAGTTTGGATAATCTTTTGAATCTTTAAAAGTGCTTACTTTTAACTTATTGAAAACATAGCATAGGCAACATCCTTGGGCAAGATCTCCTCCTGCCTCTTTTGAAGTGGATTGTCCTGGTACAAGAGGGCAGAATTGGGAGGAGACTAAAGAATATATTATAAAATTAAGACATAAAATATTTTTCCAAGTATCTCTCTCAGAATCAGGTTAGGACATCAGCCAGCTCCAACAATGTGGATCATTATGTGATCAGCGAATTCTCTGTAGATTCTGCAAGTCAAACAACCTCAGAGTTAGGTCTCCCTAGGTCTCCCTGAGTCTCTTGAATGTGGGAGAGTGGATGAGGGGGAGGACTGGTCCTGTTAGTTCTAACTAATGGAATAAAGGAAGGGGTCGATTAACAACCCTCTTCAAGAAGAGGTCATTGGGGCACAGCTGGAGAAGAAAAGGAAACAATTTTGGTTGAGAACCTACCTCATGCCCAGCACTGAGCCAGATACTTAAATATATGGTCACAGGTAAGTCATTACAACATCTCACTAAATAGGGTCAGCAATTTTCAAGGTGTGATTTGCAAACCCCAGACAATCCCAAGACTCTTTCGAAGGTTTAGCAGGTCAGAGATTTTCACAGACGTACTTAAAAGTTATTTCCGTTTTTTTTCCCATGGCTTAACATTTGCACTGAAAATGCACAAGCAAAGGTGGTTTGAATGAGTTAAGGAAGTGTCACCAAACTGTACCAATAATCATTGTATTCTTCACCACCGCACACTGCAGTTTAAAAAAATATCCCCTGTGAATCAGTAAAAAATACTAATATTATTGAATCTCCACCCTGGAGTGGACATCATTTTAATATGCTGTGTGAAAAGATGGGAAGTGCCTGCACAGCCCTTTTGCTGCATACGTCAATACAACGGTGTCTCGAGGAAAAGCATTTGTGTGATTGTTTGAGGTGCGAGCTCAGCTACCCACTTTTCATAGAATGCCATTTTTACTTGAAAGTTCTTTCAAGTGATGGATGAATTTTGGTTCATCAGACTTGGGTATTTGGCAGACATTTCTTCAAAAATGAAAGAAGTGAGCCTGTCATATCAATGAAAACAACTGTTTGTTGGTAATGATAAAATTTGATCTTTCAAGTGAAAACTTGAGTTCAATAGCTTCCTTGTACTTAAAGACTAATGAGATGTCACAAGTGTGATTTTTTTAAATACTGTAAATTGAGATGTGTCAATATTTGGAAAATCTGCATAATACAGTCAACCAATATTTTCCAAATGACAATGTATGATGTTACAAAATCATGCATAGGGAAAAGATTCATTCAAAATGCAAGATGGACCAATGGATTTTTATGAAACGGAATATGAAAAGTTCACTGATATGATTCCAAGTCTACATTGCAACTAACCTTTAAAAAACTACTATTTGGCAGTTTTGATATAGCATCAAAGAATAACATCCATAATTATCTGAAAAGTCTATTAAAATACTCCCTTTTCCAACTACATATTTGCATGAGATCAGATTTTTTTTCATATACTTCAACGAAAACAACATATCACAACAAACTGAATGCCAAAGAAAATATAAGAATCTAGTTTTCTTTTATTAAGCCAAACATTAAAGAGATTTGCAAAATGTAAAAAAAATGCCATGCTTCTCACCAAACTTTTGTTTTGTAAAATATAGTTATTTTTCACAAAATTGTGCTATTTATGTTAACAGGTAGATCTCCAATAATTTTTAAGAGTGCAAAGGAGCCCAGAGCCCAAAATGTTTGAGATCCATTGCATAGTTTTGTTTTGTTTTTGGTGAGCAAGATTGCCCCTGAGCTAACACCTGTTGCCAATCTTCCTCGTTTTGCTTGAGGAAGAATGGCCCTGAGCTAACATCTGTGCCCATCTTCCTCTGTTTTGTATGTGGGTCGCCTCCACAGCATGGCTTGATAAGTGGTGTATGTCTGAGCCCAGGACGCGAATCCATGAACCTGGGCCGCCAAAGCGGAACGTGCTGCATTTAACCACAACACCACCGGGCATAGAGTTATTATCCCCATTTTATAGAAGAGGAAACTGAGGTTCAGGGAGGCAAAGGGACTTCTCATCAGTCACCCAACTATTGAGTGGAAAATCCAGGTGTGAGCTCCTCTGATTCCAAAGCCCACATTCTTCACCATTGCTCTCTACTTTATTGCCTTGACATTTACTAATCCTCGCGACAACTACAGGAATCCTGCTTTGCAGCTTTCAACGAGCTTCTGCTTCCATTGTCTGCTGTGATTACTACAACTGCTTGGTGAGGTCAGGATTATTTACATCTTCTCTGAGCAGATGGGGATACTAAGGTTCAGAGAGGCGCAGTGTCTTTGCCCAGCGCCCCAGCTGGAAGGTGCAGAGCTGGGATTTGAGCCAGGCTTATCCGATTGTAGAATTCCCCTTCTTCCCACCACTCTCCAGTGAGCCAGTGTATGTGTCCATCCCCACGGGTCCTCCTCATACGATCACTGGTTGGAAACACTTTGACTGTTTCAAGTCACCCTGTGATATTTACTTGAAATGTACTTTATAATTTGGAGTCAAGCTGGTTCAGATTTCTTACATACAGAAAAGTTCTAATGCATTTAGAGGGTGGGGAGATTATAAATGCCAGGATAAAACACCATAACTGTTTGTGTCCCCTAGAACAATGGGTTAATTCATAACTACTCAAAGAAATTAGTTTTCCTAGATTGAGGGATTCATTTACTGAAAGACAAAATTTTCCTATTATTTGTCTTAGTTTGGGTTCCTCAAGACAACGACTTGGGTGAAAAGAGTTTATTTGGGAGATGAGCCCAGGAAACATGGTAAGGGAGTAGGGAAGTGAGATAGAGGAGGGAGCAAAGCTGATAAAAGGTGCCTTAATGCAGGGGTGACCACTGTGGGCTGGGACTTAATCCCACCGAGGATCCACAAGAGACTGCATGGAACACGCCTCAAAAGTGTCCAGCTGAGGGGCAAGGAAGCTGAGGTATTTATCCACCAGTTCCCTTCCCTCCTTGTTGAGGATTGCTACTAGGGCAGTGAATCTCCCACACTT
Source organism: Tapirus indicus (assembly GCA_031878705.1). Taxonomy (NCBI): domain Eukaryota; kingdom Metazoa; phylum Chordata; class Mammalia; order Perissodactyla; family Tapiridae; genus Tapirus; species Tapirus indicus. The sequence goes on along the minus strand of CM062929.1, from coordinate 27,622,314 downwards.
CTGACTGCCCACATGTGGGCTGAGCGTGACCAGAGAACGCCCTCAGGTGGAGAGATAGGAACTGTCCGCAAGTGATCGTGGGATAGGCTGAAGGGACATGGGTAGAGCGCCAACAGCATGCGCCCAACAGCTACACTGTTCTTTCCTTTATTCAATAAGTCCGTAGAGGAGCCTCCTCTGCGTGGGGCCCTGCCCTGGGCACTGGAGCTACAGAGACAAATGACCAACCCAAGCCCTGCCCTTGTGAAATGACACATGGGCTGGCCCTCACGACCACACTTCATTGAAACTAAAGAATAGATCACCATGCTTTCACAATAGCAACAGATATTGGTTGAGTGAATGGATAACAAACATTTAGAAACAGAAAGATTTCCTTTTCTTTTCTTTTTATGATGTCACCAAGGACCTGGCATTTTATTTAAAAGATGCTTGTCAAAGATTAAAGTTCACTTGAAAAAGAAGAAGGGCTCCAGGGAAAGGTAGAAGGAATGCAATAGATGCATATTTACAGTGTGTCATGATATGAATAGCAGCTCTCTCTTTTTTTTTGGTAGTCACTGCAATATTTTTATAAATGTAATAGAAGCAGATGATGACAATAGTATTGGTAAAAGCAATAGCCACCATTTTTGCTGTCCCTGTTATGGGACACTTTACGCACATTATGTCATTTAATTCACACAATAACTGTGATGGCTGGGAACTGTTGGCTCCATTTTACAGACAGGGAAACCGAGGCTCAGAGAGGTGCAGTGACTTGACCAAAGACCTAGCAGCTCAAAACCAAGTCAATCTAAATCCAAAGTCCTGGCTCTTTCTCCCAGCCATGCGTCAGAAGGGAAGAGTGAAGAGGGGAGAAGAAATGGGCAGGGGTGGAGGGAAGAGGAAGACAAGGAAAGGGGCAGAGCCACCTGTCACCTAACAGGATCTTCATCCAAATTAGGAAAGGCAGCTCTCCGTCACAGTCCTGCACGCTCGCTGCAGGGAACACATTGTGTGTGAAGAAAAAGATGCCTCTTCCTGCTGACGGATGAAGCTCTTACCAGGGCATGCAGCTTGGTGAACAGAATAAGGGCTGGATTTCAGGCATTCTTTCCCCCTTGCTTGGTGACATTGAGCAGGCAGGTGAATCAGAAGAGAAAAAAGTCCAGTTTGAATTGGTTCAAGAGAAGTAGGAGAGGTCCCAAGAGGGGTTGTCTTTGGAGGTCCCACGAGTAGAGTCATGAAGGTATTCAGTGCCTGGAAGAGACAGGAGAGCATCTGACAGAGAAAAACCAGACATCCTCCCATCATTCACACTTCTGTCTTCCATCCCTCTCATTTGTCTACCCAACCATCCACCCATTCATTCATGCTTCCATCTCCTTCTGACCATCCGTGCATCCATCCATTCATTTATTCAGTCACTCCAAAAACCCTTTGAACCCACTCTGTACAAAAGTCTTTACTGGATTCTGGGGACCCAGAGGTGACTTGATCAAGGTCCCTGCCCACCTTACTGTCTGGTGAGGGAGACAGAGGTAGTCAAGGATGCAAGTCATCAGGGCCTTCAAAAAGATGCAAACAATAGACATTAGGAAGCAAAGGAGAAAAATAAAGTGAGGGGGTGGGAGTGGGGGGGGGAAGGAAGAGGAGGAGTGAGAGAGAGAGGCCACAGTCTAAGAGGAATTGCGTGGAAACAGGAAGATATGGGAATACTACACAGAGGAGACAACATCTGGTCTAGGCTTGGAAGAATGGGTAGGATTTATTAGGAAATGCTAATCAAACCCACAGTGAGATACCACCTCACACTCATTATGACAGCTACTGTTTAAAAAATGTATAAAATAACAAGTGTTGGAGATAATTTGAAGAAATTAGAACCCTTGTGCACTGTTGGTGGGAATGTAAAGTGGCACAGTCACTGTGGAAAACAGTATGGAAGTTCCTCAAAAAATTAAAAATAGAATTACCATAGGATACAGCAATTCCACTCCTGAGTTTATATCCAAAGGAAGTGAAATCATTATCTCAAAGAGATGTCTATACCCTCATGTTCATTGCAGCATTATTGACAATAGCCAAAAGGTAGAAGCAACCCAATTGTCCATTGATGGATGAATGAATAAAGAAAATGTAGTGTATAATACAATGAAATATTATTCAGCCTTAGAAAGGAATGAAATTCTGACACATGCTAAAACATGGGTGAATCCTTGAGGATATTATGCTAAGTGAAATAAGCCAGTCACAAAAAGACAAATACTGTATGATTCCACTTATATGAGGTACTAGAGTAAATTCTTAGAGACAGAAGGTAGAATGGTGGTTGCCCAGGATTGGGGGAGGGGGGAGTGGTGAGGTGTTTAACGGGTGTAGAGATGTTTCAGATGTACAAGATGAAAAGAGTTCTGGAGATTGGTTACACAACAATGTGGATGTATTTAACACTACTGAAATGTACATTAAAAAATGGTTAAGATAGTAAATTTTATGTTATGTATATTTAACCACAATTTGAAAAATAAAGAATGGGTAGGATTTAGACATCTGGAGTTGGGGAAGAGGGATAGTCTAGGCAAAGAGAACAGGTTGAGAAAATCCTGGAGGTGAGCAAGATGAAACCTGCAGGCAAGGAGATGCTCAATTTGCCTGCAGCATAGAGAGGAAGAAAGAGACATGGATAAGACACAGCTTCCCCAAGGACCTGGGCAGTGACAGAAAGAGGGCTTGGAAGGAACTGAGGAGAATGGATGCACAGGACCATGGCTTGAGAGAGAGGACATAGGATCTACCACTCCTCAGAGACCACTTAAGGTGCCACCTGGAACCTTGACCAAGTCATCTACATTTCCTGCAAATGGAGATGATAATACCTGCTCCGTGAGTCTGTGAACATCAATGAAGATCGTGGTTGGGAAATGGGTTTTTATGCCAGAAATTCCTGAAGAAGAATAGCAATTGCTATTATTATGTAGCGGCTAAGCCCAAACCAGAAATCAGTCTGGTTGGCAGTGGAACAGCTAAACTAGTCATCCTTAGTGTGAGGTGAAATCATGGAAGTTTTAATTTTGTGGTTGTGGTTGTTGAATAAGGAGAAGTTATTTTGGATGCAGAGGATCCTAGAGAAGAGGGAGCCGGTGTTCAAGGACCTTGTAGCAAAAGGGATGGTTTTCAGTCCTGTATTAGTCAGCTATTACTACAATAAAGCTGCATAACAAATAGCCCCCAAACTCAATGGCAAATAACAACAAGTGTTTACTTTTTACTCATGAGTCTGTGGCCGTGCTAGCTCTGCTAGTCTCTCCTGGCGTTGGCTGGGTTTGGTTCCAGACCACAGGTCAAGTTTAAGTCTGCTCTGCACATCTCTCATTCTGGGAGCAGCAGCTGCCCAGGGCATGCTCTTCTCATGATGGACGGCTAATGGCCAGGAGGCCAAGCAAAAACACCAGTACCTTTAAAGCTCCACTACCGTCATGACTGCTAACTTTTCATCGGCTGGGGCAGGTCACCAGGCCCAACCCCAAAGCAAGCCAGAATGTACACTGCCTGCTCCACTGGGAGGCACTGAAAAGCGGTGTGGCAACGGGTGTGACTGTGTAATCCTATTACAGAGAGAGAGAGTGAAGAGTTGGCAGCAATATTCCTGTCTTCTATAGGCCCCTGTGTGAGAAGGATCAGCCCAAGAGATTGAAGGAACTGGGTTTGGGATAGATCTTTTGGGCCCAGGTAGACAAAGAGTGACCCAGAGACCCAGAGGTGGAAAAAGGGAAATCCTGCTCCCCTCCCCACAGCCCCCATGTCTCCTCCACAAACAATTTGGATACCTTGAGGGCTCCTGGCAGCAGGGGACAGCAAAGGACAATCTTGCTATTCCAGGCAGCTAAGGGAATGTGAGGGGCAGCAGCAGCACAGGGTGGCTGCTCCTCCCTTGAGTGGCTAGTGAATGGCCATGTGGCACCTGGAGCAGAAAGTCGTGCTCTGAGCACTTGCCTGTCCTCCCATCCCTGGGGACAAACCAAATAACGGGACAGACTGGTGTCATGGGTGAAGTCTCGCAGGCAACCAGGCAGGGACCAGGACCAGTTGGAGCTGGGGGATAATGTCATGGGATGGCATTTGTGTTCATAGGCTGGTGAAGTCTGGGGTGGCCAGGCTGCCACTACAGTTCTACTCTAAAGATATCTATTAAAATTAAAAATGTGTATGCTCTTTGACCCAGCAGTGCCGCTTTTAGAAGTTTAACTTACAGAAATACAAGAGAGATCAAAAATATGTGTATATAAGGATGTTCATTGCAGTACTCCTTATAACTTGGCAAGATTAGAAACAAAGTAAATATCCCTCAATAGGGGATTAAGTTCATTCTGAGGCATCTGTACTGTGGAATCCTATGCAGCAATTTTGTTTGAATGAGGTCGTTACACGGTAACAGTACAATCATCATGGCAAATAGTTACATGAAAACAGGAAAGTTGCAAAACTGTATGTATAGAATGATGATGCCATTTTTGAAAAAGTTGTTACTACTACAGATCTTTATTACTCACAGAAAAAACCCTCTGGAAGGTTAGACAGCAAGATAGTCAGAGACTCTCTTGCAGGGTGAAGCCACAGGGAAACTTTCGCTTACCTTAGCATGCGTAGGCAGTCTATGTGTGGTTAAGACAGCCAGTGCCACTGTCCCACTGCCTAGGATGGGACAGCGCCCGGCTAGTGCCACCAACCAGCAGTGTGACTTCCACAAACTATGTGACAATTGTCTGCCTCCAACTTCTCCTCTGTAAAATGGGAATAATGAGACTGACCTCAGTGACCCTACAGGTTGGATCCCGTGTTCCACCACTCAGCAACCTGAAGCAAGTCACTTACCTTCTGTATGTAGGTTTCCCCCTCCATCAGAGAGAAATTAATTTAACCACCTTAATATAACTACCTATTAATACAACTACCTTGTAATTACCTGACATATAGTAAGTACTCAACACATGTTGATTGGCAAACGGTTGTGTGATGTTGGCGTTTTTATTATGAATATACATTTTCTCATTTTAAACACTTTTATTGAGATATACTTTACATATCATAAAATTCACACATTTCAAGTGTACAGTCAATCATTTTTAGTAACTTCACTGGTCAGTGCAACCATCACCATAAATCGATTTTGGAACATTTTCATTCTCTGTGAGATCCCTCATGACTATTTTCTATTGATCCCCATTCACACACTTAGCCACAGGCTTCCACTAATCTTTCTGTCTCTATATCTTTGCCTTTTCTGGGTGTTTCATATAAATGGAATCACACAATATGTAGTCTCTTGTATCCAGTATCTTTCACTTAGCATAATGTTTTTAAGGTCTGTCCATGATGTAGTATGTGTCAGTAGTTTATTCCCTTTAATTGATGAGTAATGTTCTATTGTATGGATATAACATATTTCATCTGTCCAGTCACCTGTTGATGAGTGTGAATTTGGATTACCTAACCAACTACTTGGACCAATTTAGGTTGGTTACTTTGATGAATAATGCTGCCATGAACACTCGTGTATGAATCTTTGTGTAGACATCATATGTTTTTACTTATCTTGGGTAGAAGATACCTAGGTGTGAACTTGCTGGGTCATGGTAGTTTAGTGTTTAACTTTTTGAGAAACTGCCAAACTGCTCTCCAAAGTGGCTGCACCATTTTACGTTCCCCCCAGCACTGCTGCGCCACATCCTTGCCGACGTTTGTTATCGTCTGTCTTATTTACTCTAGCCATTCTACTGGGTGTGAAGTGGTATCTCATCGTGGTTTTAATTTGCATTTCCCTAGTCACTAATGGTGTTGAGCAGCTTTTCATGTACTTATCAGCTGCATTTTACTTTTGTAATCAGAGCAAAAGAGTTCAGATAAGCGATCATTCCTTTCTAGTGAGTGGAAGCTCTCCCTGCCCTTTTCCCGCCTCCTCGGTTCCTGTCCCACCCCAACATGGGCAAATATCCCTGCCTGCCTAGGGGAGGAGGGCAGGGCAGATCCAACAATACCAGCACCCGTTCCCTGGCACAGGGACCCTGGAGGCTGGGCTGTTGAATATAATGTGACCCTCTGCCTTGCCCCAGACTGTCCCCTCCCGGTGGGTACCTGCCCAGGCTCACCCCGTGGGCGCCCAGGGCATGCCATCTGGGAAGGGCATGGACCCCAGGGACCACTGTGGGGGTGCCCAGATGGAGGATTTGGCCCACCTGCCCCCTTCCCTCCCCTCAGGGCCAGGAGCATAGCTCTGGACATAAGGTCAGCTCAGCCCACAGCTGCCTGGGCTCAACCAGGGCTGCAGGACCCTTCATGGGGCACTCACAAGGGACCTGGAAACTGGGTGCTAAAGGCAGGGTCCTTCCCTGGGTTTGAGAAGGATGGCTGGCACTGGACAGTGCTGCCGTGGCCCCAACACGTGTGTGCAGCATATGGTTCAGTGGTAGAGAGCAGGGGCTTTGGAGGCAGGCACCACGTCAAACCCCGGCACTGGGCTCCGAGGAGACAGAGAAGGAGACCATGCCCTCAGGAAGCCTCCCCAGTGCAGGGAGTCAGTCCCTGACCCCTCACATCACAGGATGTGCAAGGGGTCTGGGGGTGCAGGGCAGCAGCCAGAGCTACAGGTCACTGAGTGCCCCACGCACTGGGCCAGAGACCTAAACTGTTTCCGATCCTCCCAATTGCCTTGAGACATGTGTCCAGTAGAAGTTATCTTAACTGACCTGCATTTAACTGATTTATTGAATGAATGGCTGCCCTCCAGTCCCTGGTCGAAACATACTGATGCTGCCTACCAACGCTGATGGCTCAAACTTCTAGAGCATTCTCCACCCTGTCCAAGCTCTGCTCCCACTGGTTGAGCTGTGAGCTACCAGAATCAGGAGAGTTTGTTCCCCAAAAGTTTTGGCCAACTTGTATTTATTGTAGTAATTATATAATTTAGCTAAACAAAACAAAAAAATAACGAAATCTGACTGCAAAAAAAAGCAAAAGTAAGTAATATTTTGAGAAAAACTATGTCTAATGCTTTGGAAATATGCAATAAAGATGAATCGCTAAAAATAAATCTGTTGATTTGGTTTTGGGAGAGATTTGGGGTGGGAGGAGATAATAACAATGTAGAATTCCAAATTCAAATTGCTTCACAAGTGTCCTTGCATTCCATTTACAAAAGAAAAAAAAGAACTGGAAATCTTTAGCAATGTTCTGTGGGTGCCAGCGAAACAGACAGAGGACTTGAACTCAAAGCAGCAGCAACTGACAAAATGTTGAAGGTATTTATGAATCCATTTTTAATGATTGCCTTTCTTAGCCAAACTTTGGATTATCTAATCAACTACTTGGACCAATCAGGATAGCCGAGAGGTTTCTACTGGATTATTATGCCCATTTTACAGAGGAGGAGAGTAAGGCTGGCAGAGTAAGGAGAGTAAGGCCTCATTCAAGGTCACACAGCCAAGAAGTCCTGGTATTGACAACTGGGCCCAAGTGGCTCCTGAGCCGGGATCTTTCCACCCTACGGTCTCTGGTGGGTGGGTGTATTGAGCGTGAGCTGGAGACTGAGAATGAGGGTGTGGACGTGAGTATGAGTGTGGGGGTGGGGTGGGAGGGGGTTGTGTAGAGACTGAGAGTGTCTGTGGGTGATGGCATGAGAGTGTGAGTCTGGGGTGTATTGTGTATGCATGTGCGTGTCCGTGTATGTGCGCATGTGCATGTTTCTGACATGGGCTCAGTGCCAGCCTGCCTCACCTCCTGAAGTTTCCTCTGATAATTGTGCTCTGAAGCCAGTCCCCGTCCCACCAGCGTGGACTCCATGGGGGTGTCTGCTCCATGCAGAGACAGGTCTAAAAACCCCGTGGGAGGAGCCGCAGGGATCTGGGCTCCAAGGAGGAGGCTCGTACACAAACAATCAGGTTGCAGCCCAGAAATGACCCACCTTACCTGCCCTCCTGGTCCAAGAGGGCAGAAGGTGGTCAGCCCTGCCGACTCCTACACCCTAAGGAGGGGCCCAGCCACACCGGCAATCTCAAGCCCTGTCCCCTCCTCAGCCCCGAAGAGGCTGCCCACATGGACCCCCACCATTCCAGGTGGCAGCCTCACCCTTTCCCAGGGGGCAGTGGTCCTAGATTCTGTATGGGATACCTGCAGGCTCAAAGAACCCTCATTTGGAGACACGACACTCTGCCATCCTTCTCGAGAGCATTCAGGTCCCAGGGCAAATTGGGACAGTGGCAGGGAAAAGCCAGGCTGGCTGGGTTGAAATTGCTGCTGCTCACCTGGAGGCCTCATGATGAGGGCACTTGTCCTCTGCAAGGCTCAGTCTCCCCATCTGTTAAATGGGAGTGGCAGCACCCTCCTTATGAAAGGCAGGAAAGACTCACACTCAGGACGACCTAGGTCCAAACTCTTGTTCTGACACTTGCTAGCTGTGTGAGCTTGGGCAAATGGCTTAACCACCCTGTGATTTAGTTTTTCTCATTCATAAAATGGGGATGATAACAGTACCTATCTGATAGGGTAGTTGTGAGGGTGAAATGAACTTATATACGTAAAATCTCAGAATAAGCACGTTAAGACACATAGAGTTACGCCAGTTTGCGATTATCAGTATCATCATTAACATAATTATTTTCAACCTTGCAGAGTTTGGGTGAGCATGGAATGAAATGCATCTTGCCCAGTGTCCACAGGAGCCCAGGACATCTTGGCCGCCCCTCCCAGCCTGGGGAGAAGTGGGGGAAGACACAATGAGGATGGACCTGGGACCCTCCCGGTTCTATAGCAGCCTCTACTGCACGTTCTAGGGCATAAGTGTCCTTCCCATATGCTCAGGACTGTCTGCTGTTGGCGCATTTCGTGTCTCCTGCCTCATTTAGTCTAACAACAGACCTCAGAGGGGTTCTCGTCCCCATTTTCCAGATGAGGTAACTGAGAAAGTTTCCAGGGTGTTTTACTGCCACCTAGAGGTTGGGATCCCAGAACATTGGAGCCAGAAAGCCCCTGAGGGCGCATCCACCCCAGGGGTGGTTTCATCTCCCATGCAGCTAGGACTGACTGGTCCTGGAAGTCGACTTGAGAAGGATTTTGAGGCTCTATGGGACCTCAGACAGAAAACGTGCTGTGATTGATTAGTGATGTCTTCCACGGATGTAGGCGAGTAAGGTGGTGACTAGTGCCATTGGCCAACCTGTTCTGTCCATCCCCTTTACATGGTGTATGGCTTAGTGATGGGACCCTCTTGCCCACAGTCTCAAAGGAGACAGTACACAGTGGAGACAGACTCTGCCCAACCCAGGCTCGTTCCCCCGCTTAGCACTGGATCGTTTCTGCTTTCTTGAGGAGACATTTGCTCGGTGCATCTGCCATCTGTGGTCCTGGCTTCTAGGAATCAAGTCATTCAGAGTGAACTGAGGAACCTGTTGGAGGCAGCCCCTGCCCCTGCCACTGCCCCTGCCAGGTCCAGGTAAGCCTCGTGCCCCGCCGTGGCCTCCCACTCTGAAAGTGTTTGTTATCCAGAAAATTTCAGAGCTGCCCCAGGGAGAGGTGGGAAGAATGCAGGTCTCTGATACAGCATCCAGTGGCACTCGTCACCCAAGGCCACTACAGCCCCAACCAGTCTGCTCCCACCATGTCGGGGGGGCACCACGAGAGTTCGTATGGCAGAAGATGCCAGCAAGGCAGCCAGAACAAACAGGAATGTGGGAAATACCCACATGTGCACACACCCACTAAATAAATATTTGAAATTCACATATGTACACAGACATATATATGGTCACAAATACTCCCTCAATAATAACAGAAAACCCAGAGAATGTAATGTAATAAATATCCATACACACCTACCACCCCAAGTTAACAAAAGTAGACAATCCATCATTTTTGCTTTAGACGTTTTTTATAAAAGAAACAGACACTGAAGATTGTAAAACTGAAGTCCTTTTTACACCCCTCCCTAGTTCCATTTCCCTTCCTTACGCAGAAGCAACTACCTCTCAGGTCATTTTTTAAAATCCATAAACAATACATAGTATTGTTTAAAATTTTTACATAAATGGTGTCATTATACTTACCGTTTTTCAACTTACTTTATGTATTAGTTTCCTAGGGCGGCCATAACAGAGTACCACAAACTAAACAACAGAAATTTATTCTCTCACAGTTTTGGAGGCCAGAAGTGTGAAATCAAGGCCGTCAACTCTCAGTGGTCCTTGGCTTGCAATTGCATCCTCCAATCTCTGTTTTTATCATCATGAGGCATTTTCCCTGTGTGTCTCTGCCTTCACATGGCGTTCTCTCTGTGTGTCTGTGTCCAAATTTCCCTCTTATGAGGACACCAGTCATATTGGATTAGGGCCAATCCTAATGACCTCAACTTAACTTGGTTACATCTGCAAAGACCCTATTTCCAAATAAAGCCACATTTAAGTACCAGGGGTTAGGACTTCAACACACCTTTTGGGGGGGGACACAATTCAACCTATAACACTTTTAAAAATTAAAATTATACTTTTTTATATTTATCCAATGTTGATATATGTAACTCAAGGCCATTTAGTTTATGGTATGGTGTTCTACTTTATAAATAGGTAACATTTAGTTAATTACTTTACTGATAGACATGTGGGTTATTTCCAAGTTTAATATCCATGATGTTCCCTTGGCCAAGGTGCAAAGATTTCTCTAGGGTTCATTCTTAGGAATAGAATTGCTGGTCACTTGGTATGCATATTTCCAATTTTTGTAGATATTGCCCACTTGCAGTATCTGAGAGTTCACATTTTCCAACATCCTCATCAACACTTTAAGTATCAAACCCTCCGACGTTAGCCAATCTGATAGATGTGAGTTGGGATCTTTGTTGTTTCATTTGCATTTCTTTCATAAGTAGTGAGGTTAAGCATCTTTTCTTCTGCTTCTTCACCATTCCTATTTCCTTTTTTGTGAATTGTTCATTTCTCCTCCCCATTTTTCTTTTGGGTTGTTTGTCTTTTTCTTATTGATTTATGGGAGTTCTTTATATATTTGGACATTAATTGTATGTCTGTTATGTATGCTGCAAGTGTCTTACCATAGGCTCTTGCTCAAATTTTCTTTGTAAATATCTTTTATTGCACAAAAGTATTTGATTTGGTTGAGCTTAAACTTAACAATATTTTCCTTTATGATTTCTAGCTTTTATAACTTGCTTAAGAACGCCTTCCCTATCCCAAGTTATAAAGAAATTCTCCTATTTTTCTTCTGAAAACTTTTAAGATTGTTTTTTACATTTAAGTCATTAATTCATCTCAAGTTTATTTTTGTGTATGGTGTGAGATAAGGCCTAATTTTAATTTTTTTTCCATATGGAAAGCTTCTCCAAACTCCATTTTTGAATAGTCCATCCTTTTCCTCTATAGATTTGTAATGCCTTTTGATCACACACTAAGGTCCTATATCACTTGGGTCTATTTCTGGGCTCTCTTTTCTGTGGCATTGATTTATTTGTCCTCTTCTGTGCTAATAGCAGGATGTGTTCATTATCAAAAATTTGTTATAAATCAGGATATTCGTCAGGGTAAGACTCCTTCCTTGTCCTATCTCAGATCTGTCTTAGCTATTCTTGCATTTTCACCTTTCCGTATGAATTTTAGAATCAGTTTAACAAGTTTAATGAGAAACCCTATTGGAATTTTAATTGAGATTGCATTGATTTTATGAATTAATTTGGGAAAAATTAAAGTATTTGTGACATTAAGTTTTCCTTTCCGTGAACACGGTGTATATATCTTCATTTATTCTTTTGTATATGTATGTGTGTGTTCTTCAATAATATTTTGTATTTTCTCCATTGAGTTATTATACATACATCTTTTGTTAGTTGATTACTAGGCATTTATAGTTTTCAAATCCTATCTTTTTTTCTGTTACACTTACATTTTATAACTGGTTATTGTCGGTAGATAAGCACACTGTGGATTTTCTATGTTGATCTCATATAAAGCAACCTCAATTTCCTCACTTTCTAGTTCCAGCCAGATGGATGGGGAGCTTTGGACTTGGTGAGTTCCAGGGTCCAACCCAAAAGAAAAATGGGGAGGAGAAATGAACAATTCACAAAAAAGGAAATAGGAATAGTGAAGAAGCAGAAGAAAAGATGCTTAACCTCACTACTTATGAAAGAAATGCAAATGAAACAACAAAGATCCCAACTCACATCTATCAGATTGGCTAACGTTGGAGGGTTTGATATTTTAAGTGTTGATGAGGATGTTGGAAAATGTGAACTCTCAGATACTGCATTTGGGCATGGATTTGCCATCAGAAGGTGAACCTGGGTTTGAATCCTGGATCTGCCACTTACTAGCTGGGTAAGTCACTTAACCTCTCTGAACTGACGATCACACCCATTTTCTGGGCTATTTCGAGGAGTCAGGGAGATAAAATGCATGAAAGTGCCTAGCACAGGGCCTGGCATAGAGAAGGTGTTTAACTGATGCTGGTCCTTGTAATTATTGCTAACTGGCTTCTCTTGCATAACCAGGGAGATAATTACCCGTAGTGAAATAAATCAATTCCTGCGTCTACTCGTCATGGAGCAGCTATACAGAACCGCCGGTGTTTGAAGCAGCCTGACCACAAATTAACACCCACACTCAGTGACTGCCCTAGTGACTGCTGATTTAGGGCTCACATTTAAAATCCATTTGTTTCCTCACTGTGCCATTTCAATACACATGGCCTCCCAATCAGCAAGCCAATGACCTGCCATTGACCATTGATTTGAGAAGCTTTGGAGAACACCTGCCCATCTCTCTGACCTTGTCACACACCCCCACATCATGAACCACTCCCAGTAACGTGGTGGGCGTCAGGTGCTGTAGACTCAATGTGTCTCCCCAAAATTCGTATGTTGAAACCTAATCCCCAGTATGACGGTATTTGGAGGTGATTAGGTCATGAGGTTAGAGCCCTCATGAATGGGATTAATGTCCTTATAAAGGGAATCCCAGAGAGCTCCCTCCCCCTTCCACCATGTGAGGAAGATGGCCATCCACAAACCAGGAAGCAGCCCTCACCAGGCGCCGAATCTGCGGCCAGTGCCTTGATCTTGGACTTCCCAGGCTTCAGAACTCCAAATAAATTTCTATTGTTTATTAGCCACCCAGTCTGTGGCATTTTGTTATATCAGCCTGAACAGACCATCTCAAATATGCTCTGCAAACAATTCATGCGGCTACTTCTTCATAACGTGGAAACAGACAAATGGACAGACATACGATGATATCAATTGTATTGACGTTATTATTAGCATCGTTACAACTCCTAATACATTCTAATCACCATTTACTCAGGGCTCAAGTCCGACATCTCTGAAGCGCAGTGCCCAGGAGAGAACTGGATAGTGGGTGTGGCTGACAAAAGAGGAGCAATGGCTCTGGGTGTGAGTCAGGGCTTCCTAAGGAGAACCGGAAAGTACACCCAGACAGGACTCTGGGGGTCACCTAATGTTTCAAGCTATGCATAAAGCTCATGTGTTTTGTTCACAGAAGCCATCTCTGGCCGAAGCCCCACTCCCAGGGCTGTGGAATTGCAACAACAGGATCTGCTGTACGGTGGGTCCTCGGAGACACTGCCGACGGCCCACCGTGCGTCAGGCACTGAGAGAAGCACTTCACACATATTTTCTCTTTTAATCCTCCAACAAACCACAAAGGGAGGGAATATCCCTCCAGAGGAACCGTAGCTCAGGAAGGGGTGGGGCCGGGAAGTGAACCCAGAGCTGTCCTGAGGTTTTCAGTTGAGTTTTTGTTTATTTCCAAACAAATGAACAGTACTATAGCCTGGTAAGTATCACTCCAGGTCCAGCGAGTGTCTTCCACCGGGTCTGTGAGTAGGGCCACCGGGCTGCAGGGGCATTTATACGCACTCTCGAGTATTTTCACCAGACTGAGGAGTTTTTGATGGAGCTGGTGAGGACTTCTGCTCAACTGCTGGGGTTGGAGGCAAGTCCTGAGCTCATCTGGGGGTGATCTGATCACTCGGCCGTGGCTCTAGCATTTCCCTGGGTGTGCCCCCCCGGCAGAACAACAACTTCCCAAACTCTGTGCAGCAGCTGCTCTGACTTCATGGAGATAGCAGAGGCTGGCTCACCTCACCCCTTTACCCTGCCCCTCCTGTTCCCAGGGAGCCTGAGGCACAGCTGGGGCTGGGTTGGGGGTGGGAGGAGGCCTCTGGGCAGCTCACAGAGCTCACCCTGGGAGAAGCTTTGGGGCTCAGGGAACTTCCCCCACCTCTTAAAATCTGCCAGAGTCAGTATTGCCACAGACAGCAGCCTGGGGGATCAGAGGAGAGGGACTGACAGAGGAGAATGCCAGGCAGATGCCTGAAGACCCCAAAGCCTCGGAAACCATGGAGTCCATCACTCCCCAGCCCATTGCACAGGTGGGGAGAATGAGGCCCCAAATCTTTACGGGAATGCCTATCAGATCTGCCCTTGGCGACAGCATCTTGGCAGACCTGGTCTGCCCTTCCCTGGGAGGGGCCTGAGAGAGCCCAGGCACAGTTCATACTCTCCCTGCCCACCCCCAACACCTGTGCCTGACCTTGCGTTCTGGAATCCAACGTGGGATTCAGCTGGGGTCCCAGAGAGCTCTGGGCTCACCTCCCATACGACACTCTCTACATACTCCCTTTGAAGTGATGACACATCACTTGTTGATTTTTCCAAATTTCTTTAGTAAGATAGTACACGCTTTGTTAACTATACACCTGCCCTGTGAGCCAGCAGTTCCACTCCTGAGTGTATACCCAAGACGTGAGTGCATATGCTCATATGACACGTGTTCACAGCAGCCTTGTTCCTGATGGCCCCACACCAGGAACAACGCAATGCCATCAGCAGGAGACTGGATAAATGAGGTGCCGTGTATTTCCATGACAAGATGCTACACAGCAGTAAGAAGGAAATGAGCCACTAGCATGTGCAACAGCCTGGATGAACCACACCTTTATTATGTTGAGCCAAGGAAGCCAGACGCAAGAGTGCTTACCGTATTATGCCGTGTATACGAAGTTCAAGAACGGGCAAAACTATTCAAGATGATAGAAGACAGGAGAGTGGTTACCTCTGCGGGTGGATATAGCCTGGGTAGGGGCAAAAGGGAATTTCCTGGGGCACTGGAAATGTCTACACCTTGATCTGGGTGTGGGTACGTGGGTGTACATACATACGTAAAAAAATTATCAAACCATACACTTATACACACACTCTACCGTAGGGATGTTATGCCACATTCAAAAAGAAAAAATTTTAAAGTACATATAAGCTAAAAAACAAAAAAAGTACATGGTCACTGTTAGGAGTCGACAAGTGCAGAGGTCTTTAAAGAAATTCCAGCTCTCCCTAGCCCCCACAACCACTTCTCTCCTTTTATGCCTACGTGCGCATCTCCGGCTGCAACCTGGAGAAACTTCAGGCTCTGTGAGGAGACACCCTCCCTGGTGGACCTGCGTGTCCACTGCTGGGATTTGCACCAGGAGGGAGAGCCTTAGAGTCCACCCTGGGCCCTGGTGTCCGTGTGGAGGAACACTCCCAAGACAGGGAGGTGGACCAGGTGGACTTTCCCGCAGCTGAGTGGCTCCTGCCCCCACGTACCCACCACTCACTTGATGGAGGTGGAGATGGAAGCTCCAGCTTCCCACCCCCCAGCCCACCTCCCAATTCACCCCTCCGAGTCCCT
This sequence comes from Tapirus indicus, assembly GCA_031878705.1. Classification (NCBI taxonomy): domain Eukaryota; kingdom Metazoa; phylum Chordata; class Mammalia; order Perissodactyla; family Tapiridae; genus Tapirus; species Tapirus indicus. The sequence continues at coordinate 27,606,586 of CM062929.1, read as the reverse complement.
TTCTCATATTGCTGTCCCTTCCTCCAGGAGGGCTGTCAAGAGGGGGAGCCACATGACACAGGTCAACTCTGCTCACTCAGGCTCCTTCCAAGTCATCCAGAGGAGCATTCAGCCACCAAACAGTTAGCAACTGAAACTTCAGCCTGTCTCTGTCCTCCCCAGGGACCCCAGGGCTGGGAACAAAGCAAGGAGCCCACCCCCAAGTTAAGATTACCCAGGAATCCCAAAGAAGTGGGGAGAGAAATGGAAAGTAAAGATGTCTCCACCTCCTGTTTTTACATCTCCCATGATGAGGAGCTCACAACCTCCCGGGGCTGCCTCTCCCCTCCCTGGCTGGTCCTGACTGTGTGAATTTTTGCTCACACAGAGAAGAAATTTATGGCTTATGACTCCACTAGGGTGACCAACTTGTCCTGATTTGGCCATGACTTTCCCAATTTTAGTGCTGAAAGTCCGGTATCCTGGGAAGCCCTCAATCCTGAGCAAACCAGGATGGTTAATCACCCTATCCCATCCCTCACCCCATTCATAGCTCCACCCTCTGGGTCACTTAAGGGACATCACCTCAGGGCCTTTCTCTGCAGGTACCATGTCCAGGCCCAGCCACCACCCCAGTCCTGGTGGTATAGCATTTCTACATCCATAAATTTATTTATTGCCATTCAGAATGGCCTAGAAACTTAAAGTCCAGGCTCTGGAGCCAGACAAACCTGGGTTCACATCCTGGCTGTGTGACTTTGCACACATTACTTAATCTCTCTGAGCTTCTATTTGCTCTTATCAAAGTGGAGATAACAAGCATCTACCTCACTGGGGTTTTGTATGTATTAAATGAGATAATGAATGGAAAATGCTTAGTGCAGTGCCTGGCACCGCTTACTTACCTGGTAAATGTTAGCTTTTATTCTAGTATTCACTCATCAAAAAAACATTTATCATGTATTTACTCCATTTGGATTCTAGTCTAGGCAGTGAGGACACACAAGACATGCTACCCCACATACACCAAGATGCTCACAGGCTGGTGTGGGGAACAGAGGAGGACACAGGCAATTATCATCCAGCATGAAAAGGGCTGTGAGGAGGTAAGACAGAGGGAAGGACTGCCTAGTAATGTTCCCAGAGAGGTAACATAGGGCCTGTCTGAGAGAAGCCACTGGGAAGGGCATTCCGCAAAGAGGGACTAGCATGTGCAAGGGCTATTTCTAGGGGTATGAAACAATGTGACCCATTCAGGGAGCAGCAAGTAATTCAGAACTACAGAGTCTAGGCTGGGTGTGGAGGATGCCAGAGAAGGAGGCAGTTTAGAAAGAACATTTTTTTCTTAATAAAATAGGAAAATATTTAAATACAATGGAATGTGTTTATTTCAACCCAAAAGCCAGCACCATGCTTTAGGTGAAACACTAAAGACATTCTTGTTATGATGAAATACTATTATTTAACATAGTTCTGGAGGTACCAGCCCACACAATTAGACAAGAAAAAGAAAGGTATAAAAATCAGAAATGAAGAGGAAAATTGATCATTACTTACAGAATCAACTGAAAAACCACTATAAATAATAAGAGAACTCAGTAAGGTGTTTGGGTGCAAAATCAATATACGGAAATTAATAGTCCTCATAAATACAAAACAGCCAGTTAGAAGAGATAATGAAAGAGAAGTCCCTGTTTACCATAGCAGTAAAAAGGATAGGATATTTATAAATGAATTTAACAAAAATAAAATGTACAAGATTTATTGGAAAGGTACTTTAATAAATTGCTGAGAGGCACAAAAGAAGACCTAAACATGTGGAATGGCTTTGGATAGGATGACTCAATATATATATTTTAATGTAGTTCTGGTGAAAATACCAGTAGGAATTTTAAAAATAAGGAAGCTGGTTCTAAAGTTCATAGCAATATAAGTAAGTTACTGAAAATTTTGAAAAAGAAGAGAAATGAGTGGGGACTAGTCTTAACAGATGTTAGAACTTAGTGTAAAGCTACAATATTTTAAGCAGTGTGTTACTGGTGCATTTTAGACAGATGGATCAATTCAGCAGAATAGGAAATGTGAAATCATACTTGTAGTGGGTAGAATTGTGTCCCCTAAAAAGATATGCCCAAGTCCTAACCCCCAGGACTGTGAATATGACCTTATTGGAAATAGGGTCTTTGCAGACGTAATCGAGTCAAAATGAGGTCATACTGAATTAGGGTCCTATTGGATTAGGCCCTAATCTAATGGCTGGTGTCCTTATAAAAAAGAGAAATTTGGACGCAGACATAAACACTGAGAGGAGAGGCCACGTGAAGACCGAGGCAGAGACTGGAGGGATGCTGCCACAGCCCAAGGACTGCCAAGGGTGGCTGGCCACCACCAAAAGCCAGGACAGACGAACTGGATGGCTTGTCCCACCAGAATCACCACAGGGAGCCTGGCCCTTCTGACAACTTGATCTCTGGCTTATAGCCTCCAGAACTTAGAAAGAATAAGTTTCTGTTGTTTCAAGCTACCCAGTTTGTGGTAATTTGTTAAGGTAGCCCTGGGCAACTTATACAGAAGCTAAATGCCTATAGGAATTTAGTATATGACAAAAAGGACATTGCTAATCAATAGCAAAAAGATGGATTATTCAACAAGATAGCCATTCAGAGAAACAGCTGAACCCCTACCTCACACCTTACACTAAAATAATTCCTAGAATGAATAAGACCTGGGAATAATCTCAAAAGTATTCTTAGAGTAAGGAAAGCCTTTAAAGTATAAAAATTTTTGAATGAATCCATAAATGAAAAGAATGATAAATTTGGCCACATAAAGTTATTTTTAATTATTTGTGAAAAAATAAAGTCAAAAGACACATATACTATAGACATGTCATACGTTATCAACAAAGGGCTGGTATCCTTGCTATTTTAAGAGCTCTGACATATCAGGAAGGAAAAAGAAACCAACCTAATTAAAATATAGGCAAAGGATATAAACAGTTCCCCAAAAAGGAAATGTAAATGATTCTTAGTCATATGAAAACATGGTCAACCTCCCTTGTGGCAGGAGAAATAAAATTATAGCTACGAGATATCATTTTATATCCAACAGATTGACAAAGATCAAAAAGTTTGATAACATGCTGTGTTGGCAAGGGTGTGGGAAACAAGCACTCTCATTCATTGCAAGTGGGAGGGCAAATTGGTACAACCTCCCGAAGCACAGTTTGGCAATATCTAAGTAAATTAAAAATCCACATACCCTTTAACCCAGCAATTCCACTTCGAGGAATTTACCATGTGAACATACTTGCGCATGTACAAATTGATGTATGGATGTGGGTATTTATGGCAGCTTTGCTTATAATAACAATAAACCAGAAACAGCCTAATTTCCCATCAGTAGGGGACTAGTGGAATAAATTATGGAACATTCATTCAGTGGAATGCCATGCACTGTTTTAAGAGAATGGAGCAGTTTTGTATTTCCAATGTGGAAAAATCTCTGTGCCATGTAGTTAAGGGCAGAGGGGAAGCTAAGTGTAGAACAACGTGGACAATACAATAGCATTTGTGTAAAAAGTATTTTATGGATCTGTTTTCATAGGCATAGAATGTCTCTGAGAAGATATACAAGAAAGGAGTAAGAGAGACTGCCTTTAAATAAGGAACTAGGATGCTGGAGTAAGAAACTGCATCCTTAATACTTCATATACTCTGAGTAAGTGTTAATCATTCAAAAAAAATCCAAATATATTAAACAAAAAATTCATAAAGCAAAAAAGGAAAAGCTTTCATCTGAGAGCTGAGTTTAAATGTCAGCACCACTTTCTTGGATAAGTTGTTTCAGCTCTTAAACCTTAGTTTCCCCATCCGTAAAGTGGGAATAATAATATTGTCCATCTCAAGGACGTGTGTGAGGGTGTGAGAGAGAGAGAAAAAGCAAAGGAGCAAAAGGTGAACAATTGGTAAATCTAGGAAAGGTGTATGGGAGTTCATTGTATTATTACCTTTTCTGTAATATTGAAATTTTTTCCAAATAAAAAGTTTTTTAAATTGCTGATTCTTGTGTCCCGCCCCAGCCACATTAAAATCAGAATCTCTGGAGGTGAGGCTGGGGGACCAGCCTTTTCTCCCAACCCTGCTGTTCTCTGAGCACCACTGGACCAGCACAAAACTGGGGACCCTGGTGACTGGGCCACCCCAGCATATCACTGCAGGTGCTTCCCGCCCTCCGTGGGGCTCAGGTAAAGAGGCCCCTTCTCCTGGTGGGCACGTGCAGGACAGGGAACCGGGAATCAGGGGTCGGGGACTGAGAGCAGCTTCCCCCGGTTATCTTGGGGAGAAGGAGCCTGCACTTTCCCGCCCTGGGACTGAGCGACAGGAGCGGATCCCGGGGTGCCAAGCCCCGCCCCCCACCCACCGCCCAGGCTCTCCACGCGGGGCCTGCGCCCAGACACGCAGGGAACCCCGGCTCTGGCCGAGCCCCCATCAGATAAGGCCGCCTCCCCCGCGCTGGCAGCCCTCGGAGCAGGCGAGGAGTTTACGTAAGCCTGTTGTTGATGGAAAAACAAATGCACCAGCAGGCGTTTCCCAGCCTGCTCAGCCGCGGGCCTCAGACGCTGGCTCACCCCAAGAGGCTCCGTCCTGACAGCTCCCCGGGGACTCGGGCGAGACACTGGGGGTCTCATGTGCCGGAAGACCAGCGCTCAGGGGGCCACCCAGAGCCCCTCCCCCAAGCCCAGGCCCCCCTGCGCGTGAGCCCAGCATGCAGGAGGCATTTAATTAATGCTTGTTCTTCACCTCCTGTGGGCCCTATACCCAGCCCTGGCCCCCGGGGGACTCAGCTCTGGCCCCATCCCTGCCCCAGCCTGGAGCCCAGGAGGAACCTGATCCAGGCATCCATCAGCACCGCTCCACTGAGTGCTTGCTGCATGCCCAGCCCTGCTCTGGGGCAGTGGGGGTGATGGAGGTATGGGAACCAGGAAGGAACTGAGAATGGGCATTGCTAGGAGAAATCTCATCTACACATGGAGCCTACTTTCTTGCTTTTAAACTGAAGCAGAGCTAAGGCAGACCTTCACAGAGCTGTTGAAAGAAAGAAATGAGACAATTGATGGTGGATCTCACCCTCTCCCCATCCCACACCCATCTTCGCCTGGAGGGAGGCAGATGACCAGGCTTCAAATCTCGGCTCTGCCAGCTGCCTGACCTTATCACCTTATGCCCAAGTCTCTTTATCTGTAAAATGGGGCTACTACTTGTACCAACCTCAAGTTATGGGAATTAAATGAGACATTTTGAGGATTAAATGCAATAATGAATATTAAACCCTTAAATCATACCTATCGTGATGCCTGGCACAAAATATCACACAGGAATGTGTCACTATAGATGTAAATATGTCATGCCCACCTGCCCTTTCCATCTCAGCACAGATATTTGCCTTTCAGGGTGGCCTTTCCTGACCCCCAGCATGGGTCAGGTGCCCAGATACATTCCCTCCCAAGTCCCCCTTCATCCACTCCTCCTGGCAGCCCTCCTCACCCATATAACTACCCCAGACTGTGGGTCTTCCCCAGACTGTGCACCCACTGTGTGCCAGGCTCCCTGCTGGCGCTGGACACCTGGAGGCAAATCACATTCTGACCCTGTCCTCTAGGGGGTCCCAGCCTGGAGGAGTGGAGAGAGATGTGTACACAGGGCAAGGATCAACGCAGAAACCCTCGGATTTGGGAAGCATTATAAGAATTCCAAAGGATCGTGTGGGCACAGTGCTGGCCTGCAGCCTGACACACAATAGGTACACCCCAAAACTGTCATTACATAAAATGATGGTATTTAATAGTGGAAAGACCTGGAATCAAATGCTGGCTCTGCCACTTTCTTGCTGTGTGACCTTGGTCAAGTCACTGTCTTTCCCTGGGTCTCAATTTCTCCACATATCAAGAGAGATGCTAATATTAAATACCCATCTTAAGGCTCTGGTGAGATTCAAACAAGTTGATGCATGGAAGCACTTTCTGGACCATCAGAAGGTCAATTCTACCAGCTACAAACTCTCCTATCGATGCCAGTGGGGGGATACGGCCTCGGACACAAGCCTAGACACCCCTTTGCTTTGTGACCCAAGGCTAATGGCTCAGCCTCGGTTTCCTCATCTGTAAGTGGGTGGGCAGACCTACCTCCTAGGGCGCCATGAGGAGCCAAGGAGATCACTATAATAAGAGTTAATTCTTGTTGCACACTGATTCAATGCCAGACAGGGTTTTAAGTGATTTTTATATATTAACTCATTTACTGTCATTTTACAGCTGGGAAAAGTGAGGTGGAGAGATTTTAAGCAACTTGCCCAAGGTCACACAGCTGGGAAGCGTTGTTGGGAAATAATCCTGGCAGTTTGGCTGACACTGGAGCCCAAGGTCCTAACCACCCCACCTCACTGCCTCCCCAGAACCCGTATAAAGAGCTTAGAAATGGCACATAGTCAGGCCTCAGTGAACAGTAGCCATTATTATGATTATATTAATATAAGTGTTGATATCATCGTGATCTTAATTACTCATCAATCCCTTCGCAGAGCAGGCAAGCTGCAGCGCTTTGGGCCTGGGTGGGTGCCAGCCGAGAGCTGGCGCCAGGAACCCAAAATTTGGGCAAAGCTTTATTTCCTCGTCACACCCAATAAGAGTCAGCCCATGGAGCCGTGGGGCAGGTGGGTCCAGTGCTGGGGCTGGCCCCGGGGTGAGCATGGATGTCACAGGCGGCCCTCTTTGCCCCGTCTGGCGCCAGATACCCACCCGGCTCCCAGAGCAGGGCAGGGCTAGGAGGGGGAGGCAGGGGCAGACACTGGGCCTTTGTGTCCTGCTCCCCACGCGGCCCAGCCCAGAAACCCGTCCCCACCCCCGCCTCAGTTTGGGTGAAGGGTGTGCAGTGCCCTCCTGGGAGAGGAAAGAACTCAGGCCGGAGTTGGGAGTCCGGCCAGTACCCTGGCTCCGCTGCTTTCCGGCGGAGAGTCCTTGGGCCAGGTGCTCCCAGCTCTAGGCCTGGTTTCCTTGTCTCCAAAATGAGGCACAGAGAGCTGGACTCAGGTCCAGGTAGGGGTTAGGGACAGGAGAGGAAAGGAAGATAGTGGTCCTGAGGGGGCTGCAGTAAGGGGACAGGGCAGGGGCCTGGCCACCCCTCTGTTGGGTGGAAACGTGGTTAGAGTTTTTCACCCTCTCCTCTGACAGGCCCAGATCACCCTTCAGCCCCAACACACACCCTAAACTGCAGTGCACAAGCAGACACCACCTTGTGTACACCCAAACACTCATCCCAGTGTAAACACACATACTTATACACTCCCCTTAACACAGACACACACACCTGATCACAAACACACACACACACTCCTGATCACAGACACACACACACTCTTGATCACAGACACATAGGGACACATAAGGACACCACACACTCCTAGCCAGACACACATGGACACACACCCCTGAACACAGACACATACACTCTTGATCACAGACACACAGGGATACATAGGGACACACACTTGTAGCCATGGACACACACACCTAATCACAGACACACACACACAATCTTGATCACAGACATAGGGACACACACTCCTAGCCATAGACACACATGGACACACCCCCCTGAACACAGACACACACCTGATCACAGACACACACATCTCAACAAATACATAGACACCCCCAAATTAACACCCACACCAACAATGACCACACGAACAAATACACCGACACCAGAACACCGACCCTCACCCCCCCACCCTGGACCTACACACCCCACCGCCCCACCGACCCGTCACACACAACACAGACAGGCTCCAATCCTCGCGGAGGCCACTGGGGGGCAGAGTTAGCCCCTCGGGGAGCCCGGGATGGGGGCCAGGGACTGCACCTCCTCATCCCTTCCTATACTTGGGGAGCCCCTCAGGCTTGAGCCCAACACGTCTGCCCAGAGGAGCGCAGGAATGAGCCTAAAGGAAAAGAGGGCATTTGGGGGGACCTACTGTGTGCCAGCCCCTGTGCTGTGTGCTTCTATGCTGTCACAGCCGCTCGACTCTGCCTAGCGCAGTACCTGGCACACATTAAGGACTCAGTTATCACTCTTGTTCAGAAGCTGAGGAAAGCGTCCAGAGCTTGGAGTAGATCTCGGGTGTCTGACCTCCCCCGGGAGAATTTCGTCCTTGCAGACCCCACGTTGGTGAGGAGGGAGGGCTGGGAACCCCGGGGCAATGCGGCGGTGCACCGCCAGGGGGCGCCCTCCGCCCGGCCCCTGCGGGGCTCCGTCTCCCCACACCCGGCGTCCCCTCTCCAATCCCTGCGGTGCCCCGGCGGCTGCCCCCGGAGCTTCGCTAGGTTCCCGGCGGGCGCCCCCGCAGGATGTCTCGGCTCCTCACCCCGCCGGAACCGACCTCGGCTCCGGCTTCCGCCGGCTCCCCAGTCCCCAGGGGCCTCCTCCGACAGCTCCAGGCTCGCAGCCACCCCCTCTGCCCGGAACCGCCTGGAAGCCCACCCCCACCCCAGGCTCTGAGAACCTCCGAGGCCGTCCCACAGTGGAGCCCCTCCCTCGCCCCTTCTCATGGAGCAAAGACTCATAAAAGTGCCTGAAGCGAAAAACTGAATTAAATAAACAGCAACAGCCCCCACGAACAGAGCATTCCTATGCGTCCGGCACTCTGCTCAGCGCTGCGGCTGCAGGAGTTGTATCATCCAGTGTTCACAGACCTCGGTGAAGTAGGTGTTACCATTACGCCGTTTTACAGATTCAGCGCGCAGGAAGCTCAGAGAGGTTAAGTAATTTGCCCAGGATTCCAGGAGCAGTTAAGTGGCGGTACGGGGTCTCGGGCCACAGCTCTAACCACAGTGAATGCCCGTGCCAACAGTTATTCTCTCCAGGATTTAGGAAATATTTGTCAGGGACCCACCACCTGCCCGGCATTGTGTTGGGTGTAACATAAAGATGAAGACAGAGAAACCGAGTCTTAGAGCTTAGAGTAGCAGGAAAAAGAGCAAAATACTCCCAAAGTATGCAGCTACAGAGTCATCATTAATTTGCTTACTTACTAGGAACACTGTGCCCAGCATTGTGTGACCCTGCTGACCCAGGCAGGAATAGGCCAGCCGTGGGTGACCCTGTTGTGGGGTGGAGGTGAGGGTGTGAGTGGAGACCAATAGACAATTTTGCCCCTGTGTAGTGAGACGGGCAGAGTTACAGCAGGGTCAGGAGGGGAGAAGGCTAAGCAAGGAAGTCTCCAGAAAGGAGGGGGCATTTGACCAGGAGTTTTTGAGGGGAAGAAGAGGGCTGGGACCCCCAGGCAGAGGGCCCACCCAACACATAAAGCATGGATGAGTTTGGTGCTTGGCTGGCTTTAAGCCCAGAGATGGGCAGGTCCCAAAACCTGCACCAGAAAGGTGAGCAAGGACCACTTGTGACTGAGTCTCAAATACCAGCTTAAAGACCAACTTGCGCAGGAGGGCTGGGGAACTCAAAGAAGACAAGTGATGGGTAAATAGCCCAGGTCCCTTTCATGCCTCCTTCATGTGACTCAGAGCCCCCGATGGGAAGGACAGGCCAGTGCTCTGATGTCTTAAAGGCACCAAAATCTCAACAGGTCCAAACTTCAAATCCCTGATTATCTCCCCCCATCCTCTTCTGGATGAATTCTCCCATCTCAGTGAAGAGCCCCACCATCCACCCAGTTGTAGCTCTGCCCCTCTTTGTTCTCCCTCCCCCTCTAGCCAGTCCCTCCCCGCTGCCTCCACCTAGGCAGATGCCCCATTGTCTGAGTGATCTCAAGAGCCTCCTCCCATCTATCCCTGTCCCCTCCTGCCCTGACTCATCATTCCCCTACCTGGTGCTCTTAAAATAAAGACCCAGGAACGCTGCCTGGAAAGCCCATGGCCATATTTCCAGCCCCACATCCCACCAGTCTGGCCCTTGCTCTGAGAGCTCCAGCCACATTGACCACCTTTTAGTGCCTTGGACCTGCTGGGCTCAGGGCCTTTGCACATGCTGTTACTCCTTTCTCCCCCTCCCATTTACTGAGTTAATTCCCACTCCCTTATCTGGTCTCTCAGTGATGCCTTTCTCCAGGAAGCTGTTCTTTCTCTCACCTGTGTATATGCTCTCATGTATATGCCTCATCACAGACATCACTAAGTAGTTACTTTTGAGGCTGTTTGACATTTGTATCCCCCACTAGACTCTGAGTTCCATGAGGGCAGGAACCGTCTTAGTCAGTGGTGTCCCCAGTGAGCAGCACAGGACCTGGCACTCAATAAGTATCCTTTAGCAGGATGAACCCAGCTCTGCTGCTTCCTGGCTGGGTAGCCTTAGGTAAGTTCCTTCCTATCTCTGAGCTTACACTCCTCATTCCTAAAATGAAGGGGCCAGGTTGGCAGTCCCCAACTCAGGCTGCCTGTCAGAATCCCCAAGGGACTTTTTAAAAATGCACAGGCAATCATTATCACCACCATTGACTTGGGAGTGGGGAGTGGATGGAGGTATAGATGTGGCAAGAATGGGTGAATATTGATTACTGTGGAAGCAGGGCAATGAGTACATGGTGGTTCATTATACTCTTCTGTTTACTTAGTATATGTTTGAAATTTTCCACCACAAAAAGCTTTTTATACGATACATGGCCTGGGCCTCTCCCCAGTGAGTGAGGGGAGCCGGTAAGGGTATTTTGGAAAAGCCGCTGGAGTGGTTCTGAAGCATAGCTCTAGTTGGAGGCTCTCCGAGGCTGCCTCCGTCTGCAAAGACTCTGCAGTGATTCCTGCCCACGTGGGTGCTGTTTGCTGATGGAAAAATACTGCACCCTGAGCACGTGCTTCTGCCCTCGCCCTTAATCCCCCTGCGGGAAACACTTCTAGGTCAGTTGCCTGACCGTTCAACTCAAAAATTTCCCCAAAACACCAACCCCTATTAATAGCCTCTTCTGGGCTCCCTCAGCCTCTCGAACCCCCAGTCCCAGCTGCACTCATACCTGGTCTGTTTCCACTGGACCCCAGGATGGGCCTGAATTATCTAGGTGCCCCCAGCTGCAGAGCCTGGCGTGGTGGAGCGATTGATACGTGCTAGCTGAAATTATTGAACTGCAATGAAAGCATCTTTGTGGCCCCCAAGCTGTGTGATCCTGGGCAAATGACTTCTCCCTGGCTTCTTTGTGAAATGGAATGATCATCCCTGCCTCATACTGCAGTGGGAAGGCCTCGGTGAGACAATGCATATAAAAGCGGAGCAAATTGCGTAAGACTTTTACCCCATACAGAGCCAGACTCTCCCTCCTTGGGGCTCCCGTAACCCGCCCCCACCCCTGCCGGGCTTCCCTCATGCTGGAGTGGCTGGCTGTTGACACATCTGTCTCCCAGAGGGCCCGGAAGCTGGAGAGAGGGGCTGTTGGCCAAATCATCTCCATGTGCCCAGTCCCCAATGCCCAGCACCGGGCCAGGGTGAGAGGGAGGTACGGACAGAGGGAAAGGTAGAAAGGAAGGTGTGAAGGGCTTGCTGGCACTCCTAGAGTCCCCAGGAGCCAGAGGCTCAGCTGGCAGATGAAGCCTGGTGGTGTCCACTCTTGCCAGCAGGATGCACAAACCACAGCGGCAAACATTTCCTTTCCAGGAAGCTGGTTCTGCCACATGGGACTCCAACCTGAGAGCAGGATGGGGAAGGGGGCCCGCTCAGCTGTATCCTTGGCAGCTCCCCGAGGCTCCCAGGACAAAGTTCCAGTTGGTATCCAAGGCCGTCCATGAGCTGAACCTCAGCCACTTGTCCAGGGGCACCCCAGCCATTCAACTAGTCTGCACTCCTGAGCATGCTTTCCGTCTTCTTGCCTGCGCCCTGGCTGTTTGCTCTGCCAGGAGCACTCAGCCTGCTCCCCTTATTCACCCAGTCACCTTGGGTTCATCCAAGATCCCAACTCACATGTCTTCTCCTCCTTGGAGTCTCCCAGCCTCTCGAGACAATTCCTCACACCTCCTCTGTGGCTCCCCTCGTTTTTAGTCAAACCACGAATATAGCGTGTACATATTCTCTCATGGAATCCCAACAATACCCCTGCACAGTGGATACCACTGGCCCCATTTTATAGATTAAGGTACTGGAGTCAGAGTGGCTACATGCCTTGCCAAAATTCTTTCAAGGCAGAGAAGACTGCAGAAGGTCTCTCCCATCTGCCCCGGACCTCCCGACTCTGGGGAAAAGCAGACCTTTAGGGTGGGTGGGACAGGACAGGGGAAAGTCACGGCCAAGACCCCAGCCCTTGTAGACTGCCTAATGGCAGGCCTGGGTGTGCGTCCCAAGAACAGGAGGCTCCCCATATTCACAGCAGGTTGGAGCCCAAAGGTTCTCAGAGATGGCCCTTTGGTCCCCTCTGTAGCCAGCGTGCAGGGAGGTAGAGGCAGTGCCCCGGAGCTACAGGTGGCAATGGTGACAGCATCTTCTCTCTCCCTCCCATCACAGGTGGACAGAGCTGGGCTGGCAACCTCAGCCCTTCCCCCACGGTGCCTGCCTTCATTTGCCTGTCTCTTACTCGGTCAGAGTCTCTTGCATTTCCATCTCTCTTCTGGTTTCACCTTCTTCCTCTCTCAGTGTCTCTCTTTACCAACCTCAAAGCGACCAGCTCTGTTTCTCCTGCTCTGTCTCTCTGTCTTGGTCTCTCTCAGCCGCTGAGTCTGTCCCGGGGTCTCCCTTCATCTCGGAGTCTTCTCTTCTCAGTCCTCATCTGTCTCGTCATGTCTCCCTCTGTGTCTGTGACACTGTCTCTTGATCTCGGTCCCCATTTCTGTCTCTTTGTCTCTCTGCTTCTTCACTGCTCCCTCTTGGTTCTCTCTTGCTCCGTCTCTCTCCCTATCTACTGTTGATCTTTCTCTCTGCCCCTGTGTCTTTGTCACTGCTGTTGTCTCTCTCTGTCCTTGTCCCTGTCCCTGTGTCCCACCCTTTCTCAGTCTCCCAGACTCTGCCACTACCTCTGTGCCTCTCTTGCTCTCTCGTCTCTGTCACTCTCTATCTTTCTGAGTCTCTCACTCTGTGTGTGTGTCTCGGTCCCTGACTCTGGGGAGAGCAGTACCTCCTCCACGGCGCCCCCATCCTTGGCCCCACAGCAGGCCCTGCTTCGAAACTTGCTCCCCTATCGGCGTGGGGGGACCCCCCGGGCATCATTCCAGGGCCTGCTCCATCTGGGTGGCAGTGCTGACAGGCAAGATAGGGATCGGACTCGGTTCTGTCCGGGCCTGAGCAAGGGGCACAGCCGGGCTATGTGGGGGCGTCTGGGTGCCTACAAATGTTTGCATGCGTACACGTCTGGGTTTGTGCGCGGGTCTCCCTATGTGGGGTGGTCTGGGTGCCTGTCTAGATCTTTGTGAGCGTCTGGGCCTGTTTATGTCTGTCTGCTAGCATTTGTGTACGTGTGCCTTTGTGTGAGGCTGTCTGGGTGTGAGCATCTTAGCCTGTGGGTCTACCCATCTGTGAGTGCCTCAAGAGTGTACATGTGTGCGTGTCTGTGGGCACATACGTGAGTCCCTGGGAGGACCTGGTGTCGTGGTTTATCTGTGTGGCTGTCCATGGGCCAGGCCCTCTGCTTGCATTCTCTCACGTGGTCATCAGTGAGATGCAGCTGCTGTTATCCTATTTGACGGGTAGAAAAGTTGAGGCTCTTAACCCCCATGCTTGGATGTGTGGCTACGAATATGTGTATCTGCCTGAGGTTGAGAGCTTGGGGTCTAGAGGCAGATAGACCTGCTTCAAATCCTGCCTGGCCCCAGGCAGGTTGGCTACTCTTGGGCAATTCTGAATTCATTCAGCAAAAATGTATTGATCACAAACAGATAAAACTAATCCATGGTGCTCGAAGTCAGATTAGGAACTCCCTTGGGAGAGGTGGACATGGAGGGGGCCCAAGGGAGCCTTCAGGGGACTGGAAATGTCCCATATCTTGATTCAGGTGGTGGTTACATGGGTGGATTCACTTGGAAAACATTAATCAAGCTGTTTGCTTCAGACGTGTGCACTTTATGCACATTATATGTTGATATAAATGTTTGCAAAAGAATTATTAAGCTCCTACTATTTGCCAGGCATTAAATAGCAATAACAACAATGGTTTGTGTGTGTGTGTGCTTTTTTAAGGTTTCAGAAAGTGAGTCAGTCCAGGCTTCAAGCGCTCTCAGCCCGTTCCTGCCCCATTCCCTCCCTGCACCCTGTCCCAACCATGATGGCAGAGGGAGGAGGGAAGAGAGACCTCAGTCCTGGGTGGGATTATTCTCCTGCCCAATCTCTCCTGGCTGTTTTCTCAAGGCAGCTATGATTTTCTCTCTGGATTTTCAAATTGGTGGGTCACTGGGGGCATTTTGCTAGGTAACTGCTGGCACTCAGTGAAGCTGGTAACAGTACTCTGCGGCAGGGCTCAGAGCGAGAAATGAGGGGTGTAAGTTGATCAATGGACAAACATCACACCTGCTTGATGCATTCAGCAATGACAGGCAATGCCTGGATACACACATTCCTGCTCTCCACCTGCAAAGTGCTCACGTGTCACTTGTCTGTCATTCAATAAAATATATTGAGCCCCTACTATATGCCAGGCCTTCCGCTGGGCCCTTCAACACACCTTACTTTGCCCTCACTGCAACTGTCATGTAAGGGTCATTATCTTCATCTCCCAGCTCAGGAAACAGGCCTAGAGAGGTGATGATCTCCCTCAGCTCACACTGCTCAACAGTAGATTGCAACCTTATTCTGCTTGCCTCTAATCCTCCATCGTCTCTAGATGTGTCTTTTCTCTGGGTTTCTGAGGTTGCCTGAAGCTTTAGTAAAGGAACTAAATTCATTTGCTTTTGCCCTCTTGGGAGATTTTTAAATTTTGCATTATTCATTAGGAAAACTGGAATTTAAAGCTAAAGTTAAAGCTGCGGTTTGGTGACAGCATTCACTCCTCATGGGGAAAGGCCTCTCACGTCGCCTGACACACCCTTTCTAGCCCAGAGAAGAGCAGAAAAGGCAGGTGTGATGACCTTTGACCTCTATAGCACAAGTATCCAGTAGGGTGTGCTTATTTAGTATTTGAAAGAACAAATGAACGAATTAATGGTATTTTGTTTACATACCCTCCACTTAGCACATATCACACAGTGTTAGGATTATCTCTTGTCTGTCTCTGCCTCCCTTCTAAATTCCTTGAGGGTAGGGACTATATTAATTTCATCTCTGGATGTCGATAAGCAGCCCAAGCCTAGCACAGAAGAGGGACTCCACGAATATTATAAATAAATATTTATAAATCGTTATAAATAAATATTATAGCTAAATAAGGGAAGACCCTGGAATTTATCTGTGGGCTTCAGTAAGACTCCTAAGTCCTGTGAATTTCAAACCCAGCTAAACAGCAGTGGCACCAACTAGTTTCAATAAGTGGTTTTATTACTGGTTAGATTTTACAAATTCTGATATTCGAACAGACTTCCACCTTAAAATTCTAAAACAACAAAGCGACCGTTGGAGGGGGTTTGATTTTTCCTTTTTTTTTTTTCTTTTTTTGTTTTAGGACTATTCAAAGTAACAAACTTTTTTTTTTTTTTTTTACATTTTTGCTCTGGTCATAAATATACAGAGAGAAAAAGAGGGAGAGAAAAATGAACAAGTCATCCAAAGTATGGAGATAAAACAGTATTCCTAAGGCACGTGGCAGTCTTTGAAAATACAGAAGCTCTAGCCAACTTAAATTATTTGTTGCTGTTTCTCCTCGCTCAGTCCACAAAACTGTACAGTGACACAAATGTTGTGTTGCAGATAGATCTTCCAAGTCATTCCTCAGTCCACACCGCTGTGATGGCCGGGCGCCCGATTGTTTTCTTCCTCTGTTTGCAGGCGAGATCCTAAAATGTGGTTAGTTAGTTGCTCAAAGCCTCTATTTTAAAATACACTTGGAATTCAACTAAAGATAATTTCTTTTTTAAAGAAATCGTGGGGCGGGGGGGCCGCGAGTCATTAGAAAAGATTGGTCAGAGTCGTTTGTGAGGGGCTGTGAGGCTCGTGGCCCTCCAGGCTGCCAGGCACAGAAGTTAAGACGGACGTCACAGTCGGCAGGGTGGGGCTCGTCAAGTCCGTGAGGGTGGTGGGCGTGCTGGAGGGGCTGAGCGAGGCGTTGGAGAGCTCGGAGGCAGGCCCCGAGGGTGTCCCGGTCTGCAGCGCCGCCTCCGTGGACTTGTCCACGCCCGTGTTTTCCTGCCGTAAGAGGTTGCGCCTGAACTTGGCCCTGGCGTTCTGAAACCAGACCTGCGGGGGGCGAGAGCAAGGGCTGGTGAGGGGAAGGCGGGCTGCAGCAAAGCACTCCCGTGCCCCCCTGTTGAACGCAGAGATGCACATCGGTGTTTTGCGGAGGGGGGAAGAAAAAGGCCATATTTTGTTCTTAATAAATTAAAATTCTCCTTTTCTCTAATTGGCTATTACGGGGTTTCCCTTTCTGTTAGGAGGTTCCAGAGCTGTGCCATGCTCTCCAATATCATAGCCACTATCCACATGTGGCTACTGGGCACGTGAAATGTGACCAACCCACATGTGGCTAGTCTGTAGGTGAACACACACAACAGACTTGAAGACTTAGTATGAAAAAAAGAAGGTAGAATATCTCAATTATAATTTTTCTACTGGTTACATGTTGCAATGATAATATTTTGGATATACTGGGCTAAACAAAATATACTCTTTAAAATTAATTTCACTGGTTTCTTTTTGTTTTAATGGAGCTCCTAGGAAATTTTAAGTGTAAAATTACGTATGTGGCTCATGTTGCATTTCTATTCGACAGGGCTGTTCTGGAAGATGTGCATAAACTAAATCTTGGTCATTTTTCACAACAGTTGAGAGGTTTGTTTTTTTCAGCAGTTGCCTTGAAGCAGACAAGAGAGCCCACAAATTCGAGCTGGTACAATTTTTAAAGTGTTTTGTGGTTAGTAAGCCTGGGTGTGAAAAACACAGGAATCAGTCAATCAAGAGTTACTAAGAGGAAGAAAAAGACACCCCCCCCCCATCAGTTGGAGAAGCCACCGTGTATCTGGAGCATGGGGTTTCAGGTCTTAGGGTGCAGTAGGCAGAGTGGGAACAGCTGGCCAATTAAACCAAGGCCAAGGAGGTTGTGACCCGCCGAGTCCCCCTCCCAATCTGCCACATCCCAGCATGGTTTATAGGGGAGAGGAGGGGTTGCATAGTTAGAACTGAGTTTGGTATGAAAAGAACACCAAAGAGAGAGAATAAGGGTTTGCTTTCATTTTTCCTTGGCTGCAGACACACACACACATCCACACCTGTACCTTTGCACATGAGCTTGTACACACTCATGAAGACATGCATAGAAACTCATCTACACAGCCTCCTGCTCCCAACAAGTGTGCCCACCCATCTAATGCACAGAGAGATCCAGCCGTACCCAGAGGTCCTCGAAGTACTTTGGGAGACATAGGAAATCCAGGCCACTATGGGGGGTGGGGGGTTGTATTTCCCAAAGAAAACATCCCAAAAGGCTGGGCCCCTTCACTTCCCTTTGCGTGAGGAAAACACCCGCCAGAAGCCTCTCCATAAAACCAAGGGCCTTGGGGAATTCTACAGATTCTGGGGTGTCCAGTTGCACATTTCCAGATGTGTCTGCATCTGCCTGTCTTCCCAGTGTCTCAGACGGGTGGGAAGGGCCGACGCCTGGCCCCACCCTCCCCCGAGAACCACCCCAGTTATAGGGGCCTGTGGCCTCAAACACGCCTTTTTGGTGGCCTAATACAATTTGGGCTCAATTAAAAAGCAGAGCTGCGAGAATCCTGGAGTAAGGAGGGAGACACGGACCCTGTGAAGTCAGGAAACAAAACTCTCTCCCCAGCTCTCTGGATCTTCCCAGGAAGAAGACGTTTTCCCCGGCCTTCTGCCCAAAGCAAGCCCATCACTTCTTCTGGAGGCTTGCAAATAAGTACAGTGCTTCAAAGGCCGCCCTCAAGGTGCTCTTCTTGGGGTAGAGGGCCCTTCCTTGCCCAGCCTGCAGAAATCTGCAGGGGTGAGACTCTGCGTCCGTCTGGCCCAGGGAATGGCTGATGGAGAAGATGGATGGAGAGAGCCCTCAGAGAGAGGAGGCGACTTCCCCAAAGTCTCACGGCGGGTCGGTGCCACGCTTTGCCACCGTCCTGGCCTGAGTGTGTGTGACCCTGTGAGCACCTCATGTGTCTGACTCTCCAAGTGGAAGCTGGAGCGGGGAGCCTCGGGGGTGGTGCGTGGCTCATTGGTCCAGCGCTCCAAGCCCTGGGGAAGGGCTGGAACCAGTTAGCTGTCGGCTGTTTGCTATTTCTCTGGCGTTGCCCGTAACAGTGGTTTGTAAACAATGACACCATCTTCCACAACTGCCTTTTCTGCTTTACTGGATCTGAGGTGCTAGGAATCTGGTGGATGAAAATCAACAACCCAACTAAAAGCCAGGCTGCTGTGGGGCTTTGCGTTGGATTTCTTTTTCACCTTAAGAAGGGTTTCACCAGAATTCTCTCCCAGGTATTTCCAAAAGTCCCCTCCCAAGAGGTTGTTGGGGCAGGGACCCTGTCTAGGTCATCTTCACGTCCCTGGGGACATGGCACGGGGACTGGCAAAGATTCAGAACCAGTCATATGCATTGAGTTAACAGTAACCATAACAGATAACATTTGTAGACTATGTGTCAGGCATCACCCATGCCACAGTCTAACACGCGCAGTTACGGGTTATCTCCTGGATAAGCTAAGTCGGGGGGTACTGTCATTAGCCCCATTTTATAGATTTAAAACCAGAGAGGCTCAGGGAGGTGAAGTCACTTGCCCTGGGTCACACGGAGGCCAAGTTGAGATTGAAATCTAAGAATCCAGGATTATCTGCCATGAAAAATCCATGCTCTCCTAACCACATGATTCTGAGTGAGTCAGCATGTGAACGAATGAATGAATAAATGAATGAGTGAATAAACAAAGAAGCAACTGTGGTGCAGCAGAAAGAGCACTGGACGTAGCTTCTAGTTCTGGTTCTGCCACTGACCAGCCAAGTAACCTTGGGCTAGTCCATTACCTGGGGGCCTGCCTCAGTTTCCCCACCTGTACCACAAGAGGGTTGGACCACACCACATGATCTCTGTGGCCTCTCGGGGTCCTGACAGGCTGGGATTCTAGGGCAGCTGCAACAAGGAAGGATGATCTGCTCTACCCACCCATCTTCTTAAACTGATAGCCCTCTCTCCTCATCTGCGGGGAGCACCTCAGCCTAGAGCACAGGGGATCCCCAATAAGTCCTGGGTGGATGAAGAAGCCTACACTGCTACATGCCTCTCCTCAGGCACCAACTGGCCCTGCAGGCTGTGTTTTGCCTCACAGACCCAACTTCCCGAGAATTCTTTCATCAAGAAGGCCAGGAGCGCCAGTGGGATGTCCACTTTGCCTCGAAGATCCCTTCCTGGGTCTCTAAGGAAACCCGACAAAAGCTTCATGCCCAAAGATGTCCACTGTGGCATTTTTTTATAACATCAAACTAATGGCTGCATCCCAAGTGTCCCATCAGATGGGGCCAGTGGAAGTCACAACAGCCATTCCACGCAGTCGCAAAGGAAGTGTCTTGTGACCAATGTTATGTGAGAAAAGAAGAATTAAAAAAATGATGTCCTCTGGTATTGCAACTTCGTAACAAAAATAATAACTGGATATTATTCACTCAGTTAAGTGCCAGGCATCATCTAAAGGAAGTTCTAAGCATTTGACACATATTAACCCACACCTTACAAGGTAAGCACTAATATTACTGCCAGGTGGGGAGACCGAGGCACAGAGCCCAGCCAGAGAGAC
The DNA here is from genome assembly GCA_031878705.1 of Tapirus indicus. NCBI lineage: Eukaryota > Metazoa > Chordata > Mammalia > Perissodactyla > Tapiridae > Tapirus > Tapirus indicus. The sequence goes on along the minus strand of CM062929.1, from coordinate 27,586,752 downwards.
GGAGCTGAGATGTGAACCCAGCATGCCCTTACCCATGACCTAACTGCTAAACTGCACACCAGGATTATTGGTTTCTGTGCTCTTATAGGGGTAATTGTCCCCCTATTTTGCTAACCATCTGTATGGTGGTTCTATTATTTTATAAACATTTTAAAAAGTTTCCTTAAAGAACCAAAATCAACAAGCACTGGACTGGACATCTTGAATCCTTGGTTCCAGCTCCAGGACTCCAACTGCTTTGCTGTGGGGTCTTGGACAAGTCCGTCCACCTCTCTGGGCTTCTAAGAGTTTTCTCTCTTCTAAAATGAGAGACTTGGGCCAAATCATCTATGAAACTCCATCCAGCCTCAACCATCCGTGACTAGATCAGACACTCCCCAGAGCCCCATGCAAACGACAGGCGGAACAATGCTCACTCTCCCCCATTTCACAGGTGGGGAAGCTGAGGCTCATAGAACTGACGTGACTGGCCCTAATTTAAACCTCACTTCCTCGGGGAAGCCATCCCTGACTACCTCCTTCACCAGGTCAGGCCCCTGTGTTACATGCTTTCATTGCACTCCTGTGTTTTTCCTTCCTGGCACTTCTTTGATTTTATTTTTGTCGAGTTAAATAAGCATTCTGTGGTCAAATAAATTTGGGAAATGTTAGATTTGAAAAAGTTGAACCTCTTCAAGATTTCTCAGTGCCTGTATTAATGCTAACATGCTCTGATCTCCAAGAGAAAGATGCAACCTTTAGCATTTCCCAAACTTATCTGGTCCCAGAATCATTTATTTATTTTTTATTTTTTATTTTTTTTTGTGGGGAAGACCAGCCCTGAGCTAACATCTGTTCCAGTCCTCCCCTTTTTTGCTGAGGAAGACTGGCCCTGAGCTAACACCCGTGCCCATCTTCCTCCACTTTATATGGGGCGCCGCCACGGCATGGCTGACAAGCAGTGCGTCGGCGGGCGACCGGGATCCGAACTCGCAAACCCCGGGCTGCCAAGCGCAGACTAAACCGCTGCGCCACTGGGCGGCCCCCAGAATCATTTAAAAGATACTTTTGTTATGAGATATTTCAAATATACAGAGATTAATCTTATCACCACTTTGGTTATTTATACAACATCTTATTGCACATTCGTTTCCTTTCTGGATTGTGTGTTCCAGCAGGGCCTGTGCACGGTCTGGGTCACCGCTGGCTCCTCAGTGCCTTGCGCCCCGACCAGAACATGGCAAAAGCTCAGTGGGTCTGTTGAATAAGTGAGCCAACAGAGGAAAGCTGGCATTCTGAGTTCCTGAGTTCTCACACAGGTTAATGCGGATAACTAGTTGTCACAAAGATGACTTCTTCGTGATGACTCAAAAACATCACAATGTTTTAAAACATCATGAGGAATGTTCTTAAACTGTTCATGGTTAAAATATATTTTCTTCCAAAGTCACACCAGGAACCCCTAAGGAGACCTTCACCCATCCAAACTAATCAGCGCACCACCCCTCCCCAAGCCCAGGGCATCTTAATAGTCTGCCTTCCTGACGCTTCCCGAGGAAGGATGAGAAGCGACTCAGAGGGGCATCATGTGCTAAGGAATGGTCTCCAGGCATCTGCAAAGCTTCACGTCTTAATGGACCTCAGTCCAAGGGGCCATTGTGCCTCCCGGTCACCTTCTCCGCAGACAGAAAGTGAGTATCATTGTCATGCTGCTGCTGCTGAGAACTTGGAGCATTTTTTATGCACTTAGGGCTTTACAACAGGATTCCTGCTTTCCTGCCAAGACATGGCATCGAGGACCCACTGCTTCCCTTCTCTCCTGTCTGCACCGTGCATTCTACAGATAGTTGGGGGCGGGGAGGGGGGCAGGAATCACAATCCACACACTGTGCTATATTGGAAAGAGCTACGGAATCAGACCAATCTGGGCTCGACTCCTGGCCTCATCACTTAGTAGCTCAAGACTCAGGGCAAGGGTCCTAGTTTCTTCGAACCTCCGTTTCCTTATCTGAAAAATGAAGATAATTTACTTTTTAAAATGTCTGCATTTTAAAGCTGGGTAGACTGAACCCTGCTATGTAAACGTGTGTGTAAAATTAATGTGCATTGAGTCCCTAATATATGCTTAATAAATTACACTCTATGTCATCTCATTTACTCCTTGCAACCACCTAGGGAAGTATTATTATTATCCCCATTTTATAGCTGAGGCCACTAAGGCTCAGAGAGGTTAAGTCACTTGCTCAAGATCACTCAGAATAAGTGGGAGAGCTGAGTGTGGACCTCACATCAGCTGACTCCAAATTCCAGCAGGGATCCTGCATGCCAGGCCTACCATGTTGGTGCTGCTTATGCATTAGAGATTCAGTAACAGCCTAGAATCCCCTACACACACACACACACACACACACAAACACACACACACACATCCTGTATCATCCACCCCTGGGAACACAGCTTCAATCTCAGCCTGCCCCTGCCATGCAGACTCTCTGAAGGGGTGAGGTGGACCACAGCCTGCAGGGGGTACCCAAGCCCTAGAACCATCAGGCTGGTGTAGACAAGTGATGAGGAACCATTTCATGGGCACCTACTTTGTACCAGCAGGCACCACACTCAATCCTCAGGGACCCTCAAGATACAGACTATTATTATCTCCATTCCACAGATAAGGAATCAGGCTCAGAGAGGAAGTTAAAGTACCCAAATCACACTACTGGTAAGTCAGAAAGGATTTGAACCAGTTTGTCACTTTCCAAAGCCACACCACCAGCCATCTCACCCAAAACTGCTCCCATCCCATCTGCCCCAGCTGGCCCATCAGCAGTCAGGACACCTGGGAGAGAGCCCCACCCTGCCCATGCCTGGCTTCTGCAACCTCAAGCAAATCCCTTCATCTCCCTAGTTCTTAAGCTTCTCATCTGTAAAATGGGCAGGAAAATATTAAGGTAAGGAAGATGAGTGGCTGGAAAGAGAATGCTTTGCAAACTGTCACATAACGAGCAAGTGTGCTATTAGGGAATATTACGGATTTGTGCAGGAGATTTGGAAGTCTGGGAGGAGGGAGAAGGCAGTCTGGTATGCCTCATGGGTATGACCACCCTGCCCCCAACAACGTACAGGCCCTGAATGGTACTCACACTCAGAGGCAGTCATTGCTGGGTTGGCTCAGAGGAGAAAGGGCAATACCCATTGATCAGATGGGCCTGGATTCGGATCCAGCTCTGCTACTTACTAGCGAAGTGTGACTCAGGGCAAGCGGAAGTCATCTAGGCCTCAATGTTCTCATCTGTACAGTGGGGAGGAGGAATCATGATGCCTGACAGTGAGGACTCAATGAGCAAATATGTTTCACAGGCCACTCGAAGTGCCTGACACAGAGTAGGGCACTCAAACGTTTACTGATTAGTAGACACACCATCACTGTCAGTGCTTTTCTCCCCCAAGTAGTCCCATACACCTGGCTCCTCTGAGTCCCCATGGTGGAGGAGGCATGCAGGTGTGAGCAGCCGAGGCTCAGGATTCTAGGGCAGGAGGGGACAGGGCAAGCGTTCACCCATGCCCCTCAGGTGAACCTTTCCTCGCGCGTGGGGTAGTTGGTCCCTTCCCAGGTCTCCCACAGAACCCCCTTCCCAACTGATCACACTAGGGGGAAACTGATTGTGGGTCTGTCTTTACACCTAATAGGTGAATTTCTTCAGGGCCAGGACTGTGGTTCACCCATCTCTGTGTCCACAGGCCCTGGTGCCAACAGATATTTGGTCATACGAAAGGATGAGAGATAACTATGCTAGAAATCCTATTTGCTCCTAAATCAGTAACCAAGCCTCCTACCTCACCAAGGCGGGCAGAGGCTGGCTCCTCACTCTAGCTTCAGACTCAACTATGGGTACTTACTCTTTATTTCATGTAATCTGGATAACTGGGAGAGGTATGTGCCCTAATGGTGCCCATTTTACAGATGAGAGAGCTGTGGCTCAGAGAGGGTAACTAATTTGTCCAAGACACAGCCAGTGAGGAGAGGAGCAGAACGGAACCCAGGTCTTCCTGAACCCAGCTCTGCCTGACTGCAAGTCCCTGCCCCTGCCCCTGCCCCTGCCCCTGCCTGCTCCCAGAGGCTGCTTCACGGAACCGCCCGCCACCAACACATCACGAGGGTATCCAGCTGGGGAAGGGTCAAAGTATCCTACCAACCAGAGAAAAGGCGGGCGAGGCCGGGTCCTCAGTCCAAATTCGCTCAGCGCTGAGAAACCGAGGGGACGCCGAGGAGGGTCCCCGACCTAACCCCAGAAGGTAAAGTCCGAGGGAAACTGACGAGGGGGGTCCAAGACCCCGCCGGCCCAGCAATGTTCTCGCCCCTTCTTGAGCTCGGACCAGAGGGACTCAGGGGGAAACCGGATCCACCCGGGAGGGGCGGGGCCGCGCTCTGGCGGGGCGGGCCCAGAGAGGCGCATCAGCGCCCCATTGGCCAGCCCTCGCCTCCCTCGGCCACGTCACCGAGCCGGCGAGACCAGGCCGACCCAGACCCCCTCGGTGCGCAGGGGCACCCGCAGCCGGGCCAAGGGGGCCTGGGGCCCAGACTGCCGGCGTCCCGGACATCTTCGGACCCTCACCCGTGTCACAGTCCCATCCTCCCACCGCCCTCACCCCCAAAGTGCTTTTCTTTTTTCCTGACAGACTCACAGGAACACTCAGGGCGGTTGCGCAGCCCTCTGTCCATCACCGTCACCCTCACCCCCTCGGTGTCGGCCCCCACCCCGGGCCCTCAATATCCAACCACCTGGGGCTGGAGGGTGGGTCCGACTGTCCTGGACTGAATCCCGACACCTCCCCTCCTGTTGTGAGACCATGGTCAGATCACTTCATCTCTCAATTTTCTTACCCAAAAAATGTGTATTGCGACATATCCCTACAATCACGTTCTGAGGAATAAACTGATTAAACTTGCTATAAACAGAGATCGTCTCCCACCTCGTCATTGTAAGGATGGGAAAACTCAAGTCCAGGGGCCAGAATAATTGTTCATACTAGTTAATATCAGTTAATTGATTAATCTAGTCAATGTTCTTCTTAGCTACCATCCACTGAGCAGTAGCTGTCAGGTACTGTGGTGGACACTTACATCATCTCACTGGTTCCTCCAATAAGCCTATAGTGTGGATAATTTCTTGTGTCCATTTCACATATGCGGAAACTGGGGCTCAGAGGAGTTAAGTGACTTGCCCAGGACCACAAAATAAGTAAGAGGAGGAGCTGAAGATTTGAGAAGTAGTGGCCCATGGCTCTGCCACAAGTTCGAGTCATGCAGAAGCCTGAGACTCCCCAAACCGGGGTTCTTATCGTCTTTGGGGTGATGGACAGACTCTTCAGAAATCTGATGAAAACTGTGGATCTTCTCTGTCAAGAAGGCACCCTTATATACATGTGCAATTCTGCTCAGTTTCAGAGGTGCCTGTGTACTTCCTCCAGCTCCCTGTGGGCAGACCCGGGAGAGGACCCCTGGCCCACCCAAGGGATCTGCCCACATCCCCCACCACCACCAAACCTTGCTTCTGGGAAGAAGTCTGAGAAACAACAAAGAGACAGAAGAAAAATCTACAGAGACAGAAAGAGAGAAACTAGGGAGAGAAAGTGAGGAGCAAGAAGCAGCAGGAGCAAATGGCTAAGAGCAGTTGCTTTGGACAGCATCCTGGGATAAGGGGCCAAGGGGTGGGGGGGCCTCTGGATTTATCTGAAAAGCTTGAACCTTTTACAACATGAACATATTTGAGTGTCACCTGAATAATAAATAGCAACTAAGAATCGTTTACAAGAAAGAAAATAGACTGAGTGTGAAGACAAAGAGGACCAAGGGATACACATACACAAAACAGAAAAATTGAGGGACAAAAATTGAAGGACAAGATGTAAAGTTAGAAAAAAAGACTGAAATACAGCAAGAGACAGACCGAAGACATGGACAACGGAGAAAGAGAAAAGCAGACATAGGGCGGCAGGTCCTTCCAAGGCCCACCCGCGCAGTGGAGTTCCGTCCCAGGACCTGGCGGCCCAGATGCTCCCACCCCCAGCCCCAGCCCCGGCTGACCTGGAGGACCCGCTTGGTGAGGCCCGTCTTTTGCGCGAGCTGCTTCAAGTCCTTGGCGTCGGGGTTGTGGTTAATGGCAAAGTAAGACTTCATGGTGCGAAGCTGGTGGTGCTTGAAGGAGGTGCGCATGCGCTTCGTCTTCTGGCTGCTGGGGTACGGCTGGTCGCGGTCCAGGTGCTCCGCATCGTTCTCATTGCAGCTCAGCGCTGGGGAGGGTACACAAAGGCGGCAGGTGAGCCTCCTGACCCGCCTCCTCACGCTGCCTAGTCCACACCCGCCCCACGAGCCACGAAACGTTTCTAGTCTCGGAACCACACTGTGTGCTCTGCACCACACTAAGATGGAGATATCGTCCCCATTTTAGAGATTTATAGGGGAATTTGAGGCTCGGAGAGAGCACCCCCTGCCCAGGATCACTCAACTAGGAAATGCTGGATATAAACTCAGCATTTTAGGAGAATCCAAAAACCACTCTGAGCCATCATGTTACAATAATAATAACAGCTACAACTTGTGGATGGCTTATTCGACTCCAGATGATGTGCTAAAGGGCTTTACATGCGTATTTTCATTGAATCTTCAAAACAACCCTATGAGCCAGGAATTATTTCTCCCCTTTTACAGATGTTGAAACTGAGGCTCAGAAAAGGAAATCACTTGATTGCCCACGTAGCAGTGCAGGGACTCCCGGGCCCACGCTTTTCTTGTTTTCCCCTGTAGCCCCTAAGAAGTGGTTGTCTCCGGTCTCCCCCACAGTGTCTGAGGCAGGCACCTGGAAGGCGCTGACTGACATCTCTCCACTCACTTTCACTTCACCCACATCAGTTCCCACACCCAAAAGTACTGCACGACCCCTGGGCTGCCAGCACTGGGCTGAAGGTCGGAAATTGTATTTTGCAGTTTTATCCTCACCACTGCCCTGTGAGGCAGTTGTGGGAGGTTAAGCAATCTTCAGAAATCTCACAGAGTGGCAGAGTTCTAACCGGAGAGGGAAGGAAGTGGGAGGAAGAAATTAACATGTATTCAACACCTAGGGTATACTTTGGCTTTACATACATCATGCGGCCTTCACTACTGCTCAAGAGGTGGCTACTGCTATTCGCTCCATTTGAGAGATGAGGAAACTGACGCTGGGGGAAAGGAAGCCATGCACACATGAGCGCGGCTGAGACTAGATTCTACACTGCGGTCCTTGCCTTCTTTCCACCACACTGCAAAGGCAGCCAAAGATGAAGCATGACGCTTTGGGGAGCCCGTCCCCATCCAGAAGGGGCCCAGCTGGGGCTTGGCTGCTAATGCCTGGAAGGCACAGTTGGTGGGGGACTGGGGTGGAAACCTCGGGCTTTAGAAAGTTGCTTGGCAACCTAGTGGCTGATCAGGACATGGAGGACCCCTTTCCAAGATACCCTCATCACATCCGGAGCCATCTCACACCTAAGGTCTTACTTTGGGAAAAGCCTCACAGGAGATTAATTCAGTCCCCCTAAAGTGGGCAACTGGGAGTATCTCATGCCCCATCACATGCCCCTTATAGAGCTGCCAGATTAAGCAAATAAAGATACAGGTTGTCCAGTTAAATTTGAATTTCAGATAAAGAATGAACATTTTTTTAGTATAAGTATGTCTCAAATATTGCAGGGGACATACTACTAAAAATTTGTTGTTTACTTAAATTTTAAATATTGTATGGTATACGCTTATAACTAAGTAATTATTCGTTGTTTATCTAAAATTCAAACACTGCATGGGCTACACTTATAGTAAAAATTTATTTGTTGTTTACTTCAAATTCAAATTTAACTGGGCGTCCTGCATTTTATCTGGCAACACTACCTCAGAAGTGTCCCTGCTCTCCTAGTGACCTACTCCTCCCCCTGCCCAGGTGGGGAGTAGCCCCTTGCAGAAAGAATCTGCAAGATGCATGTCCTGTCCCCAACCTTGGAGCTGTCAGCAGGTGGCTACCCTTCCTGAGGACCCCTTCCCACAAGCACTCAGGCACCCAACTTCCCCACCCAGGCTGTACTCCCACTGAGAGTGCCCGGGGTGAAGAACGGGGTCCAGCAATTTAAAGGGGATCAGAGAATGAGTCCAAACAGGATCCATGGAAACTGCCCTGCCCCTGCTGCCAGAGCGACCTTTTTCTTGCCCCCAGTCCCCAGCTCCCCGGGGGGTGGGGCAGCCCTCCCCACAGGGGATCTCTGGGCCCATCCCTCCGCCCAGCCCCAGCCTGGGCCTTGCTGTTGTTAATGAGCTCCGTGGGGACCCCGGCGCCCCGTGCACCCAAGGGGTGTGCCCTGAGTGTGGCCTAGATGGGGGGAGGTGGTTCGGGGGAGAGAGACAGCAAGGGCAGAGAAAGGAGAGAAAGAGGCAGAGGTGGAAAGACAGAATGAAGAGAAAGAAAAGGCGAGGGGGTAGGGAGGAAAGATGGACAGAGCCAGGAAAAAAGAGAGGAGAGATAGAGGAAAAGAAAGCAGTGGAGGTGGGGAAAACTGGAGCGAGACAGCTACAAAGACAGAAAGAAATCAGGAGAGGCACAGAGAGAGCCTGAGGGGACAGCGAGGCCGGGAAATAGGGGAGATGTGTGGTGGAGGGTCCAGGTTGCGGAATGAACCCCGGGTCTCAAGGAGACCAGGTCCCTGTGGGGAGGCCTTTTCCTAAGCCATTACTGGCTGGGTAGTGGGAAAAAGGGGAAAAAGGGAAAAAGAGGAGAGGGCAATAAAGGACTGAGGTAGAGAGGCCGAAGCGGCCAGCAGCCGGGCAGGGCTGCGCTGGGGGAGCGAGGGCTGCAGGGAAGCGGCAGTTGGGCTCAGATTCGGCCAGTGCCCCAGGCCCCCTCAATCCCGCCCCCAGCTCTGGGGCCAGAGTGAGATTCCCCGGGATCGGATCCGGGGAGGAGCGAGGGGCTGAGGGGAGGGGGAAGACCAGGCTTTCTCTCTCTCTCTCTTTTTTTTCCTTTTCCTCTCAATTAGGCCGATTCAATGGAGCTAAAGAGCTCGTAAAATCATGAATAATTTACTCGTGATCTGTTATTAACCCATCGGGTTTCGAGCTCTTGTCGCTGGGACTGAACCTGTAATCAAATCTGACTTCGCCTCATTTTACTAAAGACGAGATTGTAGGTTCAATTGTCTAAATAATGGATTGGAATCAAATCAGTAATTACGCCGCCAGGCACACACACACAAAAAGCTGGGGCTGGGGGAGGCCGGGGGTCCCCGGTCTGCGGGGGACTCCCGCGGCCGTGGCGCGCAAACCCCGGCGCAAAGTGCGCGGCCCAGGCCCCTCGCCGGCTCCGGCCACCTGGTCCGCCGGCGGGCAGCCCCGCTCGGGGCTCGGGGGAGGTTTCAGTTCCGCCTCCGGGACCCGGGCTGCGCTCTCGGACCAGAGGGGCAGCCAGACCAGGGCCGCCTCGGCCCCCGCCCCGGAAGGACTTTCCGACCCTGCGGTGCTCTGGCTGCCCTTCCCTGAGCAGAGGGCCGGGCGCACCGACGGCGCCGCCTCCCCACTCTGCCCGAGCTCACCGCCCTGTAATAAGGTGCCGCTGCTCCTCCACCAGACTGTCCCCCAGAGCGAGGGGCTTTGCTGGGCGTCGGTGTGGCTGGGTCCCTGGGTGTAGGACACTCACACGAACAAGCTCGGAGCTGGTGTCCTCACAGTCAGAAACACGCATACAAACGCACACAGACACCTCCCCGTACACACCACCCGCAGTCGCACCCTGCATGGTCCCCTCTTTCCAGTCCCGGCCGCCCCATGCCCCACAATGCGGCCATTTCTCTCCTGCCGATGCCGGGAGGGGAAGATTGAGGACAGGAGCCAGACCCGGGGAGGCCCGGCGCAGTCAGGGAGGCTCCCCCTTTTCACAGCCTGGTCCCGGGAGCCCCGAATAAGCGAGCCGCACAGCCACCGCCGGCGCGCCGTGCGCGGTTTCTACGAGTACAGGAAGCCCAAAACGAGGCCAGAGACGCGCGCACCCGGAGGGAGGAGAGATGGGAACAGAGGAGCGAGGAGACACACGCAGACAGAGAAACACAGAGAAAGGGGACCGAGAGAGCTGAAAGAAAAAAAAAAAAAAAAGAAAGAAAGAAAAAGAAAGAGAGAGGTGAAGGAGAAACGGAGGAGATGGCATGCCATGAGTGGGAATGTCTGTAGAGGTGCCAGCTCGCCCGAAACTCAGTCACATCTCCTCGCTCAGTGTGGCGCGGCCTCACCAGGGAAGGCGGTGGAGCAGCAAAAAGCACAAGTAAACCTCTGTATCTTCTACCCTGCCATTCCAAACCCGGTGGCGAACCTGTATGCCCGGGAAAACATAACCCTGCTCCCCACCCACTATGCGCCCTGTGGCAGAGCCCGCCTGCTGCTTCCTACTGGGGGCTGACCCCACTTCATAAATAGACGTGGCTTTGTTTGGGGGTACCTGGTCTGGACTCGCTTTAGTCTATTTTCAGGATGGTGGGAGATGAGGGATGGAAGTTTTGGAGAGAGAGCAACATCTCCGGTAGAGGCTTCAACAAATCTTAAATCCACCACCGCGGACCTGCCTGCAGCCATTTCACCATTGACCGACTGGGGGCTGCATTTTCCTGCCGGCTCTGCACACAGACACACATGCCCCCATGACCTTCCAACAAGCAACTTCGCTGGAGCGAACAGGGGACCCTCACCCGCCCCCCATTTTCCTTCCCAGACAGCTCAGACTTTTAAAGATCAAAATAACCCTGAATTCTTCCCCATGGCCGCGCTCTCCGCAAAGTCCTGGGTTTGTTTTGTTTTGTTTCCATTTGTGCATGAGACTAAGGGGAAAAGGAGAAAGAAAACAAAATCTCCGAATCCGATTCGGTCGCAAACGAAAGAAAGAAAATAATTGCAATAAACTCTATCTAGTTTAGAAGCCCGGGGAGTCATAAACCTTTCCCGGGCCGTGCAGACTTTGGGCAGATGTTGACGGTTCCGTTTGCCCGGCCTCAGAACCTCCGCAGCTGTCCTGAGCGGGGAGGGGGGCAGGAGGGGGCAGAGCCTCTCCCAGAACGGCCCGGGGTTCAAAGACGCCGGAAATGCGAAACGAGCCCTCCACCCTACCCGGCGCGAGGCCAGGCCTACTCCGGTCTCATCCCCGCGCGCCGGCTTCCGAGGGTCGTGGCTCTCATCCCCGCGCCCCGCTGGCGCCCGGAACTCGGAGGAAGGAGGAAAACCGAGATCTGGAGGAGCGGGAGGATCGCTCCAGGCACAACGACCTGCCCTTGCTCAAAAGGCTCCTGGACCCAAGTTTTTCGAGCTTGCCGCCCTCAGGACATTTCACATGACCGGGCCGCACACCAGGCCGAGCTCTGTGCCCCCGGCCACCACCCGTCCTTTCTCTTGGGACCCTCGTCGCCCTGCCTCGCTGATCCATGTCCCCAGCTCCCCGCCCTCAGCCGCGCAAGCCAGAGACTGTCTGGTGTCGGCTCTGCCTTGCTTTCTCTATCCTTCCACTTTCTGCCCAGCAAAGGGGGGGGGGGGTAGGCCCAAATCAAAAAGCTGCCTCTAAAAAATGTCTCAGCAACGAGGCCCTGCACCAGGGCTGCAAGACCCTCTCCTCCCGCTACAGCCGAGGGTGCAAGGGCTGGAGCCCAGGGGGCCAAGGTCCCTTCTCCTGGGTAGTCTGGTGCTTCGGGCCTGGGGAAGCTAAGGGCTAGAGTACTCAGAGTGATATATATGTATATATACATCAATCACACTGAGATTCACTCCTGCTAGCGGCCTTCCACACCGCGCACTTTCCCCCAACCCGACAGGGGCGCTCGGTTTGCCTCGCACTCACCAGCGTTGTAGGCCGCCAGATCCGCCCCGGGGCCGGGGCTCTTGCGCTTCCTCGGCCGCCCCTTCTGCACCGTGCCCACGCCATTGTAGTAGGGAAGACCCAGCGGGTTGGCCCCGGCTGCGCCCAACCCCGCGCTCTTAGCCGCGGCCGCTGCAGCTGCCGCTGCCGCCACGTCGGCGTGGTTGAAGTGCGCGGGGTACTCGCCCTGCAGCAGCGCCTCGAAGTGCAAGCGGCAGTAGACCAGGCTGTCCTTCATGCCGAAGTGGTCACCCGTGGTCAGCATCTTGTTACACGTGGTGCACGTGAAGCAGTTGAGGTGATAAACCAAGTCCCGAGCGCGCATCACCATCTCCGAGGCCGAGATACCCAGGTGGCAGCGGGCGCAGCGCTGCACAGAGAACCGCCTGTAGGGACCATCGAGGGAGGGACTGTGGGGACACACGGTTGGGTACCCCCCCATATCCCTCCTCCAGGTGCCACTGCTGCCAGTGGGGGAAATTCCCTCCTCAAGACTGGCAACAGGGTCTTAACTTGGAGGATGGGGGAAAGGGAACTAGATTTTTGGCCCAGGTCTGGTTCTACCCTGAAATACAGTTTCCCTTAACCATTTTCACGCCTCCAAAGCTTCTGTTTTACCCAGTGCCCGAGCAAGCCCTGGGAAAGCATTTGCCTGGGAGTGGGTGAGAAAAGCCCCACTTACCCCTTCCTCAACGCTTACCCCTGCCCTCCACACCAGCACCTGAGAATCCTACAGACCTTTGTAATTTGGAAGAAACACAGAGAGGAGGGAGAGAGGGAGGAAGGGAGAGAGGGAGGAAGGGGGAGAGAAAGAGAGAGAGAGAAATATAAACAGACCCTAACCCTAAACCCAGAGAGAAGAAACAAGGTAAATTTGGAGCTTGTTAGTGATTCCAGTTCTTTACTCCTGGCCAGCTTTCACTCACATCTCCACGAAAGACCTGGAAATTCACCCGATCCTATCCCCCAGCTCTTCCTCCAACTTTGTTTCACACCAGCCCAGGGTGCCTGCTTCTGTTCCCTCTGGTTGACTCAAGAACCTTCAAAGGGAGAGGGGTTCAAGGACCCTCAACCCAAGCGTATTTATTGTCTCAGCTCAGAAGAGGGCAGCTTCTGCTTTTCTCTGGGTTCCTACACTTCATAGACTTTTCCAACAGTTCCCCCAAATTGCTGTTTAAAAAGGTTGTCACCCAATTCATGCTGTCTTGGAGAAGGGGCGACCTAAGTAGGGAACCCTCCCTTAGGACTGGAGAGAAAGACGACAGGCAAGACTGTGTCTGAGATGGGGCGTCCTGAGGGGCAGTGGGTCCCGAGGTGGGGGCTACCTGTAGTAGTCTTCCTTGCAGTAGATGCTTCCATCCTTGCTGAAACAGGTGAGCTCCGACTCCAGGTTGAGTTTGCACTCGCAGCACTTGAGGCAGCGCATGTGCCACTGCTTGTCGACCGCCAGCAGGTAGTAGCGGTCCGAGATCTTGCCCCCGCAGCCGGCGCACAGCGCGGCGCGGTCACTGCTGATGGACGGCATGCTCTGCGGAGGGAGGGAGGCGGAAGACGGCAGCGCCTGCGTCAGCCTGCGACCCCGCCGCCGCGAGGAAACCGGCACCCGCGGCTCCCTCCGTGGCTCTGGCTAGCCCTAAACGCGGAGGGAGCCGCCAGGGCGTGCGGCGCGCTTCCTCCAACCCCCCCCCCCCCCAACACACACACACAAGGCCCAAATCCAGGAGGCTCAGAACCCAGGCCCGCCCACGCAGCCCCAGCCGGCCACAGGCCCAGGCCCCGCTGCTGGCCTAGAGAGCTCTCCCTTCTTACTTCTCCTCCTTCCTGTCCCCTCTGCCCTTTTCCCAGAAAGACTTGGGCTGTGTTTGGGGACTGGGGCAGCGGTGGGTACTCAGTCAAACCCCTCAAAACTCCCCGCAAACTGTTTCTTAAAGGAGCCACTCGCCTAGGCCCCAGGAAAAGGGATAAAATGACCATTAAAAGTCACCCTTTACACAGACTCCTCTCCGGAGACGCAGTGGAGTTCCTGGCCCCCAGCCTCAGGGATCTCTGGATCCTTAAGCCAAAGGTTCAGGCCAGGGCAGATCACAGCAACCTCTACCCCTCCACCACCTCCGCCACACCGCCAGCAGCCCTCTTGGGTCCTGAGAGATGGTGAGTAGGGTGCAGAGGCACCCTCAACGTCTCTGTTGCAGGATAGGCCGGATCCACATCCTCTTCTAACCAAACTGACAGGCTGAGAGGGTTTAACCAGGGAAGAAGAGCTCAGAAGCCGGAGGCACTGGGGCTGCTGTTCTTGATTTAGGAGAGGACAAGCTTCACCCGTGCTCCCCACCTCCTCGGCCGCTAAAGGTCACTTCTGGGCCCGGCATGGATAGCGTCTGCTCATCTGGCTCCTGGGGAGGTCTGAGGCGAGGTACTGGCTCTTTGGGTCTGGGCCTCTGGAGCCAGGTATGGAGATCGGAAAGGACTCTCCTTTTGCCAGAGCCAGGCCGGGGCCTGAACTGCGAGCCCTGGCTTGGCCAAGTCCGGCCGGCCAGGAGGCCGGGGCCCGATCAACGAAAAGCGCTGGCCCAGAAGACTTCGACCTCTGAAATTGCGCTAGGGAGGGAACCCCGATTGCCAAGAGGCGGGGAGCGGCCCAAGCCCGCTGGAGCCCCAGTGCTCCCGGTTGGTTCGCCCTACCGGGCGCTGCAGGCGGCGCCGCCAGCAGCCAGAGCCGAGTGGTGGAGGAGAGCGCGGAGCTGGCGACCAAAGGGCCCGCGAAGTGAGAAGAGAGCCATCCTGGCCGCGGGTGGAACTTCGCTCCCATTTCAGGAGAAATGCTCTCTTCCACCCTTGGGGTCTGAAATTTCGGTTTCAACCTTGTTTCCCTCCTCCGCCACAGCAGCCGGGTTTTCCCCGAACCAGGAGCTATGGGGCCTTGCATCCTGTCCGCGGATCCCCCGCGCCCAGTCCCGTGAGGCACGAAGGACGCTTCCCAAAGTGCCCCCAAACTTCGGACAGCAGAGGCGCAGACCGACCCGGCCCTATCCCAGCTTTCGGCTCTCGACCCCGCAGCCGTGCGCCTACCGTCTCCGTGTCGCCGCGGTCGATGGCGGAGCTGATGGCCGGAGCCTCGCTCTTGGCCCTGCGGTCCATCTCGTCGATGACCCCGTGCACCTCGGGGCCCGACAGACTGTGGAACAGCATCGCGGCGGGACCGGCGGGGCCGGGGGCGCGGCTCCTTCGCGGAAGGGCTTGCCCCCCGCCTCAGCTGCCTGGCGCTCCCGGCGCTAACGGGCCCGGTGCATCGCCACCGCGGCCCCGGCCCCGCCCGAGCTCGGCTGCGCCCCCAGGCCGGGATCCGGGCCGCAGGCGCCCGCGGGCCAGGACGCCTCCCGCCGAGGCGCGGGGGCAGCTACATCGCGGGGCGCCTGGGCGGCGGCGCCAAAGCCAGGGTCACAAGGGCACGGGGCGGGGGTGGGGGTGGGAGGGGGCGGGAGACGAGGGCAGAGGTCGGCGCCCGCCGCGGGCGCTTTCACGCCGCGGGCATCGCCTGCCCGGCTTCGGCGCCCCGGGCGCAAAGCAGGAGCGCAAACTCTGCCCGGGGCGGCGACGGCTGCGGTCGGGGCTCACTCGGGAGCGGCTAGGTGTCCACGGCGGCCCAGCTGCCTAGACCTCTCCCCTCCCTGGGGTGCTTCCCCAGCCCAACGCGACCCGCTTAGGCGCTGGGTCGGCGACTGGAGTAGGGGGTTTCTCCGAAGCCAGCGAGCCGAGCCGAGCCACCGGGAGAATTGAAGAGGAGGAGGAGGAAGAGGAGGAGGAGGAGGTGGAGGAGGAGAAGGAGGAGGAGGTGGAGGAGGAGGAGAAAAAGGAGGAGGAGCAGAGTGGGAGGAGGAGCCGCCGGCCGCGGGCCCAGCCGCGCGCAATGCTCTCCAAGAGCGCGCCGAGCCCAGCCCCGGCTCTGCAGTCCGCGCCAGCCAAGCGTCCGCGCCTTTTCTACAGCCGCGCCTGACATCACGTCCTGCCGCCGCGCCATTGGCCGCCCGGCACCCCAGGCCCTGGCAGCGCGTGCTCCGGGAAGGCGGGAGACCCGAGAGGGAGGGGAGAAGCAAGAGGAGGAGAGGAGCGACGAGATGGTGGGAGCTGGTGGGCGAGGCTGGAGGGAGGGGGCGGGAGGAAGGGAGGGAGGCAGGAGGGAGAGCGCGGGGTTTGGAGTTTTTAAGCCACGAACAGTTTCCTGCGATTTCTTCGGGAAGGAAAATTAAACCCTCTCTCCGCGCCGTCTCCATCCTAAGAAGGCGCAGCCAGAGGATGCTTGAGGTCTCACTCTGGTCTGCCCTCGGCCGGGAGCCGCCGCCTCGGGCACCGGCTTGGGAGGCAGGCCTGGGGCAGAGCTGCGGGAGCCTGTGGCTGCTTCCCGCCGAGCTCGGCCTTTGGCCCAGGCTCCGCGCGCCGCTGAGGGCGTCAGCGCAGGCCTCCTGGGGACCCGGCTGAGCCAGAGAAGCCAGAGGGACGGGAGCTGTGACTCCCCCGGGAGGGGGGCCAACCAGCAAATCCTCGCTCCAAGCGAGCTAGGGCCCAATGTATGGCCCAGCGTGTAGCTCCTTCTCGCTCTTCCCGATCTCTCTCCAGTCTAGAAGAGTGGGTGCCAGCATGGCTTTAGGAACTAGGAAAGGCATGGGTTTGAATCCAGGTTCTGCCATTTACCTGCAATGTAACCTTAGTCAAGTGACTTAACTTGCCTTAGCCTGTTTCTAATCTTTTCAGTGGGGGACAAGAAGGCCCCCTCAACATGCATGTGATGAAGGAAAGAGATCATGGATGTAAAATGCCTGGACCATGGTAGCCACTAAGGAAGTTCCTTTATCACTCCCTCTTCTTCCTCTCCATCTCCTCCTATTAAAAACTTTCCCACTCCGAGATACATTTAGCATCAGCTAGGTTCTTAAAGACCACAGGCCCATTCTCTGCCCGCTGGATGCATCATGCTAAAGACCCAGCTGTTGACGGGCATCCCTTCTGCAGCCTGGCTGCACCACTTCTCCAAAGACCAACAACCTGGCCTGCCTGGTAAATCTCAACTGCCACCCCCAGCCCCCAGACTTCAGGCTCAACCGAGAGTCTCTTGGGGACTCGAGGGTAATACCCAGGTGTGTGGTAAAGCCCAATTTAGGAAATAAAAAGTGATTGTAGAGAAAATCCGAATGAGCAAGTCAGTTACAGAGTCCCATCCGGGGGTCACCTTTGGAGGTGGGTCAGTCTGAAGTGACTTGCTGGTTAGGAGGAGGTAAGGGCTTAGCCAGGATCTATGCAGTTTATCTCACAGGGCACAGAGTCGAGGCAGCGCAAAATCATACTTTCCACATTCCGTACATAACTTTCAGAAATAAATATATGTGTGCTTGTAATGCCCAAGCACATGCACTCGTGTTAATGTGTGCAAGCACACATGTTCATCGCTGTTGGCAAAAACATGGCCAGCAGGAATGTAGAGCTAGGGTTTACACATGCACATCAAGTATGTGTCCAGTGCCAGGCAGGAGGATGCATCTGTAAAGGGTAAATTGCACGTTATACGTACAATTGCATCCTTAGGCAATTCCACCTAAATCTCTGAGTGCGCGTCTAGGATGCCATGTTTTGCGTATTTGCAAAAACTCTTGAAGTTACAAGTACGTGTGTACACGCTGCACATCACAGATGCCCCAACGCAAGGGAAGGACCATAAACCCAAAGACGCGCGTGCGCGTGTGTTCACACAGACGTGTGCTTTGGCGTCTGCACACGGCCCGCGCCCAGGCACTCGGACGCCTACACGTATACACAGGCGAGTTTTACTGACGCATCTGGGGCACTTTCTTTCAAAGAAAGTAGAGAATGAAAACCTAATCTGAGAGTCACCGGGGTTCATCTGGAGGTCGCCCAAGGGGTAAAAAAAAAAAAACAATGTAAAAACGCTGGAGTGTCTGTCCTTGGTGCAGCTCCGCGCCCGGGCTGGATGGATACAATACGTTTTCGAGAACTCGAGGGGCTGTCGTAGGAGCTGGGGGGCGGGGGGAGGAGTACTCAGTAACTTGCCGCGGGCTTCCCAAGAAACATGGAAACACACCCTGCGGCTCTTCGCTCCCGCATACATGTAAGCACACGATTTTGTCGCCACCTCTCTGACCAGCAGCGCGCACCATCGCTGACCGGCCCCCAAATCCCTGGCAGTCAAGATTCCCGCCGGGTGCGTCCGCCTGTTTACCCCTCGGTGGCAGGCTGCGACGCACTCGGGTCCGCAAGAGGCTCAAATGCGTCTCCTGCCGCCAAGCGGGATCTGGGTGCCCCGGGCCAGGGTTCAGAGGCCGACAACTTTGCTAATCTCCCCCAGCGGCGGGGGGACGTCTCACAGCCTCTGAGCCCTGTCCGCGGAGACTAAACACGGAGAGGAACAGGCTGTAAACATACATCCTGACACGTGAGTGACATTTACACGGTGCGAGAAGCCGCAGCCGAGGGGAAGGCAGGGGGTGGGGGGGAGCAGGCACGCGCAGGTAAATGGAACGTTCGGAGGCGCCGGAAACACCGGCCCCTCGACGCCCCTCCCCCAGATAGGGGAAAATAATCCTCAAGCCCCTTGAACCTGCCTTTTGTGGGAGGTGACAGGTGAACGGAATTCAGGTCTGGCTACTCTCGCCGCTGCTTACCTCCCCACCATCTGCTTCCTCGCAGACAAGCAGACCCGGCGCATAATGAGGTAGCAGCCTCCAGCCGGCCACCGTGACTAACTCAGAACAAAAGCGCTCCCTCCACGCCTCTTCCAACAAAGGGGCCACCAGCCCCGGCGCTCCTCGAAGGCTGCGGGGCTCCCGGCTGCCGGCTGCGGAGCTGCCGCGCGCAAACTTCCCGGGGCTCCCGGGACTGCCGGCGCCACGGAGCCGGGGCCGCGGAGGGAGGAAGCACATGCCGCCCAGAGAAAGTGAGGCCGGGCCGGGCGGGGGTAAAGGGGGCGGGAGCCGGGGAGCCGCGGAAGGAGCGCGATTGATCAGTGCGCTGTTCCCGGCGCTCTGTCCCGTTATTAGAGGCGGCCAAAGCAGGGCCACGCAATAACCTCCGAATCGCCAACTAATTGACGCTGCAGGCAACTACTTCATTGTGCGCGCTGGTTTTATGTCTTCATAGCCGGTGATTGACAAGGTGTAATTAGTCATCTCACTCGGTGATAAACATGGGCACCCTCCTCCCGCGGCATCAGGCCGTGTGTACCAGCAGAGGAAGCGATAGTTGACGCTGATATACCATTAAATCAAAATGAAGACGTTCAGAAGTGTGTGTTTGCTGTGACGCTCTGATGGTTTATTTCTCAAATACGGCACCAACAGATTTACTTGATTTGCAAGTTAACTACAACATTAACTGGTTTTATTTATTTTGCCTCTTCCTTCTTCTTCCTAGGCAGGGATGTTGCTCTTGGAGAATGTGAAGACAGTTTGCTTCTTGACAAGCGAGCGAGCGGGCGCCCAGATTTTTGCAGCCCCTCCGAGTCTCCCCCGAGGGAAGGCAGGCAGAGAAAACGCCGGATTTGGGAGCCACCAGGAAAGGATTCCGCGCAGGGGGAGCCGCCCTCCTTGGCCCCAGACTAGCCTGCCTGGGGCCCCGCTTTGGGCACTGCCAATGGGTGCTGGGGACTGGGGTCTGGGGAAGCCTCTTGGATAATAACTGCAAAGAAGAAAGAGGCAAAAACGTTTCTTCTCTGCCTTGAAGCAAACAGGACTGTGTTCTGAAAGCTGTTGGCTGCACTCACGGGGCCAGTTGCCTGCTTCTGTTCCCTAAGTGTGATGTCTCCTGTTCTTTGGGTTGCACCATTCAGCAAATTATGCTCACTGAAGTGGGTCTTGCTTAGGGAAGTGTGTGTGTGTGTCTGTGTGTGTGTCTGTGTCCCTCTACAGTGAGGCTGCTATTAGAAGTTCTGGTTACTCATTCCAGAAACCTGGAGGTTTAAATTTTAAAAAGGGAGGGAGCATTGCTGGTTGGGCTCTCTGGGATTGCTATGGTCTGTCTTGACCCTAATTCTGCTTAGAGAATGGCAAGGACTAAACAAAGCCACCAACATCTGAAAGTCCAATTCCAGGGTATCATACATGCCCCAGCACCCCCCAGTGGGGTATGCTTCCTGCATTTCCCCCATCTCCCTAACCTCTGTCTCTTGTTTCTATAAGCAGAGGAATGGCGAATCCTTGCCACTGCACAGGAATGTGGGGTTGTAGACATCTCCAAGAAAAGATGGGGCAAAGCTGAGTCACAGGGATGGCAGAAAAGCTCCATATTTTCAACAAGAACCCCCCCCCCTTCCCAGGCCTGTGGGCCTCGTTCAGCAAAAGGGGTGTGTTTTATATTGATGTGAGAGGCTGTCAGTCAGGGTAAATCAGCTCAGGCATGACTCCCTCTTTATGAAATCAGCTCATTGCCTTGGTCACACCTTACAGAAAATCTCCTGGTCACCACTAATGACGATAAAAATTAGTGGAGCCTTAGTTGTTTCGCAGAAGAACCCCATGTCTGTAGATAGATAAGTGGCTTAGCCCATCTCAGGCTGAGAGGAGCCCAGTTCCTCCTCCTCTTCTTCCTACAACGATCTGACAATTTCGAAACCGCCTCTCTGGGCATCAGCAGAGCAGTTTGGGGAACTAACCAGGGCCCTCTCTCTAGGGCCCTGTTAAATGCACTGAACTTAAAATGAAACACGAAGTGTGAATTTCAGGTTTGAACATGATGCATCAGGAACGTGGAGGTTGGCAGCCCTTTTCCTCCCGCCTGCCTTTTGGTAGCAGGTATTAATATTGTATTAAATGTTATGAGAAAGTAAGGGCTGCGGAGTGGAATGTGCTCAAATGCAATTTTGTCAAGGTTTTTATCTGTGATTATGATTCCAGATGTAGAAACTCCCAGAGGAGAGAAACGAGGGGCTGCTGGCGTGTGACATGTGTTTTAAGGTGTTTGGCAGTGTTTCTCAAAGTGGTGACAAAATGTTCAATTTTATTACAGGGAATTGGTAAAATAAATATGAATACTAGGTCAGAGATTGTTCACCTCAGCAAAAGGATTTCTCATTATTGATTAGGGTGGGGAAAGTTTGTATCTGGGTCCTGCTTAAATCACAATTTCAACAATGTAAACCTGTCAGATCAGATTTTTCTTAAAGAACAATTGTAATAAAATACACAATAGCTAATTGCATCTCCCAACCTACTAACTTCCATGCAAATAGGTAAATTGCCCTGGAAGCAAAAAAAAAAAAAAAGGTAAATATTGCAAGAAGATGTAAATTTTTTTTTTTCAGCTGGTATAACTAGCCATTCCTTGAGGGTAATTTCTTTCTAATCTAACCCAGAATACTACCCAGTCCTAGAATGGCCATTTTGCTAATTTTGCTAATTCGGCTGCCTTTTAGGTTGAAGCACAAATAACAACAATACATTTCCTCACACAGGGAACCACACTTTGCTGAAAGGAGAATCAGGAAAATTTTGTATGAAAAAAGCGGGGATGGGGGAGGAAGCAACTGAACTCTTGACTAGCTGACAACTCTTGTATCTACATGCACTTGAGACTGGGAAAATTTCCTACCACAGTCTTTCTTCACTCAAAGGCATCTCTGCCATTCCTCTCTGACAGCAGAACACCCCTAAACTCTATTTCTAAGCAAAGGTTTCCTCATAAACCTTTTATGAGCTTCACATACACTAATCGACACGGGTGCCCAGCCAGCGCTGACTAGACTGGAGGTGGATTTGGTAAACGTTTCCACAGAACAAAAACAGGGGTTTTTGGCTAAAGATGCTGGACTTGGCTCCTCCCTGGGTCCCCAGTCAGAGGATAAGAGACTCTACACATTTGCTGGAAGCATTACTGTACAGATCACCCCATATCTAGCACACCACGGACATCTCTCAGCCCAGTTCAGGAACCCTACGCATATTCAGCCCCAGCCTTTCCTTAATCCAGGCTAAAGAATGTTGATTTTGGCTTCCCGGCCTCTGGCACTATTTTACCATCACAAAACATACCAGGCTCTTAGCACAAACTGCACCTTCCTTCAAAGTAAGAAGGTTCCTCTCCTATGAGGTGATGTGGTACATTTCCCAAGGGAACAGTGAAGTTGCAGGGGAAGGAAAATGCTCAGTGTGGCCGCCATCTCTCACCCTGCCTCTGCCTCAGCCCAACTTTCCACTGGCCGGATTAGCAAACCTCTACTGCAATTTGGGAAGCTGGCATTGTCTCTTTAGGTGGGGAAGGAGTCATTTCCCACATATGCTTCAGCTGAAGCCCAGCCCCTTCCCTACCCCCCATTTTTATTCTTCCATTAATTAAAACAACTAATGTCCCATCAATTATCGTTGCATGAATGAAAATCATTACAGGCCCTTGCAGGTATATGGGAAATTCTGTTTGCTTAAGTATTCACACTTTGATTTCCTATAGCCTCATTTTCTCAGGCATAGAGAAATTCAAACAAAACAAAACAAAACAAAAACAAAATCTCCTGACATTTTGCAATAAAGAAAGAAGACCAGTAGTAATGAGCTTGTGCAATCTCTTGCAAGAAGAAATGTTCAGATGGCCCCATTTTTGAGCTGAATTGTACTATCTGGTAAAGGATTCTAGACAGTTGAGGCAAACACTGATAGGTCATCAGACCCAGGTTTTGAATTTGTGCTCGTGTTGAGTCAGATGAGCTCATCCAAATTTACTTTTAAGCTACCATGTCAGTCCTCAAAAGTAAAAAAGGCAGGGGACAATCAGCTTTACTTGGAATTTCCCAGCTAGTTGGCCATTTCAGCTAGCATCTCCATTTCTGGGGGCTGCCATAATTAGAGCGATCTCTTTTGCATTCACTTCTCTTTGCAAGTACTACATTATTCACTCTTTCCTGTGCTTATTAAACAGTGCCACCTGCACCAAATTCAACAAAGCTCTTCCATCAGTCAGCCCAGCTAAGGATCCCAGACCATATATTATCATTAATTGAAGCTCAATTGAATAGTTGACGATAGAGGTGTGAGTAAAAGCAACCCATTTTCTAGGACCTGTTTATAAAAAAAATTATAAGCAAAAAAAAAATTTATTCCCCAAATTGTCATCTTTTACAAACTCATTTCATTCCCTCTGTACAGTAATTCAAGCAGCAATTAGCACATCTTTTAATTAATGAACTATTCCCTGTATGTCACCAAGGTGCCTCCCCCACCAATGTCCTCCTTCATAACGTACTGGCAAATGCAGTCAATATTTTGCCACCCAAAGCCTTCGAAGCTGACCACCTCGATAGCCCTAATGCTACAAAAAGGATCTGAAGAGCCAGAGGCAAGGCTGGGAAGCAGAGGACAATTTTCAGGAAACTAGCCTTGGATAGTCTGAATCCAGGGCGAGGGAGTGGCAGAAGGAAGGGGACCAGAGACAGAGAAGGAAGGGGCAGAAAATGAACGTAGATAGATACCAGTGGTTAAAGAAAGGCACAGAAAGTTTCTAGCAAAGATGAGACCATCTCTGAGCTCCAGCTATGCTATAACAAACTCTCCATCTAAATGCTGATGATTTACACATTTTTAAGAGCCTCAAACCTCACTGTGCCTTGTTCTTTAAAAAGCTTCCTGCTTTGTTCAAAATACTGCTCATCTTTGGCATTGTCAACAGCTCTGCATTTGGGAGAGATTAATTAAGTGATAGGTCAGACACAATGAGGTGAAAGGGCATGTCCACCCAATCAGGACTGATTCACCCATTCCTAGGTGGATCAACTTTTTTGAGAGACGCCAATTTCAGTTCCATTTCCGGGGGGGATTTATCAGTAGGAATGCCTGAGCTCCCCCAGTGATGAGGCTCTTAGCTGGAAAAAATTTTTCTGCAGATAGAAAAATCTACACTCTGTCTTTTAAAGATGTAAAACCAAAACAGAGCTATAAATTGTCTGTACGCTTAAGTTTCATTGACCCAGGTGAAGTCTGATTTTCTTGAACATGATCTTTCCACAAAACAGCTAATTGGATGATTACAAATAGGACTGCCATGCAACACAATAAAAAAATTAAAAGTTCGCATTTTCTCCTCTCCCTTCCCAACTGTTTCCTATTGCCCCTTCCCTTCAAAGTCCACTTTTAACGTCTAGAAGGCAAAATGAAAGAGACAAGAGAGGAGGAGAGGAGGAGGACAAGGAGAAGGAGGAAGAGGAGGGGGGAATGAATGAATATGAAAGAGAAATAGAGAGGGTTTCTAGGTATCCACTGAATTTTTCCAAACCAATTAGAGGTTATCTTTAAATCTCCATCCCCTACCCCCTGCACACCTTTCTAAATAGATCTTTAGATTAGTGAAAAATTAGTTAATTGGGAAAGACTGTGTGGCCAGGTTCACCCTGTTCCTAACCAGAAGGGTTTTAAGGACCTTAGACCACACTCCCAGAAATGACACCCTCCTCATCTCTTCAGCAGCATGTCAGTGTGGGTCAAAATTGTGGTTGCCAGTGTGTGTGTGTGTCTGTCTGTCTGTCTGAGAGAGAAACAGAAACAGAGACGGAGAGACAGAGAGTGAAGTAAACTCCCAGCCTGTGCATAAGGCTCAATAAAGTGACTGTTTTGGGCAGACCCCAAACAAAACATTTGGGATATTTTTAATCTATTCCTGAACAACCCTGCAAATGAAGTTCACATTTTCCAAGATTTTTTTTTTTTTGGTGGGGGGAGTAAACAATGGTTTGGGTTTGTTTGTAACTAACCAGCCATTTCCCCTTCTCCAAAGAAATGTAGAATGCCAGTTTCTTAACTATCCAATTCTTTAAATCATCTGGGATCTATCTATATTTATAAAACTGGGCAGAAATACTTAACAGCCTGATCAATAGCCATTGACCATCCGTGCACCTCACACCCTAACACGCACAGCTTGATCATGTATATTTGATCATCGAAAAATTCAAAGCATCTTGCAGCAGTGTATCAAGCTTCCCACAAAAGTCTGTCTTTTTTTGTGGTCTCAAAAAGAATGTGAGTTTCTCTCTCCTCTGCCTTCATCTATCTGTCCTTCTATTTATCTACACACACACACACACACACACACACACACACACACACACACACACCTCCCTTCCTGGAGAATTTATTGCTCATATATTTGATGAAGAACAAGGTAATTAACTGCGAGGCTGTACATCTGGGCGGCACTTCATATCCATTGCAATAATAAAACACTTTTTTCCCATTTTAGCAGAAGAAAGGCTAGACCTGCCCACAGATTCAGAGGACCCCAGAGTCTCCGTCTGCAAAGCCTCCTTGTTATAAATCCTGCCTCCCTCTTAAGTGATGGCATGCACAATTGCACCAAGGGGCACTAAGTTTATCTGTGCAAAAGCATCACTGGAAAAGCTTGTTCCTTCTCAGAGCTTCAGCATCAGCTAATGGGGATTTGAAACAGACACAGCTGGCTCCTCCATTCCCAGTCTGCTTGGCAGCAAACGGGGACAAGAGACCAAAGGACTTGTCCTGCTAAGGGCCACAGGTAGAAGAAGTGTATTTGGGGCTCTCAAGGGCTGGTGTCCTGAGCACATGCCACTAAGATCCAGTACCCCAAAAAGGACCTGGCCCTGCAGACTTTTCTGATATTCTGGGGTCAAAATGCTGGTTCTAAGTTTCTCCATAACGTATGCCGGATCTGTCCAAATGGCTCCAAGGGTCTGGCCAGAAGAATACCAGCTGGCAAGGCTGTGCCAAGCCCCCAGCACAGTCTCTCTAACCCCAACCCCGGAGACCACCCCCAATCCCCAGCCAGCAAAACAAATTACCTGCAGAACCTCCCATTTCGGGAGTCCCCTGCTCTGTATTCCGAACCATGCCCAGGACAAATTTCTCAGGGGCCCTTCCTTCTAAAAGCAGCAGCATCTGGGCTCAGCCTCCCTCCTTTATATGGGGGGGGGGGAGACTTCATATGATAATACGTGTAATATGATATGGAATGACAGAATGCATGACAGTTGCCCATAATACGGAGAAGTCAGTCAAAGGACAGAGGGGACATTTGGATAATTACCATCCATTGGCTAGTCAATCACGCGAACAGAGAGAAACTGCACAAAACCCACAATGGAGTTGGGAAACAAAAGAGACCCGAGCCAGACTCAGGATTAACCAGTCTAAAGCGATCTAAATGCTTTTGTATCTGAAGAACCGAGGCTCCTGGGTTGCCCCCCCTTCCCAATCCCAGGGAACTAATTGCGGGGATCAGAGTTAAAGCTCTCTGCCTCCTTTTCCCTTTCTCTTTGTAGACTGCTCACCACGCAGAAAAAAAAAATGATTTCTCTCTCTGTGTTCATTAAACTATCTTAAAGTTAAAAGGATGGGGGAGGGGGGCTAGATGTGGCCCCTCAGCCCAGAAGCTGGGATTCTTCAGCCTTGGAAGAGGCTGGGACAGTCTCAGTCAGCCTCAATTCTTTGTTTCCGGGTAGTCTTGCCTCTGGAAACAAATGCCCAGTCCACCTGGGCAGCTGCCCTTTGCCTGGAGGCTAACGTGGATGGCTGATATCCTGCTTTGGGTGAGGAGTCCCCACAGCTGGCCCGGGCACCAGAAAAACACAAGGTACACCCCCTAGTTGAAAACTCAGACTGAGTCTCCAGAGAAGGGGTCTCGCCTTCAAAACGGGAGTGAGAGAGAAGAAGATGGTTGTAAACTCTGAGGAGAGAGAATTTCCTTCTAAATTGGGGAGTGAGAAAGAGGAAGAAAATCCTTCCAAATTGGGGCAGGGAGAAAAATATGCTTAATTGAGAAAGGAATGAGAAGAGACTCCCTCGGCCTGAGAAAGAGAGAGGCGAAGAGATGATTCCTCAAAAGAGACGTAGGAAAATGGTCCCATACATTTTTAGAGACTCAGAGATGAAGGCGCGAGAGGAAGAGAACTCCTGCAAAGATAAAAGACCGTGAACAGAGATCTCTGGACCCGAGAGCGGGACACCCCTGGTCCCAGGACAGAAAGACGGGGAACTACCTCACCCAATTCCCACTGGGTCCTCCCTCAAGAGTTCTAACCCAAAGCCCTCCCGGCCCCGGCGGGCCTCTCGCGTGTCCCCGCTCGGCTCGGTGGCAGCGGCAGATCCCGGTCCGCGGATGCCCGCGGTGGCCCGGTCCGCGCCCCCTGCAGCCCCGGGCCCCTAGGGCGAACCTCGGCGCCTCCTTACCTTTCCGAGTCCAAGTCCTCCGCAGCGGGTGTGGCCGGCTCTGCGGGCGGCCCCGGGCCCGGGCCGGCGGGCGGGGCTGGGGGGCAGCGGCAGGGTGAAGGCCGGGGGCGCTGGCACGGTGCCCAGGGGGGGCGAGGGGGCGGTCGGCAGCCCCAGGGCCCGCGGGCGAGCCTGGCCGAGCCGGAGGAGGTGCGAGAGGTGGGGGGCCGCGGAGGGGCGCCGGGGCCCGGGCCGGGGGGCGGGGGGCTCCCTCCGCGGGCCGGCGGGGCGCTCCAGCTTGCGGGGCCGGCCGGGAGCCCGGCGAGGCGCCGGGAGGGAGGCCCCGCGCCCGGGAAGTCGAGGACGGGGCGCGCGGATCAGAGGGGCTGTTTTGTCGTCTCGGCTGACAAATCAATCAGGGCCTGCCGAGCCGGGGGACTGGCACCGTGGCTGCGGCGCTCGGGGCTCCCCGGCTGGCCCCGCGCTGCCAGCTGCCGGCCGCCTCGATCCCCGGCCGGCGGCGCGGGCTGGGCTGCGGTCATCGGGCTGCGGACGGGCGGGCGCGTGCGGCCGGGCGGGGGCGGCGGCGGGGCGGGGGCGCAGCAGCCCCGGCCTCCTCCCCCGCCCGCGCCCGCCGTCCCGTGCCCGCTCCGCGCTCTTCCCCACCCCCTCTGTCACTGTCACTGGCTCTGGCCCTTCTGTCTGTCCGTCTCTGCCTGCCTCCCTCTGTCTCTCTCCATCTCAGGTCTCTGCCGTGCTTCCCCGTCTCCCCTCCTCTCTCCGTCTCTCCCTCAGTCCCCAGCTCTCTTGCTCACTGCGCCTCTTTTCCTCTCTCCGGATCTGCGGTGCTGACTCTCTTACCCCTCTCTCCTCGGTCGCTCTCACCATTTTCTCCCTCTCTCTGATTTCTTTCTGCCTCCCCTCATTCTCCACCCCTTTCTCCCTTTGCCATCCCTCCCTTTATCCCTCTTTGGAACAGCGGCCCCGAATCCAGCTTAAGACTTTTCTCTGCTCTGAGACCTGGGACAAGTCACTTCCTCCCCGCCAGCTGCAGTTTCCTTATCTCTAAAAGGAGTTAATAAGTGCTCTTGGTGGTGTGCTTGGGAGAGGCGCCGGGCGGAGGGGGGTGGGGGCACGCAGGAGGTGCTGATGACTCTGGTTCTGCCTCTTGGAGTTCATTCTTAGTCAAGTGCAACAGTCACTGTGGCAGCTGCCTGGCGACAAGGATCACCAGGCACCACGTGTGCCCCACAAAATCCCTGTCAGCAGCCCCCAGAGCCGGAACAAGTACCGAACGTCCAGTTCAGCAGGGAAAGTCAAGGGTGTTTTCCTCTGGGGTACCTAAAGCCCCTCCTGAGAAGCATCTGTGCTCCCCTCCTCTGTAAGGCAGATCCCAGAGCTGGATCTGACATCTCAGGCCCTGTCACCTGCTGGTTCCTCCCTCACTGACACCAACTAGAGAGGCAATGCTCTCTTTTGTCCTTAGACCCAAGAGGGAGAAAGCCTGTTACTCCCAGCCTTCACTCACACACACACACACACACACATACACACACACACACACATCATGAATGGCTTTTAAGCTTCAAAGATGCTTCCTGGATGGAGTGAGGCTTCAGAGTCAGACAGATGTGGGTTTAAGATCACTTGCTTAGTGTGTGGCCTTGGGCAAGTCACATCACTCTAAGTTTCAGTTTCTTCGTCTGTAAAATGGAATAATAACCACCTCCCTTCTAGGATTGTGGTGAGGATTATCCATGGTATGCAAAAGGTGCCCATAGAAGGTTTTCATTCTGTCCAGCTTTTATTCATGCTTTTTGCTTGGCGCTGAGGATACAGCAATACACAAGGCAGGGGCGGTCTCTGTCTTCACGCAATTTGCAGTCTAGCTGGGGAGACGGACTGTGAACAGCAATTCCAAAATTATTTCATGACAGTTGTACAATTGCCATGGAGGAGTAGAGAGTGCAGTGAGACCAAAACTGGCCTGGGCTGGGGGCTCAGAAAGGGCTTTCTCAAGGTGAGACCCGAAGTCAGGGGTGGGGCCAGGTGCAGAGAGGGAGGGGCTCGCAGATTGTGAGGAGGAGTCTGGGCCTCAGTCCGTGGGGACCAGTTGAGTCCTGATTCCCCCTTTTCTGAACTGGAAGGAGGAAGCCAGATTCAGTTCCCATACACGTCCTTTGCCTTTGGTCCTGCTTGGGGGTTGTCACCTCTTGTCCTCTCCTCTGCCCTGTCCCAGCACCGTCCACCCGACAGTGTTACTGCCTGCGTTGGCATCTGTGCCCCAACCTGAGTGTGGCCTCCCTGAGACCACACACCAGGCTTGGTTCCTCTCTGTGCCCTTATAGTCAGCCCCACAGGAGGTGTCCTCAGCCTGCATTTGTTGTTCAACCGAGGCCTGCTGTGTGCCAGGCTCTGGGCTGGGCATTGCCCCTACCTTCACAGACCACCCGTTTTGTGGGGAAGACACTTTGAACACACAGGTCCATGATGACCATCCTGAAGGAGTCCCACTGGGGACTTGGGGCATGTGACTGGAAGCTCCTTGAGGGCAGGCCTGTCCTGGGTTTACTCACCTGGTACGGTCTTCAGGGTGTGGCAGAGTGCCTGGCACAAGACAGGCCTCGGGAACATGTGTTGAGAGGATGAAAAAGAAAAGTGAAGTTTAAATGCAGAAGGATGAAGGATAAGTAGGAGGTAAGTGAGCCCATGGAAAGGTTGGGGAGACTTGCCTAGGAAGATAGTTAGTAGCAATACACAGACAGGATGAGACAGGAGGGTCTGCAGAGACGGAGGGAACTGATGCTTATGGAACTCCTCCTCCAGGCCAGGCAGGTGCTGGGCACTTTTGTGCAGTTACCTTGGCTAACACCTCTGCTTCGTGAGCACTATCGCCCTCCCTTTTCTGAATAAGTGCTGGGATCCAGAGAGGTTAAGTCACTGGCCCGAGGTCACACAGCTAGTCAGAGCCTGCATCTAGATTTGAACCCAGGTTGGCCTGCTCTTCTTCACTAAAAGGAGGAAGCAAAAGAGGAGGCGAAGGCAGAGGAAGGAGACGACTGAGAACAAAAGAAGAGCTGTACCAAAGGAGCGAGCCGTGCAAGTAATTTTTCAGCTTAAAAACAATTCCCATTTCCCAGCCCTGCAGAGGCTGGCACGGTGGATCTGAGGCAAGGCCGGCCCTCTGACTCGCAGGAGCCTGCCGAGGGGCCCCAGCGAGCAGCTTCAAAGACAGCCTCTTCAGCACTGGTGCTTTTAAACTTCACACGGGAAACTTTCCAGGGCTGACTTTCTGCACTTTGTTTCCAAATCAAGAGATGGGGAAGTCCCTCTCAGCCCAGCGGGGAGGAGATCTCACTGAGAGACTTGCCCTGGGGTTCCAGCCTTGGCACCAGGCTCCCCCACCTCTCAAGGGAACCACGGGGGTGGGGAGATTCTGCCCCCTGCCCTCAGTGGGTTTCCAGGGAGAACTCGGGGTGTGGGCCTGGCAGCGGATCCATCGATGCACCATAGGGGGATAAGGCCTCTCTTCCCGTCTGGTTTCTAACTGGGTTCCTGGTGGTGGTGTTTGCTGACAAGGTGCAACCAGCCCACAAGGGTCATCGTGCTCCTTGCTCTTCCCTGCTCAGCAGCCTCACACCGTCTGTCATCTTCCGATCACCATCGCGAGAGGCAGTGAGGGTCTTCCTAACCCTCGGCTCCCTCTGATTGTTGGAATTCAGATTTGGATTTTGGATGTGCATCAAGAGGCTGGCTCCGTGCATTTTAATTAAGCTGTCTTTTTTCATTTATTACTAATACCCTCCTCTTAACTATGATTTATTTGTTAAACAAAGCACCATAAGCCGTCACTTATTCATCTTAATTTCAACAAAATTAAAGTAGTCGCTGTTAGATTGCACCTAATTGCACTTGCAATGAAAAGAACGGAGATGTTAATCAAAATAAATTGAAGATAAACAATAAAATCATTACATCTTTGCGGCGGTAAGTGTAACTAATCAGTTTTGACTCGAAGCACCCAAACAGGAATAATGAATGTGTCACTGAAGGCACGCTCATTAAGGGAAGCCGCTGCAGCCTGGGTCCTCGGGGCAGCGGATGGCCACCCTGCCTATTTGGCTCTGAGGGTTCCTGCCCCCTGGGCTGGGCAGAGCGGGGGAGCAGAGCGGAGGCTCATAGAATGAGGGAGAGTCCTGGGTGGGAGGCCCCGAGGCTGCCCTCCTGCAGGGGGTCATCTAAGTCTGGTGAGAAAGCGAGAGGTCCCAGGCCTATTTCTGGACATCCCAAGTAACCAAGGATGGGGAGAGAGAAGCCAGAAGAGAAACAGATAGACACATATCCGGAGACACAGACAGCCAGACACAAGCCAGGAGACACAGTAGAGAAAAGTCCAGTAGACAGAGACAAAGAGGAAGACAGACAGGCAGACAGAAAGAGACTAGGACAACAGACAAGGGCATAGAGGCAGAGCAAGGACAGGGATGGACAGTCAGACAGGGCTGGACGGAGTAAAGAGCCTGTGAGGAAGAGGCAGCTGGGTCAGGGTGATGGAGGAGGGATGGGAACAAGTGCCAGTGGGGAGAGGGAGATCGAAGAGGCAGAACCAGGCAGGTCTGCAGAGGTGGAGACTCATTGGTCTTATTTAAATAATCTCTCCTATGAGGACAAGAGATACACATTTTCACTTCAAGCCAGTTAAAGCTCAGGAGGCTTCCAGTTGGGGGCCTGGAACAAAGAGGTTCAGATAAGTGACTACCAGAACGGGCTGGACTGGCTCTGGGAACACGGAAGGGGAGGGAGGCCCCGCAGTGGAGGAGGGAGAGGACCACCTGGGAGTCTCCTGCAGGGATTTCATGGGCCTAAAGGGTCCAGATTCTGGTCCTTTCCTCATGTCGCAGGCTTCTGTGCCAGCCCGTGGGTCCCTGGCTTGCATACCATGCAGAGTTAGAGAGATGCCAGCCAGCTGCTCTGGCTGAGGCTGCCTTTCATCACCCCCTTCCCAGGCTGGAAAGACCCAGAATGTGGGCAACTTAGGGAAATGGGAAAATCTGAGGACACGGCCATCATGGTGAGATTGGACAACCGGGAGAGACAACCTGAGAGATGTGCATTTTTTGAACACCTACCGCGTGTGTAACCCTGGACTGGGCCAGAGAAATACAAGGATGAGTCCGATATGACCGCCCTATCCCAATTTCCCCATCTTTAAAGTAGGGTTAGTAATAGAATCTACTTCATGTGCTTATTTTGAGAATTAAATGAGTTGGTACTTGTAAAGAGCTTGGAATGGTGGTTGGCCCTGGAAAGGGCTTTCTGTGTTTGTTAAATAAAAATTAAAATAAAATAAGTCCCTGCTCTGATGGAGTGCAGTGTTCAGTGGAGGAGACAGACTCACCAGCAGTCAAGTTCAGCCAGTGTGATAAGGGCCTTTATAGATGCACTTCAGATGGTTTGGGACAAACCCTCCAGCTGAGCAAAGTCTTGATGGAGGAGTAGAATATTCTGGGTGAAGGAGACCGTGTGAAGAAAGCATGTAGGTAAGAAATGGCAGGGTATGCCTGGAGATGTCAGGTGAATTGGAATCGAGGTGAGGCTGGAGACCGGGGACTCAGATCTTGATGCTTCTTGGCAGGAACCAATGAAGAGCACCTGAGTGGATGCTTACTGATTTTTTTTTTTTTTTTTTTTTGGTTGCTCAGCATGCATTCGCTATGCTTGGAGTGGGACTTTTCTTTTGGGATTGTGTCTTCCCCCTTTTCTCGCCTTATTCCCTCCCAGTCTGTGTGGTTCTGGTAGAGGTAACTCCACCACACCTCACGAGAAGGAGCATGTTACCTAGACCTAAGCCAGTCAGCACATGCCAATCCTGTGGCCACAGTGATTGGCTGAGGGATGGGCAATCAGGCCCAATGGGAGCCAATCCAGGGCTTTGGCTTGAGGACCTGGAGAGGTCTTTGAACCTTTCCACTGGTCTCTAATCTAACAGAATATAGGGGCTGCAGCTGCTGCCACCATCTCGCTGCCATGCAGAGCTCGAAACCAAAGCCAACAGAGCAGAAGGCAGCACAACAGAGCAAAACGAGTTCCAGTGACATTGTTTGAGCCCCAAATCCAGCTGAGATGAAGCTAGCCCTAGCCCCTGGCCTGTTTGGTTTCATAAGCCAATAAATTCCTTTTTGTGCAATCCAGTTTGGGTTGGGTTTTCTGTCACTAGGAACAGAAAGTTCTAGCTTATACAGGCTTCAAACAGGAATGTGACGCCGTCGTTGTTTTAGTAATATCACTCTGGCAGTCATGGTGTAGCAGAGGGACTGGAGGGAGTGAGCGTGGAGGCAGGGAGGCTGGTGTGGTCATCCCAAAGAGAGCTTATAATGAAGAGCAGGCAGAGCTGGGGGCTTTGGTCTCCACAGCTCCTACAGCTGCTATAACAAATCACCACAAATTGGGTGGCTTAAAACAATAGAAATTTATTCCCTCACAATTCTGGAGGCTAAAAGTCTGAAATTAAGGTGTCAGCAGGGCTGCATTCTATGCAGGCTGTAGGGGAAAATTCTGCCTTGCCTCTTCCAGCTTTCGCTGGCTCCAGGCATTCCTTGGTTTGTGGCTGCATAATTCCCATCTCTGCTTCCACTTTCATACGACTTTCTCCTCTTCTGTGTCTGTGTCTTATTCTCTTATAATGACACTTATTATTGGATTTAGGGCCCACCTGTGTAATCCAGGATGATGTCATCTCAAGAGCCTTAACTTGATTTCATGTGCAAAGACTTTTTTTTTTTTTTTCCAGATAAGGTCACATTCATAGGTTCCAGGACATGGACATACCCTTTTGGGAGTCACCACTCAACCTACTTCAACCAGCAAGGAAAATGATCACCAGACCAAAAAGACCAGAATGAATGTTGCTGAAGGGAAGCAGGAGGCCAGGAGCAGCGAGGCAGTGGCAAGAGGGCACCAGGAGGCACAGAAGTTTAACTTTCCTGGCTGGGAGGAATTCATTCAGCTCAACAAGAGAACTTGCACGCGGGTTGCCAAGTCCCTGTCCTGGCTCCCTAGGGGATCTAGGAGAACCAGAAGAGAGCCAAGAGCCTGAGGAATGGACAAGAGTGCTTTCCATTTTCAAAATCTGGAAGCCAAGAGATTCTGCAGGTGAATGGGGTGGGGAGCTTAACATTACTCTGAGCAAGATTCTAGAAACCTCGGTGCTTGTGAGATCACCTAGGAGAGAAAGCAGTGATTTCCAGGACCCCACACGGATTCTCTAAGAACAAGTCCCGCCAGATCAGCCTCATTTGTTTCTTTGCCAGGGTAACCAGATGGGTTTGAGGGTGTGAGGGACAGAGTGAGCCTAACCTTTCATGATCTTCTTGTAAACGGGACAGAGAAGATGTAGGATGGATTCCAAGATGATGAGGAAGTTGACTACCCATAATGAAAGGGGATTGACTGGTAGATCTCTGTCTCCTGGAAAAAGACCTCTGGTGGGGTACCCTAGCTCCTGTGTACTGGATCTTGTTCTGCCCATCCAAGTCACAAGTGATGATGCTAAACATTGGATGGCCTGCTTGTCCCACTGGTAGATGGTTTGAGGAAGGGAGAACCAGAAACTGTGCTGGATGGTAGAACTCATTTTTTGGTTTTTTGAGTGCCTACTCTGCCAGGACTGGGTAAGGCTCTGGCAGAACCATGGAGAATCAGACAAGGAGACAGAGAGGTACCTGCCCTCATAGAGCTTATTGGTCTGTGGAAGCACATTCCATGTAATAAGCATTCAAAATAATCTCAACAAGATGGGGTTTGCAAGATAAGAGGAGGCAGGGAAAAATATAAGCTCTTGTCCCTTGTTCCAAAACACCAATAGTGTTAGCTCAGGGGAAGGGAGTCCTGGGTCAACGGCAGCTGGAGTGAAGTGGAGGGGGCAGCGACGTGGGAAGGGGCATATGGCTCTGCCAAGCTTGGAGGGCTGACCTGCACTCTAATTTCATGTGGAGCCTTTCAACTTATATAAAGTAGCACAGGAGAGGGCTTGAAAGTGGGGGGTGGGAGTGGTGGAGACTCTAAGGACAATTGGAGGCAAGGATAGAAAGTTTTGGAATCATCCTGTTTATCTTCATGGGAAATGGAAAGCCAAGAGTTGGAGTGGGAATAGCTCTGAGGGAGATGGGGCAGTGTCCCCCACTCCCACCCCAGGCCAAGATGCAGCTGACTGTCACTCAGGAGCCCTAGGAGCCACTCCAGAGCAACATGTGGGGGCAAGGAGGGTTGGAGACGCAGAGCAGCTGATTCTTCTAAGAATCTGGTCTACTCCCAGGCCAAGGACAGAAGAAATTCTACAAACATGGGAGGGAGGAGGGTGGCACGCGCATCATCACCACCTCCCAGTCCCCGTGCCCAGCTCAGTGCCTGGCCCACAACGTGTGCTCGGTGAGGACTGCCCAAGACAGAAAGAGCTATTTCCAACTCCACTTCTTTGTGGCGCCCATTTCACAACCAGAGCCTCAGTTTCACCATCTGTAAAGTGAGTCAAGATGACCAACGCACCACGTCAAAGAATTGTGTGAACACTAAAGCCCTGTTCAAATATAGGGATTTTAAGAAAGACGAGGAAGCAACTTCCATATTGTTGCTTCCTGTATGTGCCCTTTTAGTAATATTTTAGTGGCAAAAAAACAGGACCAATTTTCTAACAAAAATTCTTCTATTCAATTAAAGAAGGATAAACTAAGTTGCAAGGACTGACACTTTTTTCCATGAGACACAATGCTGCACACCAATGATATTCCATAAATGTGCTCCTCCCCTTCAACTCATACTAAGGAAAGGGAATTTAAATGAAGATAGACCCATAGGGAGGCGGGAAGTTTGGTTTGGCCAATCTGCAATCTCCCCCCAAGTGTCCTCAGCTGGGACCCTGAGGACCCTGCTCAGAAATGCCTCACCATCCCAGGTCCCTTATATCTGGAAGCTCCTCCTTCTTCAGTCTCCTGACTGACCAGGTGATGACTATGGTCGTGGCAGCCCATTTACTGACCGTTTGCTCTGTGCTCAGGGATTTTCATGCATTAGCTCAATTTCCCCATTAACAGAGTCTATTGCTATCCCCTTTTATAGGCGAGGAAACAGGCTGAGGGGAGAAATGGCTTTCTCAAAGTCACACAGTCAGAAATAGCTAGGTCTCAAGCCCAGATCTGTCTGATCCCAAAGCCCATGCTTGTAACCAGGACAGTCACCTTCCTGGGTGCAGACTGTGGAGGGTCAGCGGGGCTGGGAAGTCAATGGAAGTCAATGATGCCCTGGGGCTGGGGTTCCCCGGGCTGGCACAGGAACAGGTAATCCTCCCAGAGGGTGGTGCTCCTAGGTGGCAGTGATTCAGCTTCATCTTGGGAGCTCCAGGAAACGGGAGGTGGCCCCTAAATTCCTCTGTGAAGTGGGAGCCAGAGGCAGGAGCTGCCCCACAAGGGATAGCTGGATGCCATGTGTCAATGGAAGGCCAAGAACACACCAACTACACCCACCACAGTGGACGTCAGCATAGCCCAGAGGAGCCTTGGGTTGGGCACCAAAGCCTGGCCGTGGGCGGAGCCTGTATTGACTCTGTGTTGGGCAAGGAAGAAGGGGTGGAGAAGGAACCTCTATCTGGCCATGGTGTCCCTGTTTAAGCTGATGAAATGGAGGCCTTAAAACACACTATATAAAAATTAAACATAGAATTACCATATGATCCAGCAGTTCCACTCCTAGGTATATATCCAAAAGAATTGAAAGCAGAGACTCAAACATATCTGTATACCTGTGTTCATTGCAGCATTATTCACAATAGCCCAAAGGTAGAAGCAACTCAAGTGTCCATGGATAGATGAATAGATAAACAAAATATGGGATACACATGCAATGGAATATTGTTCAGCCTTAAAAAGGAAGGAAATTCTGACACATGCTACAACATGCATGAACCATGCGGACATATGCTAAGGGAAATAAGCCAGTTACAAAGGGACAAATACTGAATGACTCTACTTATATGACATACCTAGAATGGGCAAATTCCTAGAGACAGAAAATAGAATGGTGGTTGCCAGGGGCTGGGGGGAGGGGAAATGGAGAGTTATTGTTTAAGTACAGAGTTTCAGTTTGGGAAGGTGAAAAAGGGGAGATAGATGGCGGTGATGGTTGCACAACAATGTGGAGATACTTAATGCCACTTAAAAAGGGTTAAAATGGTAAATTTCATGTTATGCATATTTTACCATAATAAAAAAACCCAAAGCTGACATTTCCCCTGCTTCTAATGAAAACTCTTCCTAGACTAGAAGGCAAAGACAAAAAACAAAGACGAAAAAACATGCTATATAATTTATCACGTGTTCACTATGTACCAGGCACCACGCTGGAAGCGTTCCATTCATCATCTATTTAGTCCTTTGCCACAATCACAGTGGTAATTATTTCTCACATTTTCCACATGAGGAAACTGAATTTCACAGAGACTCACCCCAGGCCTTACAGCTAGGAAGTGACTTGAACCCATGCCCTTCATGGCTATGCTCAGACAGGGAAAGCAACTTGCCCAGGAACACGCAACTGGAAAGTGGCAGCTCCAGTCAGACTCCCGTTGGTGCAGAAGCAGAGTGAAAAAATGGGAAAAAAACAGAAGGCTTTGGCATGCTTGACCTCTGGGCAGAGTGGAGAGGCAGCCCGGAGGCTGGCAAAGAGGGTCTGTAAGAGGCCAGTAGGGAGCCCATCCTTATGGCAGACACCCTTTCATCTTAGAAAGTCTCTGGGACAGCTTCTCCGCCCCATGTTTTACTGCCTGCTGGGAGTTGCAAGGAATCAGAGCATGTCCAATAAATGTTTTATTCCATCCCAAGCTGGCCCTCTTGGGCAAAATAAGCTCCTTTCTCCAGGAGGAAATGAAGGGGCAAGCATTTCTAGAGCACCTACAAAAGGATTTGTCTCTTTATTTCACACAGAATAACCGTTGGGTCAGAGAGGTAAAGCGACTTGCCTGGGCCCACACAGCAGGTCAGCCCCCAAGGTCCAAACCCAGGGTGCCTGGCTTCTGGCCCAGGACCCAGCAGATACTACACTCCACTCTAGAGCTGTCTGAGAGCTGGTACTGCCTCCCTCCCAGCCTCTGGGTCCCCCTTCTCTGGTCTTCTAATGGAGGAACACTCAGCAGGGCTGTGAGGACAGCAAATCCCCATGGCATGGAATCTGCAGAAATCCACTTCCCTGCCCTGAAGGGCGCTGAACTGCTAAGTCATTAAAAATTTGTGGAGGTGATTTTTCTTGGGAAGGGCCACCATTGTCGGACCACTGCCTCCTACTCCAGCCTCATCTCCCACCAGCCTCTGCCCTCCCTCCTCCCCCAATTCCTCCAAGCCACTGAGCTCTTTCTCACTCCAGGCCTCCACCTTTGCTGCTGCCCCTGAAAGGCTCACCCACCCCCTACCTCTCTGACCTACCACTACTCGCTCTCAGGTCTCAGCTTGAACGTCACTTCTGGGAAGCCTTCCCTGATCCTCACCCTGGTCACCACCTGCATCCTCCACCACACACGTGTGCACACTCTCTTATACACTCATACACACTCACACTCACCTTGTCTAGCCTTCATGGCTGTGTCCCCAGTACCTGCACCACCACCTGGCACAGAGCAGGCCATCAGTAAATTTTGAGAGATTAAATAAATACATGAAAAGAATATATTCAGATTCAGTTTAAAATCCTGGATTTGCCACTAAGCAGCGGGAGAGGCCTTGGGCAAGAGGCTAAGCTCTCTGCGACTCACTTTTCTCCTGGGTAAAAAGGGTGTGATAAAAAGAACCTTCCTCACAAGGTGTGTGGAGTCAATGAGAGATTCTCCATACAGTGCTTGGCTACGCCCCAGCTCAGAGCGAGGCCTTGGTGACTGTTAGGGACGACTCTGCCTGGAAGCGTGTGCCCTCACCATAGCCCTCAGGCCTCCCCTGTGGAAGAGAAAAATAATATGTGCAGAGATTAAAATCTGCTTGAGAGATCTGTGCGCTCCTGAACCAGGACTATGAGGCATAGAAGCACCTTGGCCTTCAAGGACTTTATGGTCCAGTGGAGGAGAAAGGCCCTAAACAGACACTGACAGAGAGAGTTAGAGGGCTGTGGGTAGAGGGGGTTCTCGTGGGAGCCCCGAGAATGGCTTCCCAGATGAGGTGAGGCTGGAGCTTTGCCGAGAGGGAAAAGTAAGAGTTTTCCAGGCAGAGATTTTGGTGGCGGGAAGTCCTGCAGGCAGAGGAAAGAAGATGGGCAAAGGCCTGGAGATGTTGCTGGGAGACTGAATCGATCAGGACTAGGTGCCTGGGTTGGGCTGGAGGAGGCTGGGGGAGGTGGGGTCAGCCAATGAAGGGCATAGGGAGCCTCCATCTAAGAAAGCTTTGACCTGGAGGCCAAGGGCGGCCGTGGCAAGGCTTCAAGCACATTGAGGGTGAGGATTGAAGGGTGACGTCGTCAGAGTTACTCTCTGCAAAGAGCACGAACAGGGCTTAGCCTGGCAGAAGACACCCCTTAGGGGGCCTTCAAAACGTTCCCCCTAAGTTCAGAGAAATAAAAGTCATTGGGTTTGGGGATCAAGTGGACCTGGCTTCCTCTCTGGCTCCTCTCTTTAGAGCTGTGTGACAAGTAGATGGCCCTTTCTGAGCCTCAAGTTCTCATCTGTAAGTCAGGGACAAGAAAACTGACTTGCAAGTGTGCTGAGAGGATTCGATGAGATTCGAGAGATTCCTTCACACAGCAGGCACACAACCAAGGATGGCTCCTTTCTTTTTGGGCCTAAGGAAAAGTTTACCCCAATTATCCAAAGGACTCGGGTGTGACCACATCTCCAAGTCTGTTCCGTGCACACCTTAACCAGGCCCATTCCAGAAGCAACCTCTGGGACTTTGCAGAGCACACCTGGCATCTCCAACAGCCCTTATTAAAGACATCCTCCGAAATGCGTTGGGTGTTGTCACCTGTGCAGACCTGGCCATCTCAGGCACTGGCAAGTGGACCTTTGTAGCTGCACATCAAAGTTGCCCATCCCTCATCCCAGGGTTTATAGACAGAGTGACGCAGATCCAAGACCTTGTGTTCAGGGAGATGGCCCTGGTGCAAACCGTCCATTGGCTAGTCTGCCCTCCAGGACACGGGGAGATGAGGGCCTTTGAGGAGGTTCAAGGCATGCTAGGTGCAAGCTATAAGAGTCCAAAGAGTTTACAACATAGCTGGGAAAATGTAACATCCCCTCCCTCTCAGTGCTGTACACACATCAAACATTACTCTTCCCACCTCTGATGTCACACTTTGTTAGTAATAGTCACATCCACCATTCTCTGAGCCTTACCATGTGCCAGGTATACAGCTAAGTTCTTTCCTTGGACTATTTCTCTTTACAACATTGTGAGGTGTATACAATTACCAGTTCCGTTTTACAGATGAAGAAACTGAGGCTCACAGATGTTACTTCACTTGCCAAAGTCATGCAGCTGGAAACTGGTAGACTTGAATCCAGGTCTGTGGGCTCTAGGTGCTTCACTCATAATTGTTGAGCTCTTCTGTTTGTTTTAAAAGCCCCTGTCTAGATAAGGGGAGAGAGGCAAAGATGCTATCAGCTGGGCAAAGGCTGGGCTTTGTTGTGATCTGGAAGGCAGATAGGGGGGTCTGCAGGAGGTGGCTAAACAACAGGGTGGAGATATCGGAAACAGAGCAGGGACTGGTCTCTCTGGGGCTGCATCGCCAGAGGCCAAAGTGGGAAGATGGGGCTGGGGCACCGCTGCCTGGTGCTTCTCACAGCAAAACTCAGCTCTCCCCCAGCCTGCCCTCTGCCCAGACACTTTTGCTGGCTCCCTCTTGATGTTAGGACAAAGACTAAATCTCTCAGTCTGGCACTCAAGACCCTTCATGAGCTCTCCATGCCTAACCCTCTAGCCCCACCTGACAGCCTCACTTCTCTTTCAGAACGCTGTGCCACCACACATGTTGATCCTGCTGAGATACCTTCCTGCCTTTTCTGTTTGGTGAACTCTGGCCCATTCACCTGCACCTAGCTCAAGCTCCAGGGAAGCCAACTCAACCTCTTGTACTTGGGACACTTTCTCCCTCTCTGTCTCTCTGCCCAGAGCACAAGGTCCAGCACAGACTGAGTCACAAGAAATATTTGGGAAACAATGAATCAATGAATGACCCAACGGAATGGACAAAGGCTATAGATAGGATCCTAGGAAGCTCAAAATGATGTCCCCGGGAAAGAAGAGGGGTGAAAGCCTGTGGGAGAGGTCAGGTGGCTGGAGGGTTATTCCAGTTCCCTTTGACTGGCTAAATTAAAAGCAAGGCCCCAAGATTCTTTTCTCAAGAAATATTTTTAATGGGCTTCAGGATGACTCATTTCTTGACAGCTTCACCACGCTTATAACTTCCAAAGGGCCTCATGCTGCTGCTGCCTCACTTCAGGAATCTTCCCCTGCTCCAGTCAGGCACTCATTCTATTAGTCAGGCTAGGACAGGTTCTGCTGCAGTAACAACCACCCCAGAATCTCAGTGGTTCATTCTGTATGTACATTGCAGGTTGGCTGGGGACCTCTCCTCTCTGTTGTCCA
Organism: Tapirus indicus; assembly: GCA_031878705.1. Classification (NCBI taxonomy): domain Eukaryota; kingdom Metazoa; phylum Chordata; class Mammalia; order Perissodactyla; family Tapiridae; genus Tapirus; species Tapirus indicus. The sequence goes on along the minus strand of CM062929.1, from coordinate 27,545,094 downwards.
CCCTCAGGGACCCAAGCTGACAGAGGCTCCTTCTCTGTGCTTCTATGACTGCTGAGGCAGAGGAAGGTGGACACTGCAAATCGCTCACTAGCTCTTAAAGCTTCTGTTCAGAGGTGACTCACATCACTTCTGCCCATGTTTCACTGGCCAAGGCAAGCCACATAACCATACCTAATTCTATATATGGCAGAGAAGTGCCATCCTGGCATGTGCCTTGAAAGCAGAGAGGCTGAAATATTTAGCAAATAACCGTAAATACCACCACACCCATTGACATTTACTGGGCACCTACTATGTGGTGTGCACCGTAGGAGTCCCAGAACAGGAGGTGGGAAGTGTCTGCTCACATATTACCTCTGGGACACCACCTGTGAGACTGAATTACCCCTTCCCCACACTGTTCTGTGTCACCAAAACTGCACACATAGTTCCTTCTGCTTCAAATGTTCTCTCTTCAGGGCTTGGCAAATTCTCTTCCCTCCTTCTTCCTTCTCTTCCTCCCTCCCTTCCTTCTTTCATTTAATAAATATATACCGAGCATCTTGATGTGCCAGCATGGTGTTTGGTGTTTCAAGATCCAGCTCAAATATACCATGTGTTCTGGGTGGTTTTCCCTGATCCTCCCATCTCAGAAACAAATGCTCCCTGCTCTGGGTTCCCAGCCCCTTGAACATCCCTCTGCTTGTCCCTTTGGGTTGTGTCTATGTCCACACTGTCTTTGCATACTAGGCTATGAGATTTGCGAGGGCAAGGACTGTCTCTCCTTCACCTCTATATCCCCAGTCCTCGCGCTTGTGCTCAGAATAGGATTCTTAACTGACTGGTCAACGGCCTGACTGAATGAATAAATGAATGAATGAATGGATGTTCAACAATAACTTGCATAGAAGGTAGGAAATGATTTCCTACTGCATTTAAAATAAAATCCAAACCCTTTCCCACAGCCCACCAGGCCTCACCTGATCTGACCCACTTCCTACCATGTTCTAGTTCTAGTCATCTTTCAGACCACTGAAACCAATGAAACACCAAATTCATTTCACAAAAAGAAACACCAAGTTCATTCTTGTGTCAGGGCCTTTGCACCTGCCGTGCCCTCCTCCTGGAACACTGTTTCCAGTTCATCACCGGGCTGGCTCCATCTCCTCATTCTGGCCCCAGCTCACATGCAGCCTCCTTGGGGAGGCCTTCCCTGGCCACCCAGTCTAGAGGAAGTCCCCACTGCTCTCTTGAGTGCATTGCCTATTTTATTCTGTTCAAAGCACTTTCATCTGAGGTTATTTAGCTCATTTATTTGCTTGTGCTCCTATAATCTACTGCCTCCTAAAGTATAAAGTTCATGAGAGCAGAGACCTCATCTGGCCTGTTCAGGGTGCTGTGGCTGGAGTCCTGAGTAGTGCCCGGACCATAGCAGGTGCTCGACTCTTATTTGTTGAATGAAAGAGTGAAGGGTAGAATGTGACACATTATCTAAGAGAGGTGCAGCCTAAATGAGGGGGGAAGTCAGTTGTTTCCTGCCTGCCAACCAAGCCACAGGCCTTGAATCCCTTGGTCTTCCCATTGCTTCCTTCAAGTTTGGGGTGGATGCCCACAGAGCAAGCCGTGAGATGCCTGTACATCTAGGACGCTCCTATTCTCGATACACACATGCACATGAAACCCCACGGAGCCATTGCTTAGGTCAGAAGAAAGCACTTGGCATGGAGCAGAGTGGTCCTATGGGCCATCTCCTTCCTCACCTAGCTCCTGGCTTGCTGCCTGAGCCCACAACCCCGTCCAGCTGTAGTGTAATCCCCAGTTTTAAAGCAAGACTGGGTGTTGCTCCTGTTCTGCCTTTGAGGAGAGGGCATGGAGCGGCCGTACCAAAGCTGGCAGGGCAGACACAGACTTCAAAGGGTGCGTCTTTAAGTGCTGGTGGCCAGGCAGCTGGGAGACCAAGGGGCTGGAGGCTGGGTGGGGCGCAGCTGGGAGCATGCAGCGCCCACACAAGCTGGAGTTGGGGAGGGGGCTGTCTCCCCTGCTGGGGCAAAGCAGGTTCATATTTCCTTTCTTCTCTCGGCAGCAGGTGAGAGCTCCTCAAGGGAAGCGTGGGGAAGATTCATCACTGGCTTCCCCGCACCCTGTATGGGACTACATGAAATACGAAGGTACTGTCATGTCCCCGCAAAGTGCTTCCTTGCAGTGTGGAGAAGCCAGCCCTCTTAGTCTCTCATGTTGGTTCATTTTTTTCAGAGGACAACTTGGCAGCCTGTAAACATGCTTCGAATATGCACACCCTGTGACCTGGTGTTTCTGCTTTTAGAAATGCACCCTGCAGACACAAACACAAATATGCATAGGTCCATTCAGTAATTTGTTCCTTTAGTCTTTCAAACAAAATGACCCATTGAGGTCCTACTGTGTGCCAGGCACTGAACTAGGCATGGAGATATTCTCATGAACACACAGACATGAGTCCTTAGAAATCTCAGAGCTTAGTCGGAGAGAGAAATGTTGAACAGCCATTCACGGAAATCTTTAGTTGAGATTATACTAAGTACTTCATGTGAGGAGCGCAGAGTGTGGTGGGACAAGGTTCAAAAATCCTGACAGCAATGTTTTTTTTGTAAGCAGAAAAAGGCAGCAGCCCAAATATCCATCCACAGGGAGCGGCGAGGAAAACCAGGGTGTATCCATACTTTGGATTCCCACGCACCTATGTCTTAGTCAGTTCAGGCTGCCGTAACAAAAATACCATAGACTGACTTATAAACAACAGAAATTTATTTCTCACAGCTCTGGAGGCTGGGAAGTCCAAGATCGAGGCCCTGGCAGACTTGATGTCTATTGAGAGCCCACTTCATGGTTCACAGATGGCCGTCTTCTCACTGTGTCCTCACATGGAGGAAGGAAGGGGTAAGGGGGCTCTCTGGGGTCTCTTTTGTAAGGGCACTAATCCCATTCATTAGGGCTCCATCATCATGACCTCATCACCTCCAAACATCCTCACAAAGAGGATTGGGTTTCAACATATGAATTTGCCAGGGGGATACAGACATTCAGTCTATAGCAACCTATTAAAAAAGATGAGGTGGGTTATATGAACGGACCACGAAAGATGCCCTCAATATAGTTTTAAATTTAAAAAAAAATGTGTATGGTATGCTTAATTTCTGTAATACTAACAATTATTATATTTGTGTGTGTTAATATTTGCACGGGAAAAGACTGGAAGAATATGTTCCATATTGTTAACAGCTGTTATTTCAGGGAAGGGGAATACCTGTGAGTTTCACTCTTTAAACCTTCCGATATGTTTGAATTGTTAAAAATAGACATGCATTACCTTGGTAAAGAGAAAAAAGAAAGATTTGGTGGGGAAAATGGATGCTGATCTTTCTTGAGACTACCCAGCCATTCGGAATCAAGGCTGGTCAGAGAGTGGGATCTTCCTACTTGAAGACAAATTTCCTTTGATCTGGGACTAAAATCTCAAAAGAGAAAGAATCACAGTAATTCGGGAGTGGGGGGATCCTCGAAGGTCAGCATGGTGCAGTGAATGGAACGTGAACTTCAAAGCTGGGGAGACCTGTGTTCTAATCCCGGCTCTGCCGTTCTCTAGCTGGTGATCTGGGTGGGTCACTGGGTCTCAGTTTCCTGTCCCACAGGACGGATATAATCATCTCTTCCTCGCAGGGTTGTTTGCAGATTAAATGAAATGCTACACTAGAATTTTCTTGGAAAGCTTCTCCTCGGTGGTTCTAAATAGACAGAATGCCTTTGCCAGACCTGGAAGCATCATATGGAATTGTTGGAAGAGGAGAAATAATTTTGCTCTTGGCTTTTCTTGCAGGGAAGTGGAATTTGCTTACATCACCCACCTAGGAAAATCCAGTAACATGTCTGCTTGTTGATAAGAAGCAGCGATTTCAGCGTGCTTCCCTCGGCATCCCCCTCTGGCGCAGAGAAGGTACCAGAGTTTGTTGACTGAATAAATGAACGACCTACTCCAACCTAGAGGTGACGTATGGTTGTCACCTGGTGTGAAACTCAACTGAATAATTCACTGAACAAAATCTGCATCTGCCTCCTCAAATAGTCTTGATAGAATTAACTGTGAAATGTCTTAAGCATAATCCCACCAGGCACACTTCCACATCTAATACTTTATTGTGTTATATGGGGGCTGGGGGCTGCTTGGATCTAAGCTGGATCTCAGGGCACTATTCAAGGCTTCAGTGGTGAGCTCCAAATCAGAGAAAAAACAGACTTCTGGGAGAAACTCAAGTAAGAAGATACTATTGTATCTATCTACCATATACTGTCTATAGTATATCTATCTATCTATCTGTCTATCTATCTATCTATCTATCTATCTATTTATCCATCTCTATACTATCTACCAGGCACTGTTGTAAGCCCCTTTCCTGGGTTAACTCACAATTCCCTATAATACTGGTACTGTTTCCATTTTACAGATGAGGAAACTGAGTCCCACTGAGGGTAACTTGCCCAAGGTCATACAACTAGTAAGGACTCCAATAGGGCCATTGGGGAATACAAGAATGACAATCACAGTCCCAGTCACCTAGTGCCCACAGGTATCTGACTTTGTGCAAAATGCTTGTCATTTTATGTAATCTCCTGAGTCTCTAGGGTAGATACCAGAATCTCATGTTATAGGTGAGGAAGGTGGCCCAGAGGTGCAGTGGCTTGCCCAAGCACACTCAGAAGGTGACCATAGTGCAGGACAGGAGCCCAAGTCCTTCTGTCAGTCTGAATCCAGATGTCAAGGCTTTGCTACCAAGCTGACTCCCAGTAAAAGTTGAACCTGAGGGGACCTGGGGCCTCAGAGTTTCCCCTAGATACACAGGTGCCAGATGGGTGATGGTAAGATTGCTCTGGGGCCCCACCTGCTTGAGGGGTGGGGCTGCTGTGACCCTCCCCACCCCACCCCACCCTGGGCAGGGCAAGTCCAGAAACCTGGCGGACTGAGGCTACCGCTGGGGCCGGGAAAGCCTAGCTTAGGGCTGCCCCTCCTGGCGCAGCCCTGAAGGCCTTCATGGAGAAGGGATTGTAGCTATCCAGTCATGAGATGGCCCCTGCACACCAAGCCCGAGGTGGAGGCAGAGGCTGGTGGAAGAGGGGCCCATGGTCCCCACTGGAGGTTGGCAGGGGCACCAGAGATAGGCAAGGACTCCACTCTCTGGTCTCCCTGACTCCCATCTCTCCCTTCCCATTCCTCTTCTACCCTTCAAAAACACAAATCTGACTCTACCACTCTCTGTTAATGGCCTTCAGGATAAAGTAGTAGCTATTTAGCCTGGCATTCAAGGTCCTCTGAGCACGACCTGGCCTTTGCCTTGCTCTCTAGCCTTATTTCCCACCGTATCCTCCATCCCCTCTCCAAACACACACACACACACACACACACACACACACTGCCATTCTGAAGACAGTTTCTTGGATATATCAAGCTCTCTTAAACTTCTATGCCTTTCCATCTGCTGTTCCCTTTGCCTAGAATGTTCTGTCCCTCTTCCTTGCCCAGCTAGCTCCTACTTGGCCTTCATATTGACCTTTACAACTCAGCTCTGGCAACACCTCCTCTATCCTGCAAGCCTCATGGACCCAAAAGCTGGCTTAGGTGCCCTGTGTGGTGTTCTAGGCCCCTCCTCCCTCTGTCACTGTGTGTATCAGGCTGGATTTGAACTTTTGCTATGTGTCTCCCTCGTTAGACTGTGAGCTCCTCCTCTCAGGCTGGACCGAGCCTGCCTCACCTCTGCTTCCCCTGAGTTCAGCCAGGCCCTGCGGAGGCCAGGTCAGAGCCCAGTCAATGGCTGCTGAGTGAATGGATAAATGAACGAGGGAGCCCCAAAAGCTCTTCCATACTCTTTTCCCTTCTGTCTCTTCCTTCCAGACTGCACAACCGGCAGCAAGAGGGTTAAAGCATGGAGATGCTCCAACATGTTAGCAGCGTGAGGACCAGGTGAAAAAAATGGTTACCAGGCTGCCACGCCACATCCACCAGGCTCCTGCTTGTTCCTGGCACCACATATGGTCTGCACGCCCGCCTGCCTGCCCGGGAGAAGGGCTGAGCTGAGAGGGGTCTGGGGGCTGCAGGGCTCAAAGTATGTGTGTGTATGTGTGAGTGTGTGCATCTGGTGGGGGGAGGAGGAGGAGAATAGAGGGAAAGCCAGAGAGATAAATGAGGAGAGAAAGAAGGGAGGAGAAAGAAAGAGTGATGGAGAATGCAAGAGAGAAGGCAGAGAAAGTTTGATTGAGAGGGGAGGGGAGGAGAGTATGTACTATTTACCCAGAGAAGAAATGGAAATAAGCCTGTGACTTCTTATGAGCTAGAAAGCCAGTAGACCAAGAATTCAGGTGAACAATAGAACTTCCAGGCAGCACGGGGTCCAGAGGAAAGGAAGTAGCAGAGGGAAATTGGGCGTGAACTTTTGACCAGGGAAGACCTGCCAGGGCACCCTAATTGCACTCTGGTGTGATGGTACCCAGAACTACCCTTAGACCCTGCTCCACACCTGCTCCTCAGCAGATCCTCATGCTTTGGAGTGCCTTGAAATTTTCTAAGTCACCTTCTGGTGGCTGGCACTGGCCAGGCTGGCTGTGCCATCGGGGTGGGGTACCCTGAGCTCCGGCTGGAAACTTTCTGGACCCTAGAATCCATTTCTCCCCTTAACCAGATGCCTGAAGAGCTTCAAGACTTGTTCCTATGTGGGCCAGACAGACTCCAGTTCCAGGAAGGCAGCCTGGTAAGTAGAACTTTCCTGGTGGCCAATGTGGAATTTTGCAGAATCTCATGAGATTAGGTCACCAGAATGGTGCTGCCTTGCTGATTTTGAGTGACTCAAATTGTTTATACAGACAGCGGCCGTACAAAAAATATTTGCCCAGCACCCAGCACACCCTGGGAGGAACCCTGTCTGCACCCTCAGATCAGCCAGGTCAGCGTGGGGAAGGAGTATTTCTGAGGAAGAACAGCCTTGGTCTCCCTGCTGAGAAGTTCCTAGCTGGAAATGGGCTTCAGGTGCAGCTATAATGGTTGCCAGGCCAGCAAGTGTCTTCCTCCCACTTTGCCCACCAACCTGAGTCCTGAGTTCCTTTGCCAGCTCTGGCAGGAGGCTGAGTCTTCCCCCTCATCAGCTAGGATAAGACAAAGAGGGAAGGTGATGGGGCGTACTAGAAGGAAAGAGAGGGGAGCTGGGCAGAGGAGTGTCAGAAAATTCACAGGGGAATGTAGATTTATTCAGATCTAAATGTGAAAGATAAAACACTGAAGCGAAGAAAACAAAGAAGACCATCTCCACCACCTTTGGTAAGCAAAGATTTCTTAAACAGGACACAGAAACTTGAGCATAAAGACAAATATTGATAAACTGAACTTCATTAAAGTTAAGAACTTCTGTTCATCAAAAGACATCATGAAGAGAGTAAAAAAGTAAGCTACCAACTGAGACAGTATTTGCAATGCATTTATTTCACAAATGACTCGTATCTAACATATGTAAAGAACTCTACAAATCAATAAGAAAAAGACAGACAATCCAATAGAAAACTGGGTCAAACCCTCAACTGGGCACTTGACAAAAGTGGAAATCCAAATGGCCAATAAGCATCAATATTATTAGAAATCATGGAGATGGAAATCACAACCACACCGAGATTCCACCCCACACCCATCTGAATGGCTAGGATTTAAAAATCTGACAATATCAAGTCTTGGTGAGAAGGTGGAGCAATGGAAGTCTTGTATTTTGCTGGTAGGAGCATAAATTGGTAGTCATTTTAGAAAACTGGCATTGTCTTTAAAAGCTGATCATATGCACAGTTGACATAGTCATTACTAAGTACCTAGGTAATAGAAATGTGGACACATATGCACCTAAATATATGTACAAGAATGTTCATAGATTCATAGAGACAGAAAGTAGAATAGTGGTTACCGGGGGTGAGGGGTTGTGAGTGGGGAGTTATTGTTTAATGGGTACAGAATTTCAGTCTGGGAAGATGAAAAACTTCTGGAGATGAATAGTGGTAATGCTTGCACAACAGTGTGAATGTACTTAATGCCCCTGAACTGTACACTTAAAAATGGTGAATGTTAGGGTATGTACATTTTACCACAACAAAGGAAAAGAATGTTCATAGCAACTTTTTTCATATTTGCCCAACTGGAAATGGTCCAAATACCAAGTAAGAGTAGAATGGATGAATAAATTGTGATAAGTTCATGTAACAGACTACAGCGGCCCCCCCTTATCCACGGGGATACGTTCCAAGACCCCCAATGGATGCCTGACGCCTCCGATGGTACAGTATATACTATGTTTTTCCTATACATACATTCCTGTGAGAAAGTTTAACTTATAAATCAGGCACAGTAAGAGATTAACAACAGTAAGTAATAATAAAATAGAATAATTATAACAATATACTGTATTAAAAGTTACTGTAAATCATAGCAATCTCAGCATACAGATTTTTTCCTTTCTTATTAAGTCAAGAACTTTCACCTTTTCACTTAAAGGAAACACTTCATGGCTTCTCTTTGGCGTTTCCAAATTGCCAGCATCCCTACTCTTGTGCTTTGAGGCCATTATTAAGTAAAATAAGGGTGACTTGAACACAAGCACTGCGATACCGTGACAGTCGATCTGATAACCGAGACGGTTCCTAAGTGACTAACGGGCGGGTAGTGTATACAGTGTGGATACACTGGACAAAGGGATAATTCATGTCCTAGGTGGGATGGAGTGAGATTTCATCATGCTACTCAGAACGGCATGCAATTTAAAACTTATGAATTGTTTATTTCTGAAATTTTCCATTTAATATTTTTGGACCGAGGTTGACCATGGGTAAGTGAAACCGTGGAAAGAGAAACTGTGGATGGGGGGGACCACTGTACTATGGAGCAACAAGAAAGGATAAATCATTGCTACAAGCAACAACATAAATAAATCTTACAAACGTAATGTTAAGTGAAAGAAGCCAGACATAATGCTATTTGATTCCATTTATATAAATTTCAAAAGCAAACAGAATGAATCTACGGTGCTAGAGGTCAGAAAAGTGGTTGTCTTGGGGGAGAGGTAGGTAGCAGTGCAGGGCTTTTGGTGTGCTGGTAATGTTTGATTATCTTGATTGGGGGATGGTTACACAAGTGTGTTCATTTTGAGAAAATTCATCAAGCTTATAATTTGTGATTCCTGTGCTTTTCTGTATTTATGTTATACTTCAATAAAAAGTTTAGTTAAAAAAGGAAAAATATGCTAACCTCACTGCTGAAGGGGAAGGGGATATAATGACACTTATGCCACCGAGAGCCTATTCTGTGCCTGACACCTTCTGTAGTAGTCAGTTGTCTAGAGAAACAGAACCAATAGGAGATACATATTTATTATAAGGAATGGGCCCACATGATTGTGGAGGCTGACAAGTCCCAAGATCTGCAGCTGGCAAGCTGGAGATCCAGGAGAGCTGATGTGTAGTTCCAACCTGAAAGCCAGCAGTCTCCTCGCTGAGGAAGAGCCGATTTTTCAGCTCAAGTCTGAAGGCAGGAAAAGACGATTGTCGCAGCTCAAAGGCAGTCAGGCAGGAGGAGTTCCCTTTTACTCAGCCTTTTTGCTTCATTCAGGCCTTCAACTGATTGGATGCAGCCCACCCACATGAGGGAGGGCAATCTGCTTTACTCAGTCTACCAATTCAAATTTAATCTCATCTAAAAATAACCTCACAGACACACCCAGAACAATGTTTGACCAAATATCTGGGTACCCCATGCCCCAGTCAAGTTGACATAAAATTAGCCATCACATCTTCCCTGCATTAGCTCAGTTAGTCCTCCCAGCTGACTTGTGAGGTAGGAGTTTAGGCCTCAAGGTACCTGACACATTTCCTCAGTCTCTATTGGCCCCACCTTTCTGCCATGTGAATAAGCTTGGGTTGGCCTGTTGGAGGAGGAGGAGAGACCACACACGGAGAATTGCAGAGCTGCCCAGCCAAGGTCATCCAAGACCAGCCAGCCGCCAGCCCATCCATAAGCTGACCTCAGATATACCAGTGAGTCTAGCAAAGGTCAGCCAAGGATGGCCTGGATCAACAGAACTGCCCTGTAGACCCATAGACTCATGAGCTAAAGAAATTGTTGTTTTAAACCACTGAGTTTTGAGATGGTTTGTTATGCAAAAATACCTAATGGATATATCCACGAGGCCCTCTTTGATCCCTGGTGGGATCAGCTCTCCTCCCTCAAGTTACCAAGCATGATACAGACATTTCTCTTGACTTGACCTCATGTTACAGTGGCATGGAGATGCATCCTATCTCCCCTCCAAGACTGTGAACCCCTTTAGGGCAGAGAATCTGGCTTGATTTCTTTGCCTGATTCTGAGGCCCTTAGAAGATTGGCGGGTAATCAATGTTGATGCATGAACACATGGATGGCATCAATCCACTCATTAACATGTGACACTATCAGCCCATGATGGTCCTCTCAAGCTCACAGCATTCACCATCCTGGGCATATGAATTTCATTCATTCATTCACAGGCAGAGATGGATCAGCTCCAGTCCCCACAGTTGAGAAGCTCAGAGCCAAGTTGGAGAGAGAAATTCATAAAGAATGAACTGCGGCAAAAGGAGGTAGGTGCCGTGATGTGTAAAGTGCTGCAAGGAATTGCAGTACAGGGTGGTGGCTAAGAGCATAGGCTTTGGCATGAGGAAAGCTGTGAGTTCAAGTCCCATCCTGTCATTTACTTGGGCAAGTCACCAAACTTCTTTGTACCTCATGGTGGCATAAGGATGAAATAATTTATTTCAACTGCTTTGCATAATTATTAGTGAATAGTAAGTGCTTGCATTAGTCCTAAGGATTGTTATTACATTGGTGGAAAAAAATGAAATAATAATAATATGGGTCCACAATTCCAAAATCCTAAATGCCCTGAAAAACACCACCACCATCTTCTTTCAGAAATTTAGTGACAAAACCTTACCTGACCTGTCATGAAACTATTTATGGTCTTCATTTAGTGTGTGAATATTCATGCATTTCCTGCAGAAACAGCAATGCTTTTTATTATAGGGACCTGCTCCATATTCTGCTCAAGCTCGTGCATAAAATATGGTATATGAACTGTACATATTTTATAAAATCGGAAAAATTCTAAATGTTGAGGCCCATCTAGCCCTCATGCTTACTCTTCTAAGCATCTTACACATAGAAACTGATTTAGTTGATAGGTCAATTCTTCCTGATTGGGTGGAGCAGGAGAAGAGGAAAGGCCCAGGAGGTTTTGTGGGGAGGTGACAATTCAGCTGAGTCGCGAAGCTGCATACAGATTAACCATGGGAACAGGGCAGGGAAAGGCACTCTGGTTGTCTGGCAGCAGCCTCTACAAGATCTCGGAGGAATGAAAGTGGGGAGTGCGCTGTAGGACTGCAGTGGTTTGGTGTAGCTGGCAGGGAGAGGGTGAGGAGAGAGCACCACAATGGGAGGCTGGGAAGTCTGGCAGAGACCAGATCATTGAGGGCCTCCCGTGCACAGCTGAGGAGTTCCCAATCTATCCTGTGGGCAATGTGGAGCTGTAAGTTTTGGCATAGGAGGGGACTGGTCAGATTTGTGTTTTAGGGAGATCCAGGTGGGCAAGACACTCCTCCAAAAGGCTTGCTGAGATCCAGAATCACTCTGCCTACAGCCTCCCCCAATCCACCCAGACCACACATGGAAATGAGGCTGCTTTGGCATGGTTTGCCTGGCACAACTCAATTTCTAGAAAACATATCTGTAAGAATCGATCATGTCATGACAGGAAACCAACAAGGAAGCAGGCAAGTGTGGCTTTGAGAAGTCAGGAAGCAAGTTTCTGTGGGCAATCTCCAACTCCAATTTCCTCTGCTGCCCTGTGGCTTCTACGGCATCGTGTCTGACCTGGCCCATGGGACAGGCCCAGACATGGAAGGGCTCACAGCTCAGCTGCTCCTGGTCTCTGCTCCATGACGGCTGTCACGCAGCCCAAACAGACACTGTTCACTTCTTAAGTTGGTTTCAAATTTTGCTCTTTTTGTTCCGGTTTTTATTTAGATTTTTGGCTGGTTCAAGTTCGACAGGCAATTCTCACACTGAGATTGAGGGGAGAGAATCTAGCCTGTAAAAGAGCAGACAATGCGGGTGTCTTGTGATGTTATTAGTTTTAGAGAGGCCCCGGGAGGGCACTTACGTGAATTGAGTCTATCAGCCAGGTCCCTTGATTTGTGGCACCCCACTGTCTTCATCTAGCATGACCCCCGACCCCCAGTTTTTTGGTCCCCTACCCTTAATTCATAACCCTGCCCCTACCGCCAAAGCATCTACTCTTGTGTATCTAATGTGGGGCCTTTCAATCTTTCTTTATCTTCTATAACTTTATTCACATAAACGTAAATACATAGCATTGCTTTGCGTGTGCTTTTAAAATTGTAGGGAAGTGGTATCATATTATACATCTAAATCTGCTTCTTACGTTTTTCTTTTGACATTATCTGTAAGTAGATGTAGGTTATTCCCTTTGACTGGTGTAACATTTCATCTCATGCATTTCCCACATTTTCTGTATTTGTTTCCTTACCAATGGACATACAGGTTGCTTCCAATTCTTTGTCAGTTTAAAGAAGGCTGCAACAAGCATCTTTGCACTTGGCTAGAACACAGGCTTTGTAATCAGCCAAACCTGGACTGAGTTCAACTTCCACCTCCCGTTCATTGTGTGACCTTAAGCCTCAGATCCATCATCTGTTTAAGAATGGGGGGAGGGAGGGTAATAGAGACCATTTCTTCTAGGGCTTCTCACACTAGACTGCATGCCCAATGAGAGAGGCCCTCATCTCCCTTCTTCACTGCTCCATCCCCGGGCCTCTCAGAGCCTGGCTCAAAGTAGATGCTCAATGAACATGCATTGAATGAAATGACTGTTGTCAGGATCACCTGAGATACTGCATATGAAAGGGCCTTGGAAATGCTAAACATACATACACAAATAGGAGTTATTAACAGTTATTTAATTAAAATTAAGAATCCACGTATAATTGCCATAAAATGAAACATATTTAAAGGACAACACCACCAGGGGTGACATTCTGCCTGTGTCCAGAGTTTTTGTGCTTATTCTTCCTTCCCACCTTCCTTCACATCAGGCAACACTTTCTGAAGACTAATCGAGCGGGCCTGGTTTGAGATTGGGAAATCTGAGACTGGCCTGCCAGACCATCCAAAGGCCTCCCCTGGGCTACCTTGGCTTATAAAACCCAGGTAATGCCGTGCACCCACCTCACTTAGGTGTTGTGAAGATTAATTATGGCTTGTAAAGGGCTTTGAAGATGAAACGTGTTTGTTATGGAAATAAATGGCTTGAGACGCAAAGCTTTCTTCAAGTCTTCCTTCAAGCCTTCTCTCTTTCTGTTCTTGCCTTTAAAGAACCCCGAATGAGTTCAGAGGTGAGGGTGACCTCCCCACGGCTCCTGTGGGAAGCCAAGTTTGAGGCAGACTTCCCCAAACAACATATAGCTGTGACCCCTGGCTGCTAGTTTTAAAATTTAAACTCCTGCTCCACTTCCTAACTAGCCGAGCTAAGCTGGTTCAAAATACATTAAACAGATTCAGCAATGGGGTGGTGAAATGTATTTCCGATACTGAGCTTTTTGCTGCCAAATTTAATTATTCAAACTGGTAAAAAAAAAAATTGGGTTTCTTCCCCCTATGTCCTCCCAGATTTAGAGACATTTGAAGTGGAGGAAATGCGAGCCAAATGTCTTCAAATGTTGAAGTGTTGAAAGCACAGGCATTAGTGCGAGGCAAACTTGAGTTCAGATCCCAGTTCAGCCCCTCGCCTGTGATGGGCAAGTTATGTCACCTGTTTGAACTACAGTTTCCTAATCTGTCAAATGATAATAATAACCCATGTTACGGTTGTTGTCAATATTAATTGAGTGGATGCAGGAAATGCATATAAAGTGCACTCAATAAATGTTAGCCATTAATAACAACACATCCAAATCTGGTAAGAAAGGTGGTATCATTCCTATTTGATAGATAAGGAATATGAGCTCCGAGGGGTGATGTGTCTTGCCATGATCTTGCAGAGGGAAAGTGGGGTGCCAGGATTCAAACCTGGATCTGCCGGACCCCAAAGCCCTGGTCACCCCCATGCAGCCTCACCCCTGGCTGGAAGCTTGTTTTCGAAAACCAGAACCTGCAGTAAGTGCCAACCCAAGCAGAGAGAGAAAGAGGGAGCCCAGCGGAGTGTTGGAGCCTGGAGGGTGGCTGCTCCCGTGCCACTGAGTTGTTTAATCCAATGTTTCTGCATTATGTTGGCATTCCATGTGTTCACTTCTCATTCCTCACTTCTCATGTTAACACTTGCTTGCCCAAGTAGGGAGTGCTGGCTAGAAGCACATTTTCTTACACACCGTGGTGGGGCCGAGAAGGTCCTGGTGGCTTTGAGGGCTCCTGATGCCTGAGGGGCGCTTCTACAGCACAGGGTCTTGAGGCTGCTCAGCCTTTTCCTGGGTCTAGGCCCAGGGCCTCGTCTTAGCTCATGCAGATGTCAGCTTGGCCAGATCCTCACGGAAGCCAGGACCATTGCTCATATACATTCGTGCCCATGCACTGCTCTTCATTCTTTCTTTCAACAGATGTCTGTAGAGCTCTTTCTATGCCCCCAAACAGTGCTTAGTCACAATGACCCTGTTCGATGTTTCCCACCTGTCAGGCACTGAACTTTCTAGGCATCATCTCATTTAAACCTTACAACAGTGTTTTGAGGTAAATATTAATATCATCACCATTTTGCAGTTGAAGGAAAAAAACTCAGGGCACAAGTGAGCGCCAGAATAAGGAATGGAACCCAGGTTTTTCTGACTCCACTGTCTGTGCTCTTAACCATGACAACATACTGCCTCCCTGAGGGCACGCACAGCATCTCATTCATTTCTTGTCTCCAGCCCCCAGCACTGTATACAGTAGGTGCTCAATAAATGTTTGCTGTTGAATAAGTAAAGTGCCGAATAATCACTAACAGTGTACAGTGTACAGTGTTCTACAGAGTTTGCAAAAATGCTTTTCACATGTGCCCATCTTTTGTGTTAGACAGGGGAGGTAGGTTTTGTGATCCCACTTCTCAGATGAAGATTTCAGGGTAAATAACTTATTTGGGGCCATGGAAAGAGTAAGAGGCTGGAGCTTGGGTAAGACTCCAAAATAAACTCAACAGTGAAGACACAACGTCTGATGGAACTGCAGAGCAGAGAAGTATCCGTCTGGTAGAAAAATACGAATATTACAGAGCATCAGAGCCTAAGCCGAAATCATATGCCCAGCACATGTTTTCTGAAAACATTCACATCACTTACATGATCAGTGTGAGGTTTCAGATATTAAAATTATGAAAGAGCAAAGCAAGATGTGAGAGGCAGAGATGGAAAGAGAACAAAGTAAAGCCCAACCTTGTCACCACCTCCCAGAAACCTCTCAAGGATCCAAGTTTCCAGCCCAAATTCATCTTGAATGGTACAGCTTGTGGCTGGGAACCATGCTATAAATAGGCAGATTTGAAGATTTGAAGCCAGGTTCAAGTCCCAATTGAACCTTGGGCAAGTGTCTTTGACCTCTGTGTGCACATCTGTAAAATGGAGATAAATCATGGCTTTTGGGGACAATGAACACGCTTTGTAAATTACTATGAACATGTTACTTTGTTAGTTTCTTTTTAGTTGGAGGTGAAAATTATAATAGTCATTTAATATAACTGCTATACAGGTCAGAATAAGCTAGGTTTTGCCACAAAAATAAGCAACACACTTCAGTGGGTTAATACAAGAAATGTTTATTTCTCACTCACTCTCCATGTCCCCCATGGATCAGCACAGAGATGTTGCTCATGTGGACACAAAGGGACTCAGGATGAGGCAGCAGCCATCATCTTGTTTATGATCACTGTGTGCAAGGGGACAAAGGGGTTTGAAGGGTCTCCCAGGGATAATTAAATGTTCTGGCCTGGAAGTGACACATGTCACTTTTGCTCACAATTCATTGGCCAGAACATGTCATCTGGCCCCACCCAATCAACAGGGGGCCAAGAGGTGCAACCTTATTGTGTGCCTGTAAGGGGTGAGAATCAGATGGTACCCACCATTCACGGAGAACTTATCACATGCCAGGCATTGCGCTGAGGGTTTTTCTGGTATATCCCTTAATGCCCTCAAGAATCCTCTGAAGCAGGGACTTTTATCTTCCGTTTATACTTGAGCAACCTGACACTCAGAGATGTGAAGTAGCTTTTTCAAGGCTGCACGATGAGGAAGTGGCAGAGTCAGAGTTGACAGCCAGGTAAGAACCCCTGCTTGTTCCCCTGAGTGTGCGAGGCAGTTGTCCAAACGAGGTGGTTGAATATGTTGCTGGAACAAGAGCTAGTATTAACTGAGCTCCTCCCAGGTATTAGTCCCTTTACTACCATCTCAGTTACACCTAAGAGTCCATTTCCATGTTAATGATAAAGGACCTGAGGCTCAGAGAGGTTAACCAACTTGCTCAGGGTCCACAGCAGAGGTAGCTCTTGAACCCAAGTCTTTCTGGGTCTAAAATCCGTGCTTGTTTTACACTGCTCTGCCCCACTCCTCCTTATTATTTGTCATCATTTATTATAGTAATGATAAATAGCACTGTGGAGCAGGAGGCAGAGGGAGTAAGAGCCTGGATGTTAGAGCTAGATTGAATTTGGGTTCTGCCGCTTCCTAGCTGTGTGACCTCAGGCAAGTATTTCACTTCTCTGGGTCTCAGTTTCCAAATCTGCAACATGGGGCTGATAATCATACCTACTTCACAGAGGTGTTGCAAGGAATAAGTGAGATAGTCATCATGATGATAATAACAACTAACATTTTTCAAGAACTTACAGGGTCCAGAAACTGTGCTGAGGGCTTTACAGTCATTCTTTTAAGGTTTTTTTTTTTTGTGTGTGTGAGGAAGATTACCCCTGAGCTAACATCTGTTGCCAATCTTCCTCTTTTTGCTGAGGAAGATTGGCCCTGGGCTAACATCTGTGCCCATCTTCCTCTACTTTTATATGTGGGATGCCTGCCACAGCATGGCTTGATAAGTGGTGTGTAGGTCTGCGCCCAGGATCTGAACATGTGAACCCCAGGCTGCCGAAGCGGAGAGGGCAAACTTAACCGCTATGCCACCAAGCCAGCCCCTAACCATTTTTTTTTTTTTTTTTTTTTGGTTTAAGAAGTGTCATTTATTTAACAACGACGATGACAAGAACAAAGGTAATGCTTGGTCTGTCTCTGCATCGATCACGGTGGAGGAGTTGCTTTGGCAGGCTCAGCCCTCAGCAGGTGTGAATAATTGAGAAACCACAGGTTACTTCCAATATTACGGCCCCTAACTTTTTATTTGGCAATAATGTTAGATTTACAGAAAAGTTGCAAAGATAGTACAGTGTGCTCCTGTATTGCCTTTACCCAGTTTCCCCTAATGTTAACATCTTATATACCAAAGCACATTTGTCAAAACTAAGAAATTAGTATTCGTGTGACACTATTAACTAAACTACAGACTTTATTCAGATCTCATCAGTTTTTCCACTAAAAGTCCTTTTTCTGTCCCATCATTCAATCCAGGATACAACATTGCATTTAGTCATATCTCCTTAGTCTCTGCTGATCCCTACATGCATTCTTTCATCTTCATTTTCTGTTGAGGAAACTAAGGCTCAGGTGATTAAGTCACTGGCCAAGGTCACAGAGCCAGTAAGTAGTGGGGTTAGAATTCAACCCCAGGTCTGCCTGACTCAAAGCCCAAATCTTTACCGTTCATAAAGAAATTATGGGAAACAAATCCAATGTTCTGAATCAGGTCAGCACACAGAGAATAAAAAGCTCAGATGGAGAAAAAAAGACTAAAGCACACCTGAAACTAATAGGATATTGTATGTCAATTATACTTCAATAAAAAAAAAACCAAAACCCTGAAGCATAGAGAACTGGCTTTACCGTTTTAGAATACTAACTCAGCATGATCTCCCCAAACCACAGCCAAAGTCCAGGTAGTCTGTTCAGTGAGGAAGAGACTCAGGCTGGTGGGTGTGCACCTTGGGGGTCATGCGAGGAATCAAGCTAAGCTCCGGCTTAGCCACTAGCAGAGGGCTTTCCCAAAGGGCCAGACTGCCTGGCAGCAAGGCCTGTTGCAGAGCATCCTGATAGAGGTGGGGAGTTGGCAGGATGGGGGCCGAAGACGGGACGACAGAATTCATTTTACAGGTGTTCCCCAGTGGGTCCCGTTGCTCAGAGCACACCGTGGAGAGGCTGCAACCAAATCAGCCACCGCAAGTTTGGCCTTATTAATACCGACCACAAATCATCTCTGCTTGCCTAGCATTTTGTGTATCTAAGCTCCAGGGAGGGAGAAACAAGAAGACAGTCCTGGTCTTTTGTATCTTCAGGGGAAAAAAAGGGATCCAGATGAATCAGCCATGCAAAACCGAGGGAGGGCACCCTCATCCTTGCTGGACACCCAAACCTGAGTGTCAGGCCCAGGTGGGGCTGCCCCAGTGCAGGTCTGGGCAAAGAACAGGTGCCAGTGACTACATATTGAGTGTGTGAGCAAGTGAATTAACTAATTTGCATATATTGCAGTACCTGGTACAAAGCATGGGACCTAGTAGGAACTCATGAAGAAAGAAAGAAATTAATCAATTTATTTAGAACCATGCCAACTTGCAGGACCCTGACTGGCACTTAAGAACCCTTTAAATGTTTGCTGACCCAATGGATGGGCCATAACTAGGGTTTCCAGGGAGAGATTTCTAGTCTGTGAATTGCAGTCCATTAGCACAGAGAGGCAGTGTGCCACAGTGGCTGAGAATACAGAATCTGGGGCTAGGGTTCTTAGGTTTGAGTCCCAGCTCTGCTACCTACCAACTATCTGACCTTGGGCAGGTCACTTAACCTCATCTGTAAAATGAAGATGAAGATGTTGATAATATTATCTACTTCAGAGAGTTGGTATGAGGATTAAATGAGTCAAAACATACACACATGAATGCATGTGTGTGTTTTAATCTGTTCATCGGGAATTTAGCTCAATTTTATAACAGAGCCTGATCCATAGTAAGCACTTCACAGTTAGCTGCTATAAGAAACCTTCCCCTCTTCTTTCTTCCCCAACCCCAGTTATGATTTAAATGCCCCTCTAAATCTGATTTAGATGCACCCTGTGTGTAATATATTATAGAATCTAAGTTAGCTAATATTAGCTAGTGAGTTATGTAATCAATATTTTTAAAGCTAAATAACACAGGTAATCTTAAAGTGCATCACACAGAGAAGGAAAAAGTCCTGTTTCGTGTTTCTGTTGTAACTCATATGCACATGTGTGTTCAGGGTTGTGATATAAAATAAATTTCTTCCAGTGGGTCACAGTAAGAAGTCTGAAAGCCACTGCCTGAAGAAGGAAATGCTAAATGGTCTTCCTCAGCAGAGGAGAGGGCTGGCTAGTCCCCAAATGAGGTTCACTGTCTACTTCTTCCTTCTGGCCTCTGTTGTCAAGTGACCACCAGGAAGACTTCCCCTGTCTTTATCCAGCCCCGGGAGCTCATACAGTGCTGTGTAGGTCTATGGTTTCTACAGAGAGTTACTGAGCAAAGCTTAGACAGGCACTGGACCTTTCACACACCTTAGCTCATGTTAACCGCCCCATTGGGCCATGACAGTGGCTCTCAAAGTGTGGTCCCTCTATCAGCATCAACCTTCCCTGGGAGCTTGTTAGAAATGCAAATTCTCAGGCCTCACCCTACACCTACTGAATCAGAAGCTCCAGGACCCAGCAACTTGTGTTTTACCAAGACCCCCTGGTGATTCCGGTGTAATCTGAAGTTTGCAAGCCACTGCCCTATGAGGAAACTGTTTTGCTTTTGGGGAAACTGAGGCTCAGAAAGAGGAAGTGACATCCCCAAGATCACCCAAAGATGAAATGGCCAGGTGAGGATTCTAACGCTGTCACCACACAGTAGTGCAAATATTTATGTGCCTGTCCTTCCCACTAGATAGTGAGTCCTTCCTGGCGGAAACCAAAAGTGATGCATTTCTATTTTCCAGCCTTTACATACAAGTAAAGCTGATATACAAGTGCTCTGTGTCCTCTGATGGCTGGATAAAAGTCACATACATCCTTTAAAAATTAGCTCAGGTGAATGCTCTTATCAGTTCAAATGGGCATAACCAGCCCAGGCTGGAAGAGGAGATACATGTGGGGATGGAGAGGACCCAATTCTTGATCAGCAAAGCTCCTGAGATCCCCTGATGCAAATTGTAGCCTAGATCTGAGTCATGCTCAACTTTGACTCCACTCTTGAAAGGGTGCCAATTCCAAGTGGGTACATGTCGGGGGGAGGTGGGAAGTAGGAAATAGTTAACAGTTTGATAAAGTTAAAAAAAAAATCCTCTACTGGTTGTGAGACTTTTCAGTAATGAGAAGTCAACACAATTAGACAAGGCACTAAGTTTTTGTGCAGAATGCCAGCTGTCACTCTTCTTGACTAGCTTAGATCAAAGAAATGTATTTTATCTCCTAAGTGATCAGACATGATAGGGCCATTAAGTGGAGATATTGTCATAAGAAATGTAAGAACATAAGAAATATGTTGCTTGCTTTGAAAATAAACAT
This sequence comes from Tapirus indicus, assembly GCA_031878705.1. Lineage (NCBI taxonomy): Eukaryota > Metazoa > Chordata > Mammalia > Perissodactyla > Tapiridae > Tapirus > Tapirus indicus. Next base: position 27,524,393 of record CM062929.1, on the reverse strand, counting down.
CTTAACCTTTGCTTCTTTTTCTCTGTGAAAAGCTGAGAAAAATCAAACTATTATCTTGGGCCTTTCCAACACGCTCGCATCCTGTCATCTTTTTCCCCATCAGATCTGGGATTTTAGCTGCAGTCCTTCTCCCTCTCATTCCAGAATGTCTGTATGTGTTGGAACTATGGGACTGAGAAGCCAGGCAGAGATGTCTGTTAGCTGTAGCCCATCCCTGCTTTCACCAGTCATAACAAAACCCGCCACTGTCCCGAAGCTCTGCTTGCTTTGAAAGGAGCTCATCCTCAGATGTCTTTCCAAGGGCTTATCCAGAGCCTTTTTTCATCTTTAACCTGGATCTGAAAGAGCTCACTCCTCGTTTCTACAAATAAAAGACTGCTTGTCTGTACTGAGAATTGAGTTGGTGATGTTTCCTACATTCACTGACAGCATAGGAGCTGAGGGGCTCCTGGAAAAAAGACTTTCTATCACTTGGTCCAGGATGGAGAAAGGGGACATGTCCAAAGGAGTTCAGTGAAGGTACTATTTCCAAGAGTGGGCAGGGTTAAGGGATGGTGAAGCGCCCCAGGATTAGCAACAGCAGTGAGCCTTGACTAACCTTGGTGGGAAGAGGCAAGAGCGGGGGAGGTTACTGGAATTTGATGAGTTGTAGCTGAGGACAGGTGCCACTGATAGGAACTGCGGCCATAGAGAGAAAGGCAGACTCTGCCAAACGACAATGCAGTGGGGCGTAATGCCCCATCTCTCTCCTCGGCTGCCCTCCAGTCATCTGCGGGTGTTCCCCATTGGCTGAACCCAATCAGAGGCCAGAGGGTGAGGGAGCCTGGCCAATGCAGTCTTAGCGCTCAGCTTCCAGGGGCACGGAGCAGAGTGGCAGAGCGTGGAGAGTAGATCGGGGGAGGAAATGGAGAATGCTCAGCACACACCGAACCCCGCCCATCACAGAGGTGTGGACATACCCAGAGACACAGAGTTGAGAATTTAACATCAGGTTGTTTGGCATAATGAGTGAGACTTTACAAGGAAGATGAGCACATGGTTTTTTTTTTTTTTTTTTGAGGAAGATTGGCCCTGAGCTAACATCTATTGCCAATCTTCTTTCTTTTTCTTTTTTCTCCCCAAAGCCTTGGTACATAGTTGTATATCCTAGTTGTAGGTCTTTCTAGTTCCTCCATGTGGGACACTGCGTCAGCATGGCTTGAGGAGCAGTGAGTAGGTCTGCGCCCAGGATCCGAACTAGTGGACATCATGTCGCCGAAGCAGAACACGTGAACTTAACCCCTATGCCACCACCACCGGGCCGACCCCTGAGCACAGGTATTAATGAAACTCATCCCATTTTGTGCCCCAGGGGGCAAAGAACTATGTCCTTCAATTCAAAGAACCTAAATGCCTCACTGAATTCTGTGACACTCCACTCAAACAGCCTTGCTCTGGGGACCCGCCCTCATCAACTGAGCACACAAGAGGAGTGTTCTCCTCACTTCACAGGGGTGATGAGGGGGGCTTCCAGCTTGCCAGCTCACCGGTCCCTAGATGGTGGCTCAAGCTGTAGGCAGGCCCAGAGGCACCTGAAGTGCCCCTCTGTGCAGGTGTGAAGTCCTGTTGGGTCCTAGTCTGTGAAGGTGAGACAGTGAGCAATGTCTAAGTCTGTGATGTGGACACATAAGAGTACCTCTGGGAATACCAGAACTGCTTGGAGCTGCAAAAGCCTGGACTTCTGGAATCAAGAAAGAGAAGACTTTGGGGTACTAATGTATGTGTTCTCACAGGCAGGTGAAGCCTAGGACCTTTTCCCATCCTTGTGGCTGACCTTCAGTGTAGAGATTCTGGCCCCATTTTTATAAATGAGGATTCAGTTCAGATAAGGCAGCTCAGGCAGGCCGTGGACTCCCCCTTCCAGACCACCCTTGTTCTCTCTGCTTCCACCACACTAGCCTCCTTGCTGGGCTAGAACTTGCCCAGCACATCTTTGCTCCAGGGCCTTTGTGCCTGCCCTTCTCTCTACCTGGAACATTCTTCCCCCCAGATATCCACATCATTCACCCCTTCACCTCATTTAGACCTTTGTTAAATGTCACCTCTTCAGAGAGCCCTTCCCTGAGCATGTGACCTAAAATACCCCCCTTCCCGCCAGCTTTTCGTATCTCCTACCCTACTTTAGCTTTGTCACAAGCTGCAATCATCTTGTTTTTGTTTTGTTTACTTGTTTGTTGACTGCCTTCCCCAGGCTCCATGGAGGCAGAGACTTTGTCTCATTCTTAGAACAAGTGGCTAAGTCCCTAAAAGTCATGTAAGAATTTTTTTATTGATGTGAAATTCATATAACATAAAATTAACCATTTTTAAATGTACCATTCAGTGGCATTGAGTACGTTCATAATGTTGTGCAATCATCGCCTTTATCTAGTTCCAAAATATTTCATCACCCCGAAAGTAACCCCATACCCATTAAGCAGTTGCTCCCCAACCCCTTCTCCCTTCAGCCTCTGGCGATCACCAATCCACTTGCTGTTTCTATGGATTTGCCTATTCTGGACATTTCGTATAAATGGAATCATGCAATATGCGGCCTTTTGTGACTGGCTTCTTCCACTTAGGATAATGTTTTCGAGATTCATCCACTTTGTAGCTTATGTCAGTACTTCATTCCTTTTTATGGATGAATACTATTTCATCTTATGGATATAACACATTTTGTTTATCCATTTGCCAATTGATGGACCTTGGGGTTGTTTCTACCTTTTGGCTATTATGAATAATGCTGACAAGAACATTCATGTGCAAGTATTTGCTTGAACACCCCTTTTCAATTATTTTGGTTATATACCTAAGAGTCACATTGCTAGGTCATATGGTAATTCTATGTTTACATATGGGGCTTTTTTTTTTTTTTTTTGTGGGGAAGACCAGCCCTGAGCTAACATCTGTTGCCAATCCTCCCCTTTTTGCTGAGGGAGACTGGCCCTGGGCTAACATCGTGCCCATCTTCCTCCACTTTATATGGGACGCCGCCACGGCATGGCTGACAGGCAGTGCGCCGGCGGGCGCCCGGGATCCGAACTCGCAAACCCCGGGCTGCCAAGCGCGGACTAAACCGCTGCGCCACCGGGCGGCCTACATATAGGGGCTTTTAATAAATATTTGTGGAATGAATAAGTGAGTGAATGAAAGAAAAAAAGAATGAATGAATAAAAAATCCATGTCTTTCCAATTCCCAGGCTCCCTCTATTCTGCCATATTACCTCCCTGAAGAAGGAAGGGGACTGAATGACCCTGGGTCTCCTGAGGTCTAACGTACCTCAGGACAGTGCCATGGCCTGATTGGCATGTAGTAGGTACTCATTAAAAATTGAGACATATATAAGTAATGCTGCAGTGGCCATTTTTGTTCATTTATTTTGTCTACATTGTTGATTGTTAATGTCAGATAGATTCTGACAGGGGAAATGACTATATCAAAGAGCATGAACTTTTTAAAGGCTTTTGACGCATACACCAAATTGCTTTTCAAAAAACCTGCAGATCTTTCATCACCAGTCTTGATAATATTTGGGCTCCATTTAGATTGTTCTAACTAGTAGCTGATGGCCTTCTGTTTGAGTAAACTTTCTTCTGAAACTGTCGCTACCATCGTCTCTAGCTAGGTAAATGGTAGCTGGGTTGATGATTATTATCGCTTTGTTTCTCCCATCTCTGGGTCTCAGTTTCTCTACTTGTATGAGGCATTCCAGCCAATGTGCTTCTTGGAGTTGACAGTCTTCTTTCTCTTGAACACTGACCCAGGTTATACCCCAGCCAGTTGGAATCTCTGTACTTAGAGGCCTCAGGAATGCAGCCCGCTGGAAATGGGGCTAAATTACTTCCAAAGAAAATGCCCATTTGGAAAATGACTTCCCATGTCTGTGCAGTGCTGGGCTTGCCTTTCTAGGGAGACATGTCAGAATGCGTTGGGCTTGGCGGCAAATGAAAGCTGAGTGGTTTATTACTGCTATTAGTGATTATTTGTATGGGGCCGTAGGTGTACACAGCACCTTACAATGTCCAGAGGAAACTGGAAGAGAGGGCAACATTTCTGCCCTCAAGGGACATCCTGCCTTGGCTGATGGTGAGAATGGGTGCCCATTGGAACTGGATGGATTCGCACAAACCAAGACTATCGGAATGACTGGGAAGAACAAGTGGGGAGAAGGGAGCAAAGAAGGATTTCTCAAGTGCCTTTACATGCCCAGTATTTAACAGATGTGATCTCATTTAATCTGCTAAATAACCCTAGGGTTTAGGGATTTTTATCTCCGTTTTCAAACGAGGGGATTGAAGTCTAGGCTGGATGCTCTTTCTTCCACATTTTCTTAGCATATCCCAACTGTGTGGAGGATGCTGATGTCACTGTGGATATATTACCTGGCTGAGGATTGCAGGAGACAATAGAATGAGCAAAAGGAAGACTAGAAAGAAGAGGCTGGGATTTTTCTCTTGGAATCTGTGCTCTCTGCACTAGAATCCTGCTTGACTTGGGAGTTGGAGTGAGCACATGGACTTTGGAATCAAGCAGACCTGGGTTCAAGATCTTCTCTAACCCAGGAGCCTGGGATGAGTCACTTCTCTTTCTGAGCCTCTGTTTTCTCCTCTGTAAAATGGGGACAAGAACCACTTCCAACCTGGTGGTTCATGTGAGGATTAAATGAAACAATATATGTACAGTGCGTGGTGCACAAAAGATGTTAACAATTGTTGATCTATGGGCCAGCCTGGTGGTGTAGTGGTTAAGTTCGCGTGCACTGCTTCGGCAGCCCAGGGTTCGCAGGTTTGGACTCCAGGTTCGGACTTATGCACCGCTCAACAAGCCATGCTGTGGCGGCATCCCATATACAAAATAGAGGAAGATGGGCACAGATGTTAGCTCAGGGCCAATCTTCCTCACCAAAAAAAATAAAGAAAGAAAGAAACAATTGTTGATCTACCACCAGAAAGAGTTGAGGAGGGACAAGGGGTGGGGGAGGTATAATGGGTACTGTTATCCACAAATTGCTTAATATCTTAGTGACTCAGTTTCCTCATCTGTAAAAGGGGGATGATCAAGTGTCTTCCTCATGGGGTGAGTGGGAGGATTAAAGGAGTTATTACAAGTAACACACTTAGAACAGTACCTGGTACAGGGTAAGCTCTCAATACATCTCTGCTATTACTATTATCTTCTCCCTCTTGACTTTGGGTTGGATCAAGAGGCCCTACAGAATGAGTCAGTCATTTGTTAGGGGAGTGGAGAAAATAAAGGTCACAATGAGGAATACTTGATCCCCTAGCAAGGAGGAGAAGGATGCTCTGGCTCTTGGGCTCCCATGTTTTCTCTCTTACCTCTGGGCTCTGGGCACATGAGGGTCTGGTCTAACGACTGGCATCACCCATTCTTGAGATCAGAGCTGTGTTAAGAACCTAGTCTGCAAGGGTGGGGAGTGGGGCGTGAGCAAATTGTGAGTTATCATCATGGAAGAGCATCATCCCGAATTTGGGATTTCCCTAGCTGTGAAGGTGACCTAATCGCATCGAGATGCTGTGACTTTGAACTCTGATTTTATATATGTATCTATAGCCATTGTAGGTACATGTTAAATAGTATTATTTGTTGATTTATTATTAACAGTCACACAGAGGAGCACATATTAAGCCTTTGCACATGCTTTTCCCTGCATGGAATCCCTACCTCCACCTCTTGCTATTTTCTTTTTCAATTAACAAATATGTGTTTATGGGTACTATATGCTAGACACCATGGTGTTGACTGGGTCCTTGACTGCTAGAGCTTGTCTTTAGTAAGGCAGGTACCATCTACTTCCCAGGTTCCACGCAAGCTTTCCCTTGGACAGGAGAGGAACCCAAAGACTTTCTTTGGTGTCTTGATGAAATCTGAAACCAAACCCATAGGCTCATTGCACCTTGCCACTCTTCAGCTAGATAACTTCTCCTCTTAACTGAGGTGTCAGCTGAAAGCTCACTTTTTCTAGAAGATGCCATTGATAGCCCCTGCCAGAGGTTAGGTCCCCTGTTTCCTTAACATCCTGGACTTCTCCCGTATCCAATTTGTCATGCTTTGCAATTATTTGTCATATAATTTAATATCACTCCCTCTACTAGACTGTCAACTCCGTGAGGGCAGGGGCCTCTTTTTCCCCTTCGACATTCCTCAGCAACAACTGCACAGCAATCGGTAAGCCTTCAGTAGAAACTTATCAAATGAAGAAATGGACAAAAAGGAAAGCATTCTGGGGCAATAATTTAAAATAAATGCACACCCACATTAAAAACCTTGTCTTTCTTCCTGCTTGAGCAGTGGAGATGAGAGAGTAGAGCTTTGACAAACCCCGCTGAGTTCAGCCTTTTGGGGCCAAACCAAGAAGAGGGATAATTATTTTTTATTTTTCTCATCTGCTTGTTGCGGGAGGTGCTGAAGGCAGCTGAACTGGAGGCTTTGCTGGGTCCGCAAGGAAAGCCTCTCATGGTCTCTCTGCTGGAGGCCCGGCCTCCCTGCTGCCTGTACCTCTGTCTGGGATTTCATCCACTCTTTCATGTCTGGCTCCTCCCCCTTCCTTCTACTTGAAAATCTCCTTCTGTCTGCCTTTATTTTCTGGAAAGTGCCTCCTCTCTCCTAGGAGGACCCAGGGCCCTGTCTCCACTCAGGGGCTAGAGACATTGGCTGGGCCTGCCAGCAGACTCCAGCCCTCCACTCCGGACCCCAGTATGGCCTTGAGTTCATTCCTCAGAAGCTGTGCTGGCTGGACTGGGTGGGATCCGGCGACAGTTCCCACCAAATTCCCAAGCTGACTGCAGACATTTGTGCTGTCAACAGAATTGCAGAAAATGCAATTCGTGTTGTTAATGAGCAGCTTGTTTGGGTAAACAAACCAGGTGAGGTGAAAAAAGTGATGCTCTCCAGTAGGAAACACAAGTGAACATTAGCCAGATGGAGAGGCGCGTTTCCACACACTTCCTTTTCGGTGAGGGTCTGGGTGGCTGGAACGGACGTCGCCGGTGCTGCATGGGAGCTGGGACTCTGCTTACCTCCTGCCTGGCCTGGATTTTCTCCTGAGGGAGAAGAGCCACATTGGACCCAGCACCACCCTGAGTCTGGCACTCTGCCTGCTGTCCCCCTAGGCCTTCACCTGCTTCATCATTAGTGCTCATATCACCTTCCAAGGTGGGTGTTATGAAACCCATTTTACAGCTGGGGAAACTGAGGCTCCGAGATGAGGAAGAGGCTTGGCCAAAGTCAGGATGGTGGCTTTGAAGCCAGGTCAACCTGACTCTTCAAGTCTGTGGCCTCCCCACTACCCCACATGGTTAACTTTGCCCTCATCTCTTCTCCTTGGCCCCTGTCAGTCTAAGGGAGGCGTCCGTGGCTGCCACTCACCACCTCCTCCCTCAGATTTTGAGGCAGAGGAAAATTTTAACTTCCCACAGTGGGGATTTCCTGCCTGTCTGGTCAGGATAGTATGGCTTTCTGAAAGTTGTGTGGGCAGATTTTGACCAGCTTCCCCATAGCAAGAGAGTGTGTACATGTGGGATTGTGTGTGCGTGTGCATGAGTGTGTACATTCACCAGTCCATTCCAGGAGGAACTGGCTTGTCCCTGGAAAATAAATAATTTAGGGACATTCACTGTCCTCTCATCATAAACTGACTGCACACTCTGTTTTGTTAGCCTCAGATCATTCAGGAAAACACACACACACACACACACACACACGCACACGAATATGGCTATATTTTACAAACACGAATGATTTGGGTAATTGCAATGGCTAAATCTGTCCCCCATACAGACAGGGCCAGGAAGAGAAAGGTTCAGGTTGCAGCCTCAAGTCTACATATGTTTCTGGCTCTCTGTCTACATTGTGGAAGAGAAAAAAAAAAACACATTACATTCGTATGTTATAATGCCATGAGTTATTTTCCCCCTTAGCATTCAAGGGTAAGGAGTCCATTAAGCTGTCATCAGCAACATTACCAGCAGGAGAAGTCGGGGCAGACAGTTTGGCTTAGCTGCCTGGAGCACATGTGCTCTGCCCCAGGATGAACACTCTATGGTGTCCGTGTGTGCATTGCCCTAGAAGCAGAAATCAGTTATTCTGACTGCTATTAGTGAGATGATCTGGTTGGGGAGGCTTGCTATGAATGCAGCCACCGTTCATTATGGAGCCCTTTTTATGTTTTATATCTTTTTTTACTACAGGAAAACTGACGCTCGGGGAGAGAAAGACACTGACACAGAACTAGAGCATGGTACAGGCTGGGGTTTGATCCATCCTCCTCCTGGATCCAGACCCTGTGCGCTTAATTACTAGGCTATCCTGCCTCTCCTGCAAATGTTGGTGGTTTATTCCATATATGTGGCCTGTGTCATGGAAACTTCCAGCTTTTGAGGGGCCACATATTACATGTCAGGCCCCATGAGTTATCTCATTTAATCTTCACCACATCTCTGCACAACAAGCACGCCTCTGAGCTCAACATAACAGCAGAGGAGACTGACTCTTGGGAAATGAGAAGGGACTTGCCCAAAGTCACACAGCTCAAATGTGGCGGGGGCGTGTGAATGAAGGGACTTTGTTTTCCACTCTGCTACGCTGCCATCCAGCTAGGGCCGTAAGCCCAGAAGCAGAGGGGCTTCCACGGGCAGCTGCCTTTTCTGAATTCAGACGAGTTTTCACTGAGCAGCTCAGCTCCTTTCTTCACGTAGGTGGAAGCCTTTCCTTTGAATAAACCAATTATGTTCAAAAAGCAAAAAATAATGTATGCGTATTAGCTAATGAGGATGCTGTTCAGGATATTTTTAGCCAAGCTGAGAGAGAGAGAGAATGAGAGAATGGAGCTTGGTAGAAATTGTTTTGGAAGAAAAGGCAGCTTGGGAATCAGCCCTTTAGCATGACTCTCAGCTTTTACTGCTTTTGGCTGGGTGACCGTGGGCAAATCACCTACTCTCTCTGAAATGTGTATCATAGTACGGACCTTTCAGGGGTGTTGTAAAGACTGAAGATAGTGTGAGTAAAGCATGTGGTCAGTGGTCAGCAAGTGTCCCTATGGTAATTATTCATTTCTCAAGTATTTATTATCACTGGGTCCTCAGTGTTTACGGATACTACAATTTTATCTGCATCCCCATCTCATGAAGCAAGTACTAATAGTATCTCCACTTTCCAGATGAGGAAACCAAGGTAAGGTTCAGTAACTTGCTCTATCAGGGCCAGGATTCAACCCTGGGCAGTGCCCATCCATCACGTGATGCTGCCTCTATTGTCCCTAAAGAGATTTGACTTTCACCACTGGAATCAGAGCACACAGCAGGTTGGGTAACTATTTTTAGGAGGTAGAGTCTCCTTTGGGAACCTAGTAAGCTACCTACAAATTAAAAACAACTCTGTCATTGAACTGAGCCAGAGAATCACCTCCCCAATGTCGTGGCCACTCTGACTGACCAGCAAAAACTCTGCCCAGGCCAAGAGGGCAGAGAACTGGGGTCTTAATGTCCATTCAGATGCTAGGGCAAGCCTGTCACTGTCACTCATTTTGTGTGCCTGGACTTGCAAAGTGGGAGATACACTAGGATTGAAAGTTTAGAAGTCAATAACTACATTTTCTGCTCACTACCAAAATTCTAGAACGGTTACGTGAGGTATTGGCTTAGGAGGAGTAGTTAAAATAATTAGGAAAAAATAATATATTAATAAATATATATTTAAATATATATATTTATATATATAAATAACATATATAAATGCACAAGGGAAAAAAGTATAAAATAAAGGAAAACTAGCAAAAGAATCCAAGAGTACAATGGGGCAGAGTCCTGCAAACTCTCCAGCTCACTTTCCAAAGGGTAGAGGCACATGGGGACCATCTTCAACATGGAATTGAAGAGCTGGGCCTCTGGAATTTAGGCCTCGGTCTTGCCTAAAAGTCGGGGTCAATTAGGTGGGAATGGGAGCAGCCCCAGGGCAGGGGGTCCTAGAAGTCTAGTAGAATTAATACCCAAGGTGGTTTGAGAAGAGCCAACATCAGGGCTGGGAAGACAATGCATGTATCAAATCTTAGAGGCGACAAGAGGAGGCATGTGGAAGAACAAGTTGCAAGGTAGTGAGCTGGAGAGCCCAGACACCTGAGGACCAGGAGCAAGGCAAGGGGCTCAGAAGCAAGTTCACGAACACAGACGTCCTTCTACAGGGTGTCCAGCATGAGACATCAGGAACAAGCAACGTGGCAGAAGGGATCACACTAGGCTAGACTCTACCGTGTCTAATCCACAGACCCTCTTCTTCATAGCTGCATCCCCAGCACCAAGCATGAGGCACCAAGCACACAGTAGGCCCACTGGAAATGTTTGCTGAGTGCTACACTGCAGGGCTGGGGAGAGAAATGGGCCTCAGCTGGGAGCAAAGAAAGAGTTCTAAGCACAGGACCAGGCACATAGGAGGGATTTGGTACATGAGCGAATGGATTGTTGATGACAGCTACCTTGGGTCTCCAAGTACTAACAACGCTCAGCCAAATACACCAACTGTCTTAGGAAGCCAGCAGGTGGAACGCAGGATCCAGAGCTGGGGGCTGGTGAAACTAGAGAGAGGAACAGGTGGCCTGCTGAGGCCCTGTAGGTCCTAATGGGAATTCAGTTCATACTGGCATCTGGGTAAGGCTTAAATTAGTGAGTGGTTCCCTACCTCATTGTGGATCTGCATCACTCGTGGAACTTGTTAAAACACAGAGTCTCTGATTGTGCTTCTGAATCAGAATTTCTAGGATCAGAACCATGGATTCAATATTAAGAACAAGCGTCACACGTGATAATGATACACATAGCTAATTATGGGAACCAAGGCCTTAAATCATCAATTCTCGCTGGCCCTTTTTAGAATTTGGCTTTTATTGGTTGTTTGTTGTTAAAAAGACAACTATGTAACAGTTCACTTGGAGCCATTACCAGATGCAAAGCTAACCTGTATACTTCACATGTATTAACACATTAAATCTCACAATGACCCTGTGAGGAAGGTACTATTATCCTCATCTTACAAATGAGGAAACTGAGTCTGAGAGAGGTTAGTAATTTGCCCAAGGTCACACACACAGCTAGTAGGCTGATCCAGAGTCCATGTCTTAGCTTCTGCAAGAAAAGACAAAAGTATGTCATTTTACATCCATGCATAGCCAGGAGAGGACTGCAAAAGAATCGCTTGTGCTATTTATTCTTGTTTTTAATTTTTAACAATATGAAGTTATTATTATCACTAAGAAAAATAATATTGATGAATTAATGAATAAATCAGTGAAGGAAAACCATAGCAAAATAAAACATTTTATCTTAGGGATCTAACAAATAAACACACAATTAGGAGTTAGAGCATCTGGGCTGGGTCCTGGCTCCATCACTTTCTGGCTATTTGATCTCAGGTAAGTCACTTAAGCCTGCTGTGCATCAGCATCTTCACTTTTTTTTTTTTTGACTTAAAAAATTTTTTTTTATTGTGGTAACATTGGTTTATAACATTGTATAAATTTCAGGTATACATCATTATACTTCTATTTCTGCATAGATTACATCATGTTCACCACCCAAATACTAATTACAATCCATCACCACACACATGGTGCCTAATCATCCCGTTCCCCCTCCTCCCTCCCCACTTTTCTTCTGGTAACCACCAATCCAATCTCTATATGTTTGTTTGTTGTTTTTATCTTCTACTTCTGAATGAGATCATACAGTTTTTGACCTTCTCCCTCTGACTTATTTCGCTTAGCATAATACCCTCAACGTCCATCCATGTTGTCACAAGTGACTGGATTTCATCGTTTCTTATGGCTGAGTAGTATTCCATTGTGTATATATACCTCATCTTCTTTATCCATTTGTCCCCAGATGGGCACTTAGGTTGCTTCCATGTCTTGGCTATTGTGAACAATGCTGCAATGAACACACAGGTGCATGTATCTTTACATATTGGTGTTTTCATATTCTTTGGATAAATACCCAGCAGTGGAATAGCTGGATCATATGGTAGTTCTATTCTTAAGTTTTTGAGGAATCTTCATACTGTTTTCCATAGTGGCTACACCAGTTTGCACTCCCTCCAACAGTGTATGAGAGTTCCCTTCTCTCCACATCCTCTCCAACACTATAACCATTCTGATGGGTATGAGGTGATATCTCATTGTAGTTTTGATTTGCATTTCTCTGATAGTTAATGATGTTGAGCATCTTCTCATGTGCCTGTTGGCCATCTGTATATCTTCTTTGGAGAAATGTCTGTTCAGGTCTTTTGCCCATTTTTTAACTGGGTTGTTAGTTTTTTTTGTTGTTGAGATGTATGAGTTCTTTATATATTTTGGAGATTAACCCCTTATCAGATATATGGTTTGCAAATATCTTCTCCCAATTTTTATGTTGTCTTTTCGTTTTGTTGATGGTTTCCTTTGCTGTGCAGAAGGTTTTTAGTTTAATGTAGTCCCATTTGTTTATTTTCTCTATTGTTTCCCTTGCCCTGTCAGACATGGTACTTGAAATTATGTTGCTAAGACTGATGTCGCAAGGACAACAGCTCTCTCTGATTATTGAGCAGCTGGAAAAATATAAGCCATTAAGTGTTTGCAAGGTAGTATTATGAACAATAATAAAATAATGAACCATATAATCAGAGAGCACGTGAGCACCCAGGCTGGGGTTAAAAGAAGGTAAAGACCTTTACCCTATACCATATAGAAAAATTAACTCAAAATGGATCAAAGACCTAGATGTAAGAACTGAAATATAAAACTCTTAGAAGAAAACATAGGGGAAAAGCTTTATGACATTGGATCTGGCAATGATTTGGCACAGGTAACAAAAGAAAAAACAGATAAATTGGACTACATCAAAATTTAAAACTGTTCTGCATCAAAGGACATGTCAACAGAGTGAAAAGGCAACCCCGGGAATGGAAGAATATATTTGCATATCATATATCTGATAAGAGATTAATATCCAGAATATACAAATAACTCCTGCAACTAAACAGTAACAACAAAACAAACAACCTAATTAAAAAATGAGCAAAGGACTTAAGTACATATTTCTCCAAAGAAGATACAAATGGCCAATAAACACATGAAAAGATGCTCAGCGTGACTAATCATTAGGGAAATGCAAATTGAAATCACAGTGATACCATGTCACATTCATTAGGGTGGCTACTATGAAAAAACCCCGGAGAAAATAACAAGTGTTGGTGAGGATGTGGAGAAATTGGAACCCTTGTGCTCTACTGGTGGGAATGTAAAATGGTGCAGCCACTGTGGAAAACAGTATGGTGGTTCCTCAAACAGATTGAAAATAGAATTACCATATGATCTAGCAATTCCACTTTTGGGTATATACCCCAAAAAACTGAAAGCAGGGATTAAAACAGATATCTGTACATCCATGTTCATAGCAGCATTATTCACAATGGCCAAAAGGTGGAAGCAACCCAAGCATCCATCGACAGATGAATAGATAAACAAAACGTGGTATATACATATAGTGGAAAAGGAGATTCTGACATACGCTTCAACATGAATGAACCTTAAAGACATTATGTTAAGTGAAATAAACCAATCACTAAAGGACAAATAGTGTATGATTCCACTTATATGAGGTTCCTGGAGTAGTCAAATTCATAGAGATAGGAAGTAGAATGGTGGTTTCCAGGGGCTAGAGGAGGGAGGAATGAGGAGTTATCGTTTAACAGGTACAGAGTTTTAGTTTAGGAAGATTTTGAAAAAAGTTCTGGTGATGGATGGTGGCAATAGTTGCACTACAATGTGAATATACTTAATGCCACTGAATTGTACAGTTAAAAATGGTTAAAGTGGTAAATTTTATGTTAGTATATTTTACCACAAGAAAAAAAAGAAAATATAAAAAATAGAAGGCAAAGATGTACTAATTCAATATACTAAGCTCAAATTTAAGAAAGAAAACATTTCCCAAATCTTGTTCTGTTTATTCCTAGATGAGCCTCAAAATGAGGGTTTTGAGATCATTTGTTTATTTATCCAATATTTATTGGTCACTGCCCACATGCCAGGCTCTGTACTAGATGCTGAGGTCTAGGTACAGACAAGCCTGGTGTGGTTTCCGTCTTTATCAATCTGACAATTTAGCAGAATAACATTCCCATTTATCGAATACCAAATATATAGCAGGAATCTTACATCTTTTATTTCATTTCATTTTCATGAGGTGGGTATTATCATCCCCTTACTAAAGATGAGGAAACTAAGGCTCAGAGAGCTTAAGTAACTTTCTCCAAGTTGACTCAACAAGCCACTTGGGTCTGCCTGATTCCAGAGTCCATTCTCTTAATGGCTGGTTTATACCACCTGCATCTCCTTTTAGGAGATCCACAATGTGCTTTGCTACATCAAAGTCCATGAGAAGTTCAGTAAAGAAACCTATTTCACTTGGTATGATTCTGCATATACCAAACTTACTTCATTACATAACCCCTCCTTCTTTGGGTGATGGGAGCAGCACCCCTAAAAATGAGCTGTGGACTCTTTCTGCAGAATATACCCACAACACCCAGGAGAATTAAAATCATCTGTGCAAAAACTTGTACACGAATGTTCATAGTAGCATTATTCACAACAGCCAGAGTGGAAACAATCCAAATGTCCATCAACAACAAAACGTGGATAATCAAAATATGGTCTATCCATACTATAGAATATTATTCAGCAATAAACAAGAATGAAGTACTGATAAGTGGTACAACATGGATGAACTTTGAAAACATTATGCTAAGTGAAAGAACCCAGACAGCAAGGCCACATTATTATAAGACTCCCCTTGTATGAAATATCCAGAATAGGCAAATCCATAGAGACAGAAAGTAGATTCATGGTTTCCGGGAGTTTGGGGGAGGGCAGGAAAGGTGAGTGACTGCTAATGGGTGCAGGGTTTCTTTTTGGGATGATGAAGTGTTCTGGAATTAGATATTGGCAATAGTTGTACAACTTTGGGACTATACTAACAACCGCTGAATTGTACACATTAACATGGTGAATTTTATGGCAGTAAATTATATCTCAATCAATCAAAAAAAAAAAAAAGAACATAACTACAACTGAGTGTACTGGGAATGACAGACCACTGGCTCATTGGTCCTGCTGTTTCATACTGTATCACTAGCGGGGTATTAGAGCTCCTTGGGGTTGCTGTCTTTCCCTCAATAGATACAGCTCCCTAAATCCTAAGTCAAAAAACCAAACAGGTACAGAGGAGTGAGGGCCAGCTTGGAAACTGAGAAGCATCAAAGTGTCTGCGCGGGTGGTATCACACGCTGACGGACTTTTTATCTGCTAGATTTGCTTAGTTAGCCTATTTTGACAACAGTCAAGAAGGCAAAATTCCTAAACTCCTTCTCATCACCGGAAGGTTTCAATTCCAACAATTGATTATGCCGTGTACTTGGCAAAGAGGTCTCCTTTTATTTGAATGACATCAAAAGCACCTGGGTTTAAAGGAAGTATAAAACAATAAACCACTGAATTACAGAATTTTAGAACTGAAAAGGACTTTGTAGAGAGATCACCTGGCTTGATTCTCTTACTTTGGATATGGGAAACCGAGGCCCAGAGAAATACAGTGGTTTGCCCAAGGTCACATAGCCAAGTACTTGGTTGAGACTGCTGACTGTCTTGCAATATCTGTCCTCCTCTTCTTCCCTGGAAATGACCCCCCCACACACACTGCCTTCAGCTGTGCACATGATTGTCTGAAATAAAGGCTATATTTCCTAGTGAGATGTGGTTGTATAACTAAGTTCTGGCCAAGGGAATGTAAATGAAAGTGGTGTGAGCAATTCCAGGGAAGTGTACTTAAAAATTAGGGGTTATGGTGGGGCATGACCTTCCTTCCTGCTGGCTGGATTGTGGACTAGATGGCTAGAGTTCAAGCAGCCATCCTGGACCATGAGGTGGAAGCTGCATTTGGAGAGTAGGGGAGAAATAAGATAGAATTCTGGGTCACCAACCTCAAAGAGGTCACAGTCTGACAGGGACAGAAGACAGGTACACAGGCTAATGCATAATAAACACCACCACAAGGCCAAACCAGCCACCCTGCCCTGTCCCCATGCCTTCAAATCTTAGAGTCTGCTTTATGGAATTGTCATACCAGCTCTGGAATGTTCATCTCCAGAACTTATGTGAAAAAGAAATAAACTTTGATTTTTTTCAGCCACTGTTATTTCAGTCTTCTATCATTTACAGTTGAACTGAATTCTAACTGATTCAGAATGTAAACAATTACATTCTGGGTTGGGAACTTAGGTCTCCTGAATCCAAGTCCAGGACTATTTGCTATGAATATCATTACTATTAATAATAAAAGCCAAACTGTGCTAAGTGTCTACTATTATATAATAGTTGCTGATAATTTTGAGTGTTTTCTATACGCTAGTCACTGTTTGAATACTTTATAAAGTGTCATTAACTCGTTTAATTCCCCTGTCAACTCAGTAAGATAGATCTATTATAATTTCCATTTTATAGACAGAGAACCTGAGGCACAGAGAGAGTGAATAACTTACCCAAGGGCACATATTGAGTAAGAGGTAGAAATTTGAACCAGGCAGTCTGGCTCCAGAGCATGCATTCTTAGCTCCTACATTACACTCTCTCTTATGATGTGAGCTCCTCCTTATCCTCTATACCTGTTTTATCAAGGAGGAAACTGAAGCAGACAATTGTCTAATCATTTGCTTAAAATCTCTCTGCTAGTCGGTGGTGCAGCTACCATTAGAAGCCAGACTCCTAACTCTCAGTTCAACGCTCTCTCCCCAGACCACCATGCAGTTTCAGAGGCCACCTGGACAGACACATAACCTCCCACTCTTACCTCCAGTTTCCCCCTCCAACACACACACACACACACACACACACACACACACACACACACACCACCTAGAAGGCACCCAGACATTTTTGTGGCCAGGATGGCTACAACCTCCTTTGAAAAGCAGCCAGATTTGCCCTCCACCAAATAACTTTGTTTTATTTATAGTCTCCTGCTCCCAGCTTTTGAACTGGCTGCTCATTCCAAGGGAGATCTTGATAACAACCATTCCTTGGAGAGGGTTCATAGGAAACAAGTGAATAAACACCACGGAGGCCCTGCCTGTCTAGCAGAGCTTTGCTCCTGGGAGTGTTTATAAGTCGGTGTTGGTGTCTGGGTGCAAAAGACTTTGAATTCAAAATGGCAGTTGGACATTTTCAATTTTTTTGTTTTAATTCACAAAAGTTCACCCTTTGGCTTCAACAACCTTAAGGGCATAGGCAAAAGAGAGAAATTATCTTTATCCAGAATGTAACTCCAAAACAAGGCATTCTTCTTGTTTTCTTTGCTCCCTGCTGGCTGGGGCCTAGGACTAATTACTGTAGCGACTATGGGGTGGGGAGACACTTCATGAATTTACAAGAGCTAAAATGGCAGAAGGGATGAATGACATTTCAGAAAAGAAAATTGTAAAACAAAACAAAAATGAAAAAGAAAAGAAAAAGAAAGTAAAGAGAAGCCTCATTTCAAAAGTGAACCATGAATCTACAGTGTCTTCTGACTTGTGGCCAAAGGTACCACCCCAAAACATAATTAAGTCACATGTGTCTGGAATTGTTCAGCCTGAATGCTAATCTTCATTCCACCAGTTGCTAGTTATGAAATCATGAGCACATGCCTCATTTTCCTCTTTGTGAAATGGGGGGATAAACTCACGAGATTATTGTGAGGATTGGTGCTAACCATATAGGGGAAATACAGTGTCTGGTTCAGAGAGGACATTCACCCACTCATTGAACAGTACCTAATGGTAGCCGTCATTACTGCTTCCTTTGTGATTCCTCCAGGCCTAGAGGGGATGATATTCGGGTGTTCATGAAAGTGAGCCCCAAGGGGGAGTGAAGGTAGGTAGGAGGTTGGTGATCTTGCCTCTCAAATGCCTTCATTTGCGTTGAATTAGTCTATACCAGGGACTGTTATGGTGACATGAGCTTTTTGTATTGGAGCCCCCAAAATGGCTGATAAAGGGAGGCAGAGGTTCTCAAGGGTAGGGCAGAGGAGAGTCACTAAGTGAGTCCTATGAAGCCCCAGGGTGACTTTCCTTTGGTTATGTGAGGTCTCCTTAAAGGTCTAAGGGGAGATGAAGGGACCTCCATCAAGGACCATGTTGGGTAAGTGGATGATGTGATAGAGAAGAGGGTCTGTGGCTCCTGTAAGGAACTTACTGGAAGGTATGGGATTTCCAACGGGAAAACTTGTGTTTTCATGGGGATCTGAGTGGGACACATTATCTCTAGGCCAGAGCTACTGGGTGGGAGGCCTCCATAGATGAGGAACGGGTGAAGGTTTCTTCAGGTGAGCTCAGGGGTCTCTATGGGATGTGGGTCTTTTCAGGAGGGTTGTAGGTGGAAGTTTCTGTAGGAGAACAATGAGGCGGAGTCTTCTGGGGACTGCACCCGGAAGGCAAGAGGCGCGGTGCTCCGGGAATCCAGAGAGGGGACGCGCGGTTCCCGCCCCCCACCGCCCTCAGGCGGCTCCGCCTCCAGCCAGTGGACTACACTTCCCGGCAGCCCCCGCGGGAGGCGGCGGCGGCGGCGGCGCGGGCGGGAGGGGGCGGCGGTGTGAGGCGGACGGGGCGGTGCGCGCCGAGCACGCGCGCCGGCGATCATGGCGTTCGCCGGGCTGGAGCGAGTACATTAACCCCGGGAGGCGGCGGCGGCGAGGGAGCGAGCCTCGAGCGGGCGGGCCCAGCCTGAGGGAAGGGAGGAAGGGGCGGGGAGAGCGCCGGAGGGAGGCCGGTCGGCCGGTCGGCCGCGGGCGGGCGGGCAGCGCAGCGCCGAGCGGGGCCCTCGGGCCCATGAGGAGGCCCGGGGACCATGGGCTCCAGGATCAAGTGAGTGCGGCCGGGCCGGGCGGAGCCGGGCCGGGCGCGGGGCGGGGAGGCCGGGCAAGAGCTGCAGGCCGCGGGCCGCGCGGGGGACTTGTTGCCGGGACCTGAGGGGCGCCCCGCGTGCCGGCGTCACGCGGGGAGGGGGACGGTTGCCATGGCGATCCAGGGAGGCGCGGGGGCGGGGTGCCCGCGGGGTGGAAGGCGCCTGTGGTCAGGTGTCGCCTCTTCACCTGAGGGCGAGCAGCTGAGATTACAAGGTGGCCCCCTCCCCCGGGTTACAGAGAGCCTCTGAAAATGGTCGTACAACTGTTGGGGGGAGGGCGAGAAATCTCCAGAAGCAACTCCCCAAATGGGTATGTTTGGGGCGCCCTTCAGAGTTGGGCAGGTCCTGAGAGGTTGCAGCCTGGCTGCTTAAGGCCTGCGGCCACCAGAAAAGTCGCGTGAGGTTCTCAAAGGGAGGGGCCGCTCCTGGTCTGGATGGCCTGGAGAGGAAGGCCCTTTTCTCTCTCCTGTTTCCACCTCTTATCTGTGAAGGTCTCCACACAGCAAGGGTCAAAGGCTATGAAGGTAGATACCTTTGTGCTGTAACTGAGTACCTGATCTTGATGATCGTTGGAAAAGGTTTTGTAATTCAATCTGGCAAATTCCCTCACTCATTCATTCACTGGGAGTCCCCGGTCCGGCGTTAGTTTTCCGGGGAAATTGTTGATACATCTAACTTCAGAACCCATTGAAACATTGTTGCCCTACTTCTAGACCTAGAAGTTGACTTTGGAAAGTGCAACTTTTATGCAGCCCAATTTGGGTGTGTTGCATTGGACTCTATCTCCCCTCCCAACCAGGTCCGCCTTTGGCCTCTCCCTTCCTCAGCTCCAGAACATGAGATGCTTTATCTCTAATCACTAACAAATGTTCAGTTTGTCTCTATGAGTAATAGAATTAAGGGCACTTAAAGTTGACAGCATAGGCTTTTCCGTAAAACAGCTTTCCTAGGACACTTTAAACCTGCTTACAAATTTGTCTGTGGAATGTGTTTATTTCAGCATTTTGGGTATTATACTAGGGAAGTTTGAAAGGGGAAGGGCCTTATGGGTGAAATCTGTTTTGCATCTCATGTCTAGTCCATGTCTATGTAGTGTAATCTTTGCCCAGCTTTGTAGTCCCCTGACTGGCTTACGCTTCCATTCACAAAATGTATCTAATATGTGCTCAGCAGCTTTGAGACATCTGCTAAACGAAACTAGAAAAGTTTGTTTATGATAATGAAAATGGACGAGTTGGATGAGCACACTGTTAATTCTTGAATTTTGCAGAAATGAAGGGAAAAAGTTAGAAGCATGCTCCAAATGAGAGCTTAAGAGGCTTGGGAGGTAAAAAGATGTAGTTTGTGAAGCATTGGGATTAAAGAGGCACTCCAAGTTTAGCTCCTGTTTCCAAGTAAGAGTTGTAAACTTGGATTTCAATGGCACTTAGAAACACTTTCCAAAAGCCATCTTAGAGTCATGTAGTATGCTTGTGAGGATGCTTACCCTTCTTGTTGCTGAGAAGTTCAGAAACTTGCCTGTTGTGAGGCAGTCAGTGTCAGCACCAGCATGAAAATCCAACAAGTGGAAGTTCAGGTGACTAGGCATCAGGTCTCTGTCTTGCTCTTGAAGGTTGCAGGTTGACAAATGCATATTTCAAGTGTGTGTGGGTTTTTTTTTTTTTTGTGAGGAAGACCAGCCCTGAGCTAACATCCGTTGCCAGTCCTCCTCTTTTTTTGCTGAGGAAGACTGGCCCTGGGCTAACATCCGTGTCCATCTTCCTCTACTTTATATAGGACGCTGCCAAAGCATGGTTGACAAGCAGTGCATTGGCCGGCGCCCCGGATCCGAACCCACAAACCCCGGGCTGCCAAAGTGTGAACTAAACTGCTGCGCCACCGGGCGGCCCCTCAAGTGTGTGTTTTTTTTCTTTCCCCATTCATTTATTTATCTTTTTATTGTGGTAACATTGGTTTATAACATTGTATAAATTTCAGGTGTACATCATTATACTTCTATTTCTGCATAGATTACATCATGTTCACCACCCAGATATTAATTACAATCCATTTCCACTCAAGTGTGTTTTGTGGAACCCATCACTGTAATATCTGAGCACTTGGGCAAGAGAACTTAGTAATGCTTTAAATTGTATTAAGCGTGCAATTAGTATAAAGGATAGCCTTCTAGATCTTGAAACTAGATTGCTCTGTGATAAAAACTTAGGCTTGGGAAATGTTAGCTCTGCTTGCGGTGAAACTGAAAGAGGATAGGAGGAGAGAAGTTATGAAAAGTAGTTGTGATTTATGGTGACTGTTGACTGTGCTACTTCTGCCTGCGTTGGGAATGGGGGTTGACAGGTGTTGAGGAAACCATCTACTTATGTGCCACCCTGGTTGTTGGAGGAAACAGAGCTTTGGTTACTACTGACTGTTCCATCCTGAAAGGAAAGAGCAGACTTAGCTCAAGGTGTTCACCTGGCTGAGGTGAGATCTAAGTGTGCAGGCTCCATTGTGTAGGACAGTGTCGGGGGGTGGGCAGAGAGCACTCTGGGGCCCCTCTGAGCAGGAGAGCTCTATGGTACCAGTGTTTTCTCTTGCTTATCTCTGATGCTATGTGGACCAGTTAGGTTGACAATATGGAATCAGATCTGGGTTCAGATTCCAGCTCTTTTGTCTCCTGACTTTGAAACTTGGCACAAAGTACCTTTTTCACCTTCAGTTTCCCTGAGGGTAAAATGGGGAAGACTTTATGTTGCAGGGTCATTAAGAGCAATAAATACAATATCAACATGACTGCTGGGCCCGTATTAAAAACAGTAATTGTTAGTTTTCTTTTATACCTGTCTATAAAAAGACTAGGAAAACTGGTATATTTTATATAAGAAATGTCATGTATATTTCAGGTAATGGAGAAAACAGTTTTGATGATCAAGGAATTAGACTCAACGTGCAGAGCAGGACTTAACATCCTCTCATTTAAAAACAAGTTGATTGAAAAGAGCACCGTGTGTAATTGTGGAGCTGGAGTCTGTTGTATGATTGGTAGTAAAGCAGGTTTAAGTTGCTAAGCACAGGTGTCAAGATGCAGTGCTTGATCAGACTTTTCAAACTCAGGCTGGTTGAGCACAGTCTCTGTGTCAGGCATAGGGTTAATGCTTTATGGGAATTGTTTCATCAATCCTCACAACTGCCTAATGATGTAGGTACTGTTAACCACATTTTACAAATGAGAGAATGGGAGTTTATAGGCCTAAGATCAGATGCCGTCTCCAGGAAGCCTGCCCTAATGCCAGTTCCCCATCCCCCCTTCGCCAGCCTAGGCCAGGTGTCCCTCATTTGTGTTTCTATGGCCCCTTGTGTTTATCACTGTCACAGAACTAAATCCAGTTCCTTATCTGTCTCCCATACTAAGCCCGACATGTACTTCTTGGGAGCAGGGACTGTCTTACTTGTCTTTGAGTTCCCTGTGTCAAACCCAGTACATGACACATGAGGTTGCTGAGGAAGAGTTTATGGAATGCCTTTAAGAAATATGTCAGGGTTTGAATTAAGATCCTAGCTAAGGCTCTGAGTTGAGTGCACATTGAGAGTTTAAAGAACAATTTGCTACTTGAACTCTTGAGGAAGAAGAGTTTTTATGTTTTATAAAGTTTTAAAAGCCAAATTGCCCTGGTCTAGGCAGACAGTTTCTTATTTTTTCTAGAGTGTTTAGTTCATGTTCATTTTAATAACAATGTTGTCTTGCCTCAAACCAAACTTCTACTTGATAAGAGGAAAGAAAAGTTCACCAGTATGCAGGTAGCACCCTGGAAAGCTTCTAAACCTCAAACCTGAGCAGACATTTATTTATCTAGAGGGATAAAAGGAGCAGTGGTAACTGGCAATCTTCGACAGGTATGTTTAAATCTTATTTATTGTTTGAGGGATCCCAGTGGACTGGTGTGTGGTTAATATGAAACAATTTAACTGATAGTGCAGACACACAGCAGGAAACTGTGGCAGTCTAATATTGCTTGTGGTGACATCCTAGAAATTGTTTCCAGGCACCAAGGGCAGGAAGTGGATTGTAAGTAATCGAGGGAAGTATTCTAAGTGAGTTTGAAGAAACCTGACATTTATGGACTTGGAGAAAAGCATACTCAAGATTTGAAGGCTTGGGGACAGGACAGGGCAGCTGATTTAGCCTTGTGGTGGTGTTTATTCTGCATTAGCCTGTGTACCTGTCTTCTGTCCCCGTCACACCGTGACCTCTTTGAGGTTGGTGACCAAGAAATTTATCCATTTACTCACATACTGTAGATCTAAGAAGAGTGTCAAGTACGTATTAAGCACTCAATAAATGTTGGTCATTATTGTTATTATCGTAGTACCATATTATGTGCCCAGTAGTATGCTAACTACTAGGGACACAAAAATGAAAAGACTTTTCTTCCCTCTAAGGCTTTCCAAAGTAGTAGTGAGACAGAAATGTAAAACAAAACCAACTGCCTCCAGGCCCCCTCCCCACCAAAAAGCCGAGTATAATACAGTAAGATTCTTGCTGTGGTAGAGATGCAGCTAGTGATGAATAGGTGAATAAGTGAAGGAAAGACTGTCTTCCAAGGAGGGGTCAAGGAAAGAAGACTTCATCAAGAAATAATGTTTTCGGTGAGACAGGAGAGCAAGGGATAAAAGTGGTGGCAGAGGGAGTAGAGGCTGTGGTGGTGTTGGCAGCAGTGGTAGTAGTCTCAATAGAGGGAGCAGTATGTGTGAGGACATGGCATATTAGGGAAATAAAAATATTAATTACCATTTATTAGGTACTTAAATGCCAGGAATTGTGTTAAGACATTGGGAATTGTAGTTGTGAATAATACATACTATTCATTCCTACTCTCGTAGAGCAGTCTGGTGGACCTGACAGATTAAAAAAACTAAATTAATTCACGTAAAGCTATGTGGATGTGCTATAAAGGGGACAAGATGCTGAGAGAGAATGATGGGAGTGGCTGTCCTATTTTAGGTAGAGTAGTGAGGGAATGCTTACTGGGGAAATGACGTTTGAGCTGAGACTTAAAGGATGAGAAGTCATTAGTTATGTAAAGAGTCTGGGCAAGACTTTTCATTCCAGGCAGAGAGTAGAGCATATACAAAGGCCTTGCAAGAAAATACTAGACATATTTCAGGAACTGATAGAAGGCCAGTGGGTTTGGGTAGTGACTGATGCAGAGAGGCTTGAGGGAAGGTTGGAGAGAGACTGGGGCCTGAGCACGGCCTTGTAGGCTGTGGTAATCTGAAAACAACTTTATTAAGATATTCACATACTGTAAAATTTATTTTTTTAAACTGTATAATTAAATAGTTTTTGATGTACTCACAAAAGTGTGCTCGATCACCACTATACAATTCCTATACATTTTCGTCACCCCAGAAAGAAATGCCATATCCATTAGCAGTCACTCCTCCTTCCCACCAAACCCTCTCAGCCCTAGGCGATCACTAATCTACTTATAGTAGCTGTAGGTTTGTAATTTTTCTATTCTGGGCATTTCATGTAAATGGAATCATATAATATACAATCCTATGTCTTTCAACATAATGGTTCCAAAGATTATCTATGTTATAGCATAGTTGGGTATTTTATTACTTTTTATGCTGAGTAATATTTCATTGTATGGATAAAGCACATTTTATTCATCCTTCAGTTGTTAGGTATTTGGGTTGTTTCCACTTTCTCACTGTTATGAATAAGGTTGCTGTGAACACTTTGTGTGGACATATGTTTTCACTTCTCTTGGGTATATACCTAGGAGTGGAATTGTTGGATCACATGGTAACTCTGTTTAAGGAACTGTTAAACTGTTTTCCAAAGCAGTTGTACCACTTTGTGTAAGGTGGTATCTCATTGTGGTTGTGATTTGGCCTCAATGAGTTCTGTAGAAAACGAAAGGCCAGAGAAGACAGAGAGAGGTTTCTCAGAAGAGGTTGAAACTTGAACTGAAGGAAAGGTGAAGTTTGGAGAAGGGAGGAGGGATTCTCAGAGGAGGAACAGTGGAAGTTATATGACTTGGAAGTGGGAGTAAACCCATTTCATTGTTTTCTGGTACAGAGAAGTAGCCTTGGCTTCTTAAGATAGCTCTTCTCCCATCTTTTTTTGGACTGCTTGTTGAAGGATCCCATTACCAAAATGCACCACAGGCTTGCTGCTTCTTGAGGCCTGTTGTATAGCACAACCGACATATCTACTGAGGGACAAGGCTAGGATTTGAAATGGGGCTTCTTCAGGGCTTTTCTAACTAACGCCTCTTCTCTTTCCTCTGCACCACAGGGCTTCCTTCCCAGTCCCTGTAGGAGACAGTACAGAGACTTGGGGTGATGGAATAAAAGTCTTGTTGGAGACTGAGCTCTCCATTATTAGTCCCCAGGGTCGGTCACTTGAATCTTCATGACTTTTCTAGAAAATGTATTGGTGCAACTTCATCATTTTAACCTTAGCCATTGCAGTCAACTTGGAGGGGTTTGCACAGCAGTAAGGAAGGTTGAAACCGGGAAGGTAAAACCTGGAGTGTTGCTGTAGGAAAATATGTTTTTATTCAGGCTATTAAATCTGTGTATAAGCTCCCGGCTGGAATTCTCATTGTAGGTTGCAAAGATTCAGCCTTTTTCCTGGCCCTAGGGGGAACTAATCTCTGGATCTGCAACATCCTTTTTGCTTAAAAGGATTTTGTTGGGAAATGGAAAGATAAACAAGGAAGAAAAATAAACCAAAAAAAGCCAAAACAAAGTTGGTCTCCTCTACTTTCATTGGAATCCACACCCATTCTTTCCAAGTATTTAGGACTTGAAAAGGAGCTAAATAAAGGAAGTAACAAAAGGTATGTTCAAAATATAAATTCCTATAGAAAGATAGACTACATTCCAAAAGTTCATTTGTAAGTTGATTATGGCAATTAGAATGTATTTTTCTCTTAGAGATACTGTTATGTATAAATCATGGGCTATCAAGGATAAGGACATTCCAGGTGGAGGAAACTGCATGTGCAAAAGACATAGGGAGATAAGAGGTATAGCTGAAATACAGGATATGTGGATAAGATTACAGGAGATGAAGTTGAAAAAGTGCCACTGGGACATGATGCCGTTGAAGGACTGAGTTGGGAGTGTAATATGATCAGATTTGCGTTTTTAGGAAGATTACTCTGGCAGCAGTAGTTTAGAACAGTGATATCTCTGGCTTGTGCAGGATGATCTGCTGGGGTGTGAGAAGAGTGTTAGAACTTGAACATTTCTGTTTTTGTGTTTTCTAAGGTATGTATTAGTATAGTAAGACGTCAGATGTATGTTCAAATTTTTTACTGATTGAAAGGAATGCGTGCAAGAAAATTGGAGACCACTGGTTTATGGAACTGTGTTTATAGTGCAGACAGTCAAGGCCCAAAGTGAGGTTTTGGTTGTCAAAAGAAAGCGTACAGATCTGAGGGAGATTTTAGGTAGAATTGACAAGACTTGGTGACAAATTACATGTAAGAGGTGAAAGAAGACTCCAAGATGACTTGCCAGGGTTAACAAAGTTATATTATAAATGAGTGTTTGGAAGGTGAGGACTGGTTATATAATGTGTTTGCTTTTCTGAGGAGAAGTGAAAAGTTATAATTGGGTGAAGGCATTTTCGTCTGCAGTGAGAAAGGAAGAGATCTTGAAGGGCTCCATAGTGAATGTGTGTGCTTTGCTGGATGAATAAGACTTAAAGTGGGCTGGCACAAGTTGCTGACAGGAAGTCTGTCCATATTAGATTTAAACAGAGAGAAAATAAACTTTTGAACTCACTTTAGCCACAGGAAAGGTTTCAGGGGTGTTGGATTGATCTCGCCTAGACTGTCTGAATAAACAGGAGGAAGGAAACCAATCTAGAGAAAGATGCTGTTTGACTCTAAGCAAACAGTTCTGTACTCCAGGGTGTGAGAGGAGCTAGGGGGATGTGGGCCTTGGAGACACGTGAGTTTGAGTCCTCAGAACCACATACAGTCCCCATTTGAGTTCTGAGTTTCTGATCCTTAGTTTTTTTATTTATTAAAGCAAGCAAATAAATTCACTTATAGGGTTGTTGGGAGGATTAAAAGTGATATTGTGTCTAACCCTCAGCAGAGAAATGACTATAGTAAAAGACAGCTATCATTAATATTGCTTGGAGAGGATGGAACACACTTGTCTGGACAACCTGGAGTTAAAAAAAAAAACATCAAAAGAAAGCAAGTGCTCCTTTTTATAGTTTTTTTTTAAGACATAGAGAAAGTATTTGCTTTCTGTGAGTATGTTAGGTGATGTATTGTATATTTTACTGAATTTATTTGAAGCGTTGTGATCCTGATACATGCAAAGCACCGTTCCTCTTGCTGGTGGGAGAAAAGAAGCTTAAAGTCTACTAAGAGAGATAAGATGAGCATGCAAGTAATTAGAATGGTAATATTTAAGAACATTTTATGCTTTCTCTCTTACAAATAATATTTGAAAATTTTATTCAGTTTTATAAAAGATTTACGCCTTTTATATTGATCTCTGTTTAGCTGGTACCACTGTTCACTTCTAGCCTTTTTAACATAACTTCTTGTTTCTTTTTCCTGTGTGTTTAAAATTATTATTTTTTAACTTTTCGTTTTGGAAAATTTTAGACATCTATAGAAGTAAAGAGAATAGTATAATGAGCCCCCAAATGCCCATCACTCAGTTTCAATACTTATTAATTTATGGCTTACTTAGTTTCATTTATAGATAACTGACCATAACTCCCTCTTCCTCTCTCCAGTTCTAAATTATTTTGAAGTAAATCCCAGATGTCATATCTCATTCTTAAATATTGCCATATGTATCTCTAAAAGATAGACATTCTTTTTAAAAAACATAACAATGACATCACAGCTAAAAAAATTCCTTTATATCATCAAATATCCAGTCAGTGTTTAGAGTTTTCTAGTTATATCAGTTTTTTTTAACAGTTGATTTGTTTGAATCAAATAAGGTCATACATTGCAGTTGGTCGATATGTATCTCATAAGTCTCTTTTTTCCCCCTTGCAATTTATTTATTGATTAAGTGGGTTATTTGTCCTATATAATTTCCATTGCAACTTGTTTAATATGTTCTGTCCCCTTTATTTCTGACAAATTGGTAGTTAGATTTAGTGACTTTATCAGATTCAAGTTTATTTTCTTGGCAAGAATGCTTAAAAGGTGCTGATAGATACTTCCATCAGGAGGTATATTATGTCTGGTTCTCTCTCTTTTTGATCCATTAATTTATTAGGGGCTATAAAATGGTGATATTTTGTTTCTATCATTTCTTCTTCATATTAACTAGAGTACCTCTCTAAAGAAAACTTCCCCATATCAACTATTTGGTTACCCTGAGGTACAGTTCATGTAGGAAAGACAGGATAAATATTTGATTTTTTTATTCGTTTCTCAAACTGAATTAGTTTCCTAGCATTTTCCAAAGGTGACTGATTTTTCTTTTTCCGAGTGTCACTTTAAACCTATACATTTAAACCTGTTTCCTATATTTCAGTCCACTGTAGTTATCCTCATTGATGTTTAATTTGTCCTATCTTTATCTAGTGGGAGCTTCTTCAGGTTAACTTCTAGAGTCCTTTTGACAGGATCCCAGTAGTTTTTTTTTTTATTGGTGTTGTAATAGTTTATAACATTGTTGTACATTATTATTTGTCAATAACCGTTTATATGTACCCCTTTACCCCACCCCGCAACCTTCTTCCCCTCTGGTGGCCACTAATCTGTTCTCTTTGTCCATGTATTTGTTTATCTTCTACATATGAGTGAAATCATATGGTGTTTGTCTTTCTATGTTTGGCTTATCTTACTTGACATAATACCCTCAAGTTCCATCCATGTAGTTGCGAATGGGATGATTTTGTCTTTTTTTTTTGGCTGAGTAGTATTCCATTGTGTGTGTGTGTGTGTATATGTATATGTGTGTATATATATATATATATACACACATATATATACCACGTCTTCTTTATCCATTCATTAGTCGATGGGCACTTGGGTTGCTTCCACATCTTGGCTTTTGTGAATAATGCTGCAATGAACATAGGGGTGCATAAGTCTCTTTGAATTGTTGATTTCAAGTTCTTTGGATAAATGCCCAGTAGTGGTATAGCTGAGTCATATGGTATTTCAATTTCTAGTTTTGGGAGAAATCTCCATACTGTTTTCCATAGTGGCTGTACCACTTTGCATTCCCACCAACAGTGTATGAGGGTTCCTTTTTCTCCACGTCCTCTCCAACATTTGTTGGTTTTTGTCCTGGTAATTATAGCCATTCTAACAGGTGTAAGGTGATATCTCATTGTAGTTTTGATTTGCATTTCCCTGATGATTAGTGATGTTGAACATCTTTTCATTTCATGTGCCTGTTGACCATCTGTATATCTTCTTTGGAAAAGTGTCTATTCATATCCTCTGCCCATTTTTTGATTGGGTTGTTTGTTTTTTTGTTGTTGAGTTGTATGAGTTCTTTATAAATTTTGGAGATTAACCCAGTAGTTTTTAATAGCTCTCCTGCCTTTTGGTATGACAAGATGTTCCAGGCCCGTCTTGTATGTTTCCTGCTCCATACCTGTATTCTACTGTTTCTTTAAGGAGTCTTACTTCCTTTTGGTACAAAATGGTATTAGAGATTACAGTCTGAGTTTTAGGACTTTTTTTGTTTTTTGCTACTAAGTCAGTCATTGTTTCTAGGCTTCTCCAGGAGTCAGAACTAGGGTGTGTGTGTGTGTGTGTGTGTGTGTGTGTGTGTGTGTGTGTGTGTGTATGTATTCTTTAAAGGTAAACTATATCACATGTTCATATTGGTAATTCCAATTCAAGACTGTAAAATTTTTATTTAACCTCATCACTCTTACATCTGAATCTCCTATCACCCATACAAAAAGTTCTGATTTCCAATGACACCAACGTAAGTACTCTTTTGCTTTATCCTACAATACTCACACAACTCAGCAGCAATACCGACATTACCACCAACAATATGATTACTGAAAACAGGTGGTTTTTTTTATTTTTGCCAGTTCTTTTTGTCCTTAGAGTATATCCCACTAGGAATGCATAGTCAATGTACAGTTATTGTTTTATAACCACTAGAAATAGTTTCTTTCTCTGTGGTTTTGTCACCAACTCAGTACATAGTTTTTTTTTTTTTTTTCTTTCAATCTTTTGGGATTGCTTTTTAAAAATAATTTAATTTTGTTTTATAATTACATAAAATATTTATATGGTTTCAAAGCCATATCTACAAAAGAGATATATTCAGAAAAGTCTAACTTCTATTCCTCCCTCACCACCCTGTTCCTTCCCTCTTCCTTAGGTAGCTAGTTTTTAAAAATTTTTTCATTTGTCACTTTATTTAAAAAAAGGTAAATACATATGTATTTTCACACCTCCTCTCACCAGCCCTTTAGATAAATGGTAGCATTCTATGTGCAGTTTTCTCTCCTTTACTTTTCTCATTTTATATCCTGTAAGAAGATCACTTCTTGTAGTATATAGAGAGCATCCTCATTTCTCTGTAGGGACAGTGTTGTACTCCATTGGATGGATGGACCATAGATGATTCAACCAGTCTCATAGTGATGGACATCGAGGGTGCTTCCAATATTATTATTACAAATGGTGTTATAATAGTCTTGTGTATGTGCCATTTTGTATTTTTACCATTATGTCATTGGGATAGATTCTTACAAGTGGGATTGAGTAACAGAGTAAATTTTATGTAATTTTGCTAAATAGTGTCAAATTTCCCTTCATAGGGGTTGTGCCAATTCACATTCTGACATATGAGAGTGCCTGTTGCCTTACAGCTTCACCAACAGAATGTGTTTGTCATGCTTTAAGTTATTTTAGTCAAAGTTATAAATGCACATGGTAACAGATCAAATAGTTTGTAAAAGCTCATGAGGAAGAGCAATAATTCTCTGCCCTACCTCCCCACCCCCTTCAGGAACAACCTCT
Source organism: Tapirus indicus (assembly GCA_031878705.1). Classification (NCBI taxonomy): domain Eukaryota; kingdom Metazoa; phylum Chordata; class Mammalia; order Perissodactyla; family Tapiridae; genus Tapirus; species Tapirus indicus. The sequence goes on along the minus strand of CM062929.1, from coordinate 27,493,405 downwards.
GTTAACTGATTTTATTTTTTGTTCTTCTGGAGGTTAACCCATAACCCCTAGATAAATCTCTGTCTCTTAATTTAATTAACTTTAGACAGTATTTGTTGACTCCCTGAAATAAAAGATGATGAGTACCTTTATAGTACTTCTCTCTTTTCCTCTTCCAATGTTTTATATATTTATATTATTTCTAATTCTTATAATGGTTATATTTCAATATAATATACTTAAGCCTCTTTATTCCATTAACTTTCAGCAGTGTCTCTTGACTCCCTGGTCTGTAAGGGAAGGACAGCTCTTTCTTCCACTTTCTCTAAGCAATACTTTTATGTGGTCATTTTAGTTCTACTCATGACCAGAACCAAGTCTTTCATTATTTATCCATAAGTTAACTCTAAAAAATAAATGTTATTATCAGTGTTTAAGTATTGTTCAACGTGGGCCAGGTAGGGTGCTAGAATAACGTTTTCTTCCTCTTTGATGCATTGTCGTCATCCCATTTGAAGGAGAATGTTCTTAACGTCAGGGTCATATAAACTTACAATCCATCCAGAATTTAAAATTATGCTAAATTTCTTTTGTTTCATATCTGGATATATATAACCTATATATTTGTTTTGTTTTACAAGTATTTGTACAAAATAGCACAGTGGGACACCAGCCCTGTATAGCGAGCAGCCCAGGGCATCACACGAGTACTTCCATTCTCATGCTGGCAGACAGAAGCCTCTACTTTGCAGCCTTTGTTGGGGCGTGGGCACCTTTGGAAGCCTGAGCCTTGGCTTTGACTTTGGTCTTGGTGTTATCCTCAGGCCAGCAGAGTCTGGCATCTTGGCAGCGTCATAACAAGCATGTCTTCCAAGTGTGGGACTGATGCCTTTCAGGACCTGGAGCTTGACAAAGGCCTTGATGGTCTCAGTTTTATTGATCTGCATCTTCTTTAGACCCTTCTTGTGTTTCTTGACCAAGTGCAAGATCCTTAGGAACTTAGGTTCTATCTCCTTAAAAGGTATCTTTATGGGGCCAGCCCGGTGGCTTAGTGGTTAAGTTTGCACGCTCTGCTTTGGTGGCCTGGGGTTCACGGGTTTGGATCCTGGGCGCGGACCAACGCACTGCTTGTCAAGTCATGCCGTGGCGGCATCCCATATAAAGTAGAGGAGGATGGGCACAAATATTAGCCCAGGGCCAATCTTCCTCAGCAAAAAGAGGAGGATTGGCAATGGGTGTTAGCTCAGGGCTAATCTTCCTCACACATACAAAAAGAATCTTTATGATTAGGGCTTACTGATGCCATTTCTGTGCCATTTTGGAACTGGGCATGTGTGATGTAGTTCTTGGATTTGGCCATGTCTTTGTTGCTGCCTGTAGCCCAGAAAGTGCCTGAGACTGGAAAAGAAAGAGCCGTATCTGGATTTTGATTTTTTAAAATAGTATTCTCTCTCTCCCCACTCTCCTTGAGTTTCTAAATTCCTTTTTTCCCCTTGCATCATGTGCTTTATCATATCCTTAAAGTTTTACAAATTTGAAATCATACATGTAGTTTTATTGAGGCTCTTTTTTTTCTTTTTCCTGGTGGTTCCTTCTTACCTTCCTGTCCTGATCTGTATAAAGTCAGATGTATTGCTGTAATCCTGGAATGTCCCTTCACCACTCTATTTCATGATTTCCTGGCCTCTGTGTTATTTTGTTTTAATTTGTTTGCTGGAGTACATATTTAAGTTCTCATAGGAGACAACCGTACCAATGGATTTGCTGAAAGGGTGCACTTGAGTTCTTGCATGTCTGAAAAATGTCTCCTTTCTCACACTTGATTGATAGTTCGTATAGTTATAGAGTTCTAGGTTGAAAAAACTTCCCACAGAACTTGGAAGATATTTTCCCACTGTCTTCTTCTGACTGGCTTCCTCTGACACTGCTCCAGAAGGGGAAGGGAATGCTCTGCCTTCTTATGGCCAGGGTGGGGTATATGCATAGGTTCCCTGCTCAGCCTTTGTTGACACCCAGGGTGGGGAATTACCCTTTACTGCGGGTGGGGGTGGGAGTTCTGGCTCCCCAGGAGGCCTCCCTGGTATAGTGCCTTGTTGCCGCTGCCTCCATGGCCTCAATTACTGCCACATGAGAGTGGAAGTCCAGGCTCTCCACACAGTCTCCACTGAAACCACATTGAGGGGGTCCTCATTACTGACCAGTGGGGATGGTGAAAGCCACAGCTCCCTACCTGGTTTTCTATAACACTAACCGGACACGGGGCAGGTAGATGGGACACCTCATTACAGCCTGGTGATGGTAGAAATCTAGGCTCCCTCCCTTCTTGTCCTTTGCTGACTTGAGTGAGGGTGAGACCATGCAGGTTTTTCTGTGGTGTTTGGTGGTTATTTTCTAAAAGTTTCTGACTTGTTAGGCTGCCCCTTTTCTGGTTCTTTGGCTAGAGAGAGCTGACATTTGTTGGAGCTTTTTTGGATCTGCATCAGTTGGTGTTTCTAGGTTGCCAGCTATAGTCATGAATAGATGTTGAATTTTATCTACTGCTTGTTCTACATATATTGAGATCATCGTATGATTTACCCCCCATTAATATAGTGAATTACATTTGCTTTCAAATGTTAAACCAACTTTGCGTTTCTGGGGTAAACCCACTTGGTAAAGATATTCTACCCTTTTTATACACATTGCTGGATTCAATTTACTAATATTTGTTTTATGTTTGCATCTATATTCATAAGAGATTTTGGCTGTTATTTTCCTTTCTTGTAGTGTTCTTGTCAGATTTTGGTATTAAGGTTGTGTTGGCCTCATAAAAAAGAAAGAAGATTACATTAAAAAAAAGCTGTCATAGAAGTGGTGTGGGTTTTAGTATAAAAAGAAATTATCAGTGGTTACAGATTTTTGGAGATTTTGAAAGTCTCTATATTGAATTTAGGGAAATTAAGTATTACTCATAAGTAGTGGGGATAGGGAAATGCTTATCTGTGTTTCCTTATAATATGAGGGGATAGGTAATCCCTTCTTTTCCCCCTCCATGCTCATACTCACTCACCCCTCTTTGTTATGTACACAGATTTTACTTTTTTTGGCTGAATAATTCAATAACAAGTTATGGTCATCATGATGTTTTATCACTTTGTATTTTAGTGTCTATCTCCTAAGAACAAGTACATTCTTCTGTATAACCACAATACTTTTATCACCATAAAGAAATTTCACATTCATACAATTATATTATCTAACATACAATCCGTATTTAAATTTTCCCAGTTATTCCAATAATGTCCTTTGCAGCTGTTTGTTTTTGAGCCTGGGTCCAATTAGGGATCATAAACATTTAGCTGTCAGTCTCTAGTTTCCTTTCATGTAGAACAGTTCTTCTGTCCTTTTTTTTTTGTGTCTGACATTGACTTTTTAAAGAATCCAGACCATTGTTTTGTAGAGTGTCCCACATTTAGGATTTGTCTCATTGTTTCTTCATGCTTAAGTTTATGTTTAAACATTTCGGCAAGAATACCACAGAGGTAATGTGTCTAATGCCATGCATTTTTATTCACCCTTTTTTCTTCCATCCTTTAAAAAAAAAAATGCTCTTACTTGTTGTCTTTGTATCCTCTTCTTTTCTCTCCCTTGTAGCTTTCTGTTCCTGTTTTTTAGAGGTCATGTTGTTTCTGTTCTATTTAAGGATGCCAGTTTCCTGAAACATATTTGTTAATTTTTTTCAGAGGTATCTTCTTCCAAGAGATGATGTTCCCTTTCCCCGATCTGCAATATTTTTTTTTTTTTTTTTTAGTAGTTTGTATTTGGTGTTTTATTAGTTTTCGTCATTTGAATTTGTTTGTTTACTTGTGAGATTGAGTCCAATCTCTGTCCTCCTGAAGTCAACCATCCTGAGAGGAGAAATATTTCACTTTTGGTTACCATATGGAACTCTATCCCTTACTTTTCTTTTTTTTTTTTTTTTCTCTTTTTTTTTTTTTTTAATTGATGTCTTAGTTTATAACACTGTGGGGTTTTAGTTGTACATTTTTGTCCGTCACCTTGTGGATGTAACCCTTCACCCCCTGTGCCCCTCCACCCCCCTTCCCCTTGGTAACCACCAATCAGATCTCTCTGTCCGTGTGATCACTTATATTCCATATATGAGTGAGTTCATGCAGTGTCTGTCCTTCTCTCTCTGGCTTATTTCACTTAACATAATACCCTCTAGGTCCTTCCATGTTGTTGCAAATCGGACAATTGTGTCTTTTCTTATGGCTGAGTAGTATTCCATTGTATGTATATACCACATCTTCTTTAACCAATCATCAGTCGAGGGACACTTGGGTTGCTTCCACTTCTTGGCTATAGTGAATAATGCTGCAATGAACATAGGGGTGCATACGCCTCTTGTGATGGTTGATTTCATGTCCATTGGGTAGATGCCCAAGAGTGGGATTGCTGGATCATACAGTATTTCTATTTTTAATTTTTTGAGGACTCTCCATACTGTTTTCCATAGAGGCTGCACCAGTTTGCATTCCCACCAGCAGTGAATGAGGGTCCCCGTTTCTCCACAACCTCTCCAGCATTTGTTGTTATTTGTCTTTGTGATTATAGCCATTCTAACCGGTGTAAGGTGATATCTCAGTGTAGTTTTGATTTGCATTTCCCTGATGATTAGTGATGTTGAACATCTTTTCATGTGTCTATTGGCCATCTGTATCTCTTCCTTGGAAAAATGTCTGTTCATATCCTCTGCCCATTTTTTGATCGGGTTGTTTGTTTTTTTGTTGCTCAGTTGTATGAGATCTTTGTATATTACTGAGATTAATCCCTTGTCAGACAAACGATTTGCGAATATTTTCTCCCAGCTGGTGGGTTGTTTATTCATTTTGATCCTGGTTTCATTTGCCTTGTAGAAGCTCTTTAGTCTGATGAGGTCCCACTTGTTTATTTTTTCTTTTGTTTCCCTTGTCCGGGTAGACATGGAATCTGAAAGGATCCCTTTATGTCCAATCGCAATTAGTGTACTGCCTATATTTTCTTCCAGGAGTTTTATAGTTTCAGGTCTCACTTTCAGGTCTTTGATCCATTTTGAATTGATTTTTGTATATGGCGATAGGAGATGGTCTACTTTCATTCTTTTGCATGTTGCTGTCCAATTTTCCCAGCACCATTTATTGAAGAGACTTCCCTCTCTCCATTGTATGTTCTTTGCTCCTTTGTCAAAGATTAGCTGTCCATAGGTGTGTGGTTTTATTTCTGGGCTTTCAATTCTGTTCCATTGATCTGTGTGTCTATTCTTGTACCAGTACCATGCTGTTTTGATTACTGTAGCTTTATAGTATATTTTGAAATCAGGGATTGTGATGCCTCCAGCTTTGTTCTTTTTTTTCAGAATTGCTTTAGCTATTCGGGCTCTTTTGTTGCCCCATACGAATTTCAGTAGTTTTTGTTCTATTACCGTGAAGAATGACATTGGGATTCTGATTGGGATTGCATTGAATCTGTAGATTGCTTTAGGTAGAATGGACATTTTAACTATATTTATTCTTCCAATCCATGTGCATGGAATATTTTTCCATTTCTTTATGTCCTCCTCGATTTCTTTCAATAGTGTCTTATAGTTTTCATTGTATAGGTCTTTGACCTCCTTGGTTAAATTTATTCCCAGATATTTTATTCTCTTTGTTGCAATTGTAAATGGGATTGTCTTTTTGAGTTCTCTTTCTGTTTTTTCATCGTTAGTGTATAGAAATGCAATTGATTTTTGTAAGTTGATTTTATACCCTGCCACTTTACTGTAGTTGTTGATTGTTTCTAGTAGCTTTCCGATGGAATTTTTGGGGTTTTCTATGTATAGGATCATGTCATCTGCAAATAGTGAGAGTTTCACTTCTTCATTGCCTATTTGGAGTCCTTTTATTCCTTTTTCTTGCCTAATTGCTCTGGCCAGAACTTCCAGTACTATGTTGAATAGGAGCGGTGAGAGTGGGCACCCTTGTCTTGTTCCTGTCCTCAAAGGAATGGCTTTCAGTTTTTCCCCGTTGAGTAGGATGTTTGCTGTAGGTTTGTCATATATGGCCCTTATTATGTTGAGGTACTTTCCTTCTATACCCATTTTGTTGAGAGTTTTTATCATAAATGGATGCTGGATCTTGTCGAATGCCTTCTCTGCATCGATTGAGATGATCATGTGGTTTTTATTCTTCATTTTGTTAATGTGGTGTATCACGTTGATTGATTTGCGGATGTTGAACCATCCCTGTGTCCCTGGTATAAATCCCACTTGATCGTGGTGTATGATCTTTTTGATGTATTGCTGTATTCGGTTTGCCAGTATTTTGTTGAGGATTTTTGCGTCTATGTTCATCAGCGATATTGGCCTGTAGTTTTCCTTCTTTGTATTGTCCTTGTCTGGCTTTGGTATCAGCATGATGTCGGCCTCATAGAATGTGTTGGGAAGTATTCCATCTTCCTCTATTTTTTGGAATAGTTTGAGAAGGATAGGTGCTAAATCTTCTTTGAACGTTTGATAAAATTCTCCATGGAAGCCATCTGGTCCTGGGCTTTTATTTTTTTGGGAGGTTTTTGATGACTGTTTCAATCTCTTTACTTGTGATTGGTCTGTTCAGATTCTCTATTTCTTCTTGATTCAGTTTTGGGAGGTTGTACGTGTCCAAGAATTTGTCCATTTCCTCTAGGTTGTCCAATTTGTTGGCGTAAAGTTTTTCATAGTATTCCCTAATAATCCCTTGTATTTCTGTGGTGTCTGTTGTAATTTCTCCTCTTTCATTTCTAATTTTATTTATTTGAGTCTTCTCCCTTTTTTTCTTAGTGAGTCTGGCTAAGGGTTTGTCAATTTTATTTATCTTCTCAAAGAACCAGCTCTTTGTTTCATTGATCCTTTCTACTGTTTTTTTGGTTTCAATTTCATTTATTTCTGCTCTGATTTTTATTATTTCCCTCCTTCTGCTGATTCGGGGCTTTGTCTGTTCTTCTTTTTCCAACTCTGTTAGGCGCAATTTAAGGTTATTTATTTGGGATTTTTCTTGTTTGTTAAGGTGAGCTTGTATTGCTATGAATTTCCCTCTCAGGACTGCTTTTGCTGCATCCCATATGAGTTGGTATGGTGTATTTTCCTTTTCATTTGTCTCCAGATAGCTTTTGATTTCTCCTTTAATTTCATCAACGACCCATTGGTTGTTCAGTAGCATGTTGTTTAGTCTCCACATCTTTGTCCCTTTCCTAGTTTTTTCCTTGCAGTTGATTTCTAGTTTCACAGCATTATGATCAGAAAAGATGCTTGTAATGATTTCAATCTTCTTAAATTTATAGAGGTTTGCCTTGTTTCCTAATATATGGTCTATCCTTGAGAATGTTCCATGTGCACTTGAGAAGAATGTGTACTCTGCTTTTTTTGGGTGGAGTGCTCTGTATATATCTATTAAATCCATTGCGTCTAGTTTTTCATTTAAGTCCATTATTTCCTTATTGACTTTTTGTCTGGATGATCTATCTATTGATGTAAGGGGGGTATTAAGATCCCCTACTATTATTGTGTTATTGTTAATATCTCCTTTAAGGTTTTTTAGCAGTTGTTTTATGTACTTTGGTGCTCCTGTGTTGGGTGCATAGATATTTATAAGTGTTATGTCTTCTTGGTGAAGTATCCCTTTTATCATTATATATTGCCCTTCTTTGTCTCTCATTACCTTTTTTATCTTGAAGTCTACTTTGTCTGATATAAGTATGGCTATTCCTGCTTTCTTTTGTTTGCCATTAGCTTAGAGTATTGTTTTCCATCCTTTTATTTTGAGTCTGTGTTTGTCTTTAGAGCTGAGATGTGTTTCCTGGAGGCAGCAGATTGTTGGATCTTGGTTTTTAATCCATCCTGCCACTCTGTGTCTTTTGATTGGAGAATTCAATCCATTTACATTTAGAGTGATTATTGATATATGAGGGTTTAATGTTGCTATTTTATTGTTCATCTTCTGGTTCTTTTGCATTTCCTTCGTTTCTTGTCCCTTGTGTTTCGGACTGCAAATTCAATTTGGTATTTCTGCATGCTCATTCTCTTGGTTTTCTCTTTATTTGTCATGTGTGGTTCTCTTCTGGTTGTTTGTTTAGTGGTTACCGTGCGGTTTATATAAGCGATCTCCTGGATAAGGAAGTACATTTTCAGATGCCTCCTTTTTCCTGAGGCTGGGTCAGTTCAATCCCTTACCTCTTCCCCTCCTTATTTGTTATCTCTTTATTCCAGTTTGTGTCATGAATGTGTGTTTCCAGTGATGAGCTTGAATTAATTTTTGATGTTTTCCAACTGTATTTTGTTCTGGTTTAGTCTCCTTGCTTTTCTCCTTGCTGAAATCTTTGTATCCCCTTTCTCATTTGTTTTTTTTCAGGCCTAAGGGCCTTCTTGAGCATTTCTTGTAGTGGGGGTCTTGTGGTGACGAACTCTCTTAGCTTTTGTTTATCAGGGAGAGTTATTATTTCTCCATCGTATTTGAAGGATATTTTTGCTGGATAAAGTATTCTCGGCTGAAGGTTTTTGTCTTTCATGATTTTGAATATATCATTCCAGTCTCTCCTAGCCTGTAGAGTTTCTGTCGAGAAATCAGCTGAGAGCCTGATGGGGTTTCCTTTGTATGTTATTTTGTTTTTTTGTTTAGCTGCCTTCAATATTATTTCCTTGTCACGGGTATTCTTCAAGTTTGCTACTATGTGGCGAGATGATTTTTTATTCCTGTTTATATATTTAGGTGATCTATTGATCTCATTCACTGTTATTTCCCTCTCGTTCCCTAGGTTGAGGAAGTTCTCAGCTATTATTTCTTTGAACAAACTCTCTGCTCCTTTTTCTCTTTCTTCTCCTTCTGGAATACCTATTATCCTTATGTTGCTTTTCCTCATTGAGTCTGATATTTCTCGAAGAATTTCTTCATTTCTTTTTAGTCTTAGCTCTCTCTCCTCCTCTACCAGGAGCATTTCTGCGTGGCTATCCTCAATAGTGCTAATTCGTTCCTCCATATTGTCAGTTCTGCTCTTTAAAGACTCCATTTTTTCCACTATCTCGTTGATTTTGTTTTTCATCTCTAATAATTCTGATTGGTTTTTCTTTAGGGTTTCAATCTCTTTTGTGACATAATCCCTGAATTCGTTGATTTGTTTCTGTGTGTTCTCTTGTATTTCGTTGAGCTTGTTTATGATAGCTATTTTGAATTCTCTCTCGTTCAGGTTATCAAATTCTGTGCCTTCAGGGTTGGTTTCTGGGTGTTTGTCATTTTCCTTTTGGTCTGTAGCCCTGACATATTTTCGCAAGGATCCGACGGGGACGGCTTTATTTTTACCCGTCATGATTAAAGTTAGTCCTGCAGTTTCCCCCTGCTGCCACTAGATGGAGATCGCGAGCGGTTTGCTCTGAGGCGGCTGCAGCCCCCGGAGGGATTATGCTGAAACGCCGGGTGTGTGGGGGGAGGGGTCCTCTCTTTCTCCTGCTTGACCCGGGGGTTTCCTTTCTGGCTCTCTTAGGGTGTTTGCTACACCCCCTAAACAGTCCGTCGTCGCTTCCCCGTGGCGATCTCGCGACAGTCTGTGAGAGCACCTGGATGGCGCTAGTTTTCCCTGCTGTGGGCCGCCCCTCCCCCCTCTGACCGCGAACCGCGCTGTTTTTGCCGATCGATTGGGGAGGGGGAGTACAACCTCCTACCACTCCTCCCGTCCTCCTGGGCTTCCCGCGCCTCCACCGTCCGATGTATGGCAGCAGGGGTTTCTCAGAAGTCCTTCGTAGTGTTTGATTGAGCTCTGTTGGAATGTGAATGATGTTTTCATTGTGTCATAGGGGGCAGAGATTCAAAGAGGGAATCTTACTCCGCCATGATGCTGACGTCACTCCCGATCTGCAATATTTTTGACAGGTCTTTTATTTTCCATATGCCCTTGAGCAAGGTGAGCTTTATCTAGATTTGCTGTTTGCCACAGGTGGGATGAAGTGGGGTATCATGGGCACTGTTCTTTGTGCTCGTGGGTGGTGGTCAGATCCCCTTCTCAGATCTGTAGTTGAAGAACTGGTTCATGTTCCTTGTTCCCAGCTGAATTTCTAGTGACTAGTAGGCATTTGCACTACTGAGGTAGAATTTATTCCGTTACTTCCTGATATTCTCATATTTTGAATTAATGACATACAAAAGAAACTGAAATTCCCAGTGTACTGTATTAGAGCTGTTCTTGTCTCTTTTCTTACTGTACTTTTTGTGTATAATTATAACCAATATAACTAATTTTAAAAGTGATTAAAGAGATTAGGTAGCTCCCCCTACTTATTAAAATGTATATGTGTATGTGTGTATGATCCATGAGTATAACCAGAATTGAAGGGCAAAAGTGACTGAAGGTGGGAAGACAAATTAACCTGTTAGAATAGAATAGAAGGAATGAGGGCTGATATTTTCTTTTGTTCTGCATGATGTCACCTTTAACAGTTCAGGTATTAGTGAGAGTCATCAAGAAGTAGTATCAGAAGATTAGAAGGTCTTCACAACCGGATGGGTGATGACTCCAAGGATGATGACTGAGAAAAACGTGGCAGAGCCAGTATTAAAAATAGGGAAATTGAGGATATTTTCTGGCAAAATACATCATTGGTTTGATTTGGGTTATATTGAGTGTGAGGTTACTATCCATGGGGAGCTCTCCAGTGGCAATTGAACTTTGGACCTGCAGGTCATGAGAGAGGTGGGAGCTAAAGTTTGGGAGTCAATTACAGAGTGGTGAGTAGTGAGAACTAAAGAAATTTCATGAATCTTTATTTGGTGGATAGAGGGTAGGAGGCAGGGAAAGATCATTAAGATGTTGGGGACATCTCACATCCTAAATCCAAGCATCAAGTCTTGTTGATTCATGCACTTGTGTCTCTACTGCTGTCCTTTTGGTCCAGGCCACCATTCTCTTTTACCTTGATGGCTGTAATTCTTTCTGACTGGGTTTTTTCTACCACTCTGCCTCTCTGCAGTCCAGTCTCTATAAAGTATTTAGAGTGAGCTTTCCAAAGGGCAAAAATCTAATCAAGTCAGTTTGCTGCTTAAAATCCTTCACCTGCTTCCCATGCGTCTAGATTAAAATCCACACGCCTAATATGGCTTACAAGGCCCTTTGAGATCTTGACTCTGCCTGTTAATATCAAAATAATGACCTACATTTATTGAACTCTTTTGAACACTAGTACTTATTCTAAGTACTTTACATCTATCTCATTAAATCTTCACACTCAATCTTTCAATTGACCCTCATTAACAATCCGATGGAGAAGGTACTGCCATGATCCCCATTTTGCAGATGAGACAGAGAGGTTATCAGTTGCCCAAGGTCACAGAGCTAATAAGTGGGAAGCTAATAACTTACATGCAGTATATTATTTAATCTTCACTATAATCCTATGAGGTAAGGATTATTACCACCTTGTACAAATGAAGTGACTAGAGTCAGAGATGTTGTTTGCCCCAGGGCATGCAGGTTAAAGGTGGTGGAGCTGGGAATGGAGCCCAGATTTATGTGACTCTGTGTCTGTCTCCTCCATTCTAGTCTGACCACAGCCTCGTGCATAGCACCCTCACCTCCCACCTCCAAGCATACGTGCACATACCCTTGGTTAACTTCTAATTATTCTGCAGGTTTTAGCTCAAATAGAGCTCTGGAGAAACCTCTGAGCATCCTCTTTACCCTTCCTGCTGCAACTGAAGGAACTTTGCCCATCAGCCCTGGCTGTTACTCTTCTTGCATGTCTTTCTCGCAGTCTGCGAACTTCAAGAAGTCAGATACTGTGAAAGTTTTGCTAACTATCAAATCTTGAGTGACTTGCACAATATGTGGCATGTATTAGCACTCAGTTAATATATATTGAATAATTAAATGAATGTTTGACTCAGTGTAGAAGTTTGGTGTTGACTGGGTTTCATTCTTAGAGTATAATCAGTAGTCTTTTCATATATTTAACTTCCAACTGTTTATGTTTGCACTGGTTCCAAATAACTGATAATCCCCAAATCATGTGGCTTTGGCAAATCCCCTTTGGGATTATAAATATTTATATTTGTGTTATTTTTCTTAGGCTAATGTTGTTATGCTTTATCCCTGGAGTAAATACTGATAATCAGAGAAAGACAATCCAGAATGTGCTGGTTTAACTGGAGGATGCAGCCTGGTCTGTTTCGCATGCTGTAACTAGAATACAAAGTCAGTCATTCTTACACTGGTCATTGAAAGTTGTTTCTACTCTACCTATAAGCTAGTTATTCTCATTGGTGCTAGAGGATAGGCAGTCATAGTCTGGAATTAAGGAGAAAGAAATTTATAGAATGTTGTGATGGTCCACTTCTTAATCTTTTCTCAGGAAAATTGGTCTGACCTTTTACCTTGGTCTGACTTCCTTATAGGAAAAGTTTCACATTGCACAGGAAAGAACAATTTAGCAGGAATATGAGTTGCACATTATTAGTTCAGTGGTGCTCAAACACGTTTAGGTGATGGAGTACCTAAAAGTCATTATATTCTGTGGAATACTATGAAATATTTATATATTAAATTTCAAACTACACTTTTTTCCTAACTCAGATACTATTTTATATTATATTCTAGAATAGACAGGGAATAGCAGGTGAAAGAGGTTTAGAAAAATTAATGGTAGGAAAACTTAAAATTATATTGCCTTATTTTTTTACACAAATTGGGAAAAGGCCATTTTTGGCACCTTAGTCTAGTTCCCAAACCTCCAGTGTTTCAAGTAGCATAGTTGAAGAACTGTTAAACTAATTGAATATGGAGGAGAGAGGAGAAACTAAAGTGAAAGGTGATGATATCAAGGTTTCCAATTTGGAGCATCCAAATACCATTGACAGAAACTGGTGAGTCAGGAGGGAGAACTGGCATTGAGAAGGCTGAATTTGGTTTGAGTGTAACTAATGATAGGCTGAGGAGAAATGTGCAGTAGGCGGTTAGAAGATAGGCTTAGTGCCTGTCACATAGTAAGGCCTTCAATAAATGTTGGATGCCGCTGTTACCAGGAAGAGAGGGTAGAGATTTGGAAATCATTGGCACGGATGAGAAAGATGAAGCTATGAGAGTTGTTTTTACACTGAATATAGCAAAGCTAGATTCAAGGTTTGAACCTAGGGGAAAACAAGAGACATAAGTAAGCTGAGTAGAATGTTGGGAGGTCAATGGAAATGGGAATCCAGAAAAGATGATTTGGTTTAATGGTGGGTTATGGATGTCTTTTGAGAAGAGAGTCTCAGTATGGTGTTGTGTTTATTCATTCATCCAAGGCAGAAATCTAGGAGTTACCTTCAATACCTACCATATCATTTGTTCCTCCAATCTGTTGATAAAGTGCTTGTCAAATTTGCCTTCTTAAGTAGGACACAAAAAGCAACTATACAAGAATGATTGATAAATTGGACTTTATCAAAATTAAAATCTTTTGCTCATCAAAAGACACTCTTTAAGAAAGTGAAAAGAGAATCCATAGGCTTCTAAAAAACTCACACATTTGACCAATTCTTTCTATTCCCACTGCTGCCTTCATATAAAACATATCTAACACATGTATTTATATATAAACTCAATATATAAACTCTTACAACTCAATAAGACAAACAATCCAATAAAGAAAAATGGGCAAAAGATTTGAACACTTTATCCAAGAAGATATACAGATGGCAAATAAGCATATGAAAAGATGCTTAGCATCATTAGTCATTAGGAAAATGCAAGTTAAAACTGCATTGAGAAAGCCCCAGGACACCCTTAGAATGACTAAAATTAAAAAGACTGACAATATCAAGTGTTGGCGAGGATGTGGAGCAACTGGAATCCTCCTACATTGCTGATGGATTCAGAATTGAGCCTTAAAGTTCAAAATCAACTTTATGGGGTCATTTTCCTGAGCTTCTCTCTCTCTCTACTATCTCCTCAGTTCCTTAGGGCCCCCTTTTGTTCTGCTGGCCAGAAAGCTGGGGCTTTATTTACCCTGTTCTGCTGTGTTCTTTCCATGATTGTGTCTGTAGTGCAGACGTGGCAGTGGGAGGACTGAGAGGAAAAGATAGTAACTTGGGTTTGCCCCCTTCTCTTAAGGTTGCACTCCTGATTGGAGAGGAAGGTTCCTTCACTCACTGCTTTAGGTGCCTGTGGACCCTTGCTTCTTTCTCATTCCTTGAGTCTGAACTAGACAGCTTCTGGAACTCACTGTATCTATGCTGTTGACCATTTCTAGTTTTTGGGCTGCCTTGAGTCCATGCCGAGTGATTCTGGAGGAAATCCACTGGTTTGGTTTTACTTTGAATTCTAATATTCTACCCCAATCGATTCACCTACTACTATTTACTTTCTAGATTCCTCAAATAGCTGCTCCATGAATTCTACTCTGGTATTTTAGAGAGATTTTATAGCTGTGAGAGACAGGGTAGAGTGTGCCTGCTACGTTTTACTTGGAACCAGAACTTTTAGGTTTCTTTTTATTTATCTTGCCCTGCATTAATTGGACTTCTTGTATGTGTGAATGTGTATCTGTTGTCAGTTCTGGAAAATTTTCAGCTATTTTTGGACCAAGAACTAAATGAAGATGGAAATCCTCACAGGCAGATAGAGTAATAAAACCAGCTTTCTAAAACCTGTTGGTTGTGCCCCATTCTCTTCTCTTCTGGAATATTGATTAATCTTATACTTTGTCTTTTGCTTTCTTTTTTATATTTTCTCTCTCTCCTTCTGAACGCTATTCTGTATAATTTCTGTAAGTTCAGTAATTCTCTTTGGTTGTATCTTTTCTGCTCTTAAAACCATCCATTGAGTTATTCCTATTTTGAGAAATATTTTGCTCTTTTTCAGTTTTGCTTGATCATGTCATAGTTTCTTATTCTTTACTCATTTTCCATCCCTTTTATTTATTTAAGCTTATTAAACATTTATTCCATATCCTGTTTGATAATTCCAATATCTGAGGTCTTTGAAAGTCTGATTCTGCCATCTTTTATTTCTGAAGTTCTTATTTATGGGCTTTGTTTCCCTGAGGGTTTTCTAATTTTTGCCCATGAGCTCATATTTCCTGGAACTTTTTGTGAGAATTTTTTTTGAGGCCAAGGTTGAAGTGAATTTTTCCAGAGAAAATTTACATATTCTTTTGTTGGTGTCCTGTGGCCATTTTTAGTTTGTGACCACTTTAGCTTAAATTCTTGGGTTGAGGTTTTTTTTGTGTGAGGAAGACCAGCCCTGAGCTAACATCCATTGCTAATCTTCCTCTTTTTGCTGAGGAAGACTGGCCCTGGGCTAACATCCGTGCCCATCTTCCTCTACTTTATATGGGACGCCGCCACGGCGTGGCTGACGAGCAGTGTGTCGGCAGGTGCCCGGGATCCGAACCTGCGAACCCCATGCTGCCAAGCGCGGACTAAACCGCTGCACCACTGGGCGGCCCCCGGGTTGAGATTTTTTTGACCATTCAGTAGCAATCCCTTGTGAGGGCCAGCATGTGGTCGAACTTGCAGGAAGATTTACCTTTCTCAGTGCCAAGTTTTGAGACTAGTGGTTTTCATTATAGTTCCTGAGATATGTACGTGTTTGGATGGGTTTTTATCTTCATCACCTTTGTGGTCCTGGTTAAAGTTGTGAGGGAGAGGTGTCTGTTATACTTTCCACCTTAGGCTGAACCTTAGTTTTGTCTTATATTCCTTGAGCCCCATTACATTGGGAGAATGAAGCTTGCATTGGGCTATGTAAATGCCTTCAAGGAGAAAGCTAGTTTTTGTGTTTTGGTTACCTTATTGGGTTCCAATCTTCACTTAGTTCTTCATCTGAATCTTTCTTATTTTCTTGCAAGCGCATCAATGTATTTATTTGAAAAGATGAAAAAAATCCATTATTTGTAATTGTTTTCAGTAGAGGATCCGAAAGGTACTTAGCTTGTCATGTGGCCAGAAATGGAATTTGCAGCTGCAATTTTTCCAGTTTTTAATCAGGCGGATTCTTTGAACTTTACATAAACATTTTTACCTCTGTACTTTGCTGAGGCTGTTTCCCCTGCTTAAAATCCTCTCTCTTCCCCAACTAGCCAAATCCTGTTCATCCCACAATGTTCACTTCAAGTTCCACCTCTTCTGTGATGCTTCTGTTGAATGCCCTGGCTCAGTAGTTCCCACATGTTTGGAATGTTTGTATCAATGAAATTTAAAAACAAATTTTGTTGAACTACATGATATCTCTTGTCACCATTATTTTTGAAAAGAAATTGCATTTTTATATCAAAAAAGCTGGAGGAACATAATGTCAGATTAAGGACAGTTTTAAAAATTGAATTAAATACCTTTATGTGGAAAACACACTGCATTATCCCTTTTTTCCCCTCATTTTGCTCCTGACTGGAAAGCACCTCATTACAGACTGTCCACAGATAATTGGACCCACAGCCTTATCCCAGAATGAGATCTTCAACTTGCAAACCCACGGCATTTTGTTTTAACAATTACGTGGCACCTAGTCGTGTATTTCCTTATGGCAGCTCATGTTTGACTGTTTACCTTTACATTTTATTATGTTTTGTCTCCTTGACTAGGTTGTAAGCTCCTTATGAGCCATTATATGTATGTATTTAGATTACTCATAAATATGTGTTGAATGAGTTAAATTTAGATGCCTCAGATGATAGTTGAAACCTAGAAATATTTATAGAGCACACATTTGAGTATATCACAGCTCTGAATGTTGTTTATTTCTTGAGGAAAAAGAAGTTTTAATATGAATCATGAGTCTCTTACTCATCTCAATTCTCCTCAGGGAAATTCATTCAGTTAACAAACTTACTGAGTGCTTGTTAAAAGCCAGGCCTTTTGTTAGGGGGCTGAGAATACAGAGACAAGTGAGACAGGGTTCCCAGTCTAGTGGGTAATATGCACATATAAGTAGAAATAATAGAATACCCCCTGGGAGGCCTTGTAATAGAGCTTTGCAACAAATCTTGTGACAACATAGAGAGAACAACTGAGTTTTATCTGGGAGTCAGAGGAGCCTCCAGAGAGGAGGAGGCATTGGTTCATTCATTTATTCATTCATTCAGCAAATATCTCTTAAGTCTCTACTACTTGCCAAGCACTGTTCTAGATGCATCTTGAATGAAGCAGACATTGTTTGGAGATAGAGCACATTTTAGGCAGGGAAATTGGGATCAAGAACATGCCCTTTGAAGTAAGAACAGACTTGAGTTTGAGTTCATACACTCAAGATATTTGTCCTTGGGCAAGCTATTTAATTTCTACAAGACTTGTAAAATCCACAAATACTCCCTAACTCACAGTATTGTCATATGGATAAAATGAGGTGTGGTATATAAAGTGCTTAGCACAGTGCTCAGCCCTTCTGAAATAGCTCTATAAATGGTAAATGTACATACAAGGCATGGGGGGTGATTAAAGCCTGATAAGCTCAGCGTGACTGTAATGTAGGGGTGTGTGTGTATGTTGATGGGGTGGTAGCAGATAAGGCTGAAGGGTCTAGCTGAGGCTGAATTGCAAACAACCTTGCATGTCATGCTAATGAGTACCTTTTTATTCCTGAGTGCGTTTGGGAGCCTTGGAGATTTATGTTACCTCTTTGTCTTTATTTTCTAAACAGTCTGGTGGCATGCTGAGCTGTAGCATAGTAGTTAGGAGCGTGGACTCTGGAGCTAAACTGCATGGGTTCTAGTCCCAGCTTCCTCATTTTCTAAATGCCTGACCTCAGGCAAGTACTTTAACCACCCTGTACCTTAGTTTCTTCCCTGGTAAATCGGATAATAAACATACCTATTTTATATGTTTGTTTGCATATATGCTCTTTGAACCACTTTTGTTTTTAAAGCTATGGAACTCTTTGTCAGAGGAAATCTTATTTGAAATTTAGACATATAAAACAGTGAAAGGTCTGTGAGGTGGATCCCTTTGATTTCCCTTCCTTTCCCCCTAAGGCCTCTGAGACATAGCTGCCCTACACTGTGAAAACCGCTGCCCTAGAGCAAGTGATTGAATGTCTTTCACTTAAGTATTTGTTGAATTGATGTTCAGGATAAAGAACTTTTACAAGTTGGGAACTTGGGAAATTAGCATTTGTATTAATCTAAATCAATATTTTGATACAGAAATCACGAACCTTCATATTAACAACTAAAAAATGATTTCATATTTTGTGGAAAAAAAGATTTTGCAAATCTTTTTTATTTAGAATAATGGAGCTACAAGATGTCAGAACTGGAAGAGATCTTAGTGATCTGTTTACAGATGGGGAAATTGGATTCTAGAGAGGGAAGTCTATGCTACAGCCAGTCCACGCGTGCTCATGTTTTAGACCCCCTAGCCCACTGTTGCCTCTCATTTCTTGCTCAAAGCTGCACAGCCAGTTCATTGTCAGAACCAGGGTAGGCAGATAGTTCTCACCATTCTAGGACTCATGCTTCTTACACCTCTTGCTGTTTTACAGTATAATTCTTGGGTTTAATGTTGACTTTGCTCTAAAGGATTACTTGGTGAGTCTATGGTTTGTTTTTTTGTTTATCCAGTTGGTCTTGAAGGTCTCTGAGAGTACCTTAGGGCCTGGACTTGGGCTGATTAGATAGTCCAAGATGCCTTGCCTTATCTTGCTAAGTTTTGATGGTTGTGATTGACTACCATCTATCAATAAATCCAGAGCATAGGTAAACTAGGTGAAAAGTAGAGATGTTCTAAATAAAAAATGGGTATTTGATTATTTACTTGGGTGAGTAAGCAGACCCACCATAGCTGAAAATCTTATGGACAATTAAAGTTCTTTTCCTGTCTGTTAATGATCCTTATATTAAGAAAGTAGCAGACACTGAATGGGCATCCATGGCAGGTCACATAGAATCTGGACCTGAACACTCGGAGACTAAGGTTCCATAGTCTCTTAAGCACTCCCACAGCCCCTAGGCTCCTCTAGTCTCAAGGACCGCACAGATGCTTGTGTTGGATTTCCTCTGTCTCCCTCCTTCTCTTAGTGGGCTCTTCCTACTGGTACATGGCCCAATGTTAATCACCTTTCATTTTTAAGCACTATTGTTTAACTGAGTGGGTCCCAAAGTCGACTGGCTATGCTAGAATCACCTGGGGAATTTAGAAATTTTTTTCTAGGACCCTGCCTTAGACCCTCTGAATCAGAATCTCTGGGGATCTGTATTTTCAGAAAGGTTCCTTAGGTGATTTTGATCAAAGAGTTCACAGGCCTAAATTCCACAGACTTCAGCTTTGTGACTCAGTTCTGGATTCTTAGTGGAGAGAATCTGATCAATTCAGCTTGTCAGATGTCAATCCTCGTCCATTTATTTTTTAAGGGGAGGTTGCTATATTTTGCTTCTTAGTGATGGATGAATTTATAGCAATTTTCAAGCTATGTTCCCATAGAACTTTGGTGTTTCATGAGTTGCTGTTAAAATTGGATAATGCTGGATATTTTCCCCAAGTCACAGAAAAAAATAAGTGGACAGAATATTTCAATTTTAAGTAAAAAATTTCCTTTCTTGAACAGAAAATTTTAATTCTGATGTAACCAAATCTATCAGTTTTTCACATTATAGTTTGTGCTTTTGAAGTCTCATATCCTTAGCCATCCAAATCTATGGTTGTGGCTTTGGACATCATTAGGGAAGCAGTGCAGGGAGAAATTCCTAGGAGGAGATGAGATGGAAATGGAAGAATTATAGATAGAAGAGAGAGAATGAAATTATCTCTATTTCAATTCCAAATTGTTTTCTACATAGAGAGTCATGTTGTCTGCAAATAGAAACAGTTTTATTTCTTCCTTTCCAGTCCATATGCCTTTTATTTCTTTTTCTTGCCTTATTGCCTTGGCTAGGCTATCTACTGTGATGGAGAAGTTCTGAGGGTGGACATCCTTGCCCTGTCCTCAATCCTAGAGGGAAAGTATTCAGTCTTTCACCATTAAGTATAGTGTTAACTGTAGGTTTTACATAGGAGTCCTTTATTAGGTTGAGGAAGATCCCCTCTATTCCTAGTTCTCTGAGTTTTTATCATGACTGTATGTTGAATTTTATGAAATGCTTTTTCTGCATGAATTGATAGAATTGTGATTTTTCTTAGTCTGTTAATATGGTGTAGAATCGATTGATTTTTCAATATTGAGTCAGCCTCACATCCCTGGAATAAACTCCACCTGGTCATGGTGTGTATTGTTGAATTCTATTTGCTAATATTTTGTTAAGGATTTTTGTGTCTGTATTTGGGAAGGAGATTGGTCTATAGTGTATGTATGTGTGTGTGTAGAAGTTTTTTTTGTTTTTTGGTACTGTCTTTGTTTGGTGTTGGTATTAGAATAATACTGGCTTTGTAAAATGAGCTGGAAAGTGTTTCCTCCTCTCCTGTTTTCTGGAAGATATTGTGTAGACCTGGTATTAATTCTTTCAATATTTAGGAGAATTCCCCAGTGAAACCATTTGCATCTAGTGAGATGATCATTTGACTTTTATTTAGTTTATGTAGTGACCATTTCTGATGCTCTTTATTTCTTGATATAAATTCATATTTCCATCTGGCATCATTTCTTTCTGCCTGAAGGACTTCTAACACTTCTTGTAGTCCAGGTCTACTGGTGATGAATTCTTTCAGCATTTGTAATGTCTGAAAAATCTTTATTTTGCCTTCACTTTTGAAATATTCTCTGGGAATAGAATTGTAGGTTGTCAGTTTTTTCTTTCAGTACTTAAAAGATGTTGCTCTACTATCTTCTCATTTGCCTTGTTTCTGACAAGACATCTGCTGTCTTTCTAATCTTTGTTCCTCTGAATGTAGCACATGTTTTTTGTTCTGCTTTTAAATTTTCTCTTTATTACTGGTCTTGAGCAATTTGATTATGATGTGCCTTAGATTTCTTCATGTATCTTGTGCTTGGGGTTTGTTGAGTTTTTTTGGATCTGTACATTTATAGTTTTCATCAAATTTAGAAAGTTTTTGACTGTTATTTCCTTCAAATATTTTTTTCTCCCCCTGCCTCCTTTGGGGATTCCAATTACTGATATATTAGGCTGCTTGAAGTTGTCCCACAGGTCAATGATGCTTTGTTTTGTTTTTTTCCCCCTTCTATGTTTCATCTTGGATAATTTCTAAACCAGTGTCTTTAAGTTCACTAATCTTTTCTTTTGCAATGTTTACTCTGCAGTTAATCCCATTTAGTTCATTTTTCATCTCATACATTGTAGTTTTTATCTCCAGAAATTTATTTGAGTCTTTTTTGAATCTCCCACGTCTTTAACTTTTTGAACACGTGGAATACAGTTATGATAAGTATTTGAATATCCTGTCTGCTAATTCTAACATCTATGTCAGTTCTATGTTGACTTCAATTGATTGAGTTTTCTACTCATTATGGGTTGTATTTTCCTGATTCTTTGTGTGCCTGGTAATTTTTTATTGACTGCTAGACATTGTGTATTTTACCTTGTTGGGTGCTGGGTATTTTTGTATTTTATAAATATTCTTGGGCTCACTCAAGGCAGTAATCTGAGGCAACTGCAGGCTCACCTCATTTCTTTTCTGTCTCTCAAGGGATTGCTGTGCTTTGTTGCCTGATGTCTTGAAAACCATTGTTTCATGTATTTTTTCAGTTAAGTTACTTTGAAAGAGTTTGATCCTTCTGGGTTTGGTTTTAAGATTTGTTAGGTGGAACTGAAGCAGTACTCAGTCTAGGGCTAATTATTCCCCATTACTAAGGCAATACCCTACTGTGTGCTCTATCCAATGCACTGTGAGTCATGAGTTTTTCACCTTAGCTGGTAGGAACAGGTGTTATTTCTGGCTCTTTGTGAGTACCAGGCACTGCTACCTCTAATCTTTTTTGGTGGTTCTTTCTCCAGCCTCAAGTAATTTCCTCACACACATGTACTAATCAGTACTTAAGCTGTACACTCAAGGGGGGCCTTTACACATCTCTGGAGTTCTGTCTCTATGCAGCTCTCTCCTCTCCAGTACTCTGTGCTGAAGACTCTAACTGCCTTGGTCTCCCTGAACTCTCAGCTCTGTCTTCTCAACTCAGGGTGTCTCCTGGGCTTTGCTTGAGTTCCCCCCGTATCACAGCCTAGAACCTCTCTCAAGGCAGTAGGGTCTGGGTTATGCTTCCTTTCTCTCAGGGATCACTGTGTTTTGTTGTGTGATCTCGAGTGTCTTGAAAAACATTGTTTTATATATATGTGTGCGTGTGTGTGTATATATTTAGAAATAAAATTTTAATTTGTTTTTTGATTGTTTCAGATGGAAGGGTAAGTCTGGTCCCTCTTACTCCATCTTGACCGAAAGTGGAATTTCAGTAAATTTGACATACACTTATTTAAACTTTTGATGCCTGCTCTTGCCTGTATAAAATGGTATGTGATTTAGTACCATTTTGTATTTTGTTACTTAAAGTGATGTTTAAGGCTCTTCTAAAGAGTGTCATGATTTTTAAGTTCTCTGCAATCTTTGCATATTTGAGAATTGCTGTGTCACAGTGGTTCCCAAATCTGACCATCAGAGTCACTTGGGAAAATAGATTCATAGATCAATAGATTATCAGAATCACTTTTCAGACAGTAGATTCCTGAGCTTTACCCTTCACCTAGTAAATAAGTCTTCAGGTGTGGAATTTGGGAATCTGAATTGGGAATTTGGGAAGCTTTTAAAAAGCTTCCCAGGTGATCTGAGATTCTTGAGAGTCTGTACAATATAAATGAAGTTGTTAAGAGTGTGAATTCTGTGGTGACTTTGCCTTCTATGCTGATAAATCACCAAGGTCCAAATGCAGCAGTGCTAGAGGATAGGCAAATTCTTAGGAAAGGGAACTTGGGACCATGAAGGGGAGAGGAGCTCAGATGCTCCTGTGGGGTATTGGGAAGGCAGATCCACTCTGTAATTCCTGAATCCCGTGGAACTTGGGTGAGCAGCTTTCTGGGAGGCCCAAAGGACTGCCCATGGAGTGCTCAGGACCTTGAGTCCACTGTTCTGAAGGCCTTTTCAGTTGCTCTTAGGTGCTAACACAGCACCCAGACTGCTTTTTGAAGGAGATGTGGAGGAGGAAAATAATTTGGCTATGGTAAGTTTCATTAAAAAATAAAAATAAAAAATTCAGCAATGTATAGAAGGAATCATACATCATGATGACATGGGATTTATCCCAGTTATGCAAAGCTTGTTCCTTAATTGAAAATCAATTAATGTAATCCATCACATCAACAGGCTAAAGAAAAGTCACATGATCAGATCATATCAATAGATGCAGAAAAAGCATTTGACAAAATCCAGCACCCGTTCATGATAAAAACTCTCAGTAAACTAGGAATAGAGGGGAATTTCCTCAACTTGATGAAGACTATCTACAAAAAAACCTACAGCTAGCATCATACTTAATGGTGAGAAAATAGAAGCTTTCCCACTAAGAACAAGAACAAGGCAAGGGTATCCCTTCTCACCACTCCTTTTCAACATTGTACTGGAAGTACTAGCTAATGCAGTAAGACAAGAAAAGGAAATAAAAGGTATACAGATTGAGAAGGAAGAAATAAAACTGCCTTTGTTCACAGGTGAGGTGATTGTCTTTGAGGAGAATCTGAAGGAATCGACCAAAACACAAAATCAAACAAAAAAACAAAACTCCTGGAACTAAAAAGTGATTATAGCAAGGTTGCAAGATACAAGGTTAATAAACAAAAGTTAATTGCTTTCCTATATACTAGCAATGAAGAAATGGAATTTGAAATTAATACAATACCATTTATATTAGCACCCCCAAAAATGAAATAGGTATAAATCTAAGAAAATATGTACAAGATCTGTATATTATAAGACTCTGATGAACAAAATCAAGGAAATAATAAATGGAGAGCTATTTCATGTTCATGGATAGGAAAACTCAGTATTGTCAAAACTGCCAGTTCTTCCTACTTGATCTATAGATTCAATGCAATTGCAATCAGAATATAAGTTATTTTGTGGATATCATCAAACTGATCCTAAAGTTTATATGGAGAGGCAAAAGACCCAGAATAGCCAACACAATATGGAAGGAAAAGAACAAAGTCAGAGAATAGACGCTTAACTGACTTTAAGACTTACTGTAAAGCTACAGTAACCATCACAGAATTGTATTGGTAAGAGAATAGACAATGGAACAGAATAAGGAGCCCAGAAATAGACTTATATAAATATAGTCAACTGATCTTTGCCATAGGAGCAAAGGCAATACAATGGAGCAAAGATAGTTTTTTCAACAAATGGTGCTGGAACAACTGGACATCCAGATGCAAAAGTCTGAATCTAGACACAGACCTTTGCTTACATCCATCACAAAAATGAACTCAAAATGGATCATGACCTAAATGTAAAACACAAAACTATAAAAATCCTAGAAGATAACATAGGAGAAAACCTAGAAGACTCTGGTTATGGTGATGACAATACCACAGATATGATCCATGAAAGAAATGATCGATAAGCTAGACTTCATTAAAATTAAAAACTTCTGGGGCTGGCCTGGTGGCATAGTGGTTAAGTTCTTGTGCTTCGCTTTGGTGGCCTGGGGTTTGCAATTTTGGATCCTGGACACAGACCTGTGCACTGCTTTTCAGGCCATGCTTCAATTCCTCCCATATATAAAGTAGAGGAAGATGGGCATGGATGTTAGCCCAGGACCAATCTTCCTCAGCAAAAAGAGGAGGATTGGCTACAGATGTTAGCTCAGGGCTAATCTTCCTCACCGGGGGAAAAAAAATTGAAAACTTCTGCTCGATCAAAGACAATGTCAAGAGAATGAGAGGACAAGCCACAGACTGGAAGAAAATATTTGCAAAAGATGCATTTGATAAAGGACTGTTAGCCAAAATATACAAAGAACTCTTAAAGCTCAACAATATGAAAACAACTTGATTAAAAAATGGGCCAAAGACCTTAAAAAACATCTCAGCAAAAAAGATATACAGATGGCAAATACTTATGTGGAAAGATACTTCACATGATATGTCATCAGGAAGATGCAAATGAAAACAATAAGATACCACTACACTCCTGTGAGAATGGGCAAAATCCAGAATGCTGACACCACCAAATGCTAGTGAGGATATGGAGCAGCAGGAACTCTCATTCATTGCTGGCGGGAATGCAAAATGGTACAGCCACTTTGAAAGAGTTTGGTGGTTTCTTACAAAACCAAACTCTTGCCATATGATCCCGCAGTCACTCTCCCTGGTGTTTCTCTGAAGGAGTTGGAAACTTATGTCCACACAAACACCTGCACATGGATGTTTATAGCAGCTGTATTCATAATTGCCAAAACTTGGAAGCAACCAAGATGTCCTTCAGTAGGTGAACGGATAAATAAACTGTGGCACATCCAGGCAATGGGATATGATTCAGCACTAAAAAGAAATGAGCCATCAAGCCATTAAAAGACATGGAGGAACCTTAAATGTATCTTACTAAATGAAAGAAGCCCATCTGAAAAGGCTGCATACTATATGATTCCAGCTATGACATTCTGGAAAAGGTAAAACTGTGGAGACAGTGAAAAGATCAGTGGTTGCCAGGAGTTTGAAGGGGTGTGGAGCGATGAATAGGTGGAACACAGAGGATTTTTAGGGCAATGAACATACTCTGTATGATACTATAATGATGGAAACATGTCATTATACACTTGTCCAAACCCACAGAATACCCATAGAGTGACTTTGGGTGATAATGATTTGTCAGTGTAGGTTCATCAATTGTAACAATTGTACCACTCTGAGAGATGTTGATAATGGAGGAGGCTGTGCGTATGTGAAGGCAGTAGGTATATGGGAAATTTCTGTATCTTCCTCTCAACTTTGCTTGAACCTAAAACTTCTCTAAAAAATCTTAAAAAGAAATCAGTGGAGTAGAAGTTACATGGATGTATATATAGTTGCCAAAACTCATAGAACCATACACTTAAGATGGGTACATTTTTGTGTATGTTAATATACATAACAAATGTGTGGACACAGTTGTGTATTGTATGTGTAGAGTTGGCTTAAAAAATAAAGAGTAGGGATTCTGGAGCCACACTGCGTGAGTTCAAATTACAGCTCTGTCTCTTACAAGCTATTGACCTTGGAAAGTTAAGCTTTTAACTTCCTTGTATTTTAGTTTCCTCATCTGTAAAATAGGAGTGAAAATAGTAGCTCTTCCATAAGTTTGTTGGGAAGATTAAATGAGGTAATACATAAAAAGTGCTTAGAACAACGTCTGACATATAGCTAAATGTTTAGTAAGCATTAAGAAGGTTTAGAAACTCATTGCTCTTGTGTGGAGTATCTGCTCTTATTAAAAGGGGTAATGGTAATAACCTTCCTCTCATAGGCTTGGCTTGAGGATTAAATAAGAAGATAAAAGCAAGTCATCAGTGAAACGAGGGGTCTTGTTGCATATTTCCATAAGTAGCTTCATGAGAGCCTGAAAATTATATGTAAAAATTTTAAATTTAAGTACATTTTTCTGGGGAGGTGGTGAAGATGTTCATGAGCTCCTCAGAGGGGTCTGTGCCCCCCATCCCCATCCAGTATTAAGAGTTGCTACTTGAAACAATCATGAGTAGTTTTTGGACAGGCAGCATGGTGTGGTGGAAAAATTATGGAATTTGGAATCTGAAAACCAGGCATCATTTGGAGTCTTACCACTTCTTAGCCTCAGTTTCTTTTTCTGTTAAACAGGGAAAATAATACTATCCCAGTACAACTATTTGACAGCCACGTTCAGAAACGTATGTAAGAGTTCCGAGTTAACTGTAAGTATTGCGTGGGTGTTCACATGGTTATTGACTGAGAGGTGTAAGTTACGTATCCGGGGACTCTTGATTTTCATGCATTGCATTTGTTCAGTATTGTTTCCTCTGTAGAGGAGAGATTTTTTTCCTTCTTCAGTTTTGGTAAAGTGTGAATTTTTCACTGCACAATCTACCCCTTGTTCTTAAAATCCCTTTATTTATTCCCTAGAGTAATGTTTCTATTTGGATAGTTCCTCATCTTTTGGATTGCTTTTAGTAACAGTGTTTGAAAGCTTAAGAGTTTTGGGTCTTTGAAGTACCTGGTAATATGTGAATTACTTACAAAGCCTGTCATTGGTAAGGTGAAGCCATTTTATTTTTTATAATAAAAAAAATCATTTATGTTGATTTAGTATCTTTCAGTTTACAAACCACTTTCTTATTTTTCTGTCATCTGATCCCTGAAACAACCTTTGAGATGAGCAGGGCAGGTATTATCTTTTGACAGGGGAGGAAGCTGATACATGGAGGTTAAATGGCTTGTTCTAATCCCATTGTGAGTAAGGGGTCTACTCCTGGATTGGAACCCAGGCTTTCTGATATTTAGGCTGGGTTTCTTTCCGTGGAACCATATGTCGTTACTGTGAGAAAGTGTTGGTAAAAGACAGGTCAGGGAAATTAGTACTAATGGATGGTTGTTTATGTTTTTTTAATTAAAAAATTGTTTTAAACAGAATCTTACAGAAAAGTTGGCAGTTCAATATAAAGAACTTTTCTAAAAACCAGTTTAGAGTGAGGTGCTGTCCTGACGCCCTGTCACCTCTGAATATTTCAGTGTGCTTTTCTAACAAACAAGGGCGTTGTCCTGTATAACCACAATACAACCATCAAAATCAGGGAATTAACATTGATTCATTACTGCATATAATCCTTAGACCCCTTTCATGTTTCAGTAATTGTCCCAATAACATTCTTTATAGCAAAAGGATCCAGTTTAGAATCACACATTGCATTTAGTTGTCATGTCTCTAGTTTCCTTCAATCTGGAAGAGATCTTCATTCAGTCTTTCCTTGATTTTCATGATATTGACACTTTTGAAGACCACAGTCCAGATATTTTTTAGAAGGTCCCTCAATTTGAGTTTGTCTGATGTTTCCTCAAGATTAGGTTCAGGTGAAGCATCTTTGACAGGAATATCATGGAAGTGATGCTGTGCTTTTCTCATTGCGTGCTAGTAGTTTGTCCCATGACTGATGGTGCTCACTTAGATGATTAGTTTTTGCCAAACTTCTACATTGAAAAGTTA
This sequence comes from Tapirus indicus, assembly GCA_031878705.1. Lineage (NCBI taxonomy): Eukaryota > Metazoa > Chordata > Mammalia > Perissodactyla > Tapiridae > Tapirus > Tapirus indicus. Next base: position 27,465,353 of record CM062929.1, on the reverse strand, counting down.
CTCTTCCCCCTTGCAATTAATAAGTATTTTGTAGGAAGACACTTTAAAACTAGGTAGATACTCCATTTCTCATTGAATTGTCAATTTATTGATTCATTTATATCAACGTAGACTCATGGTTTCCTGTTCATTTGATGGATTAATAATCTGTTAATGTCATTATTGAATTTGATGTTCAAATTACCCCAGATTTGGCCAATGGGAGCCTTTTCAAGCTGTCTCTTGTGTCCTTTTGACATGTCCTCATCATTCTTTGAGCACTTCTTTGCTTTCTGGCACAATAAGATGTTCTGAGCTCATTTTGTACTTTCTCTGCCCCAGCCCTGAATCAGCTATTTCTCCAAGGAGCCCTGGTTCCTTTTAGAGGATTGTATTTAGAATCCAAGGTCTTGCTGTAAGTTTGCTCATTACTATTGGGATATTGCTGCTGCCAAGGCCCTTTCAGTAGACAGAGTCAGGAAATATGTGTGTGTTAAAAGTCAGGTTACATTTACATTTTACTTCTCTATCTATCTATATTTATGGAAAACCTTGAAGTTCATACTAGTATCTCCAATTCAAATCCAACTCCACAGAATTCATTCTAGCTTTCTGCTGACTGCAACTGTGAGAAAGCAGGCCCTCCTTACTGGTCTCGGGCTTAGATTAGGCACACTGCCCCTTCACCTCCCACCCCATGTGGATGCTCTCCTCTTTCACCTTGCTTTCCTGGGATCACAAGGCCTACTCTGGTGGTTTGCCATGCCTCTGCCCTCCTCATTGCCCTATGGGTGCCCTGTGAATGCCCTGCTGACTCCCCACCATGCTGGGCAAGCCCTCCCCCTCCCCCCGCCACGTGGTCAATCTCCTCATACCTGCCTGGGCCCCCATACCCCACTCTAGGGTGCCCTTGTGTTTGGACATGTTCCTCACCCTCTTGGCTCTGACATCCATATTGGGCTGTCCCTCCATGGGGTACCCTCCTCATTCCACCATGTTTCAGCATCCCAGGCCTGGCCACCCTTGTGCATCAATGCCCTTTTCATGCTGCTCAGGTTCTGACTCCCCATGCCAGGCTGCTCCCCTGAGTGGATACCTTCCTCGTCCACTTGCATTTGACATCGTATTGCCAGGCCACCCCTCAGCATGGATGTCCTCCTAACACTCTCACAATCTCATATCTCTTGTCAGGTCACCCCTTTGTAGGGACATTTTCCTTTCCCTGCTTAGCTCTGACACCCCACACTGGGCCATTGCTGACATGGACATCTACCTTGCTCTGCCCACGTGATAGCTTTAGGACTAACTTGTTCAGAAAGAGCAGAGGAAAAGTTAGGAAGGGGAGGCTTTTAAATATTTTTAAAGGACAAAAATACTTGTCAATAGTGAAATAGATAAGTTCTTTGCAAATGCTATTAATATGGTTGAAGAGTCTAGATTTTACACTGCTGCTCAGCATAGGAGAGAATGTATTAAAACTGTATGGAGTACTGCACATTGCTGAGGGGTGTGAGGGCTCTATCTTTCTGCCTGGAGTGCAGCTAAACTTCCAGTTAACTTGCTTTGCACATTGTGGCATAAGAATCTTTCCATAGGGGTATATGGAAGGTAAAACTTTGTAACTCCTCTTGTGGCGGTAACTGTATCTTTATTAATCTGATCCTGAGAGCGTTATTAGAAATGAAAAGTTAAGTGTAAAATCTTGAAACAGCTTGTTTGTGTAATTACACAACTAAGTTAATCATTTTCTAACAAGTCTCAACAATGACTGCATTCTTCTGTGGAGGTGTTAACTTGTTACGGGTTAGAAAGCACCCTTTGATACAGCATTTTCAGCCTGGAAAAACGGCTTCAATTTCAGAGTCCACTGAAACAAATGGAGACTTGTTGGAAATATTAACACTACCCTTTTGCTTGTTTGTCTAGCTTAAAGGAATCAATGTTTATTAGGTGATGTTTGCTAGCATGTTCTGAAGTGTATACAGTTTCTTTTGACCATGTTGTCAACTTTAAGACAGTTCAATTGGTATGAATTTTGAAATATACGTCAGCCCCCTCAGCATATGTTTGTAAGAAACAGTGTGCTGAAGTCAAATCATTAATCTATAGAGAATTGGTTGCTATTTTGCCTGATGACTACTAGCTGGTTTGAAGATTTGATGGCTGTGAAATGAGTGAAGGGTCCTAATACTGTGTGTGTTTCAGTTTGTAGCTCTAACACTTAAAGGGACGAGGGCCTAGCATTACGGCATGGTTGAGGAGTTAGTGTTACATTTTTCTCTTAATCTCGTAGTATGTTGTGATTGAAGAAAAGTAGATCCTAATTGAAAGCTGATGATCCAGCAGAGTGATCAATAGCCTGATGCTCTAAAAGAAAAAACATTAAGCTTTCCTGCTGCCTGAATATTGTCAAAGCCTTTGTCTATTTCATGACTTCAAGCTGAGTATGCTTAATCATTTTGAGAACATGGCCCTGAGCACTGAGCATGGCCCTTCCAGTGCACTGAGAATTGTGTTCGGAAGAGTGGTATTGAATAGAAATGCTCTCTTGGCTTACTTTCAGGCTTCATTCTCCTAGAAGCAAGAACTGAGCAGACCTCCCTTCTTTCAAACACATTTTAGCTGTTTGTGTGTCAATTTTTCCGTATTTAAGAGCGGAGGCTGTTGTCAGCAGATGTGACTTATTGATACTTTTGACTCCAAAGGAAAACATCTTTAAAGAGTAACAGTCAGCTGTTAGCAGTGTGTATTCAGTAAATTACCTCTTGTCAGAGAAAGAGAAGCAGTTATTGGGAGCTGGAAACTACGTGTCAGATGTTGGAGGAAAACTCACTTATCAAACATTTATTGTGCCAGGTGTTGGACTAGGGTTCTGGGAAGACACTTGGTGCCCTCAAGGAGCTGCCGGTTTATTGGGGAAAACAGATATTTAATCAGAGGTACACTGGTGGTTCTCTGCCTTGGCTGCACATTGGAATAAGTTGGGGAGCTTTAAAAAATACCAATGCCTGGAGATTCTGATTTAATTGTTCTGGCGTATGGCCTGGGCATCATCAGGACTTTTAAAAGCTCCCCAGGTAATTGTAATTGTGTCAAGGTTGAATGTGGTAAGAGCTGCAAAAATGGGGAGGCACAGGGTGCCCTGGGAGCGTAGAGGAGGGGCACGTAACCCAGTCTGGGCTGTGCGTGGGGGATTGAGAAGGCTTCCCAGAGAGGAGGAAATGCCTGAGCTGAGGCTTGATGAATGAATTTGTCTAGTGCAAAAGACTAGAAAGATGATTCTTGTAGAAGAGCAGCTGAATAATGTAGAATAGTAAAGAGGTTACTGCCTTTGGATGATCCATGATGATTCTGCTACTTCCTCACTTTGACTTTGCCCAGTTTATCCTCTGAGTTTCGGTGTCCTCATCTCTAATCTGGGGGTAATAATACTTACCGGATTATTGAAGATTAACTGAGATAATGCATGTAAAGTGCTTAGGATCATGCCTGACATATAAGAAACAGTAAATAGTGGTAGTAGTATGATAATGATGTTGTTATTGGAGAATCAGAGCATGGTTTGTTCAGAAAACTACAAGTAGTTCTGTACAGCTTGATCTTAGGGTGCAAGACTGCAGGAGGTGAGGGTGGGTGGCAAAAAAAGATGCTTGGCAGGTGGGCAGGGTTCCAGATCATGGAGGTATAGGAGTGTAAGGCAATTAATAATGGAATATCAGGGCAGAACCAGGACATTTCCATGGTAATATGTTAAGATGTATCATGAAGTGTTCTGGGAAAACTTGGGTCCATATTGGAAAATTGGCTCTGAATATGGTATTCTCAGCATCATTACATGTACTGAATTAGCAGTGAGTGTTAATAGGACAGAAATAGGATTTTCAGTTCCTTTAGCCAAGTAGTTAAAAATATTGAGCATCTTGAAGAGTGATGGAGGAAATAAGCAGTTTCAAGGTAGTCCCAGAGATTCTCTGGAAATTGTTATAGTCTTGGTTGTTTACACGCTTAATGTAGATATTAAGTAAGAGTTGCCTGGCCATTTGCATTTAGAGGAGATGGTTAAATTTATCTTTTGATTTGCAGAGAAATAGAAAATGCTTCCATCTGCATTGGCTTCACGGGCCCTTAAAATAACTTATGTGTATTTGTTGGTATGTTATATAACTTGTCACAACATTAGTCACCACTTCTTCCATAAGGCAACATGTAAACGATCATGGATTAGCATGACTATAACTTATAATTATAGTTCAATTTGTTCTTAGTGTTTTAATCAGCTTTTTGCTTTTCTTTTTCTTTTTTTTTTTTGAGAGACTGTCATAATCTTTGGCTCCATGTAATAGAACTCTGGCAGCTATTTGAACTGAGTAAGAAACTTAGGTAGTTTTATTATTAATCATTAGAGTGAGGCAGTAACTATGGATAGCAATAGAAGAGGAGTAAGCTTCATTGCTTCTGCAAATGCCTTTTTTCTTTGAAATCTCTCTTTTATTGCAGAAGCAGTTGAAATGATGGATTATTGAGGTATGTCCTATGTTTATTTTATGTTGTATGTACTAAAATATTCAGAAGAAGAATTCCATCTAACTAGACCAATTGTTCTTAGAGTGATCACTAGTCCAGTGGCATCAGTATTACCTGGGTGCTTGATAGAAATGCTAATTTTTGGATCTTACCATAGAAACTCTGGAGATGGGGCTGGAAATCTATCTTTTAACATGCTAAAGTTTGAGAATCATGGAAGTGCATATCATTTATTGAAATCTTTAGACCCCAGGAAGGCTAGTCTGTACTTCACTTATTCCTTCTACTCAATAGTTATTTGATTCTGGCTATGTGCCAGGCACTGCTCAGGTACCTGGGAAACTAGTGGTTATGATAGACAAAATCCCTGCTCTCCTGCAGTTTACATTTAGAGGAGGGAGACTGACAATAAAAAAGATTGTGATGGATATGAGGCAGAGAATTAAAATTAGGTAGTAGAGAGTATGTCAGGGAAGGCCTTTCTGAGGAGGTCAAGTATAAGCTGAGTTTTGAATGACAGGAAGGGCTGCCTAAATGAAGATCAGTATAAAGGGCTGTATGATAGGAATGAGTTTGGTGTGTTTGAGGAACAGAAAGAATGCCAGTGTGACTGGAGTGCAGTGGGCAAGAGGAGAGAGGTATGAAATAAAGTTGCAGAGATAGGCAGAGGTTGATCATGTAGGCTCTTGTAAGGACTTTTTTTTTTTTTTTTAAATTGTGGTAAAATACATTATAAAATTTCTCATCTTAACTGTTCTTAAGTGTACAGTTCAGTGGTATCAAACACATTCATTTTGTTGTGCAACCATCATCAACATCCATCTCCAGAACTAAGACTTTGACTTTGAGTGATATGACAAGCTTTTGGGAGGTTTTGAGCAGAGGACTGACATAACTTGACCTTTAGAATAAAAGGATCACTGGCCACTAAGTTGAAATCTGACTGTAGGAGGGCAAGGGAGGAAGCAGTGAGACCAGTCAGAGTATTGCAGTAATTGAGGTGAGATGATGGTGATCTGTCAAGGATGGTAGGCTTGGGAGTGCTGAGAAGCATTGAGATTCTGGATCTATTTTGATGATCAGATCAACAGAATTTGCTGATTGTGGCATTTAAATGATGTGGCATATAAAACAGAAGTCAGGGATGATATCAAGTTTTCTTGGTCTGAATAGCTGGTGGATTTCAGGAGATGCAGATTTAAGAAAGGAAGGCACCATTTGTTAAATTAGAAATGCTTCTTAGATATCCAGGTGGGCATGTTGAGTAGGCAGTTGTATAAGGGAATCTGGAGTCAGGGAAGAAGTCAAGTTAGAGACAAGACTTTGGGACTTGTTAGCATTTGCATGGTAATTAAAACCCTGAGACTGAATGAGATCATGCACATAATGAGTGTAGACAGGGAGAGGCCCAGGACTAAGTTCAAGGGTAGGAGAGTTTACATGAGAAGGAATTAGCAAAGGAGCAGCTAGTAAGGTAGGAAGAGTACCAATAGAGACTGATGTCCTGGAAGGCAAGTGAAGACACTGTTTCAAGAAGGAAGACAAATTGATCAACTGTGTCAAATGCTGTTGAGAGGTTGAGTAAGACAAGCACTGAGAATTGACCATTTTAGCACATTTTAGCAATGTGGAGGTTGTTGGTGATCATGACAAGTTGTTTCCATAGTGTGATGGGTTCAGAAACCTGGTTGAAGTGTGTTAAAGAGAGAAAGGGAGGAGAAGCAGCGGAGACGCAAAGAGTACAGACAATATTAGAACATTCTTAACCTAGCAGATCTGTACAAAACACCTTAACTTAGTGGCACAGGTTGGAGCTCCAGTGTTTAAAAAATTGGTTGGTAACACCTTTGCATGCTTGTGTTTGTTATTTCACTTTTTTAAATGGGAAAAACAAACTTAAAAATGGAAATTTGGGTAAAAAACGTATGGAAGCTCTGAGGAACCTCTGAGGAGTCCTACGGTCCCACAGAATACATTTTGAAAGCCATTATCTTAATCCAGAGGAATGAAATTCTGAGATGAAATTCAGCCAGTTGCAAAATAGGCTTAAGAAAGAGAATGTTAAGTTTTAGAGGAAATCTTCCTGGTGCTCTTCAGATGACCTTAGAACATTCCTTTCTTTCATCAAACCCTCTCCTTTGAGATCATTTGAATGAAAGGGATGTTTCCATATGGTATTTTCCACAAATGTTTGGTGGCCAAAGAGTGCTGACCTTGTAGGTCTTTTTTTCCCTCTTGCAGGGAGAAAAGAGCAGAAAGAAAATCTTTTAGGCTTTCTTAAAACTTCAGTTTATTTTGTTTTCTAATAAGATAGTCTGATTTTTAAATTATATTTGATAAGGTATATTTAAATACCTTGAATTTTAGAGCAGCCCACTCTTTTCACTATAGGTGCTTATTTAAAGCAAAAGCCCAAGTTTCTCTTCAGTGAAGAAATGATCCTTGATGAGAGAAATAAGTAGATCCCTGATTGACAAAACACACATTTTTCTTTCTACTCCTAAGGAAGAAGAGGGAGTATTAACGTATTTTATTGAATCTAAGATGCCATTATTTATAAGATGTACTGTTGTTATATGTATTAGTAAGAAAGAAAAAAATGTTGCCATTTAGAATTGTAGATACAATAGATTGTAAGAGATGTGAAAATGTGGGGAAAAAAGTTCGTTTTAGAATCAATGAAACACAGAATTTGAGCACCAAGAGGGGTGGATTGTGGTTCTGGCTGTGTATCTAACTAGCTGTGGGACCACCGACAAGTCATTTAGAATGTCTTTGCCTTGGGTCCGTCACCTGTATGGTGAGGGTAATGCCTGATCCACCTACCTCATGGGATTATATTGAGGATGAAATGAGATAAATGAGATGGTTATTTTGAAAAGTGGAATCTGCTGGGCAAATTCAAGGCATTTATTTGATTGAAATTAACCCTTAGAGCTGATTAGGCAACTCAGCAAGTTTCTTCTCTGAGCTTTGTTGTCAGGCTTAAAATAGAATTCAGTTATAGACATTTGAGAGTACAACATTTTTTTCTGCTAAGTAATTTTTATTCAATCTGGAAATGTCTTTATTGTAGTCTTAGAATCAAAGAGAAAACACAAAGATAATGTAACTCTTCTGTTCTCATCACTCAGCGTTAACAACTGTTAACATTCTGTTAGTGCTGTGATCTTTCTAAAACTTAGTATGAAATATTTATGACATGAAAAGGTAAGAGGATGTACTAATGGACATTCATATACTTTGCCATTGCCAGTACAGTTGAAGCCCCTATTCAGGAACTGTATCTTACATTTAGATTAGTGCTCTGTCTTCATACTATCCTAGTGAGATAGGATACAGTTTCTCTTGTTTCAGTCTTTAAAACCTGTAAGTAAATAAGTTAACTTCAACATATGAGTGTTTTATCCTGGAATATGAAGGAGAAGGCTACTTTGTGCTAGTGTTGCCTTAGTTTGAGTTTCCTTAAAATGCTGCCTATGGCTTTGGAGACCCAGCTGTGTAAATTGGGAATATGACATCTGTAAAATTATAGTAATGGCTAGCCTATTATGTGCCAGACATTGTACCTAGACAATTTTTGTGTGTTTTCTTTAAGTTTCACAATAATTCTTCTGGTTAGGTGTTCTCATTGTGTAGATTAGGAAGGTGCGGCTCAGAGAAGTTGAGCTAATGATTTTAATCAAGGTCTACCTTGTAGAACAGCCCGCATGTTCTACACCATACTGCCTCAATCCTTGTCAGTAATCATGATCTGTTTCTTTTGTAGGCAAAATCCAGAGACCACGTTTGAAGTGTATGTTGAAGTGGCCTATCCTAGGACAGGTGGCGCTCTTTCAGGTATTTGCATGTTTCTAATATGGTGTGTTTGTTTATTCTATGAGATAGTCATGCACATGGGATAATATGTGAATATTCTAAACTGTTATTTATCTTTAAGTATGTTACCTTTTATTTGTGCCCATATCATCCTAGAGAATGGAGAATAAGCACAGTGAACAACTTAAGAGTCACTGCCATAACAGACTTGAAGTATGGCTTTATTCATTGTAATCATCGAGTCTTGGATTGTATCTTTCACAGATGTCTGGAAGTCAACTATTTAGTGTGAAATATTGTCTCTTTGCTAATGAAGAAGGCTTAGAGTTAGGTTACAAAATAATACAAAGGGAAATCTCTGCCACTAAACTGGAAGGAGATGTTTGAAATATATTAATTTAGTAAATTATGTCTCCTGGTAAAAGAAGTTTGGAAATGAGTTGAAAGAAACACCTCCTCTTGCTTTAGCTTTAGCTTTTGGACTAATTTGGCATGTATTCCTGGACACCAGAGTCTTAGATAAGGTTAGAGTATCTTGCAGAGGCTGAGTATATCACTTCTTGACCTAAAATCCTTCTTGGTTAATGAGAAAAAATAACCTTATGACCTAATGTTCTTTTTCTTGGTGCCTAAGAGAGTGATGCATTTGCCAGAGGTATGTTAGGGAGCAACTCTTGGTCCACACACACAGACAGTTGTGTATATTATTTGGTGTTTAGGGAGAGTGAATTTACTTGGATTAGAAATTTGGAGTAATCAGGATTCCACTGGATTATGCCCTTAATTGGCTATACAACCTTGGGCATATTTTCTTTCTATTTCATTATTTTAATTAGATTGTAATCCTCATAAAAATAGCCGCCTTTTATTGAGTATCTATTGTTCTTTTGTCCTACATGCATGTCCAATACAACCCTTAAAGACATCCTTAGGGGCATCTCCATTATACCTAGGAGAAAACAGAATCTCAGAGAGGTCAAATACCTTACTTACCAAGATCATGTAGCTACTCTGTGGGATAGCCAGGATTTTGGGTTCAAGTCCTCTTCACTGTGCTTCACTTGCCTTCTTGAGGACAGTGATCATGTTGTACACATCTCTCCATGTCATCTGCAGGGCTTTGCACGTTGTCACTAATATTGTTAATATGAATGGATTTCACTTAATAGCAAAAGAGAGATAACTATGTGTGCTCCACTTTCTGGACTACCTAATGAAGGCTGTGAAACATGTTACAAATTTATGGTCGTTCTAGAAGTAGAACGTTAACATCCCTGTTAGATTATGCCTCTTAGTGTGCAAACCATTGGATTGGGAGGGTATCTGTGACTAGATGTGTACCTGCAGCAGCAGGTCTATGGGCTGACTTTACAGATGAACCATTTGATGATGGCCGTGATTTGACAGATAAATTTGAGGACAAAAATTTTCCTTATTTCTACAGTTGCTAATGTTTCTCCTTTTGATGTCCTAGGATTTTGTTTCCCAAAGTTAAAATGAAATTTTTGGGGAATATGAACACAATTTGAAAAGTTCAAATAAGACAGAAGAATGAACAAAATGAGAAATCTTTATCTTGCCCTCTTATCCCAGTCATCTAATTCCTTTCCCCGTAGACAGCTCCTTTCTTGTTTAACTCTTTAGTATATATTTTTAACTTATTTTGAAAATATTTTAAAAGATAAAAGCTATAAGAATAGTCAAGTGCATATGCCCTTTCCTTAGATTCATCAATTATTACTATTTTGCTGTATTTGCTTTCTTACTAGATGTATATTCATATTATTTTTGCTGAACCATTTAAGAATAAGTTGCAGACATTGTGAGCCTTCTCTCCTAAATACTTCAGAACATATCTCCTGAGAATAAGGCATTTTCTTACATAACTCTAGTACAATTATTGAAATAAGAAAATTTAAGATTGATATTTCTTTACCTTTTATAACATGTTTTTGAAGAATTTAGGTCTGTTGTTTTGTAGAAAGACCCTGGATTTTGATCTGTTGTATCCTCCTGATTAGATAGGTTGAGGTTATGGATTTTTGCAGGAGTATCTCAAACATGATATTGTGAATCGTATCAGCAGGCATGCAATGTCTGTCCCATTATTTGTGGAAAAAAGTGAATAAAGTGTATATGTACAATTTAACAAATAATTATAAAATTATGTAAAATTATGTAAACCCATGTTACTGCTATCCAGTAACATGAGAAATGTAGTGTTGCCTGCTTCTAAGGAAATAATGGTCCTGGCAAGAGGGATCCCTACCCTGGCCCTATGCTTTAGACGGCCCTGCTGTCCCCCTCTTCCATGAGGAAAGGAGTCTGGGGGGCCTATGGGACATGCCCACTTGAAGCCTGAACCTTTCCATCCTAGACCATGCTTTGAGTACCTGGGATCTCAGTATTTCTTGCCCAAATGGCCCTGAGCTTGTTTCCAGAGCCTCCTCCCCCTTATGGTTTATCTTTCACTCTCTTTATGGTATCTCCAATCAAAACTTCTTGATTTTAATGTAGTACTATTTGTCAATGCTTTCCTACCCTACAGATATGAAGATATTTTCCTATGTTTTCTTCTAAGAAATTTATAGTTTTGCCTTTCATATTTAGGTCTTATCAAGGATTTTAGTTTTCTATTGGATGATTAATATCCAGAAAAGTTAAACTCCAAATTTGATCCCTTGGAAAACTAAATAAAGCCAAATTACTAAGATATGCTGCTCCTCTACTTATAACATATTTTTATAAAAGGATCAGGTACTGCTAAATCATATCTAAAAAATTACCTCACAATAAAAAGGTGACAGATGTGAGAAAGGCCAGTAAGAAATATTACTAGACTTTAAAGACACTTTTTTTTCCCACTGATTACTTTTAATGTCTGTATTCCTGAAGACATGTATTGTAAACTCTCACATGTTCTGTGCTCTGAAGAGCATTCCATGACATCCATGGAAGGGACATGTGATCTGTCAGGTCTGTGTAGACGTTTCATCAAGGCCTGTGACATTGAATGGGACACCTTCCAAACGTTGTGCAAGTAAGATTTGGGTGCACAAACTGAACTCATGTACTTCTTTGGGAATTCGTAAGATTCCCTAGTTGCTATTACCAGTGAATTAGCTGTCACTTAATATTTGATTTTAGGTATCTTATCTACTTCTACAACCTTCTTATTTGTTTTTAATGAAACTTATTATATTTGCCTTTTTCTGATATTATTTAATGCATTATTTTTGCCATTTTATTTATTTATTTTTGTGAGGAAGACCAGCTCTGAGCTAACATCCATTGCCATTCTTCCTCTTTTTGCTGAGGAAGACTGACCCTGAGCTAACATCCGTGCCCATCTTCCTCTACTTTATATGGGACGCCGCCACAGCATGGCTGACAAGCAGTGCGTTGGCTGGCGACCGGGATCCGAACCTGCGAACCCCGGGCTGCCAAAGTGCGACCTAATCCGCTGTGCCACTGGTCCGGCCCCTATTTTTGCTATTTTAAATGATTGCAAAGAATCTGCTTTAAGATTAGTCTTTGTTCCTTGGATCTGCATCTCTGATCTCTGCTCAAGTATCTGAGCAAACTTAGGTATAAACCTTACGCCACATAGTACTAGTGTCTGGGCATAATCTTCTCTTTGAAGTTTGTTTGCATCCCCCAGCGGGATTAGTTCCCTGCTGTGAGAAGGTGGGTTAGAAAGCACTGAAACTACTTTACAGGTCTTTAATTGGAGGATTTAGTATACATTTTGTTCTATAAACTTCTGTGGGAGTTTCATTCTTACAATTTTTCTTATACTGTGGTATGTTATGTTCTTATTGTAAATTTAAAAAAATACTAAAAATTTTCTCAAGTTTTTTGAGTACATATTGGCAGATTATCCTGGTGTGTTCTTTTATTCATCTGTAATTTTTAGTGCTTGTTGTCTGATTAGTTTTTTAGTATGTATAAAATTTAATAATTTTTTTAAAATTATAAAGAGAAAAGTCATCACTCGGTGATAACTACTGTTAATGTTTTGGTATATTTATTTTCTTGTAGTCTTCTTTTGTGTGTGTGTATGTAAATAAAATATATAAACTTTTTCCCCAAACTCGTGTATGTGTGTGTTTTCCTTTCTCCTCCCCAAAATTAATCATTAAGCTCTTCCTAAAATTATTAATATGACTTTGTAAAAATCATTTCAGTTGCAATGAATTACTGCATCATGTTTTTATGCTATAGTTACTTATAATTGAATCTTTAGATTATTTCCAGAGTTCTCCTGTTGTAAATAATGCCAGCGAACATCTTTGTGTATAATGCTTGTAATTTAGGTATGTAATTTTAATGCTTTAAAAAGAAGTTGGATCATTGTGAGTAGGTCTTTGATCTACTTTGGTCTTAATGTTTTTATACTTTCTTTTTTTGCCACATTCCATTTTGTGTACTCTAGTTTGTGTATTTGTTCAAGGACACACCTTTACATAGGGGTCCCAGAAAACCAATGCGATCATCTCAAGTTGTGAAAGCTCCCAAGGCTGAGTTTATTAGCCTTTGTGACTGAAGGTCTCGGAAGAGGGTGCTCTTGCAAGAGGGATGAGCCTGCTCAGTCTCATGATCAGATGGTGCTGGCCATGCTGAAACTCTGAATGCATTTCAAATACAAGTGTCTCATTACAGCTGGCATCTCTGAGTCTGCTGCGGGCACTCTTCTTGGAGAGCCGTTAAGCACTGGGAGAATGGCAGCACCAGATTCTCAAGACTGCTGGGCAGACCAGCTTCCTCCTGTGTCAGCTCCCCTCCCAGCGTTTTTAATGCATTAGCCCAATGGCCACTTTTTAAAAAGAAGTGGATAGTCAAGTTGAGAGACCCTTGTGAGAGCTCTGTGAGAGGAATGCTTAAGACATGGTGCTTTGGTTAGCTGAGTTTTTCAGCTATCTCGGGGTTAAGCAGTAATCTTAAAAAAAAGTGGGGGGAATCCTGGCTTTAAAATCTCTTAAATATCTGTTCACATTTCTGTATTAGCAGTATCATGAAGAAAACTGAGTTTTGGCCAACTTAAGGTATTGAGAGCCAGATTTGTTTTTCTAAACTTTGGCTTTCACTTTACAGGACTCTAATTCTAGGGACTTTGCCTGAATCTGTGATCACAGCGGATGCTCAACATTATTAGATATTTTTAAAAAATTGACAAATAATTTTTGCTGTCTCTTTGGAAGTAGAGTGGAGAGGGGAGGCCCTTTTGAGAGTTGTTTTAATTCAGATTAAAATATTCTTAGAGGTATTAACTAAATTTATCATCTTATTTCTTTTTAAAAATAATAAGATAAATCACAGCAAATTTTTGAAGAATGGTGATAAAATAGCTAACTTTTACTGAGTCCTTATTATGTCCCAGTCACTTTTCTTAATATTTCTTTATTAAAACTTAAACAACCCTCTAAGGTGGGTCTTATTTTTGTAGAAACTGACACTCAAAGAGGTTAACTTACTTATCCAGGTTGGACAACCACTAAGTTGTAGAATCAGGATTTTAGCTTCATTCCTGTGGCATCTTCCTCAAAATAACTGGCTAATATTACCTGCACATGCAATAGTTAGAAAAATCAGTAATGTGGGGGAAGAAAAATCAGGCTTATATAGAATATCAGGGGAGAGGCAGTTTACATTCATGAACTATACAAAGGTTTCTTATAGGTTTTTTTTTTGTGTGAGTCAGCACGGTTACTTTGGCTTTTCTTTATTTTTCTTGAATTTTTTTGTGAAAATGAATCCATTGTATGGAGTATTAAGTTACATACCCTGATTTGTAATAGTGTAGTAGGCACAAATTACCACCCACTCAGAAGACATGGATTACTTAAAAATCTTTATAATTTTTCCTGACTCTAAGTACTTGATATGCCAGTTAGAAAATATCTTGTTTGGGATGGAAGCATGGAGTCTCATCTCAGTGTACTTTTTAAGCTGATTTTAAAAAGTCAGAGGTAGCTTTGAGAATTGTGATGTGCCTTGTATCTTTGCTCAGGATTGTTGTAGTGATTATTTCTTTAAACTAGAGGTGAGCCTAGTGAGAGCTCATTGTAATAAAGCTTTTGCCTACCATCTAATGAAGTAAGAAGTATTATCTTGATTATATAGGTAAGAAAAATAGGGTTCCATGAGGGCGGAGATGATCTGTCATTATCTGTATATTCCAATAGCTAGAACAGTACCTGGCACATAGCAGGCCTTTGACAAGTATTGAGTGATTAAAGCTTAGAGATAGGAGGCATCTGGTCCAAAGGACAGAGTTGGAATTTGAACTCTAGGGTGACTGTATTCTTTAAAAGTTTATAGAAACTGTAACACAAATTATATGTTATATATGTATATATGTGTACAGTTTAAAGAATAAATGAAAATGCATGTACCCACCACTCAAGAAATAGAACATTTCATCTCTTTGAAGCCCCCCTGTATGCCTCTCTCAGTTGCCTTTCTCTACTGAGATCACATTTTGAATTTTACCTAAATTGTATATCCTTGCTTGAAGCTTGTGCTTTTTATTACACTATGCCAATGGTCTAAATTGGTTATGTAGAATGACTTTGAATTGCTGTTCTTAAAAAGTAACGAAGGGAGCCATATATTTTCTTAATTAATGTTTAGTTATTTGAAGCTGATTCCAGATTTCTTCCTGTTCCTAAAGTGTGCAATTTAGGGACCATCTGGTTATAAATACGATATAGGAGAGTCTCGAAATTTTTGGTAATTCATGACAGTGTGGTTCTTGCTGTATTTGTGGTTCACAGTGTTAGGCTGCTGGCCCTCTAGGTGGACCAGGAATTCATTGATCTACTAAATGATAAAATCCATGAGAGCAATGAATTTGTTGATTTTTTTTTTTTTAGTCCCTCAAAATGCCAATATCAGAGCCTCATTTTCTCAACTATAAAATGGGGTCCTGATAGTACCTACTTTATTCAGTTGAAAGGATTAAATGGGAATGCACAGTGCATGGGATTTGGAAAGTTCTTAATAAATAGAAGCTGTTGTTATTTATCATTTGTTTTGAAAGATTTTATTTTTTTTAAGAGAAGTTTTAGGTTCACAGCAAAACTGAGAAAGAGAGAGATTTCCTGTATACACCCTGCCCCACACATGCACAGCCTTTGCCATTATCAGCATCCTCTACCAGAGTGGTACATTATAATTGATGAACCTACACTGACACATCATTATCACCCAAAGTCCATTGTTTACGTCTTGGTTCACTCTTGGTGTTGTATATTCTATGAGTTTGGACAAATGTATCATGACATGTATCCATAATTATAGTATCATACGGAGTATTTTCACTGCCCTGAAAATCCTCTGTGCTCCACCTATTTATCCCTCCATGCCCCCCCAGCCCCTAGCAACCACTGATCTTCTTACTGTCTCTATAGTTTTGCCTTTTCCAGAATGTCACATAGCTGGAATCATACAGTATGTAGCCTTTTCAGATGGGCTTCTTTCAGTTAATAATATGCACTTAAGTTTCCTCTGTCTCTTTTCATGACTTGATAGCTCATTTCTTTTTAGCACTGAATCATATTCCATTGCCTGGATGTGCCACAGTTTATTTATCCATTCTTCTGCTGAAGGACATCTTAGTTGCTTTCAAGTTTTGGCAATTATGAATACAACTGCTGCAAACATCCATGTTCAGGTATTTGTGTGGACATAAGTTTCCAACTCCTTCAGGTAAATGCCAATGAGCGTGATTGCTGGATCATATGGTAAGCATTTGTTTAGTTATGTAAGAAAGTGGCTGTATCATTTTGCATTCCCACCAGCAATGAATGGGAGTTCCTGCTACTCCATATCCTCACCAGCATTTTGTGGTGTCAGTGTTCTGGATTTTGGCCATTCTAATAGGTGTGTAATGGTACCTCGTTGTTTTAATTTACATCTCCCTGATGACATATGAGGTGGAGCATCTTTTCATATGCTTATTTGCCATCTGTATATCTTCTTTGGTGAGATTGTTAAGGTCTTTGGCCCACTTTTTAAATCCAGTTGTTTATTTTCTTATTGTTGAGTTTTAAGAGTTCTTTATATATTTTGGATAACAGTCCTTTATCAAATGTGTTGTTTGCAAATTTTTTTTTCCAATCTGTGGCTTGTCATCATTCTCTTGACATCATCTTTGGCAGAGCAGAAGTTTTTAATTTTGATGAAGTCCAGCTTATCAATTATTTGTTTCATCGATTGTACCTGTGGTGTTGAATTTAAAAAGTCATCACCATACCCAGGGTCATCTAGGTTTTCTCCTACGTTATCTTCTAGGATATCTTTGTGTTTTACTTTTTGGTCTATGATTCATTTTGAGTTAATTTTTGTGAAGGGAGTAAGGCAGGTCTGTGTCTAGATTCAGTTTTTTGCATGTGGATGTCCACTTGTTCCAGCACCATTTATTGAAAAAACTATTTTTGCTTCATAGTTCGTTTGTCTATTCTTTCACCAATACCATCCTGTGTTGATGACTGTATTCTCTGACTTTGTTCTTCTCTTTCTTTTTTTTTTTTTTTTTTTGTTTTTTTGTGGGGAAGACCAGCCCTGAGCTAACATCCGTCGCCAATCCTCCCCTTTTTGCTGAGGAAGACTGGCCCTGGGCTAACATCGTGCCCATCTTCCTCCACTTTATATGGGACGCCGCCACGGCATGGCCGACAGGCGGTGCGTCGGCGGGCGCTCGGGATCCGAACTCGCGAACTCCGGGCTGCCAAGCGCGGACTAAACCGCTGCGCCACCGGGCGGCCCCTTGTTCTTCTCTTTCAATATTGTGTTTGCTATTCTGGGTCTTTTGTCTCTCTGTATAAACTTTAGAATCAGTTTGTTGATATCCACAAAATAACTTGCTCGTATTTTGATTGCGATTATATTGAATCTATGGATCAATTTGTGAAGAACTGACATCTTGCCAATACTGTCTTAATGCATGAGCATGGAATATCTCTCCATTTATTTAGTTTTTTGATTTCGTTCATCAGAATTTTGTAGTTCTCCTCATGTAATTCTGGTATATATTTTTGTTAGATTTATACTTAAACAGCTGTTATTTTAAGTTATTATGTATTTTTTGAGGCAAGAGTTCAATCTGTGTAGAACTCTGCTATCAGCAATTGTTATTGAGCTAACACAGCTGAAAAATGGGAAGTAAGTAAAAGTAACTAGCCCAAGTAGATTTCTCAGAAACCATGTATTCAAACTTAGCTTATGCCTCACCTGCTTTGGTTTGCCCTGAATATTTTTCTATATTATATTGCTCAGCACAGTTACTGATCATGTTGATGACACTAAATCACTGTATTAGTCAGGATTTTTTTTTTTTTTTTGGCAGAAACCCAGTGAAATCTGGCTTGAGCAAAAAAGGGAATTTATTGGCTTTCAATACTGAAAAGTATAGTGGTAAACTGGCTTTGGGTTTTGCTGGATCTAGGTGTTCTACTTATATTTTTAGAAACTTGTCATCTCTTTATCTCTTGGTTTTCTGTCTTCTGTGTTGAGTTCATTTCTGGACAGGTGCTTCCTGTACAATGGCAAAGATGGCTGTGAGCAAATCCCAGCTTATAGTTTACCACTTTAGTCACTCAAGTGGAAAAAGAGTGTTTTACATTGTTTTGAGCCATAGTCCCAGGGCCAACTGTAATAAGCCCTTTTTGGGTCATAGGCTGATTTGTGAACCAATCACCATGGTTCTGAGTGGGTGATTCTGAGATATTGATTGGGGGATGAGGGAGTATGTGTGTGGGGGCCTGTTCAGTGCTGCCTGGATTCTGTAGCCTGAGAATGGGGCAGGGTAGTTCCTCAGACGAAAATCTGGTGCTATTACCAGGAAAGAGAATGGATGCTAGGCAGCTGAAACAGATGTCCATTACAGTCATCAAGAAAATGTTTTATTCAAAATATTCTGTTCAAAAAACCAGTGTGATGTATAATATAGTTTAGAAGGATTTACAACCAAATGATTAAGTTTTAATGCTTAAAAATGTAGGTCTTAAGCCTAATTTCCCCGGAAGTCTATATGACTGAGGTCTTGTTATCATGTATCTAATTTTTAGTTAGAGTTCTTTAATCACTTATTCTTTGAGGACTCACTCCAGGTTCAGCACTGTACTAGGCTCTGTGGCAAGTGGAGTGTAAGCTCTATAAAATAGGAGCTAGACCTCATGTTTTAAATGCTTAGGAGACTTTTTTTTTAAAACCTTTAGGAAATTGTATTCTAGCTTTTGAACTTCTTTTGGTATTACTTCACAACACATTTTGCATTTCCTTCTCTGTGTTACATTGAAAACCTGCAGTCTGCTCAAAGGCTTTCATTAGAAAAAGAAAGCTTTGCTGAAGATACCACTATGAGCTTGCTTTTCTCAGCAGAAAACTTTAGTAAGTTTCTTGATTTAAAGACAGTTTTTTTACCTTTAATGTGTTCTTAGGCATTAGAATTTTATGCTATCACAAAGCCTTATTTGAAGAGAAAATTGACGCAGATGAATTGCTGTCTAGATTATAACAATGTCATTAGCTATCTTCATGGATAATTTGTAATGAAAACAATGTAATGGAAAGACTGTAGGCTTTGAAATCAGATTTCTTCTGCCACTCACTAATTATTTGACCTTTGGAAAGTTATTTAAACTGAATTCTAGTTTTCCCATTGTTGAAATGGGACTTATATCTATTTGGCAGATTGTTTTGTAGATTAGAGACATTATGTATTAAAATGCCCAACACAGAAACTGGTACAAATTAGGCATTCTTGTGGTGACTTAATTCAACATCATCCTTAAGTAAAAAACAAAAAGCCCCAAACTCCAAACCAAAACCAAACAAGAAAACTTTCTGCAATTGTGATTTTGTTAAGAGATTAAATCTTCCTTCTGATAGAATTAGTTTAGATTCCTTTTTGAAAAGGTTCAATGCTAGAATAATAGTGTGATGAAGATATGAAACTTACTTGATTAAAAGAAAACTATCTGAATGACCAGTTTTCTCTTTCAGAAAACGTAGGATTAATTCTGAATTGTTTTCAGAAAAACACACTTTGGACACATGGATCATTTCAAATGATCAGTCTCTATATATTTTTCCTCCACTTATATGTCACAGTTAAACTTTAACAAGAACCCAATCATCAATCCTCCATTACCAGAATTTTTTATTTAAACTGTCTACTTGTGAGAAGAGCCAGATGCCAAGAAAATAAGCTGGTATCAGAGATTTATTAAAACAGTCCATTTCTGGAATATGGGCTATAGTTAGTGTAGATTTAGCCCAGTTTTCTGTCCTCAGCAGTACTCATCACTGATACTCAGAATGATGGAATTGGCTTCTAGAATATCAAAGGAGAGAGTTCCACTAGTTTGTTAGCTTACACTTACTATGAAAGAAAAATGACAAAAGTATTTGGGAAAGATTTTCTACAAAGGCTGAAATGAAAAATATTTTCATGATGGCTGTCAATGAAGTAGAAAATCAGCTAAGCAGAACATTTAATTTATTCCGTCTTCCTACTAAATATTTTGGTTAATAGGAGTTCTTCCCCCTCTCCCCCGCAAAACTCCAAAAATATAGTTGGCAAAATCTAGTTAAGAGCATGGTTTCTAGAATCAGTTCATCTGTGTTCAAGTTCCGACTCTACCACTTACTGACATTTTCCTGTGTGATTTTGGGCAAATTACTTAATCTCTCTCCTTAGTTTCCTCAACTGTAAAATGGAGATGATGATTATACTTCCTAGTTTTTAAAGACTAAATGAGAAAAAAATATTAAAGAATTAAGCACAGGACATGGCACAGAGTACCTCTCAGTTTGAACTGTCATTAAAGAAAAACAAGTTAGATTTATTTGTTTTGATCCTTCAAACTAGAAGTTGAGGATCATCGGGGGTCTGACCTGGGGAAACATCACTTGTTCCTATTATGGGCTCTTTCCTTCTGCACACTACATAGCAGGGCATTGGGACCAGATCTAAGGCAATTCTAGACCCAGGGCCCTTGAAGGCTTGACTAGGTTTCTTTCTTGCCTCCAGCTGCCCCAGCAAGTCCAGTTTAGGTTTTTTACAAATCCTTAATCCCTGGGGTGGACCCTGGAACAAGCTGACCTAATTTCTCCTGTATTTGCTGAATGGAAATTGAGTTGACTCATGTTTCATTTGGGCTTCTCTGGATCTGCTGGAGGATAAAAGCTCAGGTCTAGACCCAATTTAAGTTGAGATTTAGGACTGACCACTGCCACATTGTCCCTTCTTATTTTGAAATTTTTTTCATATCACACTTCATCCATTCAGCAATATTTATTACAAGGCAGCTGTGTGATAGGTGCTGGGGGTGGGGGTGAGGATTCTAGACAGAAGGCAAAGCATTTGCAGACCCACGGAGGAGTAGTTTAATTCTCTTTTTATGAGTAAAAAATATGACTTTTAGTCAAATTGGGATCAGCTTGAGGGGCCCCTGTGCGATCACACTCAGTCTGTCAGTTCTATGAGGGCAGAGATCTTTGTTTACTTGGTTCACTGGTGGGTCCCCAGCACCAGGAACAGTGAGTGGTACACAGTAGGCACTCAATACATACTTGTTGGATAGATGAATGATTTGACAAAATTCCAACTGATTGCAGCGAACATTGATATTTTGATTAGTTTCTGCAGTTTTATTGTTGATAAATATCTCATTTCCAATGGGTTGAATGGCTGTTCAATTTGCTATATTCTGTTTTTTAATGAAAATCCTTGGGCAGGACTAGTGGAAGGGTATTTATGTTAGAAGCAAGAGTTATCTTTGTAGTTTTCTCTCCAGCGATTGTTCTGGAAGATATTTTTCTGCCTTTTCTGTGAGCAGATGTGCTCAGGATGAAAAGTTGAAAGGAAAGCGTGCTCACATTCATCTCACTAGGCGAGGAATGCCTTTTCCTCTCTATTTAGTAAGTATCCATTAGACTTCCCAGAGTACAATGAGGCATTTACCCCAGGCCTCGACAGCAGCTCATACTTTTTGAATTTTAGACTTTTTCTGCCACCCGTGGGAAACTCCCTGGTCTTCGGGCATCATGGGAATTTGTCTCACTAAAAGCTGTTTCCCTACCCTTTCTTCTAGCAGAAGCAGTGGGTGTCATGGAAAGAGCTTTGGACTTGGGTCTGCAACGAATAGCGATCTGACCTTGGGGAAGTTATTAATCTTTTCTGTTGAGGTTTCTCATTTGCAAATATGAATTTAGATAGAGTTTTTCTTTTAGGGTTGCTGTGAGGATTAAATAAAATATTAACTATAAAAAAATTAACAGTGCCTAGTTTAGTTTTCTTTCTTTCTTCTGTCTCATCAAATCATTGTTTTCCACTCTTTCAGCATTCTGACGCAAAAGAACACCTATACTATGTTTCATAACTAGGAGGACTATAGAGTCTTTGCAATGCTTGCTAATGATTTTCTGTATTTTTTTTTTTTTAGTCAAGCAATGTGGAGTTTTGTTAATGTATTTCCAAAGCCATGGCAAAGCTACTTTTTAAAAAACACTCATGTACTTAATTTAAAAGTTTTCCAGAATATGCTCTTAAAGTGAGGGTCTTCCAAGATGGTTCCTGTGCCCATATGCAGCTTTCGGTAGAGGGCATAGCTTGTTTTTCTGTTTACGTGTTGGTGAGTGCATGTGTGTGTGTGTGTGTGTGTGTGTGTGTGAGAGAGAGAGAGAGAGAGAGAGAGAGAGAGAGAGAGAGAGAGAGAGAGAGAGAGAATGAGAAAGAAAATGAAAATATATGTGTGGTGAAAGAGAGATTTTAGCCTGCTTTGTAACTTTAGCTTTGCTATGCAATGTGCCAAAAGTTATTTCTCCCTAGGGAGTGTCTCTTTCAACAGTTTGTGAAGGCAGCATAAATTCTCACTTGGTCTTCAAAAAAGATGGTAATACAATTTAGTACAACCAAAGTATTTTTTTTAACTTGTTAGAAACCAAAATGTGATTGCAATGGCAAAGTTGTCAATGCACTCAAGTTTAACAAGTGTTCGAAGGATTAGTAAAGGAAATGTAGTTTACTCTGCAGCTTTTATGACAAAGAATTTAAAAGGTTTTGCTCTAAGCCCCACCATGTGTTTCTTCCTTTTCTCCAAAACATACCTCTAAGTTGAAAAGAGAGATGAATCTCTTAGGGAGAAACTATTAACTCTGAGGGAGTTTATCTTTGTTAGAGAGGAAGCAGAGCATTTACATTTGAATCGACTCTGAGTGTAGCTTGTGCCCTAATCTGGTTCCTCCTAGAAGTTGGGGAGGAGTTTAAGTACTCCCTACTTTGTGTTCTGGTCCTTGTAATGCCATCCTAATTTTCTTGGGGATCATAAATTTCCTAATTCAAAGTAAGCAAAATTCTGAGACACTGCATTGGCTTTGCATGGAAATGCTTTCTGTAGTTGTCAGTCATCTTAGTAGGGCCATTGCCTAGAATTGTCTGCCTTTCACAGCACTGATTACTAAACTGAAAAATACGATAAAAAAGACAAAAATATACATTTGGAAGAGAGATAATAAAATCACCTCCATCACAATCCCGCTTTAAAGTTTTGAATATTCCCATTTGACATAGTTGCAGTTGGTATACAGTTTTAAATGAAAGTAAGACCTTAATGTTTATCATAAACATATTAATCAATTTTGAAGGCTCCATCAGAGTCTTATAGTTTGATTAGCCAGTTCCCTATTTTTATACTTATAAATTCAGCCCATTTAAAAATAAGACAAATTAATACTACTCTCAAGTTTATGGACTTTTGTGACCACATCTTTGATATTGCCTCCTTTTTTTGGCTTGGAGGATGGAGAGGGATGGGGATTAGAGAGTCAGGTAGAGGACCTGAGAGAGGGCTGAGACGGGCTGTCTCAAAGATAAACTGTTACAGATGGAAATGTTTTTCTAAGTCCAGAATTTGTAAGAAGCCTGAAATTGAGCCATTTTTGAGATAAAAAATACTGCTGTGTTAATATTTTGCTCTATGATGAATTAAAGTATCATTTCTTTAAAAAATTTGTTATATTTTAGGGATTCTTAGCTTGCTTTTAATGTCTACTTCTATCACTGATTAACTCTTACTTTCTTATTTTACTTGAGGGCATTCTGCTGATTGTGGATTTAGGTCATTTTAGCCTAAAGAGGATGGAAACCATCTACCTAAAAGACTTGGTGGGAGAAATTCTTTGTATTTGCTCTCATGTCTTATTAGACTGCTGTGTCCTGGATTGGAGTTAGCTTTTGTAGCAGCTGTGAAGTCCTCACCTTACATAAAATGTTCCCAGTGAAAGTTTGCTTCTGTGACTTGGGACTGTCATTCAAATGCACCCCAAAGAAACAGGGTGTATATAATACTTTATGGGTGTCAGATGAAGAATCTTGTTGGAGCTATGGTTTAATTAGACCCAATGACCTTTTTTTTTTTTTTTCTTAAAGGAATTAGTAAGTTAGGCCTTTGGGAGGTAGCCTGTGTTCGTTCCTTAGAGATTGGGGCAAGAATTTTGCCTTTCCTGAAAGAGCTTGTGTAGTAGGGGACTAGCTTGAAAATGATTTGCCTGGCATTTGCACTGGGCATATTTGGAAAGGAAAGCCTCTTTGCATTGTGCATTTAAAAAAGTGTCTGTAAGTGTGCTTAGAAAATGGCAGCATTTGCTGGTCTTGGCTGTCAATGTCTTGCTGCTACTGACTGTGTTTAACCAGAAAGGGAAACTCAGAGTAGAAAAAGTCTCACTCTCAAGACTTTACAAGAAAACCCCTCTTTGTTGATTTATATATATATATTTTAAAGGAGCTTGACATCTTCATCAAGTTCACAGTGGGCTTGCTTTGTTTGCTTTCTCTTGAATGCTTGATAAGATTTTTCTTCTATTGTTTTGTGCAGCAAGAACAGATCTTTCCATGGCTGGGGTGGGTTTTTTGTAAATCCACAATATGGTCATTGTCTGGTGGTGAATAATTGTGGCTGCTTTTTGTACAACCAGAACTAAGGCTTTGGCTGTGAACAGATTCCTTCTTAGCGTGAAAAGGGACTAATCCATGTAAATACAGCCCCAAAATAAAGCTTTACAGAAAAAGGGGAAGGCCGCTAAGCAGGAGGGCACAGGTCAGCAATTTAACCTTTAACCTAACAAATAAGAAGCATGAAAGTTCCAGAATTGGTTTACAAAAGAAAGCTCCTGTGATCTGTCAGTTTTTCTTTTCAGGAGGGAACTGGGTGAGAGATCTGACTGACAGCTAGTGCCTTTTAACTGCAGACTGAAATTAACTGCCAAATTGAAACTTGAATATTTGAAGGAGATTTTTTTCTTAAATAAATTGAGATGGCAGAATAGGCTCCATGAGCATTGGTCTGGGTCTTACATGAGATTTTTACCCTTGAAGTGGGAGCGTAGGCATGAGACTGAACTACCTTTAAGACCCTTCCAAGTTTAATAGAGTCTGTGATCTGACTCTTATCAGTCAAATTAGACATGAACTTTGCAGTTTAAGGCCAGATGAAACTCTTTCCTCTTTTCTAGTATTATCACTGATACCCTTTGTAGATTTTTCATGGCTCCATAAATTAATTGCAGCCTTCACTAAAGATTTGTTAAGAGCTTTTTGTAAATATAATTAATGTGTTTTCCACAAAATAGCCGTCTTGAGATTTCATAATATGTACAACTTTTATGACCTGATGCACTATTAAAAACTCTATTGTGCCATATGGAGCACTGTAAAGCAGAGGACATAGGCTTTCTTTCATGTGCTGCTGTTTTGTTTAACATGCTTAGACATTATTAGCAGATACAATTGAGGAAGTTAAAACAGCGGAAAGTGAAGTATAGGTGTTTATTAGGCAATGCAGTGGGGAAATGGGAAGCTGTGAAAAATGAGGGATTGCCCTGTTACCTACATGGGCTTGAAGACTTAAGAAAATGAGGTTTGTGCTAAGTGGTAAGTTTTACTTTTATGCTGTTGTACTCATTTACAAACTTTGCAAACAGTTTGTATTTATTTAATCACAACAGGTAATCTTGTTAATGAGTGTTAGTTTTTGCTTAAAGCATAATGCATCTGAAGTCAGCTGTTCTATTTCACTATAGAGAATTCTGTAACTGATAAAAACTTTAATTACCAAGAATCATTCAGATTAAAAAGAAACAATGAACTAATGACTTTAAAGTAGGCTCCCTGTAGATTAATAAGAGTAGTAATTATACTGTGTAACTCCATTGTGGAAACAAAGTCCCAGGGATGATTCTGATTCTGTTTTAGTATTTCTGTTGTCCATAGTACAATTATATAAGTTGTTTAAAACTTGTTCTTTCAAAGGGCCTATTGGCTTGCCTCAGTTTCCCCAAGGTCTTTAGAGACCAGAGACAACATAATGTTGCAAATTAAAATCAGCATAAAGTTAAGTGGCCACCTTCGGTTAGCTCAGGCATGCCTCCTCTTTTTCCTAGCTGGTTATGATAGCCTCCTAACTGGCCTTTATGCTTTCCTTCACATCCATATTTAATGTTGTCATCTGAGGGATCTTTCAAAAGCACAGATGAGACCACAGCACTCCCCTTCTTACACCTCTCTGTGTTGTCTATCACCACAAGCTAAAGTCAAGCTCGTTAGCAGGTCAGTTGAGGTCTTCCGTGATCTATCCCTGACCTATCCCAGCTTCATCTTAGCTCACTCCTCTCCTCCTAAATATGCATTTTCCCATATGTCCCAACCAAATTCCATGCATGTTTTCTATTTCCATATCATACTTGGTTTCCCAAAATTGTAAGAAGGGCTAATAGCTTTAAAACGGGGATCTAATGATGGTGCTTTGAAAATAGCTACCATTTGTATAGACTTCCCTTTTTATAAACAGTTATTTTATTTGATCTTCATGGCAACAATACAGAATGGGCAATGTTTTATGAGAGGTGCTCAATAAATATTTGAATGGATGGATGAATAAATGAATGAGTGAACTATGGAGTCAGAAAAGTGGAGTAACAGTCCAAATTCTTCTTATCAGCCGTGTAATTAAACCTCTCTGAACCTATTTGCTAATCTGTAAAATGAAGATTGTGCTGGCCTTGCTTGTCATACTAGATGGTATGAGGACTGAATGCAATAATGTACAGTAAATAAAAATGCTTTCCAAACTGTAAACCCCATGCAAATGTTAGTTACTGTTGTTAATATTCTTAATTTGTTCCAGGTCGTGTAAATGAGGAGAAAGCATTCGTGGTTATAGTTAGATTTGTGTTTTAATGACTGAAAAAACATCAGAACTGTTTTATTTACATCATGTTAAAATATAAGCCTATTTTGATAGCAAACAGAGAACAGTATACTCTTGTTTTCTTTCATAAGGTAAGTGTAAGGTTTATACTGTTAGTAAATGCTAACAAAGGAAGCACATACTGTATGGTAGATGGGTGTTCAAATGCAGCGTTCAGAGGCTCCTCTTTGCTGTACGTTCTCCTTGGGTTGCCTCTCAAGAACATTCAGGCCATGTTTGCCTTCTAGCTCTATGAGCTATATGCAACTTTCCTGGTAAGCTATTGTGCTTTTTTTTGTTGTTGTTATTACGCATTTTTGTATGCTATTATTATCTATGGCTTTATTTTTCCTCCTTTTATTTTCCCTTTGTCCTTTCTCCCTTAGTTTACATGTATGTGCTTTATCCTTTAACTGTATGTATTTTTTAAAGTCATCTCTGATTGTTTATGGGATGTGGTGGAGTATTAGCTCTCCCCGTGTGATCTCAGTCACATCTTGGTTTCCACTATCACCTACAGACTGATAGTTTCTCAGTGTGTGTCTTTGGCCCAGACTCCTGAGTGCCAGATCTGAATCCTCAGCCTTCTGCCAATAGCTCCCTTAAATTGAATTTAACCTTCCCTCCCCACCTGCCACCCTAATCTTCTACCCCCACTCCTGGCCCTCTGGCAAAACAACACTAAAAAGCCAATCCTAAGTTGTTCCTTCTATTCTAGGCTCTTGTTGAATGGCGTCAGTACCCATTCACTTGCACATGCCAGAAACCTGAAAGTCAACCTAGACTCACCCTATATCCAATTAAACTGCGGTATTTTTTTCATGTTTTTAAAAAGCTTTAAAAATATTTTAAACAATCTTAAAGTTATAGAAAAGTTATAATTATACTGCAAAGAACTTTATTCCCCTGCACCGTTTGAGACTAAGTTGCAAACCTCACCCTCAAATAAGTCAATGAGTATTTGCTGCGAATAAGGTGGTTCTCCTACATAGCCACAATATGAGGAAAATAATAAAAAATGAGAAAATAACATTGATATAGTACTGCCATCTAATCTCAGAGTCGTGCCAGCTCTCCCAGTAATGTCCTTTAAGGCAAAAGGATTCAGTTCAGGATCAAAAATTGCCTTTAGTTTTATGTCTCTTTAGTCTCCCTTAATCTGGTACATTTCTGAATCTTTCCTTGATTTTAATGACCTTGACATTTGAAGATTGCAGGCCTCAATTTGTGTTTGTCTGATATTTCCTTAGGATTAGATTTAGTTTAAGCACTTTGGCAGGAAAATCATAGAAGTGATGCTGTGTGTTATATCCTGTCAGATACTGCACAATTGCCACTTGTCCCGTTACTGATGATCACTTGATCAAGGTAGTGTTTGCCAGTCTTCTCTATTGAAAAGTTAATCTTTACTCCTTTGTAATTAATAAATGTTTGGGGGGAAAGTACTTTGAAATTATATAAATATCCCATTCCTCATACTTACAATTTACTTGTTTGACTTTGGACTCATCACTTCCTTTTTTATCCAGGTTATTCAATTACTCAGATTATTAAATTGTAATATTCAGTTTGTTCCAGCTTTGATCAGTAGGAGCCAGCTTGAAGGAACTCTTGTGTTCTTTTGACACATCCTTATCATTCTTTGAATAATTCTTCACTTTCTGGCCCAAGATGCTCATCTTTTCCTTTCTTTTTCTTAGCCCTGAAATCTGCCATTTCTCCAAGAAGCCTTGGTTCCTTTTACTGGAGAATGCTATTTAAAAGCCAAAATCTGGATGCTAGGCATGCTCATTTCTATTGGGTGTTGCTGCCCCTAGGCCTTCTTAGTGGACAGAGCTAGAGAGTGTGATGTGTATGTGGACACATGTATGTTTACATTATATGTATTTCTGTATCTACCTGTGTATATTGAAAAGCATGAGTTCACACCAGTACTTCCAATTTCAGTCCAACACCACAAGATTCATTCTAGTTTTCTCCCTTTCCATATCTGTAACTTCCTTCTTTGACAGCGAGCAGCCTGGTTTCCATTATCCTTAATACATTTATTTTATTAATTGTAATTCAATTTTAAATTATTTTATTAATAATACCTTTTACATGACCAATTTGTCATCATGGCTGTCACCACCCTCTACCTAGAGTGGATGCCCTCCTTACCCCACCAGAGTTCTGATATCCTATGCCACTCTGCCTCTGCCACATGGATGCTCACCTCATCCAGCTTGGGCTTTGACAACTTATGTCAGAATGGTCCTTCATTGTGGATGCCTTCTTCACCTTGGGTTTTGACACTCCGTACATGACTCCCACCTCCCTCCATGTTGTTGCTCACCTCATCCTGCTTGGGTTCTCTCACTTTCTAGCAGGTGGCCCCTGCGTGGAAGTCCCTTTACCCTGCTCAGATGCTCTGACATCTCACATCAGGTCACCTTTTAACATGGATACTCTGCTCACACTGCTTTGGCTCTGACACCCCACACCAGGAGCTGCTCTCTGTGGATGCCCTCTTCTCCCTGCTTGGGCTCTGACTTTCACGCTGGCCAATTCCCTTGTGTGGGCACCCTTGTTACTCTTCTTGTGTTCTGACACCCTTTGCTGGATTGCCCCTTACAGCATGGACACCCTCCTCATATTCCTTGGACTCTGTCTCCCCATGTTGGGTGCCCTCCTATGTGGACACCATTCTTAACCTGCTCTGGACCACTGTGGCTACTTCTCACCAAGTGAGGATGTGTACCTTGGCTTTAGGATTAAATCGTCAGTTAGGAAAAGGTGAAGGGGTAGGGGAAGTCTAATTTCTTGCTCTCTTTCCTATCTTTCTTCTTTTTTGTCATCCAACTCCATTGCCTTTGTCTTAGTTCTAGCCCTCCTTATTCTTCCTTGGATTACTGCCACTTAATTGGTTTCCTTGGCAGAGTCTTCCCCCTTCCAATCCATCTTCCATCCTGTTGTCAGTGACATATGTATGTTAAACAGTGTAATCATGCCCATCTCTTGCTTAAATTCTGTTATGCCTTTCCATTACCTATAGGGTAATACTCAAATCCTTAGCATGGCATGCAAGGCCCTTCATGACTTGACTGACCTTGCCTCCCTCTTCTCTCACCATCACCTGTCATTGACCTTTTGCTCTAGCTGAATCACTTTCATCTCTTCTGCTTCCATGCCTTAGCACGTGGTCTTTCCTCTTTCCGTACCATCCTCTTTCTCCTTTTTTCCCTGGTTTACTTGCATTGTCCTTTAAGACTCAGATCAGGTGCCCCCTATTCTAGAAGACCTTTTAATCATCCCTTTTCTGTGTCTACCCTTACCTCCCCCCTCTCCCACCCCATGCAAACTTGGTTAGATGACTTTCCTTTTGGTACCCTGCGTATTGTGTTATAACTGTCTTTTCTATTATTCTTAGGGCAAGAACCATGTTGCTTAAATTCTTTCCCAAAGGGTAACTCTATTCAGTAGGTAGTGAGCTAAATGAAGAGGCATTTAAAAATATTTCTATTTTAGAGAATTTCTCATTTAGTGGAATTTGTTTTGTCCAGATAAGCAAGGCAATATTAGTATCAGTTGTTTGTGAGGCTTTTGAAATAGCCCCATTTACATAGAACTGGACATTATAATTTTATTTTTTAGAGTGGGGTTTTACCTATAGTTACATTTACTTCTAGAATATCTCCAGGGACTTATCCTTGTTTTTCCTAGCAGGGTAGAAAAGAGATTTAGTGTGTATCGAGGACTGGTTCATTATCTTCTGTTTCCCATCCACTGCATTTATTACCACTATGCATGTAGTAGGCTATGCAGTGTCTGATACTATCTAGGTAGCTGATAAGATAAAGATATGCTTGGCCAAGAGACAGACTTCATTTGGATCATTAACCATTTGCCTAAATTGATTAAATCACTAAATTCATTTGTTTTCTGGTTCACTTTGCTTTCTGGGTCAGTTTGAATTTTATTTTTTTTTTGATCCGAGGCAAAATATTAAACCTCAAGGGTCCTATAATATGCAGTAGTTCTTTAGGAAGGCTGTGATTGGGATCAAGGAATAGTCCCAGGTTCCTAGGCAGGAGAGTTAGCTGAGGGAGGGCTGGAATGAATGTTCACTACTTGCCATTTGTGTTAAGAGAGACCAGGGGGGTTGATTTGCCAGAAGAAAAGTACTAAGAATGATCAGACTTAAAATGAGATAATGTAACAAATTCAAAACTGATTTATAAATGCTTTCATCTGCCTCAGTTATTGCTGCCCAATATTTGTTTCACCCAAGGTTTCCCTTTCCTTGCAAATTACATGCTCAGACAATACAAGTGACTTTCTGAAGTTGAAAGTATGTACTTAATTTTTTTCCCATGAAAATATCTTAGAAATTGCTCATTTAGGTCTACTGTAATAATTATCTGAAAGAAGTGCTTCTTAATCTGAGAAATTTTCCAGCGCAGTGAGAGGAACAGTAGTCTTTTTGAGAAGCTGGCATCTCAAGACAGAAAGATGTCTCTTAAGTGCTGCCCTGGAGTGATTCTGAATGGTTTCTTTACTCTGCCATTGAGCCCTTATTGTGTCAAAAAAGAAATCTGTTGGAAACCCTCACAGAAGGATTTGTTCCCTCAAACCTGAATGTTAGCAGAGTAAACTAGCTAGAGCTCGTAATTTCAGTGCCTGCCATTCAGGGGCCTTTTACGAAAGTGTTGTTTTAAGTGAAATATTTCCTCCCCACCTTTCCTCCCTTCCTTCTTTCCTCCCTCCTTTTCTTTTACACAACAGCTGGGGAGTCAACTCTACCCTGCTCTGTTGATAACCTATCACTCATTATTTACAGTAAAATTTAAAATGAAAAAAATCATCTTTGGAAGGTTTTTTTAAACCAGTTGTACTCTGATCAGATAATTCTTTTGAGCTGTGTCAGGCTATTAAAATATGGGTTTATAGGGTGATGTTTTCTGGATGTTCTTGAGAATCAGTCCTAATTTTCAGTATTCCATACACTGCTGTGGTCTATAAAGTGATCACTCTTGTTTTTAATTGCTTAGTGTTCCTAACTGTTTCACTGAGGCTATCTCACAAGTGCACTGGGAATGTGGCAGTGTCTCTGTCAGCGTGGATTTGCATGGTCAGTCCCTCAGAGCCCGGCTTTCTTCATATACTGATTCATAAATTCAGACAAGTATTTGAGACCCTTCCATGATATGGATATAAATAAACACTTTGTTTTTAAGGAGTTTAAATATGGTGAGGGAAACAAATAGTAAACCAGTAACTATAAATATTTGGAATAAATATATTAGAGATAGGCACAAAGTGCTTTGGGAGCTCAGTAGAGGGAGCAGGGAACAAATAATTTTGTACCCAATTGCTATGGAAATATGTGTACACTCAATCTCTCCTAAGGGCCTCGAAAAGTTTCATCTCATTACACTGTCAGCTCAGACCCCTCAATCTCCTGAACTATATCAGGACTAGATGAGAATGAGGCGCCTTAGAAATAATTCCTTAAGCACAGGTCCTCTTACTTTGTAAATGAAAGAAGGAAGTTATCTGCCTCCCCTACATCCTTCCCCAACATATAATGGTGAGACAGGCATAAGACAACTACTGTAGATGGTCATCTTCTAAAAGTGTGTGTGGTGGGGGGGCAGTGGGAGGCCCCGCTCCATAGCAGTTCTGAAATACAGCTGGGCAAATGTTGGAAGTTTCCTGATGGAGACGCAGTTCTACCCCTGCCTGAGAATGATTCTCCGTGGCTCTCTTAGTTCCACCTTCTAGGAATTGGGGTTCTGAGTCATCTTTCTTTTTTAAAGAAAAGGGAACTTGTGTTGGCAACTCAGTAGTTTTTCAGCCTGCTTCTGGCTTATAGAGTTTGGTGATTCAAATGCCTTTTTTAAATTTTGTATTTTCTCTGTTCCCTTCAGTCCAAGCTGACAGTGTTTCTCTCAATACAATTCTCTTTAAAAATCCTTGGTTTTCCTGTGAATCTTTTGGAGTTACTCCTTTGCATAATATTCATATCCACAAATGTCTTTGAGATGAGCCCTTTTTTACTTTGGATTTCTAATTAGATCACTGAGGAATTACACTCTTAAGCTTCTTAAAAGCACTGCTGATTAACTGAATGGTTCTCTACAGTATCACCTTGGATCTTTTGGAGGTCTTACAAAGAATTTTAAAATTATGCCCTCAGCTTCATCTGTAGACAGTGTTATCCTAAGAGTGCCCTGGATTTGATTGTTACCAGAAGCTATTTCTTAATTTTGACTCCATTTGTTGTCAAGAGAGGCTAGAAATGGATAAACAGATTGAATTATATACATATAATAGAATACTAGTAAGTAATAAAAAGGAATAAAGTATTGATGCACTCAAAAACATGGATGGGTCTCAGCATGGTTGTCCTGAATGGAAGAAACCAGACAAAAAAGAGTGCATGCTGTCTGATTCCATTTATATAAAATCCTAGCAAGTGCAAACTAATCTATAGTGACAGAAAGCACATCACTGGTTTCCTAGGGGATGAGTGGTGGGGAGTGGAGAGGGAGGGATAGATTACAAAGGAGCAAGAGGAAACTTTTGGGGGTGATTGATTATGGTCGTGGTTTCATGGGTGAATATATATGTCAAAACTCATCAAATTGTACATTTTCATCCTTCTATTTTCTTATCTTTTTCTATCTTATGTTGAGGTATGTCTCTTGTAAGCAACATATAGCTGGGTCTTTTAAAATCTAGTCTGATTATCTGTATCTTTGACTGGGAATGCTTTTTATGTTTTGTTTTTTCTTCCTTCTTGCTTTCTTTTGGATTAATAAGCATTTTTATTATTCCATTTTTCCTCTTATAATTGGAACTTAAATACCATTTCTATAGTTTTAATAGTTACACTAAAAATAATGGTGGCTATGACTTACATAGAACTTACTATGTACCAGTCTTTGTTCTAGATGCTTTCTACCTATAATGTATTTAATCCTCACGAAAACCCTATGAGATACTGTAATTGTCTCAATTTTACAGACAGGGAAACTGTGGCATGGAGAGGTTATGTAATCTGCTCAAGGCCACACAGCTATCACGTTGTAGAGCTACGACTCTACTACTACATTATCTAAGTAGTGTGCCTTCAGAGTCCATGATATTAATTAATACAAATGTATAGTCTCTCTGAGACATTTTAGCATGCTTATGTAACTTAGCAAAGTTAATTGGCATCTTTACCTTCCTCCTGAACAATACCTTATATTGTTTTAACTTTAATCACTCCTCTCTTGGTTTATATGCTTTTATTGTTGTGTATTTTACTTTAAACTTATGACATTATTATTTTTTTATATATAGCTAAGTATTGTTTAGATTTACCCACATATTTTCTGCTTTCTTTGTGCCTTCTTGCATCTCAGAATTTTTCCATCTGGGATAATTTTGTTCTTTTTTGAATAATACCCCTCTGTGGCTGGCAAATATCTGTTTTTTTGTTTATCAGAAAAGGTGTTTTTTTTTTTTCTTGATTGATAATTACTTTCTTTAAGTACATTGGCGATGTCATTTAATTGTCTTCTGGCTTCTGTTGCTGTTGAGAAGTCACTTTCCATTCTAATTATCATTTTTATGTAGATAATCTGTCTTACTCTCCAGTTTAGCAATGATGTATGTCTGGTGGTGGATTTTTCTTGTTATATATCCTGATTAGGATTCAGCTCTTTGAATCTGAGGATTGGGATCTTTTTTCTTTATATCTCTAATTATTATTTCACCCCCTCATTCTTCCTTCCTCTTTTTCTGGAACTTTGATTAGACATGTGTTGGACCTTCTCACTTTGTCCTTCACATTTTTTTTTTTTTTTTTGCTGAGAAAACATCTGTTCATCTGTTGCCAATCTTCCTCTCTTTGCTTGAGAGAGATTCACCCTGCGCTAACATCTGTGCCAAGCTTCCTCTATTTTGTATATGGGTCACTGCCACAGCATGGCTGACGAGTGGTGTAGGTCTGCGCCTGGGAACCGATGAACCCAGGCCACTGAAGTGGAGTGCGTGAACTCAACCACTAGGCCATGGGCCAGCCCTTGTCCTTCACAGTTTTTAGCCATGTTCTTTGTTTTTTCAATCTGTCTCCCTCTGCTGTATTTTAATAACTTCTTTACGTCTTTCTTCCAGCTTACTAGTTCTTTGTACAGCTGTGTCTAATTGCTGTTAAAACCACCAATTTAGTGTTTAAATTATTTTTAAATGTTTTTATTGATGTCATAATAGTTTATAACATTGTGAAATTTTAGTTGTACATTATTGTTTGTCATTCACCATATAACTGCGCCCTTCACCCTGGTAACCACCAAACTGCTTTCTCTGTCCATGTATTAGTTTATCTTCCACATATGAGTGAAATCATATGTGTTTGATTTTTCTTCCTCTGTGTTTGTCTTTCTCTGTCTGGCTTATTTCGCTTAACATAATACCCTCCAGGTCCATCCATGTTGTTGCAAATGGGATGATTTTGTCTTTTTTTTAATGGCTGAGTAGTATTCTATTGTGTGTGTGTATATATATATCACATCTTTACCCAATCATCAGTCGATGGATGCTTGGGTTGCTTCCAGTTCTTGCCTATAGTGAATAATGCTGCAATGAACATAGGGGTGCATAAGCCTCTTTGGATTGTTGATTTCAGGTTCTTTCTATGAATACCCAGTAATGGGATAGCTGGATCATAAGGTATTTCTATTTTTAATTTTTTGAGGACTCTCCATACTGTTTTCCATAGAGGCTGCTCCAGTTTGCATTCCCACCAGCAGTGAATGAGGGTTCCCCTTTCTCCACAACCTCTCTAACATTTGTTATTTTTTGTCTTGGTGATTATAGCCATTCTAACGGGTGTAAGGTGATATCTTAGTGTAGTTTTGATTTGCATTTCCCTGATGATTAGTGATGTTGAACATCTTTTTATGAGCCTATTGGCCATCTGTATATCTTCCTTGGAAAAATGTCTGTTCATATCCTTTGCCCATTTTTTGATCAGCTTGGTTGTTAGTTTTGTTCGGTTGTGTAATCTCTTTATATATTATATATTATGGAGATTAACCCCTTGTCAGATATATGCTTTGTAAATATTTTCTCCCAGCTGGTGGGTTGTCTTTTCATTTTGATCCTGGTTTCATTTGCCTTGCAGAAGCTCTTTAGTCTGATGAAGTCCTATTTTCTCTGTTATTTCCCTTGTCCAAGTAGACATGGAATTCGAAAAGATCTCTCTATGACTGATGTCAAAGAATGTATTGCCTATATTTTCTTCTAGGAGATTTATGGTTTCAGGTCTTACCTTCAAGTCGTTGAGGCATTTTGAGTTAATTTTTGTGTATGGCGAAAGAAAATGGTCTACTTTCATTCTTTTGCATGTGGTTGTCCAGTTTTCCCAGCACCATTTATTGAAGAGACTTTCCTTTCTCCATTGTATGTTCTTAGCTTCTTTGTCAAAGATTAGCTGTCTGTAGATGTGTGGTTTTATTTCTGGGCTTTCAATTCTATTCCATTGATCTGTCTGTCTGTTTTTGTACCAGTACCAGACTGTTTTAATTATTATAGCTTTGTAGTATATTTTGAAATCAGGGATTGTGATGCTTCCAGCTTTGCGCTTTTTTACTCAGGTTTGCTTTAGCTGTTTGGGGTCATATGGTTGCCCCATATGAATTTTAGTATTCTTTGTTCTATTTCCATGAAGAATGTCACTGGGATTCTGATTGGGATTGCATTGAATCTGTAGATTGCTTTAGGTAGTATGGACATTTTAACTATGTTTATTCTTCCAATCCATGTGCATGGGCTATCTTTCCATTCTTTATGTCATCATCAATTTCTTTCAATTATGTCTTATAGTTTTCATTTTATAGGTCTTTCACCTCCTTGGTTAAATTTATTCCTAGATATTCTGTTCTTTTTGTTGCAGTTGTGAATGAGGTTGTATTCTTGAGTTCTCTTTCTGTTAGTTCATTATTAGAGTATAGAAATGCAACCGATTTTTGTGAGTAGACTTTGTATGCTGCAACTTTGCTGTAGCTGTTGATTGTTTCTAATAGTTTTCCAATGGATTCTTTAGGGTTTTCTATATATAAAATCATGTTGTCAGCAAACAGTGAGAGTTTCACTTCTTCATTGCCTATTTGGATTCCTTTTTCTTGCCTAATTGGTCTGGCCAAAACCTCCAGTACTATGTTGAATAAGAGTGGCAAGAGTGGGCACCCTAGTCTTGTTCCTGTTCTCAAAGGAATGGCTTTCAGTTTTTCCCCATTGAGTATGATGTTGGCTGTGGGTTTGTCATATATGGCCTTTATTATGTTGAGGTACTTTCCTTCTATACCCATTTTGTTGAGGGTTTTTATCATAAATCGTTGTTGGATATTGTCAAATGCTTTCTCTGCATCTATTGAGATGATCATGTGGTTT
Organism: Tapirus indicus; assembly: GCA_031878705.1. NCBI lineage: Eukaryota > Metazoa > Chordata > Mammalia > Perissodactyla > Tapiridae > Tapirus > Tapirus indicus. Next base: position 27,428,358 of record CM062929.1, on the reverse strand, counting down.
TTATTCCTTGTTTTGTTAATGTGATGTATCACATTGATTGATTTGTGGATGTTGAACCATCCCTGTGTCCCTGGTATAAATCCCACTTGATCATGGTGTATGTTTTTAATGTATTGCTGTATTCAGTTTGCCAATATTTTGTTGAAGATTTTTGCATCTATGTTTATCAGCAATATTGGCCTGTAATTTTCATTCTTTGTATTGTCCTTGTCTGGCTTTGGTATCAGGGTGATGTTGGCTTCGTAGAATGTGTTAGGAAGTGTTCCATCTTTCTCTGTCTTTTGGAATAGTTTGAGAAGAATAGTTATTAAATCATCTTTGAATGTTTGGTAAAATTTTCCAGAGAAGCCATCTGGTCCTGGACTTTTATTTTTTGTCAAGTTTTTGATTACTGTTTCAATCTCTTTATTTGCGATTGGTTTATTCAGATACTCTATTTCTTCTTGATTCAGTTTTGGGAGGTTGTGTGAGTTTAAGAATTATCCATTTCTTCTAGATTGTCCAATTTGTTGGCATATAGTTTTTCATAGTATTGTCTTATAATCCTTTGTATTTCTGTGGTATCCATTGTAATTTCTCCTCTTTCATTTCTAATTTTAATTATCTGAGCCTTGTTTCTTTTTTCTCAGTGTGTCTGGCTAAGGGTTTGTCAATTTTGTTTATCTTCTCAAGGAACCAGCTCTTTGTTTCATTGATCCTCTCTACTGTTTTTTTGGTTTCAATTTAATTTATTTCTGCTCTGATTTTTATTATTTCCCTCCTTCTGCTGACTTTGGGCTTTGTTCTTTTTCTAATTCTGTTAGGCATAGTTTAAGGTTATTTATTTGGGATTTTTCTTGTTTGTTAAGGTGGGCTTGTATTGCTATGAGTTTCCCTCTCAGGACTGTTTTTGCTGCATCTCATATGAGTTGGTATGGACTCCAACTCATTTGTCTCCAGATATTTTTTGATTGATCCTTCTTCAATGATCCATTGGTTGTTCAGTAGCATGTTGTTTAGTCTCCACGTCTTTGTCACTTTCCCAGTTTTTTCTTGTAGTTGATTTCCAGTTTCATAGAATTATGGTCAGAAAAGATGTTTGTTATGATTTCAATCTTCTTAAATTTATAGAGGCTTGCTTTGTTTCCCAACATATGGTCTATCCTTGAGAATGTTCCATGTGCACTTGAGAAGAATGTGTATTCTGCTGTGTTTGGATGGAGTGGTCTCTTTATATATCTATTAAGTCCATCTTGTCTGGTTTTTCGTTTAAGTCCACTATTTCCTTATTGACTTTTTGTCTGGATGATCCATCCATTGATGTAAGTGGGGAGTTAAGATCCCCTACTATTATTGTGTTGTTGTTAATATCTCCTTTTATGCACCTGTGTTGGGTGCATATATGTTAATAAGTGATATGTCTTCTTGGTGGAGTGTCCCTTTTATCATTATGTATTGCCCCTCTTTGTCTCTCATCACTTGTTTCATCTTGAAGTCTACTTTGTCTGATATAAGTATGGCAACACCTGCTTTCTGTTGTTTGCCATTAGCTTGGAGTGTTGTCTTCTATCCTTTCACTCTGATCCTGTGTTTGTCTTTAGAGCTGAGGCATGGTTCCTGGAGGCAGCATATTGTTGGGTCTTGTTTTTTAATCCATCCTGCCACTCTGTGCCTTTTGATTGGAGAATTCAATCCATTTACATTTAGAGTGATTATTGATAAATGAGGGCTTAATGTTGCTATTTTATTGCTCATTTGCCAGTTCTTCTGCACTTCCTTTGTTTCTCCTCCTGTGTGTTTCAGACTACCAATTCAGTTCGGTAGTTCTGTATGATGATTTTCTTAGTTTTCTCTTTCTTTATCATATGTTTCTCTGTTCTGATTATTTCTTTAGTGGTTACCATGAGGTTTGTATAAAAAAAACTCATAGATCAGATAGTCCATTTTCTGGTGGCCTCTTATTTCCTTAGACGAAGTCAGTTCCATCCCTTTCCTCTTCCCCTTCTAAGTTATTATAGTCACAACTTATTCCATCTTGTGTTGGGAGTTTGTGGTTAAAGTGATGAGGTTATATTTATTTTTGTTGTTTTCCTTCCCTTTATCTTTGATGTTATAATTAAGTGTTTGCCAACCCGTTCTGATAGAGAGCTGCAATTTTTCTGATTTTATCTACCTGTTTTTCTCCTTGCTCAAGGCTTCGTATCCTCTTTCTCTTTTTTTTCAGGCATGAGGACCTTCTTGAGCATTTCTTGTAGTGGGGATCTTGTGGCAGTGAACTCCTTTAGCTTTTGTTTATCTGGGAAAGTTTTTATTTCTCCATCATATCTGAAGGATATTTTTGCTGGATAGAGTATTCTTGGCTGAAGGTTTTTGTCTTTCAGAATTTTGAATTGATCATTCCACTCTCTCGTAACCTGTAAAGTTGCTGAGAAATCCACTGAGCCTGATAGGAGTTCCTTTGTAGGTTATTTTTTTTTCTCTTGCTGCCCTTAATATTCTTTCTCTGTCATTAATTTTTGCCGGCTTTACTACTATGTGCTTGGAGAGGGTCTTTTTATGTTGATATAGTTAGGAGATCTGTTGACTTCATTCACTTGTATTTCCAGCTCCTTCCCCAGGTTTGGGAAGTTCTCAGTTATTATTTCTTTGAACAAGCCCTCTGCTCCTTTTTCTCTCTCTTCTCCCTCTGGAATACCTATAATCCTTGCATTTCCTAATTGAGTTAGATATTTCTTAGAGAATTTCTTCATTTCTTTTTGTCTTAGTTCTCTCTCCTCCTGCATCTGGAGCATTTTTGCATTCCTCTCCTCTACATTGCTAATTCTTTCCTTCATATTATCAGCTCTGTTCTTTAAAGATTCTAGATTTTTTTTTAAAATCTTGTCCATTGTATTTTTCATCCCCAATATTTCTGATGGATTTTTCTTTATAGTTTCAGTCTCTTTTGTGAAGAAGTTCCTGATTTCATTGAACTGTCTGTCTATTTTCTTGTAACTCATTGAGCTTTTTTTATGATAGCTATTTTGAATTCTCTGTCATTTAGGTTATCAATTTCTGTGCTTTCAGGATTGATTTCTGGGTGCTTGTCATTTTCCTTCTGGTCTGAAGATTTAATATATTTTTGTATGCCGTTTGACAGTGTGGATTTGTTTTTCCTCGTGGTAATATCTGGTTGCAGCTTCCATCTGCCACCACTAGGTGGGGGTCAAGAGCTGTGTATTCTGAGCCCACTGTGATCTGCAGGTGCTCTGGCTGACCAGTTGAGCTGAAGCGCTGGGCAGGGGGAGGGGCACCTTCTTTTGCTACCGAATCCTGGGGGCTTGCTCTTCCCTCACTATCTGCTCTCCTGGGGTGCTAGCTTGAAGACACCCTGCAACAGTTCAGTCACCTCCATGTGGGAGTTTCCTATGGTTTTCCCACAGAGGGCCCCCCCCCCCACACCGAGAGCTGCGTGGTCCTGGTCCTGCACTCGCTGCCGTTGGGGAAGGGGAGGATTTCTCCTTACCTCCTTCCACTTCCTTCGGGGGTTCCAGCACCTCCACCTTCAAATGTATGGCTGCGTGGGTCTCTCAGCTGTCTTTTGTGTTGTGTAAGAGTCCTCTGTTGATATATGAATGTCCTTTTTGTTTTATCTTAGTGGGGGAGAGTCTAAGGGGACAGCTCACTCTGCCATGATGCTGACTTCTCCCTCCTAAATGATTTTCTAACAACCTTATTGAGATGTAATTCACAATTATTAAAGAGTAAAATTTGATAGTATATGTATATTACATTATTTAAATTGTGATCATCTATCTATATATATATATCATAAAATTTGCCATTTTAGCCATTTTAAATGTACAATTCAGTGGCATTAATTACATTCACACTATTGTGTAACCATCACCACTATCTGTTACCAAAATCCTCTGTTACCATCTGTTACCAAACTATCTGTTACCATCACCTTAAACAGAAACTCTGTAATCATTAAGCAATAACTCCCGAGTCCCTGGTAACCTCTAATCTGCTTTCTTTTTCTATGAATTTGCCTATTCTAGGTTCCTCTTATCAGTGGAATCATACGATGTTTATCCTTTTGTGTTTGGCATATTTCACTTGCCGTGATGTTTTCATGGTTTGTCCATGTCGTGTATGTATCAGAACTTCATTCCTTTCTATGGCTGAATAATATTCCATTGTATGTATATACTGCATGTTGTTTATTCATCCATTGATGGACCCTTGCGTTGTTTCTACCTTTTGGCAATTATGAATAATGCTGCAGTGAACAGTGGCATGTAAGTATCTGTTTGAGTCCCTGCTTTCAATTCCTTTGGGTATATGCCTAGGAGTGGAATTTCTAGATCATATAGTAATTCTGTTTTTAGCTTTTTGAGGAACTGACAAGCTGTTTTCATAAAGATGCACCATTTTACATTTTGTGAAATAATAAAAAATATACAGATCTTCCTTAACTTACGATGGGGATACATCCCAATGAACCCATCACAAGTTGAAAATATCGTAAATCAAAAATGCATTTAAAACACCTAACCTACCGAGCATCATAGCTTATCCTAGCCTATCTTAAATATGCTCAGAGCACTTACATTAGCCTAGAGTTGGGCAAAATCATCTAACACAAAGCCTATTTTATAATAAAGTATTGAATATCTCATGTAATTTATTGAATACTATACTGAAAGTGAGAAACAGAGTAGTTGTCTGGGTACAGAATGGTCATCAGTGTGTCAGTTGTTTACCCTCATGATCACATGGCCGACTGGGAGCTGTGTCTCGCTGCTGCTGCCCAGCATCGTGAGAGAGTATTGTACTGCATATCTGCTAGCCCAGGGAAAGATCAAAATTCAAAATTTGAAGTACGGTGTCTACTGAATATGTATTGCTTTCGCACTATCGTAAAGTCAAAAAATTATAAGTTGAGCCGTCATAAGTTGGGGACCATCTGTATATATTGGTCTCTGCTCCTAGTTCCTGACACAGGGCTCCTAATAGGGGTTCTGGGAGAATCTTTTCTTCTAACATTTAGTCTTTGACCCCAGTTCCCAGCACAGAGCTCCTAAAACCTTTGTAATTTCCTAAGAGATAAGAGCACTAGGAGCATCTTTTTCCTAATATTTGATCTTTCACCCCAGTTCCTGACACAGGGCTCTCAAATCCTTTGGAATTTCCTGGGTGACCTGAATGTCTTTTGTTCTAATCAGGTAACTCTGGGTGGGCTTCTGGATGGGGGCTGGTCATCAGGAAGACCAAGCCATGATTAGAAGCTTAGAATTTTCAGCCCCATGCATCTATTCTCCAGAGAGGGGAGAGGGGCTGGAAATGGAGTTAATAATTGATCATGCCTACATGATGAAGCTTCCATAAAAATCCAAATAGTATAGGGTTTGGGGAGCTTCCAGGTTGGTGTACACATCCAGGTTCTGGGAAGGTGATGTACCCCAACTCCATGAGTACAGAAGCTCCTGTGCTTGGGACCCTCCCAGACCTCACCTTATATATCTCTCTTCATCTGTATCCTTTATCATGTCCTTTATTGTATAATAAACTGGTAAACATAAGTGTTCCCCTGAGTTCTGTGAGCTGTTCTAGCAAATAATTGAATCCAAGGGGGAGGAGGTCATGAGAACCTCCAATTTTTAGCCAAGTTCGACAGAAGTTGTAGGTAGCCTGGGGACCTACTACTTGTGATTGGTGTGTGAAATGTGTTTGTGGGACTGAGCCCTTAACTTGTGGGATCTGACTGCTATCTCCAGGTACATAGTGTCAGAATTGAGTTAAATTTGTAGGGCACTCATCTGATGCCACAGTGAATTGCTTGGTGTGGGGGATAAAACCCCACACATCTGGTGTCAGAAGTGTTGTGAATGTGGTAGTAGTATGAGAGTAAAGGAGAGACAACATAGGATAAAGAGCGGGTTTTTCCTAAACACATTGCCACCAGCAATGTACAAGAGTTCCAATTTCTTCACATCCTTGTCAACACTTGCTATTGGCTGTCTTTCTTATTATAGCTATCCTAGTGGGCATGAAGTAGTTATCTTATTGTGGTTTTGGTTTGTATTTGTCTAATGGCTACTGATGTTGAGCATTTTTTTCATGTGCTTATTGGGCATTTGTATATCATCTTTGGAGAAATATATATTCAGATCATTTGCCTGTTGATTAATTGAATTATTTATCTTTTTATTGAGTTGTAACTGTTCTTTATATATTCTGGATACGAGTCCCTTAACAGATATATGATTTGCAAATACTTTCCTTCATTTTGTAGGTTACCTTTTTGCTTTCTTGATGGTGTCTTCTGAAGCACAAAATTTTTAAATTTTGATGAAGTCCTGTTTAGCTATTTTTGTTGTTGTCATTTGTGCTTTGGTGTATCTAAGAAACCATTGCCTATCCTAAGGTTTTGAAGATTTACTCCTCTGTTTTCTTCTAAGATTTTTATAGTTTTGTTTCTTGCATTTGGGCCTGTGATCCATTTTGAGTTGATTTTTGTGTATGGTATGAGGAAGGAGTCTAACTTCATTCTTTTGCACGTGGATAGCCAGTTATCCTAGCATCATTTGTTGAAAAGACTATTCTCTCCCCATTAAATTGTCTTGGCTCCTTTGTTTAAAATAATTTGACAATTGTAAATGTTTATTTCTGGACTCTTAATTCTATTCATATTATTATGTTAGTACTATATTGCTTTGATTACTGTAGCTTTGTAGTAAATTTTGAAATTGAGAAGTGTGAATCTTCTAGTTTTGTTCTTTTTTCAAGATTGTTTTGGCCATTCTGAGTGCCTTGTGTTTCCATATGGATTTTAAGATCAGTTGATCAATTTCTGTAAAAAAGCCAGGTGGGACTTTAATAGGGAATGAGTTGAATTTGTAGATCCATTTGGGGAGTATTGACATCTTAACAACATTAAGTCTTCTAATCCATCAACATAGGGTGTCTTTCAATTTATTTAGGTAATCTTATTTTCTTTCTATAATGTTTTATAGTTTTAATGGTACAAGTTTTGCAATTCTTTGTTAAATTTATTCCTATGTATCTTATTCTTTTTGATATTACTGTAAATGGAATTTTCTTAATTTCATTTTCATATTGCTTATTGTAGTGTATAGAAATAGAGTTCATGTTTGTGTATTGATCTTTTATCCTGCTGCAACTTTGCTGAACTAGTTTACTAGTTCTAATAGTTTTTTAGTGGATTTTTTAGAATTTTCTTTATACGAGATCATGTCATCTGCAAATAGAGATAGTTTTACTTCTTTCTTTCCAATCTGGATGACTTCTATTTCTCTTTCTTGCCTAATTGCCCTGGTTAAAACCCTCAATACAATGTTTAATAGCAGTTGCAGGAATGAATCTCCTTGTCTTGTTCCTTATCTTAAAGGAATTCATTCAATCTTTCACCTTCAAGTGTGATATTAGCTGTAGGTTTTTGTAGTTGCCCTTATCAGCTTGATGAAGTTCCTTTCTATTCCTGGTTGAGTGGTTTTTATCATGAAAGGATGTTGGATTTTGTCATGAAAGGATGTTGGATTTTGTCAAATGTGTTTTCTGTGTCTGTTGAGGTGATCACGTTATTTTGTTTTTATCCTCTTGATATGGTTTATTACATTATTTTTCAATGTTAAACCAACCTTGCATTCTTGGGGTAAATCTCACTTGGTCATGGTGTATAATTCTTTTTGATGTGTTGCTAGATTTGGTTTGCTGATATTTTGTTGAGGATTTTTGTGTTTCTATAGTTTTCTTTGATGTATTTGTTTGAGTTTGATATCAGCCTTAATACTGTCCTCATAGAATGGGTTGGAAAGTTTTTCTTCCTATTCTACTTTTTGAAAGAGTTTGTGAAGAATTGGTATTAACTATTCTTTAAATGTTTGTTAGAATTCACCAGTGAAGTTGTAGAGTCTGGGCTTTTATGTTTGCTTTTTTGGTGGAAAATTTTGAAATTAGTAATTCAATCTCTTCACTTATTATAGGTCTATTCAAATTTTCTATTTCTTCTTGAGTCAGTTTTGGTAGTTTGCATTTTTCTATGAATTTGTTCATTTCATCTAAGTCATCTAATTTGTTGGCATACATTTATTCATAGGATTCTCTTATAATCCTTTTTATTTCTGCAAATTTGATCCTCATGGCTTTTTCTTTTACTAAGCACATACCTTGTACTTGCAGCCACTGCAAACTAATTGCCATTTCCAGATGCTGTTCTGTTGTCTAAAGTGCCTTTTCTTTCTCCATTTGAGGAATTGCTGTTTATCTTTCTAGATGTTTTTCTTCATATAGTCTTCCCTGGTTTTCCAGGCAGACTTCATTTTCCTTCCTTTGAACATCAGTGTACCTCTGTACTTCTGTCATTGTGCTTGTTTCTTTCAAAGAGCAGCTCAGCATCCTGTTCCTCTCCTTTTCCCTCATGAGGAGCATGGGGCCTGATACATAATTATTTCTTAGGAATTGCATGTTGAATAAATGAATGAGGTACAAAACCCTTCCTCTGAGCTCAAAACCCATTTGAATGCCTCAAAGGCATGTGAAATTCAAATATGTCTAAATCCTAACTCATGATCTCCACATCAACCCCAGTGAAGATCTGGTCCCCTTCCTGTGAGCAACACTTTTTTTCTTTTAAATCCAGTTATGCAGGCTAGAAACTTACTGCCTTCATTGTGGTCACCTACCTTACTGCTCACCCTCCATATTCAATGTAACAGAAAAATTTGATTGATTTACCTATCTTTAAATCCAGATGTTCCTTCCAATCTCAACTATTCCTATCCTAAAACTCATTCTCACTTTTTTTGTTAACTAGGTAACTCCCATTCCTTCAGATCTTACCTCAGACATTACATCCTCAGGGAAACGCTTTCAGATCACCAAAGCAAACTTGTTCCTTATACTGTATGCTCTTGTAGCACTTATCATAGCTTGTAATTAAGTTACTTGTGTGGTTACTAATTTTCTGAACTTCTCCACTGGACCTAAAACACTGTGAGGATAGGATTACCCGCTGTTTTCTTTACCACTGTGTGACCAATGCTCATACTAATAAGATTTAATAGATATTTATGGAATGAATGAACCATTGAAAATGAAATAATTTGTATGGAAGTGCTTTTAAAATGAAAATTGCCAGAGAAACAGTTGTTATTTTCATCTCATAACAGAAAAACTGTGTTATTAGTTTATTGAATTTACAATTTTTTGTTTGGATGTAGAGAAATTCTAAATTCTAGTGTTATTTAAGGGTGGATCATCTTGCATAGACCCACATCCACTTATTGCTGATTAGGCTTTGTTTACTGGGATTATGGAATTTGTTTAACAATAACAAAGCATAGGGTAAGTTCTCTCTGGAAAGCACTGTAATACTTCCTAAATGACAGCTTCTTTGTAATTATCACATTTGGTTTAAGATTTCACTTAGCTCAAAATGGGTTGTAGAAAGCCAGATTCTCGTATATATTCAAGTAAAGGTGATGACTTTCTTCACAATAGAGCAGAGATGAGATAGCTCCCACATTTGTTATTCTGAATGGAGCCTTGGGATGAAATTCCAAGCAGCAGAATGCCACTTAACATTCTGTATGCTATTTTGCTCTTTAGTAGTATAATTGTAAAATGAGGCAATAAAACCAGAGAGGATATAATATTTATACCTGTGCAGGCACTTCACATGATAAAATGTCACACGGGACTGTTTACTCCATGCTGGTTATTTGGATAATGCCCCACCTGCCTAGTGACAGGAGGTGCTGAGTCTTGCATAAATCTTGAAAAGAAGGCTAGGGTTAATATAGTGAATTTTTCAGCAGGAAAAAGAATACATCATATGTGATAATAATAATGGCTATTCTTTGAGCACTGTTTTTGTGCCAGCACTGTACTGGGCCCTTGGGGACCAGAGAGGGACAAAAGAGGAGAGAATTAATATCACTGAGTACCTTCCATGTGTCAGTTACTCTGCTTTACTTATAATATCACTTGACTTATAATATCTCTAAACCCTATAACAACTCTGCCAGGTAGGTGGTGTTATCCCCGTGTATGTATGTCTGACTCTTGTTTATCTCATAAAAAAATTCTAACGACCTCATTGGAGTTCTGTTATAATTATCATGTTAAAACTTTGTTGTGTGTGTGTATATATATATATATACATATATATATATATATACATATATATATTTTTTTTAGTTTAGATAATCTTTTCTTTTTTTTTGAGACAAAAAAAATTAATGAGAAGAGACAAAGAAACATCAAAGAGCTTTTTCCTCTGATTGCTGTGTTAGAACTTTTGCCTGAAAATAGGTTACATTCCTTCTGTTTTCAGCTGAATCCTCATTAACTTTACATTTTAATGATGTCCAGGGCAAATTACACCATTTATGGTCAGTGCCTTAAAGGGATGCTTAAAGGGGACTTAAAAAATAATTTTTTTAATGGTGGGTGTATTTACCCCAAGAATATAAATTGATGCAGAATTCTTAAAAAAAATTAATAGAAAGATAAAAAACTCTTGAAACATGGGATTGGTTTCCATTTCCAATTATTATAACAACTTAATTCAGAGGAAATTATTTTCAGCTTAAATTAATCGTTGAAGAGCATATTTATAATATTTGGGAGTATGTAACTGGAACCAATGTCCTACATTTATTTTTGAAAATAGTTTCAGTTTCTCATTTACTTGGATTTAAGTTCAATTTTACTGCTTAGTTTTAGAAATAATTCATAGGTGTTATATGCTCAATAGGAATAAATGAAGACAGCTTCTCCCAGTTATGAAAAAAGCAAGGATGATTGAAATGCTAATATGTTGATAGACAGATTGTATTTGCACAAGAATGAGGGAATATGCTATAAGGTGGCTCTCTTCACAGGATTCTAAATTATTCAATTTAAAAGAATAATACGAACTGTAGAGCTGTGTTTTTATTGTAAGCTTTGAATGCTTAATTATTGTTAGATGATAAATTAGAATAAAGTGTCATGTTGTGTCAAATACTGTTTATTTCCTCACCGATTATTTGGTAAGTGGATTAAGGGAAATTGGCCTGTCTGTTGAGGGAACTGTAATTATGGGACTGCCCATCTAACATCAGGTATTTCACAAGATTTGTGCTCCTGTTTTTTTAATGTGTTTAATTGAATCCCTTCTGTATGCCAGGCAATGGGCTAATGTCCTTGTTAAGGCTTTTTGAACGCAGGGAGTGGAAATTCACTAAAACTAGCTCAAGAAGGGCCAGGATGGAGGTGGAGGGGTCTGTTGTACAGGGACGAATAGGAAGCAAAATGTAGCTGGAGTTCATGAGGACAAACTAAAACTGGAAAGTCCTGGACCCAAGTGACTCCATCTCTTTCATCATGGCTTTGCTCATTCTCCGTTTTTTCTCTACTAGCTTGCTTGGTTCACTACAAATGTTAATAATGGTTCAAATTGGCATACTCAGACTATATGATCTTTCAAGCTTGGCTTCCCATGGCTAACAAAGACTTTCTGTTTGTTCTCAGCTTAGAGTATGTGGCTCAGCCCAGGCCTTGGATGATCCCTGTGGTCACCCAGGTGTTACGCTGCATTGCCTTTTCTGGGGGCCACGGGTAAGCAGAGAGTGAAATATATCAGAATGGATAAGACATGGCTCTTGCCCATGTGTGGGCTTTTGTGGAGATGATAATACACATAAAAATAATTTCTTCTTAATGTGCTGAGGACTTCCCTGTAAATAAAAATGTGTGAACTACCTCAGTCATCTGCAGTGTTTGGAAACTGAGGAAATGGTGGGAGGGTTTAGGGTTTACCATTGACGGCAGGTGACATGATTTTCTTTTGGAATAAGATTTCTAAGGTAGGACTCCCCCAGGGTCCAAATCCGTAATTGGATTCTACTTGCAACTATGCAAGGAAACTGAATTTAGAGAGAAAAATAAATTTTCTTAGCTGAGTTTTCTTTCCAGGTACCACATTGAATGACTGGCAGAAATATCTAATGCAACTTAAGGAGGTTTTTGCAGTGTTTGGGTGTGATCCATTGTGGCTAATGACTCTTGACATGGCTATTTCCTTATTTGTCAGCATTTCTAATTTTCTAATGACCTGGTTAAAGTACTAGTAGATTCTGCATTTGCTCCTCAATACTCATCACTATTATCATCATCATTTTTCTTCTCTTGTAACTGAATATTGAAATGGAGCAAACTTAAAAGGTAGATAAAAGCGTGGATATACAACATTTGTTGAGCTTCTATTTGCTTTATGTATGTACATATATACATTTATGTGCACAGATGTGTGTCTATTTTTTCTTATTCTTCCTGGAGTCCATAAGATATGAATTATTGTCTCCATTTTACAGCTGTTGCAAACCAAGGCACAGAGAAAGTAACTAACTTGCCCTAAGGTAATAAAGCCAGTAAGTAGTGGATTGATGATTTGGTGCTAGACCTGTTTCTTCCCACTATACCATGCTGCCTCCTAAAGAATACACCTATGTTTGTGACACCTCTGTTTGAAGGTAATGGTTCAGTTGTGTTCTGGAATGTTCAACTTCCATGTTAGAACAAAGTTTTGCTTTAGTATGGTTCAGTTAAAAGCATTAAGTTCTAGTTCAGGTACAGCCATTTATAATCTGTGTGATGATAGGCTGTGCGAGTTAGCTTTTTATTTTGTAATTTGTAAAATGGAGTTATTAATGGGGCCCATCCTAGAGGCTGGTATGAGGAATAAAGAAGCTAGTACAGTTTTTTTTTTTTTTTTTCTCACAACATGTGTTTCTGTAATGCAAATTCACTCATAGGCAGTTGGTAAAGAGAGAAGTGGTGTCAGAATAATGTAGTAGTTACATGGGTTTGTATGTTTTATGCTTCCAAGTTACATTAGCTGAATTCAGTTGACTAACACTGTTTTTCTCAGTCTTTACATATGAGCAGATTTTCAACTTTCTTAAGTTTTTCCTTTTACCTTTTCTTGGGAGGTCTTTATAAAGAGGGGTTCTGACCTTGAGGTTTGGGATGAGATTGGCATTGATAGGGTCAGGGCTCTTGAATTGTGCTTGCAGCATTTCTTTATAGAAATTATATAGTTTTGAAAGATAATTTTAAAATAGTTTGTGTTTCAGTTTTCAGAAAAGCTATATATATGTATATGTATATATATGTAAGTATGTATTCATGTTTTTACCCCTGGATAGGAGAATCTGGTTGCTTCTGGGTTGTGCTGAGCAAGACTATTTTAACGTTGTGTTTTCTCCACCTCTAACTTGACCTGGTTTGTTGAAAGATACTCAGTCCTTTTGGGAGCCGGCAAGAGGGGCTGATTGTGGAGTATCTTTGTTGAGTGATGAGACACTGGTGTCTGCAAATGCAGTGGGGTGGTGTGTCTTTGATTATTTTAGTTGCAGAGAATGTAGGAATATAGGAAAGCAGCATGCATAGTCTAAGATACACAGGCTTTCTGCTCAGTTTGGAGTTTAAATCCTGGCCCTTCAATGGCCAGTAAACTGACTTGGTTAAGGCACTTAATCTGTCTGGACCTCAGTGTTCTCATCAATAGTATGGAATTATTACCATCTGCCTCATAGGGTTGTTTTTGAGAATTTAATGGCATAAGAAATTTAATGATAAGAGGTATTCAAACTGCCTCATAGTACGTATTCAATAAATGTTTAGTAAGGAAACTATAGGAGATAACAGAAATATAATTGTAGCCTGTTTTGTGCAATAAATATTCCAAAACATTTTATATTATTACTGTTTTTGTAAATTAGCCACTATTAAACAGAAATGGAACTTCTTTTGAAAATGTAATGTGAATAAACGACTATTTTATTTTTAAGATGGCATTAAAAATTATTTTAAAAAAGCAATGTATACCTGTACAGAAATTTGTTACAATGTAATAGTATTTTAGTATTTCCTCAAACTTCAAATGAATAGTGTATGATATTAAGTCACTTCAAGAAAACCCCCTATAATAGGAAATATTAAAAAACTTAGACCCAAAGTATAATACATTTTACCTACCTACCTTCTGGGCCACTTTTCTTTTGGAAATTTTATTATATATCCTCTCCTTATTTTTTTGAAAACTATATTATTTTTGGAAACTATATTAGCTCTCTTGTTAACCATATTTTTATTCATTATAATTTTATTTGAAAAAATTAGTTTGTGTTCCTTTTTTCCTCTTACAAGCAGCCAAATCTAGTGAATAAAATGCCCATAGTCAGGAAATTTACATGAGCTTGGCTGCACTGTTAACTTCCTGATTTCTTTCAGTCTTGTTAATTCATACATGAACCCCGGGATATTACTGCCTATTAGCCTTTCCTCACAGTTATTTTGTGAAAGTGCACAACTGATGTGAGAGTGTTGTGAACTCTTTGGAGACACAGTGCCTGGGACATACTGGAGTAAATTTTGTTCATGATCAGCATATAGCAACCTGCCATAATCTGCTAGTGCCTTGTTTATGTAATTGTCAATAAAATTTCTGATTCAGCAAAGAATTTGTATTATCCTTGAAACTTAATGTACCATATGCCTAGAGCCAAGAAGAAATAATAATAGTAACAGTCAAACACCTACTGTGTGTCAGACACCCTGCTGGGTCCTGTACAAATAGGATCTTTAATCCTTATAACTCTTGAAGATGGAGCATATTCATCATTTAATTGATGGAGGCTAAGAAAACTGTCCCCAACCACACTGCTTTTGCCAGGCTTCATAGCTGGGGCTCTCCCCACTTTTATACCCCAAATTCATAGAAACCCCAATGGATCTTATGGAAATCAGAATGTATTTTGATGGAAGGTTAGTGATTCCCATCTACTTATTTTTCTTTGCTATTGAAATAAATGAAGTGTGTTGTAGAGTAGTGCATTTTGAGAGTTTTTGCTGTAGAAAGGTTCTTAGATTTTCTCTAATCTTTTATGGAAATTAAGAGGAAAATTCAGAGATATCCAAAATAAAGAGTGAGGGAAATTAGTAGTTTATGGGCAGAATCTAGATTAACTAGACTTTTGGAAAGATGCTTTGATTTTTGTTTATTATTATGATTGGATATTTGTGTGGTGGGGGTGGAGAGGTGTGCTTTGCTCGCTTGGCCCTTGTAAAACTAGGGGGACAGCATATTTTTTTCCTTCGTGATTGTATAGTTGAAAGCTTTCTTTTATCATTTTGCTGCCATATGTGTTTGTGAAAATCAGTTGCATTGTAAAAATTCTTACTTCCTGGAAACCAGAAACCCATTCAGTAAGTGTCCCTACCCTGACCACTTCCTCTTCGTTATTTCTAAATGATAGTGCTGTTCTTGTAGCATTCCAGGCATTCATCTAGCTAGGATTCCTTTTTCACATTTGCTATTTGGTGCATTTTCTCCTGTTTTATTTTGTTTCTTTGTCCTGATTAGGTTACCAAGTATAATAGAAAAGACATTTACTTTGTTTTTTTCTCTAAAGCAAGTTATTTTAGAGGGAGAGTTTACTAGTGATAAGAGCTGTTTAGGTCCTAAGCGATTGATTTGTAATTAATGTTGCCTGGGCTCTCACATGTTGGCAGAATTGGTAACAGCTTGCAGTATTTTTTTAATTCACTTTTCTTTTTGGTATTTTGACAATGTCATTCATATCTCATGAAAAAGTACCTCAGACAGGTTAAATGTGTTAAAACATGGAACGAAAAGGATGGAAGGAGACCCAGTGCTGCCTAGAAACCTTGATCTTTTGCCAAAGTATTTAAACAATTTAGTGTTTTGGTTTCCTAGCTCCAAGCTGCTTCTCAAATCCCTTGCTAATTAATCCAGTTAATGCTTTGTAGACTTAGTATATGCAGTGCTTTGGCTTGCTCGTCTATCATTGACAAGTCTGTTTTGTTTCTTGGAGCAAACCTACGCTCTGTTCGGATACAGCACTACATGGGGCTTGCAGATGTGAGTAAAGTTTTTTGTCTTTAAAACCCTTATCAGTGTCCATGTATGTACATATATGTGCATGTTCCCTGCCCTACATAGTACTTAGGCTCAAAATTTCAAGATAAAAAAATGACACAAAATAGAAAATATAAATATAAAATTGGTCTTTCACACCAAACTAAAGAACTGATTAAATGTCCCCTCTGCCACTTACAGTGTATGAATTATGTAAATTATTTGACTTCTCTAAGCCTCAATTTCCTCATCTGTAAAATGGGGGAAATTATCCCATCTTCCTTATAGTGTTGTTGTTACAATAAAATGAGTATCTTAAATGTTTAGTGAGTGCCCAGCACATGGCAAAACTGAGTCAATGATGACTGCTTTTATTGTTGTGTTGTGATCCTTATGTGTTGAACAAATCCTTTTGGTGCTTGCAAAATTTTGGAGGGGGTAGATTCCTTTCATCTATTTTTCTTTTGGCAAAGGAATTCCAAATGTCTTGATTTGTGTCAAGGATATAAAAACCAAGCATTCAACAGTGATAATAAGAAACAACTGTATTCTGCTTAAAACTGTGGTTTTAAGACCCATTGATATGAGTTATCAATACAAGTGATCTTTTTAAAGTTTGAAAGGTGAATTTCTCTCATTTGCCCACTTGAAAGCTTAGGTGCAGAAAAACATATGGGCTATTTTTTCCCCCCATTTAAATCAAACATGGAGGCAAATTCAAGAATCTTCATTTCTGGTGAAGCTGATGATGACTTTCTGCTAACCCATTTCTGAAATCCATATGTTATGCATTTTAAGCTCAGAGTATATCCTGGTGATTCAGAATTAATAAGGTCTTCATTTGATCATTACAGGAAATTTCACATTTCTCTGCAAGGATTTTAGAGAAGAAAATTGGCTGACAAAACATGTTACATTCTAATCTTTATTCCGGCTCATCATTTTTGTTTTTATGTTTAGAAAAGCTTTATTTAAGCATACAGATAGGAAAATGAAGAAATCCTAAGTTAACAACTTGATGAATTGTCACAAAGTTAAAACATCCATGTAATTCCCACCCAGCTGAAGAAATAGAACATTACTACTATCTTGCAAACCATCCATATGTGTCCTTGCAATCATCACCCCCTCTGTTCTCCCTAAAGAGAACCATTAGCTTAACTTCTAATAGCATGGATCATTTTTGCCTGTTTTTGAACATATATAAGTGGAATCATATAAATAGAGTCATGAGTGTGGTTTATTTTTTCACTTGGTTTCTTTTGCTCAACATTAAATTTATGAGATTATTGTTGTGTGATCCTGTGGCTTGCTCATTTCGTTCATTACCATACAGTATTCTGTTCTGTAAATATGCCATAATTGATCCATTGTTCTGTCTATAGACATGTTTCCCCTTTATTTTTGGCTATTTTGAATAATGTGGCTATATGTCATTATTGTGAATATATCTGGTGCCTATGTACTCACATTTCTGTTAATATACTTAGGAGTGAAATTGCTAGGTCATAGTATATGTCTATGTTTAACTTTAGCATAAAATGCCAAGCAGTTTTCCAATGTGATTGAATCAATTTGCATCCCATCTACTATGTGTGAGAGTTCCTGATGCTCACGTCTTCACCAACACTTAATAAATAGTAAAGGTCTTCACTTTTAGTTATTCTGGATGGTAGTTCATTTTGGTTTTAATTTGCATTTTTTCTTATTACATCTTTAATGTGCACTTTAACATGTTCCTCTCCCCTTTGAATTTTCTGCAAGTTGGCTGTTGGGTCCAAAGGCTTGATTAGAATCATGTTTGATTCCTTTGTCAAGACATAGGTGGTGGTGTGTTTTTTCATGTGGAGGCACATAATGTCAGCTATTGCTCTTTTTATGTTAACAGCTGTTGTTGCTCACTGTCTAGATCCACTAATTTATTAGCAGGAATACTTTGACAAAGAGACACTATCCCTTGTCTACTATTTGGTAAATGTGTTACTGTGCATAGATAAAGGCAGGATAAATGGTTGTTTCTTTCCATTTATTTACCAGTTTTCAGGATTAGTTTGTATTTTCCTGCTTCTTTGCATGCCTTGCAATCTTTAATGCTAGAGATAGTAAATTTTAGCTTGCTGGGTGCTGGATATTTTTGTATTTCTATAAATATTCTTCAGCTTTGTTCTGGGACACAGTTAATTTGCTTGGAAACAATTTGATCCTTTGGGTCTTGCTTTTAAGATTTGTTAAAGCCAAGCAGCATTTAATCTGGGACTAATTATTCCCCACCACTGAGGCAAGACCCTTTATTCTCCACCTAGTGCCCAGTGAATCGTGAGTATTTTTCCAGTCTAGCTGGGAGGAATAGTCACTATTCTTGGACTTGTCCAAGTGTGGGCACTGTTCTCTCTAATCTTCTCAGATGATTCTTTCCCCATCCTTGGGTAGTTTTTCAACATGCATGTGCAGATCAGCACTGCCCTGAATATTCAAGGGGGACTTCTCTCTGCAGCTCTTTTCTCTAGCCACCTTGGTTTCCCTTGATCCCTTCAGCTGTGTCTCTTCAACTCAAGGAGTGTAGTGGGATCCTCCTGGCTTCACCCTCCTGGTCCTTGGCCTGGAAACTTCCTTTAGGCAGCAAGCCAGTGCAGTTGTAGGCTTACGTTGTTTGTTTCTCATTCTCAGGGACCACTGTCCTTCGTTTCTAGTGTCTTGAAAATTGTTGTTTTGTGTTTTTGTTTGCTCTTTTTTCTTTTGGTTGTTCAGGCAGGAGGTAAATCCTGTCTCTGTTAATATTCCATCTTGGTTGAAAGCCAAGTAATTTTACTAGACTCTGTCTTGGTGTTGGATGTTCTAGGTCAGTATTCTCAGGTACTTGGTGTGTTTTTTCCATATGTAAGTTCAAGTCTTTTTTTTTTTAATTTTAAGAAGTTTTCTTGAATTATATATTTTTAGTATTTGTTTCCTTGCTTCTGTTTTCTTCTTTTTGTCTTTTATTATGCATCAGTTTGATTTTCTTTGCCTCTCTTCAATATTTGCTACTTTATTTTGAATCCTTTTTATCTATTTCGTCATTTCTTTTGGAATTTCACCTCCCCGCCCCCTGCTTTTACCTTCTCTTTCTCTTCAGGCATTATCTGCCATGTTTGTTTTTGTGCTTCCTCTAATTAGTTTTCATATCTGAAATGATTTTCTTCTTGTAATTCTGATTGTTTCCTGAGTTCTCTACCTCATTTGTACATTTCTATAATTCTGCCTTCTGTTGTTCTTTCATGTCTTGTACAATTTTCTTAATGTATTTTAACTATTTTGAAATGGAAAGTTATAGTTTTGATTATTTTGTGGTCGTGTTTTTCCTGCATGCTTTCATTGTCTGCAGGGCTATTAGTCTGAATCTTCCTCTGATTTCTCTTATTGTAACTGCCTATGGGATTTTACCTTAACACTTTTTTGTTGCTCATTTATATGTGAAGTTAATTTTCCTCAACTTTTAGAAGGAGGAGTGGTTAGGTAGCTTTTATAGCTTCACTGAGCTCTGTCTTCTGTTGTTTTTATGTGGTGGTTAAAAGTATATAATGATTTGCTACCTAATCTTTCCTGGCTCTGTTCTCTTCTCCCAGTTTTATCTGAACCTGCTCTTTGCTTCCCCTCTATTTTGTCTGTTCAATTTTGATTCTACTTCCAACAGTTTCCCTTCAGTGTAGGGCTTTATCCTGGAAAAGAGCCCTGCATGAGGATTTAGAGTTTCAAAAACTCTGCTGCTGTCCCATAGCCTTCTTCCCAGAATATTACTTTCATCTTTGATATTTTTGTTGGGTATAAAAATCTAGTTTGGCAGTTATTTTTTTTTTCAGTATCTTAAAAATATTATTACATTGTCTTCTGGCTTCCATTGTTTCTACTGGAAAGTCAGCCATAAGTTTTATTGTTGTTCCATTAGTAGTAATTTTTCTTTTTTGGGGGGGCTACTTTTAAGGTTTTCTTATTTATCTTTTGTTTTCAACAGTTTTACTGTGTTGTATTTTTTTGTATTTGTCCTGTTTGAAGTTTGGAGTGTTTCTTGAATCTAGGATTTGATTTTTTATGTTAATTTTGAGTAATTCTCACCATTATTTATCTAACTATTGCTTGTAATCCTATTCTCTTCTTTTTCTTTTTCCCCTGGAAATTCAATTACATGGGTTAGACCTATTCACAGTAGTTCATATATTTCTTATTCTCTCTTTTCTGTTTTCTGGTCTTGTGTTTTTGGGCTTAATCTGGGTATTTTCTTCTGGCCTATCTACCAGTTTACTAATTCTTCTCTTCAGTGAATCTAATTTTCTGTTAAACCTGTCCCTTGAGTTATTAATTAGCTATATTTCCAGCTCTAAAATCTCAATTCTTTATCATTTCTCAGTTTCTGCAGAATTCTCTTTCTTTCTCCTCCTTCCTTCCTTTCTCCCTCCCTCCCTCTTCTTCCTCCCTCCCTCCCTTTCTTCCTCCCTTTCTTTATTTCTCATATTAGACAAAGTTATTTTAGTGTTTATGTCTTTTAACACCATTATCTAAATCTCGTATGGGTCTGTTTCTATTGCCTGTGGGACCCTTTAGTTTTGGGTCACCTTTCTTTTTTACTTGTTTTCTTGGTTATTTTTTATTGATTGCCAATTACTACGTATTCAAAACTGTAGATATATTTTAAGGCCTAGGATAAGGATTTACATTTATTTTTGGTATTTAGGCTAGGAGCACTAGCAATCTCCCATCCTTTCACCCCCTGTTTTCCTCTCTCCCAGTTGAGGATTTAGATGATTTGAAGATGGGCTTCAGTCTCTGTGAGAATTCATATATTTCCTTTTCACTTTGCTCATGGGATGTAATTATTTGGGGTCCAAACCGAAAGCCTGAGGTGCTTCCTCGGACCTCGTCTCTTTTATGGGCCCTGAATTCTAGTTTTGTCCTTTTAACCTATTGGTGATTTGAAAACTCTGATTAGCTTTTAGCTGCTTCTTGCCTCTTGAGGAGTTAGCCCACATCTTTAGGAGAAATGTGGCCTCAAATGCTAGAATACATTTTTTTTATTTTGAAAATTTCTTCTCCTGGATCTTGGCTCAGCATTATTTGATACTTTTGGGGTAATTCTTCGATGCGTTTGAACAGTTGTTCTTTTTTATATTTTATTCATCTGTTCTATTTTTTTCTGAATAGGAACGTTGATCTAAATCCTAGTTCTCCTTAACTAGAGTGGAAATCCAGCTAGCTTTTTTAAAAGGAGCCCCCTTTTCAGGGAGTGGTTTAAGTTTGTTATAATGTCTCATAATCATAACATTTATTCTTTGAGGAAGATGGTACTATCCCCATTTTCCTTATGAGGAAACTAATGCCTAAATAGGTTAATGAAGTTATCTAAGGTCACAACAAAATCTTTCCTGTGAGGCACTGAATAATCCTGTTCTAGGCTACCTTCTCTTTCAGACTTTGGACTTTAGGATAACAAGTACCTTGATATTATATGGCAAGGACACAGGAAATCTAAGTGATATAGAAATGAGTCCAAATAGGATGACTATTATGTGGGTGTATATATGTAATGTAGACTATAGAAAACTGTAATTAATTTTGTATGCATGAATAATTGGATGTGAATCCTCCCACACAGTTAATTGAGTTGTATTTAGCTATTTTTCAATGGAAAAATCATTTTCCAAGTATTTGCCATATATTACAAGCTTTGATTTCTTGTTAAATCTCTCTCTCTATATGTATAATTTTCAGTTCGTATTGTATGATTAATCATGAGTTTGTCAGAATTATAGAAATTATTTTCCAGTTTGAATTATTACTTATTTCTAGAGTCATACTTTATACTTTGTTATCTCCTTCCATACTGCTTTGGATCATATTCAGTTTGAAAGAGGAATTTTTAAAGTGCTTTTTGATAGACCTCCAGCTAAGAGAATCTAGTTGATGTTTGAGCCTCACATCTAATGAATGGGTGAGATGGTTGTCCACAGGATTTCTGCCAAAGTTGGAGGGTTCTGGGGACGTGACAGATGGGATGTCAGGTGATAGTAGAGAACAGAAATGGATTAGATAGGGATCCAAGGGAAGATGGTATATTGAACTAAGCCTGAGGGGCAAGATGAGAATGAAAAGAGGAGAGCTAGTCTTGAGAACCTTAGCCAAGAGAATCAAGAGTAGCATGGAATATGGGGTGAGGAATGGTTTGATACAAGTAGTCTGAAAGTAAGGTGAAGAAGAGGAAATGTGTGCCACAACAGTGGCTGGTGGGTAATGGGGGAGAACATGGTGGCCTAGAGGAGCCTTTCTGGCCCAGATATTTGGAAATAATTTTTTAGGGTTCATAGTTCACATCAGAAATCTTCTATATTAATAAACTTTCCCTAGGTTATGCTGCCTTAAGAAATTAACAGAAGGGACACCAGAAGTCTCAGTGGCTGAGAAAAACAAGTTTGTTACTTTCCCACAGTACATTTTGGTTGTAGCTCTGCTCTAGAGTCAGCTTTGTATTTCACTCAGGGACCTAAGCTGAAGGAGCAGCCCTCATCTGGGACATGCCTTTCTCATTGTGGAAAGAAAAGAGAAATGGAGTCGTGGTGGCCTATAAAGCTTTGGCTGTGAATTGGCATAGGTCACTTGCATTCACATTTCTTTGGCCTCTACTTCCACAGAGAAGGGCACTGCAAGTCACATGCCAACAGGCAGGGATGTATAGTTCTCTGTAGAAAGGAGCAGTGCAAAATTTGGTACAAAATTACAATCAACCACATCTTCCTTTCCAGATGAGACTTTCATGTGATAAGTGTACAATCTTGTAGAATTAGAGCCAATTTACCTTATTTCAATTGATTCTAGGACACATTTTCCCTCATAGTTTAATGTCTGAAATCATGATGCATCTTACAATGGATGGGGTGTTACAGTCACTGCAAGCCAGGCAGCTGTTGTGATGTCATTGCCTAGGCATGGAAGCACTTGGCTCTTAGTCTTGGTGGTATGGTTGGACACTTGCAACTACTGACCTTTCAGGACCATTTGAGAAAGGAATATGAGTCTTGATTTTCATCTGAAAGCTTTCTGTTGACATTCTCTAGTAAGATGAGCATCCATTACAGAACGGGTGTCAGCAGCCTGACAAAAAGTCTCGGAGGCAGTAGTGGAGCATTTAACTTTTTTTTAGAAAAGCTGTATCACCAAGTGCTGCTGGTAGCACAGGGGATGATATTGTGTAGAAAAACCTGGACTGAGGAATCCAAGTTAAAAGGTGATTCAGAAGAGTTCCTCTCCAAATATGAAGAAGTTTTAGGAATACTTCCACTAATCTATTGTGGTTATATTTTACTTTTTATGTATGCACAGTAGTGTTAGATAAAAAAATCTGTTTTAAAGAACTGAGTAAGTATAAGTTAATTTTACATCATAAGAAACCATTGTACTATAATTTAATTGCTTCTCCTTTTTTGGGGGATAGTAATAGATTGATGATTTATCTTACTCTCAATGGCTTCTTAGATTCTATGAAATATGATAACTTGCTTCTTGCACACTTAAAAATGTTCAGTATTTGTTGGATAAATGGAGCCAAGATCTCTTTCTTAGAAGGCCTTCTTACAGTATATACCTTGAGGTTAACTTTGAACTAACTTTATTCATTCTAGTTTTAAATAAAGTTTATAAAATGTGGGCTAGTAATACCAATGTTCTTGAACTGAAATTACATTTCGTTGTTTGGTACCACACAGTTAAGTTAACCCTTTTCTCCAAAAGGGTAAACTTTTGGTAAGGAGATGAGTGTTGTTTTATTTTCTAATTATTTAATCTTATACTGGAGTAGACGGTGAAACCTTCTCTTTTGAAAGAAAATAATAGTTTATAGTAGTACTTTAGATATAGATTGGGAAGTGTGCTGGTGTCAGAAAAAAATTGGATGAAATATGTAAGAACCCATCTGGGAGAGTATTTTTGCCATTTTGACATCTTTCCTTCATTCACTTTGTGGCCCTCTCACTTTTGAAGTGACCTATGTGTTTTGAGGTTAAATTATATACATTGTAAAAAAAAAAAAAAGTTAATGATATGTACTCTCTTGGTGATTTTCCAAATCTAAAAACTTTTGATTTAACAGCAAATCAAGTACATGCCTTCTTCACATTGCATTCAGCAAACCACTAATGAAGCATTGTGGTAGAATTTACAAAGATGAGTTGAGCACTGTTCTGCCTTCAAAGAACTTTTAATTTCTTGTTGGCAGGTGATTGGGAGTTAAAGATATTGGTATTCCCCACTCTGGATTTGAGTGGCACTATGATTTAGAGGTTAAGAGCATAAGTTTGGAGTCTGTCTAGATCTGAGTTTAAATCCTGGTGCTGCTCCTTTGTCAACTTCTGCAAGGTGTTTCACCTCTCTCAGTCTCAGCTTCTCCAGTACGGTTGTTGTTGTGAGTACCTAGCACATTGTAGAAGTTCATAACTGTCAGCTGATGCTGTATTGTATTCATCATTATCACCATCATAATTCTCATTTTCATTTCAATGTTGTGACAGAACTTTGATTTTGGTGTCAAATAGACCTGGCAGGATTCCATTCTGCCTTTGACATTTATTAGGTGTGTGATAGCACACTGTCTACTCGACAGCTCCTCTTGAATTTCTCCTTAGAAGCATCTCAAGCTGAACTTAGGATCTTTCCCCCAGATTTGCTCCTTCTACAGCTTTCCCATCTTAGAGTAGATTCTACCAGAAACCTGGAAGTCTTTCTCATCCTCTCTTTATGTCTTAGTCTCTCTTCCCACTCACTCACTCACTCACTCACTCACTCACTCACTCACTCATCTACCCATGCTTCACATCCAGTTCTACCTCTTATCTCATCTGCTAACTTCTCTTCACCTCCATGGCCATCACCTGTGTCAAAGTCTGCACCATTTCTCACTCAGACTACTGGCGTAGCTGCCTAACTAAACATGTATTCCACTTTGCCTGATTCCAGTTCATTCTCCACAGAACAGCTAGAGTAATCATTGGAAAACTTATCTGATCCTCTTCCCTACCTTCCATTCCTTCTCATTCAAAACTTTTCAGTGGCTTCCTTTTACACCTGAATAAAGTCCAAAGTCCTTAATCTGTCCCATGAAGCCCTGCATGACTTGGCACCAGACTTCTCCTCTGGCTTCATTTCCCAGTGGCCTTCTTTTATTTCTTTTTTTGACCTCAATTCCTTCCCGCCTCAAGTCTGCCTCTAGTCAATGCTGTTCCCTCTGCCCACACACTTTCTACATTTGTCTAATTCCTTGGCATCCTTCAAGTCTGTGCTCACGTGATAATTCTTTCAGGAAGTCTTTTTTAATCTCTTTGTTTAAGTTGGATCTCTCTGTTAAACGCTCTCATAGCATGCCGTACTTTTTCTTTGTAGCGTTGACCTCCCTTTTAATATCTTCCTTCCATGGACTCTAGGTTTTTGAGGGTATAGACTGTATGTGTTCTGTTCACTGCTCAATTATTCCCAGAGTTTAGCACAGTTCCTGACACATAGTAAATACTCAGTAAATATTTGTTTAGAAGGGTGTGTATTTGTTGAAATGAATGAACATTACCTGCTTAATAGGGATGGTATGAGAATTAAATTAGGACACAAATGGTATCTTATTGCATATTATGTGGTACATACGGGGTTTGTGGTATTAGTTCCTTTCTTCTTTTTCCCCTACATCCTAAGCGTTAAGAAAGGCCTACCAGTAGTTTTCAAACTATAGGTTGTTACCCACTAGTGGGTAATAAAATCAATTTAATGGGTCTTGAAGTGAATTTTAAAAGATGAAATGGAATAGAATAGCAATTATTGGAGAAAATAACATATAGTAAGGAAAAGTATTGTCTCCTGAAGCTTTTGGTCTGTGGGTGTATGTATGTATCAGGTGAAGATAGAATATTTCTTAATGTGGATGATGGGTAACTAAGTCTGAAAGCCACTGTTGTAGCTATAGCACTGTATAGTGTAGCCTCTAGACAACACTATTTAAGTTAGGGCAGCTAAATAAGGATATGTCCAGTTCTTAAAGAAAGATAGTTCTATGTACCTTTGCTGACTTGTTATACTGTTCAAGGTCCTAGAATCCTCTTCAGGCATCAATGCCATCACTAAAACTTCTGGAATTACTAATTTTTCCCCTTTATGTAGAGCCTGTATCTATCTATTTCTAACCTATATATTTTATGAAAGTAATTTTTACTTCTGCATGTTGCGTACCATGGCCTTTTCCACTGTATTGAAAAGATATCTCCAATATGGTAACATCTGTTTTATATAAACTATATAATGATGATGTT
Organism: Tapirus indicus; assembly: GCA_031878705.1. Lineage (NCBI taxonomy): Eukaryota > Metazoa > Chordata > Mammalia > Perissodactyla > Tapiridae > Tapirus > Tapirus indicus. Next base: position 27,402,135 of record CM062929.1, on the reverse strand, counting down.
AATATTATATTATGTCTGTCATAATGACATTCTCTAATAGCTCAAATGACTGCTCTTATTAAATTTTGTTGCCCTAGTGACTTTATAGGCTAGTGTTACTGGTTTGATAAAATCAAGTGCTATACAGATATATAAAAACCCAGATAATGTGTTGGGTCATAGAAAGACAGACCTAGACAAAAGAAAACCAAAGCATTTAAGGATTAAGACGATAATAGTTATGATTGCGGTAGCTTGGTAAGTGATTTCTTTTTTCAATGAATTTTTAAAATATAGGTTTGATAAACATTTGTGTAACTGAACTATGATTTTCTTCTTTAAGGCCAGCGGTCAGTTCCAGACCTTTGATGCTGTTGGCTTTCTCAGCATTAATCATTGTTTTATACTCCAGTCTCTGGGGATACATAAATTATGATAATAGAAACAAGGGGAGGGCTGGAGCTTGTGGTTGTTGCTGCATTATTGTGTCCACTGGGAGGGTATTTTGTGTGCTTGTCCTCTGCAGATTGTTGGGCTGAGGAACTGAATCCTGTCCTCTGCAAGGCTAGAGACAACAATGAATTTTAAAAGGCATGAGAAAGCAGTCCCATTAAGTGGTCTGTTTGGAACTCTTACAGACTTGATAGAACAAAATTATTCTGGGAATCTTACGAAATCTCATGCAAACATAGATTGTCTCCTTCCTTACAGTTAATCAGTTTTGTAGATATTAGTGACAAATGCTCAAATAATACAAATTGTTACCTCTAATCCACCATAAGGAAAGATTGTGGTTAAGTCACAGAGTTCAGTTTTCACATTTTCTTATTACTGATTTCTGTCAGCCATTGCAGACTGGTGAGCTAGATGCTGTCCTGTTCTTAGAACAGGAGCTAAACAATGGTTTCTTGTTCATTCTTTACATTGTTTTTCATTTTAAAGGTGACATTTATTTTGGAAAATTTGGGAAATAAAAAATTAATTTGCAGTATAAAAGTTTCCCAACACTAAGAGATAATTCCTGTTATTTTATTATGTATATTTTTCACTCTATTGTCTGTTTATACATAAGAGAATACTGCATGTATTTTTTCTGATGAATTTGAGATGAAGTTAATATTTTTAAGGAAAATACATATTACCAAAGTAAATGAAGAAGAGGTAGAAAACTTACCTGGAACAATATTCATGGAGGAATTTGATAAAGTTGTCAAAACACCATTCCTAAAAAGTTGCCAATTCCAGATGGTTTAGCTAGTCAGTATTCACATCTTTGCAGAGGATGCCTGTGCTATTTAAACTGTTCTAAAATATGTTTCTCAATGGCATGCACATTTTACTAATTTCTTGTAACCCAAATAAAAAAATGTTAGGACAAAAGATAAGATAAAGAAAAGTACAGACCAATCTTATTTATCACAAGGAAACATACATGGATAATCGGTGGTAGTGCTGTTGCTCCAGCCATTTTTTGAAATCCCACAAGAATATCAATTTTGTATGTTTTGAATATAAAATGCTATTGCATTGTTCACTCTGGATATAAATAACTTACAAATTAAAACTCTAATCCTACAAAAGATTATTTATCACATATAAGATATAGAAAACAGAAATAAAAAAATTTTTCAGTTATCTATTGCTGCCTAGAAAAATCACCCCAAAACTTAGTTACTTAACACAACACTAATTTATTATTTCTCATGCTTCTGTGGATTGGCTGGGCTCCCCTAGGCAGTTCTGCTCCTGAGGTGTCAGCTGGAGTCACTCCTTCAGCTGGGAGCTCAAATGTCCAAGATGGCTTCTCTCGTGTGTCTCACGCTTCTCCTGGGTGGCTGGAACAGCCGGGTCCTGGCTGGACCTTTCTCTGTCCATGTGGCCTCTCTTCCTTCGGAAGTCTAGCCTGAGATACATGGCAGCTAGATCCCCAAAGGATGAAAGCAGAAGCTACCAAGCCTCTGAAGGCCTGGGCCCCAAAGTGGCTGAGTGAAATTTCTGCTGCTTTCTGTTGTTCAAAGCAAGTCACGAAGTCAGCCCAATTGAAGGAGAGGGGAGGCAGACTCCACAGCTTGGTGGGAGAAGTGGCATGTGGCATGTGCCAAAGGAATGGAACCGATTGTTGGCAACATCTTTGAAGACATCCACCATATTAGCTTAATGAACATTAAGCTAGAATGTTACTAAGGCCTTGAAGCCCCTCTGCGTGCTTCTTCTCTGAATCTACCCTACTGTTGTGCCTCATTCCTGTCCCCACATAACCACTAGCCCTTCCCCCCATGTTTTTCATTTTCTTGCTTTTCATGATCATTTTACCATAAACTTAAGTTCTCTAAGGCGCCGGCCTGGTGGCGTAGTGGTTAAGTTCGCTCCCTCTGCTTTGGTGGCCTGTGGTTCGTGGGTTCGAATCCTGGGCGTGAACAGGCGCACCGCTCGTCAGGCCATGCTGTGGCAGCATCCCATGTAAAGTAGAGGAAGATGGGCACCGATGTTAGCCCAGGCCCAGTCTTCCTCAGCAAAAAAGAGGAGGATTGGCAACGGATGTTAGCTCAGGGCTAGTCTTACACACACACACACACACAAACACACACACAAAATGTAAGTATCTCTAAATAATGTATTTAGTTTGCATAATTGATATGAAATTATTTCTTAAAATAATCTTTTAAGTTTCAGTTTAGAATATGTACATTGAAGATTATTTGTAAAACTGAGAAAAGCAAAAACAAAAGAACTAAAATAGCTTCTAATCCCAATCCCTAGGTATAATCATTGGTAACATTCTGGGATATGTTAACACATGTGTACACATCCCATTTATACCAAATATCTCTTGTTCTCTGTATCTCTTTGTTTCTTGAATTTGGGTGGCAAGTGTCATCTGAATCTATAATATTTGGTTCCTGAATTTTGGATGACAAATAGCAAGAACTTGGATTTGTGAGAGATTCATCTAAGCATTTATTTGACTGTTAGGATGGTTAAAGTTTGGATGATAGTGACAATACCTGTGTGTGTGTGTGTGTGTGTGTGTGTGTGTGTGTGTGTGTATGTGCATGTTTTTGTATGGTGTGTAATTTTATGCAAAGGAGGCAGAGGATTGTTCAGCTGCTCTTTAAAATTTGGGATGGAGAAATCGTCTCCGTAGATCGTTGTTAAATACTGTTCTGCCATGGTTCTCAAACTTTAGTGTGTGTGACAATCACCTGGGGAGCTTGTGAAAGAACAGCTTGCTAGACCCCATGCCCAGAGTTTGATTAAGTAGGTCTGGTGTATTGTATTTTTTTCTGGTGAACTTTTTGTTTTTTGTTTTTTTCTGAGGAAGATTCGCCCTGAGCTAACGTCTGTGCCAATCTTCCTCTATTTTGTATGTGGGTCGCTGCCACAGTGTGGCCACCAACGAGTGGTGTAGGTCTGTGCCTGGGAACCAAACCTGGGCCGCTGAAGTGGAATGCACCAAACTTAACCACTAGGCCGTGTGGCTGGCCCCAGTGAACTTGGATTTGTAACACGTTTCTAAGTGACGATGATTCTACTGGCCCAGAGAGCATACACTGAGAACTTCTGTTCTACAATATGATTTTTAATGGATGTGCTGTAGTTCATCATATAAATGAATCATAATTTATTTAGTCAATCCCTTATAAGACAGTTAGGATGTCTAGTTTTGCTATTATAAACAATATGATAGTGACAATCATTATGTACATTTATTAGCATTTCCTTTTAATATATTTCTAGAAGTTGAATTACCTGGTCAAAGGGCTGGCACATTCTTAAGGCTTTTAGTATGTAATGCCTAATCATATTCCAGAAGACTGTATCCGTTATATTCCAACTAGGAAAAGATGAGAGATTTAAATGAACATTCCAACGTCTCTGAGGGAAGTTTCCAAAGGGAACTCCCAAAATAATTTAACATTGACATAAGGGTATTGCCTCGTTAAGGTTATTATTTTGTGAGGGTATTACTCTTTTGGATGTAAAAATTCCAATATATTAAAAAGTTGATTGACTTATATTACTGTTATACCTCGCACATGGATGGTGAGCATTTTTAAGTGTATGTCTTCAGATAAAAGGATATACTCTTCCTCAGATCTCCCAAAATGTGGACCAATGTGCTGTTTATCATTTATAATCTCTTACAGTGAAATATCTCTAATTTTACATTTCCTATTGTAATTTGGTATAAAGATGAGTTATCTTTCAAAGCAGTTCTAGAGAAGGTAATAATCTCTGATCTTGAAGGCCAAAGATTGGGTCTGAATCTCGTCCCTGCCACTCACTTTGTGACCTCATTGATCATCTAAGCTCTAAACCTCAACTTTGTCATTTCTGAAATGGTGGCAGTAATACTGGGAATTGTTTACATAGAGAGATTGGGTATTTCTGGAACGGGCAGTATTCTCTTGCTGTAGCCCATGGAGTTCTGGCAGAAGTGACCTGCTACCTTGAGCCTTGAGAAAGGATCACAGGTGAGAGAGCAGTTAGCTGTCTACAGCTCTTTCCATCTGAGTGATCATGTTTTTGCCCTTGAGAAGATGTAGGGTTAGAGTTAGCTGGGGACTGATAGTATTACCGTCTGTGTTTAGAATACCTCTCTTCCTTTTCCTCTTTTATGTAGCCACTATCTTCCTTTAACTTTTTCACTGGATTGTTTTGAGGATTTTATGAATTCTGAAGTATGTGAAAGCTCTTTGAAAACTGTCCAATCCTTTGTGAGCTCAAAATACCATGATGTTTGGCTCTATCCAAGAGGCTATGGAAATGAATCCACTCAGTGGCCCCCAAGGGTAGTGTTAGAGGGCCAGGTAATTATTACATTCCTCCAATTGTTTTCTGATATTTGTTACAGATTTTGTTATAGACATTTGTCACAGATTGATGTATCAAATATTCCCAATTTAAGAAAGGGTCATATTAAATAAGTTTGTAAAATTCTTATTTGGAATTATAAATCTCCTTAGAAACAACTTCATCCACAGCATTTAACTTCTCAGGTTAGCCCATAAAGCGTATTTCACCCATTTTTTTTGTTGTTGTTGTTGAGAGTGCTTGGTGCAGATGAAAGTTTAGACTTTGGAGTCCAGAAACTTGAGATTAAATCCTGGCTCTGCTACTTAATAGCTACATAGCCTTGGGGAAATCAGTTAACCTTTAAGATTTGGTTTCTTTGTCTGTAAATTAAGAATCATAGTGCCTGTCTCATAAGATTGTTGTGAAGATTAAAAAAGATTAAATATTAAATAAATAAAATAAATTTTAAAAATATTAAATCAGTTTGGGGCCCATTGCCAAATAGGTCTTGAATAATTGTTTCCTTTCTCCTTATCCTCTAAATATATTGCTGTAAGTTCCTATTTTTTTTGAATTGTTACATCAGTCTCTTTCTTTTTGTGCAGATTGCTAGATTGTCCAGAAAGACTAAATTATAGATATGTTTTAGCCGCCTCATATTGTTAGATGTTATATAATAAAGGAGAATAAAGTCAGTTTGGAAAATTAGATCATAACAGCGTGTATCTTTAGGAATTCTCTTGGAAAACATGCTTTTAATAAATTAAAACAATTTCCCCCTTTTGAGGGAGAGGTTATTAAAAGTTATCTCTGATCTGCAGCACAATGGCTGTTTGTAATAACTGACTCTCTGATCCTTTTAAAATTAGATTTGTTCAGTGTGTTGCATTTGTTCACAGTCATGCGAATTTATTGAAGCAGTTATGTGGTCAAATGTGTATTTGGGCAGTGTCAGTCTTTACACATTTGCTGATTATCTAGTTAGGAATACTGCTTATGCTGGTCAATGGTTCCTGCTGGTTTAAAAACAGAAGGTGCATCTGTAGACAGTGCTTAGATTGTATTCGGTTGCATTAGCATCTGACACTGCAGGAGAGCAAATTATATCTTGAACAAATAATTGTTAAGAATACAGCTGTTTGTGATATCTTTGTTATGAAGGTACTGTTTTATTTCCATCATCTTAGTTTCAATAAGATTTAATTTTCTGCCTAACCACATCACTTCTTTTCTAGTGAGATTTGGTCTTTTATAGGTTGAATCGCTTTTAGTTCTATATTTTTAATGAAGAAGATTCTCAGCATTAGGAATTCCTTTAAGGAATTTTAATTTATTTGTTTTCAGCTAAAGTTGGAATCATTGCTTAACTCACAAAAATGTCACTCAATGAATAAGATCTAACTGTGATCAGTTTTGCAGATATTTTATTAGTATTAATATTATTCCAATTATTGCATTTTTAGTTTTTCTTTAAATATTTTTAAGGTAGCATCACTTAGACCCAGGAAACTAGTGTGCATTGTTCTATTAATAAAAGGAGTGGTTGTTCTCTGATTTGATTGTTTGAATTGTGTGAATTGGAGAGTAATGTTTTTTTTAGCATGACACTTTGGGAACTGCTACTTGGTTAGGATACTTTTGTTCCAAGGTCTCTTTGAGTCAGTTCCTATTAAAAGTGAAATGTGACAACCGGTATAACAATGAGAATATTTGAACAATACAATACTTGTATTATTATTGTATGGCTTTGAGGAAAACCTCATACTGTGTCTAATTGAATTTATTATGCTTAATGAATTTTTAAACCAAAGAGTACCTTTTTTGTTTACTTGACCATTGAGTTTACATTTTTAAATATATATAAAGTATATTATAAAGTATGTAGAATACTGAAAATTTGCAGCTTAAAAGATAATTATACAGCAGTTGCAGTATAGCATTTGCAAAGAAATACTGTTAAAAATTATATTCTCAATAAGTTAGGTTCTAATAGATGGCAGGAGAAGGAAGGAGTAAAAAATATTAAATTAACATTTGCTTTCATTAGCAATTCCTGTGAATTTTTATAAAAGAATTGATCATAGTGAATTTATTTGGTAAATCATCAATGTCCGTATTATGTACCTCCTTAAGAATGCCTTATAGTGTCATTCAGAAACATATCATTAACTTAAAATGGTGTTCTTTCCCTTTTTCAAGAGAACAAATAATTCAAATTTAGCTGCTTGATACTAGCTATATTATATAAATTATTATGGTAAATGGAACATTATGTAAAAATCTCCAAAATAGTTACATGAGGATTTATATCAGTGAAATAATTTTTGTTAGTTTATGCAAGAATATTACCATGAATGAAGTTTAGTGATGGTTGTAGCAGTATCAAGTGAGGCATTTCTTTTTTCTTAACTTTGTGACTAGATAAGCATTTACCTAAGTGACTCTTTTCTAAATCTAATCTTTGGAAAGGAGAGGGAAACTGTGAGATTGTGAATTTTGAGGGCTAGGTAAAGGTTTGGATTTGTGTCCCCATGGAACTCTCTTAAAACTTGGTATTTTGTGAGTGTAAAAGAAAGCTGGAAGAAATGTCTGACCACTTTGCTGTTGCTTAATATTTTCACTTGGCTAGATGGTCTGGTGTCTGTTTGAATTCATTGTGCTTTTGTTGGATAAAGGTGAATCATGTCTTTTTCTTCTGTTCTAAGAAAAATTGATCCATTATATTCTAGTATCTTCTGTCCTACCAAATATCACTAGATATGACTTGTCATATTTAAAGGGTATTAAGAAGTATCAAACCCTTTCCCTAAGCATTTTTTTGGATGAGGAGAGCTTTGCTGGCTGCCCTTAGGAGTTAGGAGTAAAATGGCTGTCACCAGGCAGTTCTGCTATTTGAGAGACAATTGACTATCCATCTGAATAAACGTTTCCTGCTCACAGCATTCATAAAAGTAAATTACAGCTGGATTAAAGACCTACATTAAAAAGCAAAAGTTCATAACTTTTCAGAGAGAATGTGAGAATATTTTTAGAGGTATAGATAGGAAAGGATTTCTTGAATAAGATATGAAAAAGCACATATCATGATGGAAAAGCCTTGATCTGAGTACACTAAAACTTTAAAACTTTGGTATGGCAAAAGATACTATAAACAAAGTAAATAGAAAATTATCAGATTGAAGAAAAATTTTTGCAAGGCTTGGGATCCAGAATACATAAGGAACTTAAAAGAAATAAATAGAAAAATAGGCCAAAAAAAATTAAACAGGCAAGTCACAAAAGAAGAAATCCAAATAGTTAATAATCATATGAAAAGATTATATCACTTAAAATCGAGGAAATAGAAATCAAAACCATGAGATACTATTTCATAAGTGAGAGTGGCAGAAAATTTTAAAAGTTGAGTAATACCAAGTATTGGTAAGAATGTGGGGAAACAGAAACTCTTAAGTACTTTGGGAATACCTAGTAAAGTGGAAGGTGCTCATACCCTAGGAACCAGCAGTTTCACTTTTAAGTAGATAATGTAGAGAAAGTCTCACCTGTGCATGAGGAGGTGTAATCAAGAATGTTTGTAGCATCATTTTTTTATAATAGAAAAACACTGAGAACTTAAATGTCCATCAGTAGGGGGAATGGATACATTATGACTTATTCATAATTGGGGAATTTTATAACAATTAAAATGAGTGAATCCAATCTACTTGATGAAAGAAAAAGAACAAATCTCAAAAATGTAATTGTGAGTAAAAAAAGCAAGTTGAAAAATATTTGCAGCATACCAGATATGTAATTAACAACAAACCCATGATATTCTGTCATGGGTGCATTCATATGTATTAAAAGTATAAAATCATGAAGGGGAAGGCTGCACATCAACCTTAGGACAATGGTGACTTCTGGGAAGGGAGGAGTTGGAGAATGGGAATAGGGATGGGAGGTGGTGCTTTAGCTATTTTTGTAAATACAAATGTCACCAAAAGTTAATATTTCTGTCCATTGACTGGTGACTTGATAGACAAAATGTGGTATATTCATATAATGGAACACTATTCAGCTATAAAAAGGAACAAACTACTGATATATATATGCCGTGACATAGATGAACTTCAAAAACATTATGCTAAGTGAAAGAAGCAAGATGCAAGGGACCACATATTGTATGATCTCATTTAGATGACCAGAAAAAGCAAATCTGGAGGGGCAGATAGCAGATCAATGGTTGCTTGCAACAGGGGTAGGAAAATAGATTAACAGTAAAGGGGCATGAGGGATTTCACTGAGATGATGAAAATGTTCTAAAACTGATTTATGTTGATGGTTGCACAACTTGGTATATTTACTAATAATCATTGAATTATACACTTGAAATGGGTGAATTATGTGATATGTAAAATATATCAAAGTCAAGTTGTAAAAAGTTAATATTTGTTAAATCTGTATGGCAGTCAATATAAAAGTATTTCAGAGGTCCAATTAAAAATTATTTAAAGTTATCTTTTCATGTCATTTATATTTCTAAATCACTTTAGTTTTTAAAAATTTATTGAGGTTTATAGCAAAGAGGTAAAATGACAAGATGTACATTTTGATGAATGTATATACTTGTGTACCCCTATCAGATCAAGATCATTTATGGTATAGCAATGTGGCTATAGTTAACAGTACTGAAATCATAGAAGCAAAGTTATGGAGCCAGGCAGAGAGGACTAAAGAAATCTTTAAAATTCACATTATGTCAGGTGTGTAGATCCAGTTTAGGACAGTTATTGAGTTAATTGCTTCTTAATGGGAAATATGTATTTCAGTGTTCAGACATTCTAAATCCTTAATTTAAAAGGCATAAATAGAAGGATAAGTAGCTGCTGCTGCTTAAATTTAGAATTTTACTTCATTGAAAGGACTTTAGAATTGTTTTCTGTCTTTTGTAAGAGTCCTGTTAATTCTGTAGGGTGGTTGGCCATAGGGAAAACCAGAAAGAAATGCTTTCCTTAGGGCCATTTTCCTTTAAAGGTTACTAACAGATAATGGGCATTTTACCAAAGCAATGAATTGTCTAAGCATTTTAAATCATAGAATGATAGGGTTTTAGACTCAAGAAAACTCATTTAGTCAACACTTTCAGTTTATATTTGAGAGAATTCGGGTTCAGAGACTCATTTAAGATCACATAGTGGCAGAATCTAGGCCTACTAATTCCCAGTCCAACACTTTAATATTCATACCAAATCTTTTTCATGTTATAATGGCTATTATGATTGTCTAAAAGCTTAATGATTGTGTGCTATGAGTCAGATATTGTTCTCGGTGTAGAGGATACAAAGATAAATAAAAGTAGCTCTAGTATCAAGAAGGCTAGGGTTGGTAGGGGAGGTCAGTAAGTAAATGGAAGATTATAGTCCAGTGTGGTCAGTGTAGGACAGAGGTACGCACAGGATGTGTATCAGTCAAAGTCCAGTTGAAGATAAGAGAAACTACTCTATCAGAAAAAGGATTGAATACAGAAAATATGGTGTTTACAGAATCATTGGAAAGATTGGAGGAATAGGCTTTAGGCTGAATCTCCAGGAATGACTTTCAGAGTAACGCTGCAGAAGTGGCACACCGAGAGAAATACTACCTCTGCCATGTCAGGGAGCTAGGGGAATCTGGAAGTTGCCGTCCCAAATGTCAGCCCCAGGATATTCTCTGAGCTCAGGAAGTCTCCATCAAGGTTGTTGCCTCCAGAGCCGTCGTGCCATTCCTGCTAGTTGTGGATCAGAAAAATAGGTTCCTTGTGTTACCCCTGACTCCCCTCTTGCCTGTGCTCTGATTTCAAGTCTTACCAGGTGGATCTGATTGGTAGAACCTAAATCACACCTGGTAACCTAGTTGCAGGGTTCTTGGGGAATAAAGTTTTTAGCTTTCCAGCCTCTATAATACTGGAGAGCCCACAGAAAGAGATTGTAATAGGTGTCATAATAGTAATGTGGCAGTAGTAGTAACAATGGTAATAGTAACATAATGTAACAGTAACATATATAGATTATAATATATAGAACATGTATGATGCATATAATACATTTTATATATATATACACACACACATAAAATGTAATAGTAACATAATAGTAATACTAGCTTAATGCTCACTATAGACTTAGCCAGTCTATAGAATGTTTAGGATCAGCACATAAGAGGGGCATCTGATCTGCTGGTCATGGGGAGGAGAGGTCAGAGAATTTTCACTGAGAAGTAATACCTGAGCTGAGACTCAAGGATAGAATTGAAGATGTCTCACTTTTTCTAAGGAACTGTGATGAGTGGATCCCTGTTGCTGGTTTTTATCAAGTTTATAAAATAGTTATTCTCAAAGTGAAGTCCCCAGACCAGCAGTGTCAACATCACCTGAGAACTTGTTAGAAATGGACATTCTTGGGTGCCACCCTAGACCTACTAAAACAGAAAGTGAATCAAGCCCTTCAGGTGATTTTGTTGCATGTCAAAGTTTGATAACCTCTGCTGTATGAGCACAGTGATTAAGACCTGTAGTCGGGGGGAGACTCCTGGAAGAGGCAGATGGGGACATTATAAGCTGTATAAGTACAATGATTAAAACCTATAGGTTTTTGAGTTAAGTCTGTGAGTTTGAATCTTGACTTTTACATTTACCATCTGTGTGATTATGAGCCAGTGATGTCACCTCTCCTGGTCTTCTGGGGATAACAATATTTCCCTTGTAGAGTTGCCAAGCTTAAGTGACATGACATGGTATATGCCTCTCAAAGTGTGTGACACAGAATAGGCATTCCATAAAGTCTTTTGGAGGAAACTTGACTAGAATTACCCTTAAATTAATCTTCCTTGGGAAATTATTAAGGCCATTTCAGAATAGAGTTCCATTCAGAAAGCATTTATGAAGGCAGCCTGCTCTGTGCTCGGCACTATGCTTGAATGCTGTGGTGCCTTGATTCTTGGGAAGAGCACAGAAGAGTAGGAGACTTGACTCCTGGCCTTGGGAACTGCTTGTTTTATTTATTAAGAAGACCAGTATTTAGACTAGAGAAGTAACATTCTAAGACAGTAAATTATTAGGTGCATGATGAGGTATTAATAATTTATGATGCTGCCAAAATGGTAAATATTCTAGAAGCTCGGAGGAGACCAGTGTGGGCTGAAGTAGTCAGGGGTAGATTCCTGGAAGAGGCAGATGGGGGTATTATAAGCTATTGTGGGCCATTTAAATCTAATTTCCCAGGAGCATATTTCTTTATTTATAAAGTTTTTGTTTGTTTTTAAATTATGAACCTTATTTAAAAATGTGGAAAATTCAGGAAATAAGAGAAAAAAATCACCTATAATTCCACAACTCAAAGACTTATAGCTAGAAGTTTTGATGGGTTTCCTTTTAGTCTCTTTTGAAAACATTCAAAAAACTAATAATTGCTATCACAGTGTGATAAATTCTATTTTGAGTTAATTCTTGATAATGCAATGATGTTGGCATTTCCCCATGTTATTATAGACACAACCTAATTTTAATGGCAATGTAAGTATTAGGTCACTTGAGTTTATTAATACTCCCCTTCCAATTTTTGAAATAATGCTTGAAACAAGCAAAAACAATTGCTTACATTTCCAATTATTTCCTTGGGATAGATTCTGAGAAGTGGAATTACTAGGGTATGGAGTGTGTACATCCTTAGTGCTTTGGAAACACATTGCCAAATTATTTGCTGGAAGGAGTGGTTGAATTTTTGCTCCCTTTCTTCCTTCATTCTCTCTTTCATTCATTCAGTATTTATGTGCTAGGCCCTATTCCAGGTTCTGGGAGTATAGTAGTGAACAAGGTAGGCAAAAATCCCTGCCATCAAAAAGACACAGACTGGTAGTGGAAAACAGATAAGAAGAAAGTATATAGTATGTTGGATGGTAAAATGTGTTAAGGAGAAAAATAGACTGCAGGAAAAGAGAATAAGGGATGGTGGGGATAGGGAAATTATAATTTTCAATTAGGTGATTGGGGAAGACCACACTGGGAAAGTAACTTGTGAATGAAGACCGATAGCACATGCCTCCTTCCTTGATATTTATCTGACAGAGTGAATGGTAAGGGCAAAGGCCATGAAGTAGAAGCATGGCTTATGTGTTTCAGGAACAGCAAGTAGACCAGTGTGGCTGGAACAGAGTTAGGAGGGGAGTGAGGTGAGAGAGTTGTTGGTGAAGGGAAGACATCTTATAGGAGGACCTGCCTTAAGTTTAACAGGATTACTCTGGCTGCTGTTTTGAGAACAGACTGTAGGGAATCAAAGGTAGAAGGAGGGAAACCTGTTAGGAGACTATTGTAGTAATCCAGGTGGGAAATGATGGCAATTTAGACCAGAGTGGTAGTGATGGAGATGGAGAGAAATGGTCAGAATTTTAATATATTTTGAAGATTTAATTGACAGGATTGGCTGACGGATTGGTTCTGAAATGTGAGAGAAAGATCAGAGGTTCAGTTTTGGACATGTCAAATTTGAGATGTCTTTTAGACATCCAAGTGGAGGTGTTGAGTAGACAGATAAATGAGTCTGGAGTTGAGAGAGGTCTGAGCTGGGGAAATAAGTTTAATGTTGACAGTACATATTTGTATTTGAAGTGATGAGACTGAAAGAGACCAGCAAAGGAGGACATTGAGAAAGAAAAGTGGGGAAGTCCAAGGACTGAACTCTGGAGCGCTTCAATAGGAAGAGGTTAGCAAGGAGTCCAAGGAGAAGCAGCGAGTCAGGAGAGTGGGATGCTCTGGAAGCCACGTGAAGAAAGTGGTTCAAGGAGGAAGAAGCAATCAAGGGTGTCTATTGGTACTTATAGGTCAAATAAGATGGGCACTGCAGATTGATAATTGACGTTAGCAGTAAGGAGGTCATTGGTGTGGTTATTGGTACATGAGTAGTTTCAGAGAAGTGATGGGGCAAAAGCTTGATTGGCATGGGTTCAAGAGAGAGTAGGAGGAGAGGAATCGGTGACAGTGAGTGTAGAAGGATGTAGCTTTAAAGAGAATGAGAGAAATGGAATGTGGAGGGGGTGGGCTTGACCTTTAAGAAAAACATTTGCAGAAATTACAGTATGTTTGCATGCTGTTGGGGAAGATCCAGTAGAGGTAAAATTAATAAAACAGAAGAATTGGTAGAGCGATGTCTGAGTTGGTGAGAGGGCATGGGATTCTAGTTCACAAGTAGAGGAAGAGCCTTTGCAAGGGGCACAGATATGGTAATTGGATGAAGGCAGAGTCTGTGGGGTCAGAGATAATAAATGGGTAGAAGTGGTGGTGGAGGCTTGTGGGAGTTCTCTTCTTATTGCTCAGTTTTCTCAGTGAAGGGGCAAATAAGGTAATTAGTGGCAATTGAGGATGGAGAAGTTTGAAAGTTTGAAGGGAGAGGAGAAAGTGTGCAGTAGTCATTGAGGAGAGCGAGAGAGTGAATGAGTTAAGGAAAAGGTAGTATAATTAACTAAGTTGCATTAAAGCTCACTTACAGTGAATAACCTGAATTTAAAGCTGTTTATTCAGCATAGTTGTGTGTTTTCCTCCAGCCACAGTTGGGTACAGGGGTGCAGGTGGGTAGCTGGATTTAATAAGGATTGTGGTTTTGCCAAGTAAGGATGACAAAGTAAGAGAAGCACAAAGGAATTGAGGATGTATGTAAAGGAACTGTTATAAAGTAGAATATAATCTGGGTAAGGAGGATAGTGTAGACCTGAGGTGGATGAGGGGCAGTGAAAAGATTGATACTGTACATCCCTGTGGGATTGAAGAATGAAGTTGGAATACTATAGGGAATGAACTAGGAGGGAAGGAGGTAGGTCATGGTTGGAGACTGAGATGCTTGAAATTATGATTATTGAGGGGATTTCAGTTATTGGTATCTGTAGAGTTTAGGTGTGACCATGGGAGTGAGTAGCTGAGATTGGGTAGAGGACAAGATCCTTGGCGGGGAGGAGGCCAAGGAATCAAGAATTCAGGGATTTGGAAGGATCAGCTATGTGAATAGTAAAATCTAAGTGAGACTGTGGTGGGAGTAGTGGTAGAGTGAGTAGCAGTGCACCAGGATCCACAAGATTCAAGGAATGAGGATTAATGCTGGGACTGGTAGATGACAACAGAGCAGAGTGGGGAGGGACGTATAGTCTGGTGACCTGAGGATAGAATCTGGGATTTTGGAAAAAAAGGAGGGAGAATGGTATGGAAGTGGCAACAAGGATCAGAGGCCACCTATCCCACCTCCAGGCCAGTGGAAGAGCAGTGGAGAGGAAACATTCACCATTCAAGAGGGCTCTGGAGGAAGCCAGCGTTTAGTCACAGTAAGAATGTGAAGGGAACTTAGAAGAGGTTGAGAATTTTGCCGCTGGCTGACCACGAGTGCCAGAAAGCTAGTAAAGGAGTTTCAAGTGTTGGGGAGCAGTGTAGATGAGTGTGTCAGTTTTGCTGTTACTTTACCAGCTCCATTTCAAATTCATTGCACTTTTGATGGAGGATACGATTCTTTGTCGCCTTAGTTTTTTTTTAAGTGCTGGTGTGATTGAATGTTAATTTATATAAGAATATACTGTTGGCCACATTTATAAATTGTAATGCCTGTGTCTGATTTAGATGAGGGATGAGGAGAAAGATGAGCAAAGCATGTCAAGTTTTGTGGCAAAGTGAATTAATCATGCTGGCTAGATTTAGGTTTTTTTTTTTTTTTAAGAAAAA
This sequence comes from Tapirus indicus, assembly GCA_031878705.1. Classification (NCBI taxonomy): domain Eukaryota; kingdom Metazoa; phylum Chordata; class Mammalia; order Perissodactyla; family Tapiridae; genus Tapirus; species Tapirus indicus. Next base: position 27,386,648 of record CM062929.1, on the reverse strand, counting down.
GAGATGAAATTGGATGGGTTGGTCTTAATGGCCAACCTATGGATTCTAGATGGTTCTAGTTTTATAACATAAAGATCTTGAAACATGTTGAAAGTGGTGTAGGTCCTCAAAAAAGTTAAACATAGAATTACCATATGATCCAGCAATTCCACTTCTGGACATATATCCAAAAGTGAAAGCAGGGACTTGAACAAATATTTGTACACCCATGTTCATAGCAACATTATTCACAATAGCCAGAAGATGGAAGAAACTCAAGTGTCCATAGATAGATAAATGGATAAACAAATGTGGTATATACATATGATGGAATATTGTTCGGCCTTAAAAAGGAAGGAAATTCTGACGCATGCTATAACATGAATGAGCCTTGAAGACATGCTGAGTGAAATAAGCCAGTCACAAAAGGACAAACATTGTATGATTCCACCCACATGAGGTACCGAGAGTAGTTAAATTTGTAGAGAGAGAAAGTAGAATGGTGGTTGCCAGGGGCTGGGGGGAGGGGACAATGGGGAGTTATTTAATGGGTTCAGAGTTTTAGCTGCAGAAGATGAAGAAGTTTTGGAGATGTATGGTAGTGATGGTTGTATAATAATATGAATGTCCTTAATGCCACTGAATTGTACGCTTAAAACTGGTTAAAATGGCAAATTTTGTTATATATATTTTACCCCCCCCCCCCAAAGTGGTATAGGATATAGGCACTGCTTCTCTAATGGTACAGATAAGGACTAGGCAGCAATGGCTTGTTTCCAGGGGAAGAGAGGCAGAATTTTGGTCTAAAATAGTCTTCTGGTTGACAGGCATAGAATGCTTCTCTTGCTGGGGTGTCAGCTTTATCTATACTGTATGCTCTAGTTTGGCCCCAGCACTGAGGTTCTCAGTGTGGTTTAGAGGTACTTGGAAATACATTTTTCTTAAGTAGGAAAACATTTTCTCTATGTTCTTATTTGTTCTGTTTAGCAAATGATTTTTTTTTTCATAAATGATATGGAATAACCTCTAGCCTTCACAATTATTCTGTTTTTAATATGAATTCATCTTTTAAATATTGTATTTACTAGTTGAATTGAGTGCTAGTTACTTTGGAGTCATTTTATTTATATCCTGAACTTGGCAAAGGAATTTAAATAGAGAAATTGGAAAGCTCTCATTCATAATCTGCTAAGGCCTATTTCATGACAACATGTTTTAGTTATTTGTCCAGATGTATTCTTATTGTTGAGTCACAATAATGACTAGAAGATGGATCAACAGGAGGACGTAAATAAATAAAGCCAAAAAAGAAAGCCAGTGTTGGATTCTTGGGAGTGTGATAGATCCAGGCTGAATCCTGGCTCTGTTACTTAATTCTGTGAATTTTTTCTTAGTGAGCCTCATTTTTCTTATTTATAAAATATGGATACATCTGGGGCCGCCCGGTGGCGCAGCGGTTTAGTCCGCGCTTGGCAGCCCGGGGTTCGCGGGTTCGGATCCCGGGCGCCCGCCGACGCACTGCCTGTCAGCCATGCCGTGGCGGCGTCCCATATAAAGTGGAGGAAGATGGGCACGATGTTAGCCCAGGGCCAGTCTTCCTCAGCAAAAAGGGGAGGAGTGGCAACAGATGTTAGCTCAGGGCTGGTCTTCCCCACAAAAAAAAAAAAAAAAAGAAAAAAATATGGATACATCTACTTATCTGGCAGAGTCGTTGTTATGATCAAATCAGATAATAAAATAAACCACCTATGACAATGACTGGTATACCTAGGCATACAGTAAGTGTAGCTGGTAGTATTATGATTTTTACTGCAAAAATGTTTAATGGGACTCTGTTTCTGAAACCCAGAAAGCGAACTTGGAAAGCAAAGGAATTAGCAGAAAGGTCTTTCAATTTATACAAAGATTCACCTCAGGGTTTCTGTAAATCTGGGAGAATCCCTAGTGCATTTGATGTTTACAGATCATTAGCAAACAGATGCCAGGAGGCAAATAAACTGTAGTTTAAGGATTTTCGAACCACTGACGATGAAGAGAAAATCAGTTTCTGATAAAGTTGTAATATTTCTGAGTAAGTAATGGCAGACAATGGGAAAATTTTAATTGGGTTTATAAAAGTTTATTGCAAGAACACATGTATTTCCAATTTGAGGCACACCTCTACATCTGTAGCCATTGAATTTATAATACTTGCTTATTTCTCCATTGGGGTTAATAATACAACAACAACTAATATTTATTGTGTGCTTACTGTATGCCAATGTGTCTTTAGGAAGCCTGCAGCACTCAAAGGCTGGTTTTCAATTGGATGTTTTGAAATTGACCTTTTATCCATTTGGAGGGACAGAGTATTTAATGAGTTTATTTTATTCTATTCTATTATGCCAAAATATTTGGGTATTTATAACAGGCAAGACATTTTGTAGAAGACAAAGCTAAGTAGAGCATGGACTCTGGCTCACAAAATACACTCATTGTCACTTAGACTGTTTAGAAGGGGACCTGTGGTGGCATGAGATGAACCCTGGTCTAGTCCTAGACTCTACACCTGGCTCTACCACTTCTTCCTTGAAGCTTTTTCTGTCCTGGCCAGGACTAAGCTCAATGCCCCTCTACTAATCCCTAGCATAGCACTTACCAAGCCCTGTAGGCACTGACTGTTTAATTCTCTGTATTCTCCAACAGGGTTAGATGTAAACTCCTTGAGAGCAAAGACTGTGGCTTATTCATCAACTGGGCCAGTCACATCACGATATTTGCGCCATGAATAAATACTAATTTTCTAACATTGGACAAATGATAACCTATTGCTTTCTTTAACTATGATAAAATTATGATAGTCCCAATATCATAGTTTTGTCATAAAGATAAAAATAGAAGTTTTATATAAAATGCCTGTTGCAGTGCCTGGCACATAGTGGGTACTCAGTCAGTAGTTGTATTTGAGTAAATAATTAAGTTATCTCTTTTCGCCAAATTTGACAGATGTGATATATCTATTTATGAAGACTGTATGCGGTAATGTCACGTTTGTAGTACATAAAGGGCACAGCTGTCATTTAGGTTAAGTCTGAAGTAATTATTCACATTGGAATAAAAATTTGACACTTAACGTACTCATTCAAAAAGATGGGGTGAAATGGATCCTAACTCATAGAGAAATTAAATGGAAGTCTGAGATTATAACCATTAAAAAAAGACCTTTATCAATATTTATCTATCAATTTGATAGATTTTAGGAATTAATTCCAAACTTTGAATTAATTAAAAAAACTCTAAATACTAAATAATAATGTTTTCAAGTTGAAAACTAGGATATTCAATAGGGAAAAAAGTAAGTATAAGTGAGCATATTCTTTTGACTTTTTTTTCCCTCCAGCATACCCTCTCTTTTCCATTTTAAAGCTCCCTTTGGAATTTGACTTATGTTTGATTTTTGGGTTTATGTGGCATAAGTTTGGTTAAGGATCAGATTTATATTCCTTCTGTAGATGAAATTAGTTATGAGAAATATTTTAAATTATCGGTAAGTAGGGGGATTTGCTGGTCAAAATCTATCAGCATTCTCTAGAAAGAAAGATGAAACTCTCTAGATTTTACTGCATAATGTCAATGGACTCATTATGTGTAGAACAGCTGATGCATTTAGGACTTGTTGATTCCCTTAATTGGTAACTGTACTACATTCATAACCCCAACGACTGAAAACAATAGGTCAGTGTCTGCTGTTTATGCATAAATAGCCACATCGGAGCAGGATATGTCTGAAAGGCAGAATATGTTAGTTTGAGGAGGAATCTGGCACGTGAATGGTTCCATTGCTTGCCATACTGAGGTGGGTTGTGTTCTTCTTCCCCGAATAATGCTATTTGGGTTTTTATTGTAGGTGTAGCTGGTGAACTGTTCCTGTGTTATCAGGCTGGCTGCTCTGAAGTAGTGTTTGAATGTATTTTAAACGCTAGTGTTGAGGGAAAAAGCTAGAATAGAAACATGGTTTAAAATTGGCAATGACTCAAAGTTTTTATGTCTTATAGTCTTCATGTTTTTGAGCAAAAAGTTAATACCTAGAATAGATTTTTTTTTAAGTAAGAAATTCCATTTGTACATGGAAACAGAATGTTCATTTAAAGTACTTTGAAATGATTTTTTTTAAATTAGTGAATTATACTCCTTTGTAATTTCAGGATTAAATCTACATTTTGGAATCAGTAATTTTTTTTTTGAAAAATGAGTAATTGTTAATTTAAAAATATTTTTAAAGGAAAGACAACATAAACCATTTTGTTTCATTGTCAAAAGGACATTTTGTTTCATTGTCAAAGAAAAGGAAAACACGTTGATGGTTTTGTTTTGTTTTTTTTACTGTGTAAAACATTTGAAACATTCCTTTCAAAAATATATTATTTTTAATAAGTAAATTTTAACTATCATAAATGGAATAATTTACTAGAATAATTGTATTTAGTTAAAATGCTAAACTAATGATTCAAGTATTTTATAATATAAAGTAAGTGAAGCTGACTTTTTATAGCTATAATAAAAGTTTAAATAAGTAGTGTCCCTGAAGCTCTTTATTGGTTGAGTGCAGTCCAGTTTGTAGTCCTACTATCAAGAAACTAATTCTACCTTATACCAAAAAATTAACTTTTCTTCTTGAAGATTAAAAGAAAGTTTATTTCCCAGTGTGTTTTGGAGAAGATTGAGCTTGTCCTCAAAATGTACAACTTCTCAGACTATTTCTGAGAATCTACATTTTTAGTGTATAAAATTTTAAAGTGTCTTTCGGGAAAGAGCAGTGTAATTAACGGACTGTTACCTGTTTGCAGCATATTCCCATCTTCTCATCTGGAAAATTAAATCTGATTACACTTTGGATTAACATTTATGGTTGTGGAAGATAGTATGGAGAGGAAGATATTATCTTAAACTCCATGAAATTGAATGAGATTATATTGTTTATAGCTAATTTTAAAGTCTCGCTTTTAAAAGGCAGATTTTTATATTGTAAGCTTTCAATGTGTTTAATGTTTTGTCTCTTACTGACTGAAATATCCTAGAGATAATGACTGGATAAATTTAGTAGACATTAAATGTAATGTTTTCTGCCTTGATACCTAGCATGTTAAAAGTGAAAGCAGTGTAGATTCCTGTGTTAATGGCTCCAATGCATTTCTCTTAAATTTCCTAAAAGAGCTCCATTTATAGAAGATTGTACCGTGTGGTTAGTATGCAGTTGTTACACCTTTCATAGAAAATGAAGTCAGTGTATTTTTCAATAATCAATTAAAGTGTCACGCCTTGACCCTTGAAATGGAGTCATTGGTGTGACAGAGAAAAACAGGAAAATAATTTGGTAAGGGTGTGTGTGTGTGTACATGCGTACTTGTTACTGATCTACAAATGAGCCCTCATACATAGCCATGGTACTTTTATGAATTATTTTGCATTTCTGTTGTAAAAGATCTGTCTACCACGTTTTCTAGGAACTTTAAGCCTAAGGCAGAACTCAAGGTTTTGGAACCTGTGTAAAATAATTTATAGCACCTTTTCTGTAAGTCTTGCCCAAACCCTTATTCTATTAATTAAACATCCTGTGGCAATCTGGTATATCTTAAAGATTTAAGAGTATGTTACAGTAGAAGACTAGAAAACATGGACTATTGAGACTGAAAAAAATTAGCTTTTCTTTAAAAAAAAATAAGACATTTGTTCTGAGATCACTTTTTTTGCTATGAACATATAACCTTTTAAGCATGGTCATCTTCTGTGCCTGAATGAGATTGTGCTTGTGGGAGTCCTATACTGTGAAATGTCTGTTTTAAATACGGAAATGTTTCTTGTGGCCTCCAGTGGAAGTGGCACACGTGTGTCTGTGTGGAGACAGCCTCTGTCATGTCCGTAGTGCTGGGAGAAGGTAGTGGCCCATCACATTCACATAATGTGAAGCGTTGTTCCAGAGCCAATTGTCTCTTTTAGGCTTATGTGGTTAAGAGATATGTGGACTCTACTGTACCATAAGTCTTGTTGGCAAGATATTTTAAGGGTTTTTTTTTTTTTTGTGGTTGAAAAGTATTTTCCTGGGAGATGATGAAATTGATTTTTAATTTTGTAAGAATCTATTACTTAAATCTGGAGAAAGTTGCTGAGAGAGAAGGAAAAGGAGGGAAGTGTATGCTACATAGCACTATATTATGTTCTTAATTTTCTGTCATAGGGACAGTTCTTAGAGAAAAACTTGACATATGCCGATAACGTGATTCTTACTGCCAGTTGCCTAAGCAAATTGTTACTTTTTTCTATGGTAGTACCATCATCTGCAGATTTTTGTGTTGAAAGTTAGCTGTTTGGTGACACTGCATTTGGCAGTGAGGATATGAATGTGAGAAGGTGTTTTGGAACATTAGCAATTATGGCATTGCATGGTGGATAAAGAAATAGATATATAAATATTAGACTGATGCACAGTTTTCCAGTGTATGTTATTTTCCATATAAAGATATAGAACATTTCATAAAATGTTCCCAGACCATTTAAAACTCAAAGAAATGCAGCTGATGCAATGAAATACATAGAGTACTTGTAAAAACATACAGACACGCAAATGGATTGCTGCCAGACAGAAAATTTAAAGGGGGTTTGCTTAACTGCAGGGTGCTAGGTTTTGTACGTGTGCCATGCTGAAACTGTTAGTAAGGCGGGTGTTGTGTTGCTTGAGAAAAGCAGATTGTATTTGGACCTTTTTAACTCAGATGTTTCCAATGTCGATATTTTGGTGACATTATGGCATTATGATCAACTCAATGTGAAAAAAGATGATTTCAACCTACTGTGCAAAACAGACATTTTAAGAAAATTCAAACAAATTATTTTCAGTTTTTGTGTTTTTACAAAATGGCTTTCATAGTTTTATTAACTATCAGACTGGATCTTTGAGCTAATTGAATGGAACTTTATAGGTTGGGCTTTGGTTTTAAAAAGCATTGCCTTTTTTTAATATTGCTTTAGAGAGTATTAAGGACCCATGAAGTTTGCTTTTGTAAACCTCAGGGCCTTAAAGAAAGGAAATCAAAAGTTTTATGCTTGAATCATAGTAAATAATGATCCATGTATTATCTTGGAACATGGTTCTGTTAAAATCTGGGAATCTCACTCTAGCGTTTTTCTTAGGACAGTTGAAGGAATTTAGTTGTTGTTGTGTATTATGTTGCCTACCATTGAGGCAGTGTTTTGGATAATATGATTTGAATGACCCCCATATTGGAATTCCATGGTCCTCTTTACCTTCAGTGTTTTAAAATAGGTTGATTTTTCTTTCAGTCATATTTCCTTCTCTTTTTCTTTTTTTTTTTTTGTTGAGGAAAATTGGCCCTGAGCTAACATCTGCTGCCAATCTTCCTCTTTTTTCCTTTTTTCTCCTCAAAGCCCCAGTATATAGTTATGTATCATAGTGTAGAGTTGTAGCTCTTCTATGTGGGACGCCACCTCAGCATGGCTTGATGAGTGGTGAGTAGGTCTGTGCCCAGGATGTGAACTGGCAAACCCCAGACTGCCGAAGCAGAATGTGGGAACTTAACCACTACACCACCGGGCCAGCCCCTCCTTCTCTTTTTTCAATTTTACTATCTTGTATATATGAATAAAATACATTTTAAAAATAAGTTAATTATTAATGTAGTTTCTTATTAATATAGTTGGTTAAAGAGATTTTAAAACCTTCATTCTTCCAACTATAAACAAGAAACTGATTTTTTTAAATTGAAGAATATATCACAAATTTTGTTTTCTGACATTCATCCCCTTACAAAATGGTGATAAAAAATAAAGTCTTTGGTTTTATTCCATCTTTATTTCCATTGGTATTTTGTGGTTCCCCAAAAGCACAAACTACTGCGAGAGAGGGGACATGATATTAAAGATTTATATGTGAGTCATTTCTGTATGAAGTTTTCTGGTTGAAGAGTAAGTGTTAACCACATGACAATTGGAAGAAGAAGAATAAGCCTTAGATTATTTTGTGGCTTTTCCAACCTCTGTTTTACTGTGTCCCTCAGTGACTTAGGGAGTATCTTTTTTTTTTGTTTTAGGACCAAATTTTAAATCCTAAAATACCAGCTTTTTTCTGGACCAAGTCATTTATGTATGTTTGAGGAATTACAGGCACTTGCCCTCTTTTTTAGGCTCTCCCGACCCCCATCCCACCAGCACACTTTTAGAGGTTTTTTGGGCATCTGGCTGTCCCTTTGCATCCTGCTGGCTAGTTCTTCCCTGTAGACCTAGTGCTTTTCATGCCACACCATTTGCACCCTCAGGCCTCCTGTCTCAAGAGGGCAAGTCCTTGTGTGAATTCAGCCCTTCAGGCCAGAGAGAAGCAACAGCAGCTTCATCTGGGCCCACCAGAGCAGCCCTGCAGGGGGGATTACTCCAGAATTCTGCTAGTCACGGTCTAGTCGTGTCATTTGCCCTTTCTAGTATTTGGAGATGAGGGTAAAGAAAGAAATTGATCCCCAATTTTTAAGTCAGCCAGAAGACACCTCAAGAGCTGAAATGATCTACAGATAGTTTCAACTTTTTTGCACCACCCATTTTGAGAAGCTCTGCTTTTAGTATGACCTTTTGAATATTCCTGCTTTTGTTATTAGTCTTGAGTTTTGAAAAATAACATCTGTTGACTATAATGACTTGAAAACTGGTATTTCTAGGATTTAAATGTAGTTTGTGAATAGGCCCGTAGTTTTTTCTCTTTTTGATTCTTCACTGTAGAACAGTTAACAGCATTTTTGTGTTGTGATTTGGAGGGTTTTAACTTCTATGTGGATTCACTTTCACAGAGAAGTAAACTGGTGTTTAAAAGATAGATATGAAAAGTGAGTGGTATATATTGTGATCACAGTGAGGGGGACCCTCAAATATTGTGCTTTTAAATAAGCCTTTTGCATTGATAGGTGATTTCTCAAATAGATATTATTCTGATCACTCCCCTTAATGTATCTCTGAGGAACCAGATCTTTCTCTTATTAGAAAAGATTGAATGTTTTCCTAGTCGATAGCAAATGCAGTGCTAATAGCTTTTAATTAGTACACTTCTGTATTGACTTATGGACGATGGCATTGGGTTACCTTGCAATTATGATTGAAGAATCAAGTGACCCCTTTAGTAATTCCATTTTAAACAGATGGTTGTGAAAGGTATTTTCACCTATGGATTTTTATAGTTTCTGAGCAAATCTAATTATATTAGATAGAACATAATATCTCATATGATACTTTGTTTACACTGACAAGCTAGCAGTGTGTTGTTTGGTTCTGTTTTGAAGAAAACTTCATCTAGTTTTTTCAAGAGTTCATAAGTATTTTGGGACAGATATATTTTATTTTTAAAAGCCAGGAGTTTTGCATTTGTTCCCTGAAAGAATTCTTCTCTCACCCTGCCTCCCCCTCCCCCCAATCTGAAACTGGTGTTTAAGGTGGTTTATCAAGCCCACATCTGTAACTATGAAGAGGAGGCTCCTGATTAGAGAAGAAAAGTCAAGCAGGTTTAAGACTCATTTTCTCTGGAAAAATAGATTGAGGGCAATTTTCAGCCAGCGGGATTTTTGCATTAGGTAATAGTCTAAAGTTAACAGTAGCATCAGGTCTTCAAAATTTTTCTTTTTTATATTTCTGGAGGAGGGTAATGGGAGTGCCTTGCTGAGTCCTTCCATGTGCTCATCAACATAGCAGCCTCAGCTGCCCCCCTTGGATCCCCTGCCAGGGCTGCTATCATCTTCTGATCAAATATTAATGTGTGATCCTCTGCTTGCTCACTAATCCAAAGCCAATTAATATTATCTGTCAATTATTTACAGATCCTGAGGTGCAGAGGCAATTCCCGGAGGACTACAGTGACCAGGTTCGGAATGCGTAATTAATTTTTTACATGACAAAATTTATTTCAGAGTTGTTCAACATATTATTACTGTTCTTTTCACTGAAAGAGATAGATGAATTTTTAGAAGGGAAGAGAAATAGTAATTAGGAACCCAAGACAAAAAGTAAAACATGTTGAAGGAGGATTGAAAATATTGGTGCTAGATTTAGGGTATTACCTTCAGGGGAAAAATGCACAGAAAGTAAGGAAGAAAATCTATTACAAATTTTACTTTTTACTTCGAGGTATGCTACAGTCCGCAGTTCATTAGGAAATCCTTTTTGGATTGCCTGTGAACTTTTTTTTTTTCAAATGCTATTTAAGCAGTCAAGAACCAGTGTGACAAAAAAGAGGGGAAGAGGAAAGTTGGTAACCTTTCCTGGAATTGGAAATACATTATGAAGCTATGTTATGGTAGTACTCGAAGGAGAAGATACACATACAGGAATGGTCTTTAGGGTAAGGGTGGTTCTAATGATGGTAGTGAAAGTTACGGTTGGCCAGCTGGTCCTGCCATCTCAAATTTCCTGCATTCTACAAGCCTGGAATGGAGTGGAAGGAACTATTTTACTCACAAAATAGTGCTGAAGTTCTGATGCTGCTCTACTCTTTATAATTAGATCCAGGTTATACATTCTGGATTCCAGTTTCTATCCTGAGAAATAGAGATGTTTTGTACCTTTTTTGGGCACCTTACATTTTTAGTTCAAATATGCAATTTGGTATGCTTTTTAAAGCAGTTTTGAAATAAAAGAATCCTTGATTACACTGAATAAAACAACTTTATAAAGCTGTTTACATATGGGATATTGTGCACAATAAAAACATGTTTCGGAAGTACATCCATTTAAAAAAATCCTTGAATGAAAATAAGTACAATGAAATAGAAATGTCCAGTACAGTAGGAGTAACACCTTTTCAGTGTGGTCTGTTGTATCAAGGGCAAGGCATCTGATACATCTTGTGAATAT